>CM056789.1:18750000-20000000 GCA_029852875.1 Mythimna loreyi
AACAGGGATTTACGGATAATGTTATTAAAAGTTACATACTTCAGCCGTGAACTATTTTTACACGTTTTTTCGTTAATTTAAACCATGCAGATTGAGTAGGGTCATATGGTCTTTTAAGGAAAAAACAACTTTCAGTATTCAGCATCATCATTAGCCTTATTAATGTTCCCACTGCTGGGACACAGGCCTCCTCTCTAGGAGACAGAATGGGCTATAACCCACCACGCGGGCCTGTGCGAGTTGACGGATGTCATACGTCTTCGATTTTTTGGTTTTAGGACATCCCTATAACTATGCAAGAACATTGGGTAAGAACTGCCTGGCGTTATGTTAAAATAACTATAAATTGTAGAAAAGGACAAAAGTTATCCACGTACTATTAGCTCGTTGTCCGACCGTCCGGTATCCGACCAGACCGAGCCCAAGTCGTCGACGGTGCGTACTATTCCAGCACGTTTTAAGGAGTTGTCAGCAAACTATAGGATCGAACTATCTTGGGCCTTGGTTAAAATGTGGAAATGAACACCGGGGCTCTGGAACAAATGCAGAGAAGGAACGGGTGGTGTTTTTAGTCAGTAAACACTATCTCCCGCTCAGCCCAAGAGCGCTAGTTGTCATAGGATGATTTTTGCCCACCATAACAAAAAAACAAACATATATATGTTGTAAAATAAAAAAAAATATCACTGTCAAAATGTCATCATTATTTCGCAGCTTTCGGGCGAAGCTTCACCCGCACACAGTCGAATACTTTTCAAGGATAGCACCTGATTTTCTTCTCCAGGAAATGTTCTAGCTGAGTGCTAAGTTTCATCAATATTAGTTCAGATGTTTGATTAACTTCATCATTGATGGATCGCTTTAATTTAATTTCAATCCTATGACAGCTTTCTTTATCTTTGATTTCAAGATTTGCTCGGTGTTCGGAGGGCGTCAAAATAGCCCCGTTCAGGGCTTTTTGTACGTCCTTTTATAACGGCAGTCTTTGATTAGACTACACGCAGAAGCAGTACAACGCTCTATGTGCTCAATACAACAATGCATTCAGGGTGCTGTTGGGGTTGCCTCGCTTCTGTAGCCTATCGGGGATGTTTGCGGAGGCGCGCGTGGATTGCAACCATGCAATTATGCGTAAGAGGTGCACATCCCTGGTGCGTAGGGTGCGCCGCTGCAATAGTATCCTGGCCGCTTTTGCCGAACGTGTCGACTGTCAGTACCTGAACCACTGTTGCATGATTCACGTACTGACTAATTTTAAGATGGAAGGCAATTTTATGTATGATTATTTTAATGTAATGTGTGTTTGTATAATATGACCCAATGTTAATTGACATAAATAAATAATAAAAATAATATAATTTTCTGATGCCAGGCCAGACTACGGACGAACGCCATTCGACGAAAAAGATGAAGATTGGGAAGACTTAATGGGATCCTACAATGATGCAGCCACTGCTGGGCGGCAGATGTTCAACTGTGCCTCCATCTACTCCGGATGCCCTGAGGGTCAAGGTCTCATGGAAATGTTCAGCATACTGAGAGATGAATGAAGAAACTATGAAACTTGGTACTTTTATCAATTTGGTGAAGGGGTTTTTGAAATATACGAACTGTGTTTTGTAGATTGTCCTGTACTGTCGGGTTTTAAAAATAAATTCTGGTATTGATTATAATGATTTACGAAGTATATTCAGTATCTTTTTTGTAAAATTTTTGCGACTTATTTGTTTTTATTTAGCACTGCAAAATAGCCTCTTTCACTGTATTCTTACAAAACCGAAAGCATAGCATATCATCAGCCTTATAATGTTCCCACTGCTAGAACTCAAGCTTCCTTTCTAGAAGAGGCAATGGGCCGTAATCCACCACGCGGGCCCAGTGCGCGTTGATGGATATCATATAACTATTTAATAAAACGTAAACAATTCAATCCTGTTACATGTTTACATTTTTTAGATCAATGTATCTGTGCGTACGTAAAATCCCGATAGTTATTATGGCATTGTCATTAGTTCCACTTTATCAAGGGAATGCAACTAAAATCCAAAATCGCTTCACATGCACTAGTTATAACAATTTAGAAGTTGCCTCAATTTTTCATGGATTTCATAAACAGAAGTGGATGGATAACTGAGATTAATCTGAAAGTACGAGTATATAACCTATCCAATCCTCTTTTAAAAAATAGTCTATGACGGATTATACCAATGACGGAATTATGAGCGAACAAAACTTGAAAATTACAACCAAATCGATGACTTTTGTGATGATATAACACAATGTTTTGTATAAACCTAAATCTAGTTTCAAAGCTAAAATCTTCAGAATAACTAATAATCTTAAAACCAGCAATATAATTCTAAATTCTGACCAAAAGACTAAAAATGTGGCTGCGTAGATATGTCGGGAGTAGCAGTAATCCTGAACAGTGCTGGTTATAAAGTGTCTGGAGTAAAGCCCGCTGTTTGCCCCAACCGCTTCTTAGGACAAATTAAGTAGATCTCATATACGAAGCCGGTCACGTACGGACGATCTTTTCCTTACAATATTTACATTGACTTAGTAGTTTGTCAACTATCGGTTCTCGATTGCATTTGGTTTTAAATTGTTTGGGTTGGGATGTTGGCACGGTTTTGATTTGTTTGTGGTTTTTCTCTGTTTATTTGACTTTTGAAACGTTTACGTATGTCGTAAAGTTTCGGTTCTGAGTATTGATCTAGGTTACGCTAAAGCTTGCTAGCTTTAACTGTTATTTGTGATAGTGGTTTCATTTAAGAGTTATTGTTTTGTTTGGTTTCTAAAATTGGAATGGATAAGATCATTAAAGACTCGAGCTCGGTCCAGATGTTTAACTGACGGTTTAACAGCGAGTTACTCACCGTCCACAAGTCCACGCATACGGTGACTGTAAATCGAAGTCGGAATTTCTGGGTGTGAGGAAGTCCGTACCCTCACGCAAGCAGCCGTTTCCTTCAACCATTCCTTTTCGATCCAGGGCATGGCCTGCACCAGAGCCCAGCACGAGAGGTCGCTACCGCCGAACACCTCCACAAGGACGCGGCAGTGCGCCCAAACTACCAACGGTGGTATGTGGGTCTTTAAACTCTGTTCCATTTACCTCTAAGGGCCTTATCATACTAGCGGATTGCGAGCGTCTTCAAAGCGGAGCGGGCGCGCAACGAATGCGTCGCGATTACGCCGCGGCTGCTCAGCGAAGACGTCGCGGAAGTGCGGCAAATATATACGTCCTTTTACATTCTTTGAAATACGTCCTTTTACATTCGTGTCTCGTTACTGACTGAAGAGAGGCGGGGCGGACGGGCGGGCGTTTGTACGAGATATTACAAAATGGCGTCCATGGTGCTATTCGCGGCGAATTCGTTGCGCGTCCGCAATGAATTCATAGCGCATGCGCGGCGTGTTCGTTGCGCGCCCGTAACGTTTTCGTTGCGCGCCCGTTCCGTTTTGAAGACGCTCGCAATCCGCTAGTATGATAAGGCCCTAAAGACTATTCCATTCACACACAAAACCACAGCAGGCTACCGGCAATGGTAAATAAAGGACATATCGGCTAGATGGAGAACTCCAGTCACACGGTGACAACACGTTTGAGTTCGCATGTTGCATGCAGAATCAAGTGTTGGAGTGAATAAGTGTAAACAAAACTTTCATACGGGTGTCCTTGCAGTAACGATGCAGTCTCGGGTGTCCTTGCTTTGAATGTTGACTCACTTGTTATACAGGGTGACTGGTAATTTGTGACCGATACTTAAACACGGATTGTAGTCATGATAACAAATCACTTTTACTATGGGACCAACCTTGAAATCGCGAAAAAAAAGACTCTGTTGTACAGTACATTTATGTTCGCCTAACTGGTCATAATATACTGAACTTGCCGATTTTTATCGCGAATCCAGGTTTGGTCCCATAAGAAAAGTTGTTTATTATCATGACAACAATCACTTGTTTAAGTATCGGTCACTTATTACCAGTCACCCTGTATACTTTACTGTGAAAATTTGAAAAGTATTCACACTTATGTTGTATAGCAGAACATTTTTATGATAGGTGTAGACCATAACTTGGAATGATGCATAGAAAACTTTATCCAGTGAGGGTAGAGGTATGTTCCCATTAAAATAAATAAATAAAGAAAGAAACAGTGTTTATTTTGCCCAAAATAGTTGTTAATAACTTTTAAATTACAATCTGTTAATAACTTTTTATGTTCACGCAGATGATGTCACTCGTTGAAACTAGTGTTTTAATAATATTGTATAATTATGTTTATATTGACGAAGTATCATTATACCTACACGTATTTACCTGTGCTGTAAATTTTTTATTTAATTATATTTAATTACGTACTCACGTTCGACCTTGGTACGGAGGTAGCAAATCCGTCGCATCAAGTTCGAATGTGTGCTAATATTAATTACGCAGATTTACGCTCGACCTTGGTACGAACGAACCAAATTCGACGTACCAAGTTCGAGTCTGATAGTACTAATTACGCAGAATCACACTTAACTTTGGTACGGTCAACCCATATCCTTCGTACTAGAGCGTGCGTTTTTTTCCTTTTTATTAAAAAAACAAATTTCTTAACAATTGATTACAATCTAGCCAAAGAGACTAATAATTAATTTAACTCTAACTTTTTACTATACAATAAAGTCTCTTTACTTTGTGCGTTAAAACTATTGGTCTGAATTTCGAAAAATTTGATCTCTTTAAAAAGCTTCTTCATTATGGTTTTCAAATGTTAACCACACTACCTTCTTCTCGAATCAACCTACTTTTTGTATCAGAGAATGACAAATACCTTCCACTAGTTTATTCCACTAAAAATAGTAATTTTCTACAGACCCCAGTGGGTAATCAATTCAGCTGGAGACGATTTAGACGACTCGAAAATTTATTGAGTGGTCCAATGGTACCTAACCGGATTTATTTTGTGCTTACCACGCACTGAGCTTTCATTAGTCGAGTCCACGGAGTAGATAGAAAGGGGAAATAGGATGATTGTATGAGTGTGAGAGAGATAGCTATAGGTTTATTTGCATGTAGTAATGATTTTGTCCTGTCATTGCTTGCTTCGTTACCTTACTATACTGACCGATTGTTCTTTATTGTTATGTTGTGTTTATGGTAAAACTTTTGTTTTTGATATTTAATTATTTCATTCACATGTATATAATAATATGTCATTACAAAATTGCAGACATTTTCGAATTCTTTACGAATTTTTCACGATTGTTCATTCTTTCGCCGTTTACAATTTTCTGGTGACATATATGTTATATATTATGCGATAGTTACATACCGACAAATGGTGTGATGATGATGAACAATTACATAATAATCCCACCTGATGGTAAGCAGGTGATATTATTATGTAATTATTCATATCGCTGTCAAAACCTAGTTATCACCAGCCTTTTTTATGTTCCCATTGCTGGGACTCAGGCCTTTTTAGAAAAAGGAATGGGCCGTAATCCACCACGCGGGTTTTGTGCGGATTGGTGGATGTCACATGTCTTTGAATGTTTGATTCTAGGACATGCCAGTTTCCTCACGATGTTTTCCTTCACCGTTTTGAAAGCAGTGGTGATGAAACAAATTACACAAAGTTATGCACCTGGTTGGGTTTTGATACCGCGACTTATTACTCGTAATTCGGGGCTGTTACCACTGTGGTGGCTGACCACTGCTCTAAACGGTCAAGCTTAAAACTAGTTCGTACTATGCACGCCGGTTATGAGACCTTTCAGAAGATATTCCAATAATATTTCATACTTATGAGACTGTTCAGTACCGGTTGCATTTCATTATAATTAAATATGGGCCACAAGCGTGGGTATTGTCGTAATTGCAAGCTTTGTAGGAAGATTTGTGATCAGCATATACTGTGATTATGTGGGTGTTATTGCCAATCTGTTTGATAGTAAACCATTACTTACACCCACAAATGAAATGCTAATTTTACATGTGCTATTTATATAAATACCTCTTCTATAATGCTTTGTGTGGGTAAACACCACAAATACTTTTACAACGGTAGATAAATAGATATATTTTTTATTGCAAACCAAAAATAAAATAACAATAGGGATAATTATGATTACTTTTATATAATTTATTGCACTAAGGTGTGCAATAAATTATACATATAAAAATATACTTAAGGACAACAATGTATAAAAATAAGTGTTCAATATGCGGTTTTATTGCACAGGGCTCTATCTTTAACAAATTACCTTTGGATGGACTGAACGAAAGAAAAAGATTTCAGGCTATCAGTAACGTCATTATTTTTACACAACTTACGTTGGGAAAGTTGATGTATATGATTGCATCAACTTTCCCAACCTAAGTTGTGTTACTAGTCCTGTAATAGTATTAAAGTAAAACATACGCTACTATATTATTTACAAATATGTTAGTAGTGTTTTTGGAAGTAACAAAGTAGTAATTACCAGTTACAGAATACTGACAAATGGAACAGTAACAGAGTGGTTTATTTTTTCAAACCCCAATTTTGAAAAAATGTTTCACAGAATACATGAACACCTTTATTGTGCCTACTTATCATTTTCTTTTGTTGTTCCTATTTTTTTAAGTCGTAAGTATCTGTCATCGATTTGAAATTAATATTCTTAATGGTGGAAATCATAAAACAAATATCATCATCATTATTTCAGCCGAAAGACTCAGGCTATATAGGTCTCACTCACCCAAGCATTGCTTTTACAACCAGTATGTCTTGCTTCCATCGGATTCCTGAGACCCACACCAGTCTTTGCTCCACACCAGTCTTCGCTCCACACCAGTCTTCGCTCCACTCCAGTCTTCTTAGGTCTCAATCAGACAGTGATAACCTAAATTATATTCCTGGGCTTTTCATTCTAAGATGATGATACTAGATTGCACACCCAATTTATTTTCATCAACACCGTTAGAACCAGAATATTTCACATGAAACCCGGAAAAAGTAAACTAGAATTCCGAGCGAATAATTTAATTAAAAATGAGTGTACAGTGTCGAGCAGGCATCCGGCAGCAGCTTGTTAGTGCCACATTATTATATGACATCATTAGGTGGGTAGGAGTCTCTCATTCTTTGGGTGTTACTTTTTTTGCACCGACTTGTAATATCGTGAGGTGGTTGGGAGAAAGAGACGTCACAAGGAAGTCTATTTTTACTTTTTCATCTTTTAATAATATGGTCAATGATACTTCCCCCTTTAAAAAGCATTAGATAATCACTACATATATATAAAACAAAATTGCTTCCCTATGTGCGCTTAGATCTTTAAAACTAAGCAACAGAATTTGCTGCGGTTTTTTTAGTAAATAGAATGATTCAGGAGGAACGTTTATATCACATGCATAATATAATTAATATCAGCATTGCACCGGGGCGGGTCGCTTTTTATTTTTTTCGATTTTTCTGTATAAATATTATACACCACCTCTACATGTTCTCATTCTTTGTCAAATCTATCCAAAGGTTGTCTGTAAAAAAATGCTTTTTGGGATCAACCATTGTTACGCTCGATTAATTTTGGAGTCCTACTGAATTTTTTTATGATGTTAAATAAAGAGTATCATTTATATATCTTTCTAGCAGGTACTGTAAATATACCCCTGATATTGACTGTGAAAAGTTATCTCAAATTATTGTAGTCTTGATTCTCAAACTTCCACATATTTTCACATAATCGCTTACCATCAGGAGAGATAAAAGTCAAAAGTAAGTATGTTTTTGAGGTAGGAAATTATTCAATGACTTTTCCCGCTTTGAGGCAGAGCGGGAGAGCGCGTCAAAGTTTTACTGACTAAAACCTCATCTAAGGTCCGTTTTTGCCCTTAGCACACGACAGCGGATTTCCTACACAAAAAGCAACTGCAAGTATTTTTTTATTTAATTTTTATTGTTCTATATTACTGTATGCCCGTTCTAACGAGGCGAGCCTGAAACTGACTTACCTGAGCCTAAGCTCTGCAAACTTTAGCGCTTGTGCACTCGTAAGAAAATAAAATGCCATCAGCGTTGTTATTTTTGTTAAAAACTGTTATTAGTAACTATTTTTTTATAAACCGCAAAAGCTCTTTAAGTTAGTACAGCCGTATTGTAAGTCCCACAGCTGGGCAAAGACCTCCCTCCTACAACGGATTGTACTAAACTAGTAAGTATGTACATTAGTATGTAGTATGCACGTTAGTAGTAACAGGTTGCCACTAATGTGTTAAAGTCCATCATTTACGACCATCAGGGGAATAATAAAACAGGGAAATTACTTTTTAGAACCCAAAATCTGTCTATTACACTCTGAAGGGTCATAGATTTTCAAAGTAAGTAGGTTCTTATTAATAATATTTTTCAAATAAATCTTCGCCTTTATTGATGAGTTCTTGAAACAAACTGACAATCTACAAATTTTCTGAGAATTGAAGAAGTGTATCTTCTTCAGATACCAATTTTTCTTAAAAAAAAAATGTGCTCCATGTATAAATCTGTGGAGTAGCGGGCTATTTTTTCGAGATTTTTGGGTTGGTCTCGTAATAAAACTTGTTCATATTGGTGTGTATAATGATCCTTTTTAAGGAAAGCCCATCTGTCGAATCAATTTTGTAGATTCTTCATTTAAACTTAAGAAACACATTTCTTATTAAAAAAAAATGTTGACCAGTGTAGTTGTGGCTATTTTTGAATCATCATCATCATCATCATTTCAGCCAAAAGACGTCCGCAGTTACAAGCAAATTTTAATGTTACATAACTAAAATCTGAATGATTTATTAATTTGGCAATACTTATCGTTCCGTTCAAGGTGTCATTAGCTAAACAGACTAATCAAAAGTACTTAATATCTTAGTTAGTTCTTAAGGGTTTTTTTTTAAATTTATGTATATAGGTATGTAGTTTAAGGTTACATCATTATATCATACGTTTTTGTTCCTAAAATAGAAAAAGTAAGATTAAAAACATCACAATTAAAGAAAAAAAAACACAAAACAAAGTGCAACAGAAATCTTTGATTTTATTTAGAAGTCAAACATTTGTATACAGTGATAGGTCTAGGAATGAAAATGGACGAAGTCAAACATCTGTATACAGTGATAGGTCTAGGAATGAAAATGGACGAAGTCAAACATCTGTATACAGTGATGGGTCTAGGAATGAAAATGGACGAAGTCAAACATCTGTATACAGTGATGGGTCTAGGAATGAAAATGGACGAAGTCAAACATCTGTATACAGTGATAGGTCTAGGAATGAAAATGGACGAAGTCAAACATCTGTATACAGTGATAGGTCTAGGAATGAAAATGGACGAAGTCAAACATCTGTATACAGTGATAGGTCTAGGAATGAAAATGGACGAAGTCAAACATCTGTATACAGTGATAGGTCTAGGAATGAAAATGGACACGATGATATGGAATCTTTACAGTCTTCATTTGTTTTGTTATGCCATTTGTCTGTAGCTGATGATTGTTGTCTGAAAATAAAATAATATTGTTTTAAAATAATATTTCATAGCATCAGCTTTATAATGTTTTCACAGCAGGGACTCCAGGCCTCTCTAGGAGAAGGTATGGGACGTAATCCACCACGCGGGCCCAGTGCGGGTTTTGGACGTCACATTTCTTCGAATTTTTGGTTCTAGGACATGCCGGTTTCCTCACGATGTTTGTCTTCACCGTTTTGAGAGCAGTGGTGATGAAATAAATTACACATTGGCTGGGTTTGAACCCACGTGATACAACTCGTAAGTCGGGTCCGTTACATTGTTGTTCTGCTTTACAGAAATACCTCGTTTACAATATATATCATGCAACTTTAACTTAAACACTCCAATAACAATAATTTCTGATTTAAAATCTAATTTCCAAAAATAATGTCTGAACCGTACCTTAAAGTTTTGTCTCACCCAGACCCACGTTGTAATTTCCGAACGTGAATGTCCATTTCGGCGTAAAATTCGCTCGTAATTTCATTTAAACGTTTCAACGGGCGTCACTTTAAGAACATAATTTCATTAAAAATGTCATTTTATATTACCTGAATACCATTTTTAAAAGTTTGTGGTATATTTTTCGTGGTTCAGGGATCGTTTCCATTTCGCAAATGGCTCGCCGGACGCAGTGGAACCCATTCAGGCCGTTCCTAGGGCAATCAATTTGTTTTTGGTGAATGTTTACGGTTTTTTATGAATTTATGTTTTTATATTGACATGACTTTGAAAGAGGATGAAGTGGGAATGATGTGAACAAGTTTATTATTCAGCTTTCTATGTTATTTGCTAGACTATAGGCGATGTTAAAATGCAAATAGAAAATCTAGATAAACTAACCCCATAGCCAAGTTACAATCGGTTCGTTAACTTGAACGCTTTGAGTTGGCCACGCCCCCTATTCCTTTGTTCTGACGTCATCTTGACGGTCTGAGACGTGGTCAGAACAAAAGATAAAATAATGGAATTAAAGGCGTGGTAAATGCCAAGCGTTCGATATTAACGAAACAATGGTAACTTGGCTAGAGGGGCTGTTATCTCTCCGCCTTATTCCAAAAAGCGTTTTAACCTGGCCAAATGGGGTTTCCTTGACCTATCGCAAGAGGTGTTCTTTCTCAGGGTAGTCAGCTAGGAAACACCGGTCTCATCAATTTTAACAGACGAAAAAGAAATTTGACGTGTAAAAGTGATTTAAAGACCCTATTAGCAAAAATAAATATCATTTAATAAAATTATTCTTACTTATTCAGGAGAGTCTCCGTATGACTATAAATCGTTCTTCTATGTATGAAATGGTTTCGATAAGGATGGAAGTTGTCTGGCGGTGCATCCCAGTTCATGCGGAACCCCAGGGCTTGCGCGAAGATCTGGTTCCAGCGGACCATATTCTCTTTGATGTTGAAACGGAGCTGAAATTAGAAATACATAAAATAGATTACATTCTGCTATATGTACGAGTATATACTGCATCGATATAATATATTAAGAACTCGAATCATAAGTGTTTGTTAGCAATCTCCTCCAAAAAAGCCAATTTTTATGTTATTTTTTTTTGTTTATTTTTCTATTTGGTAAGTCTGAGAATAGTTTGTAGGCTATTTTTACCTATATCTTCACTTTTTCCCTTTATATTTTAGGTATATGGCAGAACATCATTTGATAAATTGGTTAGCCATATCATAAAACTGAATAGAAGCAAAATTGCATAAGTTTTTAACTAACTGGTCAAGAAGTAAGAGAGTAAACGTATTATTTCCAGAAAATTTTTATAGTTTTCATCACTTATTGAAACGACTTATTGGCAGAAGCAAAGTGTAATGGTAAATATAAAATAATAGACAAAGAAGCTACTAGAGGATTAAACATTAAATATAATGATGAAAAAAAAAATGTACTCACAAAGAAACGCGTCATGTTTTTGAAGCTAAGGTACCTTTTGTGTCGATGAATGGAAGACTCATTTGCCTTACCAAAGTCTATAAGCATAAATACTACAAAACAAATATAACACACCACACACAACTGAATATACTTGTACATTATGTTACTAAAATTACAATTTTTACAAATTAAAAGCAAAAAATGGGGTCTAAATATAAAACGAAAAGTTTTGTACCCGCTTCAATTAAGCAGGCAGAAACAGAACAATTTACTTCATCGTTATCATTTATGTATATTGTTTTAAACTTGAGAGATCTAATTTCAAAAATGTGTGCCAGAAATTTTGGCCTGTCTGGTATTTGGTGTAAATTTTGTCTCACTTATAAATTCTTTAAACAATTTGATTGGTAATGCAATCAAGATTATAAGAATCTGTTCGACTTTTTGTACACACTATTTTTAGTTCACATATGAAAAATTTTTCTTCAATAACTTTTAGCCCGTCACATTTGTTCCAATGAGTATTTTAAACACAATTTTCGTTTTTAAAACACACAGTAAAGAAGAGGTGTACCACAGAAATAGTATAAAAGTTACAATATTCGTACGAAAAACAGCCTTCGTACTAAAAGGGGGTCATATTTGATGTATTGCTTATCAACAATTATTGTGTTTGGACAACGTAAACTAGTTTATTGAATGTAGGCTAAAACTGCCACTGTTTTAGAGTACATTAAAGAAACCGCAAATTGTTTAAAGGTTAGGGTCTAGATATATTGGAATTTCAGTGTGTTGATGTGTTTTTTTTTTTGTTCTGCATCAATCATCATCAATTTTTTTCTTTTTCTAAGTTTAATTGTAAAAGGTCATATTCGTGTATTTGATGGTGATGTTAATGTAGTGAAAATAAACAAAGTAGTCATGAACAGTTCAGTAGTACCTATTCGATTTTGATTAGAGAATGGAAAGTGTTTATTTCATGGAACTCGTTTTTGACATAGTTTTACATATTGACAAAACCCAAAAAAAAATTGTTAAACATTGCTTTACCAACATCGTCATATTATCATGAGAATGACCTATTACTAAGAAAAAGGGTCTGAGTGACTATTAGCAACAGTTATTATTATAGCAATGCAATTGCAATACAGTCATGGTGCTGCCAAGACCTCACTCACATTACCACGATTCTATCTACATCGCTGATAATATCATGATACAACATGGGTACAGAAAGGATGCAATAAATATATAGTCGACTACTGTAGTGCTTGTCTGTGAACGCCTTGTTGTTTGCATCGCACTGATGCAGTCGTGCGTTTGCAAATGCGACAAACGGCCAAAAGTAGCGATAAAACGCGCTACTGAATCGATTTAAAAAAGTCGTCGAGGGCAGTCTTATTATACTTAATATCTATCGTCCTTTCTGAATTTTTTATCATGTTTGTATGTTTCTGGTGATGACATATATTATGTCATTGAAACATGGCCGCTTACAATGGGCCTCTTCAGATGGCTTAAACTCACTTAAAGCATTTGCATGATCGCATTAGGATGAAGAATCACCAGAGAATCAAGGCTTTTGCTATAACCCGAAGAATCAACAAGCTTAAGTGGCTATGGGTAGAGCACATTGCTCGTAGAATAAATGGTCAATGGGGACGAAAGATTCTGGAGTGACGACTGTTTACCAGAAAACGCAGCGTGGGCCATAAGGTAGACCGATGATCCGGTAAGAGTAGATAGGCAATTTATTTTATCACCTTAAACCAAAAATTCGACATCCACCAACTCGCATTGGGCCCGTGTGGCAGATTACGCCCCTTTCTAGAGAGGAGGCCTGAGTCCAAGGTGTAAGAACATTATAAGGCTGATGCTTCAACCCATGCCAGTGGATTCTGAGTTGTGGGATATTGTGATAGGTGGAAACTAAACGAAATAAAAAACTAAATTTTAAGTTACTGTATTCAAGATTTTACAATATTTATACTAATCTAAAAACTAAGCAAGATCCGTGTAAGTTGATATTTGTAACAGAGATAAGGGGCATGCTGATGATGAAGTATCACAGTCTTCTGTAGTTGTGTTGTGCCATCTTTCGGTAGCTGCTGATATTCTTCTGGAACAGGAGACATCATGACAGTAAGTGTGTGAAAATTGAATCAGAAACCTACATTTAACAGTAATCGTCTATTAATTAAAAAAAAAAATCACGTTCGTCCTAGTTGTACGTTGATATGACAGTAAGTCAGTTTCTACTTGTCTATTTACTGTTCTTTTTAAAATTATTTTTTTATTTGGGTAGTTCGTTTTCGTTGTACTCTACTGTAAACTATCATGCATAGTTAAAGCAGCATATACCATACATAGTTGAAGCAGCATATACCATACATAGTTGAAGCAGTTGCCTAATTAATCCAAGTGAGTGAAGAAAAGTAAAAATAAAAATGCAAATGCCTTGTAAACAGCAACTGTCAAAGGAGAGAATCAGGGGTTGAGATAAATAACATTATTAAATACAGTCGTCAGAAAGGTAGCTATTCTCAGAGTTGAAATATTAAACTTTAGTAAAGAAGTAATTGAAGACTGTCATCTAGTACAAGATTAATAACAATATTTTCAACACACTAGAAAGCCTGCTCTCATCGTAGGGATGAGAGCAGGTTATCTAGTAAGTGATTTTACAGTTTTCCTCACTAGTGCGGAAAAGTACCGACACTCGCCCCCACCATAATTTATATTTATCGTATCAGGGTGGGCACTGACCACTGTATATTTATTTCGTCCCAAGTTTATTAAAAAACGTTGGTTGATACACATGGAAATTTGTCACACCAGCATTCGCTCGATAACTTCTTCCCTGTGTCTCGGAAGAGTTCAACCTTAGTCGCATTGACAAACTTCTCTCTTCTCTACATGTATCAAAATGTATTATTTTGCATTAAGTTATGACTTCGTTACCTACCCACATTCTTCTATCAGAATTAGCTTTAAAAAAACATGCATGGTTTTGCATAACTCAAAACTATCACGAGCATCACGAGGTCCACCATACATTTGCATACATCTTCATTTTTCTGCATTAGCATACAAATAAATCCTATTACAGAATTAGCATACGCCACATGAGAATAATTACCTAAAAACCATTTTTAAAAGTCTGTGATATATAACGTTGGTCTCCGAAATCCTTTGCGTCTCGCAGATGGCACGTCGTATGCAATGGAAGCCATCTAAGCCGTTTCTGAAAAAGAAAATGGTTTTTCATTTCGTAGTTCAAATATCTATACCATTTCTTTTGGGAATCCGTTTTTTTTTTGGTCGGAAATCATCCAATGACGTGTTCACTCTAACGTGGAGCAATAGGGCGTGCCTGAATGATGTTCTTTCTTTGACTTGCGTTCCAAGACCTCACGTTCCTCATTGGAAAACTAACTCAAGGCTCCAGCAGACTTTGGGATTTGCTGACATCACTTTAAGGCACGCTTAAAACACTACGCAGCATCGACAACTAGGGCTCGATCCGGATGGTAACAGACACCAGAGTTTGGATGTCAAGCTAACCCTTGCTCTTCATGCTCACGACTACGGTTCGGGATTTGTCAAGCTGTGGATATCTTTTAGCTATGATGATGCTCTTTCTCGGTAGATTTTGATTATTAATTACTTAAAATTATTTCAGTTTGACCTTAGGCCTATTACACACGTTCTGGTTAATACAACCATGCAATTAATTGTTTTTATATTCAAGTCTTGGTTTTTTTTTATTAAAGCACCGTGGTAGTTTTAAGGTTGCTAATGAGCAGCTTTTTGAAGATTCAATATTTATAGTTGTAGACAGATTTTTTTTTATTGATTATAGGTTCGCGCTTGACCGCTATCTCACCTGATGGAAAGCGACGATGCGGTCGATGATGAAACGTGCCTACCTAGAAGTAATCTATTCATTTTGACTTAAAGATTCTCGGATTGAATTATTTTGATCATGGTAGTAATGTAGTTAGAAGTTCAATAAAGTAAAATCTTTACAATTTTTTCTGCCCAAAAACGAAAAATAAAATACATACTTATCCAATAGCCTTTCCACGTAATCATAAATATCCCTGCGGTGTATGCGATGGAAGGTACGAAAATTAGGTGTAGGTGCGTCCCAGTTCATGCGGAACCCTAAAGCTTGTGCGAACAGCTGGTTCCAAGGAATTATGTTCGCTTTGAAGTTGAATTTTAGCTGAAAATTGAAGAACATTATTGGATATTTTGTGTGTAGGTACGTATTATTATTGAAATTAAAATAGGTAAAGGCAATTTAGGATACGTGAGATAACAAAGGTTTTTACTTTAAAGTGTTAGACATAATTTGTTGTTAATTAAATATTAGATAGATACAATTTACCTACTTTTGTTAAATGGGTTGGGAACATGTTTTTAATTGTTTTATTTGTCTCTTTGTATTGTTACTCACACGATACGTAAGATTGTTGGTTTATTTAAGAAAAATAACACTTATTATAGAAAGGTAGGTACGTAATTGTGCGTGTTGCCAGTGTTTTTTTATGGTAGGTAAAAATAATCGAATGGCAAATCCCGCTCTTAGGCAGAGCGGGAAGAGTGTCACACTCTTACTGGCTAAACAACCTATCCCGTTCCTTCCTTGCCTTAGTCCCAGAGCCCTGGTGTAACGCTTTCGCATCAACCCTCGGCCCCAGGAGGGCGTGTTGCTAGTGATGACATATGAAACGTGGTCGCTTACACTCAAAGAACAATAGAATAGGCTATGCTCGGAGTTAACTTGAATGATCGTATCAAGGCATAAGGATGTAAAAATTCGAGTATCAAAAATTTTTTTCTCTCAACAAAATCGGTCTTTTTGCATCGTCCTTCAGGGGGCCTCGCAAAATATATCTTGGCCACATCAAATTTAGTTCTTGCCCAAAATGGCCATTGCTTTGTTTACGTCTAACTTTATCTAACCCAACTTCAATTGAGATCTGAAAATTTGTTACGGCGCATTTAAGGTCTATCGCCATTATGGTTCAACTTTTATGCCGCGTTGTATTTCGTAAGTGTCCAATAAAATTATACAAAATACTCACATAGAACCGCGTCATGTTCAAGAAAGATAAGTAGCGCCTGTTCCTGTGTAGTACGACCTTGGTATCATTAGCTTCGCCCACATCGATTAGAATGAATGCTACCATACTTATGTAACATACCAGTACGACTGGAATTAATTTGTTCATATTTCTCTCAGCACGGTCTGTTCTCCTGGTATGTAGGTTACAGTTGTACGGTTCTCATTTTAGGAATTGTTATTGGTATCTAAAAAAAATGGGGTTGAAGAGTTATTTTGGAAATTTATTTAAATCGGAATCTAATGAACGATTTTATTGACATTTTTTATAGCGATATTTAAAGCTTTTCGAGATAGGTAAAAACTTTTGTTAAAAAAGTCAGGGTCTTCACTAAGGTGTGTCAGTTAAATTAAATAAAAGCATGCTTCCAAATAACAAATGTTAATAAGTTGTTATTAAAATACCCATATATACAATATATAGTATTTCTTTAATCCGAATCTGACGGCAAGAATGTTAAATATCGAAATTTTTATTAACAAAAGTGTCAATTTGGTTTCTATAATAAAACAATGTATGTTTGTACAAGTAAATATGTGTGTCAGTTACATTGAATCGTGATTGTTACCGTGAGTGTGTTTAGAAAGTTTTCAATACGTTTTCTTCAGAAAATTGGATTAGGTCAATTCAGAAAAAAAATTGTTATCGCCAAGGTTTCAGAAAACAGTTAATGTTACAATTTTTTTAATGTGAATTTGAATCTACAAACATATTAATAGTAGTACTTACCGAATTACCTATGTTGATTTTAAATATAACCCAATAAGTCTCACTTTCCAAACAGAAATACAATTCATAAGCAAAGTAAATAATAGTTCAAGAGAAAGCTATAATGACAAACAAGAAAGTAATAAAACACCAAACGATGGAACTGTTAGAGAAATTGAACTAAACTACTTCAAAAAAGTAGGATTTATTTGAATTTTTTATATTTTTTGTAGCTATTCTTTGACCTGACCTAAAATTTTTGGTAATTCATAGTGGTATTTTTACATGGTGTTTCAAAATTATACAAATGTATATCGTTCTACTTATGAATTAGAAAATTTTATAAAAATTCATAAAATTTAAATATTCAAGCAATATAGATTTCATTTTTAATTTTTCACTTTATATAATATTTCATAATTACCTGTGGCATAATTTTAATCATTTTCGAACTCCATCATTTCATGTCAATACACTTTTTAAAGACTCTGTTTTTTAGGAGTTACTTGCTTGGACGTAGACCATTTTCAGGATTTGTCTAGTCATTCATGAAAATGCTCATCCTGTACAAGGTGAGTTAACGGTCATCCAATATTTGTTAGTCGTGATCAACGGTACGTTAGCCGCGGATAATGTGACACTGTTAACTTAGAACCGAATGCGATACTTTGCGTTACACATAAAGAAATAGAAAAATAAAAAGAAGATTCTGAAAATCATGTTGCATTGAAAACAAAAGACGAAGTTCTATTAAACGTGTGTGATATAATTGGAAGCAACGAAGGACAAGCAAGTAAAACTGATGATCTAAAAGAATAAACATCAAACAATGAAAATGATCAAATTTGAATTAATAATAAATTCAGCGTTACTATTAATAGTGCTAGGAGCGCAAGCACAAGTAAATGATACTAACGATGCATTAGAAGTACACCAGAAAAGTGAAATCTTGTCAAGGCGGAAAAGATTTATCATATTTCCAGAAGGCAGCTCTCTTCAATTGGGTAAGTTTGTATTTACTATATAAGATTATTTTGAGTTTTTTTCTTTGGGATATAACAGTGGTGTCCTTCTTTTAAATCTTATCCATGTCATTAAACTCTTGAACCCCGGGCGATCGCCGTTCGCTAATCTATTGTGTTTCTATTTTATCTCTAATTAAGGTATCCTGAAGGTTAATTACTGCTTCCAAATTTGATAATTTGTATAAGTATAAATTACCATCAACCATTTTAATTTACCACTCGTTTGTACTTGTCTGAAGAGCCAGAAACATCTAAAAAACATATTTTAGCATTTACTACTAGTCATTTTAATTTGGCACACATCTGTACTGTTCAAATCTGAAGAGCTAAGAACAGCTACTGGATACTGTCTGGACCACCATTACGAGCGGGCAATTGCACTGAGCTCCTAACAAATGGAACTAAGACGTAATATGCTCTTCAAAACCCGAACGTTATTGTACCAGTTTCTACCGTGTCATTTATAAAGTAAATCCTCATCTAAATTAGGAAATGCTGGCGTACTGCGGAATCTCGGACAAGGAATATCCGTGTTTGTATGGTTGAATCTGTTCACTAAATTTAGTTGAATGAAACAGATGTTTACAATATCATGCCTTTTCAAGTTGTAGGACTGCAACTTGAAAAGGCAGAACGTGGAATTTATACTATCTATAACGAAAATGCAAAAACGACTTAACTAACCAAACTGGCACATAATAAGACAGTGTTTTGAATTAAGGCATACGACACTTTTCTTCACAAATATTATAAGAATAATATTGAACTCTCATGTGTATGAAGCCGCTGGTAGAGGCTAAGTCACTAATAAATAACCTTAATTTCTTGTAGTTTGGCAGATTTTTTTTTGTTAGTCGATCAATCAGATATGTTCATTTCATCAAATGCTGTGCTCTATCTGTTTTTGTCACACACACACGTATTTACACATTACATTTAGTGTTGTGTTTCTGATGTGTCTTAAATAAATAAATAAATCATACTTTTATCCCTATTCGAAGCATGATGCAGTTGATACACCTGAGAGCCTACCACAAGCTCGTCGTAGACCTGAAGTGAACTGTCAAAGGCTATCCTTTTGATATAAGGGCATGTAGTATAGTATAGTGGGTTCTTCACTTGCATGTTAAAGTAACACCCCTGGTTTGCGTTAAAAACTGAGAGTTAATATATTCCTTTTTTCTTTAATTTCTTTCGAAAACCTTTTTTATGTTTTATACACTATTGTATACATTTTATTTCTTACATCACGTTGTTTTATTACTCTATGTTTACATTAATCGTTTTAAAAAATTAGGGGTTTTTTTGTGGTGGGAAAATCATCTAATGACGAATTCCGCCCTTGGGCGGAAGGGAAAACAGTGTCAGACTCTTACTAACTAAACGCCCAGCCTTTTTCCCTCTTAGCTTTCATATCAGGGTCGGAACTTCCTTTCAAAAACCGGACCAGGGCCTCAGTTTTAATTTAAAGGGTTTAGTTGTGCTTTTTATATAAAAAGAGTCCTTAATTTTTTTTTAAAGAGTTATTAAATTATATACTTAATAGTTCATAAATACCTTAACGTTTATTTTCCAGTATTCTGTACAACGTATGCCATGGTCTTCAGAATTGGAGACATCTTCCTGTACGGATCAACTGCTGCGCTAGCATGGGAGTTACCTCAAGACCCGTACTCCCCATTCAACCACCATGCAGACCCTCTCCATCGGAGGGTAGACACTAAAACTATATATTATACTGATGAGAATGGACGGGTTATTGATAAGAAACCATATCACAGGTAATAACGGATAATCTTATCGAAGGTATGATATTATGTTAATGATAATCTTAGATCAGAATCTAGAGAGCAGTGGTGGCCAAGTAGCAACAGCCCCTATTTCAACACCACTGTTCTCAAAAAGGATGAAGGAAAAAACGTGAAGAAATCGGCATGTACTAGAGAAATCGAAGATATCTGAAATTCACCAACCCGCAGTAGGCCCGCGTGGTAAATTTTGGCCCATTTCCTCTTCTAAAGAGGAGACCTGCGTCCCAGTACCAGGAACATTAAAAGGCTGATTATACATACTATGACAATCTCAAAAACAAAGCGTAAACAATTAAAACACGTAAAACATTAATGTGCGATTCTACCACGAGTAAACCATATTTGTTGAAAATACATATAGATGCAGTTAGCGTAGACATTAGATAGTAAATAGTCTGAACACAGTCTTTGAAATGAATTCCGGACAGACTTGTAGCATGCGGACTAACTTCTCTGTGTCTAACCGGCCCTAACACCTAACTTAGGGAAATAATTAATGTCGCATTTGCTAACTCGCAGATGCAGAAACTTACAGTTTAACATTTGTATGACTGTATATAGACTTCTTATTCAGAAAAATTGTAAGTAAAAAATCCTTAGATTTTATTGTTTCCTACAATTAGTAATCATGTAACATACATACCTGCACTTTAAAGGGCTCTAACGGTCAATGACACTGTTATAAATGTGGCCTCCTGCTGGGCCCAAATACTTATAGAAAAAAGGGAAACCATCAATTGAAAAAAAACAAATTGCAATATTCTTCTCATAACTCTAGCAATAGAACCAATATCCCCCCTAACACACAACTTTAATAAAAGACTAGCATAGAAACATAAATATAAACCTAAAAACTCACAGTTAAATTACAAACCCTAGCAGACAGACTACCAACTATACGGAATTAACTATCCATGAACAACTTTCAGAAAACCCATAGCAAATCCTGCTTTCGCGAAACGCAGTGTGAACTGGCCGGACAAAAAAGGAACTTTAGAGAAACTCAAAATAGACAGGAAACAGATGCATGCTTCGGAAAACAAACGAAAATATTTGAACGAACGTATGGCGCAGCGGAGCGTCGAATATCACAGGACCAGCCGAGCCTCGTTGTACCAGAAAATAGAGACGATGTTACATGGGTTGGTATTATGTCGCACATTGGTTATTCGTCGTGTGAAACCATTTTAGGTTTTGATTGCTTTTTTATTGTTTTGATTTTTGTATTTTCTCTTTCTTAACCCTGAGTTTGTGTATACATTTGTGGGGTTCCGTAACTCAAAAAGAAGAAAAACGGAACCCTTGTATGCTCTTAAGGTGGTAAGCAAAATGTAGGCGGTCGGGCCTTCAGAACGGTCGAAGATTACTGGGGCCAAGGGTTTGCGTCAGAAAGGAAGGCTTTAGCCATGGTATAAAGGCAATGTTTTCGTTTCGTTTTCGTATTGAAAAAAAAAAACTTTGGGCCAAACTAGAATTTACTCCTGTGTCGTAGGTGAGTTCACAAACATGTAAAGTTACGTACACAAGATACCCAGACCCGGAACGAACGTTGGAACGAAGTGAGTTGTTTAGCAGTAAGAGTCTGACATTACGTCGTGAAACGCGTGAAGGTATCGAGACGAAATTAAAAAAACATATTTACTCAAGTCTGCGATCTCTTGAAGTTGTGAAAAAATGTGACTTCGAAGTTAATAAAAAATAAAGAGACGGCTGTTTATATCTAATTCATAGAGTACTTCCCGTCGACCCCTAATTTTGCATAAAGCAACGTCTTATGGTACAAATATAGGAATTAATCCGAAAACGGTAAATTTATTGTTTAAAAAAAATGTGGTTAGGAAAAAGCTTCGAGACTGGCTTGCTTGAATTTTACATAGGTAAGGTGGTACAGAACCAGAGTCCAATTTGCACTTGTCCAGTTTTCTTTTTTTCATAGAAATATTTTAACGGGTGTATTAAGAGAATAAAACTGTCGTTAATTGTGTTAAAGAATTTATTTAGTTTTAAAATAGTTTGAGACTCACTAGTCTCAAACTATTTTAAAACTAAATAAATTATAGTAACTAAAGTTTCTTTAAAAGAACGTCATACTCAAGTCTCACTGCTTCCTTTTTCAGTCTCGGCGTGAACGGCAAAAACTGTGTACTGAAAACATTATGCTTGGTCGGTCAAACTCAGGAACATCCACAAGGTGCATTCTTCCAAGAAATTATGAGAGCGGTTTTTACGTACGTATTTACTGGTTTACCATTTTAGATGCCGTTAAAAACTTATTTGAAACACTCAATAATATGTTTAAACTAAAATTAAAATTAATTTACATTTGGTCATTTAATATATCGATTAAATTTTATGTAGGTATATTGACTTTTTAGGTTCAGTATTGAGCTTTTAATGTTTTTTTTTTATGACATACTTTTCTAGACAAACACAAATTTTGATTTTAGTATAACTAAATTTGTTAAATGTGTGATTTTTTTCCATCTAATAAAAATGCAAATGTAACATCGAAGTTTATTACGAACAGCAAAAAAATATAAAATCTGATTACTCATGATAATCGACCTTAATCTTGTCGTGTTTAAGGACAAGACTAAACTCGAATATACATAATTATATTCGAATAATTAATTACAAGTCTCGAAATTGAATAATTAAGAATATAATTACAGAGATTTTGTTACAAGCCACAATTCACCGGATTTTAATGGGAGATATTTGATATACACTGTCTTGATTGAAGAGAACCATTACTTGGTAACTTTGTACTGTTTATTTACTTTAACTGTAGCATTTATTGAGTTAACTTTTATAAATCATAAGAAATAATTAAATATTTATTTTATGAAAATTGCAATTTGCACATCATATTTATATTTTCATTATAGATGTTCAGAAAAATACTATAGTAAAACAGTTTTCATCAACTAAAAAATACAACTAAAAGATTCATTTACATAGCATCAACATGATCGTAACATACATTCCAACAACCCGTAATCTATCTATCTATATAATATAAAAGCGAAATACCACTCACTGATTAATCACAAAATCTCAGAAACTATAATACCTACTTAAAAATTGGTAGGTAGGTTCTTTGTAAGGTGTAGATGTCTGCTAAGAGCGGATTTTACTTACCGAGTTTCACTGGGACGTAACTGCTGGCAGAACATAGTGTCTAATATGTCCTTTAATTCCAGACAAAAAATACCTAATTTAAACTTACGTCCATTTCCAGTTTACCAAAAAATTCAGTGGGTGTGGAAGACAAACATGGTGAATACGATGCAGCCCTCTCCGCCACGGGTTCCTGTGATGAACTGTATCCAGAATGTGACGAGACTCTGCTTGAACCAGACGCGGCGAGATTTGCTTACTAGGGGTTGTAGACGGGAGACTTTTTGTCGTCCAACAATCGCCAGTATATATTTTTGCTGTAACAGTTTAATTTAGAATTCAGTAATGAACTTGATTATTGAAATCCTCCAACAGGTATTTTTGCCCAACATCTTGGGCGGAGCGGAAACCAGTTACCTACCTCTTACTGACTAAACACCCCACCCTGTCCCTTCTTTGCCCCTCGCGTTGGGGCCAAGCCTTCTTTTCAAAAAGAGACCCTAGGCCCCGTTAGGCTCCAAGAGGGTTTAGTCGAGGTATCAATATTGATTAAAAATTTACTTATCATTTAATCTAAAAACATTTGGTACTTCAATTAAACTAAACATTGATGATTTTGTGATGGCCCTTAGTAGCGAGTTTATGACATGATCACATTTAAAAATCTATTTCAAAAATTTAAAATTAAAACATTGGATTTACAAAATTTATCTGAATATCATCTATGTATTCATACATATATTGCTATACATTTGTCAGCAGCTATACACTGGTCAACTAAATTGTAGCTCGTTTATAACCTACGTAGTTTGACTAGCTCCAGGGATTAAGAGCTCAAGTAATGTTGGCCGATTATTGTTTGCAGTTCCTATGTAGAGTGGAATATTATGTTTTAATTTTTACAGACTAATAGAGAGATATGTTTAGTAATACCTTTCAGACCGTTTCTTGGTAATACTAAAAGATGTATAGCATAACATCAGCTTTGTAATGTTCCCTTTTCTGGGACTCAGGTTTCGTCTCTAGAAGAGGGAAGTGGGCCCAGTGTGGGTTGATGCCAGATGTCTTCGAATTTTTGGTTCTAGAACATGCCGGTTTCCTCGCGATGTTTTCATTCACCGTTTTGAGAGCAGTGGTGACGAAATACATTACACGAAGTATGCGCCTGAACCCGCGACCTATAACTTGGTCGCCTGTTACCACTCGGTCACCACTGCTCTCACTAAAAGATGTACTAATTATAAACTAGTTTTGTCTGGCTATAGATTTGTAGCTGGTCACCGTTAAAAAACTGACAAGATTGCAAAATGGTATTAAAAAGAAAAGATTTAATTTCTAAAGTGTATTAGAAAGCTTAAGATTTATATGGAAAACCTTTCGCCAATAAATCATTGGCGATTGGTTTGCCTGGTATAAGGACGAATAGATAAATTTATTTTAATTTAAATATGTAACGTAAGTTAAAATTTTTATAAAGAAATGTAATGTAATACTTTTCTGACCTTATGTCTTACCTCATTATAGTGAGATCAATATCGTTTTCCTTAATATTTAGTTTCTAAAATAATTTACAAATGAAACGCTAGATTAAATTTTTTTAGACTACGATATCGAGTTATGTAGTGTAGATATGTCATTTAAATGAATAAACGATTGATCAATGTTTTGTTTTATTTATTATTATTTCTTGTCATACCCTCATTCGAAAAGAATTTAAAACTGTAAAGCAGCCGCTCTAATAAGGTCTACATCGCTTTCTTTGTTTCTGAGCAAACATTTTATGACTTAAACGTTCTGAATTGTCGCACGAAGGTAACAGTAAATCAATTTACACAGTGTTAATTGACAGTTTCATTTGTAACATTAGGGTTTCAATGGCCTACGAACGGGACAGTACATTTTAAGAATTCACAACGGGCAACTCTGAGTAGAGTTTTGAAAATATTATTTAGAATATTTGAATTTGACATACAAGTGGCCAGTTGTAAATAAAACGCCGTTAGGAACACGTTGCGTTCCTTTTTTGAAAAACAAAAAAAGAACAATTTTGAATAACTGTTCGGTATTGTTCCAAATATGAATAGTATCCTTTCATATTTCATAACGTTCCTAGTTTTACAGACAGTAATTAGTGAAAATGTAAAGGACAATGGAAATAATACGGTAAATGAAATTCACGAGGAAAATGAAGGATCAAGAGCGTTGTCGAGACGAAAGAGATTCGTAATATTTCCAGATGGAAGCTCTCTGCAACTCGGTAGGTGAATACTTATGTGTGCTAAGCGTTTGATCCGTAATGAGATAATATTTTTCAGCATTCTTTTTTTGAAGTGCAACAGTTGGGATTCCTTATTTCGTTTGAGTTTTCCTTATTAAGTTCAATACAAATGAAAATTAGTTTCGACATGGTTTGACATTCTTGTTCTTGGACTCAATGTGGAGACTGTTAATTATTCTTAATTGGAAAGTGTTATTGTTTACAGTTTTAATTATGTCAAAACCTAATTGTATTCCTTACGGTCCTCCTGCATTGTTATTAAGCAAATTATTCAGATTTTGCAACAAGTCTGAAATTTTAGGTAACCCTACTAATTTGTTCCTAATTTCTTTGAAGAAGTAGCGCTTAGTTAGAACTTGTTTACACCAGGATGCACATATCGAAGCTTACTGCTATATCTCCATTTTAAGATCTATAAAAAATAAGTTAAGTCTGTCTTTGAGTCTATTTTCTATGATATATTAGCATCTATTCAGCCTATATTAGAGTATAATAACTTCAAACTGATTTTTGCATCTTGAATTAGACTATTTGAATATGATCCATTTTAGGGCTGCTTTTAATTCGATAATTCGATCTAAAACTTATTTAAAAAAATGTATTTCGTGTTGAATGGTTCTAGACGTTGAAATTACCAAGTTTGACGAAAAAAAAAACAATTCTCTTTTAGATGATTTCTCATCTGTTAATTGGTAGTTAAAATACATTATGATAAGTATAATATTTATAAAGCTACAATATATCATAACTAACGTCTTCAACTTCTGTGTTTTCAGTATTCTGCTGTCAAACAAGTGCATTGATCCCCATCGGAGACATTTTCCTCTTCGGAAGCACTGTAGGTCTTGCCTGGAGTCTTCCAAACGACCCCAAATTATTCCACATGTTCAAAAAAGATGGCACCAGTCTGCGGAGAAGTGATGATGTCAGAACAATCAACTATTTGGATGATAAAGGACGAATTATCGCTAAAGTTCCTTATAAGAGGTAAACTATTCAATTTTATTCAAATAATTTAATTTTGCAGGTAAAACAAGTAAATGAAACCAAAAGTTCTCAATTGAAATCGTTCATGAATTAAAAAAGTTCTTTATTGTTTAGAAGAAGTCCAATAATAATAAGGGTTTTAATTCATTCTGATTAACTAAATGAATTATTAATGTATTTCGACAGTTTAGAGACCAAACAGCTGTGGTTTCAACAATTTTGCCTATAAAGCACAATTGGTGCCCTATGAATCATATAATAAGTATTTATCGGTATGAATCTTTGATTTATATTATGTTTATTTATAGAGGAACAAATACATACAGAGAACAGAATCATGATTACTAGTAAACATGTTAATTGTATATTTTATTTTTCATTTTCAGGAGACTGATAGTCAACCCTGCCTTTGCCAAGAGAAGTATTGAAGATAATAAACTCTCGTTCAAAGAGAAGTTGAAACTAAAGATAGATCGGAAAAAGATGCACGAAAAACACCTGAAGATCGACCATTTGAAGGCACATTTAGACAAGGATAGTATAGAGTTCCATAGAAGCAATAGAGTAGAACTATATTCGAAGATTGAGAAACTACTTTCAGCGTAAGTTATGATTTTTTTCTGTTTCATCGTTAAAGAAAGGTGCTGTGACTTTTACCTTGGAAACGCTAAAATCCCAGAGTTTATTCCCCTCTTTTAAGAGTGGCTAGAGAAACGCCACGGCATCTTCACCTCCTACGTGACGCAAGTAAAAACTGGCGTCACTAAGTAAGGATGCCTAATTCGGGAGGTTCCTCTTGTGCATTCAAGTGCAAGAAACGCCCGTGTGTCATGATTGTACCGGCCACTCGGAGGACGTGGTGGAGCAAGAGGTAGTAGTCTGCCTCGCTTGAGCAGGGTACAATCGTGTTCACATGGGGGCAATTGGCAGAGACTACCTCTCGCACCCGCACGGAATAAGATGGTATAAGAAACGATTATCTTTTCTGCGTACCAGTACTACGAGCGAAGAAGATGGCCATGGAGGGATGGAGATGCTCACTCTCAGCTGTCACCACAGGATACGCTCCGGGCGTCAGGAGTCGTAGAGCGATTACCATCCACCGTAGACATTACGCATGATGCAGGTCCTCACCGGACATGGTAAGTTCGGGAGGTACCTGCATCGGATTCGTGCGGAAGAGACGCCCAGGTGTCGCCACTGTGTGTACCGCCCGGAGGACACGGTGGAGCACACGGTCGAGGTGTGCCCCGCTTGGGCAGAGCATCGCCGTGTCCTCGTGGGGGCGATCGGCGGCGGCGATCTCTCGCGCCGGGTCTTGGTCAAGGCCATGGTCCGGAGCGAGGAGGAGTGGCAGGCGGTCGCCTCCTTTTGCGAAGCAGTAATGCTAGCAAAGGAGGAAGCCGACCGCTTAAGGCAACGGCGCTCACGTCCGAGACGCCGCCGGGATTCCGATCCCGATTTCCGGCCACCGTAGGAGCGGGCTTGTGGATGGCGAGCAATGGGTAGCTCGCCGTCCAATCGTCTGGTAACCGTCCGGACCAAGCCCAGTCGTCGACGGCGCGCACTGTTCCCGCGCGCCTCAAGGAGTTGTCAGCAAATCGTAGGGACCCTGCAAAAGGGTCGAAGCCAACTGGGGCCATGGGTTCGCGTCTGAAAGGAAGGCTCTGGCCCTGGTGTATATGGCAACGTTGGAATGGGGTAGGTTGTTTAGTCAGTAAGAGTCTGACACTTGTTTCCCGCTCCGCCCAAGGGCGGGACTCGTCATTGGATGATTTGTACCTACCAAAAAAAAAAAAACCACCGTAGGCAAGGGCATGCGGACACGCTTTTTCAGTTCACTGAAGAGAGTTGTCAATCCTGGCCTGTTTGTAAAATTGATGATTACCTGGGAATAATATAATTTTATATAGTAAATAAGTGAACACACAAGTAGCCCGCACACTTGAATTTTGATGCGTTTCGACTTTATAATTTTTGTATTAATTTGATAAATTATAAATCTAAGTAACGGATAAATTATGTTATAGTTTTTTGCGTCTCGTGTCGGACACAACGGACGTCTTTCAGCTGCATGGTCATGTTTACATTTTGTCCATGATTTTGTTCCTATTTAATAATAATACTAGCTTTTGTCAGCGGCTTCGCCCGCGTCTGGAGATAACACTATAGATAGATAGATAACACTCAGGAGTAAAGCAGCTTTCTATTGTTGCTAAAATTTTTCCAATCGAACTAGTAGTTCCAGTTTACTTCCTACAAACAAAAAAACAAACTTTACCTCTTTATTATATTAGTGTAGATGAATCGGACTCATTCTCAGTCTGGTCGACTGTTGGACTTTCTTAAGGGCCATAATTATTTGAATAACATTTTTAACATCATTTCCATTTTTTTAGCCATAATCATTTTCAAACTAGCCAACCAATATTTTGCAGGATGGGCAGAGATGGGCGTCAGTGCGTTCTTTACAAACTATGCGAGGCGGCGCAGCGAGCTCACAAGCAGGGCACATTTCTACAGGAATTTCTACGAGCTGTCTTCACGTAAGTATCCGTTATTGTACTGCTCGTGCTATATTTTTATTTAATCTGCACTCTGAGATCCTTATCTTTCCGGTCAGTTGCATTTGGTAAATATTATGTCAGTTAGTTTGTACAGCGAGTATCCAACCTTATGTTGTTGAAATCGCACACTAGCTTTTGACATTTTATTTATTTAATCTTCATGTACAGTAGTGGTACATAGGCAGATTTAATGCAACAAGGCATTCTCTACCAGTCAACCTTTGGGTTAAAAAAGACAACCCTGTGGTAGGTGTGCATAATAAATAAATATCTGATAATAGATATTTTTAAAATATAGTGTAGTATCATTTAAACCAGTTTTATAAGTGTTCATGTTGGCCTACACATACACTGTGAAATTTATATGGTTGTTTTCCCGCGGCAGAATGACTTGCCATAAGGAGTACTTTTGAAGCAAACAGTAAACATAAAAAAAATATAAAGTTTTTTTTTATAAATAATTATTAAAAATATTCATCAACTAAAAAAGCGAAAACAATAGTAACATTAGACATAATTTGTAGGTACTACTAGAGTCGCATGAGCAGCACGCCGTCAAAGGAAACCGATTCATTAAATATTTAAACCAAAATAAGCTCTCGCACGTTGTGATACGTCATAATTAGCTTGCACTCTACAGGTCCATTTTTTGTTTTTAATATTTTATTTTTTTATCAAACGTTTGTATTACCAAGACACAACCATTTCGCTGAGGGAAAACAACCATTAAAATTTCACGGTGTATGTAAAATGAAAATATTTTGACTTGACTTGAAAATCTCTACGAACTTAAGTAAGCGTTTCGTCCTTGTCATTTGTATCGCGTACATCGAAAGACTGGAATAATTTGATCCGTCCGATCCGTCTGATCATAATTTAGGTGTCTTCGAGGCTAGAGTAGGTAAATAGGCTAATATTGAACTAGTACATCTTATCATTAATATCAATTACAGGTTACCCAAAGGTGAAGAGTTCATATACGATGAACATAAGGAATACGATTCTGCCCATGTGGAAACTGATGACTGTTTAAGAAGGTATCCAGGATGCTACGACACAACAATTTAATAAATAGTGTATCAAATACTAATAGTCTTGTTTTTTTTTTTTCATTTATTTCATTCTTTTAAGCTTCATGATCTTCTTAAGCCGGTGAGAAAGTGTGAAATAGTGTTAGATTTACAGAATAAATAATCCACCCTGTTCTTATGTTGCCTTTATACTAAGGCCTTCCTTTCAGTTCTTTTTTTATTTGGAAATAATCATCATATGACGAAGCCCGCCCTTAGGCGGAGCGGGAAATAGTGTCAGACTCTTACTGACAACGACCCACCCCGATCCTTCGAGTTGGCTTCGACCCTTCTGCAGGGGAAATGTGCCTGTAAATTATTTCACAAAAGATCACAATTAATTAAATTAGTTTCAGTCCATACCCTTTCGAGTACCGTAATTACAGACACAATTAAAAGAAAATAGAAGTGCGGACACCAGTATCCTTTTGAGGTTTAATGAACTAAATTAAATAATGAACTTCTAGTAAAGTTGTTTGTGCACATAAAATGTTAAACAATCTTAAGGACTATTAAGATCTATCTTCCGCCCATCCATTCCATACTTACAATATAATTCTGAAAATAATAATAAAATTCTTTATTGAAGTACATTTTTGTGTATCTAATTGAAATTCCCTTGCTCCTGAGCTACTTTTAGATTGTGTTACAAGAAGCAATACAGTTTATAAGTAAAAATAATCCAATGTTGGGTTGTAGTAGTTCTATATCCCGTATAATCAAGTACAATGTTTTAGTGATATGGAGTGTATATTGTATCCACTAATCGGGCACAAATCCAAACTCTGGGTTTTTACTATATTCTCGTATATTTTTTTTGCTATAGTGACATGTTGCCTGGGAATCAAATCAGTGATGCTTTATCAAAATTCAATGGAAGCCAAACTGCAAAGATTTCCTAAAATTTATATTATCTGAAAATTAAAAACACCTGTCTCTAACGCAATTTGAGAGTTGTACTTAAAAATTAATCACGTTTTTTTATAATCATTTATTTATAACTAAGTGTAGCTTTGTGTTAAATATTTTGTATTATTGTATCGTCTGCATGTGCAAAAATTCATTATCATCTTCCTGCCATTGTATCGTGTTATTAAGGGCCGACCCAACAGGTATTTTTCCATTTTATTCTGTCATATGTCACGCTATCACTTACTCGCATTCTTTCATATTATTCGCGCCAAACCTCTTAATTAAAAAATTACTATATTTCCGCTTTTTATATCCCTATCCTGCTCTCTCCTATAATTCAAGTGAGACAGAGCGACTCTCGTCTCGTCTGCACAGGGAAAGAGCACGCGCACCTTTGCAGTGCAGAAAAAAACGTAGTAAGTGACTCAGTAATTTGCGGGTCAACGGGAAGTACCCTATGAATTTTGATTCCTACGAGACTGTCAAAATATGCGTTTTTTGCGACATAAATGACTGTATCTTTTTTTAGTCCACTGTAGGGATTTGATCATATGGTTTACGTTGAAATATAAACCACGTGATTACGTTTGCGGTACCTTGGTGCTGTAAAAAAAATCAAACTTTTATAAAAAAAAACGATACGGACATTTACATCATAAAAGACGTAAATTTTATATTGTACTTTACTTACCGTTGACCTAAAATCCTATATTTGCGCATGAAGCAAGATTATATAACACAAGCATATTATGAAAAAGTCCGAAAACTGTAAGTTTGTAGTCACGTCACAATTTTTTTTTTTCGATTCGGAAAAATCTTCCGAGACTTGATTCGGGAATTGAACTATTTACACTGGTAAGTTTGTACGGAATTCTCAATGTGAGACTCCGACTCGCACTTGCCCAATTGTAGTTTTGTTTTTTGTATTTTACAAAATAACATTAAGATTGATAAGTTTTAAATATAAATTTGTTCAATTTTGCCATAATCTTAAGAGGCCATAGAACGTGTCTTGAGGTACTCCATTTTTAATTATATGAATTAGAAAACCTGAGATATCTTTAAGACGGAAACATAGTACATGATTTCAATTGTAACTATATGTTTTGTCTTCCGTCATAGCAACAAGAATTATCAGAAGATGTAGGAATTCTGATAAACTTACTGTAGTCTATGGAGTCAAAAGCACTACTGAATTCTATCACTACCATTTTAGTGTGTTAGATATTTGTAAGCCTCGGTCCAACATATGTTATGATGCTTGTAAGAAGGCGACTCTTCTTTTTCTATTGTACTTTTGACAGGTAAAAACAGACACTCTAACAAGACTTAATTTGCGTCTTTTGTTTCTAAACTTTACTACCAACTTCAGCTGCTTTTAACACCTTAAATTGCCGCTCAAAGCTAACGGTACCTAAATTAACACAGTGTTAATTGAACATTTCTATTGTTTTATTGAGGGCTACTCCAAATCTATTTTTGAAATGGTTAGCTATAATCTTTGGGTATTATATCCGTCTAGCCAGTCTATAATTATATTTCCAAGGTGGAACTTGCTTGTGGTTCTCTAAAATTAATTTTAAATTAACAAACATATAGATAGCAGTTTGAGTGTCTTGTGTACTTGAGTTTACATGGATGTGAATGTACCAACAATATAGGAGTAACTCCCAGTGTGGATCAACGAGTTTTGTTTAAAGCAATAATGAATCGTTTATTAATTATGATACTACTGATGATACAGATAGCAATTAGTGAAAATAGACAAGATAATGGAACTTACTCCGTTGAGGAATTTTGCGATGAACATGAAGAATCGAGAGTTTTATCGAGACGCAAGAGATTCGTAATATTTCCAGATGGAAGCTCTTTCCAACTTGGTAAGTTACAGATGCAGAATTGAAGCCGTCGATTCATTTTTTTTTAACTTAACTTTACGACTATCGTAATCACAGACACAATTAAAAGACAATAGGTGTGCCGACACCGGTGTCTTCTTGGGGCTTAATGAACGAAGCCATAGTTGAATAAGTTATAGTTATCTTCTTATTAAATAACTACAGATTTGAACTATAGCTTATTCAGCTATACTCGTAAACATGCTAAAAACATGTAGGGCAGTAGCTCCATACTGTCAAAGATCTTGCCAAATGTCTAAGGATAAATTTCATGAAAAAGGAAAACATTTTTTTTTTAAACCAATTGTTTATTATTTTAGTTGTTCATTACAACATAAAACCGTCTTTACTCTATTACTATTACCTTATAAATAATAACTGTATTTAAATTTCCAGTATTTGTATTACAAACCGCAGCACTGATACCTATCGGCGACATTTTCCTATTTGCCACGACTGCTGGTCTTGCTTGGTCACTGCCTGCTGATCCGAAGTTGTTCTACACTTTCAAGGAGTTTGAAAAACCTCTGCGAAGGAGTGATGTAGTGAAGACCATCAATTACTTAGACGAAAGAGGAAGGCTGATAGCTAAAGTTCCTTACAAAAGGTAAGTAAAGTAATTAAAATGATCTTACTGCCCTCTGCTAGCTTCTTCAAATTTTGTGTTTAAGTAAAAAGTTAGTAGAAAATACAAGATAATTATTTAATGGATGACAACAAAATTATATAAAAGTTTTACGGTTTGACGAACATCGAGCAAAAACAAAATGAAAGTAGGGTACTTAAGAGTATTTTTAAACATAATTGCAAAACATGGGTCTCTCAAGACACGATCACAATTTGAGGAAAATACAATATTAATACGCTAAAGCGCCCATGTCCCATAAAATAATGTCTAGCATTATCCTCTTCTACATTAATTTTAAATATACCAATACTTTCAGGAGACTTATGGTAAATCCAGCCTTTGGAAAAAGAAGCATAGATGATAATTTAATCTTGGACAAAGAAAAGCCAAAAATAGATCGGAAACAGATGCACGAGAAACATTTGAAGACAGATCATTTAAAACATCAACATGACAAAGACAGTATAGAATTTCATAGAAGTAAAAGAGTGGAATTGTATCAAAAGATTGAGAAGCTTTTGTCTGCGTAAGTATAAAATATATCAGCTCTTGATCGAAGCTAATTTATTAACAGATTATTAACAGAAATTACTACTGAACTTTGGCTAATGGCCAAAGTTCAGTAGTAATTTCTGTTAATAATTTCAAGTTTTCCTAAATTTTTACAATGTCGATTATAATATGATTAACGGCCGTAGCACATACTCATATTTATTCAGAATTATAATAATTAAAATTAACACTAAACTTTCTCAGTTTATCTAACCCCATTGAATGGCTATTGGGGCCCAGGGTCTTTTTCTGAAAGGAAGGCTTGGCCCCAGTGTGAAGGGCAAAGATGGAACGGGGTGGGGTGTTTGGTCAGTAAGAGTCTGACACTGTTTCCTGCTCCGCCCAAGAGCGGAATTCGTCATTGGATGATTTTTGCCCACCATAAAAAACCCATTGAATGGATATATCATGAAAACTCTCTCGCTCTTTTTCCTAATGATTTTAGGCATGCAATTTAGTGTTTTTGCACTAGTGCGAAAAAGTGCGCAAGCTCGTCCCCGTCACTTCTTATTACATTTATTGTATCGGATTGGACGCTCGAGTCACGCATTATACCCTGATCATTTGTATTTTCGTAAGGGTATTGAAAAAAAATTGTAAATGTAAAAGGGTAAATTTGTCTCTGCAGTATTCGGCTCCACCTTCACCTGCGGCTCGGACGATTATCTCCTCGGTTGCAATGACAAACTTTCTACACTTGTATGTTTTGGGTTGTGACAGCTGATACCAAAAACATCTTAAAAACAAAAATTTCTGAATCAAGAACTAAATCACTAACCCCTCACTTAATTCTAAGCCTATTGTAAAAGTTTAACCAAACCATCCAAGCTTGGCAGTTTCATCCTTAGCGTGAAACATGTAGGCCACAATAAAGCATTTTCTAAACAGGTTAACGTAATCTGTGCAGAATGGGCCGAGATGGGCGTCGGTGCGTTCTTTACAAACTATGCGAGTCGGCGCAGCGGGTACCGAGCCAGGGGACATTCCTGCAGGAATTCCTCAGAGCTGTGTTCACGTAAGTATCGATTTTCGCACTTGTGTTGTATTGTTGTGTTCGTGAGTGGTATTGCGAGGGAATTCTTCTCTCGTTAGCGCCATGTTGGCTGAAGAATTTTATGCATTTTAACGTGTTGGGGATTTTGAATAAGATTTGCTTGTGAAGTTTTTTTTTAATGTTTACTCTGATGTAACGGTTTCTTTTATAGTTGATAGATAACGGCTAAAGCGAACAATAGATAACTATTACAGTCTTGAACGAAAATTGTCGCTGTTTCTCAGACAATAAGCCATAACTTGTTGGCGGCACATTACAGGAATGAAATCTACAAAATCGAAAGCACTGACATCCTAAGAAAGTTCTGAACCAATTAATTGAATAAATAGCCATCAATCGTTACACCAAAAAAAAAAAACAATGTTATTCTTTACATTAATATTGCTTAAATCATTGATTACAGGTTGCCGCAAGGTGACGAGTTTCAATATGATGACCTTAAGGAATATGACGAAGCTCACACTGAAATTGACGACTGTTCTGCACGATATCCCGGGTGCGAAGAACTATACGTATCAATATAATTATAATCCAATTCTTTATTAATATATTCGTTTACATTAAAAAGGTTATACATAACTATAAAAACGTTTATACCAAACCTAACTATGTACCTACATATAATACAAAAACACACTTAGGCGTCAAACTACTCCTCCACATCGCTGTCATCCGGAAATGTGCCCAGAAAGTTGGCTGGCCACGTTGAATGGCAATGCTAATTCTCTGAGCGAAGAAAGTTCCAGCCCACGCAAAGCGTCTATTAATCGACGGGAAATTTCCTTGCAAAGGAGATTCTTTGATTATAATGATGATGATTATATGAACATCATGATATTATTATTCATGTAACGGCTGTTTATTCATAAATAATGTTTAATGTAAGATGAAATATTGTGCTTTGACAGTTTAAAAAAAAAAATCAACATTCTTTTTAGTAATATTTTTGATGCTAAATATATGACTATTGAAAAATGGGGTAATATCTACAATTAATTACAGTTTCCGTTAATTATCTATTTATGTTGAAGTTACTGTCGCTCAGTCATCTATTAGAAATAAATGTTATGTGTGTTGAAGCCACTAAAAGTTTCGCTCATTGCGCTCATGGTAGCAATACAAGTTAGGGTGTACCTGACAGAACGTGTATAGCTTTCAGGTAACTATACGGATAGTATAAATTATTTATTAATTTATAATAAACAAGGGTGTTTCTTGGATTTAGAAAAAGGCCCACAATTTGACCCTGAGGGTCTGTTTCAGCGGGCCACAGCCTGATTATTGGTCAACGCTCTATAAATCTTGAAGGCCCAAGTAATTCGATATTTATATTCGAGCTTGCGGACGGCCAGCAATGGGTAGCTTGCTGGCCGCCCATCAGGTAAAAAAAACCCTCCGGGCCCAAGTCGTCGACCGAGGGCGCGCACTGTTCCCGTGCGCCTCAAGGAGTTGTCAGCAAATTGTAGGGGCCTTACAGGGTCGAAGCCTCCTGAGGCCATAGGTTGATGAGGTACATACGGAAGCGTAACATCACAGCCCCGGGATGAAGGCAAGAAAAAAACGGGGCGGGTCATTTAGTCAGTAGGAGCGGAATTCGTCATTAGATGAATTTGTCCATCTCAAAAAAAAAAAAAAACAGCTTGCACTATGAGGCTATTGTCATATCCTACATCCTACAATGTTTATGTTCTAAATTGTTAATACATTTGGGATGCGATTCTATATTCTGTGGCAGTAACGTTTGTTCCCATAGGTGTGATTGGGAAAACCAATACGTCAGCTTTAATTCTATTTGCTTCTGCATTAAGCATATATATTAAGTTGCATTAAATAATCATAATATAAAACAAATTTATTGAGTGTATAAGTCACACCCTTACTTGTTTATCGATGGAATTTAATAACACTGTTCAAGCAGGGGCCTTAGCTTTAACACAGTTCTTAGTAACCACTTAAGAATCCAAAAAAATTGCCCTATATCTAAGTTTTCTATATGCCGCAATAGGTTTTCATTAACGGGTGGTTGTCCTTGGATGTACTAGCATATCGCGTACAGGGATAATCACCTGTTAGCACCATGTTCCATTAAAAGCGTCTAAAAGAGCATCTGCGAGTTGGTTTCGACCCTTCGTAGTACGAAGTTGGTACTCCTTCCAAAGGTCTCGGACCTCAGGGTCCTGAGATAAATAAGTATATAAAAATATGCTTCAAAATACTGTTGATTAGTAAGCATTTAAGAATAGCTAGGCGGATTCTGTTAATTTTTATTGCCTTGTTATTTTCCTTGGTATTGTTCGTGAAATCGTTGAGCTCCTTTGTTGTCCTAAGTTGAGTTTGAGCTATACAAATACTGACAAATTCTTGCACCGACTTGATAGGCCCACTCCAATCCTCAAAGTCAAAGTCAAAGTCAAAGATCTTTAATTGTGAGACAGCGGTTTAAAAAGTTGTTCTTAAAAAAATGTTGTGTACTTGCACTGCTCCACCATATTAAGCATACAATTATTGTTACAAGATTATCAAATAAAATAAATTATAAATTACATTAAATTAAAAAAATGTCAATTACATTAAATTAAAAATTATCAATTACATTCAATTATAAATTATCAATTACATTCAATTATAAATTACATTCAATTATAAATTACATTAAATTTATATGAAATTAAACTTATTACATTTATTAAGTAAATTATTATTATATTTTGCATCAAAACATAAAATGGCAGTTTGGCCCTAACTGTCCACGAATCTGTCGGATAAAAATTCATGCAGTGTATAGTATGGTCTATTCACCAGGAAGTCAAATAATTCTTTCTTAAAACAAATAATTCTTTCAATTTCCCTTATTTCTTTGGGAAGCTTATTATAAATTCGTGACGACATTCCAAAGAAACTTTTAGAGAGCAAAGCTGTTTTTGAGGGTACATTAGTAGTTATTTTGTCGGCGTGGCGGCGGGAGTGAAGGCTACCAAACCTTTCCCTATTAGTTTTTACGAATATGCCAATCTCGTAGATATAGAGGGCAGGAAAGGTTAGAATCTTGAGTTTCTTAAAATACGGCCTACAGCTATCGACAGCACGTATGCCACAGACAGCTCTAAGACATTTTTTTTGTGCCCTAAAAGCGAGTTCCCTGTCTGTAGCATTCCCCCAATAAATCAATCCATATCTAAGCGTAGACGTTACATAGGCATGGTAAGCGGTTAAGACTGCGGCTTGATTTACAATCCTAGAAAGTTTATTCAAAGCGTAGGAAAACTTATTTAGCTTTTTACACACCGTATCAATCTGCGTTTTCCATGACATATTTTTGTCAATCCATAGTCCTAAGAATTTTATAGTATCTGTCTCTTCTATTTTTTTCATTTTATAATTGATATTTAATGTCAACGGGGTTTTTCTTTGGGAATAATTGACTATTTTTGTTTTTTCTAAATTAATTATAAGATTATTACATGTTAACCAATTTACAATGTCATTTAAAGTGTCATTAATGTCATTTTCAAAAGTATTGATGTCAGTTGGAGAAAATACAGCAGTGCTGTCATCAGCAAAAAGGACTAATGGGATTTTCACAGCTCTTGGTAAGTCATTAATATAAATAAGGAAAAGCAAGGGACCCAAAACACTTCCCTGTGGCACGCCATATGTTACATCTCTTGGGCTAGATTGATACTGTACTTCAGTTTTCGTCGCGAGAGAAACCTTATTTACTTCTGTTATTTGTAACCTCTGGCTTAAATATGATTTTATCAAGTCCAGAGCATTACCACGTATCCCGTATCTATAAAGCTTCTCAACCAGTATCTTATGATCTACATGATCGAAAGCCTTTGTCATGTCCATGTACATGGCCGTTACTGGTGTCCTATTGTTCATATTTTTGTAAATTCCAATAAGAAGATCGTAGATGGCCATATTAATATTCTTGTTTTTACGAAATCCATTTTGTTCATTGGCAAAAAGATTATGCTTGTCAAAATAGTTATAAATGCTATTGTAGATAACCTTTTCAAAAATTTTGGAAAAAACTGGGATTAAAGCTATTGGCCTGTAGCAAGACATATCCTCCTTTTTGCCCTTCTTGAATAAAGGTTTAATAATTGAGGTTTTTAGCTTACTTGGAAATATTCCGTTTTGGATGCATAGGTTGACTAAGTGGCTCAGAACTGGACTAATTGATTGTGCAACATACTTTATAACTGACGTAGATATATTGTCGTATCCAGTACTGTGTGTATTTTTTAAAGATTTTATTATTTGAAATATGTCATTAGGAATTGTAGGATTTATAAATATGGAATTATTATTATTATCAATCAATGTCAGTGTTTCTTTATGATGATTACAATGTTTCAATGTCATAGGGTTTGTAGCTTTAACAAGATTAACAAAGTAGGTATTGAAAGCTTCAGCAATTTGTTGCGGATCCGTAATAGATTTTCCGTTTAGATCTATTTGTTCAATATCTTCTTTAGGAGTATTATGTTTTGTCGAGTTGATTATCTTCCAAGTTGTTTTAGTTTTATTACTGGATTGTTTTATTTTGAAGTCATTTTGTGATTTTTGAGTCAAGTTAATTATGCGCTTCAGCCTTGAAGAATATTTTTTGAAATTATTATAGTCTTCCCTATTAGAGGATTTTCGATACGACCATAACAATTGTCTCTTCCGTCGGCAGCACTTAGCTATGCCCTTAGAGATCCATGTTGGTCTTTTGGTTGGTGTATTTCTTATTCTTATAAGAGGAAAACAAAGATTATAAAATAACTGAAAGTGTTCAAAAAAGGTATTAAAAGCTTTTTCTGAATCATTTTCGCTGAATATGTCAGAAAATTTGAGACTTTCCATACATTGCCTAAATTTTTCTTTATTTCTGTTGCTTAAATCTCTTCTGAAGGTATACCATTGTTTAATTCGACAGGTTTTTTTAACTGGACACGATAAAATTTGTGCAGTATGGTCCGAAAGACCAAAGTCCATGATATCGCACTTGCTACCTCTAATATTATTAATAATATTATCGATACATGTATCGCTGCTTAATCGCGTTGTTTCTCTGGTTCCAAATTTTAAGTTAAAGGTTAGGATTGCATTTTCAAATTCTGACGATGAGTAGCTTCTTTTTTTCAGATCGATGTTAAAGTCGCCACAAATTATTATTTTAAACTCTCGGTGACATAGCTCTTTATTTAGAATTTTCATCAGGATTTCAAGAAAAGTATCTATATCGTTTTTACGAGTTTTTGGCACACGATACATGGACACAATGATAATAGGATGTTCAGTTAGCTTAATAGCACAGCATTCTATCAAGTTTGGGATACTTAACTCTTCAACATAATTAATCCGTTGAAATTTTAAATCGTTTTTTATGAGGATACACGATCCACCATTTCTGTTATTTCGTGCATAGCTAGCCGCAAGAGTGTAATTTGGAAGAGCAAGAAACTCATGATCTTCCCTGTTCATGTTATGCTCTGTAATACAAATAACGTCTACACTCTTATATATTTTCTCAAGTTCGTCTATATGTACACTGAGAAGATTTGCTTTGTTAACTAACCCGTTTATGTTTTGATGCATTACAATTAATTTGTCATACACGAAATAAATTATTATCTATTGCTGATTTTTTTATACTACAATCGTTGTCCTGATTATTTACATTTACATCTTTAGCTAAAATTCTATTATTGTTATCACAGATTGTTTCGTCAGTCTGAGTACATTGATCATTATAAGACTTTTTAATGTTTAGTTGTCGCGAATATTCTTCAAATTTAATTTTATATTCAATGTGACATATCTCTTTCAGAATATTACGAGAGAGTTTAACACAATTTTTCTTGGTGAAACTTAATTCCCTACTATAATCCATATCTATATAAACAGAATTCGAAAAATTACGGCAAACATTCTTAAAAACATCATTTAGCTGGTGAACATTAAGATAGTTGTTATAGGGTATTTCCGAAATGATTACATTTGTAATTCCTACTTTTTCTAGCCAAGTTTTTAAATTATTAGTTGAACTATATGCATTGTCATTTATACCCGCTAATAATACAATATAATCATTTTTTGTCAAACTCTTAATTTCTTGGTCATGACTATTTAACACATCCGTCAACTTGGCGCCTGGTTTCAAGTAACAAGTAACTTTATACTTAGGTCCAACAAGATTTTGTAGTATATTCCGCAGATAGCGTCCTTGCTGGTCAGCCAATATAATAATATTTCTCTTGATGTTCTCTCCTTTAGGCACGGGTATTACGGTTTTTGAAGTGACTATTATTTCAGCCAGGTCAATTTTTGAGCAGGTATGGTTGACTTCATCGTAGTTCAGAGGTGCAGAGGACCTAGACTTTTTACCTTGTGGTTTATTTTTGAATCTTTCATAAATTTCTCTGCTTGTTATTCCAGCTGAATGAAGCGGAGAGATTCTGGGTGTTTTTATTTGGCTAGTGATGAGTTTCCTTCTCAATGGTGTGCGAGTTTGAGCTCGCGCGGGAGTAGGACACAATGTGTTAGGAGTGCTAATCTTCTTTAATAGGCCTATAGTTTTTTCTTTAACTTCTAGACTTTGTTTTAATTTATTTATCTCTAAATTTAAATTATCAATTTCGATGTGGGCAGCTACAAGTTCAGAGTTCGTATTAGTCAATTGCTTCTCCAAGTCTATGATGATGGAATTGTCGGCAATAGGTGCTGGAGTTTCGCTTTGCGTTGATATTTCCAGAAGTGTAGAGTTAAAAATAGTATCATTCAAAATATCGCAGTCGGAATGTCGTCTTCTCTGTTTGCGTATGGTAATGTTATCCATTTTTATTATTTAGACAAAGTTTATTTTGCTGCGAGTAACGAAACGTAATCCCCAAAACGCTTGTGTCCAATCCTCAAAATATGCTTTCAATAGGTTTTTTCAAAATCATTCGTTCATTAGTAACATTTATTAGTCCCTTCACTATTATTAAGTTATGATATTGTCTATGGTTTATGAAAAAAAAAAAAAATTGTTATGATTTGAATTACAACCGATTCATATTGTTGTTTTTGTGTTTATATCGAAAATTACGGACTGGTTCAAACTTATTAATTATAGTTATGGTAGTTCACAGTTTTTTTAGCACTCCCCATCAGGAAAACACGCGCACTGACTCTAATAACTGTTTTTATAAACAATTATAGTGGTTGTTAAGTTTTTCACACTTTGTTTCACTTGGGTTTACTATAGCACTATGCGACCATTTACTCATGTCCATGATGACTTCACATACAATTATATTACTTTATTTATTAGATTTATCACAATTTTATATTTTATTTAAATTTATAATATATGGACCATGTTTACATCAGCATTGACAGCTGTCACCCAATCCTCGGGGGGGTTTTTTCTATAAAGGCCATATTAGACACAAATCTGCATGGTTCTCATGTGATTTTAACATTACTGTTTGCTGTATGGGCTTTTAAAAGAGATCGAGCTAGTAAACACCAGCCTCATCTAGATTAAAATAGTGAAAAATTGACGTGTAAAAGTGTTTTAAAAAAACCAATTTGCAAAACAAATATCATTTATTTCTGTAAACAAGCCGAGGTTTTTACAGTTACGTCCATAAAAAAATATGTTTTCTATTTTGATGCACGTATATAGAATGTTAACTGATAAAAGTTTCACCGCGTGATTGTAGGAAAATATCCCAAGGGAACACATTCCTATTCCGAAACATGATCTACTCGTGTAGGTATAGGACGCGGCAAATATGTTGAACCTGTTGCTATGGTTATACTCAGCTCCTTGCTTCAATTGTGATCCAAAAATCTGTTACTGCGCATTGATCGCCACTTTGTTTTCTACACTAACTAATAATAAAGAGGTAAAGTTTGTTTTTTTTTTGTTTTTTTGTTTGTAGGAGGTAATCTCTGGAACTAATGGTTCGATTGGAAAAATTTTAGCAACAATAGAAAGCTGCTTTACTCCTGAGTGACAAAGGCTATCAATTTTTCTCAACTATTGAATACTAATGTTACTTTTACTCGAGTAATTAATTTAGGGACGAAAAATTGGGAATACTGGTGTTAGTTTTTTTTAACCGGAGTGTCCGAAAATATAAGTACTTATCAATTTCGTAGTTTGACTTTACACACACCAGCCCCAGTTACAATCGTTTCTTTTAGAGTTAGAGCTTGTAGTTGGCCACGCTCACAATTCCCCTGTTTGGACGTCATCTCAACAAAAAAATTGAGGGCATGGTCAACTACAAGCGCTAATTCTAAACGAAACTATTCTAACTTGGATAGGAGGGCAGATCTCAGAAGCATACACCTCGTGTACACACTCCCATTTGCTAAAATTGTTGGAGGCACGAGGTACGTGAACAGTAAAGTCCTTTAAAATATCAAGTACAATATACAAAAAAGAAAGAATTTTATTTAAAAAAAAGGAACCATTAAATTAAATACTTTTCTCTGAAAAAATGTTCTCATTTTGGCAAATTTCCCGAATGATCAGTTATTAAAAAAACTTTTTAAAATTGCCTGTAATGTTGTTGAAGCAAGCTTCGTTCATGTAACATGTTGCCGTAATTTTACAGTTAAGGCTCGAAATTGTTGGTAAAGTATGGCTGATAACCAAAGGTAAAAAAGGCATACTTTACCATATTACATTTGTATCCATTTCAAACATTACAGTAGGTATACATTTTTACCTTTAACTATCAGCTTATATCCTAGCGATAGACAAGCACGTTCATAGAAACTATTTGACAAAATACTGAAAAGTTAATACAAAAGTCCGCTGCAGCACTTTATTGGCATTATGTCGCCTAACAAAACTTTTAAAATTCACAGCGCTTTCAAACTACGTCAACGTCAAAACTGCACTAATGTCATCAATGTAAAGGTGTATGGCCTGCAGGTCAAGTCCTAAGTTAAGTGACTGTATGGTACTCCTAATCTAGTGCGTACTACATATTATATCGATGCCTTAAACATATTAACATAGTACAAATGAAACCCATCTCATACGGTTACGGTTCAAGACTACGGAAGCTCTTTTGAATAATCCCGCAGGCTTCATCATCAGCCTTTATTTTAATATTCCCACTGCTGGGACACAGGCCTCCTCTCCAGGAGAGGATCCCGCAGGCCTGGTAGCTCACAATTCCCTAATCATAGATTTTGATATCTGATTTTTTAGGCATATTAGTAGGTAGATTCTTCCCAAATAATTATTTTCGCGATCGCATTTGTGCAATATCTCACGCTTGCTAAATAGTAATCTATTAAATCTTGACATAAAGACACCTAGGTTATAGGTATTAAGGTAAATGCTTTGGATGTGTGGGTGGGATATCCATCACGTATCGATAGCGCAACGCCGTACGTCTAGTGGGCTGATGATGAAACAGGCTTGGTGGAATTAAATGGTGCAATATCTACGCACATTCATTTATATAAATTTCAGCTGTGAGATATGACACGTCTTCGATTTTTTGTTCAAGGACTTGCCGGTTTCCTTACGATATTTTTCTTCACCGTTTTAAGGAACGCGTCTGACGGGATTTGAACTCACAATCTACGACTCGTGAGTCGGGACAGTTACCACTGGGCAACCACTGCCCCATCTCCTCATCCATCAATTTTTAATTTGATTATTTCATGCTTTGAGAACCTTTGTTCTTTTTAACAATAGAATATTGCGGCCCGTTGAATTGGATTAAAGCAATTTCGATAAATTAATTTTGATTAATTTAGTTTAAAACTAATTAAGTTCAACAGTAATTTTGAACATAAAACAACACATTTTTGTCGCCAGGTGTTGTGGTTACCATTTGTTGAAATTGAATATGGTTGCAGCGCTAAATTGATAGAATAACAATGCCAACCATTATGGTTTCACGAATAAAACACAGAAACAAATAATTGATTTGTTTATTTCAATTTAAAAGTAACAAAAACCACACTCGTATAGTCCTCCTGGAGCCGAGGGTTGGTGCGAAAGTGTTACCGCGTCTCTAGGAATAACGCAAGGAAGGAATGGGGTAGGGTTTTTAGTCAGTAAGAGTCTGACACTGCCTCCCGCGGAAAAGCGGGTTTCGTCATTGGGTGATTTTCACCTACCATAAAAAAAAAACACTCGTATAGTCCTCCTGGAGCCGAGGGTTGGTGCGAAAGTGTTACCGGAACTCTGGGAATAAGGCAAGGGAGGAACGGGGTAGGCCGCTCCGCCCAAGAGCGGGATTCGTCATTGGGTGATTTTTACTTACAATAAAATCAAAAACTCGTATAGTAGACAATTACTGCCGCGTTTAAAAATACAGGATGTGTTGCCCCTCAGTGTCTCATTGTTGCCCGTGCTCTATCTCCAATACTTCTCACTTTGACTGTACTAAATGGTCTTTTGGACTACAACTGTTCTGTTTGCGGTTAAATGGAAGATGATTTTATTGGTAAATTTTTTTTAAGTCGCTGTCGTATCTCATTCCAATCGTACCACGGTAAATTTTAGATTACTTAAAAAAATTCGTTTGTATTTGAAATTACTTAATTGAATCTAGTCGTACATCATAATTATAAAATTTTATAATTACAATTTCAATTTTTTTGTTTAATTGTTTATCATCATCATGACAGCCGAACGACGCCCACTGCTGGGCATAGGCCTCCCCCAAAAGGGGGGTTTGCCATAATCGGCACGCTTGGCAGGCGGGTTGGCGATCGCAGTATGGCCTGCTGTCGTTTGGAGACGCTGCTGCTCATCTCCTGATGCCAGTTTTCCCTCTGTCGGCTCTTACGATACCCACGGGAAGAGTGGGGGTAGTACTATTCTATTTACGTGCCGGCACTGCACGGCACGGTTTAATTGTTAGACTTAATAAAAAAATAATGGAAATTATATATTATTAACTTAAATTTTTCATCTATATTATTAGATATAAAAGTTTTCTCTCATATTACTATTTGTGTCATAACCTACTCCTAGCTACACATTACCAAAACGATCATGTATTCTGTTTGAGGGTTGGGATCAGTTTGACCGACCTCTGCGGCTAGCGCTAATTATGATCTAGTTGCAAAACACTCGATACTAGTATGTTTTCCCGTGACTTTGTTTGTTTTTACTTAAATTTTAGTCGTGATTTGTGATTTGCATTCAACTAAAATAAATAAATTATCTATATCTATACTAGTCTATACTAATATAATAAAGAGGTAAAGTTTGTTTTTTTGTTTTTTTGTTTTTTTGTTTGTAGGGGGTAATCTCTGGAACTACTGGTCCGATTGGAAAAATTTAAGCAACAATAGAAAGCTGCTTTACTCCTGAGTGACATAGGCTATATTTTATGTACGCGGGCGAAGCTGCGGGCAAAAGCTAGTATACTATAATTTATAGATATATATGTTTGTAAGTATAATTTAAAGACAAAACTAACATATGAACATATGGCTCCGAAACGTGGTCGCTTACAGTGAGCCTCATAAGAAGACTCAAAATCACCTAAAGGGCAATGTAAAGGGCTATGATCGGAGTATCCTTGCGTGATTGAATCAGAAATGAAGATATCCGCAAGAGAACCAAGGTTGCCGACATAGCAAAACCTGGATCCCGCACAGCAGGAGCCAGCGACGCAATATGATTCAGCCCACAAGGAGATGAAGGCCGTAAGAATTTAAACTCCTTGCGAAAGCGTCACATCAGGGACCTGGGACCAAGGCAAATAACGAACAGGGTGGGTCGTTTAGTCAATAAATTGGATATATGGAATATATGGATTTGCCATTGGATGATTTTGAAAACCATAAAAAAAACCTAAAGGATTAGCCAGAAGTGGCTAAGGACAGAGAAGACTAGACGAATGTAAAGAATTCATTTGTTATTAGTGTGACACAACAGTTTTACAATAATAATAATTAATTACTGTGGTCGTGGCTCTGTGGCTAGCAATAAAATTAACTCTTTATTTATTATACATTGACAGAGCAACATTTAGCACGTATTTCGAATAAACATTATTAAAATGTCACTTCACGCATTCCGGTTTATTTTAGCAATCAGAGACAAAATAATTACAGTCATATTTTAAGGGTTAATTAAATAAATGTAGTTAGCGCTGCGTTTTCACCGAATTACCTACTAACAAACTAGTATAATAAAATGGGATAGTGTAGTATGTTATTATTTTTGTAGTTTTTTTTAGGTATTTATGATTTTTGTTTTAATAAAATAGATCTTCTTCTTCTCGAATCGATGGATTCCGCTACCCTCAAAGTTTTTGGGCCCAGTAGGTTGCCACATTTATAGCAGCTTTAGTGGCATTCTTAAGGTCCTTCAGCGTGCACTTGTAGAGACATTTTGGGCACTCTAATAGGTGGGCCATTGTTTGATCAGAAACACCGCACTCGCACTGTGTGTCACCGGGGTCTATAATTCCCCATTTTGCCAAGTTGTGTTTGCAGCGGTCTAATAAAATAGATATTTTATAACTTGTTCATCGAGGGCCAAATATTAGATTTTAGCATTACAAAATCATTCTGCTGGAAGGCATTCACATTTGAATAAAAGCCCCCGGAATACTTATATAAAAAAATAGATGCCAGAGACCGCCAATGCAGACACCGCTAGGTCATTGTAGCAATCTGTATTTGAAAACCTAGTATCCCTAGCTTCGCTCGTGATTTATATTCTTAACTCTCTAACTACGCTCTGGCACTGATTCTGAAATACTACACTACGGTCGGGATACAGCATGACACCAGTACGTGGGTTTGAGAAGTTAGAGAATGTACAATGAAGTGAGCTGGATCATTTTGAATACTTTCGTTTCGTATCGTTCTTTGTGAAAAAAATGTATTTCTAGAAAAAAATATCCAATACCATCTTCACATCCTCGGGTGAGGGTGTCAGACTTTTACTGACTAAAAAACCCACTATTGTTCCTTCTTTACCTTCGTTCTAGTGCTCCAGGTGTAACGTTTTCACATTGCTCCAATGACAGTTTTTATTTTTTTTGATTGCAATAAACTAGTGCTTAACTGAGATCCCACCTAAGCCGTAAGCAATTAAATAACTAAAATATTAATAATTTGAGGCGCACGGGAACAGAATGCGCCGTCGACAACTTGGGCTCGGTCCGGACGGTTACCGGACCGTTGGACGGCGAGCTATCCATTGCTTGCCGCCCCTAAGCCCGTTAATTGCATCCCTCTAGACACGAGCATGCGGAATTGCACTTGTTCTACGCCGTTTCGTAGATACTTTTTCACACCGTATTTTACGCTTCTATCTATATAAATCAATGCCGCTCTTCATTGTTATTTTATAACTCAAGAACAGGCTCAGCTATCCAAACCATGTTCAGGCTTAGTTTAGTAGATGGTTTATGTGATGTTTGCACAAAATCGGTCGAGTGATTCTTTATTTATCACATTTTTCTGTTGCCGGGAGCGAAGCCACGGGCAAAAGCTAGTTAAGTATAAAAATCCAGTTTAGTACATCAAGTTGACCAAAGAAATTAGTTATTGCACTTTCCAGTTTATATTTTATGTTTCATCTACGTTCTTAAGAAACTAGCGTTCTTCAGCGAACATAAACGATTTTTTAACCTATTAGTAAAAGCAAAGGCTGTTTGAGTTCTCGTCTAACTTTGAATTTATTTTTTCTTCTTGAGATTCCTTTCTGTGTAGTAGCTAGAACATTTTATAATATCTTTTTCATTTTCCGCTTGTAAATCTCAGCTTATTTCTTTGAGGAAGACTGGATGTTTGGATTTTTTTGTAAGAAGCTTTTTTCAATTAGAGTTTGGCTGCGCACTATGTGTGGGATGATCTGAAATTTTATGATACTGTAACGTTACTAGTGTATATTAATGTAAAGGGCATGAGAAATAGGCGTAATTTTGTTTTTGTTTTCGTGAGTTGCGTGATTGGTCTATGGATGCGTCTTGGTGTTGCGATTTTTTACAATAATTGATTCAGAATCTAAATGAATCGATTCCAATATCTTTTACAGCACGTTATAATTTTTCACAAAAATATTTAAAAAAGGTCTCAAGTTGTATACCGCCGACACTGTTATGGCGGGTGTGGGAACAAAACCACACCTCAGTCGCCTGGATGTCCTAAAGTTGTAGTAATGCTTAATTTTTATTTATGATATAATCTGTACATTCTTTTTTCTTTACTTCCTCATTAATCCGCAAATCTATTGACAAACTACATAGTTCTGACGTCCTTGTGTCGGTTGCCTTGGGCTTATGCTAAAAATCAGCACTTTTATAAGCAACTTGAAATAAACTTCATTTATTATAACTATGTATACTCGTAAATGCAAATGCGCTTATTCTTCTTTTATTGGTTTTATAGCTCTTTTTGTTTTTCTATTTATCACAATGTATTATTAAGCTATATTATTGAATATGCAGAAAATACAAACAAACAGACAAAGGAATATTCAAAATTAGGGTCAAGATTAGTCCGTTGTGTTTTCATTAGCATGTTTCTCAAAAACAATTTGTCGTTATTTGCACAAAGTTTGTAATTTTATGCAAATATGCTAAATACGTGAGGCCATTGTTTCACAGTGCATGCCAGTCCTTTCTTGGAATTCGAAAGGGGTAATGTTCTTTGGAGAGCTAAATAAATTGTAAGTACGTAATTATGTTCTGTTAATGAGATTTATAAGTTTGCTTAAACTAATTTGTAGAACATGCTCTTTGTTTTCATGGATATTGTTAATATAATTCCTTAAAAATCCTCAACACATGAAGCACGAATATACAACACATATTCACAATAATTTAGTAGAATCTTGTAGTTATCATGATAATATAAAAATTTGTACTATAAAAATACGAAGGCTTGTGACATTCGCCAACCCGCACTGGGCCCGAGTGGTTGATTACGGCCCATTACTTCTCCTAGAGAGGAAACTTCAGTCCCAGGAGTTTGAACATTAAAAGGCATCAGCCATCATCAGATGATGACGATGACTCGGTCTTTTGTTTAACATAGCACTGTTATGCTATCACAACTTGGTTGGATGGATTCTTTTTTTTTCTCAATTTTATTCTTTATTTGTACCTATGTGTAAATCTTAATATATATACTCGTAGGTTAAAACCCAGGCTGGTGCATTATTGCATAAATTGTTAGGAAATAAATATTCAACATAAATTTTTCTTTTCAGCAAAACATGAAAGTTTCTATTTTTATGATTACAATATTAACAGCTTTGTTTTTTCATGAAGCAAAATTAAACTCAAATGAAACAATAACATCACAATTTTATGAAAAGGATGTAAATGCAGCTGGGCTAAAAATTTTGTCTAGAAAAAAGAGATTCCTTATATTTCCTGACGGGAGTTCGTTCCAGATAGGTAAATTAATAATATAAATATTATTTTGATAATTCTTTAGGAAATGTATCTAATCTACTCATGTTATTTCGTAGACCCATTTCTATAATTATCTGTATTATCGTTTGTTTTACTCTCTCACTAATTAAATAAAATTTAGACTTTTACTTTGCTTATTAGTAATTATTTTTAAAGTCAAAGTGAAAGCATTTACAATGTGGTACATTAGATGGTAACATATATGTTATTAGTGCAAAGACACATGGATAAAGCAATATAGTATATAGACCTTTTCCTAATATTAATAAACAAACGATGAACCATTTTTCATTCCTAGAAAATTTAAAAAAATGTGATAGATATCGATTAAAGACAGTTTTGTCTGAATTTTTATTTGTAGAGGTCAGTTACCATTACAGTAAATTTATCTAGTGCATACCTATAAATTTTAGTTATATTTTGCATAATTTATGAATATTACCATCGTATACCACGCAAATATCAAATGTGAAAACGAAAGAGAACAATAGTAGTTACTATCGTTCTCTCAAAAAGCAAAGTTTTTGCCATCTTCAGTAAATTTGATGATGGCAAAAACTTTACTAAAAACCTAAAAATACCTACTTAATTTCAGTTTTTTGCACCCAAAACCACGGGTATCTCCAAATCGGCAACATCGTTTGGTTTGGCACCACCGCAGCTATGGCTTGGGCACTACCAACCGACCCTGGAGACTTTGACATGTTCAGGGATCAGATCAAAGTGTTTGATGGAAAGAGAAGAAGCGATGTGCTTTACTATCTGGATGAAGATGGCAAAGTTGTTGACAAAGTCGATTATAAAAAGTAAAGTTGAAGATTTTGACTTTCAAAGTGTTATGTATTTTTAACTCAAAGGTTTTTTTTTTAATTGCAATAAACTAGTGCTTGACTGCAATCCCATCTGATGGTAAGCAGTGATGCAATCGTTGATGGTAAGGTACGCTAGTTTATTAAGAGCCTATTCACTCTAGCCTTGAAGACACCTAAAATATAAAAAATGCATCCTGTTGAAAATCGCAAGGCTGGCTACTCTGCGCCTGTGTTCGAGACTGACTGGACTGAACTGGAGGTTAGTCAACCTCCATTCCAGTCCAGTCCAGTCCATTCTTTACCAGTCGGTATAGAATGCTTTGTTGCATTAAGTCAGCCATAAGTTTGGTCCATAAGTAGTCGTCTACTGTACACGAACAACTTGCATAACTACATAAATAAATACAGTTGTTCTTACATTTTATGAATCAAATCCAAGTTCTGAACTATTTAAAGGTTAAACAAGTGCTGAGTTAACATTTGCGTGACCTAAGTGTTAGCTTTTAGTTCGGTCAAAGATAACGCGTTGCAGTAACGTTGCCAGTCTTTTGGGCATATTTCCAATCGACACTAAAACAGAGGAACTTTTAGATGCCCATATTTTAAAATTTATTGCTTGTAATTCTAGTTATAAGTACATACTCTCATATTAAGTAAATAAATACATCGTAAATAAAAAACAAAATACATAAAATAAAAAAGCAATACACATGGTAGTGACTATACTTACCCAGAAGACTGGCAGCATTGCCACGTTGAATGGCATTGCTAATTTTTTGGGTAAAAAATTAGTTACATTAAACTATCTAATGTAACTCCGTAGAGACTGCAAAAGGGTCGAAGACTACTGGGGCACAGGGTGTCTTTGTAAAAGGAAGGCTTGGCCCCAGTGCGAAAGGCAAACAAGGAACGCGGTGGGATGTTTAGTCAATAAGAGTCTGACAATGTTTCCCGCTCCGCCTTAGAGCGGGATTCGTCATTGGACGATTTTTGCCCACTATAAAAAAAAACTATGTAGGTAATATAACTCATTTTTTACCCGAATCTGGGTTGATGTGTACATTTTTTTTCTTGTTTGTGCACACGATTCACACAACATTATTTAATTATAAATAATGTTGTTAAATAACTCGTATATTTTTGATTGTTTATAGGAAATTCTTAATAAATCCAGCGTTTGCCAAAAGAAGCGTCGATGCAGCGGAAGCAAACGTAAGAAAAACGACGAAGGTTAACAAAAAAGAAATGCATTCGTCGCAGGAAAATAAAATCTCATTCAAAGATTTGGATACAACCAGACTAGAGCGTCATAGACAAGAAAGACAGAAACTTTATGTAAAGCTGGAAAAGTTTTTGCAAACGTAAGTGGCATTCATAAATGTAAAATCGGATTTATTTGCTAGGAAACTCTTTCATATTCAAAAACTAACTACTTACTTTGTCATGATTATATTACTAGTAGTACCAACGCAAAATACGCGCTTTAGTCGTGGAGTTACGGATACCAGCCCGAAATACAATCATCATCATCATCATCATCATCAGCCTTTTTAATGTTCCCACTGCAAGGACACAGGTCTCCTCTCTAAGAGAGGGAATGGGCCGTAGTCCACCACGAGGGCCCAGTGCGGGTTGGTGGATGTCACATGTCTTCGAATTTTTGGTTCTAGGACATGCCGGTTTCCTCACGATGTTTTCCTTCACCGTTTTGAGAGCAGTGGTGATGAAATAAATTACACAAAGTAATGCGCCTGGCTGGGTTTGAACCCGCGACCTACTACACGCAAGTCGGGGCCGTTACCACTCGGCCACCACTGCTCTGAAATCGAAATACAATACAATACATTAAAATTAGTACTAAAGTTGGGCTAGACATGAAAGTAATATATGTGTATCTGCTTCGTTTACAGACACTGTTTTAACTACTTAGTTCTACAATGATGTCCCTAGTTTTACTATTTTTATTACTTTTTATGCCGAATTCACTTCTTATATACAACCCATTTGTAGGTTTTCTGATTTTTAGCATAAAATATAATGTCTACTTCAATTTCCAACTTAAAAATATTTATAAAGCGTTACACCGGGGGGGTTAAGCGTTATTCGAAGACATGTGACATCCACCAACCCGCACTGGGCCCGCGTGGTGGATCATGGCCCATTCCCTCTCCTAGAGAGGAGGCCTGTGTCCCAGCAGTGGGAACATTAAAAGGCTGATGATGATGACACTGGGGCTCTGGGAATAAGGCAAGGAAGGCACGGGTTAGGTTGTTTAGTCAGTAAGAGTCTGACACTGTTTTTCGCTTCAGCCAAGAGTAGGATTCGTCATTCGATGATTTTTACTTAAGCCATTGGTGGGTTTTTTGATTTTTTGCATAAAACATAATGTATACTTCAATTTCCAACATAAAAATATTACCTTTAAAAATTTGGAAATAAAAAATCTGGAAATAAAAACTTAGAATTTCAGGTGTTAGGTATGTTATTGTGTATGAAAATATCTAAGACATTTCTCTATTTGAACAGGCTAGGTTGGAACGGCAAAGAGTGCATCTTGAAACTGCTGTGTGTGACAGGCAAAGGACAAATCAAACAGGACTCGTTTGTGGGCGAGATTCTACGGGCGGTGTTTACGTAAGGAAGCACTTCGTAAATGGTCAATGGATAGTTGCACTAACTAGATGAGATGGTGGGTAGATTGGGAGTAAAACATGAGGTGTTTGAGGAAGTTGTCTACTAGGCACTTACTTAGAAATATATAACACTAGCGACCCGCCCCAGCTTCGCACGGGTACTGATATTGAATATATTATGGATGAATTATACGCTTAAAACTTCCTCTTGAATCACTCTATCTATTAAAAAAAGCCGCATCAAAATCCTTTGCGTACTTTTAATGATATAAGCATACATAGGGCATAAGCAACTTTGTTTTATACTATGTAATGATAATATTCCACAACTGTTACACAATGTCGTCTAGTCCCAAGCAAAGCAGAGTTTGTGTTATGGGTACTAGACAACTGATAAACATACTTGTATATTTCTAAATACATACATATTATAGAAAAATTACCCAGAAACAGAACAAACGATTGAGCTCATCGCACAAACATTTGTCCTGGGTGGGAATCGAAACCATGACCTCCGACATAGCAGTCAGGGTCACTAACTACTATGCTGACAGGCCAGTCTAGTCAATGGATAGCTGCACTAACTAGATGAGGTGGTGGGTAGATTAGAAGTGAAATATATGATGTGTTTACCGAAGCTATCTACTACTTACGTAGAAATATGTGACATATCTTATTCGCAGCGCTAGAATCTGTAATAATATTATGAAGCTGAAGAATTTATTTGTTTGGTTGAACGTACTTATCTCAAGAACTACCGGTCCGATTAGAAAAATGATTTCAGTGTAGGATAGCCCACTTATTGAGAACTATAGACTATATAACATTACACTGCAAATTGTGGGAGCAGGGCAGTAACAAAAGATGCGGGTGAAACCGCAGGGAACAGCCAGTCAATTATATTTTTACTTAGATTTTTGGAAAGACTCGGTCCTTGTTTATCAGTGACTGTAATGACCATAGATATTTCAAACGCAATGACACTGATCATGGCAGATGAAATGCTTTATTTCTTTAGACTTTATTTCAGTTTCAAGAAGTAGCACATCTACATCAGACAATTGCATCAAGTTACAATCGTCTGATAAAAACGTTAAACTCTTAGATTTCTCCTAAAGTAGAAATTTACCATTTCCTTGTATTCCTAAACTTAGAGCATAATTTCAGATTACCAGAAGTCCCAGGCACGGTGTCCAAACTTCATAAGCAGTACGATGACGCCCGCGGGGCCGATGGGGACTGTACAGAGTTGTACCCGAAATGTGGCGAATCGTTCCTAGTGTAGTGTTATTGTATTTTTTATTATTCGGTATTGGTAATAAACTTAATGGAAGTGCGCTTTGTTTTTCTTTTAGTTAGTTTTATTAGAATTGTAGTAGTTTGAAATGAAAGTTTTTTGTTGCCACATTCTTGTGTTCTGTATCTGTAAAGTATATATATATGGTATACACAGTTAAATTTTGATCGCTTTATTCCTGAGGAGGGTCGATTCGGTACACGAAACACTTTCGATTTGTAAAGATACAATTTTAAAAATAAAGTATTCGTTTATTTTTTAAGCTCGAATTAATTTACGTGTATGTGAAATTAATTTCTTTAGTTAAACGTCAGCTGGGTGAGCTCAATGACCTGTAGGTTGTGAGTACGCAACGACTGACAACTATGACAACCTATAAGTCATTGACTTGTTTATTAAAGAAATTAATTTCGTACATGCGTAAAAAATAAAGTATTTTTTTTTTCTAAAAAATGTTTAATAAAGGTTTTAGAAAAAGTACTCAATTATTTATTTTATTTTTACGAATCGATAGTGTTTTATGTACCGGATCGACCATCTACGGGATTTTGTTCTTTTTTTATGTTAAGCAAAAATCATCCAATGAAAAATATTACTCCTTGGGCGGTGCGGGAAACAGTGTCAGACTCTTACTGACGAAACACCCGTTACTTTTTTGCCTTTCGCGCTGGCTAGCCTTCCTTTCAGAAAATAAATTATTTGAGTTTGAGTTTCAGTCTGAATAAAAATAGATAAAACTAGGTTTTGTCAGCGGCTTCGCCCGCGTACCTAAAATATAGCCTATGTCACTCAAGAGTAAAGTAGCTTTCTATTGTTGCTATTTTTTTTCCAATCGGACCAGTAGTTCCAGAGATTACCTCCTACAAACAAAAAAACAAACTATACCTCTTTATTATATTAGTGTAGATTTTATTATTTTCGCAAACAAGTAAAGTAATAAACAAATTAAAATCAAATAAACAACCCTAATAGAAACCTGGCTGCTTCAGACATCAAATTCTGCAATACATTTGAAGTCCAACTTTCAATTGGTGAATCAATATCCCAAATTGCATTGCATAACTGCGAATATGCGGCAGACTGGGTACTATAACGTTCAAAAGTGCAGACGACAGACACACTCTAATTAGTTGATCAAACATTGAACTTGACGAAGCGACGTCACGAGCATTGCACTAGAACATTGGTTTAGTATGGAGGAGTCTGTTACTGTTTTGAGGACTTACAGTGGTACCAAATTAAAAAAAAAAAACCGTTTCGACGATAGCGACCTATCAAATGACGCTTACTAAGCAGCTACCTTTGCCGTGTGTCGAACGGCAAGCAATGGGTAGTCCGGACCAAGCCCAAGTCGTCGACGCCCTCGCCGTAGCCGTCACCGCCGCGATCCTGCCGATATCCGGCCACCGTAGACACTGGCTCGCGGACGGTGAGCAATGGGTAGCTCGCCGTCCGGTCGTTTGGTAACTGTCCAGACCGAGTCCAAGTCGTCAACGGCGTGCACCGTTCCTGCGCGCCTCAAGGCCCTGCAGTTTGCTGACAACTGTCAGCAAACTGCAGGGGCCCTTCAGGGTCGAAGCCTCCTGGAGCCTAGGGTGGTGCAAACTGTTACCTCGACTCTAGGAATAAGGCAAGGAAGGTACGGGGTAGGTTTTTTAGTCAGTAAGAGTCTCCGCCCAAGAGCGGGTTTCGTCATTCGATGATTTTCACCTACCATAAAAAAAAACCCAAGTCGTCGACAGTGCACCGTTCCCGTGCGCCTCAAGGAGTTGTCAGCAAACTGAAGGAGCCCAGCAGGTTTAAAACCTTCTGGGACCGGGGGTCGATGCAAAAGCGTACTATTACCGCGGCCCTGGGATCAAGGCAAGGAAGGAACGGTATAGGTTGTTGAGTCAGTAAAAGTCTGACACTATTTCCGGCTCCGTCCAAGGGTGGGATTCGTCATTAGATGTTTTTACCTACCATAAAAAAAAACTGTAAGGATTTGTAGTTGTTGTCATGAATAAATTAGTACTAGTAGGACAATAAGTGCTAAGTGGCCCAGTAATAAAGTACGATTCTAATGACGATAGAATTTTTGAAATAGGTCCTAAATTTTTGAAAAATATTATTTATTAAAACAAGCATACAAAAATACACATACGAGTATACGCTTTAAAATATCATTAGTTTACATTAATCTGCCTCTAATTGTAATATTTTCGGTAGAAAACAATCCAATATTTCTCCTAAAGCATACCTTCCACGTGCTAGTCTTAGTTTATTTCATGCTTATTTGTATTGCAAGTACTCCGTTGGTCTGTCACTTCAAGTAAACATTCACGAACAATGTGCTAAATAGACACCAGAAGAGGTTAAAACCATAAACGGTCAACGAACTCAAAAAGTCATGTGCTTAACAATCAGTCAAGTAACATTATTTATTTTGACTTCAGACATACTGTAAGCAACTGTGGGATTTGAGAAGCAAACAAAAATGACTATATTAGTGCGAAATAAAAATTTGAATAAAGAATAGTCCATGTGACGCCATTTTTTTCGACATCACGTGATTAGTGGAGCCAATGTCAAATTTTGACATTGTTTAAAGTTCTTCATTTGAATCAAGAAGAAAAAAATAGAACTGGCTCTATAGGGATAACAAAAAAATGAATGTGGTCCATATTTTGGTAATAGTTTTTGTAGTGAGTGAAAATGTTTTAAAAGTGAATGCTGAAAAAGACAGATGTGAAAATGTGAAGACTTCTTTAAATGTGTTAAGGAAGAGGAGGCATTTGACATTTCCTGAAGGGACCATGATGGTTGTAAGTAATTTATTGATAGTTAACATTCTTAGGTAAACAAAAAACAAATTGTGTGAGTAGTCATTACATAGTATAAAACAAAGTCCCGCTGACTGTCCCTATGTATGCTTAGCTCTTTAAAACTAAGCAACGGATTTCAATGCGGTTTTTTTTAATTAATAGAGTGATTTGAGAGGAAGCTTTATATGTATAATACATGCATAATATATTTAATATCAACATTGCACCCGTGCGACGCTGGGGCGGGTCGCTAGTAGTTTATAAAATGTTAAACTGTCTGAATACTAAAGAGACGACGAGGTCCTAATGCTATCCATTTTACAACCTTAAAACATCAGACGTGCGAGTGAGAAAGCAAGATAGAGCTCTAGCTCTTACACAATTATTATAGTTAGAGTTAAGTTTAGGTGGTCAAATGGGTCGTTAAGTTGTTGTCAATGAATGCTTTAAGGGCTCGTGGTTGTCACTATTTTAATTTACGCTATAGTTCGTTTTTTAATCCTGAATATGATTTGACAGCTTAAAATGTCAAATTTCAGAAAATGTGATATTCTGAGCGGTCAAATTGTAGTCTAGAATTAAAAACGAACTATATTACAATACGGCCATCGAATCATGGCAAATCTGAATTTTAGCACTTGAAAACTTGTACAAATATAAATGTTTTAGAAAAATAAATGCCAATAACAGCAATAATAACTTGCACTTAAAATAATTGCATTTATTTGTGTGCCTGGTTGGGTCTGAAACCGCAAACTACAACTCATAAATCGGGGCTGTTACCTTTACCTTATCTTTACAAAAACATCTATTTACATGTTGTTACAGTCTGTAATATTCTTGGCCTTTTTCACACAGTTGTGGTATTATAAACTTTACCTCATTTAAACGAAATTAAGTTAAATACCAACTTTAAAATAACTTTACCATATAATATGCACAGATTCTAAAGTTTTTATGGAAAACGTCTTCCTGGATCTTCGTTATAACGTACAAAAGTCTTTGGTTTTAAACTTTAATTCTGTGATGGAAACGGTACCTGGAGCTGGTCTTTATAATGTTTGAATAAAAGATGCAGTTCACATAGTTGTGCCTGGACGCAGGTGACAAACTGCGTAAATTCTACTATTATTTTATTTTATACTAACTTTCTGCCATTGGCTTTGCCCGCTTGAAAATAGGCCGCTGACTCAAAATTTGGACACACATTTCGTCCATTTAGGGGATGAATTTTGAAAAATCCTTTCTTAGTATTCGCCTACTTCATAAAAGGAAGCTCTGTGCAAAATTTCACTCTCCTAGTCCCAGTAGTTTCGGCTGTGCGTTGATATGTCAGTCAGTCAGTTTCTCCTTTTATTATATAAATGTAGGTATATAGATAGATATCCTATCCTTTATGTTGTATGTAATCACAGGTACGACTGCTCGGACATTACCAATAGTTTTCGTTAAAAAAAAAAAACTTTTCGTTAACTTATGAGTTATTATATTATTATTATTATACCTAGCCTGTGCTGTCCCACTGCTGGGCAAAGGCCTCCCTCCATTCTTTCCAATCATCTCGGTCACATGCTTTGCCGCTCCAATTCTCAAGGAAGACATCCAGGTCGTCCCGCCATCTCCTTCGTGGCCTGCCACGGCCCCGCGTCGCTGTGTGCGGGCACCAATCCTGTGTTTTACGGGCCCACCCCCCAGCTCGCTAGACATGCGGCGGACATGTCCTGCCCAGTCCCATTTAAGTTGGGCAGCCTTTTGAGCCACATCCATTATTTGTGTTTTGGAGCGCAGTGTAGTGTTTGGAACGTGGTCTGTTAATTTAACACATAGTATGCTGCGCTCCATAGCACGCTGGCAAACCTTGAGCCTGGACTTTTGGATGTTAGTCAAAGACCAAGTCTGTGCACCATATGTCAGAATAGGGAGAATACACATGTCCATCAGCTTACGCTTCAGTGACATGGGCAAAGTGCCCTTGAATACATCCTTCATGGACCAAAAGCTCTTCCAGGCATTTTCTGTTCGGCGCATTATTTCTTTTTCTTGCCTTGCCTGGAAAGAGACTACTTGGCCCAAGTAGATGTACTCTTGGACGTATTGTATATTCTCCCCGCTAACATGAATGACTACTTGGCCCAAGTAGATGTACTCTTGGACGTATTGTATATTCTCCCCGCTAACATGAATGCTCCTCATGAGTTAACGAAAAAAAAAGATACCTATTGCTGTTTATATCGCAAATAATTTACAAGTCTGCCACTATTTCCCGCCCCGACCAAGGGCGGTATTCGTCCTTGGATGATTTTTACCTACCATAAAAAAAACCTAATTTGTTCCTTAACTTGCCTATTGTTTAAAAACCAAAGGTTCAGTACATAAAGTTTTGTACAGTAAATGGTACAAAATTTACCCACAGTAAAAGATTTTTTTGTTTTTAGTTGACCGCGTCGGTGCTGAAAGCTGTGATGGTCCACGCTCCAGCAGGCTGGAACGTAGCTGTTGAGATAGACGTGCTCTACCCGCTGCTTAGTCCAGAGTCCATGAACGCTTTGTTCAGGAAGAAGTTCCATCATAGACAGAAGAGGGAATTCTGGGAGAAAGTCGAAAGAGCCCTTGAAAAGTAAGTCATCGTCATCAGCATTTCAGCCGAAAGACGTCCACTGTTGGGCAAAGGCTTCCCCAAAGCTTCACCATAGCGACTGGTCCTGTGCGTCCTTAGTACCCGTTTCATATCCATCAGATTTCTGGGACCCTCAGGTCATCGGCCCATCTTGTGGGAGGCTTTTTAATGCTGCGCGTTCCGGCGCGCGATTGCCAATCCAGAACCTTTCGATTCCCGCACTCCTCAAAGAGTTGTCAGCAGGGCCGAAGCCTACTGACGGAGCCTACTGATGAATCTCGATTAGTAATTTTGGAAGGGCTAACTTTCAATGCTACTAAACGTTGAGTTATTTTAGTTCAAACAATTATCAGCCTAGGCATCCAATTTAATGGCTAATTTAACCAGAGGTTTGCGACATATGCACTAAAAATAGTAATAAGTACAAGTTCTTTTAAAAAGTCTAATTGGATATCAAAAACCTAATGGTAAGCGACGATATAGCCAACGATGGGAAAAATGGCATGAACACTGGCAGCATTACCACGTTAAATAGTAATATCGCTTTGTGACCCAAAAAAGTTCGTAATCAATTTAGCTAATTTTTGTAATTGGATCAGTACTTCTAATGTTGGTTTAGATATCAATTATAAGTCTTTTGAACATTGCTACGGATGAGATAAAAAACTTCATGTCACTTAAGGAAATTGAAAATAATTAATTAAAAAATAAATAGTATCATGTCACTTAAGGATATTAAAGGTAATTAATTAAAAAATATATCTTCAAAAGATGTTAGTAAGATGTGTAATAATTAGTAAAAAAAATAATTGCCCCACACTAGGAATAACTCCTGTACATAAAAACTCACATACACAAAATATCCAGACACGGAACACCTATATATAGCATCGCATCAGTCTTATAATGTTCCCACAGCTGGGACTCAGGGGCCCTAGACAAGTGGCAATCGCTCCGTGTCGAATCCATTTCTAAGTTCGATTTCGCCTTAACGATGTCGACCACAAAATGGTAGACAAAGTGACATCGACTAACATACCGATAAGTCGAAGTGTTGGTTCAATAAAATAACAACTTCTTGGCTATGGTTATCGAATTAAAACATCCAATTTGACGTATAAACAATTAATAACAATTAGCGAATCGAAAACGTTTGACCACGTGACTTTTCGAAGGCATATGTCAGTTCCATACATTTCGGAGTTTCGAATTTCGTTATCGTTAGTGAGATGTGACTTTATCTAAGCCCCTAGGTCTTCTCTCTAGAAGAGGGAATGGGCCGTAATTCACCACGTGAGCCCAGTGCGCGTTACCTATCCTTCGAATTTTTGATTCTAGGACAAGCCGATTTTCTGACAATGTTTTCTTTCACCGTTTTGAGAGCAGTGGTGATGAAATAAATTACATAAATAACGTGCCTGGCTGGGTTTGAACCCGCGACCTACAACTCGTAAGTCACTCTCTCCTATCGCATCACATATCGAGAGTTATCCAGAAAGATGTCCACTGCTGAACATAGGCCTACCCAAGCGCAGCCACCAAGACCGGTCCTGTGCGTCATGTATCCATCAGATTCCAGCAACCCTGATCAGGTCATCGGTCCACCTTGTGGGAGGCCTTCCAACGCAGTGTCTTCCGGTACGGTTGTTCAAGACCTTACGGCCCCAGTGGCCATCTGTTCTGCGTACAATGTGTCCTGCCCATTGAGAATTAAGTTTGGCGATTCTTTTCGGTTTTTATTTATCATCCAACAAAATGGGTTCTGGTGGATTACGACTACATGACTCGCAGCGTAGCAGCCAATCGTTAAATCACTGTGCTAGTCGTATCGTCAATATCCTTTGCCAATCAGAATCAGAATTTTGTTTCTCTATCCAAACACCAGTTTTTCATAATTTATTTCCATTCATTCTCTCACAAAACTATGTAAGCATTAAACATAACACTTATTTGTTACAAAATCGTTCCATAACACTAAGTTTCCTGTAACAAGTGTTCAGTAAATCATTTTGTTTTCAGTTACAACTTGAACGGTCGCTCGTGTATTTATCGAAGCATATGTGAAGCGAGAACACACTTGGCTCCACCGGGAAAGTCTTTGGTGCATGACATTTTGAGGGCAATATTTTCGTAAGTTTCTTTTTCTTACTAAGTATTTAGTTAACTATCATTTGAAAAATAATGTTGGTAGTTAGATTCATTTCTTGTTTAGAAAGCACTAGCTTCTGTAAGCGGCTTCTTTCACTTGAATGTTAGTGATTGAGAATACAAAGTCGCAGACGAATATGGATAGAAATTATCCAGAGGTCTTCCATGGAGTTCAAGCTTTCATTGCACCAAATTTTACTATCATCATCAGCCTTTTAATGTTCCCACTGCAGGGACACAGACCTCCTCTCTCTAGGAGAGGGAATAGGCCATAATCCACCACGCGGGCCCAGTGCGGATTGGTGGATGTCACATGTCTTCGAATTTTTGGTTCTAGGACATGCCGGTTTCCTCACGATGTTTTCCTTCACCGTTTTGAGAGCAGTGGTGATGAAATAAATTACACAAAGTAATACGCCTGGCTGGGTTTGAACCCGCGACCTACGACTCGTAAGACGGGGCCTTTACCACTCGGCCACCACTGCTCTACTGTGTGTGCTCTAATTTTACTATAGTTTAAATAAAATCACTTCAGCCCCCCTAGCCAAGTTACAATCGTATCGTATAGAGTTAGCACTTGTAGTTGGCCACGCCCCAATTCCCCTGTTCAGACGTCATCTCAACAAAGGAATTGAGAGCGTGGCTATCTACAAGCGCTAACTCTAAACGAAAAGATTGTAACTTGGCTTGGGGGCCAGTAGTTTATTCGTCGAAGCCACACACAGACAGAGTTACAAGTACATTATATAATCTGTATATATAAAAGCGAAATAAAACTCACTGATTAAGTTCGAAATCTAAGAAACTTCACCTACAAACTTACAATTTGGTAGGTTTGTTCCTTACAAGGTGTAGATGTTCGCTAAGATTTTACGAGACTCCATCCTTAAGGGGTTAAACTGACTTTCACGCGGACGAAGTCACTGTCGGAAGCTAGTATTTTATAAGTAAATATTGGTATAATATATATCATTATAGTAGTATGGTTTGATGTCTGAAAAATGTATATTTCAAATAAGTTTGGAAAACAGCCATCAGTAACTTTTTGTCCTTTTTCTAATCATACTAACAGCAATTTAACTAAACTACTAATTTGTAGTTAATTAATCTTTCCTTTGATGTTTTTGATTGGTATATTATTTCTTCATGCATGATAATTAACTACTTTGGGAATTGAGTTTAAATGTACAATTTGCCAGACTGTATATGAGTGATATACAGGATGTCCCGAAACTCAATGTCAAGCGACCACGGGGCGATAGGCTAGGTTATGCTAGTTCTGGTAAAAAAAAAACTGTGTTACTTGGTTATGTGGTAATGGCTCTGACTGATATCGCAGAGGTCGTGGGTTCGATTCCCACCCAGTACAACTGACTGTGTCTGGGTATAATTTATTTATAATATGTATGTATTTAGAAATATACATGTAAGTAGTTGTCTAGTACTCATACCACAAGCTCTACTTAGCTTGGGACTAGAAAGCGTTATGTCATAGTTGTCGAATAAAAAAAATCTAGAACAATTTCAATTCAACTTTTCTAACCATTAACTACCTTCCAAAGAACGTCCAACCAATCATGACTTTATATTCTCTGATATATCGACTAAAATTTCATAAAGCCTTATTTAAAACTTTTGCTGGCCAGTAATAGAAATTGTTCGTTTTGTTTCAAGCGCCCCAGTTCACGAGAAAGGATTTAAGGAGGAAGTTAATGAAACTTATTACGAGTTATTGGAACCAAACGTCTGCGAAAGAATCCACGATTGCCCCATTTCGATACTGGAAATTGTATTAGGACTGAATAAAAATAGCTACATATAGCTCAAGGAACATTTTTGGTTTTATTTTTTCGTTATTGGACCTAATGGTGTGGATAAACTACCTACTGTCATATGTAGATATAGCATAGAAATGCATCAGCCTTACAATGTTCCTACTGCTGGGATTCAAGACCATGCGGGCCCAGTGCGGATTGGTGGAAGTGATGTCTTAAAATTTTTGGTTCTGGGACATGCCAGTTTCCTCAAGATGTTTTCCTACACCGTTTTGAGAGCAGTGGTGATGAAATAAATTACACAAAGTAATGTGTCTTACTGGGTTTAAACCCGCATTCCACAACTCGTCCGTCACAAGTGACAGGTATGGATATATTGATAGAAAGTTAGTAAATCATTTACTGGTTGCATTTCGAGAAGACTGCGTCAGAATTGCATAACCTAATTCCGCCAAAACTCTTCCATGATTGGACCATGAGGCGTAAAGGTAAGCACCACCCGGAACATGGTGGATATCTCAACAATAAGCACAAAACGATTTGGAAACAAATTAATCGTACGTAAAGCTAAGAAGTGGAATACCCTACTTTGTGTCCTGATAGCTATGTGGCTCCTTCTATGGCTACAACTTCAGGATCTTTAAGTCAAGAGTGAGTTTAGTGAGGTTACTCCTAGGTAAGTGCCCTCTATCGTCGACCACATCATCGCTTTCCATCAGCCCCGCTACCCAAATTGCGATTGTTTCATCAACGTTGAACGTTTCACATGACTGAGAGTTGAGATGACGTCAAAATAAAAGGAATTCAGGGTGCAGCCAACTCAAAGCGTGCGACGTTAACGTAACATAGCTAGGAAAACTGGTGAGAAATGCGAAGAGCTATTGGTCAAGTGTGAGATCAACAATATAAAAAGAGACCGTCAAATACCGTTATTAAATAGTTAAAAGAAGTGTATCTACTCGTATTATAGTTATGATACAAAACATGTCATCATCAGCATCACCTTTTTAATGTTCCCATTGCTGGGACACCAGCCTCCTCTCTAGAAGACACATGCCAGGGAACACATATAAAATATGACAAAACAACAAAACATGTAATAATGATGACGAAACACACCTAAAAGGAAATAGTCACGGAATTGACTAATCAATGTCACACACCGTAGCATTAAACCTGACTAGCTTCAGACCAGTTATGAATGATATGAAAGGTTAATCCATTACTTCAACTTTAAATACTATTTCCATTCACGCGTTACTTCGTGGTCGATGACGGAGCGGAAAAAATATGCTGTCTTTAAATCCACCATAACCTTGAAAGTTTAGGGTTCAATTTGCTGCAGCAGAGCAATCAGATTCCAAGGAGGTGTGACTCGTGACTGAGCTAATGAGGGTAGAGGAGGCTCTAATTCTTTGATTCAACACTCCGGGTCAGTGAACATGTTGGAAACGCGCACGAATCACATTTTACGATATCTTTGTATAGATAAGGTTTGCATGCATTTTCTTTTTTTGAATTTTTGATATGAGGTTTAGAGATTAGGGTTGCTTTCGAGCAGTTCATAATGTTAACGATCATTGTAAGCATGGGCTTGCAGGCGACGAGCAATAAGTAGCTTGTCGTCCGGCCGTTCAGGAAGTTTATAAAAGGTGTTTTTCAACGGGAGAAAACTCATTGTTAAGATAAGATGTTAAGATTTTGTGAATTAAGAATATATTTCCATTATTATTGTTAGGTTTTTTTTTGGTATTCCGAAGCAACAATGTTTTTTTAAAACCATCTATTACTTTCTCTTACTTTTAAATTAATTTTATTCTTTTAGTTTTAAATAAAAATTAAACACATACCCAAAACAAATTTTATAATGGCTGCTACGATTTCTCAACTTTTACAATATTTATAAAGAGTCAATATAAAATTTGTGAGTCCATATCCATACAATTGTAAAAGCTAGACGCTTGAGCGAATAACTTTTATGCATCGCAGATTACTCCGGAAGTAATAATATTTGTTCGCGTCGCGGAAGTTTAACAGGATGGATAAATAAATAGGCATGTTTGTTTGTTGAAAGAGTTTATTTTTTCTAGAAGATAGATTCTTTACTGTACGAGGAATTTTTGTTCAGTAAATAATAAGTTTTATAATCAGTAAATAAGCAGCATAATTTAAAAAAAAATGCAAATTTATACCTATTTATTTCAATTAGCATTTATTCATTTTTAAACATATCTAAGATATTTTTAAATATTTTCTTAAAACATAAATTAAAAAAAAAAACATTTAAAAATATAAAAAATAGTGTCCCACCGGTATCGGGAACAGGGTCCAAGCTACCGGCGGTCAGGGCCGGTAATTTTATAATAATAATAATAAATAATGATAATAAATTATTATTATTATAATTAAATTTTAATTTTGACATTCCAATTTAATGACCATTTTATTTATTTTATTGATATTTCTTTTTAATTTTGTGATTTTAATTTATTGATTATTTTATTAAAATTTGTTTATTCTGCAATGTTTTTTGCAAGCATTGTTATATAATTTTAAGCATATGTACTAATGTATATATAAGTATTACCTACTGACAAATATTTGTGGATCAATTGTTGTCATATTAAATAATTATTTATTTATTATGACCGTAAATTAAATTCGATAATTTCGATTTACCTAATAACTTACAGAATAGCTTAAAATATTTTTTTATGTTTAGATTCCGAAGTAAGATTTTTTAAATAAAATTCGTGATGTCAAATTTTCAGACGCGTAGATTTAAGCACTAAGAAAACAAATTTAATTATCTATATATTCTTATATATCATTTGATAACAGGTTTTATTTTATTGCATTATATTTTTAATATATTTCTCACCCGACTTGGTTTAATGCGGCTCGTGTTGCTTGTGATTATCTATTACTTTCCTTCCATGTGGCAAATTCGTAAGAGAATCTGTATATTATACCTCTAAGAAAATATAATTATTTAAAAATCTTTAAATAATTGTAATTTTAATTGCTGCAATATGACACGAACGTGTTTTTTTGCAGCTGTGATTACAATTATAATTGACGTTATTTTTGTGATATCGTTATAAAAACTGACAGCTGTTTGCAACCGTCCCCCTTCAAGTACCCTAGTAAAACAAAAATACAAAATGAAACTTAAAAGAATATACTTTAGATATAACCGATATTTAACATTTGCCTTTGTATTAATATAGTATTATGCAGCTTGTTTCCCATATTAAGTAATTTATCAGACCTGGGTTGCTTTTGACCAGATATGACATATAATCATATCTTGTCAAAAGCCTTTAAAAAATCAAAGTCAAATTTCAAAAGTTTTAGAAAATTTAAATCCATATTGCACATACATTTGTAGCAGCTTTTATAACTAATCATAATTACCAACTCTTCACAAAGAAACGTGGGTCTAAAACTATCGATCGTCTGTATCTTTCCACCAAACCATCTTCAACTGATCCCAAAAATACCCATACTAAGCCGTCAGTCACCGTAACTTATCCCATTCTATCATTGTGTGCAAAGTGTGAACATTATTGTGTGCAATGTGTGTATAGAAAAAACTGGGCAAGTACGAATCGGACTCGTGTAATGAGTGTCTCGTATAAACCGATCTTTGAAAACTGTTCAATTTCTGAATTGAGTTTTTCATTCTTTTTTGTGACGTAACATAAAATTAATAATTTTTAGATTTTTCTACTTGTGCTATGAGATCTTGCTTCATCCCATTTTTTTTTTTGTTTGGCGCATTCGTTATTAAATGACAATTTACTCTAGCCTTGAAGACACCCAAATTATAATCGGATGAGAAGACCGCAGCGGGCAAAAAGGATTAAGGATTTAAGGATTCTAGGTAAACAGAAAGTACCCTATGAAATTTGATTCTTTTGAGTGTATATTCATATATTCGTTTTTTGCGACATTAAATTTTTTTCACTAACACTTTTTAATGAAAAAAAAAAACTTTTCGTTAACTTAGAAGCTTGATTATTTCACAGCTTCAAGGGACCGCAAACTTGAACATATGGTTCTATAACAACTTGATACCGCCATGTCTTCCCGCGATAAAGGGTCTTGACCGACATACAGAGTGATCCAAAAATGGTTTCGTTTTTTCCTTTTGGGGCACGGAACCCTAAAAATGCTCATGTCATGCTCTGATACAGATAACTGATTATCATCTGTTATTACATATACGGTATTAGGAAGTTTAGTCGCACGAAAAATATGAGACACGGATATAGAAATAGACAGAGATATAAACTATATAAATAAATTGGTAGCTGATTTAGTAAATATTGATAGTACTTTTATAGTTTAGGCTAGTGCTACCAAAAACTAATTTCTTTTTAAAGAAATTGATATTATTTTATAAAATTATAATGAATCTACCGTCATATTTGTTAATAGCATTTATTTTAGCTAGTAATGTTTCAAGTGAGTTCTCAGTAAAATCTACAATGAAGGAACAGTGTCCAAATGTGAAGACGTCGTTGGGCCACACCAGGAAGAGACGCCATCTTGCGTTTCCTACAGGATCTGCTGCTTCGGTGAGTATTTACAATATTAGTATATTTCTAGCCCAAACTGTCCTACTGCTAGGCAAAGGCCTCCCTCCATTCTCTCCAGTGTTCTCGGTTTTGAGCCACTTCTTGCCAATTCCCAATTTTTAATATATAATATTAGAAAATAATTACAATAAGGTCTATTTTATGTGGTTTAGTTCTAAAAAGCTCCTTCTATTCACAATTATTGATCCTTTTTTACTGGTCCACAACACATTGAATTCCGATTTCTGAATTAAGAGTTATTATTGTTGAGTATATTATATCAAATTCTACTAGACCGAAAGCCTATCAAACTTTACTATTAAAATGTCGGTGAGTATTTACAATAATTTTTATAATTCTCATCGTTAGATACTTAAAGCATATAATTTTTAAATGTGTAGTTTGTTGTGAAACTTACTCCAGACTTCGAACTTTTTAGAGAAACCGAGAAAAGTTCCTTAAATTTTTGAGCATAGCTAATTAAAATAGCAGAGCACAGTTAATTAAGCTAATTTTTTAGCTCTGCTTAGCTTGGGACCAGATGGCGTTGTGTGATAGTTGCGGAATATGTTATTTTATATTATTATTATTTTATCCTCCTCCTCCTTTTTGTTCCTTTTATTGTTTTGATTATACCCATCGACATACGTACGCTATGTTTTCTATATTTTCTAATATTCCAATAATTATAGAGTCGGGATTTGGGTACAGGAAACAATTACAATAAGCTTTATTTTAGTTCATCCAGTTTTAAAAAGCTGTTTCTATTTAGAATTTATTGTTGATCCTTAAATTCCTCCTTCTTAGTTCGTCTCATCGTTCCTCGTTCATTTTTGACAGAGTGGTCGTGTTTGATCATGTTGCATTTTCGTTGGCTAGTAGTTTCGTAGGCTCCTTAAATTCATTGGTTCATAAATATTTAATCCCGATTACTGTATTAACCTTTCGAGTACCGTCATTAGAGATATAATAGAAAGACAATAGATATGCGAACGCCGGTGTCACTTGACGCTTGAGAGTTCAAAGATTTAAAGTTGAGTATTTATCAAATTGTACCTCAGCTTGAAACCTTTTAAACTTTAGCATTAAAATTGGGTTGAAACATTTTTTCATTTTTTAAATTCTGTAACTGGCGATTAGTGGGTGGATGGGCCATCAAATAACTGCTCTTGCACAAAGCAGGAGAATATGACTTTTACCGTTTAAAACTGAACAGTGTTTCTACTGGTTTTAGGCTCTGTCGGACTTTTACTGATAAAACCTTACTAGTGTCCTTCAGTAGTCCTTTGCGTTCTTATCCTACAGCATTCGAATACTTCGAGCAATCAGCATTGATAACAATTTATGATACCTTTATGTTACATGAGATTAAAAGTCATCCATTCAGTTAATATCTCCTGCAAACAGCTGTTCGATTTCTTTTTTTTTAAATCTATATATATCAAAGCCAAATACCACTCACTGATTAATCACGAAATCTCAGAACCTGTAACATCTACTAGTTTAAATTTAGAAAGTAAGTTCTTTATAGGATGTAGACGTCCGCTAAGAACGGATTTATTGGATATTTCTACAAGGCCAGAGGAGCCTATTCGCTTAGTTCAGATCGAAGAGGTTTCAACAACATAAGGGTGGATATTCGCTGTACTTCGGGTTGCCCGATCTTCACTTTATCAGTCAAAACGTAAAGCACCATCTATTTTACAAATGGTATGAGCACTCGTGGTAATACAGAAATCTATGTATGCATGAAGTCATGAGCCATATGTGCTGTGTGGCTATAACATAGTGATATTGCAACGATGCATGTAAGAGGAAATTTGTATTACTATGCTTGTTTAGCCATTTTGTTGGAATTACTTGGGAACGGCCCATAGTAATCGTACTATGAGGCCATCGGGCCCTGTGGTTAAAACAAGCACCATTGTGATTTGTTTTCTTTTTTTAAGACACTACTACTTGTCATTCACCAATATCTACTTTTCAACATGTCTGTGCTGTTTTTTTATAGTAAGTAAAAGTCATTCAATGACGGATCTCGCTCTTGGACGCAGCGGAAAACTGTGTCTGACTCTTACTGACCTACATAATACCTACGTACAATCTTTGGAGTCCCGTTTCATCCCTCTAAGGAGTGCATATTGAGGTATCTTCTCTTAAAGTTCGCCTACGTTATAAAAAAAAACCTTGTTAAAAATTTCTCAAAAGTACCTAGTTTTGGCTGTGCTTTGATATGTCAGTCAGTATCTGCTATCTAAATATATAAAATATTTAGATAATTATGACATCAAAATTTCCTCCGCATCGCTGGCGATTGGAATTCAACCCAAAAGTCGATTCCTGCTTTATATGGCAATGTGTAAGCTCTGGACTTGTACATATAATATATATATATTTAATATTTATATATATAATATTTAATTGTTTACAAGTATATTGTAGTTATAATCCTTGTCATAAATTATATCTATATTACCATGTGATTATCACCTGATTTTGCGGTCAGTTGATTAGCAATACTCTAATGAGGTGCTTCATGACGTATTCAATTTGGCGTCAAAATTAGCGCCAATCCACAATCAGTGTTGATATGCTAATTTACAGAAAGATAAATAATCCAAAATAGTTCTTATTTTGTGAAAAATACAACCTGAAAAATTGAATGCCTTTAACTTGCTCCTCAGTAATATAATAAAACGGTTAGAACAGTTTTTTTTACACCAAAGCAATCGCTGCAATAAACTTCAGTAGCGTATAATAACATGCATCGCCTTTCGTGTTATCGGCAGTTTGGTATAATAATAGGTATATTCCACAACTATTAAACAAGGCCCAAACTAAACGCCTGTGCTACAAGTGCTAAACAACTGACAAAGTTACTTATGTACGAAATACCATTCACTGGTTATTCCTGAAATCTCAGAAACTATAACAATTACAAGGTTTAAATTGGGCGGGTAAGGTCTTTATAGGGTATTTTTTTTTTATTCCGCCTTTGATTGGAGCAGGAGATAGTGTCAGATTTCTACTGACTAACCGAATCACCGTTCCTTCTTGCCTTAGTTCCAGAGCCTAGGTGGTCCGCTTTCGCATCAAACCCTGGCCACTTGGGCCTCATAGGGTGTAGACGTCAGCTAGCAATGGATTTTACGAAACTCCACCCCCGGATAAATCGATTTTTACGCGGGTGAAGCTACTAGCAGAAGCTAGTTAAAAAGAAAAACACTTATATACGCAAAACAAATATCATGCTCATCATACAAACATTTGTCTTAGGTGGCAATCGAACCCACCACTTCCGGCATAGCAGTCAGGGCCATTAAACATTAGACCAAGAATAACATTGATGTATAACCCGGAGACTCAGTTCTTTACGGAAGTACTTTAGCAAACCATCACGTACTCATTTGCAAAGCTCATTTCGCCGCCAAAACTTAGCTTTTGGGCGAGATGCCTGTTTTGACAAGTTGCTTCTTGCAGTTCAATTCATTGAAGACCGCCATTCACGTAAGATGTTGGTGAATATATTGATTTTATGTGTTAATATTTCTATAGGCACAGTTTGACAAAGAAGGCTGCAGTGTTTTTGGATTTTGATTGAAACGACGATTTCTTATTATGTGGCCTATCGTCCTATAGACTAAAAAATGTGGTTTTGGTTTTCGTTTAGTTCCCATTCTAATTTTGTATAGTTTTAACTCATGTCCTTGGTATTCTGAACGTTTGAAAACAGAGGCCTTCCTGGAGGTTTTTTTTTTTTTTATGGTAGGTGAAAATCATCCAATGACGAAACCCGCTCTTGGGCGGAGCGGGAGACCAGTGTCAGACTCTTACTGACTAAAAAACCTACCCCGAACCTTCCTTGCCTTATTTCTGGAGTCGAGGTGACAATTTGCACATACTTATTCCTCCTTTCGTAAGACAATAGGTATGCACATGCCGGCGTTCGCGTGGGGCTCAAGAGTTTACGGTATTTTAAATATAAATATTTTAAATCTCATACTGTATATCGAAAAATTTTGACTTATGATTCTGTTCTTGGAAAATAAAATCATAACCATTGCGTCACCTTTTCTCAATTACGTGTAACGATAATTTCAGATAGCCACATCAGCAGTGAAGACGTTCATGACGCACGCACCCTCTGGCTGGTACCTGGTCTTGGAAGCTGAGCTGGTGTACATGCTACCAGACCACACGGTCATCGCTGCTCATAAGAGAAGGAAGCTGCATCATCGACAGAAGAAAGAAATCTGGGAAACTATTGAGAATGGGTTGGAAGAGTAAGTATTTTGTATTATAATTTCACTTTGATGTCGACACCGATCGATGCTCGACTGGCATGTTGGTCTAGTGGTTAGTGGCCCTGATTGCTATATCAGGGGTCGTGGGTTTGATTCCTACTTAAGACAAATGTGTGATGAGCTCAATCATTTGTTCTGTGTCTGGGTGTAATTTATCTATAAAATTTATGTATTTAGAAATATATAAGTATGTTTATCAGTTGTCTAGTACCCATAACAAAATTCTGAAAACAAGCGCTGTGAGCTCATCGTATTATGTATGAGGCCACAGTATTATGCTGGGATCTGCCGTTTTGTGCGAATGTAACGCATTCATTCCTATAAAATATAATGATTTATGTTTTTTAGCTAGTTTTAAAGTTGTGTCATTTCGTGTAAATCTTTCTTGTATTTCTGTCTTCTTTGCCTTATTTCAGTGTTAAATTTTGATCCTCTAATTACATAGACATCGAGTTCCCTAACTGAGGAATAATAATATGGATCATTTAAAAAAAAAACTCTGAAATACTCCACTTCTGTTTAATTTATACCTACTTCCTATTGAACTCTAATGCTTTTGACTTGCGAGAGGCCCCACAAAAAAGAATCCGGAGCTCTCTTGGCTTTTCGACTCGTACAAACAGCATTATAGTCCCTAGGAACCATCTCCTGGCTCATTGTGAATTTAAATTTTGTTTATTGCTCTTCACACACTCCTCACCTACTACTACTCTACCCAACTCTACCTTATTCTATTCTACTCTACTCTATTCTACCCTACACTATCCTATTCTACTCTATTCTATCCTACTCTATCCGACAAGTAAAGTACAAGGAATCCTTTTCCGAATTTCAGGCGTAATATGAACGGCCGTTCATGCATACTAAGAGCAGTATGTGAAGCTCAGGAGCATCTAGCGCCAAAGGGAAGATCTCTCGTTCATGATTTATTGAGAGCTATGTTTACGTAAGTATTGCACTTTTTTCAACGGGTTACAGTACAGCCGTTCTAACTTGGCAAGCTTACAGTTAGGCTTTACAAACTTTAGCGCTTGTGCGCTTGTAAAAAACAGAGTCTCGGTCGCGGAAAACAGTGTCAGACTCTTACTGACTAAACAACCTACCCCATTCTTACGTTGCCATATACACCAGGGCCAGAGCCTTCCTTTCAGATGCGAACCCTTATCCCCAGTTGTCTTCGAATCATCTGCAGGGTCCCTACGGTTTGCTGACATCCCAACTTCTGTTTAAAGGTTTTAAAGAATAATTTTTATTGGCATTTATTTTTTTCACCAAGTTAGAATGGGCGTACTGTTCTTTACTGTATACATACCACGTACACAAACTCACACCTACCTAGTTCTGTGATAGTTTACTCGAAAAATTTAAATACCTACAAAAGCATTTACTATATTTAATTTTTCTCTTTCCCTTCACAGTGTTGGGCCTGAGGTTTTATTTCTTTATTAATCTTCATGTACAGTAATGGTACATAGGTGGACTTAATGCTACAAGGCATTCTCTACCAGTCAACCTTTGGGTTAAAAAAGACAACATTGGTTTTCTCTTTGCAAGGAGTAAATAAACAACATAACATACTCGCGAGTTAGTGAAACTTATTTAATATAGTAGTTTTGGGTATTTTGACTTTAAGAAGCGTCGATTTTCTCATGACCCAACATTTTGAGTTTAGTTTTTTATGAGATTTCTTTTTTAGTCTTTTTTATTATCATTTTGAGATTATAGTAGTCACACTAATATTTATGTAGGCGCAAAATATGTTATTTTGACAGCGTATGTTTGTTACTTCTTCACGCTCGAACGGCTAAACGGATCTAAATACAATTTAGCACACGGGGAGACCATGTTCAGGATAAGCACATAGAATAAAAAAAATATTCTATGTACTTATCCCGAACAATTCTTTCAAGATCTCGGTGTGGATTAACATGTTCTAACGAATATGGTGCCCACTTTTATACGAATATGAAAGACTTAACACACACAACTGATAAATTTTCAATCAACAACAACAAATATACGAAGACGTATCATCAAGATAAGACGAGAGCATTACCGAATAAACCCTCGTCTTATGCAAAGATTATCAAACTTCTAATTATACAACGTAACCGATGTACAACAGACGGCCATTTTGAGACCTACATAATTATGTACATAGTTCCAATACATAATCCCTGCTCTATCATAACTAAATTATGTAAAGCTAAACCTTTAAATATGTATACATTATTCAAACTATAGATAATAACTGGTGTAAGATAACTGGTTCATGCTGAATGTTCGTATACCGCTAATTGCTATATAATCCGACTACGTGACGTTTATACGTCGTGGGATTACGTCACAATATTATGTACTACGAACTTAGGGGACCAGATTATGATCCGCTCAATAAACGAGATTCTACCTCCACTACGCATCCATTGACCCTTACAATCGTGTTAGCACTATTTTTATCATCACAAAACGCGCATTGGATATCGAACTAAAAGTTACTAAATAAATTTCAGTTTCTTCGAAGAGCCCGTAGGCTTCTTCCCATTGTTAAAATTCCCTTTTAACTTTCATAAGTGGTATTGTGAAGGGAAATTAGTGAATGACGTCATATGGCCGTAAAACTATAAGTGGGGTCGTGTTTGAAAGATCGGCTTGGGTATCGTTAAGAGGTAGGCAAGCAATGAGTTTGTATCGACTTCTTAAGAAGTGGTTAATATAATTAGACGAGTAGTAGTAAATTGTACTTTCAACATGTTTGATGCGTTTTAAATGCGGAAATGTTTCATGTTAACAACATTGTTAATATTTACTAACAAATGAATAATGTCAAATGATTTATGTAGTCTACATAAAATTTAAGTGATCGCTTACAAAGAACCTTATTGGTAGGCTATGCTCGGAGTTTTCTTGCCTGAATGAAGATATCCGAAGGAAAACTTATATACACTCGAAGGATCGTTAAACTTAAGTGGCAGTTGCTCGCTGAAATGATAGTCAATGGGGCTGGAAGGTTCCGTAATGGTGACTGCGCTTCAAAAGACGCAGCGTTGGAAGGCGACAGGCTAAACTGATTCCCTGCACCAGGGAATTCCGATTCCGACTTCCGGCCACTGTAACGGCGAGCATTGGATAGCTCACCGTCCGGTCGTCTGGTAATCATCCGGAACAAGCCCAGTCGTCGACGGTACACTGTTCCCGTGCGCCTCAAGGAGTTGTCAGTAACCGTAGGGACCCTGCAGAAGAGTCGAAGCCAATTAGGGCCAAGGGTTTATGTCTGAAAGGAAGGCTCTGGCCCTAGTATGTATGGCAATGTAGGAACGGGGTAGGTTGTTTAGTCAGTAAGAGTCTGACACTGTTTCCCGCTCTACTTAGGGGCGGAATTCGTCATTGGATGATTTTTACCTACCGTAAAAAAAAAAACCAACGACGTTACAAAACCAAGGCCATTTCATTGTGGGGATACTTAGGAGAAGCGTACGTTCACCTGAGGATGTCTTTCGTCTGAAATGGTTAAACATATTGAAAAAGTATTTTTTTCTGCAATTTCAAGAACTTTAGAGAATACATTCGTAATACGTTCTAAGACGTAGTATTCCCTGCTGGAGTCTGTGTTTCCTGCTACCACTTAGGGATCATTAAGTCAAGAGTCAATAGGTTAATTCTGGCAAAAAGAGCGAGAAAACCACTAAAGAAGCTAATAAAGCTATGTATCTTTGAAGCTGTTGTTGGCAATGCATCATAAGAACACCTCTTGAACTGAGAGGCGTTGACTCCCGCTACGTGGAAAATTTATCGGATTACATTCGAGTACGTGAGGTATAATAATAACACTTAACTTGGATTGTAGATCAGTAGTTCCTAAATGTTTTGTTATGGCTTTTCGTGGTACGTTCCTGAGCGTGGTATGCCTGTCTAGGTAGGCATGCTGATGGGCAGGAAACCCTTTAAAGCCGTGGGAGACTGTATGGCTCGCTGCTTGAAAGCTTGAGGAAATTATGATGACGTCACGACCACGACAGACAACTATACTGATATTTATTTTTATCATTTTTTTTGCTCGATATTAATAACTGCAACAGGTAGAAATATTTCCAGAGTACTTAGTTGCATATTGACTTTAAAAATAAAATAAATATATAAAGGGGACACCCATACAACAACCGTGATTTTTGCCTGTTTACATTAGGTTAACACCGGACGTTTGAACGCCAGCAACAAGGTGAACCAATGACCTGATGAGAGTCACGGAAAAGCTACGTATGTCAGACGTATAGGACCATTTTGTTGTGGGTTCACTTGGAAGGGGGGACTGGACTTAAAATCTTATGTCCCCAGGCTTGTTGGAGCAAAAGGCGTCCACAGTAATCCTCTATAGCGAATGGTCATGAGCTTCAAACCTCACCTTACTTCACGTCATGTCACGTCCGTTACTCGCCGCTTCTACCAATACGCTGCGACACCAAGTTCGACGGAGACGGTCGCACTTTCTTCTTTCTAGAAAATTTCAGTCAAAAGCATAAAATTTAAACACGACTATATTGGAATGGATGGCTCACAGCTGTGTTCCTCCACAATCTAGTTCGTAACGATAGAATAATCGGCTATAAACTATTCATAGCCCGTATGTAGAAACAGCTGGTGATACTACCCAATGCCATGACGGTAGAAATTGCTTGAATTACTAAAATTGAACCTGGAAAAGCTACCGTGTTTTGTATTTTATTGTACTAGGGACCCAACATGACTTAAAATCATCGTAATTTTGATGTGGGAAAGAGATGGAGCTATACTTGTCCTGTAGCATTATCCCTCTCTTATTTCTTTACTTATTCAACCAGACTGACAAAATGGCCAATTACACTGATAAAATTAGATTCAAATTCTGTTTAATACACTCAAAAAACTACATAGATAAAAAGATAAAGACTATAAGTAAACACCATATAAACGTAACGTCTAAACATTATTTTAAACTGCCATGTTCTTGAAAAATTTAACAGGTGCATCTAACCGCTGCGCCATTTTACTCCAGAAACGGTCCTTGTTTTAAGATGAATCTCCACTATTCCCTAAAGTAAGCTTTCATAAATTATTTTTATTCCAGGGCACCGTTGCAGGAACACGAATTCGTCGAAGAAATGGGTTTGACGTACAGTGAATTATTGGAGCCAGACATTTGTGAGAGAGCTAACGATTGCCCGCTGTCAATACTAGCTTTTTTGTTGGATTTGAATCGAATGAGATAGCGGGGTGTTAATCAATAATTTTTTTTGTTATATTGTTGTTTCTTTTTTCCTACCATCTGTTTAAGAAAAAAATAAATAAAATATGTTTTTATACGCATTATACAATGAACGTAAAATACTGTAATTCAGTTTTGTACTACCAGGATGACAGAGCTTCCTATTATACGAGTATACCTTTCAAAGCCTTAGTCCACTATCATTCCTTTTGTGTTTTCATAGAAATAGGAATGTTATAAAGCCTGCCCATATAGTACCTACATAATAAGAACTCTGCAGTCATTACTGCTTTTTCTATCATTTTGCAAAAAAAAAAAAATAGTTTGAAATGCGATAGTGATTTTTGTATTGACAATTGTTAGATTATTTACAGGTGGCCCGGTGGAAGGCCTCCCACAAAGTTTATCGATGACCTGGTTAGAGTTGCTGGAATCCGATGGAGTTCAGGCTCGCAGAACTGGTTATTGTAGCGATGCTTGGGGGTGGCCTTTGACCAACGGCAGACGTCTTTCAGCTGGAATAATGATGATGAGGTGGTCCGCCTGTTAGTTTTAAGTTTAATGTACTTACATACTGTAAAACAATATCAAACAGAAAAATCGTATCCGCCAAGGCTTTTCCAAACTTACTATTATAAGACATGTTTCCAGTTTAAAAAGGTGACACCTAATATAATCTATACATATAATAAAATCGTAGAGAAGTCAAAACTGTACATTGAATATTTTTTTTAAAGAATACTTGGGGCGTGATCTACAATCGATACCGAAGCCAAAAATATAGTTTTTAGAATTTTTGTCTGTGTGTCTGTTTGTCTGTATGTATGTCCGAACTGAACTCAAACAGTACTGCATGGATTTACTTCAAATTTTGCATGAATATAACTAAGAGGCCGGGTCGTGCAATGGGCTACATATTATCACGCTATCACCTACGGGAGAGGAGCAGTGAATCTTTATTTTTCTTACGCATTCTGTGACAGCGTGTAAGCTAACGACTGATAATTAAATGTTGTTTTTGAGTAAGCCATTCTATTATCTAGCTTTACTCAATAAAAACTACGTCATTTAAGTAATATTCCAGTGCAAATAGCACCGTTAACGATAAAAAGTGGAACAAAATAGTTGTAGTATGAGACCCATTGGAAAAGGAAGATAATATAGCAAAAATTTAAGGAAAAATAAATTACGGTCGATCTGAGGTCGGGAAGTGGATGGGTGTGCGGTTTTAAGGGTAAAAAATGGTTTATCTCGATTTCCGGCAAAACTACTGGTTTTATGGAAAAATATCTAGTGGCAAATTTGTAGGTCATAAAAAGATCTATCACTTTTGTATTTACATCTTTTCACATAGCCTCAAAATCTATGTGAAAAGTCCAAAAAACCGAGTTTTTGAATTTAATTTTTATCTCCTTTAAAAATTACTTTTTTTCATAAAATTTGGTGAAAAGTTTCCTTTTCATGTCCCAAACTTACTATAATTTTTTTTATTTAAAATATTCACAGTTGCTCTTTATTTTGACTTAACATCGAAAAAACAGTCTATTTTTCAATTGAAAAATCTCACGTAAAAATATGTGATATTTTTTAAAAGTTTGTTGGCTTCTTATTCATTGAAATCTTTACTTTTTGATGGTGTAAATAAAGTATACATTAATAAACTATTTTTTTTTTCAGAAAATGCAAAAAACTAAAAAATCTCGAATCAGAATTTACTTTTGTTTAATCATTATTAGCGACCCGCTCCAGCTTCGCGCGGGTGCAAAGGTGATATATTATAGCTATAAACCTTCCTCTGGAATCACTCTATCTATTAAAAAAAACTGCATCAAAATCCGTTGCGAACTTTTAAAGATCTAAGCATACACAGGGATAAGCAACTTTGTTTTATACTGTGTAATGATGTATCGAGGTGTATATTAAATTTTTTATAAGATTTAAAGGGGATTTCATGTTGGAAATGTGAATGATCAAAATTAAAGTTATCTGTGACCCCAAAATGCCGGTTAGGGTCAAAGGACAGGTCTATAAGACCATCATTAGGCCTGTCCTTTTGTATGGCAGTGAAGCGTGGCCTGTACTTGAGCGGCATAAGCAAAGCCTGCGTGTCACAGAAATGAATATACAGCGCTGGATGTCAGGAGTTTCACGGGAAGACCGCATTAAAAACTCCCGCATCCGGGGCAGCCTTCAGGTCCGTGACATAGCGGATAAACTGCAGGAGGGCCGCTTACGGTGGTGTGGCCACGTTTTACGAAAACCGGCAGACTGCGTGGGTAACCGATGCCTCGCCATGCCGCCTCCGCCGGGACCCGGAAAACGAGGAAGGCCTAAAAGGCGTTGGATCGACGTCGTAAGGGACGACATGCGTGCTAATGGGCTTAAGGCAAAGGACGTAAAAGACCGAGCGAAGTGGAGGCGTGTTTCCAAGAAAGCGGACCCCGGGCACCGAAGTGAAAGCCAAGGGTAGCAACCGGGACTGGCGCTTGGTTGATGATGATGAATGATTAAAATTGGACGTTTGGTTTTGAAGTTATGGCGAAATTAAAATATTACGATTTCTGCTGCACGGCCCGTTGCGAAGTGAGCGTCACCAAGGCGCGACTGCGGGAGGGGAATTTAGATCTATGAGTAAGGTAAACAGTAAACCGCAGGTCGGCTTCCTACGCAGCGGTCGTGCGCGAAGTATAATAATTTTGGTGCGATTTTTTTAGATTTCGTTCTTAAAATACACCTATGCAAAAGTTCTTCTCAGAACTAAACATCAGTTCTTCTCAGAGCTAATTAACAGTTCTTTTCAGGGCTAACCAATAGTACTTTTTAGGGGTAAATAACAGTTATTTTCAGGGCTAACCAACAGTTCTTTTCTGGGCTAAACAATAGTTCTTTTCAGAACTAGAATATTACATGCTATTAAAATTTTTTTAAACTTTTGAAAATGCCAGGTTTCAACTTTCTAAACATACTTCTCAAGCACGGGCAGCAAAAATACGTCGTATGGGAGAATCTTCACCTGAACATTCACAACGACTTGCTGAACAAAGTCAGAGAAACTCTCAGGTACGCGTACGAGAGTCGAGTGTCGAACGTTCGCAACGCCTTGCACAACAAAATCTGAGAACCTCTGAGTTACGTGCACGAGAGTCGAGGCTGGAGCGTTCCCAACGTCTTCATGAACAAAATGTAAGGACGCGCAACTGAGAGAGTTGCGCGAAAGAGAATCGTGCGTGTCGAGCGTTTGCAGCGACTTAGAGCTCAGGCAGAGAGACAACGGTTATCCACAAATAGAGTCCGCAATCGAATTTTAGCCGCCTGCCACTCTTCTTCGCTCCGGATCATGGCTTCTGCCAAACTCCGCCGCAAGTCAAAGCCCACCTAGAGAGAGGTGGACAGGAGGTTCTTTCAGAGTCTCTCGATAGAGTGTTATCCAGCTTAGAGAGAATTCATTTGCTGTGTGTACGGGGACATCAGTCGTTTACCGCACCAGCAGAATTCTTTGGTGTGTGAGCGGGCCATTTTGACTTCCAAAAATGATCATCATCATCATCATTGCATATGATATCATATGCATCTTCGGAACCTATGTCCTCCAAAGTTGTATAACAAGACCCGTCTTAAAGTCATCTCGCTGCACAGACACACCATTGAGGCAAAAATTCATACGGGTTGTGGTGTCGGCGAGGCAGAATTTGTACCTCATAACTTCCCGTTCCAGTTCAGCGTACAGTTCCCCGTGAATGTTTGCTTCGCGATGACCATCAATAAGTCGCAGGGGCAGACACTGAGTCAGAGCGGGTTTCAACTTTAGGACGAGTTGCTTCTTAAGCAGTCAAATGTACGTCGGCGTCACCAGTCCTGACTCTCTTTACTCCTGGCAGCATAACTACCATCGTAGTGTGGTGGCGGAATGGTAAAGGCTCTGACTTACATGTTGTAAGTCTGGGGTTCAAACCCAGCTAGGCGCATTACTTTATGTAATTTATTTCATAACCACTGCTCTTAAAACAGTGAAGGAAATCATCATGAGGAAACTGTGACTGTGAATGTCTTAGAACCAAAAAATCGAAGACATGTGTCATCCACCAATCCGTACTGGGCCCGCGTGGTGGATTATGGCCCATTCCCTCTCCTAGAAAGGAGGTATTTGACCCTTTGAGGAACTTTATAAGGCTGATGCAAATCTATTTTAAAATTTGTTTACTTATAAAGCTATAGCGACATTGCCATCTTAGGTATTTTTGGTGCTATAGAGCCTTTACGCAGACAACGTCGCGGGCAGCAGCTAGTTATTTATATAACATGGATGTTGACCGAGCTATCACTACAAGAAATTTTCCGCGGACAAAGTCGCGGGCAGAAGCTAGTTGAAATATAAATCGCTTTTCCTCAGTGTGAATAAGAACGATTATATCAACTGAGGTAGGATATAAAGTCAGTTAAGCGTGTGCGGTTTAAATTGTAAGCTGATAGAGGATGAAAAACCCACTACCTTTTTTTAAGAGTGAAGTCATCCAACAACTTTTCTCGCTCTAGGGCGGAGCAAGAGGGCGTTAGCAGTGTTTTTCAATTGCTCTTTACATTTCTCTGTAGCTTATCTAATAATGAGTATACAATATTTATTTTGTAATTTTCTAATCTATATTTATAAAAAAAAACTTTTTACAAAAAAAAAACCGCCTTCAAAAAAAGCCAAACGACAAAAGTTCCTACACTAAAAAGTTAAAAATAAAAATTTGAATTGCTGTAAAGAAACTTAATTTATAGGTAAATTTATTTCACATTAATATTTTGCAAATATTCAAAATTTATTACTTCTTTTTGGAGTCGGTGCCAGCATTTTTATTGTTGTAACTTAATGTTAGGTAGCTTTGCTTGTGCTTGCAATGCTTAAACATTTTCAATGTACTTAAAATGTTGCAGAAGGTTTTTGTAAGTATATATTTTTTATTTGAAAAAAATGTGCAAATGGGATGTTTTTTTTAGAGAAGTCTAATACGTATTTATGTCTTAGTTAAGTATTATATATTTGAGTATGCAAATAGGTACTAAGTAGTTTTATAGTTAAGTTAGAGGTAGTTTTTCAAGGGATTGTTGCCCATTCGTAATTCCTTGCCTTGGCTGGCACCGACTCCAAAAAGAAGTAATAAATTTTGAATATTTGCAAAATATTAATGTGAAATAAATTTACCTATAAATTAAGTTTCTTTACAGCAATTCAAATTTTTATTTTTAACTTTTTAGTGTAGGAACTTTTGTCGTTTGGCTTTTTTTGAAGGCGGTTTTTTTTTTTTGTAAAAAGTTTTTTTTATTTGTAGCCGTTTAGTGTTTTTTATTATAATGTGTTATGGCAACGAAGTCAATATCGTTCCTACATTTCTTTTGAAAAAGTTACCAATGTCATATCAGTAGGAATACATATATTGTTACAGTGTAATCGTTTTGATCTCGTGGAGAGATGATATGATGCATGAAATACTTATGATTCATTTCATGAGTACATCTTATGACAGCTCTCATAATCATCATCATTTCAGCCAGAAAACGTCCACTGTTGGACATAGACCTCCCCCAAGCGTCACTACAACGACCATTTCTGTGCGACTCGCATCCATCGCGTTCCCGTGATTCTCACCAGGTCATCGGTCCACCTTGTGGGAGGCCTTCCAAAGCTGCGTCTGTTGGTGCGCGGTCGCCACTCTAGAACCTTTCGGCCCCATCAGCCATCTGTTCTACGAGCAATGTGCCCTGCCCACTGCCACTTAAGTTTGGCAATTCTTCGGGCTATGTCGGTGACCTTGGTTCTCCTGCGCATTTCTTCATTTCTGATTCGAACACGCAAGGAAATTCCGAGCATAGCCCTTTCCATTGCCCTTGACAGCATTGCCCATGACAGCTCTAATAAGCTCAAACAATGCTAGGATACATTATTTTACTTTGAAGTTCCCATGCCGACCTTCCACCTTCCAGCTTCATCATCACATCAGTTCAATAGTATCTTACAGCCAAAGTGCATCTTATGACAATTCTAACAAGCCCAAACACGGCTAGGATATATTAATTAGCTACGCAGTGCCAGTGCCTACCTTCCAGCTCCATCATCATCATCAGATCAGTTCGATGATAACATTTTCAACATAATTATTTAAGATCATTGGTTTAGAGTGCATTTTCAAAGTTGCTTAACTACCTTAATTGTGATATCTATGCGAGTGTCAAGTTTCGTTAGCCATTTTCTGATCTTCTTCACCAGTTCCACCTCATCAAATTTTACTTTTTGACTGTAAATGCTTGAGTTCTCGATGAAAATATAAAAAAAACTATATAGTTGCCTATAATATTTGAGGAGTTCCCTCGATTTCTCATGGATCCCATCATCAAAACTCAATTTTGAAAAAAATGGGACCAATCTGGAAGCATATCCTTTCAAGTACAAAAAAAATTTTGCAAATCCATCCATAAACGACGGAGTTCTGAGGTAACAAACATAAAAAAAAAAAAAAAAAAAAAAAAAAAAAAAATACAATCGAATTGAGAACCTCCTTCTTTTTTTGAAGTCGGTTAAAAAGAAGAAACTGACTGACTGGCATATCAACGCACAGTCGAAACTACTGGGATTAGGAGAGTGAAATTTTGCACAAGGCAAATTTTGTTTATTATTATTTAATTATTTATTTATACTTTATTGTTGCGTCCTATGTCCTATGTTTGTCCTATTTTCACGCGGCCGAAGCTACTGGCTTCTGCCAGTAGCTTCGGCCTTAGCTTAGCTTCGGCCTTAGCGTAGCTTTCTAGCTAGTGTAAGCATAATATTGTATGTTTGCCAGTGATTTCGACCGAGTGTATATCCAGTTATTATGGAAGCTAAGTCTACGAAGCTAGGTAAGAAGTAGTCTATCCCTCCGTCGATAGGCCCCAACTAGTGGACATCTTTCAGACGAATTGTTGATGATGATAAATTGATGATGTTTTTGGATTTCCTATCAAGCCAAGATTCTTTATTGGTCAAAAGAAAAAAAAAAACGAATAAATAGAGATTTATGTAGCACCATTTATTAAAATCAAGCCCGTGAACTTAGACCACACAGCAAAGGGTTGCAACCCTTCGGATCGAGGCATCCATTAGGATCTACCATATTCCATAACACGCAACACGCATTTGCATCCGATATCGATCACTGGCTCGTTCTATATTATAATTAGCTCTTTATTATTCACCGTATATGTTAGAAAATCGACATTGGATTATACTGAGGGTGTAAGTGTTTTTTCACTCAATGATGTATAACGATATCGGGCCTTTTTTTATCCTTTGCCATAAGTTCTACGACGTAAGTAATTTTTAATCATCGACTTATTCGCTGGGTGCGAAGTATAAGGTGGGGGAACCACGAAACGATCGCAGCGCGCGTCATGGCCAAAAAAGGAACTTTCGGTGGCGGACGCTGTCACTTTTTACTAGCGTTTTTAGTAAATAAACATGAGTCACGAAGCTTGCTGCGTAGTTAATTGCAAAAACATTGGCAGAAATAGTGATAAAAAAATCGACAAACTAATTATTTCCCTTTCAATGTTGTTTGTGGTTGGAAAATGATGTCCTGTGTGATTGGTCGGAATCCAGTTTTTATGATTAATTTGGCCATGTTTAACTGAAAATACATAAAAGGGTGGATTATTGAGAGCACAAGCACTCATAAATAATCGTCTGCTATTTACATGAAATGCGTTATTCGATGAAATTTGCTTATTTCTTTACTTACTTCTCATGACGACAGCCATGAAAAATCCGTAATGTACTAAGCGAAATCTATTGATTGTGCCATTTTAGACGAAAAATAAAAAAGACTTACCTTATATAGATTTAGAATATTTATTGGAATAAATGTAAATTACAATATTTAATTAAAATTGTTCGTTTGTAAATAACTCGTCGTAATTATAGCCGGGCATTTGACATTTCGGAGGCCACCGTATTTGCAACCGCTAGTTGGCGCTGTCATCGCGCACCCAGCGAATAGCTATAGTACAAGTTAATACAAAAATCTGCTGCAACGCTTCATTTTCATTATCTTCTATCAAAACTTTTAAAACTTACAGCGCTGATATGTCAACGTCATCAATGTAAAAGTGACTGTACGGCACGCCTAACCTAGTGCGTACCTACTACATTATATATCGATGTTTTTAGTTTTATGACTCAAGTGATTTTTGGTGGATGATAAGTAATTTTGGTTTTATATGGTGAGTGATTTTTTTTTGTTGTATTGCGTATGTATAACTGTTTTACACAGCAACATGATTATGTTAACTGATACGAGAGCAACTCAGTTAACCATTTTTTATTGATCTCTTTTGTTTTTTTTATATTTCCTTTTTTTTTAAAGAAAAAAAAAAACAATATGAAACGTTAAAAAAGACGTGAAAAATAGAAGTAGAAGAAAAAAAAAATATACTATATTTGAAACATTATACGAATAACAAAATTTGCGCAGGCAAAGTCACTAGCTAAAGCTAGTATTCTTATACATCTAAGATTAGTACCAGACCATCCAATACGTACAAAAAACCTGCTGGTAAAGCCAGCTGAACACAAGCTCAGCTTACGTTCAGCTCAAAACACGTTCTTACCGATTGGCGAATGCTTTTTAGTGCTGGATCCCGAAAACGGTTATCGCCTTACACACCGGTGGCTTTTATGTGCCCTACCATTTGTGTTTAAACTTTACTTCATGTTATCATAACATTATCTGATAGAGTGACATTGTAAACAGATTTGTTTGTATTCAATGCTTTGATTTTTTGTTGCGGAAGTTTTGAATTTTTTTGCTTCAGTTCCAAAATAAGTATGTTTGACAACCAAATCACCGTGAGTTTTTTTTTTTTTGTTTTTGAATTCTCCCGTTTTTGAAGAGCTTGTCAGATTTTTACTGGCTAAAACCCACTCCCATGTTCCTTCATTGGCTTCTTTCTAGGATCTCAGGGTTCACTTTCGCACAACTCCAGTGGTCCTAGTAGGCTTTGACTCTACAGGGCTCCTACGATTTAGCTGACATCTTGTGGCGCGTGTGAAAAACTTAGTGCCATAAACGTGTGAGTACCACATTCATCTGAAAGAGTCCCTACGTCTGCACTTTGGAAACCTAAAAAACGCTTTAGAAGCCGCTATAAATGTAGCAACCTATATAACAGTGGTCAAAATTTTTGAGTCATAAGAAAATTGTTCAAAGAAAATTGAGTCAAAAAAAATTAAGAAGCTTTAGATTTTATACTTAATTTAAGAAATAATTTAAAGTCAAGACTGAATATGATTTGTTCCAATTTGGATATGTTGTCGGATGCTGTAATAAATTTTTGGTCAGCACTATTTGTACGAAATCATCACAATATCTATGAAACTTTAGGCTACAATATTGTAGAGAATTCAACTGTAGCTAGCATAACAGTCTTAGCTTCAAATCTCAGAAGCAATAAACACCAATTTCTTTTTTTAAGGTTTTCCAAATGCTGCCGCCTTGTAAAACATTAACCTTGAACCACCCGATCTATCTACAAATCCTAAAAAAGTAAGTACATAACAGAACCCGAACTACAGAAAAACCGATGACCTCATTCGCCCAACATACATAGAATTTGTCAAGTTTTTGTCGAAGCCATCGGGCTTTTGTCCTCAAATAATAACGATGGTCATAAGTATCGTTCGTCAGCCATTAGTAGGGGCGGTCAAGTCGCCGTGGTGATGTATGTTTTCATAAATCTTTTGAACGCTGAGACTGTACGGATAAGGGGGGTAAAGACCTTAGTTTCGGGGATCTTGCTAAATACAGGGTTTTGGATTGGAGATATTAAGGTGTGTTTGTTGCAGGTAAGTAAAAAGGTTCTACTGTCTCCGAACGTGTGGTTTCAAAGCAAGCGATAGTAAAATTATCTGCTCAAAAATAATCAATACAAGTGTTCATAAAGTCCTCAAGGCACTAAGCATCGGTGATTATCCGCGCTCGGTCCTAGTTCAGGCCATGGTACGAAACGAAAGAAAATGGAAAACAGTCACCTCCTTTGTCGTTAGTATAAGAAATAGAGGGTCACAAATGTTAGATAACCGCAACCGCCACTGCAGTAAACGTCCAGGGCCTTTAGCAGTCGTTAGGTGATCCTAGGCCATTATAAGCGCGGGTACGACAGGTAATGAATAGCTGGTTGTCCATAATGTCCATGCGTCCAATAAGGAAGCCTGAGTTATCGATACCGCGTGCTGTTCCATGTATGCCGAAAAGAAACGTCAGAAATCTTTCGGACGTCGGCCTTGCCGAACTCCTAGGGACACATATAAAAAAGGTAAAAACTATGACATTCTGTCGGCAAAATTGCAATCACATGACGTAAGACGTAAAAATAAGTAAGAAGACGTACACCAAGCGTTTAATGACGAATACTACAAAACTACGTGTCCGTCGTCGTTTCTATTGACTAACTAGTAGTACATGCCACTAATGTGTAGTGGTTTTATATAGGTTTTATGGTAGGTAAAAATCATCCAATGGCGAATCCCGCCCTTGGATGGAGCGAAAAACAGTGTCAGACTTTTCCTGAAAAAACTTTTACTAATCAACCTACCCCGTTCCTTCCTTGCCTTGATCCTAGGGCCATGGCCATGTAATGCTTTGCGACCAAACGTTTTATCAAATAATCGTCATTCCGTCATCCAAAAATGGCCTTTATAACAATGTTCTCAATGGCCCACTATCCTTCAACAAATTACATTAAGATTTTAACGTTTTACAGACTCAGCCAACATTCAGAGCACACTAGTTATCAACCTTCACTGCACGAGGGGATAAAATCGTTAAATTTTATTACTTTCAATCTTGACTTGAATTTCAAGTGGTATAACAGTGAGAAAAGGGATTATAAGGGCCACAGAGGTTGTTGGCGTATAATGTCACACACGATTTGTGATTTATAAAACCTCGATGATTGTCGAACTTTCTAGAAAGACAGGCTGGAACATTGTGTTAGGTAGAAGCTGAATACAACAGCCGTAAGGCGATTCTCACACTGCCCCGCATGATGCAGCGTGGCGCGTGGATGCGTGTTCTTCCGTTGCTTGTAAGTATCTCCGTTTGTATGGAAAACACGCACAGTCCAACACACTGAAAATGCATCCACGCGCGTTCATGCGGATCACGCGCATATACGCGGAGAAACATGCACCCCCGCGCGTAGGTGCGGGGCGAGACGCAAAGTATGGCACACCGAATCCCGTAGTGCCTCGCGTGATTTTGAATGAAATGAGAACCGCCGTGCGTGAATCTACAATCGCACCTACGCGCGTGTGTGCGTATAAAACACGCACGATGATGCAAATTTGCACTCCCGCAAGAACGCGCGTAAATACGTTGAAACGCAACATGCAGCATGATGCGGGGCAGTGTGTGAACCGCCTAATTCGGCAACAACAGCCACCATTCTCGTGCAAGCATGTTGTGGAAGCCATTCTATTTTTTTTTTCTTATTGATAGGCGCGTTCTATATAGACCCTGTTGGGCACAGCAAAGTTAGGAGAGAGGATGAAGTTATATCATTACATAGTATAAAACATAGTCGTTTCCCGCTGTGTATAAATGAGAGTTAAAACTACACAATGGATCTAGATGCTGATTTTTTAAATAGGTAAAGTGACGGTTTTTTTTTAATAGACAGAGTGATTCAAGAGGAAGGTTTATATGTATAAAACTCTCATAATATATTTAATATCGCCTTTGCGTATAGTAATTAGGACTCCTAGGTTATAGCTATCAGGAAACACAGACGCCGCGCGCCGGCAGGTAATACAACTCCTTAGCTGTATGTTCTGCCGCTCTTTGAAGCTTGCATCACGAAGAGTGACCCGCCTACTCAGGTACCGTCATAAAACTCGAGGATGTTCTTCTCTTACCTTTTCACGATTTCTTACCACGATCCACTTAATCCTTACCACGATCCTCATATTGAACTGTTAAAAGAATTAAGATATATAGGGTATATAGGTCAATCGTGGCTCTATCCCTCTTTCATTTCGACACTTCATAACTTAGCATAGCATCGGCATTATACACATATAATGTTTCCACTGCTGGGACTAAGGCCTCCTCTTTAGGAGAGAAAATTGACCGTAATCCACGACGCGGGCCCAGTGCGGATTGGTGGATGTTACATGTCTTCGAATTTTAAAGACATTTTCTCACGATGTTTTCTTCAAAATTAAGTCGGAGCCGTGTAGATATCTCATTGATTTGGTCTACAAACGCAATGGAAGCCACTATCAATGGAATGCAATGGACGTTACCATCGAATTTAGGGTAATGGTACTATATTCGCTACTATATTCCGGCCCCTGTCACGTTACAGGCCTAATGGAATGTCTGCTATCCGTCATCGTGTTCAGGTTTTTACCCGAACAATATGCAAACTGGGGTATTTTTACCCTAAGCTCACTTTTATGACGGCCAAAGTAGGTGCATGATTTTTATGGTGGGTAATATTTTTGATGTTGGTTTAGTTAAAAAAAATGTGAGGAGTAAGATGCCGTATTACCAACAAGGGTGTAAGTATGCGGAAAAATTAGTTGATCCATCTGCAATGTTTACGCACAGTCTCTCACTTTGACTGAGACAAGTTGAACGGCATCATGGCAGTCTGCAGAAGGGTCGAAGCCAACTGGGGCCAAGAGTTCGTGTCTGAAAAGAAGGCTCTAGCCCTGGTATATTATGGCGACGTAGGAACGGGATAGGTTACTTAGTCAGTAAGAGTCTGACACTGTTTCCCGCTCCGTCCGCGGGCGGGATTTGTCACTAAATGATTTTTGCCACCATAAAAAATGTACGAACAAACTTATTCCATCATCTCATTCTATTAATTCAGTATTTATTTTGAAATTGTGTTTTTTAGTTTAGGTAATTGATTATCAGGTAAACATATTGTTTTGAATCTTTCCAATACTGTACCGCTTTCCATAATTTTGGGAAATATCAAATAAAATAAATTAAATGAATAACTAGCAATGTATGCCTAATAAAAAAGCATAGAGAACCAACAAAAACAAATCGGCTTATACCCATGTGTATCTGTAACCTACATTTAAAAATAAATAAATCAGTATCTGAATCTGGGCTTGCCTCAAAGACACATGTCATGTAGATATGGCCTCATTTACTTCGTAAGTTTGGCCTACTTTTCAATACTTGAATTTATTTATGACTGACATAAGTAGCGTCTCTCTGTACATACACTATATATTTTCTAGAAACAATGAGAACGTTCTTTATTGATACTAATTTGTCAAATATAGGAACTTTCCTTTAACACACCGATCGGTGTCTTTTAGCATATTTGAACGATACAGTTATCAAATTTGAAAGAATGAAGAATGTCATTTCCCGTTAGTCGTAATTGAAGTTCATTCCATTGTTTCTTCTTTAAGATAGCTATCACTTTAGAGATACACTTTATCTGAATTTGATTTAAAAAAAAAATGGTTATCTTTTATTTTTGATTATTCGTGCCAGCTTTAATTTTGAGTAAAGATCGTCTTTTGTTTAATTAGTTACGATGTATTTCAATAATAATTTGCTGTTTGTCATAGTGTTTACTTGTGTGCAGTTCTGTGTGTTAACGAATACAAGTGATGTTGCTCACTCAAAGGTTTTGTCGAGAAGGAAACGATACATTGCTTTTCCGGAAGGATCGAGTTTCTCAGTAAGTTTTTTCTTTCGTTTTTGAAGTTTTTTTGCACATCTTTTTCGATATAATCATATTATTATTGTTTTTTTTCCTAGTTATTACCTTCCCACTGCTGTGTAAAGGTCCAAGTCTTTTAAATTATTATTATTTTAATTATTTTTTATTTTATTTTATTGTGTATCATTTTTTTTATTCTATAGGATAATTCTGTTTTTTGGAAATTTTAGATATAAATTTGGATTTAATTTATGTTTTTTGACAAAATTATTTAGATTAATATTCTTCGTATTCGTATTCGTCTTCACTGTCGCATTGGTTAATCTGCAATGACAGCTGTATAATGATAAATAAATAAAATAAAATAATTAATTTTAATTTCCAGTGTGCCGGCTGCATGACTGTAGGAGTGCTTGGTCAGCCCGCAATTAAATCTTTCCCTGGTTTATTTTCATTCAGTCTTAACTGGGCAATAGCATATGAGTTGCCCAACGTCACGGAGACTGCAATTTTCTACAAACAGAAGAAATATAAACAGCACCTACAGAAGCGGATCAATAGGCGAGAGTTGTATGGAAAGCTGGAGACCATTTTGGACAAGTAAGTTTATTCATCTTCCTGCCCTTGATCTATTTTGTTTTTCATTCTGTCCTATCACCCGTCACGCGATCACTAACTCCTCTTTCTTTCATATCACTTCTCACCATCCATCTTTTCTTTACATATCTATCTATGGTATCCATCCATCCACATACTCATAGCTCTTTTCCGCATCCCTCCAAAGTTCCTAAACGAAATGCTATTTTGTTGCAAAATAATTATGTCACAAAAGTTCGCCTACATAACCTTAAAAAAAGCTTGATTCGAACCCCTTGTTAACGTACCTAAACTTGTTACTTGTTTTACATTGATAGTGATATATCCAGCAGTGGAATCAATATAAGGCTGATGGTGTGTTATATGCTGGTTCCACTTAAACTGGGCTTTCTGAGTCACATCAATGATCTGTATTTTGAATAACACTGTAGGCATATTTTTCGAACACAATTCGTTAGTTTAACATCAAATATACCTACATACACACACGTGCACGTTGATATTTAGACCTAAACTTTGAACTTTCGAATGTTCATCAATGTCCAAGTTTGTAAGTTATAAATCAAAATAGAAAGAATATGCATGCTCATTAGCATACGCTTCACAGACAGGCAGGCAAAATAACTTTAAATAGTTTTTTCATTGCCCACTATTTAGTCGTTTTCTTATGTTCGAAAAATTCAAATCCATTATTTTACTCATTGAGGCCAAATCGATCAACAAACATATAGACATTTATTTATTAGAAGTGTCTCAAGTTGTCAGCAACTGTAGAGGCCAAACAGGGTCGAAGCCTTCTGGGGCTAAGGATTGACGAGAAAGCCGATAAAAAAAAGGCAGCAAGGAACGATGGGTCGTTTAGTCAGTAGAAGTCGGACACTGTCTATCCTTCTGCCCAAGGCTGGGATTCCTTATTCGGTGATTTTTCCTACCATTAAAAAAAACCTATTAGAAACGTACTTTTGTCCCTTAATTACTTTTGACTTTACTCAAAAGTCATTGGTTTGTAGATTTAGGTAGTAAGTAAAAGTACATTTTGATTTACCTCACGATTTTTTTAGAAACTATCTCGGGTCGAACTTAGAGTTCCCATTATTTACTTTGGAAGCCGCCCAACATTCTCAAAAGGTTTTAGTTTTCATAGAGGCTCACTTTCGTTACGTAATGTTTACTTTGACAAACCTGTTACTAAGAAAGATTTATTTGTATTTGTTTCAGTATGGGCTATAGTGGCAGAGAATGCATCTTGAAGACTCTTTGCGAGACCACTCAAAGACTTGTCCCTCATGGCGAAAATGTCGTTGAGGAGATGTTCAGGACTTTATTCACGTGAGTTTTTAATTACTTAAAAGACGCTCTTGACGTCCTTGCCGGAGTCTGTGTTTCCTGATGGCTACTATCCGGGATTTTTAAAGTCAAGAGTATTCACTCTTGACTTAGGTTACTTCTAAGTAAGCGTGCTCCATCGTCGATCTCTTCGTCGCTTTCTATCAGGTGAGATAGTGGTCAAGCGCGAACCTATAAATAATAACAAAAAAAAGAGAATGCCCATACCCCGTACCATATATTATTATGTCACAAGTATATTAATACCTAAAATATTTTTTTATTTATGTGTGTAATGTATATTATAGTAAAAAATGTTAATAAATTAAAAAAAAAACTTTCGCAAAAAATTACATTACCATTTCCGACATCATTTATTCATTTATTTGGTTTGACACAAGTAGGTACGGAGTCACAAACAAATTTGGGCAATATCTTTTATTAGTTTTATTTTAATAGCGGTGTTTTTTGATAATAACTTTTTATTTCATGGCTTTGATCCATTTTTCAGCCTTCTAAAAACTAACTGCAAGTTAGTTTTTCAATTTGATTTGCACGGATTAATGCAGGCACTAATCCGGTGTATAATTTCAAATAAAGAAAAGCATGCAAAGAAATATGAAGCATTAGTAATATTAAAAATACCACCTTTTTTAATGTTCTCACTGTTGGGACTCAGGCTTCCTCTCTAGGAGAGGGAATGTGATGTCACATGTCTTCGAATTTTTGGTTCTAGAACATACCAAAAAATATGATTATCAAACTACCGAAGACCTACTTAAAACATTGAGATGAAATTACACCACAGACACATGAAGCACATGCACACATAACACAAGTTTTCTTTTTCATTGCAATTTAATATTTTGTTAAGTGTTAAATTATTTATATAACCGTAACACTAAAATGCTGTTGTACTGATAACTTATTTTCTGGAAGAGAACTGCGTCCTGAAATACAGGCTCGGCCTAGCTCAGGCGCAGTTGCACACTTATATTTTTTTATTCATGTGTAATAAGTCACCTTATCTTACAAAATTTGTTAAATATTATGAAGGAATGAATTATTTTTATTATAAACTATTGTTATTACCTAATTTTGATTTTGTTATTTATTTTTATGAATATAATTTCAATGGTTTTAATTTTATTATTGATTTTTTTTTATGAATTTAATTTCAATGATTTTAATTTTATTGTCTAATTATTAATGTAATTTATTTTAATTGTCTTGTTTAATTGATTTTAATTTATTCTTCAAATTGTAATTTTAATTGTGACTATTCTGATTATCGTTTTATTGTATATTAGTCAATGTTCTTGTTTGCAATAAATTATTATTATTATTATTATTATTATACCGGTTTCCTCACTATGTTTTCCTTCACCATTTTGAGAGCAGTGGTGATGAGTAAATACCTAGTGACTATATAATCTAAGGTAGGTTTTTTCATTTACAGAATGCCACCAACTAAAGTTCTTCCTATAGAACCAGTGGAGCACGCCATATACGATGCAGCACATCGGTTGGGTCGTCTCGTGGATTCCTGCGACAGATTTCGATGTCCCGTCTCATTGGTCGACTTGATCAAAGGCTATTACAATGCACCGGCACCAAAAGTGGACGTAGCAAAGAACCCTTGGGCATTATTTAGTAGTAATTTTGGTTAATGTTAATATCTATAGGCCGACCATCTAACTGAGTCCTCGCCTGCGCGGATTCAGTTAGACATATCATATAACTCAGACATATATTAGGGCCGGGACACATAAACATGATACGACGTCGTACCACGATACGGCGTCATTTCACGATGCAACGTCGCGTCGTGGGAATCTACGACGAGCATCGTAAAAAACTACGTCGCAACATCGTGAAGTGCCACGATACATGGCTCCCGTTATTCATGATTAAAAGAAATGGGTGAATCCAGTATCTGAGTTTCTGTCTTTTCTTTATCCGTCTTCTTAACAACAGCAAGAGCAGGACGCGTCTAGTGCGGTCCATTTCTCGAAATTAACTGCGACAATTCACATCGTGGCACGTTACGATGTCGCGACGTAGTTTTTTACGATACTCTCGTAGATTCCCACGACACGACGTCGTATCGTAAAACGACGCCGCATCGTGGTACGACGTCGTATCGTGTTTATATGTCCCGGCCCTTAGGAACTATCTTGGCGCATTTCATCTAGTATGTATCTTACTAATCGCCCGCACCTATCTCAGTCCCCTTGGTCGTCATACCCCCGTGCCCCTGTACCGCGCAGACGAGGACTCAATTAGACGGTCGGCCTATAGTAACGAGCAATATACTTATTGCTCATTTTTATCAGCGAAAACTATATCGAAATCGGTTTAGTGGTTTAGGAAGAGTTAGTGTATAAATAGACAGATGCAAAAGCGAAAATGAAATGCATGGCGGTTTTGACGTTTGGGTCCAAAAAAGTAGCCTATATTTCGGTTCAGTAAGTCTTGTTTTGACGACATTATAACTGAACTTTTCAATATTTTGACAAATAGGTTCCATGAATTTGCATGTCTCGATACTTTTTCATCTGTCTGTCTTAATGTATTAAGCTTACTATTATAGCTTAATTTAATGTACCTACATATATTCGTTTTCTGTGGCAATATGTTTAGGAATTAATTGTTATTATGTTCATCAATATTAAGCATTTCTTTTCTTATGACCTCAAACTTATAAGAACAGAAGTCTTAATATAACTATGCTTTATTGGTATATGTACCATCGAAAACATTTTTGCCTGACTACCGTTAAGTTTTTGAAATTTTTGATTGCACTCGAAATGAAAACTTAAAATGCCATGTTATAATTCTTTTTTCTAGTTTTACTGTTGTAATAATAGTTAGCTACATTATTTTTATTCTCAAGTGTATTGAAAAACGTCGTATGACTCACGTGAGTAATGAAAAATTACCTTTCTTGGCTTTCTTAATTAACTCCCTCTCCGCGGCTCCAGAGCCGCGGAGAGGGAGTTAAGACCAGTCTTAATACCACCTATACGGTAACCTCCTACATTGCACACTTGTATCATAATGTTCTATTATGTTGTTGCATTTGTTCTTTTATAAGTTGCAGTTTTATTTTATTTAAATACATATTATTTTTATTCCATTTTGTATCCAGTAGGAGTATGAAGTAAGCTTTAAGCTTATTTTTTTATGTAGACTAGGATGTAATAAAAAAAACTACTTACAGATTTATTAATTACTTTTGTTTAGTTATAATATCAGCCGAAAGGTGTCCACAGCTTTTTTTTAGGATAGAATATAGACTTCCGTAAGTCGCCAACAACGACAGGTCCTGTGCGACTTGTATCCATCAGATAGCCGCGACTGAGGTGCCATCTAACGCTGCATCTAATACGTAGTCATCTCTCCAGAACGTTTCAGCTATCCATTTTAAAAACAATATAGGTATTCTATAAGACTGAGTACTGTCTACTGCCAATTGCCAAACTTAAATGACTTTAATGGCTTCTAATTTATTCTAATCAGTTTATCCTTTTATAAATTCAGAATTTCGTTCTAAATTAAAATATCTTTTTCATAATACATCTAAAAATATTATCCGACAATGTACTAAAAGAGATATGAAGGGTTAAAAGCATTTACTCCGTGATAACTTTTGGGTATAATTGATTCCCAATTTTGACGGAACCCGCGTTAACAGGCAAATGAATCGACCTTCAATAAACCGTTGTGAAAGGTTTTCAGTGTGTTCCAGAGCTAATTAATCAACTTTTCATATTTTGACGGCTGTCTTAATGAAATTGTTAAATCCATTTTTATCCAGCGGCGCTGGAGGGATATACTCGTATTTTGATGTCTACATGCCTCTGTGTATATGTCATCGAGTACCTATTTACAATACATTAACATGTTTTGTTGGTCGTAAATGACTTGAAGGAATCCCTTACCAATACATCACATCAATGAAAATTAAATTATTCAAAGCTAATTTTTGAAACTTTTAATTATGTGTGTAATAATGTGAAATGCAATTAGTTTAACAAATTGTTAGCTTCTTAATGTTGAGGTATAAATTTACATGTATATAAGTATTTTATTATAATATATACGCACACACATAGGCTATAGTTATATAAAATGCATAATCTAAAGAAGTCCACTGTTAGACATAGGCCTCCCCTAAGTGTCCACCTTCCAGGTCTTCCAATGAAAACTCTTCTATAAACTTTTCTGTACCTATCAATTCGTTACAAATATTTTACAATACCATTTAAGTTTACGTGTGAACATAAATTAATTTATACAAAAATAATTATTGAATATGAATAAATAATAATAATGATTGAATATTAATATAATACAAAATTAACTGGTGTTTCAATACTTAGTAGTGTACATAAACAATTTTTTTTTTAAGATTTGACATATAATTTACCTAAAATTTGAAGGTATTGTAAAATATTAATACACTAACAGAAATAATCAACATTATTGAATATCAAATATAGCTATGGAAAGATAGATAAGATTGTCATTAGTTACTATTTAGTTCAGTATGCCATTCGCTTCGTGATTCCACTGTTAGCTCAGTTATGACGTGAAAATCACTGGATCCGTTATTTAAACTCGGTTTTACAGCTAGGCCGTAGGCCTTTCCATTGATATGTCCATCTATGAACAGTTCAGCACGATATTCAAATCAAACAAAAATGAAAAAATCGTATGTTTTGGTTTTATTCGTACTGGCATGTTTTTGTAGTGAATTGTGTACTGCCAAAGCTAGTTCAAAGGTATTATCTAGAAGAAAAAGATATGTTGCCTTTCCAGAAGGTTCCAGTTTTTCGGTAAGTTTTTATTTCGTTTATTACCCATATAAGTTTAAATATCTTGCTATTTAACGACTAAAATCGACACAATACTAATCGATGTCGAAACAGCTTTTTTATAGCAATAAACAGATGGACATAAAATGTAATGATAAAAGTTTTAATTCGAAACAGAACCCGAAAAAATTGGGGAGAAACTCGTATGTATTAGAGTAGCTCTTAGATTAGATGCAGAGCCTTAAAACGTATCACCCAGACACATAAAACTTGGTTGATTACGTACTTTTTAGAATTTTATCTCTCTTAAATTTTAAGAGAGTTTTTTATGTCTTATCCACGATTTATGAGCGTCGTTTTTCCTTCACATATATTTCCATGGTGATGCTGGAATAAATTATTATCAAGTTGATGTTTCTAGCCATAAGGGGTTGATTTAAAATTCCTGTGATGCTCGGAGACAGTTTACTAACTCAAGACTTGTTATTACTAAGGTGGCTAGCTTACTTTTATGAGACATGTACATAATTTCCACCGGAGCTCTACTTGATGGGAGTATGAGAGCTGAATAACTTAGTAAGATGATTTTGCAGACAACTGTGTCTCGCCATTTTATATTTGAACAAGGTATATAGGTCTAAGTTATAGATATAGCCTGGAATTATTCTTGCCAAAACATTATTGAAAACCTACCAAACCAAATTAGTATTATACTAGTTTCTAACAGCAGTTTCGGCCCTTTGAAAGTAGAAAATTATCCTAAACCTAATACTCCTGGGATATCAAATCAATTAGTATTGTTTTGATCTGTGGTAACCTTTTCCTAAATGTGGATTACTCATGTGTCAATGTCTATCCTAATTCATTCAGCCACATGAGTGATCAACATACATACGTAAAACTTTTACTTAATGCAATATTTTTCACTTACTTAATGAATCTAAATGTTAAGCATTTCTAAAGATTCGTCAATATCTTGCTCATCACCTTGGAATTCTTCTTCTGCTTCAGTTCTAAAACCTTTATTAACCTTTTCCAGTGCGCCGGCTGCATGACAGTGGGTGTGATTGGTCAGCCTGCGCCCAGTTCAGCTCCAGGCACATTCACTTGGGGTATGAACTGGGGCATAGCTTACGAGCTACCCAACGCAACCGAAACAGCCAAGTTTTATAGAAGACATAACAGACTGACGAAGCCAATGGAACAGAGGAGGAGTAGACGAGAACTGTACGGAAAGTTAGAGACGATTATGGAGAAGTATGTTTTGATGAAACAGATTCTAAATTTGAAATCAGTAATTTAGTAGAAGACAATATTACCCACAGTTTATATTTCCCAAATTAACTGTCGGTTTTCGTTTATTGTTAGGTGGAAGTAATAGACTGGCAAATGCTACATTAGCCTATTATTTAGCTGTCCTGTTCGGACATACAGGCCTGGCCTTGAGTCTAGGCCGACTGCAGCTGAATCTACTACTTAATCAGCTAATCTACTACTATCCTTTATCTAGCTTCATAATTTTGTCGTCCTAATTCGAGTAGCATATTCATGTCTACTTACGTACTTTTGAACTCGCATTTATACAGTCCAGTATTCATTTTGAATCTACTCCCTGCGTCTGGAATAATCGCAGACTATTTTATATTACCTCTTCTTTTGCTTTTCAGTCACTAGCCCCACTTAATATACTCATTTCTCACTTTATCCATTCTCGTCACACAACATATCCATCTCAGGTATTTTAAGAAACATAAAGAAATTACGTAATAATCTCGACAGTTTGAAAATAAATAAAGCACCTACTGCTAGCTGTTTCAAAATCTAGATCAAAAGAAATTTAGATTTGGCTAGATTGCTTTATTGAATTCAAACATAAAAAATATCATTTGAATATTGTATACCATAATAACTTGTTTATTTCAGTATGGGCTACAACGGAAGGCAATGTATTCTCAAGACATTATGTGAAACGACTCCAAGACTTGTTCCTCATGGAGAAAACATGATTGAAGAGATGTTCCGGACTTTGTTTACGTAAGTAATTATTTATTTACTAGCTACTGCTAGCGGTTTCACCCGCGTGATTGTTGAAAATTGTCCCAAAGGAACATTTATCGGAATAAAAGTATGCATAGATCTATCATAGGACATGGACCTGTTAAATTCAAGGTAAATAGTTTTTTAGGCTTCAAAAAATAACGACCGTACATCGAGATCCTGTACTTTCGAACTGGCGTACATCGAGATCCTGTACTTTAGAACTTACATACGTCGACATTTCAAACTTCGACATTCAGTAGCGGAGTCATAAGTTCACACAATCACAAACATTCGCTTTGTAATATTAAGTGTGATTTTCTATGTAATGTAGTATTCTGATAAGTACGTATATATACTGCAATTTGTCAAGAGAAGTATACTTATGTAGGTTATTTATGGCTAAAAAAAAACAAGAATATTTACAGATACATTCTGTTTCGTTTAAGTTCTAGCAATAATCGGTTTCTATTCATTGAACATCATATTTATTGATTTAAATTACTTTACTATTAACAAATCACAGACCCATGCGCCGAAATTTATTTTTACGTTACTGCGATCAATATGCTTACAGCGTTTGGCTTTCTGATTGGTGAAGAGCCTGGAACGGGCCAATCGGAACACAGAATGTCATAAACGTCTTGATCGCATTAACGTAAAACAAACTCGTATTAGACAGCAAATTAGTTTCTTCTTTCAGTGTTTTCCCAATTTCATCTTTGATACTTACATTCGCCAAGAGGATGATCGCCTATGAGGTGGATTGACCAAATAAAAGGTTTTGTAAGTGGCTCTTCATCGCTGCATGAATATAGAGTACTTTTTTTTTTAATATCCACTACTATGTCCACAATTATCACACAACGCCGCCGCCGTCTAGTCCCAAGCTAAGCAGAGCTTGTGTTATGGGTACTAGACAACTGATAAACATACTTATATATTTCTAAATACATACATATTATAGATAAATTACACCCAGACATAGAACAAATGACCGTGCTCATCACACAAACATTTGTCCTGGGTGGGAATCGAACCCACGACCTTCAGCATAGCAGTCAGGTTCACTAACTAAACTACTAGACTGACAGGCCAGTCATATAGATAGTAGTCATATAGATATAGAATGCACGAGGAGGACGGCCATCAGGGAAGAGTAGCAGCGTGTTGTAAAGCTTGCCACCAACACCTGAAGTGATGACCACGACCACTCTGTCAAGATTGATATCCACAAGGGAAAACTTGTATTCGCGTTAAATTTATCTTCATCTTTGCATTTTCTTTCAAGGTTACCTATGACGAAGATATTAGCATCAGAACCAGTGGAACATGCAACCTACGACGCTGCTCACCGTCTCGGCCACATCCTCTCAAATTGTGATCAGTTCACCTGCCCCATATCGTTAGTGGACTTAGTACAGGGGTATTATAATGCTCCGTCACCTAAGTTGGACATTGGTTTGAACCCTTGGGCTTTGTTCAGTAGTAATTTTGGGTAGAAATAAATTATTTTGAAAGAATTGTTGAATTTGTTTTCTTTTACGATGATGTCTGCAGACTAATTATATACGTGTGTGAGAGTACTTAAATGTCTAGTCTAGGGTATAAGCCATCTTGGTATCTAAAATCCAAATTCATTATGGAATTTAAAAATGAAGAAATACCCTCGCTTCGTGTTTAATTTTAAGTATCCTATGGTTGTATGGTTTTTTTATGATAGGTAAAAATCATCTAATGGCGAATCACTAGCTTCTGACGTTTTATAAGTGCCCATGTAGGCCTATATGAAATAAAAACCATTTTGATTTGATTTGATTTGAATCCTGCTCTTGGGCGGAGCGGGATACAGTGTCAGACTCTTACTGACTTAACAACCTACCCCGTTCCTCCCTTGCCTTATTCCCAGAGTCCCGGTATAACGCTTTCGCACCAACCCTCTGCTCCAGGAGGCTTCGACCCTAAAGGGCCCCTACAGGTGGTTATATGATATTGTTGTCCGTGATAAAACCTTTTAAATGTAGATTGTATTTAGAAAGATGACGGAGAGGTCCGGACTAGAAGACGTCATCTCACGTTATGATTTTAATTGTTCCAATTATTTAAGGGCTTATTATTATGTGGGTCATTGTGTTATAGATCTATTGTGTCATTTACTTGGTAATTTTTGTTTTAAGGAGATGAATAAAAAGCACGTGTTTATTATTAACGCATAACATTTAATATTTATAGTTCATATTTATAATACATTTCAATGTTAGCAGTAAGAAGTCATGAGTGTATTCATAATGGTAATGGTAGTGCTTGATTTTTAATTAACATTACAAAATGGGACTTAACATTAACCTTAAACTTACATGTTAAATTATTTATTTTTTTATTATGTATATTATTTCGCCTTATCCTAATTTTGCATCCACCTATTTTTATAATAATTGCTTAATAACTATTTATTACAATTATTTCAATTACGAATTTCATAAATTATTGAGCTATTTATGACTTAGAACGTACAATACGAATATTATTATAGTTATATATTATAGTATATGTATATTATAGCATAGTGCATAAATCTTAAAAGTAATAAGTGGCAATGATTCGTGATACAAGTGACTGAACAGTTAAGGTACGGCCACACTAGCGCGGTTGCAACCCGCGTCTCATCGCGGTACGAATTACTTTATAGGTACAAACAGAACTGACTGTATGCGTGACAATTCTGAATTTAACCTACAAATACGTTTAAATTCTCCTTCGTTAAATGTGTCAATTTTAGTACTCCTTTAAGCAATCCATTGTGGGCACTACAGTCAGCTGTTACAGTAATAACAAATCGCGCGAACGTGCGATCGCAACGTCAGTTCAACCGCGCCTCTAGTCGACTATTTTCCTATCACTATTACTATTGAGGACAAGATTCCCATAGAAGTCTATTATTGTATGACGTAATATTATAGTACCTTACATATTAAAATAATTTAGGAATTTCCTCTCATGTAACTATCTATCATCTATATTTGTATCATTAGTGTGGTGTTCGTTTGCGTAATGCCATTTTCACTGGTCAGTTTATTTTATGGGAATTGTAGACTAATAGCATCAACACAAATGAAATGCTGAATCAAATTGCTAGATTTTGGTGATGTGAATACATTAAAATTCTTGTTGGAAACTATTGCCAATATTTGAAGTGCAATTTTTATAAAATAATTTATGATTACTTTAGTCAAAGACATTAAAAAAGTTCACTGTTTCTTGATGAACGACGCTAAACTTGAAACAAAATTAATAATTCTGGCAATTAAAGGTTCTCAGTATTTCATTACTTTTATTATATTGGGTAATATAATTTTGATTACTGTTAGAGCTCTAATCTTCAATTCCCATAATACAAACACCGTTACTAGTGACGAGAAAGGTGAAAAATAATTCAATAACAAACAAAAAGTTATCATAATTAATAACTAGTCGAGGACATTAATTACACTTAATAATATTAAGACGAAAATCTTCGAACATACGCCTAACCTACACGTCGTTGCGACACCAAATTATTACAATGATCCGACAATATAAAAATTTTAACTTACACAAATTTAATATGAGTACGATTGCTTTCGTTCAAATTAAAGATATACACATTTTTCCTAAAATACAAGTCCATCAAGACATAGATAAAATTATTTCAACTAACTTTGGTTAGTTAACTAAGATAACTAATTCTATTTGAAGCACATAAAGGGTTTAATTTTAATACAAAAGTTTCTAATATTATAGTAGCGTGTTACCGTGGTAAAGATTCAAAACTTTTAATAATTTTATTTATGCAGCTGTACTCAGCTGGGTATGGTTGTTGTAATACACCTACTGCAACATCACTTACATAAAGATAAGTGCATATTATGTCACCTCACGGAAAGCGCATTGCAGCCCCGAAAGCTAAACTTGGCACAGTAATGCGTGCCGGGCTGCAGCGCAACGGCAAATTGTCTGTTACAGTATAAATGAACATTGAACATGTTTCAACGTGCGACAACGTACTGCATACACTGCTCGGCGATCCCCTGCGTGATATTGAAGACTGCTGCACTCTACCATAGTAGAAACTATAATAAATGTATGGGTAATATTCGCTCGGATTTTCGCCCCGCAATGCGACAGAGTGGCCCAGTGTAATGTGCACTTACCTTTATGGGGTCTTGTGATGTAAGATTTGGAATTGGTATCTTTAAATTTGTCTATTAAAAGTATTTTGTCGTTTGTGTTTTTTAAGTATTTTGTGTAAATTGGCAAAAGATACATTAATTTTATTATTTCTAACTTTTAAGTAGCAGTAAACAATTTGATTTTTATATTATTTTATGATAGCTTTTGTTACTTCGATATAGTAAAACTGTTTACGCTGTATTCAATATTGCTGACTATAAAATATTTTATTTTTAATGTTCTAAGTGATTTGACTTTTTTAATCTTTCCCACGGTAAAAGCATAAGATCAATAATAACTAATAAAATAAGGCACACAAATAAAACACAATGTAATAGTTATTGCAAAGATACCGAAAGCCGTAGACAGTTGCTGACTATCACTAAAAATGAAATAATGTTGCGTTGCGATGATTTGCGCGGAAATGGCGCATATCTTACTCATGTAATTGGTTATGTTGGTAACTAGCTTTAAGTTTGCGTCATTATGCGTAAATAAACTGTTTTTCTTTCTTTCTTTATTTCGTAAATTATTGGTAATTCTATTTTAAAGTTTGGATTTTTGGCTTGAAAAACTACAGATTCACTTAAACACGACGAGACGACGCAAATAAGTTAGTGCTTTAACTTATGGCAGTGTCCGCTTTCAATTAGTATTGTACGTTAATATTAATTTAATATTAATTGCGTTCTTGCGTTGCCTCGCCGTGGTTTAGTGTGTCTATACTTTAAGACTGACTTAGCTGAAATTACGTATGCTGAAAAGTATTCAAACAATTACTAAGACCTTTGTCATTAATCATTTGTGTGTTCTAGTTATTATTTTTATTACTCATAGGTTCGCGTTTGACCACGATCTCAGCTGAAGGAAAGCGATGTTATAGTTGATAATGGAGCATGCTTACTTAGAAGTAACCTTTTTACTCTTGACTTCAATACTCTTAGTTTGTAACTATCAGAAAACACATACTCCTGACTACTGCATTCCACTCCTTGGCTACATGATTTTTATCCAGTAACTTTTACCGAGCGAAGTGGAGGCGTCTGTGTGGGAAAGCGGACCCCGGGCACCGAGGTGAAAGCCAAGGTTAGCAACGGGGACTGGCGCTAAGATGATGATGATGAACTTTTCAGCAGTTTTTCTCTAATTTTGATTAATAGACAGTCAGCATCTCTATACGGCTATACTAACAATACATTCATTTGTTTTCATATGAAAGAAGGAAGTGTCTATAATTGTGAATAGTGGTTTATTTATTTCTGTATATACATCTAATCGTGTTGGAAGCTCAACGCAAATTTCGTGTGGTTTCATCTACCTATTAATTACACTTTTAATATCTATGTTTATCATATCAGTAAACTATTAAGGTAATACAGAAGGGAAAGTAATTACACAAATTATAAAACAGCTTGAAGTAAGCTATTGAATTAGGCTGTGGCCATATATGACTTACAAAAGCGTGATTTTTGAGCAAGTAGATAGTGTTTTTAGTCTCCACAGTATTATAAACTTTTTACTGTAGGATACAGTTGGAACAGGTGGCGAAATTAACCAGACTATTTTTATTTGACCTCGGCTACAAGCTATTCTGTCAACGATCGAACGAACGTTAGTAGCAACGATCGTCAAAGAAAAGTTGAAAATGTATGAATAAGAATAAAAAAATGTTCATGTTACAAGTGATTACTGTTGTTATAAATGCTTGTTATAATTGTTTATTATAAAAACATAATAGTTTTAGTTAATTTATAGTAGTATTTTTTTTTATTAGTGGGTTTGATAAACATTTGTGAAGTGTGGCCTTTGGACAACCGTTGACAAGATAGAATGTTATTTTTTCTAGAACTCTTTGTACGGATCACGTGTCTCTACGTGCTGTAAATTCAAACACTACCTTATTACTTATTCTCTCACGAAAATATGTCTATTGATTTCTTGCTCCATGTATGATCTGGTTGGTGTCTTCACTGATAAAGACACCGTTTCTTTCTTACTTTTGAGAGTAGATAGGAATTTATAACCGAGATATTTTGTTATGGTTTTAATCATTTGTAAGTCATATGAAACCACAGCCTGAAAGATTTGCTTGCAGCGGTCCAATTGACTTATTTTTCTTCTTTTTGTGTACTTGAAATTTTTTTTCTGACCAGCAACCTAGGGGCAACTTGTAAGACTTATTGGCTTCGTAGCTTTTACAGGAATATTGATGTGCAGTTGTAATGTATGGATATAAGTTTGCGTAACAATTCAAAATTATAGCATTGAATTTCCTCTCATAAATTTTAAAGTCATAAGAGCTGTTTTTTTGTGTGTCTTTATAGTATTTTTTGTATCACGTAAAAAAGAGGGGTGTTTGTTAGTAAATGAGTCATTAATACACATATGTGAATGGGTGGAGGGGGAGAAAAAGAAGTTATTGATAGCGTGACGGTTAACAGGACACACGGGAATTATAATTTCTTTTATGCCGAACCCAAGTAATAAAGGTAAGATATGATGATAAAGTGTGGCTTCTAGAATCTGAACTACATCAAATTAAGGGACTGTAGAAGTATATTTGTTTATTTTTCATCGAACACCATTTACCAGTTTCGTCTATTGGACCTCTGCAAACTATGTAAAAATATCAATAGCGTTTAGGTTACTCATAAGAATACAAGATAAGATGAAGAATACTGAATTATTTATAAAGTTAATAATAAAACACATATAAGGCAACAAATAGAAGAGAAACACCACAATACCTTACGTCACTTTGGAAGACGTTCGATTAAACATGCATATACGCCTAACTTACCAATATTTATAGATAAAGAGTACTTTATAATGTAAAAAGATCAAGATAAAACGATCCCAAATGCAAACGAAAAGTAATGTGCAATAAAGCATATCCAAAAAGTGTAATAGAAGAAATGACTATTCGAAATTCTAGATTTCGTTGAACCTAATTATAAAGCGTTACGGATTATTATACTGACTTCCTTCCAAAACATATTCAATTTACATTTGTAAGTCAAATCAAATGCTTTATGATCAAATCTAACTAAAGTGTTGAAGACCTTATTGCTGTATCAACATTTACTGACAAGCAAACGTCGTACCACTACGGCGCCCGTCGACTACTCCTACGCTAGCTCTAAGGGTAACGTGAAAGGAACGTAGAAAAATAACTTGTCAATTATAAATATTATTTAAATTTCTATGTTGATCTGCTATATGTACACGTCAACATTTCGGTTAAGTTGATTCTTAAAATTATTGACAGCCATGTGATAGCTGACTATGAGTTCACAACTTTGTCACCCGATGTAGACAAATTTGTTGACAAAATATAAAGCTTAGTAGTAAACTGACAACACAATGTACAAACATAACAATAAGTCTAGTCTAATATCCTACGATTCTAAGAATAACAAATATTTGGCACAATCCCAACCTTTTTCGTTAAAAATTAAAAAGTAACGAAACACAATGCTGACGATAAATAACAAATTTCTCTGACACCGCGCCGCCAAGTTGACTCATTCGTCGACTAACTCTAAAAACACTGAGAAGCTAATCATTTATTTTAATTACATACCACCCTTAACATTAAATACATTATTTCATTACTTATCTTATTGACGAGTGTACTAGCATTGTGTTTATTGTTTTTATTTCCTATCTAGTGTCAATTATTTGACAAAACTCTCGTTCTGTTACTCGTTTATCACCCGAAATATTATAATATTAAACAGACCAGTAGTCTGTGACTAACAAGTTTCTGAAAGACAATACATGACACGAACGTTAACAAAACAGGTCTTTTAGACGAGGAGTAACAAACTGAGGTCAGGGGTCCAAATATCGTGCCTTAAATCATCATAACTCTGGAGTAAGAAAAAGAGATGGAGCTATACAGGACGCTTAACCTATCTCTTTTTTGCACTGGAGTTTTGATGATTTTAAGTCGTCATAGTAAGAGGACTGAGATCATGTTTTCGATGGTAATCATAACATTGAGCTAAATGCATTTACTTTGAGTAACGCAAAAGTTTTTGGTAACGCTTCGAAAGATCTAAATTGGAAATTACTTGAGCAGCTTAAAGGAAGTCAGACTCTGATTTTTGTATCTACACTGTTTTAACCTAAGCAACATTTCTAGTATGATATCAGATCAAATCGACTGGGGGAACATGAATAATAAGGTATCATCATTCATGATGATGATCAACGTAAAAATCATGACGTAGTACTTGCAACTGGTGCGTGTATGAACAAGTAAGAAAGCAATATTAGCGAATCGACTTTTAATAGTTTCTGGAAATCTCCATGACTAAATGGTATGAGATTATGTATGCTATTTATTAAAAGTTGAAACATTGTATTTGATCAAAATTTTCACCAAGAAATTATCACTTGCTGACGCAGTTAACACAATCCTTAAATGGGCTGATCTAGATGGAATAACAAGAGATTATCTTATTGGAATTATGAACATTTGAAAAGCATATCTATTTGGTACCGTGTTAGTTAAACATTTTAACGTTTTTCGGATTGTATGTTTAAAGCGAATCATGCAGTTGCTTTTTCAAGTGTCTTGTAACCTAACTAAATTTATTGATTCGTACGTATCTTTAGATGTTTTATTGTAGTGGATGAGTGGATGGATAAGTGCATATTATCCGGTTATTTTCGCACCGATTTTTATTTTGGTTTTAGGTACGACATTGATTATTTTGTTGAATATAACCTATCTTTTTAGATGATTATGTAATTATCATGACAAGTTTTCGTAAACCTATTCTCTTTTGCATTTTGATTGATTCTTATAAAATAGTATTACGCCTTCTTATTAAATAGTATTACGCTTTTTTTATTGTGCTTGTCATAATTTGATCCTTTAATGACATACAAAAATCAGAGTCTGTAAGAAACATCTAAATAAGCCAAATTTAAATAACACCGCATACGTATTTGGCCTTTAATCGTTGTATTGACATAGCTCATTAAATTCTATTTCAAAATCTCGCAGTACACCAAGACCATCTTTACGTTTCTTTTATTCTGTGTCGTTGCAATATAGAACCCGAACCAGTCAAATTACACTTAGCTCCATTGTTCACGCTCGAAGTATGTACAATGTTTTTCTTAACTTTTAACATTCCAGACTGTACGTCACCCGATCCTAAACACATTACCCTATGGTGTTATAGAAAATCTAACTATTATTAAATTGCAGTCATATAAAAATAACAACAGACCGTTTTATCTAGCAAATATCTACAATTAAAGTTCAGATGATTACGGATCAGTGTGCCAAGCTTGTGGACTTAACTAATTATTATTGATAAATAGTCATTATTAGCTTCTAAATTGGTGTATTTCGGTGGTGCAATAGCACAATCCTACTTTTTATTCTTTTATACTCACGTGAATGTTTCAATTAGAAAAATTAATATCATACTTCTTAGGACACATTACAATTCCATCGAATAATTCCTTGAGAGCCAGTTCGTATGTGATACAGCTTTATCGTAAACATTTGCTAATATTTAACATCTTTCAACCATTAGCGAGCTTCCCACGACGTCTATTAATTTAGACCGTTTTCTAGTTTAGTTACGTATCACCTAAGTCTAGACTAGCCATGTTTACGCGATACCCTCGACACGAACAGCTATACACATTCAATAACACTTATAATTACGAAGACGAACCACACAAAACAATTTGATTTTTTTTTTTATTTATGTTACATTATCCATCCCTGTTTTCCTAACTGCTCGCTGTGGATTTTATTCATCATTAATATCAATAACTTTGAATTTTATCTAAGTAATTACCTAATAAACATTATCATGATTTACTTTGACATATCAAATACGCGGCTCGAAATATTTTTTTTATTACTTTAGACTGCTACAAATATCCTACAGAATGGATTGAAGTGAGGTAAGAACGCCTGATGCGCCCGTCAGAAATAATAAATAACTATCAAAGGAAAGTGAGTCATGACTTCAAGAACGAAATGTAACATCTAGTACGAGTCTAATCTAGGTACAAATTAATATAAGGTTACCTAATTACTTACTAAAGTCACAAACCTCAACAATGATTTTATTATCTAATAGTGTTAGTGGTAAAGTGCCGATAAGTGAGTAAAGACTTTACATTCGGTGAAAATTTGTGAGAAATATAAATCAGGAGACATTCGTGTACTAAATTTACCCTGTACTCTAGGTTTTATAGTGAAAATACTGTTAATATTAACATTACGGAAGAAGTGTGTCTTCACGGCGCTCTCTAGCGCAGACAAGCGCGCGCGTCCGAACTTAAGCTTTAAGAATGTGATTGATCAGTCATTACATTTTGGGCAAGCATTCGTTTTACTTATAAATACATCAGAATATATTAAAGCCAAAAAGATACTTCTAACGGCAAACAAGTAGCGCACATAGAAACACAACTTCATCAACTTGCATAAATTCTGTTCTATTACTTCTCGTAGATGGGTTTGGCACATCGTTTTAAAAAATCTAGTAAAACAAGTTATCGAACTACCTAAGAATACCCGATCTTTATAAAAATGTTTTTAAATCTTTACAATTGGCAGTCAATTGTGTTACACAAATACGTCTCTAATCATAGAATTATCACGATCGCGATGTGACTAACTAGTTGGCATTATGTTAAGTGATTTTACTAAACCGATGACTAGGCTTTAAACCTAACTGTATCTACAATCCCTTATGACATACTACTAAAGGGAAATTATTACATTTCGTCAGTATCGATATTGTCCTTATGATTTTTACGCGAGTACGCAGTTTATCAAATATTATATAATGTATAATTCAAATTTATTTCATAATAATTTAGTACATAACCTACATAGTCCGGCTCTCATCGAGGACGTTTGCACGTAACTATTATTATAAATGTCTGACTCTAATCGACTTTTGATTGAATATTACCACTATACAATACTTACATAGTACGAATTTGAGCTCGATTTATTCGAATTAAACCTTAAAGTTAGTTTCCTATTACATATTAATTATGTCAGTTACCATCCCGAAAATGAATACGACTATCGCAAGAAAGTAATACAAACACCTAAAGATAATCTGTACAATGTTTGTGCGCTCATATCAAATTATTACTCGAAAAAGAATCGTCCCGTTGAATAATTGTAAATGAATACATTCCGCTTAAAGTATAAACGTTCAATACAGCGATTCTAATATAAAAATAGTTATGGCAGATCCGGCGTCAACACAAAACAGCCGTTGCTTGAGGTCGCTGCGACAATCGAACATCACGGACAGTCTCGACATCGAGTTAATGATTCTATATAAAAAGACGGCTTAGGATACGCTTCCGGCGTGTACACGTCCATGGGCGCACCGGGCGCTTGGCGCCACACACAGCACAAAAACACATAGTTCTCGCCTCACAGTTCCCAACTGGGAGTCTTAAATAGATCATCCGTGCCACCACATGACGATCAACTCCCAGAACGTCTTCGGCGGCGAGTGGCCGAAGACGTAAGACGAATTTCAGAGACCCGGGTCACCTTCAGAGCCCATCTTTAGGAGCTCCAACTTCTTCTTGGCGATCTTCGAGTACAGAATGTCGATCGGCTTCGTGTTGTCGTAGAAGGTCGGTGCCCTGAAGATGATGAGCGCCGTCCCCAGCACGCAGGCTATCGTGAACAGGAACAGGAAGATTCTATCCAGCACCATCGCTACGTACTTCCAGTCATCCTCCACCTAGAATCAATATTAGTCATGAGGAGAGTACGTTTCTAAAAACGAGGTAAAACCAATATTGGAATACTTACACTTTCAAACTTATCCTTATTTTTGACATGCTGCGCAATAAATCTAGAACCTTCTATTGTCTTTTCCATCTCTCTCACGTAAGGTTTTTCTAGAGATGGGCTACCATCATCTAAGTCTAATCGGCACGGGGAACCTGGAGGTGGAGAGAACAGTTCGTCATCACCTCCGGGAGGAGGAGGTGGGGAAGGAGGCATGCCTGGAAGCTCGTACTCCTCACAACCCCATTCTTTGAACTTTCCGTCCATGTCGTCCGGGCCGAAGACATCCGTGAGAATCTGGAAAATAAACGTTTAATTTGAGGACAATAAAATAAACAGTGTAAGTCAATCAAAGAAATTAAGAGTAGGGTTGAAGGTCGTTTCAGTGCAATAATGGGAGTCGGATGAAATGCCAGGAGATTAAAACGTCAGTGCGCGTTCCGCGAGGGCCAGTGTATCGACGCAGCTTAAGCCGGCACACAATTAGGCCGGAGTGGAGGTTTCGGTTCGGGCCGTGCCTGCTGGCGTCGTATATATCGCGCGATCCGTCCGCAGCCGCCAGGGGAACATAAATAACGGAGGCCGCGCGCGCTCGTTAAGCCCGCCCGGCGTTGAGTAATAAAGGAAAATCGAAATGGAATGAAATTGGGCTGGAAGCGATATTTTCGCGATACACACAGAGCACAATGGATTTAGAATATCGTTGAAAGGAGCGTTTCCCAGAAGAGTCCCGCGGCTGAGGACAATTAAAATGGTTATTGTTGAGGGCGGCTTCGACTCCGCTGTAATAGCGTTCTGCTTGTATTAAATCCGTTCCGATGGAAAATGTTTTGAATGGAGGAAACTCAATGAGAAAAGGCGCCGTGTTGTTTTTTCGTACTGAAAGGGATTCCCTCTGAAGAACTTCATTTGCGAAGGCTTTTATTTTACTAATTTAATTAAAACGCTACGAGGCTGTGAGGTTTACCCAGTCTTGGCGTAAGATAAACCGATGCCTTGCGGATGATTAATGATTTACCGAGGGATATGTTCCGGTTCACTTCTTATTTCGTGATGCTGGTGATTTATTGCAGAATCAATATTTCTTACCTCGCTTGGTTTATCGTTATCGTCGTCGTCATCGGGCGGTTTTTCTGGCCTCTGTATACACAATATTTTGGGTAAAAAATCTATAAAGACTTTCCGCACCCACGGGGCCATGTGGTGGGTGACTGGCGACCTAAAATTTATGTTTAGCACCACGATAGTGACAACTACTGATAATGTAACTAGCATCATAGTGAATAACAAATATTTGCCTAACAAGGGGACCGTTAGCGATGTCGGAGGAATAATTTCGGCTAACAGCAAGAAGAACACGGTCAACGACAGAAGAATCGAAATACAGAGTGAGATTTTCTCTCCAGAATCTGAAGGTAGGTAGAATACTAGGACTGAGAGGAATGAGATCCCAACGCAAGGGATAATAAGGTTGACCGTGTAGAAGAGGGTTTTTCTTCTGAGAGTGATGTTGAAGATGATGTCAGGGTACGGTTCTTCGCAGCAGGAGTAGAATTTCTCGTTCCTCGTGGCGGGGACCCGCATGATGTCCCATTCAACTGAGATGTAGTACTCCGACAGATCGATCCCCATTCCAATGCGATCCGAGTCTGGCGTCTGTTTCAAATGCCTCAAGTCCACCTAGAAAAAAATGAACGGTTAGAAAATGCATATTTTATAGGTGGAAGTACATATTAGTAGTTGGCTTATATTAATCACATCTTATTAAAAAAATAGACATTGCAATAAATATCAAGTCAAACATTGCCGTTAAAACGGTCGATGGAGTCGAACAGGTTCTAAAGTGGCAACTTCGCACCAGAAAACGGAGTGTTGGAAAGCCTCCTACAAAATGAACAGATGACCTGGTGTGATGACGCTTGGGGTAGGGCTATGTCCAACAATTAATGTCCTTCGGTTGAAATAATGACGATCATGATCAAGTCAAGTGCCGCTTTCTAATCTACGTGTATATAAAAACCGAATGTCTTAATCCAAAAATATAAAAGAAAAGAAAGAAAAAGAAAGAAAATATGTTTATTTGGCACTCCATGAACCAATATAAAATAAACAATTACAATTTCAAACAACATTAAAACAGAGAAAAAGAAAAAAAAAACAATAGAAAGAAAAATAAAAAGAAACAAAATTAACAATAAAAGAAATAAAATTAACAATTTAATATCTCACGGCTGTGCCAAACAGGTCCAGTTCAGACAAAAAACACAGTTCATAATACCCTTTCAATACCGAAATAGAGACATCAAGAGCTTGTAAAAGGACTCGCAGTTTGAAAACGAAGCAAAACAAAACACCCGAAGTAAAGCAATCCGTTATTAAGGAATCAAACCATTCACGCGAAGCTTTACAAATAGCTGTTATTGCTATCCCTTACAACTATCTAAAGTGAGACAAGGATGGAGCACACCTGAATTCCCTCGTGAACCTTAACACGGCGATATAAGGCGTAGACGTAAGCCAAGTCTTTATTTATGTGAAAGTAGGTGACCACAGATTTATTAGGTTCCTTAGTGCGATAGATGAATGCTTCTGCTTTGAGCCTATAGTTACAAAGTCTCAGCAACACTTTATAGCTTCCGTTTTTCATTCGACTATGTATTTTCCTTGTATTAGAAGGCCAAAGTTTTCGCAACAGAGGTCCATAAATTTCTTGTCTACGTGACCCTGTTTATAAGAAGGTCTGTTCTTTATAGATATTATGATATACTGAGATAGTTCAACTTTATAGTATTCGTAGTTGGATACAATAAGTAGGCATCTGTGTCTCAGTGGAATCGTGTAAGACACTGCTTTTTCTTTAACATCGTAGTCACCACAGTTAAATTTGATTTCAGCATTAGTAGTAGGATAAAGCAGTTATTAGGTATAATGTGCTTCGTTACTGTATAATCATAAAAATGATGTACTGACCCTGCGTCTCCTATCTCTCCTACATGTTTAAATACTTTACGCTAAACATTGCCTCAATAAACTATTCAGGAGTTTACTTTAGTTTTCTTTCTGTTAACTTGAACGTTAATATAAAAACGCCTATAAACACAACGAAATCCAAGTTTGGCAAAATTTGCTGTAAATAAACAAAGTCATAAATGTGTTTTGGCTCTGTATCTGTTATACTCAATCATCTGAATAAGTACCTACTTCTCAAAAAACCGATCGTAATATTGTGATATTACATTTGAACTATAATCATACACTTCAACTATCTCTAAATATTTATATACAGGCCGATATAAATATTTCACTTGACACTGAGTATTGGAAAAGGCTTTTTGCAAAGAATTCGATTACATTCCCTCTAAGCGTTTCGCAACGAAATTCGTTTAGGGCACTTTTTTTGTTTCATACAATTTTATTAGAGGCCGAGGACTTTCGTGAAAAAAATTTGATTCTTAAGCGAAAATAAATTTTCGGTGACAGATTTTTTAGATATAAAGTTTCGAAAGGTATTCGTTTTTCATTTTTATGAGGTTCGTGATGGATCGTCAGCGTTTTAGAAAAATATTTTGACATTAAATTGCTGTTGAACAAAAAACTAAAATTATTTTTTCTTACTGACGTACAATATCTGAACCTATTTTTTATTTTACTCTTACAAAAAAACTATGGCAACAAAAAATATGATTTGGTCGGAAATCCATGAAACGATACTTTGATTCAATCATTTCGGCGTCAGTTTCCCATGAACGTAAATTTGAATGGACATACTGGCATAACGTTACGTTATTCGTTGTGTTTTTATGTGAGTATTATTGGTTCAAGATTTATTTTCACTGAAATTGAAACTTAATAAACTAGTGCGCCTCACCATCAACGATTGCATCACTGCTTACCATCAGGTGGGATTGCACTCAAGCACTAGTTTATATTAATTAACGTAAGCATAATCAGCTTCCTAATTTTCCCATTTCTAGGACTCAGGCTCTGGGAGTATACATAACTTACAATGTTTTCCTTCTAGGGCATGTCGGTTTCCTCACCATGTTTCCCTTAAAAGTTTTGAATGCAGTGGTGATGAAATAAATTACTTAAACGACTGGGCCACTACTTCTGTCGACCATTAGTTTTTATAATACAGTATGTAATTTAAGTAAATCTTAATGAAAAAACATTTCATAAGTACATTTTAAAAAAATCCACATGTTTTTGTTTCATTGTTTTATATAATATGAACAAAATCAATGCATTTTTGAGTTTTCAAGAAGTCAGTCAAAAGAGAAAATTTAATGCTGATTGCATACGAAATCTTAGAGCTTAGACCTCTACAGAGAAGAACGTGCAAAAAACTCAATGGACTATTAAAGATGGAAGATTAGTGCTCGACTGCGATCGTACCTGATGGTAACCAGTCATGCAATCGTTGATAATAAAGTGCATTGGTTTATTAAGAGCCCATTTATTCACTTTAGTCCAAAATATCCCGGATACATTGATAGGTGTCCTAAGGCATCCAAATCGACATATACTAAAATAAAATAAAAAATACCCACATGTATGTATAAACTTAGTTTAGAAATTCACCCTGTACCACACTCCAGCTTCGTTTATACAGTTAGTCTACTCGCTTTTAAACTAATTCGCTCAGTTAACGCTTATAGCTCCTGAACCGATTTACCCACTTTGGCACATTTTCAACATCCATCGCCGTATCCGTGTATGAGGTATTTATTGCAGCGGTTTGCAATTTAGCAGAAAGCAAGTGCCAAGGTAGGTAAGCGATTACAGATACTATTACGTCATTTTTTGAAGAATATAAAGCCAATTAGGAGATAGAAGACAGTTCACAACACATCGAATTCGTTAATGAAGGTATTGGAAAACAAAAAGCTGATCCACTGGTATAGTTACGAAAAAGACGAGGCAGTGCCCCCAAGCTCTGGGGCCTCCAAAATTTGATAAAAAAACTTAATAAACAAAAATGTTCCTACCTTCAAAATTTAAACAACGCTCATTTTAGTCAGTAAAAATCTGAAAATCACAGATCAGATTTTGTTCTTTTTTAACTTTTATGTTTGTTATTGTTGTGCTATGTCTGTCTCGAATAAAATTTATTCTATTCTGTTCTATTTTACTAAATGATTGTGCTCATCACACAAACATTTGTACTGGGTAGGAATGGAACCCAACCCAAAATAGTCAACCTGTAAAATCATTAAATGATCCAGAATGATCTTGTACATACCATATAGCCATCGTAACTCCAAGATCCAAACTTCATGAAGCAAGTCTGCTCGTCAAAAGGGAAGTACTCCACGTCAATCTCGCAGAAGGACTTGTAGATGGCGGGTGGCTTCCATACTACTTTGCCGTCGTGGTGGAGGATTGCTTTTGTCATGATCGTCACTTCATAGTTACCGTCGGCACTGAAAACAATGGCATTATGTTAGAATCAAAGCGTCAAGACCAAAAACACACAATTTTTAAAACAAGCGTTAAAATATTATTTTTGTAGATGATGATGATCTGGATTAACTTTATGAAGAAAAGAAAAAAAACTCAAATTTCTGAACAAATGTCCGATTTTAGAATAACGTATTTGAAGTTGATTTAACGGATTTGAGTTGGTATATTTCATAATAGTATCTTCAATATTTCTAGATCCTATAATTCCTTATAAAAATCAAGTACAATAACTGCAGAGTATAATTCTTTGCTAGAATCACAGCTTCGAGTGCGATTTTGTGGATGTTACATGTTTTACAATTTTAGATTGTAGGTCTTAGTGGTTTCTTCACGATCTTTCTTAACCGTATTGAGAGCAGAAGAGACGAAAGGTGCCTGATTGAGTTTGAACAACAGCAACGCATTACAACGTATTTATGCGTTGCCTTGCCTTGCCATGCCTTGGGAATTCCACTTTGTCATCATCGCTCTCAAGACCGTCCATTTCCTCTTCTTACATTAGAAGCAAGCAAATAAATATGCTTATGCAAACATGCTTATTTTTAACGAAATGATATTGTTTCGATTCCGTCTAAATTCTGAAATGCGAAGAAAAATTTAGGTTAACTGAATAAGAGAGTAAAATATACTGCGTCGCTTTTAAAGGTTGAAATGAAATTATTTTATGCTTTTACCTTGCGTAGGTAATGACACCTAATAGAAATTCAAATCCATATTCATGTTTCTTACGATTTCATGTATATGTATATCTGAAAATGGTTTTCAATGGAATTGTGATCTATACATATTTTACTTGACACGAACATATTCTAGGAACAAATCAAATACTTCCTATAAAGTATTTGTCTAATTTAACTTTAAGTATGAAGTATTTGATTTATTTAACGCCAAAATTAAAAAAAAAATACAGGACATTCTACAGAACCTTTTATGAGCCAAATCTTGTGACTTTGTGGATGTGAATCAACAATATTTGTTACTAGCTTTTGTCAGCGGCTTCGCCCGCGTACATAAAATATAGCCTATGTCACTCAGGAGTAAAGCAGCTTTCTATTGTTACTAAAATTTTTCCAATCGGACCAGTAGTTCCAGAGATTACCCCCTACAAACAAAAAAACAAACTTTACCTCTTTATTATATTAGTGTAGATTAATAATTTAGTCTTTCTTTTAATTTACAGTGAAAAGTCAATATGGTCATGAAATATATATTTTGTAATAGTACATTCTGTCCTAACAAAGATTAATTAGATAGAAAACAGCTTTATCGTACGCCAAAAATGATTACTTTTCTTCTTGTTTAGATACTGCTACTAATAAATCAAATAGCATACCATAGCATATCATCAGCTATATAATGTTCCCATTACTTGGATTCAGGCCTCTTCTCTAGGAAATGGCCACCACGCGAGCTCAGTGCGGGTTGGTCGTGAATGTCTTAGAATTTTTGGTTCACATGCCAGTTTCCTCACGATGTTAACCTTCACTGTTTTGAAAGCAGTGGTGATGATATAAATTACACAAAGTGATGAACATGGGCTGGCTTGGCTAAGTTTGAACCTGTGTCTTACATTTCGTAAGTTGAGCCCGTTATCACTCGGCTACCACTGCTCTAGTAATTCAATACAGTCAACAAACAAATCTACTCCATAAATCAGGCTACTTATTTATGTGCTAGTTTAGCCTGCTGTGTCAGTACATCAACTTGATCCTTGTTCGTGTCAAACTAAAGTGGTTGATTTACTACCTCACAGTTAATTACGCACGAAAGTAATCTGATTGTCGGCTTTACTACATTAGGATCTATTACTGTCTGTGTGTGATGGGTTGTCTCCTGTGTATACGTAGATAGTTAATTAATTTGTTTATTAGTAAGTCTTATGTCTATACAACGTTACATTTCGATCGTTTAATCCCTTGGGGAGTCGATGCGGTCATCGATCCGGACAGCTGAGCAGTTTCAATGAACGTAGGTAGTTATTATGTAACGACTAATAACTACCTACGGTCATTAGACCAGGTCAGCTGTTCTTTACTTAAATAAATCAATTGCATATACGCGTAAATTATTTTCAGTTTTAGAAAAAATAAAACTATTTATGTATTATTTTTTATTAATTTTATCTTTACAAATCGATACGATTTCATATACCGGATCGACCCTCCACGAGATTAAAACGACCTAAATTTTACGCTGTATGTTTGGTCAGTTCCTTTAGTCGATCAAATCTTTACAGTTATAGATTTTTTGACGTTATTACTTTACACAGTTTTCAGATTTTTCCTTTATTTGTGCTATAAGACCTTGCTTCATACCAAATTTCAGGATTTTAGGTCAACGAGAAGTACCCTGTAAATTTTCTTTCCCTTGAGAGTGTCAAAGTATAAGTTTTTGTGACATTATCGGTCGTATTTTTTTTTTCGTTAATTTAGAAGATTTATGTGACAAAAGCTTCAAAGGACCGAGGTAAGCAACCCTATCAAAACTATCCATACTTGTTGCTATGAACCAACGCACATCATCATCATCAGCCTTTTTAATGTTCCCACTGCAGGGACACAGGCCTCCTCTCCAAGAGAAAAAATGGGCTGTAATCCACCACGCGGGCCCAGTGCGGGTTGGTGGATGTCACATGTCTTAGAATTTTCGGTTCTAGGACATTCCGGTTTCCTCACGATGTTTTCCTTCATCGTTTTGAGAGCAGTGGTGATGAAATAAATTACACAAAGTAATGCGCCTGGCTGGGTTTGAACCCGCGACCTATAACACGTAAGTCGGGGCCGTTACCACTCGGCCACCACTGCTCTCATACGCTCGTATATGGTTTTAATTTCAACTCGATATATTTACGAGTTCCCGAGATAAAGGGTCTTTAACTAGATAGGCGAACAACAAATTACGGTTCCGATTTTCCTTTTGAGATACAGAACAATTAAATTACGAAAAAAATGTCATAATGTAATCATTACATAGTATAAAACAAAGTCGCATCCTCCCTATGTATGCTTAAATCTTTAAAAGTACTCAACGGACTTTGATGCGGTTTTTTTTAATAGATAGAGTGATTCAAGAGGAAGGTTCACATATATAATAAATGCAAAATATCAACGTTGCACCTAATAAAAATTAGAATGACGTGATGATAAATTCACTTAACAACCACTTAATCAAATCGATGTCATAATTAAAACCGAAAATGTCTACGAAAATATCGACATCAAAATCATCACCCTTCCTTTTGATCCCGCTATTCGTTGTCAGTACAAAATTGACGTTGAAACCTCTAAAAGCTTTGTCATAACCAACTTTTGCGCATTCATGAAAATTGTCCCGTAAAATAGGTCGCCTTGTCTTCCATTAAGCTAACGCTGTACCATTAAAAATAAAGTTAACACTGAATATTCGTGGAGTGGGCTTTTAGGGGAAGTCACAGGTGCATTAAAGTGTTACCTCTATTTGGTTAAATTTAAAAATATTACAGTCACGTCAACTGAGAGCTTCTAACAACCTTAATATATGAGTAGAGCTAGTAGACTGTGTATTTTATTTGATATAAAGTTTGCCGCACTAAAGTAAGTAAAGGTGTTGGAAGAATACAAAATACGTAGGAGCTGCTTAAAAATACGCTGGGTTGGATCTACGATTGGAGTAATCAGGAGTTGGGATATTTGGTAATATTTGTCCATAGCAATGTTATAAATCTGATTTTGATGAAATTTGGTATAGAGCAAAGATGGATTTAGGCTATTATTATCTGTCTTCGAATTCAACTTTGCATCCAAAATAACACACATTTACGCAAACAAAAGCGCTTGCAGAAAGTATGTACCTATTTACAATCGACAAACCAAAAGTTTGTTCAGAATTAACGTGGCTTTCGTTAAACCCTTTGGCAATAACAATTATTGTAACAAACCAAAACATATTGGTTGCATCTAATTAGCAAATACTATTGGCACCTGTTCCAGGCACCACAGCCAAGACTTAACGCTTATTTATAGATTCAAAGGAATCAAAACCAAAACCATTTGCAATAAACTATAAAGTTTAAGTAACTTGGCGCCGTAGTTTAACGTTTCCTGGTATCAAAGTTAGATAATCAAAAATTAATCCAATCGCAAACTTGTGTCGAGCGGGAATTGAACCCAATTCGCGTAATTTGAATGCTTATTATGAAACTTTGTCAAACAGGACAAGATTCTGGGAAATCTTTAGATTAATAACGAGATGAAACTTGATAAAATATTTAATTATACTACGTAAAATTATAATGGTTTTTAAATTAATTATAAAGCCACGCTTAAAAATGATTATAAAGATGATACACCATGTACTCAAAGAATATGCAAAGTATTTTTATTTTAGATTGGCTCGACTGCCATTCTGATGGTAAGCAATGATGTGGCCGACGGTGGAGCACGCTTGCCTAGTAACGTCAATAAATTCATAAATATGTTTCTTTTGTCATAAAATTTATTGTTTTTTTTTATTACAATAAAATGATATAAAGAGCTGGTTTCTCATTTGATGGAAAACGATGATGCGGTCGAGTATGGAAGTAACCTATTCAATTGACTCTTTTATAAAAAATCATCCAACGACAAATCCCACTCTTCGGCGGAGCTGGAAATAGTGTCCGACTCTTAATGACTAAACCACCCACTCCGTCCCTATGCTACCTTTATACCAGCGCCAGAGCCTTCTTTTCAGACACGAACCCTTGGCCCTAGTCGGCTTCGACGCTTCTATAGGCAGGTCCAGCCCTACTGTTTGCTGACTTCACTCCTTAACTATACGCACAATGAATATATTCTTAAAATGTAATGACATTTAAAAACTTAAAAGCTTTGGTGTGCAGAAAATTCCCAAATAGAGATCAAACGTTAAATAAAATAGATTCAATTAAGCAATCTACCACAGCAGTCAATTTAGAAATAAGGGCAACCGTTCTCGTTGTAGAATATTTAAAGGACAATGAGATTAGAGAAATAGGCAAAGTTCTAGATAGAATTTTCATAGACATCATGTTACTAACATCACTTTATTAGGCTAATGGATTAATGGATATTTGAATATCAGTAAAACAGAAATCAAAACGTATCAAAATTTCTAAGTCAGAGAGAGATAGAAATTAATTATTAAAAAAAAAAATAACTGAGGAATTGCGAGTCGGACTCGCACATTGGTATTTTGTAACAACCGACTTATGAAAACAATACAATTCCCGAATTGAGGCTCGAAAATTTTTCAGAGTCCAAAAAAGTTTTATTTGGTGACGTAATAAAAAAGAAACAGTTTTTAGATTTATTCATTAGTCATCATCATCATCAGTTAATGTTCTCACTGCTGGGACACAGGCCTCCTTTCTAGGAGAGGGAATTATTTAGCACATGGTTTCAATTTCAACTCGATTCATCCACGTGTTCCCGAGATATAGGGTCTCGACCGTCCGACAAACAAATGAACTGAAATGATTCTATGTGGGTTTTTTATGGTCGACAATCATCTAATGACGAATCCCGCCCTTGGGCAGAGCGGGAAACAGTATCAGACTCTCTAACTAAACGACCCACGCCACTCCTACTTAGTCTTTATTCTGGGGTCGGACCTTCCTTTCAGAAACTAGACCAGGGCCCCGTAGGCTTCGGTCCTGCAGTTGAGCCTTTACATGTGTTATATGCTTAACGTTATTATATTGCTTTTACGGAACGGTACTTGACCCTAAAAATAAGACCGTAAACAAAAAATTGAAAAAAGATTGTCGTAAAATAAAGTAACAACTAACTTAACCTAATCCTTAGTGGGTTAGTAAAAACAATGATTTCGGTCTATATTGTTCCGATTACACCAAGGAAACTAGGGTCGCAAGTGGTATTGAACGTTCGAATCAAAAGCGAGCTAATTTGTTCTTCACAAATAAGAACAATCAACTTGCTTTGAGTAGCTCTTAGATTTGCGTGGGAGGTACCGCAGCTGATGTATTCTTTTGTGTACAATCCGATTTGTATGAAAAACAAAGAGCAGGAAAGAAGAAATGTTTATCGAAAAGTATTGATCATCATTCCTGATGCGATTCCACAAGGAAACTCTGAGCATTTATCATTCCATTGCCCTTTGGGATTTCTGATGAGGCCTATTGTAAACGACCGCGTTTCAGTGCCATATGTCATCACTAGCAACATGCACTGGTCGTCTTGAGACATTGGTATGTGACATGATATTCGCATGAGTACTAAAGTCACCAAAATAGCACGAAGAATCGCCAAACTTAAGTGGCAGTGAGCAGCGCACGGATGGTCCATGGGGCGGGAATGTTATATCGTGGCGCTCGCGCATCGGAAGACGCAGCGGTGGAAAGACTACCAAACGGTGCCCTGCTGAGAATGCGGTGGACCGTTCGTTGCAGTGATATTTGGACTATTTGAGGCCTATGCCCAACAGTGGACTTCCTTCGACTGAAATAATGATGATGATGATTAATTATCATTCTCTTTTTATTTAATACAAAATAGAAACACATTAAATGATACACGCGCTTGTAAATGGAACTGTCTATTAGCTTTAAAGCTTCAATTTCATTTAGAATTCCGTTTCCTTTGTTATAAATTGAGACTAAACAGCATCAAAGAGACTTCAATGTCTAACGTTTGTTAATAATGAATGCTTACCGTGGCGTGTTTAGTTCGATACTCCACCTTGATGCTATTTAGATTAAAGCCCGCACTTATCGTGCCTTCCGCCTGGCTAACTTCGGGCGCATTCTCTGCCTCACTTAGATACCAGCTTCCCATTCAAATTTCAGCTTTATTTGAAAGAAGATAAGCTCTTAAATCCTCCAGAGTGGAGAGCTTACGTGGCGTTAATGCATATAAATGCGGTGAACTGCTACTGATAATGGTTAGCGTTGCAAGTATAAGGATTTTTAAAGCGGTCCCGCTTCGCGATTGGAGGGCTCTGGGATCGATTTGGTGTCTTGAGTGTCTGCCAAAAGTACGGTTATTGATTGCGTGTGTGGTAGATTTCGACGATTGCAGTTTTCAATTATGGTAAAAGAATTTCAAAACTTCATTGCTCACTAACTTCAGAAAGAGATCTGGAATGCTATGTGTATATGGAAACGAGTGCACATTTTCCGACACATAAAGTATATATTCTAGGTATTTATTTTATTCCAACTATTTACTAGGAAGTATCGGATGAAACTAATCTAGCTTAGAAGGCTTTTAGTAGTTTTCAATATTTTCTTTTTTAATACAACACATTTTCTCTTTTGCAGAGCCTGAGGATAAAGAGAAAGGCTACAAAATAAACAAAGAGAAATCATTAACAGCAAAATATACGCTTTCAGTGAAGCACAAGTTAAGATTAGTTACATACTTTTGTCTCAACATCTGACTTCTCCAAAGAGTCTCGTCAAGATGTCTTGATAATGCAAAGTAATGGGATTTTTGTCCGCAAACCGGAAATGAAGAGATAAGGCCCTTATAAGAAGAGTTTATAACAAAAGAAAAGAAAGAAAAGTTAACTTTCATTGGAAGGAATGGGAATAGTGTCAAACTTGTGGACACAGGTTTGTTCCAAGTTTCTTAAATTGATTCCCCAGTAAGTGGCTTCAGAGTGAGATTAATGTTTATCGCTGGCATTTATAAGAACTTAAGTGTATTCTTTTTACTGTCTTATTATTTACGTTGCAAGAAGAATAATGGATTTCAAATAAGAAAAAATATTTTAAAGATTGATGTTGTTACTAAGTTAATTTAAACAGTCAATCAATATTAATCGCATACAACTTTGACGAATAGTTACAAAGACTTTGAGTTATTGGCATAACTCAAAGTCAAAGAATTTATTAAATTTGGTGAATTTTAATGAGAATTATTCTTTGCTAATTATTTTTGTAACAATTATTATGATAAAAACAGAGAGAGATGAGGAGAGAAAAAAATATGAAAGAAAAAGGAGTCGGTATAAGATGACTACTGGCAAGATAGAATGGAAGAAAAAAAACGTGTTGATACTACATCAAGTAATATAAGACATGACCAGAAAGATGACGATGATGATGATGATTCTACAAAAATCAACAATAAAATGTAACTGTGAGGAGTTTCCCTGAAAATTGATACCGTTATAATGATTACCAAATTCAGCTACAACTTTAAAATTCATATAGCCAAGAAATTGGCTCACGATTTCCATAATAATGACCATAAAAACGCAAAAAATGGCAATCTTTATGTTTGCGGAGTGTTCAACTCTGTTAAAGTGCTCGTAAAATTCTATGTTCTACATAAAATCTGGAATAGAATTAGAATAAAATATGTGATATCGAACTCACTTATTGTACAATACGATGTCTGGCAGCCATATGTGTTCAGAAGGTACGTGCAGAGTCTCCACACCACCGTAGTCATCGGGGTTCCACTTTAATTTGTAGTCGTTCCATTCCTGTAACAATTTAAACCAAATAATTATTATGTTTCATAGAACTCTTCATTACATAGTATAAAACAAAGTCGCCTCCTATCCCTATGTATGCTTAAATCTTTAAAACTACGCAACGGATTTTGATGTGGCTTTTTTAATAGATAGAGTGATTCAAGAGGAAGGTTTATATGTATAATGCATGCATAATATATTTAATATCAGCACTGCCCCCGTGCGAAGATGGGTCGGGTCGCTAGTTATATGTATATATCGCATATGAAGTGTTGAGAGCATTTCTTTGGGAAATCATCAGATGAAGCGAAAGAAACTGTCGGATTTCTACTTACTTAACCCCACCCGTTTTTATTTAGTTGCTCGTTGTGTTCTAGGCCCAAGAGGACTTTTTTGATCAATCCTGGAGGGCCAAAACAAATTTTGAGTTCAAAAGTTATAAGAGTTTCATTTATGTTCATCTTATAGAAATTAGTCGTCCTTAAACAAATGAGTGGTAAACTATGTATGCTTAAACCCTGACCAAACTCCGATAGTAATGTTTCTTTATAATGATATGAACTAGTGACTGTGACCCCACCTGTTGGTAAGCAATAATACAAACGTTGATGATACAGCGCACTAGGTTATTAAGAGCCTATTCACTGAAAACTTTGAAGACTATCTACATTATTCCCAGACAGGAAGACAAAGTTCCAGTCGTTTGATGTACGTGGTATAAATTTACTCAAAAGCAGTAGATTTTTTTTTAATTGGGAACATGCAAGATTTTTCAATATTTTTATTCGGTAGTTCACATCAATATGTAACAGTAAAAATAATATACATCGTCAAAAAAGTAACTAAACATAGGTATTCTTTAAAAACACACCGTTTAAACGCCCGTCATTTTGTCGCGCTTGGCAAACGGAAGAGGTTACATTGAAACTATACATAATCCGTGATAATGACGTTTGCTAATTGGTCTTTGAATTCACTTTTGCTCTGACCATTCGCTACTAGTAGTACACCGCAGACTACCCACTTTTTTATTCAACTTCTCATAATTCATCCTCAGGTTATCTAGTAGATAACTCTGTCTGCGATAAGACCGCCATTGTAGCCATAGATTTAAGTTTTTTGTATTTTTTTTTCACTATTTTGGTGTAAAGTTTCTTCCTTTTTCAAATGGCACATTTCAGTTAATTGAAAAAAAAATCCCTTAACAGAAAATTATGCCTAATTTAAAATATTGCCAAAAACTTAGTACTAAAGGAAAAGAGTTTATATAAAAAAAAATCGTAATTATTAGGATAAGCGATCCTCCCATATTCCCTTTTAGAAAGAAGGAAATGGTTTTACAAACTTTCTAGTTTAAAATTCTTTTCGACAAACCGGGTCTTTGTATTACGTAACTAGTTTTAAGATTAAGCTGAAAAAGTCACTTCGCTTTGTAAGAATTTAGTCGACTTTCGTATTTCTTAACTTTATTAAACTGTCTTGCCACATAAATTGGGGTCGAAACTGACCAGACCAAAATGTCTATTAGCCTTTTTATCCTCTTAAGAAGTTTTTTCTCAAACTAAAGTCCTTTCGAAGATATTCGAGAAAGTACTTTCGTTGGAGGCGGCACAAAACAGTGTTGTTGACCGAGACCGGTTTCTGAGCGTCGGAAATTGCGGTGGCTTATTAGGTTCCGGTCGTGGGTTGGGTCTATTGAAAATCTGGTGCTGTGGGCGAAAATCGACTTGGTCACTTCTCACTTAGTGTCCAGTCGAGCAAATACGAATTCCTCTTTGAATTACGTGCTAAATCACAGTCTGATAAAAACATTTTTTTTTTGTAATAACTAGCTTCTGCCAGTGACTTTGCCTGTGTGATAGTATTTTTTTCCATAAAAACTTTCGAACCCAGTTTCACTTCCTCAGTGTGCAAATTTTGTAAAATCCTACCATAGTACTCACCTAAGTCATAAAAAGAAATGTCAGTAAGTCAGTTTCTCTTCTTACATATTATTTATGTAGATTTCATTTACCTAATCTCGAAAAAAAAAGTCGAATAAAAGACTAATGAAGTGAAGAACTGTTTTCACTTACATAAAAAAAAAATGTTAACGTTTTTCCTCCTAAATTCCTACTCTTAAGTCTAAGCAGACATGAACAAGTACCACATTATACAAAATTAAGTTTACATGACGTCTTAAAAGATTGCCTAAATGATAATGTCAGTTCTACCCTGAGGGGCGTAACGAAATTTTCTGTTTGTACGTTATTATTATTTTAAGTAATGTTATAAAGTAACTCAATGAATATAGATTTGATTTCCCGAAGGTGGTTTGTTTTGTCCTTTTGCTAGAGTTCCAGGCCTCCGTGGAGAGGCTTCATTTGTGAGCATTGAAGTATTCTGTGTCCCTAGTCGGGTACCAATAACAACAATATTAGATTTTTTGTTACAAATGCGGTTTATGTTCCATATGAGTTAGAGGTTTAATTTTAGCTCTTAGGTCGAGGCAAGCGTTGTAAAATGGATGTTACTCTTTTAATATATTATACTTTTTCTTTCTAATAAAAAAATGTATTCTAGTCTATAAAATGTTTCTTTTCACAAAGGAGATTTCATTACAACATACTATGTATCTACATTATTTATTTATCCTCCGTACAGATCAAATATAATAATATATTATTTCGGTTGTTATTTTAGCCGCGATTTTATTATCCCACTGTGACAGATGGTAGACCTTTTCTATTCTTTGGGGATTTTTTATTACTTACCAACTTGTCTATGTTATTTTGTACAGATAAATTGAATAAGGAGGAGAAAATATAACACTATACTCGTATATCTACTTATTGACATACAAATAATGTCTGGCAAAAAAAATATTTGCTTGTTTTTCAATATGTCCGTAGTTATGGTGAAATGGTAAGGTCAATAAGAAAGAAAAATTATGTGTGTTATTATAGTGTGTGAAAATTTCAACCCTTTTTTTATACAGTTAAAGATATACAGCCTGAAGGCAGAGTGACAGCGAAGTTTCAGTAACAGGATTTTAGTTATACAGTTTAAACTAACAGTGTTTCATCAGTTAGGGTGTTTTTGATATCATGCGGATTTCATTACTTACCAGATATCACGGCCCGTATCACACGTGCATATTTCAAGCATTACAATAAATACTTGTATGAAATGGACATATGCGGCGGCGAGATTTATCCGCATGTATAATGCGGATAAATCTCACATGTGTGATGAAGTCTACGCGATATTAATTAGAACCCTTCGCTTTGTGTTCAAAAGTAAAACACGCAGTAACTCTTTCGATTGATCTCACTACCGTAGAATACTTTGACATAAAATACGATTGAAAATAATGGTAAAAACATTCAAGATCACATTTCGTAGTATACAGGGTAAAATGGGGTGGATAGAAACAAATGTTTTATTAAAATTTTTACTTTGATTTCATATTTTTAGTTTTATAAAGCATTTCTGTTTCTATATTGAGTTTATAAAAATGTTTAAATGCTGCAACCAATTTTTAACCTTGTCTACATAAAACATTAAAAAAAAAACTTAGACGCTACGTTTACAACAAGAATAGCAACAAATCCATGACAGAAAAAATATAAGTACAACCTTTCAAACAAATTTATCAAAATGATAGAGAACACATATGAAACCAATACACATAATTCCAAACTTTTTGACAACACAAAACATCTCGACAAACATACAAAACAAAACAAACTCAAGGATACAACTAAATAATTTATAGTAGCCACGACCATAATTATGAATTGAGATGCAAAAGGTACCATTTACTACCACTTAAGGAAAGGAGGAATATATCAGATATCTCTTTCCTCGTAAAGTTGGCACAATCTTATATCGACGCCCCACAACTTCTGTCCAAGATTATTTTACGCGCTCCCACTAGATCTTCTAGAACACCCTTCCTTCTTCTAAACTTTCCCCGTTGTTACACTAATTACAGACAGAATTCATTCTTTATAAGATGCGTAAAGTCCTACAATAGTCTGGTCGACTTTTCTGAACTTGACTTATTCGTTACTAAGCCTTATGTTTTCAAACGATTACTTACAAAACATTGGTTCGATAGCTGTTCCATTTAGCACTGCATGAATTAATTATTATTGTACTTACTATAATTCATAATCACCTTTTTATTTATTTTTTCTCTTTCAAGCGTGTTCTTCATACCTAGATAACTAAATGCGAAAACATGTAATTGGTTAATAGTTGCGTAAATAGTGTTTTTGTTAGCTGTTAATACTGTATGTTTTCCGATGTAAATAAAATAAAATAAAATAAAATAAGCCAAAATATTTGGCTACAGAACTTCTAACCTCAAAAGTTTGGCACAAGGAATGAATCGTTCAGTACTATACGGAACCCAATTATTATTTTGGCGGGCCTTGTAGTCTCTGTTAGGCCGAATTACTGTTGCTGAAACTCAATTTAAATTTGTCTACACTGGCTTAATTTTAAATCGTCTTTGCGCATGTATAACGGTTTTGGGCAACGAAATTGCCGAGTGATGTACTGAATTGAAAAGGTGAAGAAAATTTAAAGAAGAAATTTGAAATGAAAATAGCTTAGCTTTCTTATTTTTAACTTTTTTATGTTCATTTAATGGGGTAATAAGGTGTTTTGGTATTTTCGACAGTTTTTTTTCAAATAATGATTAACTTAATTATAAAAAGAAATCGCCATTGTTGGTTCTCAAACTCTTCTGAAGAAGGCCTGATCGATTTTTTAATTTTCTTTGTGTATTTTATCGTAAAGTATTTTTCACATTCTTATTTCCCTACGCATTATTGTCTACTTTGATGCTAGAAGAAATTTCTTTAGAAATAAGCATCACCTCTGTAGCTATTTTTCTTTTTTCTTGTTCATTTCTTTTCAGTTAAATAAATATTGTTTTTTTGTAGATCAATGTTTGTCGGGTTACTTAGTTTAACATATAGCTTAGTTTAACAACGAGAGGTTATAGTACGCGACAAATAAGTTAAACCACTTTAATTAGGACCCGAAAATCTATTACTTTGCATTCAAGGACCGTCATGAAAGTTCAACTTGTATGACGATAATTATTACCGAAGTGGAGGCTGCGGGTAACCAAAGCAAGTGGTTCACTTTATTTGCCGTGTACTATATTATACCCCTCATTGTTTTCTTTGATCATGTCTATAATAGAACAACGTCTGCCTTGATAGTTTAATTATAAAGTCTGCTACCGTCACCCGTGTTGTTTACAGAAGATTACAATCATGTTTTGATACTCGTAACAGTAGTAACTATAAGCTATCTTTATAGCAAGATGATTACGCCTATTTATTTATCCTCAAAACATCTAACTAACATTTCAAAGAGCGATTTCTTTGTCGGGTATCAGACTTTTTTTTCCTTAAATATTTAATTAGACTTATGTTGATATTGTTCTACTTCTTCTTTGTCTTGTCCTGTTTCCATTATTTGGGATTAAGTGTCCTCTCTATCACTAATCTCTTGAAGTGTAGTTATATATTTGAATTTAACATATTCCTTTTATTTGATAGTTAACACGACACATCCATCAAAACCCTTTTTCATTCATGACTCCATTTCTATCTCTTGAGGGTTTAAGTGTGACATAACGTGGCTTATAACTAGCGGACAAGAAACACATTTCAGAGTTTTATTTGTCAAACTATGTATTTTTTCAAGTCACATGCGGATATTCGTATTACGCATATTTGTATATGAAAACTAACCAAAATTTTTTTTTTTTTTTTACTGGTTTAATCCAATGGAAGTAACTTGAGTGTATCTACGATTAATACGCAAAAACATTCTCTGCAGCAATAGAACCACAAAAATTAAATATATAATTAAAATTCTCAATAATCTCAATTATTAAAAAACATTATATAACAACGCTGATACAATAAAATTATCCAAAATTTATGCATTCAGTGTAATTCCAGTCACTCCAAGGATTGAAGAAGATGGGTACTCATGTAATATTACGTAAGGGAATTATACAAGCTTACACGGTGCGACGCCCCTGACTCAACCATGGCATCGTAACTGAGAAATATCTTGAGCTATCAATAGCATACATGAATGTACATGAATTTTCTGGCAGGTATGATATCGGGAAGTACGATTAAATTAATAAGCATTCGAATTTCAATGGTCTTTGAATTGAATTACTATAGTCTGAATGAAATTTTGAGTTTTTTAAGAGCTTTTTTAGAATCTTTAGACTTTGTTTGACTTCTTGTCTACTAATCCAAATCATTATAATCTTTTGTCCTCATTACATTCTTCATCTTTTCTGTAAGTCATTATCTTATGCATATCTTATTCATCTTTTCTTTGACATTGGTTGACTATGATTTACTTCTATAACCATATTATACATTCATATCCAAACATTCTTCACGATTCTTCATATCTGGTTCTTACTAGTTTTTTATAATGTGTGATTCTATTTAGAATAATGTTTTCTTCTTCATATAGAACGGAGTGAATACATTCAATGTGTGCAAAATGAGTTCCAGCTTCCGCTACTTTCACAGCCCCAATCCAAAGCTGAATGTTTAATTGAATCTCATAATGGAATATGCGTGTGACGCGAGATTTTCGGTCGTTTCCTTGGCTATAATCTTTAATATGAAGCTGTGTTCCACATTTTCTACACCGTGTAATGTCTGTTTTAGTTCAAATTCTATTCATATTGCGAAAGTTGGCAAAATTTTCTGTAGGAGCAATTTGCATTCAAGTTTTTATTATAGAAGTATATTTTTTCGATATCATTTTCAAGAATGACTTATAATGTTTACTTTGGTGTTTTTGTCAAATCAAATAAATGTTTTTTTTTTCACGTATACTTACTTGGGCACCTATTAAACGTCAGAAGCTAGTGCTTGGTTCCTAATTCTTCATTTGTTATGTAGAAGAACCGACAAGAATAACTTCATGGATACTCTTTAAAAAAATATGGTATATAATATAATCTTTCAATATTACAGCATTAATAATAAATTATACAAGAAAAGTCAATATTGAAAACCATTTGGCTGGAAAATAAAATCATTTCTTAGATTTATAAAGAATGTATAGAACTTATACTTCGATATACAATATCGTATGAATCAATTACTGCCATGGTCCGCCGGATTCCAACATAGCAATAATGGGTAATTAGTAACAGATTGTTAGCTTATTACCAGCTTCATTAATGGGTAAACCGTTTCCGATATTCGATACTTATAATATCTAGGAATAGGTATGTTCAATATTAATAATTATTAGATCAGCATCTATACTCCATTGGCAATAAGATTAGACATTTAAACAAATCTTGTTTACTCTCCGTATAACCGATATTGATTTTTATTGCGTTGTTGGTATGAAATAAAACGGCTGCAGTAAATAGTTCGTACTATAACGACTTTTCTACTTTTAATGCCAGACTTATGTCTACGGAATAAAAGTCAAAATCAGTGTTTTGTTTGTCGCTTCAGTTGTATAGGTATTTATAAAATAAATATTCAAGATTTAATACATACAGTTACAAACTTTCTATTAAAGGGTCTATTGTATCTAGTTTATTATAAACTAGTTTTTGTCAGCGGCTTCGCCCGCGTACATAAAATATAGTCTATGTCACTCAGGACTAAAGCAGCTTTCTATTGTTCCTAAAATTTTTCGAATCGGACCAGTAGTTCCAGAGATTACCTCCTACAAACAAAAAAACAAACTTTACCTCTTTATTATATTAGTGTAGATGATTTAGTTTAATATAAATTTGGTTATAGAGTGGCGACCGCACACCGGAAGACGTAGTGTTGGATGACCTAGTGAGAGTTGCGGGAATGCTGTGGATGAGAGTCGCGCAAGACCGTTCGTTGTGGCAACACTTGGGGGAGGCCTATGTCTGACAGTAGATGTATTTCAAAATGAGAAATTATCGAAAGATGTTAACGAACATTTTTGTTAGAAATTGCTCTAACCCTTTTCTTATATTCTTTTTCTGTTTTACCGTTATCTCAATCGTCTTTGCAAACATTATTATTAAACAAACACTGTAAAAATAATCTATTCTATACGCACGCTGTTTGCTATCATATATTATTGTAGGACTACCTATATTCTCAACAGCGAACAACCCTACTTGATGTTATTATAAAGGTCTATATTTACTTTACGAGATTTAACCAAAATACCTTAGGTTTATGATTCATTAAAACAAAATTTAATTTACGTATATTACGGACATACCGATGTTAAGACTTTGTGGAAGTTATGAGTCTAAGGTAATGTCGTTATTTCAGTTGTGAAATCAAAGAGCTCTAACAATATTATAAATTTTGGGTGAAAAAATTATATTGTGTTATTATTTGATTTGGCCTTCCATTTCATAACAACAGAGGCAACTCACTGAATACACATTTCGTCACAAAATTATCAAAACCGGTCAAATACAAAAAGCTTTGTAATTTTCTGACAGAAAAAATGAAGTCTAATATTAAAAATTCGCAGGTTTTAACACACCCTCGGGGCGAGCAAATTGTCAAGAGTTTCAATTGACCGCGCCCGCCATTTCCTGGTGGCTCGAGTTTTTTCATCGGATCTTTTGGGCTGTGGCCACTTTTGTAATGGGAAGTGGGAAGCTACAGTTTATTTTCGAGGTTCGCCTCAATGTTGTTTGTAAATGTCGCGCGTGATCTTTTTATTAATGTTTAGGTGGTAACAAAATTGTTGCTGAAGCTGTCGCTTTTTATATAGAAGATCAGAACGAATTGGGAGATACGCACACGTTTCCAATTACATTATAGGATAATAGCGATTGAGAAGAAATGAGGATATCTGGGCTTTTTTTGATAATGTAGGCTAGTATTGAGCGCAGTTTGTAGCAATATAAACCAAACTCGTCGAAATGTGTTTATTGGCGAAATTTTTTAAGCTAACACAACAGAAACAGAACGGGCCAATTGAAAAGTTCATGCCAAGTGTTGTTTTGCTGTTTACGCAAACAATTCGAACGATGAGTAACGAAGTAATGAAATAACTTCCAATGCTAATAATAAGTCAAAATATCAAACAAAGCGAAAAACAAACGATAATACGAGAAATTGTTGGTAACAAAAATGTTGGAAAGTTTTTGAAGGGCCCTTGCCGGTAACTCAACAAGAATCCGACACAAGTATGCGTTTCGATGCGATGTTAAAAATATTGTTTAATAAATTTAACGTGAACTAATTTTCTGATATAATCGGGAATTTCGTTCAGGGAATTTTGGCAAAGCTTCAAAGGCTACATTCTGTCTACGGAAATTTAAAATTTCCTAATTTACATTCAGTCGTATCTTTGGTAGCGTTGTTATAAAAATGAGCAGCACTTACTGTAAATAATTTAAAAATATTAATAACATTTTAATCTATTTTCGTTTTTCATCATTTTATTTACGTCTTTGACTATATATTGCATCTGAATATAATATGTTTCAATATAAATATCTCGAAGTGCTTTAAAAAAGAAATTCATTTAAGAACACAAAAGAACAAAGATCGGAAAACACAATGAGAGAGGGAGATGGCGAGAAAATTTTTGAAGAACTTTTAATTATAGAAAATCTCTTGAAGCCAATTTCACCTTAAAGTGGGCTGCAAACTCTGACTGGCAAGTTGGCTCCTATTTAAAAGTTTTGACCGACATCAAAGCGATTCCACAATGATTTATTATGCGAATATATTTTTGAAATTTGATGTTTATTTTGGTTCTTACATAAATAAAACCTCGTGTTCTTACTATCTTCTGCGTACTATTGTAACTACAATAGTACGCAGAAGATAGTAAGAACACGTACGCTAACATAAAGAAAAAGGTTTTTCAAAAAAAGAACACCCTGAACTATTAAACATTGGCATGAACATAGCATAGTAACTCATTTTATAAGATCATAATAGTTCTTATCAATTTCAAATAATCTGTTCACTTACACAAAAGCGTCAAAATACGTCTTTATAAAACCTAACCTAATAATTACGACACATACGACAATTACAAACACCATAACGGGTTTAAGCCGCATATAAAAACATAATACGCAAAGGGATATATCCAGAGGGTAGTTCAAAAATGTGTTAACTGGTAGGTGAACCAAACCCGCATGATTTATGATACCCTGCTGGCGACGGTCAGGAAAAACCCTTCGAAACAGCGGGCCATTTCGATAAACATCGGAACTTGTTTTTTATATCAAAAAAATATTATTTCAACGGTAGCGTTTCTTGTCGGTTTTTGATCGTAACGTTTCAAATATAATGAAAGTAGAAAAAGGTTTGAAGTTTTACGTTTCAATCGGTTCGAGAGAAGTTTGGTTGGGTAGTGGTTTTATTTACGATCACGTATCAAGCGTTTGACCTTATGAAGTGGTCACAGCTGTTGTAATAATTTGTGACGAATCGGCTAGCACATTTATTGGCTGCCTGATCTTAAAATTTCAGGTTCAGTTGCTGTGTGGTAGATTGTTCATAGGCGATTTTTTTATTAATAGTTTTGATCGGAACTTCGCACTATTTGTCTAAAGTTACCTACACATAAGGAGTTACTACATCTGATTATGTTTTGATTCATGAATAGTCTAAAATTACATCTGACTACGTTCTGATTCATAAACAGGCTAAAGTTATACGTATATTTGACTACGAGTAATAAACTTATGGAATTGCCATTTTATAAAACTAATCATATTGAGCCGTGATAACTTGAACACTATGATTATTATCATCATCATCATCAGCCTTTTTAATGTTCCCACTGCTGGGACACAGGCCTCCCCTCTAGGAGAGGGAATGGGCCATAATCCACCACGCGGGCCCAGTGCGGATTGTGGATATCACATATCTTCGAATTTTTGATTCTAGGACATGCCGGTTTCCTCACGATGTTTTCCTTCACCGTTTAATAATTATTATATTAATGTATAATTTCAACTTTTTAATACTTCGAATGAATGGTTTGACTTGTGTGAATTAGAAGTTCAAATAATCGAAATTATTTATGCCTTTTGTTTTTTTTTTTGGTTTTGTTTTAAACACCATTTTTGTATGAAATGTAATAAAACTTATGATACTATACTATACTCTAATATTACTTACTTATTGATATGCAAGGTCTGCCGTGAAATCAATAGTTCTCAAACGGTACAGAATACTAATGTTGAATATAGACTTAGAACTTAACGTAAGAGCTGTATATATCTGTTTGTTTCAATTGCTTTTGTTTGGAAAATTTTACGTCATAAATTACCCTTCTCCTCTGAATGGTTACGGAAAATTTACAAAACGAAAGCAATTTAGCCAATAATGGACAGTTTGTTTGTAGGGCTGTTGTAGGTAAGTACGTAATTGATATTTTGTCCATATTATTCCGCATTGTTTCATTAAAAAAAATATCTTTTATATTTAGTGGTTATAATTTTGGGGACTTAACAAAAAAGATCGGACAGTGCTAGTCGAACTCGCGCATGGTGGTTTCCGTACAGTTTGTAGTAGAAAAGCGTATTTTATTGCGTTTTTAGTATTTGTACAAGAGAAATACATCATAGGTGAAAATTTCAGCTGTCTAGCTATCACGGCTCATGAGATACCTACAGTTTGGTGACTGTCTGTTAGACACACAGATGGACAGACAGTGGAGTCTTAGTAATTGTGACCCAATTTACCCTGTGGTTATAGAACAGTAAAAAAGCAAACTAACAAATTTTGAAAAAAAATAAACATTTAGGTTTTTTTTTTTTTTTTTTTTTTTTTTTTTTTATGGTAGGTGAAAATCATCCAATGACGAAACCCGCTCTTGGGCGGAGCGGGAGACCAGTGTCAGACTCTTACTGACTAAAAAACCTACCCCGTACCTTCCTTGCCTTATTTCTGGAGTCGAGGTTACAGTTTTCACTTACCCTCTAGGCTCCAGGAGGCTTCGACCCTGAAGGGCCCCTGCAGTTTGCTGACAACTCCTTGAGGCGCGCGGGAACGGTGCGCGCCGTTGACGACTTGGACTCGGTCTTACCAGACGATCGGACGGCGAGCTACCCATTGCTCACCGTCCGCGAGCCAGTGTCTACGGTGGCCGGATATCGGCAGGATCGCGGCGGCGACGGCTACGGCGAGTACGCCGTTGCCTTTGCCTTATGCGGTCGGCCTCCTCCTTTACGAGCATTACTGCTTCGCAGAAGGAGGCGACCGCCTGCCATTCCTCTTCGCTGCGGACCATGGCCTGGACCAGGGCCCGGCGCGAGAGGTCGCCGCCGCCGATCACCCCCACGAGGACACGGCGATGCTCTTCCCAAGCAGGGCACACCTCCACCGTGTGCTCCACCGTGTCCTCCGGGCTCGCCTCACAGTGGCGACACCCGGACGTCTCTTCCGCACGAATCCGGTGCAGGAATCTCCCGAACTTCCCATGTCCGGTGAGAACCTGCGTCATGCGGAAAGTGAGGACGCCGTGAGGTCTATCCAGCCACGCCTCAAAGAGGGGCACTACCGCTGAGATTACGGTGTGCCCAGCGCTGGGTTGCGACAGTCGCTGTTTCCACTTCACCATGAGATCTCGCCGGAGCTCCTTCCGCCACGCCTCGACATGTTCGGGCAGCGGATCTTCGCCCCGGCGTTGCATCTCCACGCGCTGGTCGTGCATGTGTGCAAGGACTGTTGCCTCCAAATCCCATGGTGGTAGGCCAGCAAGGAGGCTCGCCGCCTCGCGGGACACCGTGCGGTATCCCCGCACCATCCGGATGGCCATGACCCTCTGGCAGGCGTTCAGCTGGGCCGCCGGGCGTTTACGTAGCGTCGGCGCCCACACTGGTGCCCCATAAAGGGCCATGGACCGGACGATGCCGGCGTAGAGCCTCCGGCAGAAGGCGTCTGGACCCCCAAGGTTCGGCAGGAGCCGCTTGAGAGCAGCCCCCGTCCGATTGAGTTTGGGGGCCAGACGTCGGAAGTGCTCCTCGAAATTCCATCGGCTGTCGAGGACAAGTCCTAGGTACTTCATCGTCGACCCGACGCCGATGTGAACTCCTTCTACCGTTAGTTGGGAACCCGTTGGTGGCGCGTTCCGAGGGCCGTGAAAGCACATGGCCTCGGACTTGTGCAGTGCCACCTTGAGTCCCAACTGCTGGATCCTCTCAACGACTGTCGCAACCCCACGTGTCGCTAGTTCGACCGCCACCTGGTACGACCTTCCCTGCGCTAGGACCAGCGTGTCGTCTGCGTAGCAGACCACGCTGACCCCTACGGGGAGGTCGGCGCGCAGCACGTAGTCGTACCCGATGTTCCACAAGGGCGGTCCTAGTACCGATCCCTGTGGGACACCGCACGACATCTCTCGCCGTTTCCAATCTCCTTGGTGACCGGGGTAGACTATGTACCTGTCGGACAGGTAGGCCTCGATCGTACGACAGAGGTAGTCGGGCACCCGGTGATACCGGAGTGCCGTCCTAATGCAACTCCAGGGCAGGGAATTAAAGGCGTTGGCAATGTCCAACGACACCGCCAAGACACACCTGCCCCGGGACACCGCATCCCCCGTCGTGAGGGCTCGCACGCGCATGATGGCGTCCACCGTGGAGCGCCTCCTGCGAAACCCGAACTGGTCGTCCGCGAGATCGGGCCCCTTCAGTGTTAGGTGCTTGACGAGGCGGTCTGCAATGACTCTTTCAAAGAGCTTGCCCACCTCGTCAAGCAGCACAATGGGCCGATACGCGGACGGAGAGTCCGCAGGGCGCCCCGGCTTCGCGACGAGGACCAGTTTTCCCGTCTTCCAGGGAAGTGGGAACTGGCCCCTCTCCAAGCATGCGCTAAAGAGCCCCCCCAATCGAGACCCGAGAGCCTCCATGGCCAGGACCCAAGCCTTTCCTGGCAAGCCGTCGGGTCCTGGGGCGGTATTCTTCGCACCCATCCTGCGTACCGCCACTCTCATCTCTACCTCGGTCACTTCCGGAGCATTGGTACCGTCGTCGCTGACGTGGTCCGCGTCAGACACCGCTGGTGGCGGAGCCATGGGCGGGGGGGAGTGGTCCCCCCGCGCAGGGAACAGAGCGCTCACCACACCCTCCACGATCTGTGGCCGGAGACTCTGCGTCAACGGGGGAGCCCATGGGCGGAGTTTCTCCCGCACCAACTTGTATGGGCGTCCCCACGGATCAGCGTTGAGCGTCCCCAGCCACGCTTTGCAGGCCTCGTCTTTGGCCCGCTTTATCTCCGATCGGAGGGTGCGCCTTGCCACCCTGTATCCCTCGTACAGCTCCGCCTCTACGGCCTCCGCATCCGGCGGGCGGAAGCGGCGCCTGCGGTGTCTGGTATACCGGTGTCGCGCAGCATTGCATGCGGCGCGCAGCGTCGCAAGCTCTGGCGACCACCAGTACACCTGGCGTCGGGCGCGTCCTGGGCGGAGACGGGGCATTGCCGCGTCGCAAATTTGCGACAAGGCCTCCCGGAACCACTCCGCCTCGACGTCGATGTCGGCAGGCCTGACCGGTGCTTGCACCCAGGCCTGCACCGCCGCGGCTTCCAGGAAGAGCTCCTTCTCCAGCTGCCTCAGCGCCCAACGCGGACCACATGGGGTCTGTCGGACCGGCGCGGTCGAGGTCTGGGCGGAGACGTCAAACCGGATATACCGGTGGTCCGAGTATGTCTCCACCCCCTCCATGACGCGCCAGTCAACTACACGCGGTGTCAGAGTGGGGCTGGCGAACGAAATGTCCACCACGGACTCACCCTGCACCCGCACACACGTGGGGACAGAACCCCGGTTTAGGACGACCAGGCCTGTTTCCAGAGCCCAGTCCTCCACCAACCGACCCCGCTGGTTCGTGAGCCGGGAACCCCAAGCCATGTTCCAGGCGTTGAAGTCCCCGCAAACGACCACGGGGAGCATTTAGGTAAGTCCTATTACCAGTAATGAAAGGTTTACCGTTCTTGGCTTTCGTAAAACCGTCGCCACGGCTTTACCTCCACGACGATAACCTCCTACATTACACACTTGTATAATAATGTAAAATAATTTAACAATTACTCCCGTGCGAAGCTGGGGCGGGCCGCTAGTTGTTGTTATTGTGTTGTTCTAAAAACGGCCATTTTCTAAGTAAAGAGATTTTGTCTTTCACCATCAAACATAAACCTCTTTTAAGTAGCATTCCCGCTCAACATAAAGGTCAACAATTATTATGAGCAACCATTCAACATCATTATTTGTGTATTATTACCCTATAACATAATATCGATTGCTCTATTCGTTTTCTTCAACAACTTCATACTTTTATCTCTCTCTTTCATGTGAGAAAAACTTCACCTTCTCTCTCTAACGATCCAAAGTTTTTTCCTTGCAAACAAGTTGGTCCCACGGTAATAAAAATGTTATGATCGCACAAGTAAGTTTACGATTTATTTGGTAGAATGCTGATAGTTTGGGAACCGTATATATTTTGTTAAGGGCTGACAAATCTCCAAGTTTTCAAGGATCCGTCCTAGTTTTCAACACGAGCCTGGAGTTAACGATTTCTGTTTAAATTATGACGAAAATTTTGAGTGTGTGGGAATAGGGTGTGAAGGTTAGAGTTGACAGTTTTCTGACGTTGAACAATGGGTAACTCACCATCTGGTAAGGACTGAGCCAGCTTTGACAGCGTGTAGTTTTTCTATTAGGGCTAATGCCTGCTAGAGTCGTGGAATATTTTCAAACCTTTTTGTGACTTGGGACTGCAGAGAGAAAGTGATGGGTATAAGTAGTATTTAGCCAGCAAAAGTCTGTCACGTCCTCTCGCTTCACCTCAGGGTGGGTAAAGTAATTTGAATACTTCTATTTTTTTTAAGACACCATATAGACAGTGCTATTTTTCCTGTGTGACTCTGTCTCTCTTTTACACCGAAATAATGTTATTAAGACTTGCCAAACTATTAGGTTATTAAAAAGTATGATCCAACAAAATAATAGTATCAAGGCTCAAGTTTAACATTATATACCAAACAATTTTTTTTTATAATCATTTTAATACTGTGAGCACTGTTTCAAGAACAAATAAAAATTGAAATAATAGTGGTGGTCGAGTGTTAAAGGCCCCGACTTACGAGTTGTAGGTCGCGGGTTCAAACCCAGTCAGGCGCATTACTTTGTGTAATTTATTTCATCACCACTGCTCTCAAAACGGTGAAGGAAAACATGGTGAGGAAGCCGGCATGTCCTAGAACCGAAAATTCGAAGACATGTGACATCCACCAATCCGCACTGGGCCCGCGTGGTGGATTATGGCCCATTCCCTCTCCTAGAGAGGAGGCCTGTGCCCCAGCAGTGGGAACATTAATAAGGCTGATGATGAATACTGAGAGTACTGTTTCAAGAACAAATAAAAATTGAAACTAAGATTATTTTATGCATTAATCTTTTGAATACCGTAATAAGAGACATAATAGAAAAACAATGGAGCCTGAATGCTACGCCGGAGGTCGTGGGTTCGATTCCCATCCAAGACAAACGTTTGTGTGATATGCACGATCATTTGTTCTGTGTCTGGGTGTTATTTATCTGTAATATGTATGTATTTAAATATATATGTATATTTATTAGTTGTCTAGTACCTATAACACAAGCTCTGCTTAGCTTGGGACTAGACGGCGTTGTGTGATAGTAGTAATATTATATAATATACTTTTCTACATTGTTCTATTTGATTTCTTTCTACATTAGAATGTTCAGCCAGCCCTAATGTTTCTGAAAAGTAATAAAATTCGTTTGAACAAATCCTGACCCAGACTATAACAAAACTTTTTTTGTGAAAAATAAATTGTTTCTATTCCGAGAAGTCTAGCTTTGACCTAGTGACTTAATTTTGACGGGCAAACCTACATTTTCATTTTAACATTTACAATTTTATTGTTTGTTCTGAGCGATCAGTCATACGTTGCTGATTTTTATAGAAAACTAGCTTTTTCCCGCGGCTTCGCTCCCGGCAACAGTTTATTCTACTTAAATCTACCCTACTCTACCCTAACCTTACTGTACCCTACTCTAACTTACTCTACCCTACTATACCCAATTTTTTTTTTCATAAGAACCTTTTCTTAACAATAACAAATACAACAATCGGAAATCGGTTCAGCCATTCTCGAGTTTTGCGCTTACCAACACATTTTGCGATTCATTTTTAAATTATAAATGTAAACGTTTTGTTTTACAAAATTTTACTTCAATTAATTACTACATTGTATTGAAACATTTACATATTATTTGTTCATGAAAGTTGAACCATCCGTCACAACTACGTACAGCCTCTTAGTTCGACTAAGACCCGTAAATCGGTTATAATTTTCGCTATACAAGTTGAGAGCAGTGGTGGCCGAGTGAGAGCAGTGGTGGCCGAGTGGTAAAGGCCCCGACTTACAAGCTGTAGGTCACGGGTTCAAACCCAGCCAGGCACACTACTTTGTGTAATTTGTTTATCACCACTGTTCTCAAAACGGTGAAGGAAAACATCGTGAGGAAACCGGCATGTCCTAGAACCAAAAATTCGAAGACATGTGACATCCACCAATCCGCACTGGGCCCGCGTGGTGGATTATGGCCCATTCCCTCTCCTAGAGAGAGGAGGCCTCTGTCCCTACAGTGGGAACAATAAAAAGGCTGATGATGATGATGATACAAGTTGAACCGTCATGTTGGTCGACCTTGAATGCGCATTAATAAATTTTTGGTTCTCAATCGAAGTGTTGAGTTTGACAATAAAAATAAGGCAGATTTAACAAAAAGCATTAGCACTAGTAATTATTTCGCCAGATGGCAAAAGAAATAAAACCTACAGAAAACCACTACCCTATTAATATAAGCTTCTTGTGATTACTTTCTTGTTTCGGGTGCATATAGTTTGATGGGTGGGGTGATGATAGTTTAGGTACCTGGATACCGACTTCTTGAAACCTCGAGAAATTCTTCCACCTGGACACGAATTGCAGTGGCCTGTATGGAAAGCACTAAATCGGTTGCGCTCCCAGGTAGGCCGCTGTAAATACAACTTGGCGAAATGGGGATTTATAGACCCGTCGGATACTCATTGTGAGTGCGGTGTCCTTGTTCAAAACATGAGCCACTTGCTGGAGTGCCCTAAGTGCCCATACACCTGCACTATGGAGGACCTAATGAGTGCCACCGCAGCTGCTGTTAACGTAGCCACCTACTGGGCCCAAACAATCTAAAGAGTTTATCATTGACTCGAAAAGAAGAAGAAGAAGGTAGAAACTACTACGACGAACGTGTATAATATTGTATTGTTGGACCCACTTCTCATTGCAAGTTACAATTCGACACAAAATTCCCTCATTATTATACTGAGAATTTGGAAATGTGACGCAAGCCTTGACGCGAATTTCTCATTATGGGTCGCTTTGTCCGTCAGCTGTCATAGACTGACAAGTGGATACTTGGCAAGCTTTTTCATTTTGTCTATTTGGCCCAAATGATTTAATATTATTTTGACACTTACATTACCCGACTCTAGCTCAGCCGTAGTTTGATATAGATCAGTCTCCGGTTTGGCCTTTATTTTGTCGTTATGAACATTATTGGTTTCTTCAAAATTAATCGGAAGCGATTGAACCAAAATCGTTTAGTTCGTTCTTTTGTAAAATTAAGCCCGTATAAAGGCCCTTATAATTAATATTGCCTACCTTTTGGAACGTATTATAATTTAGGTGTCTTCAAGGCTGGAGTGAATAGGCGCTTAATAAACTAGTGCGCCTCACTATCAACGATTACATCACTGCTTACCATCAGGTGGGATTGCAGAAGCACTACTTTATAGCAAAAAACAAGTGTTAATACGTTATTTACACGTTGATCACATTATGAACCAAAACAAGTGGTAAAACATATAACTACAAAATTCCTATGCGAACGTGTAAAAAAAAAATATAGAATAACTCATTTCGTTTGACAAAGAAACAAAAATGTAATAAATATTTTAACTATGTATTTCTAATTTTTACTTATTATTTTATTTTAAGTCAAAACCAAATTTTCTCGACTTAAATTGATCCCAAGGTACTTTGTAGTGGTAATGTCAATTTTTGGTATAGTTTTACTCAAAACAAACTTCTAAAGAAAATAGTAACAATTTTTCCATACACTAAGATATCTTCAACACTATGCGAATAATAAACCAAAAGTTTCTATACAGCCTAATAAATAAATTTCCTATGTTTTTGCTCTGCTCGATGGAGTGGAAAATAATATTTACAAGCGTGTTTCCTTGTTGCGTATCTTGGGTGTAACTTGTGTTTATAAACACGCATATAGCGTTACACATAATAATATATTTATGCTTAAACCCAAGTTTGTTATTGTAAGAAAATAAGTCGAATGAATAATATATTTAACTTGTACATGACTTACTAGTGCATAGTGGAATGTCATTTAAATTCATAGAAAGGCAAAATAGAAAATTATAACAAGGAATAATAAAATTAAAATGTTTTAAAAGAAAAGAAAAACTAAAAATATAATTTACTGTCTTTGAGTTTTTTTTTACTATGGTCGGTTGAACTTTAAAATGAAATAAAGTTTAAGTGACATTGTCATACGTTTTTATTTTTTTTATCTTTTTTTAATTTTAATATGTATTAAAATTTAAAAAAAAAGATAAATTAATGGATGGTTACAAGAGACCCTGCACGCAATACGTCATTTCTAATGTACATACATTACATTGTGTGCAGGGTCTCCTGTAACCGTCCATCCTACTGGAAAAATGACATAGCATGACATTTTTGCACAAATGGGTTCAATTTCTTGAACAATGCCAGTTTTGCTGGCATTCTAAGTGGCTATTGTCTGCGGTTTATGGTAACAGACCGAAGGTTTTATGCAGCCCCACAGAAAATAATTACAACGTTAAGCCACATGATCTCGACGGATAATGAATAGAGGTTAACAAGAATTGAACATATTTTTTTAAGTGGCAAATCATCCAATGACTTCTCCCACTCTGGGGCGGAACGACTAACAGAAATTTTAACAATATAAGTACCTGTAAATGATCAATTTAAGTAAACGTTTTTGATTTCTGGAACGCGCTTAAATAAATAAAAAAAAGTCTTAGAGTCGCTCTAGAAAGTTAATGTGGATTTGTGAAAACAGACCTATACCAAAAAAAGATCTGACAATGTCAAATAGTCACCACTTTGGATACAAAGTCATCGTTTAACTTCTCCCGTTGGAGAAACCGAGTGTTTAACAGAATTTTTCTGACTATAAACAGCTAGTAAATAAATAAAAACTGGCCCTTTTATTGACAGTGTCAAATTGACACCACAGATAAGGTTTGACGTTCCATGTAATCTTACTAACTTACAAATTAAAACACTAAACATTATTGAATTCCAAACTCGTAAATAAATAAACGGATATAATAAATTATTCGCAGCTTTCGGTTATCGTAATCGGTTTAATTTGAAGTCTCAAATGGAAATGTTAATTAAATCGGTTCCCAATACTATCACAAATTAATGCAAGCTCTAAAACCTACCATTTGACGAGATAATTGCGCAGTTATAGAAATAGTTGGGTATTTTGAAATTATTCCATTAGAATAGAAAGGCAAAATTGAATCAATTCTAGCTGTTAATAATAAAAGAATTAGAATTACAAAAAAAAAGGAATGCACGTAATGAAAAAAAAATTGTTACAGTACGCGGTAAGTTGAATGCACTGGTTTTGCTCGCCCGTCCACTTCAATTTTAACCCGAAATTCTGATTTTGGTCGACCACCATCATGTCTCAACTTGTTTGACGAGGATTTTTGACGATTTTCTGGTCTCGGTCGAGGTGGGGGATATTTGCCGCGTAACCAGATTATCAATAATATCTGTTTTCTATGGCAGCCGTAGGGATGTTTCTGACGCCTTTGGTGCCATGTCTGTGTCAGGTTTTCTTTTTTATTCGTTTTGAAACCTTATAACTTAATTGTTTTCTTATGTTTTTATTTTTGATTTCGATTTTATATTTTGTTTTACTGGAGCTAAAAAGTAGTTAATTTAGAAACCAAAAAAAAACGCGTGCATATTTCTTTTTAATATGGATGGACTGCGTGAGCAGTATATGAGTATATGAAAGAAAAAGGAGTTAGTGATCACTATCACTATTCGGTGACGGGTTGTCAACCGACACAGTGGAAAAAAAAACATGTTGCGCCAACCGCGACCCCAAGTATATTTACTTGGGGTCACGGTTGGCGCAAGAAGATTATTATCTTCTTTGGATCAATTTACGTAAATGACTGACTGACTATTTGCAAGATCAGGGGACGCATTCTTTCATTCCCCAAATAATTAACATTGCCGTTCATGTGGCAATGCTGCTAGTCTTCATGTCACATTTCCGGATGACATAAATCATGACGCAAAAATACACTCAAGCGTCGAGTCAAGTTCCTCGTACTTCGACGCCTGAGCGTATTTTGGTTTTGTAACTCACACAAATGTACCATCGAAGATACTTCCACCTGACTACTAAGCTAAGTTCATTTTTGCTTGCCCTCGAAACGAAAAATTCAAAAGTTTTGTTTAGTACTGTGCCGCAAAATTGAAGCGAATTATGTGAAAGTGTATTTTTTTTTTATACCACTATCTCACCTGATGGAAAACGACCATGCGGTCGACGATGGAGCGCGCTTACTTAGAAGTAACCTATTCTCTCAATTATCGCGATGGTACTTAGTTAGGATTAATATAATATAGTACGCGGCAAATATGCTGCTGCTACAAGCAGCCCCACACTTCGATGGAGACCCCAAAATCGGTTACTTTTTTCGTTAATTGTTGAAGGTCGACCGCAATGATGGTTTAACTTGTTTGCCGAGGATTAAAGTAAGTTGGTATCTTCTTTTATGTCCTTCTGTCTATTGAAATAAACTTATTAATGTGTGATAAATAATGATTTTCAAAGGCATTGTCCGTGATATAGACAGAAGAAACCTAGCCATAGTGTTTAATACATTGAAATACTGATACAATAAGTAAAACTCAGTAAGTAACTACACAACGTTACTGAGACTGATTTATCTGATACAACTGTATACAAAGTAATGAAACACCAACTTCACACGAAAAAAAAGAAGGAAATCCTTTTCCTCAAACGAAAACATTTAATTTACATTATCCCTTCGCAATCCACAATCATTTAAACGAAAAACAAAACACATTCTCATTTCTTTGAAAGAGAGCTAAAAAGTTCTCTCGCTTCTTTGAATTTCTGAAGAATTTAAAAGCCTTTAGATCTCTTTACATTAATCACTTTGGAATTGACAGTGGGGTGGGTATCCGTTGAAAGAATGACAATCCCTACTTGTCTCCGAGGTGACACGTCCATGTCCCTTCCGGGTGGCCATTTGTCAGGGTATAGTGTGGGGGAAATGAGACATGTCCTGTTTGTAACGTTTTGATTCGTATTGTGATCTGGTTTTCTTTAGCGTGAGTTTGGTCTGCCGTACCAAATACGAATTGTTATAAGGCCGATCACGTTGGTCTTTTTTGTAAAAGGCGTTTGTATTGTGGTGGAACCACCTTTTAATTAGCAGAATACAGAGATGCACAAATTTTAGAACTTAATATTTGCCAATGTCCCGTTTAATTGGCTTATAGAATCAAATTGCTCATTAACACACACTCAATTTTAACAATATATAATATAATAGACACGGGCGACTTTGGTACGGACGGACCAAATTGTTCGTCATACCAAAGTTATAAACTAAGAAGAGGTAAGACGAACAATTTGATCAGAATTTCGACAAAAGATATAAAGAAGCAATTTACTTGCAGGAAGATATATGTAAGATTATTTTTATTTTCATTGCTAGTAAGAATTGAATTTAGACTGATTTCGTGAGTTCTATATTTCATTGAGAAATATGCTAGCTACATTTTATTATATAGCTTTGTGCACATGTCTTTATTATTCAACTGCGTGACAGCAATGATAGAGACGTAGTTTTTTTTTAATAATAGGGTTTTCCAGAAAATCTACACTAATATAATAAAGAGGTAAAGTTTGTTTTTTTATTTTTTTGTTTGTAGGAGGAGCTCTGGAACTAATGGTTCGATTGGAAAAATTGAAGCTATAATAGAAAGCTGCTTTACTCCTGAGTGACATATGCTATAAATTATTTGTATAACATGGATATTAACCGAGCTATCACAACTTTTGTCTCACAAATTTTCCGCGGACGAAGTCGCGGGCAGAAGCTAGTATGTAATATAAAAAAAGAAATAAACGTTAACTTACCTGTTCTACCCACACGTTCGTTGTCATGATTTGATTCTTAAGATTCTGAAACAAGAGAAAGAAATATATGAAAAACATTCTCTCAAAAAAAAAAAAGAATTACTCTTTAAAAAATAAATGTTCTTTCTGGATTATATCTTTTTTTTTATGGTGGGCAAAAATCATCCATTGACTAGTCCCACTTCTGGGCGAAGCGACAGATATCGCTCAAAAAAATCGTCAAATTTATGTAGCGGTGGTCAAGACACATTGCTCGCAGAACAGATGATAGATCAGGCGAAACGTTCTCGAGTGGCGACCACGTACCGGAAGATGCAGCATTAGAAGGCCTCCCACAAGGTGGACCGATGGTCTGGTCCCTCACCAGACCATCGGTCCACCTTCCGGAAAACTGATAATGCAAGTCACACATGTCATGACCAAACATATGAGCTTCTATTGAAATACCATAAATTAAAGCATGATAATTCATACCATTAATTCAAAACATTCTTTCTTCCAACTTCCCAAATAGCTTGACATTAATACAACATACTTCCGACTTTACTCAGTTTAGTTTCGTAGTTAAGTTACGGGGAAATTCCACCCCGTCACTTCCTATTGGCGGGCGGTGTCGTCAAAGGCAATTAACGAGGTAAACAAATTTAGATTAGAGTTCCCAGAAACTTGGGTATCCTCTTAAACAAACTATTGACGTGTTAAAATTTTAAAGAGGTTTATGTTTGAAGACTATAAGTAGTTTGTGTCCACTTGACTGGGTTATGAAACCTTTTGATAATATTGTATAAAATTATGGGTATACGTGTTGTAAACTTAGCTATAAAATAAATGTTGTAGGAAGGTTTTTTTTAAAGTGGAAAATCACCCAATGGCTTCTATCGCTGTAGGACGGAGTGGGAGGGAGTGTCTCACTGTCTTTTACTGATAAATACTCACCGCTCTATTCGTTATTTGCCTTCGTTCTAAAACCCCAGGGTTTTTTATGGTGAGAAAAATTATCTAGTGACGAATCCCGCCCTTGAGTGGGGCGGGAAACAGTGTCATACTCTTACTGACTAAACGACCCACCCCATTTCTTCTATGCCCTTCGCACTGGGGCCAAGCCAAATTTCGCAAGCTCACGTCCACAGAGTTTGGAAATCCGGGTCGGGATCCCGGTGGCTAGAGCGTAAGGAAGTCTATTCCCAAATTGCCTGAAAAAAATTTAAAAGAGTTTCCGAGACCACCAGTAAAAATCTAAGCAAAATCGGAAATGGAACAACGTGCTCTTTAACACTTAAAGGATTTGAGCCAGAGAACTCCATTATACTAAATTAAAATGGTATCAAGCAAACGTGGAATACAAACTAGGTCGACATGATCTACCGTGTTACGTAAGATGAGGATTAGGGTATAGTCTTAGATAAATTTGAGTTAGTTTGGGCAGATTCTGTCTGGTTTAGATGAAAATTGTGAGTATTTTGTGAGAGTATTCACTGTTTAATCGAATCTTTAGATGTATGTAAGTTTACACTGACGAATCAGAATACAGGTAAATTGCAATTTGGTATGTCTGAAAGAGAAGCGAGGAAGAGAGCATGAAAGAAACCGGTGTTTTAGTAAATAAAATCTAAAACGCTCTTCCACTCCATCTTAAAGCAAAATAAGTTATTTGATGATTTCTCACCTCAAAAAGAGGCTAAACGGATACTGCACAAAAATATAAATGAAAAGAAAAATATAAAAGTCCAAGATGAACTACGTCTTTGTTGAAACGCTCTTCAACTGTTTTTCAATATTTCTAAAGGGTGGACCAGATGGTGGTAAATATCTCAACCAAGGTGACCTCCCTAGTTTCAATCTGTGTAGGCAGCAGTTATAAACCATGACCTTCAACGCCCTTGGTTAATAATTAGTTGGTTTACATCCATCTAGTCGCAATATAAACCAAACACACAATCCAAGGTCATCTTCATTCCGTAGGTACTTCTGCAAAAGGGTTGAAGCCTGCTGGGGCCCAGGGTCTCTTTCTGAAAGAAAAGCTTGGCCCCAGTGCAAAGAGCAAAGAAGGAACGAGGTGGGGTGATTTGTCAGTAAGAGTTCAGACTCTTACTGTTTCTCAATCCACCCAAGAGTGGGATTCGTCATTGGATGATTTTTGCCCACCATAAAAAAAAAGATCACCTTGGTATGGAACGATAGATTGCAATCGTGTGGTCCACCCTTTACTCTGTTAGCCAATTCCTGTAAATCTATATCATAAAATTATATAATAATATATAACAATATTCAGCACAATATATTAACAGACATATGAACCTACTTAGACATTATACATGAACCTGTATTAGTTCGTCGAACTCATCAATAAGCTGAAGTTTCTATAGTAACTGGAATTCATATATTAATTATTAAGAAGGAAGGTATGTAATATATACTGTTAAGAAACTTACAACTATTTGCGTGTAACTTACTTGTTTCCGAACAATAATGTCAAGACAGAGTAATTTTAATTATAAAATTATAAGAATCTTTGAATGACAAAATATTATTTAAGAAGAGATGAAAACTAATTTTAAAGTTAAATTTTTTTTTAGATGTGTCATACTTTTGCTCGCAATGTCTAATCTATAATTATTCATTAGCTCTTTGCGTTCTAAAGCCATTCTTTCAAATGATTCCGCAGCTATAGCAATGCCCTTACGTGTATGCTGACATATCTTTTATTGCAGTAATATTTTTTTCTTAAATCATAAAAGTACTATATCCCAAAAGCACTCCAATCGACTATGTAAACTGGGTACGAAATCAACAAAGTTCGGAGATATTTCCCGTATGTATGAATGCATATTCATCACACCGAACCAACCCGCCTAACATGAAGATATGCATGCAAGACGGAATTAATTGAACATGTACGAGCCAAAATTTGAGACATATAAATCCATCGTTGAGCAAAAAGTACCTCTCAACGCCTGCAGAATATATCGAGGTAAATATCATTTTGTAATGAATTAGGTAAGAAATCCAATCTGCATTGAGCCCACGTGGTAGATTATAGCCCATTCCATCTCCTAGAGAGGAGGCTTGTGTCCTAACAGTGGACATATTAAAGAGGCTGATGATGATAATGATGATGAGGAAATCTGTGAGTTAGTCACTATGTCTAATTTACGATAGAGCAGTGTTAGTTTTGTATAATATTTTATTATCAATGCAGAGATATAAATACTATAATCCACACTATTATTAAAATCTGCATTCAATCATTTCATAAATTCTACATTAAATTGGCCTTAACAATAATAATATTGTAAATTCGAACTCTTGCATTTTAACTTTTACAAATATTATTTCTATCTATTTTCACGATACAAAATGCAAATCACAATTACCTTTTTATGAAAGGGATATTAATCTAAAGTATTTATCCTGACAATAATTGAAACCATAATAGCACAATTAAAACTTAAAAAGCTCAACAATCCTCACGAATAATATCAAACATAATATTCAATAATGTTGTGCAATAACTGAGATTAAGTACACTTAACTCTGTTCCAACAATAATCAAACAAAGTTTGACATTGCACCTGGATTGTCATTATTTGTAGTTTCAAATTAATTGTTTTCATGAATTTTCTACCCCAGAGAGAGGATGTCTGTTGTTTTAAAGTAATCTTTTGTTAGTTGTGATGAAGCATCATCAGCAATTTTCAAATAACGTCTTTTTTTATTTACGTCTCTTCTGTGTGCAACTGTTTTTTTTTTTCAAAATTTAACTCTTTTATTTTTACTTTTATTCATTTTAAAAAACATTAGTTATATTTTAAAATATTAAAAAAATAAAAGATATAAACATTGTTTTATTCTTATTATTAGCGTAAGCTAGACTCCTTAGTCTATTATAAGATTATTATAAGACAATATTAAAATTAACTTCCGTCACCAAAATTTTGCACAAATTCTTGTTTAAATTGGAAGTTGCTACTAAGTGTGCTTACCTATCACAGTACATATAGTTTGTGTTCAACACAGGTTCAACTATAAGTTTCATTGTTCGCTGCACTCCGTAAACTTTCGGATTCCTTTTAACTTTAATTACCCTTAGTTCACGGACGGCATCAGATAAAATTGCATTCCTTTAAAGTCGAACGTTCAGCGCGAGTTGAGGAATCCGAATTATGTTTGCTCATTCGTTCGTACTTCTTGTTGGGATTGCACGTGATTTTACGTTTCCTATCTGTGTTTCCTCTACTTTGTTTGAATTTAAAGGATCTATTTAATGGTGGTTTGCGTCTTGATGTATTAAGTTTTACACTTAGCTCTCTTACACCACAAATCACTGGAAGCATTTGTTTTAGCGCTCGCGCTATTTTGTATGTATACAGCCAGGATAATGGTCCTTTTCTTGCACCCTTAACGAATTTTTATTTGCAAAAAATCTACGTTTAATGTTTATACATAAAACATTTTGTCGTTTTGTATATCAGGCTCCATATACAGGTTAAAAATAATCCCAATGATCCTGTATATAATTAAATTTACGAGCATTACATTTTTTTATATCTGGGATCTCCTCCATAAATTTAAAAAGCAACAGGAAAGTTACGTAGGGTAGTGCCTTCCGAAACAAATTTGAATCAAACTTAATGAAACAGGATTTCCTCGCTTCCAAAAATAAAATTTCTGATACTCCCTTATTTTTTTCTATTTGCAGCTGACTAGTATAGATGATATCAAAACTTATCGTTCATAAAAAGTACAACAGGTTTACTGAAATTTATCATGGAATCTAAAAAAAAAAAAAAATATAGGTATAAAACCTATACATGAAAGTAAGCTTTCTGTTCTTCTTCTATTTTTTAAGTAAATTATTCAATAGTGCTTTTAGTCATAAAAAATAACGTACGTATTTGTTAACTGAAATTGAGTATTGTACTTTTAATAAAAATAATACACTGAACCTAATTTCTATGGATTGCGAAAAATTAGTTTTAACGACAAATTTATAGAAAAAAATTGGAAAGTGAATAACAGCTAAAATTTTATTGTAACTAATAGAGAAGTATAGAAAAATAACATGTTGCACTAATCCTAATTAACTTGGGATAAAGGTAAAAAAATGATTATGATGATGGTGATGATGACGGTGACGAAATAAGCGTAACAATTTGAAAAATTAAAAAATGTAGTTATAATGTTATTATTATACACAGGCTCGAGTTTAACCACTATCTCACCTGATTGTAAGCGATGATCCTTGTAGTTTTCTCACAATAAAGTAGTTTATTGTGAGAAAACTACAAGGATGTTTAACAAAACACATATTCTAAAACACTAAATGTAACAATTTTATTACAAAACTCAGGTATTTCCAACAACACTTAACCAATTACCACTAACGTCCAAACACAATAAGGTACTCGAATGAATATTGCCATATAATTTAATGACGAAATTACCGTTATAGGTAGCCCATAGCTGCTTGATAGGACTGATCGTTACATGGTTAGTCAAAGTGTCGTTAAATGAGAACGATTCATAAAATTGTTGTGACTTGTACTGATAAAGTAAATATGTTGAGAAACGATACCTTTTGAATGTTTTACTAGTTAAGTGTCTATAATTTTTTTGTTTGTTATATGGAGATGAAGGTAGCCAATATAGAAGATAAGAAAATGTTGCTCAACATGTTAATAGTTACTTCCAATATTGCCAAAATTAGGTTTTACTTCGTAGATACTTTTAGATAGCTGTCTATCAACATTGTATCAAAACATTTTACTTGAAGCAACATAAAAAGGCGTTACGAGATTTGGTTTACGGTAAGAGCAACTAGATGTCACTAAAAGAAAACATTGAGACACATCAAAGAATGAAACGCTACAGTACTCTATAGTTAAAGTTAAAGGCATATATGATCACAAGATGTAGCTACTTGTTGCATTATTGTTGAAAATGCAAAAATTATAATTTCTCGAGTGTTTTCAATTATGGTTTACATCTTTTAATTAAACAAAAATTACTAAATAAATATGGTTTGAAGTGAAAACTCGAATATGCATATTGCAACTTTTTTAATGTTTTTGAAAATATCAGAAAGGTTTTATCGAAAAGAAAATTGCAAAATTTATATTTTTAACCGACTTCGACTTCAGTTGTCAATATATAGGATTAGCCGTCTACCCTTACTTTAAACAACCTACTTTAATTTATATCTGTATCTTGTTATAAAGTTTATAACATTACGAAGTATGTGTGTCCAGCAAGTTGGAAATGAAATTCAAGACCCTCATTTGTAGTGAATTGCACTTCTGTTTCAACAGAACTTCTCTTAACTGATTTAAATATACCTTTCCCAAATTAACAACAACCAAACAGGCACCCGCTACTAACCCTCGCACGTGTAAACATCAGCAGCAACTAATTTCCATTGTTACATAAGCCAGTCCCATTAATTTGGTAACCTTAACTATTCGTATAATGCAAAGTAAGTGTGCAAGTGTAAAAGGGACAAGTTGACGCTTCATTAAACTTTATAATTGGCTTCGAAGCGACGTAGAGGCGACGAACTAGAAAATACTTCGCGCTGCTACCACTGAGTTATCACAATTTCGCTGTACAGATGTGCCGGGAGATGCAAATTAGCTTCAGTAATTAAATATATCACATGTTACAGGTATTGAAGACTGAGATATTATACGCGAAGATTGTAGGTGAAATGCTTAGTGTTAATTATAACTTGATTTAGAAGGAAACCAAACGAAGAGTACTGTAATAAGTACGTAAGTAATAAGTGTTTGAATGGGCGAAGATGATCTTTTTGTAAGACATTAGAATTATATTGTCATAATAAATTCGTAAATTAAGTTTATACTAACAATGGAGCCTGTGTTATCCATTTTTTAAATATAAATGGCAAAGCAATTATTTAGGTAGTTGTTTAACACACAAGGGAATTAGTTCTTATTTTTGTCAATAGATGGCGTTGTTAATTCACCTCCGATTCCTAAATCGCGGTGTGAAGATTCTCCGCTAATAGTATGAGGTGTTGAAGTAAGGAATTTTTTTCAATTCATAAAACCAGTAAAACTATTATAACAGTGTTTATTTTGTGGTGTAAGCAGCATATCTACGAATAAAATCACTTGAGGTCAGTGTTTGGACCTCAAGTAAAGCTTAACCAATTTTTGAGTTTAGAACTCCATAGCCCCCAAGACAAGGGTCATACAGTAGTAAATCAAAATTTAGAGACTTAAAAGTAAATAAAAAGTAGAAATCGTCAAATGTACCAAAAAGTTTGTAACGGTATTGTAAATATCTAACAACAAAAAGAAAAAATGACAGCACTATCGGCGGATATATACAAGTTTGGTAAATAATCCAAAATACCTCATCTTACCAACTATAGCACAAGCCGCATAACGAGTTTCAGAATCGTGCCACCCCACCGTCAACTATACATTGACGATTCCCCATAATCCCAACTGTCACACACCCTACTCAATTCTTCCATCGAGATCAAGGAGATTTAGGTCGTGGTTACATATGACCTCATAAAATCCTTCAGCGAATAACTGGATGCGAGTTTTAGTTTGGTGCCTCATAAGGAGCAGTTTTAGATGTTTTGCGAGCAAATAAAAATTGTGTGGGTGGAAAATTGAAAGGTAGGATTATGAAAATGAGTTATATTGTAAAGTATGAAGCGTTTATTGAAAATGTTATTAAAATAGAAATATTCAATGTTATAGTCTTGAAGCCGAAATTTTCGAAGAAGAAATTTTAGCTGTGAAAAAAATTAGATGTATATTTGTATACTAACAAGAACAGACCTAGAGAATCATTCTACATAGACACAAAAACGGCCTACCACATTACTTCCATAGTTGTGAACATTTCAATGCCAACCAAGAATTTCATCTGCATGAACACTATCAACAGAATCTCAACTTCTCAACACAAAATACATCAACTATGGACGACATTACCTCCCTGTGTCCTCACCCACGTATTCAAGTAGCAAGCATGACTAGCGACATCTGTTGTTTGCAGTAAACTAGTCCACGGAGCGATGAGTAATTAAACTTTATAATTGGTTTGGACGACACCGACCAACTCTGACTTACCATTAAAGTCATTTCGCTATTTTGGCGAATAATCACGACAGAGATTGGTGCGAAAAATATTTTAGATTAGCAAGACGATTAAAGTTTACGGAATAAAGTTGCAAATTAACCAAATGAAAAGTTTCGGGGTTGTTTTAAAACTTGTGCTTTGGCTGAAGATAAAGATCTAGCAGGTGAGTTAAACACCTGCGTTTTTGTAGCGGAATGTTTTGATAAGGGGGCTAGAAGTGAGTATTATTCATGCAGCAAGATATTTTTCTTTGCTACCTAACCCACGATATAGTCAGAGCTAAAATTATATTGGATAGTATCCGTTAAAACAATAGACTTGTAGCAAAGGTTAGAAAGCGTAATGTCATCATCATCGACATCCAAGCGCCAGTCCCGGTTGCTAACCGTGGCTTTCACCTCGGTGCCCAGGGTCCGCTTTCCTGCTTAGAAGCCTCCACTTCGCTCGGTCTTTAACGTCCTTTGCCTTAAACCCATTAGCACACATATCGTCCCTTACGACGTCGATCCAACGCCTACGTCAACGTTAGAAAGCGTAATGTCTCTAACACTATAGAAAAAGCACAAGTATTAACAAGGAATATAAGTACACGGTTTGAATTTTCATTTACTCAACATACCTATTTACGAAAATGGGATTCCATTTCTAGTGTTTTGTCATTTCAATTCAGCTTAAAACCTTAATTTACAAACGATTACATTCACTTGTGTACGGTATGTAAATTACCAAGTTTATGGTAATGTCCTAAAAACTCGCTCAGAAATAAAACGAACAGGAACAAATGCAAATTGAAACGGCACAGAGTTCCAATAGGTGTGTGCTCTAGCAACTTCTATTAAAAATGCTAATTAAGTCCTTGCAACGACCGCGTTCCCGACTCAGTATTTGTCAAATAGAAACAGCACAGATCCGGCAAACTTATCCAAAGAGACTGCAACCACATCTCTGATGTTAATCATGTAAAATATTCATATACAGCCATGGTAAAGACAGCAATTAGCCATTTAAAATGAGCATTAAACCTTCCGATCTGGCGACTAGCACCAGAACTTCTGTGTTTCGGCCAATTTCCGACGTTATTTATTATTACTTGGCCATAATGAGCTCTTAGCCGTTACATAACACAATCCCATTATTGTGCGCCACAAAAGCATATCATAAATCAACAGAGCCAGTAAAGTTGACATCATTTTTAATAACAATGGGTCGGCCAAGTCATCTTTTGTAGGGTTTGTTATCGCAAATAAGCGGTGGATCTGTATCGCCGGGCCGCTTTGTCGCCGGAGTTTGAGCAGGTGATTAGGATATTAGAATTTTGAATTGTAAAGGTAGGTATTTTTAAGATACGGAAAGCCTTCTATTCTATGTCGTGATTTGTTAAAATGCGGGCAACGGCACGCTTATATCTAAATGAAAGACGGCTTTTTGTATTGGTAGATTACTTCAGAATGGGAAGTCTATACCGTTAAAAGATTAAAAATATAATGTGTGCCTTACAGCAGCAGAAAAAACTTCATCATAGCGAGGTTAGTAATATAAAATCGGAATCTTTCGGGTACGATCGACCGACTTGAGCCAAGAGTAAAAATAAAATGTTCAGCGTGCTTTTTCGCTTAAAAAAAATTAGTAATACAAGTTTTAATCACTTAATAAGTAAATTCACTTACTTATTAAGTGATTAAAAAACGAATTGATTCTCAAAGACAACTTTAACTTAAATCCCACTCAAACTGTATTAATTAAAATTGATATTCATAACTACGAACTCTGTTAGTCAGCAGCTGGTATACATAATATTGCAAATCCAAGATCCCGTCCCGTAGATAGCCAAATAGGTTGTATTAAACCCCATTGTTTTGCTACATAATAGCCAGATTATTGTGGCCTAAATACTGACGAGCGGGGATGCCATCGTGCCATAGTGTTGCGATGGAGGTATTGCTTGTGTGTGTTTTGGATAACAACGTATTAATTGCTACATTGATATTTATTGTTCAGCTTATAATAGTGTATCTGATTGATTTAGCGATATTTTTTGAAGTTAATGAGTGATAAAAAAATTGTAAGTTTATTGTTAGCCATTTCTATGTTTTCCAATGCAGTTAGAAAATTATATGTTTTTTTTTTATTGGCTATAAACTAATGCTTGAATGCGATCCCACTTGATATTGTATAATTATACATATAAATAAACCATCTTTCTTTTTTTCTAAGTAATTACTTAGAAACAAAGAAATATTGTTTATTTTGTACAGGAAAATGCATATTGAATGAAGTATTATTATAACAAACTACTTAGCCTGCGTTAAAGTAGAAAATTTAAAGAATGAGTAAAATCAATATTTAATTTGTTTTTCTTGCGGCAACATTTACACAATACGATTCTGCTGGGAAATGACTTTAGTATGATTCTGCTAATTTGTGTAACCATTACGACATTAGCAAAATTGCTAATGAGTGATTTGTATGATAGCATTTCAGAGTATGAATTGGGTTTAGAGGAATTGCGAAATGTGACTATTTTAGGCCCCAGTTTTCATGTCGCATTGGCCTCAAATAAATTCATTGATGCCTAACCCACGTACACCGTCCGGTCGCGCGGTTGATCGGACGAAATTTGCTTTGCAGCCACCACTCTCCACCACTTTTGAAAAAGTTCTTTCTTAGCGCATGCCTACGTATTATGCCTACGTAGTACCTTCGTGCAAATTTCACCGCGATCCTTTCAGTGGTTTGAAAAGTCTGTTGATTGTTGATACAACAGTCAATTAGTAGCAATTGCCTTTTGTATAATATTTATAGAAGATTATAAGTCAAGTACTATCGTACAATTTATCTCTAAAAACAATGCTTTAAAGCTCTATAAATGAAAACCAATATAACAACACCGATTACAAAAGATATTACTCTAAAATGGAAATTAATCCGCCTCCCGAAATCCGGCAAGATTTGACAATAAATCCCCATTACTTAATACCCATGTAGCATTAATAAACAGGTTTAATACCAATAATCCATCATACATAGATTAAGGAAATCCTAATAATATTCAAGCAGTAATAAACTTGAAATCCTAAAAGGAACTAACAAGTTATTGTTACTCGATAAAGGTAATAAATTCGCTGTATTTTATGATTCATACACTTTGTGTTACTACTCAGATTTATTTGCTTTGAAGCATTTGATTGCTATATTGTTGTGAATGAACTATTTGCTGATTTCTGCTTACCAGGCGAGTGGATACTGTATTCAAAATAGATGAAAAAACACATTCCTTAATGTGTGCAGTTGAAGTAGAAAAATGAACGCTGGTAAGTCAAATTGTCTATTGTATATCATTGTTATTATTATAGCTAGCCTGTGTTGTCCCACTGCTGGGCAAAGGTCTCCCTCCATTCTTTCCAGAAATAAATGAATAATTAACCAATTTTTTTTGTACACAATTTGATCAATAGGTGTTTGCAATTGTGTATAAAATCGAACGAGAATTTGAATCTCCTAACATTCAAAGAAGCTACAATTCCGAAACAAAATTCAAGGTTGTTTCCCAACGTTGAATAATTTCCTCTCTTCTACGAAAACCTTGAAATCTAACTTACAACATAATCCTGGCTTAATGAAATAACGCGGAATACTGTAATATACCATTTTAGTTATACAACGCTGGATAGAGCAACATACAAGTCTTTAGTATTCCGGATTCCGATTATGTTGGTACGCACTACGTATTATGTTGGTACACACTGCGTCTTATGTTGGTACATGCTGCGTCTTATGTTGGTGCTACCTATAATGTTGGAAGCCGTCTCGTCTTATAGTTGAGCTGGGATTAATAGTGAAGCTTGCAAGGAATTAATATTTTCTTAGAAGTTCTGTTGTTTGTGTAGTTTAGTTCAAGGAAGGGATATATTGAATTAGACTTCGATATCTCTAAGTATTAGACTTGGGGTAAAGTTAACGTACGTATTAACAGTACCGCTGTTTTGAGTCAAAAATTAGGACGACTTTTTCTCTAATAACTCCAGTCCAGTCCAATCGAAAGACGTCCACTAAAGATATGCGCCTTCCTAAGGTTTCCTCGTAATGATTGATCCTGTGCGTCTCGCATCCATCGTATTCTCGCGATCGTCATCAAGTCATATCCACCTTGAGGAAAACATAGTCAGGCTCATTGTTATCGTGGCATAGAATCTCAGAGACTTATAACAAAGAATGCTTGTTTTGGGTTGACAATTGCGGAGTCGTTGTGTATGGTGGGGGATCGGATATGGCGGCTCCTGATAGGGAGTTGCGTCGTGTAAATTCACGTAAATATAGTATCGTAAAACCTTCTGGCAGAAGATTAATCGTGAAGTTTTTGACGAAGCAGCACCGCCACAGTTTTGTGTTAGATTCATTTTGTGGCCGGCCAGGCTTTTGTAAAATATAAAAATAAAAAATTGGGATATCTTGTTATTCCTGGCTTCTTGCATATTTTTAATCAATGAGAAAACTTAGAGATGGGATACATGCTTTTCCTCGTTACCCAGAACAAAAATATAGAAACGAATACGTTTCAATTGTGCCCAAAATGGGAATGCCCATACATACCCGGCATATTTTGGGCAAACTGTACCCAAGTAACTTTGTAAGGGTGGGTATAAATAAAATCGGCTTAAGAGCACTGGACGTTTTAATAAAAACGGGACCTCCGTCATAGTTTCCTTTGTTGCACACGTGACTGAGGGTAGTTACAGCCCCAGATTAACAAGACCGCTAAACCCCCTTTTATAGGTTAACAGCACGGGTCTTCTTATATTGGACATAAAAAGGGCTGTGACAAAAGGCTGGGCCTTTTTTAGTATTCCGGGTCTAAATGACAAAACACAATACCCCGAGTGTGGTTTCAACAAGGTGATAGTCTTTTTGAGAAACTAAATATCTACCGTTTAATGGAAATTAATTGGTAAAGATACGATTAAAAACTATATTGAACCACAGTGGTATTTTCAATTGGTCGATATCGTTCGATGTGATATGTTTGACAATACTTAGATTTAGAGGTTGATTTTTCCCAGCATAAAAAAATCCTACTTTGGCAGCAAATGCTAACTGTTGAGTAGAATTTATTCTATTATTTAGATTTTTTAAATTATTATTTTCCTTTTATTGATTAATATTTCTACACAAAAAAAAAAAACAAATAAAACAATGTCACACTGGCGGTCGCATTTTCTATCGTCGACCACATCAGATTGTGGTCAAGTTTACGTTTGTGTATAATTTAAATTGTTTTTTTTTTTGTATATACCATAAAGTTTATTCTACCCGATTCTAAAAAAAAAAACAATAGCATATATGATATATCAAACAAGGTCTAGACCTTAGACAACAGGTCTCTAAAGGCCATTCAAAATTCATCAATGACTTTATATTATTAGGTTAAATTTGATAGAAAGCTAGCCTATTGTATCTCAATAGAATCAATTAACTCTACCCTTGTACATTATGTAAGCCACCGCAGCATAATCCGATCATGGGCCGAATTGGGCCGAACTGGTGGTGCCTTCCTAACGTTGTGTCTTACGTCTGTAGATGGTTCAACGCAATGGCAAACGCGATTCAGTGCGAATAGAACAAACAAGTGCTCCATCGTCGGCCGCATCGCTTGCCATCAGGTGAGATTGTGGTCAAACGCGAGCCTATCAATAATATAATTTAAAAAAACAATAAGCTATGCTATGCAAGGGCTATGATCAAAATTTCTTTGCGTGATTGTCTTTAACAATGAAGATACCCACAGGAGAATCAAGGTTATTGAGGTAGCTCTAAGAATCGCCAAACTCAAGTGGGATTGGGCAGGACACGTTACTCGCAGAACAGATGGTCAATGGGGACGAAAGATTTCCAGTGGTGACCACGTACTAAAAGACCTCACAAAAGGTGGACAGATGACCTGATGGGTGTCAAGGTTGCAAAGAAAAACTCTCTTCACTTGTACATTTGGTGTTGTAGTATATAATATATATTTTTTTAATTATATCTCAGAACTTTGAAGCAAAACATCGTGAGGAAACGGGCATGTCCTAGAACCAAAATTCGAAGATATGTGACATCAGCCAACCCTTGAGAGGTGGTCTGGGTCCCAGCAGTGGGAAAATTATAACGCTGTTGTTACGCTATGCTATAATCATGTTTTACTTTTTCCTTGATAAAACTAACTGTTATTCCTTAACAACTATTACAAAACAGTTAGCAGATGACAACAAGACTCCTCAAAATCAACTGATGGGCATTTACTTCAGCCAACATTTAGAAATCTACCGAAAAACTTCATATACCTATTTCCAGGTCAGCTAACGTCAAAAAGATTTGCCCACATTCGAGAACCATGCCATATAACGCTTCACATAACTGAATTTATACGAGTGTACGCGAAGCTTGCTATAAAGAGATTTTTCATTGTACAGAGACTAGGCTGGCTGGATTCCAGTTTCATTCGTCATAGACAAGCTGGAGAATTGGCAACGATACCGCTCACCAACCCCAAGTTATTGAGGATGTGTTAAATAACTTTTTTCTGGGTATTATTTATGGGCTGTATTTGGAGGGGATGGGAAATTGAAACTTGTATCTTTGCGAGGTCGTTTCACCTCAGGGTGGCGATATAGCCAATCGATATTGGCTTCTGCTTCCAGTTGAAGGGGTGACGAGTTCGTGGATTGGCTACGCATATGTAGTATTTTATTGTATTTTCTGTAGCTTCAGCAGTTTTGTTTTTTTTTTTTTGTACTGTTCTGTATCGTTTGACATGATGGTCTATGAAAAATGCTGCTTAAGGAAAATAGTGAATGATTTCTTTTTCATAATACAAAGCTTGATAAATCATTATTCACACGTTGTCGTAAACTGATGCCGTCAGTTAATAATACCAGCTCCCCAAGTCAAGTTACAATCGTTTTGTTTAGAGTTAGCGATGTTTTGTTGAGATGATGGCCGAACAAGGGCATATCGATACGATTATAACTTGGCTAGGCAGGAAGGGGCTTATTTCAATTTTTTTTTTTTTCTAATGAAGAGAAGTAATCTTCTCTTGCATAAAGTGATAAGAAATATGTAACCAAGATTTATTATGTAACGCATAAAGTTACAAAAAGTTTCTTGCACGTTCTTCTCCATGGAAATATACTTTTTGGAGCGTGAAATTTATCTTCACTTTTTTAACAGACCGACATTATTGACTATTCGAATATATAAATTTATTAATTTAGTTGTATGTATTTTTTAGTGAAATATACCAATATATTTACCATTACCATTTAATTAATTTATAATACGATTACAATTTTTTGTAATTAAATAATGTTATTATAGGTTTAACTCCCAAAATAGACGATAAATAATAATAAATAAAAGGCCTTTGATCACTGAAAAGCTGACTAACTCAATTATGTATAAACATACAAGCAACCAAACTTAACTCAACTAATATCTTATTTTATCCTTCTACTTACTTACTACTAAGATGAAAACAGAAACCTAGATTGAATCATAACTTACACAATCAACAAAAAGGCATCCTGAATAATACTTAGCAACAGTCTTGAATAAGTACGTCAAACGGCCACCAGAGGCGCTGTCGTGCTAGAATTGCACTATTGTACAACTTCCCATTATGCGGACTTGAACGAAACGATTTGTTTGAAAGGAGATTTTTATTTCCCCTTTTTACTATTTTGTTCTCCAATATTGAATATGCATGCAGAATGCAGACTCAGGAATTCCTGGTGTCCTGGTATGGCGCGTTACTGTGATTTCGATTCTTTGAATGGCAAAGGAATGTTTCTCCTACTTTTTAGGATTCGATCGTGGAGAAAATGTATAGGGACGAGACTCAAAGGGAATTCCTCGTTTTATGTTTCTGCGACCAGTTGAAGATTTTTGAGAAAATACGTTGTTCCTGCGACCTAGTACATAGAAAATGTTTTACTGTCTTGAAGATTGCAAGTTCCTTTGTATTCTAGTATTTTTCATTGATTTTTATAAGTGCCATGCTGTTTTTAACATGTTTTTTTTTTACTCTTAACTTTGGGTTGATTAGGAGCTAAACATACAAATATTTTTTTGATTTAGCGAATCTTAATTATTTTTTCGAAATTAGTTCTTTATTGGTTTCTTTTTGTTTTGTATTTTCTGTAATATCACAATATTTATAACGATGAAATCTATTTGTATTATTTTTTATTATTATAGGAATTCCAACGTAGAAAATATACATTATAAAGTGCAAGCAGTATCTATTACGTATCCCTCCATTTTTTTTCTAACAAACGAACTCTGCGTTTGTGGCTTTCTTTTTGGAAATTTTGCCCTGTAGTTGTCCGAAAACAAAAAGCTATCCCTGAGGTAAAATTTTCTACGTGAAAGCGAAGCACGTTTCCCAAAATGCTACCAGTAAAAAAACAGGCTAGCAACTCGGTGTCAATGCGACGTGACTTTGAAGCGTTTTTTTTACGGTGGGCAAAAATCATCCAATGACGAATCCCGCTCTTAGGTGGAGCAGGAAACACTCTTTGAGGCGCGAGGGAATAGAGCGTGCCATCGACGACTTGGCTTGGTCCGGACTGTTACCAGACAACCGGACGGCGAGCTACCTATTGAAGGCCGACCGCAAGACCACGCCTACGCTGGCCGGAAATCGAGATCGGAATCCCAATTGCGCCTGGGGCGTGTGCGCCGTTGTCCTATGCTGTCGGCCTCCTCCTTGGCTAGCATTACTGCTTTTCAGGAGGAGGCGACCGCTCGCCACCCCTCCTCGCTCCGAACCATGGCCTCTACCAAGGCTGACTTTGAAGCGTTGACTCCATGAGTGCATTATTACCAATGACCCTCTTGGCTTGTTCCTCAATTAACTCAAGTGCATCTAACGATATAACAATCTACAAGATGAGAACTGTACTCTATACACTATCGAACTTGCGCTTGATAACATTTGAGCAGCTGTTCCGGCGTGATACAAAAATAAAATCACGTAAAACTGAAACTAACAGTTAACAAAAATATCGACAAATATTCAACATAATTATGATTAACAAATTCAAAAAATGAGAAGTACTCGTACATTAAACGATGCATACATGGACCATGCCAAATTTATAATCGCGACGATTAGGCTAAAATCATTGGGTATATTTTTATAAACCTTTCACAAACTAAAAGATAATTTAATCTCTCGTATGCCGTAATTAGAGACACAATTAAAAAGTCATTGTGTCTCGCGTAGATCTGAGTTCGAGAGGTTAAATTATGTACCAATCGTGTGATATACGATTTTTATTCATATTATGTTTAATAAATGAAGGTCAAATTAATATTCGAATAATCTTGATGCGCAAGAAGCGACGCTAGATTCTCTTTTGCTTGTTCAAGGTCTTGCCTTAACAAAACAACATTCGGTCGACAATATACCTACCCTTGTCCAGAATATATCCTACTAATTTTATTTGAGAATCCTTAGGAATTTACGAGCACCGGGAGACGTCGATATTTTCTGTTAAGTCGGCTAAAACTTACTTACACCTATTAGACACATGAAAGGGTTGTATGTTTTTCTCTAGAGAGCGTGAGATAGAAACTTGTTTTAAGGTGAGCTCACAACCCCGCAAAGCTTGATTAGTGGGTATATTTACTGCCAAAAAACACTTTCTAAAATTTCTTAGGAGCATTTGACTTGCACTATCACGCAAATGTTTTCGTTATAGTACATTTCGACATGGCATAACAAAAATATAAATACAAAAATGTTAATGCGAATTTATTCTGTCTGTTACATTATCATAAGCGTATAACTACAAAAATGCTTGGGATTTGCATTCTTTTTTTTATCTACTTCTACCAGAATAACTTTACCTAAAGGAATAAAATTACTTGAAAAGTTAGTTGATTTAAAAAGTTTAATGATTGATCAGGCATAAACTTTTTTGTAAAATTATATATGTATATTAAAATTGTAAAACCACATGTTTTTCTTTTTATAAAGTAAATATGGAATTTCTTGCTGATTTCTCTGTATTAAAAAACTGTGCACTATCTTTTTACGTTTTTTATGTACCCGAGTAGGTCTAAGTGCAAATGAGCATTTCATTTATAACAAAAATGTATATCGTGTTGTTCATCTGTCTGTTGTGTGTTTGTGTGTTGTATCGTGGTGTTCGTGTTGTTGTGTTGTGTGCCCAAGAGCAGGGCCGAAGCTTACTGGGGCCCCGGTCCGGTTTCAGAAAGGAAGGTCCGACCCCAGTATGAAAGATAAGTAGGAAAGGCGTAGGTCGTTTAGTCTAAAGTTCACAAAGCCTCTTTCAAGTTAGAACGACTGTACTGTACCTAAATTTTCATTTCTAAGTGTGGCCACAGCTTTATTATTTCGTCTTTATTTTGCAAGGCTCTTTCTATGTAGTAGTAATTTAGTGTTAACCTAGTTTGAAGGTTTTAAATTGATTCTTATTGTTCTGAGTAGAATAGGCTGCAAGCGACCCGTGGGGGTCGTAAAGGCGACAAAGGGATTACGGAACGAGGTGGGTAGGAGCCTCCTGTCCACTAATAACAAGTAACTGCGGTCACCAATTGTCCACTGTTGTTGGTGACCTTTCGTTGTAGGGGTCATTTAAGGACATCGTTTTAGAGACCGTGAAGAGACGATTGTAAATGTTCAAAAATTTACGGAAATGTATGAAAATGTTTTATCAGTTACGATCCTGATGATCCTAACTGATAAATCCTTTTCATATTTTTTGTTCATTGATGTAAAGAAAGAAAAAAAAACGAAGGTTTTTTTTTATGTTGAGGATTTAATCCTTCAGTTGTCTATTGCATTTTTGGACCACGACTTCCCTTACAGAAAGTTCCCGTGGCTAGCGGGTATCGGCCTTGTTAGGCCCCTACGGTTTAGCTGACATCTCACACCATCGACATTAGGGGTAATTATCGGATGGTCAGACAAGCTCGTCGTAAGCAACTGTCTATGTACTACGACTCTCGAGGCTCAGGGCATCTCTTGTCACGCCCGACGGCTAGAATGTGAAGATTTTAGATCTGTTCTTTCACGGTCGCGGCGGACTTCTTTACTAGCATTACGGTATCGTAGAAAAAATGCGGTTGTCAAACATTTCCTTATCTTCCTCTAAAAGTGCCTTACAAATTAACATTATCTAATAGTACCTATCCACCAATCAACACTGGGCCCCCGTGCTAGATTATAGCCCATTCCCTCTCTAAGGGAGGAGGGCTGTATCTCAGCAGCGGGAACATTAAAAAAGCTCATGATGATGATGAATTAAATAGTACCTACAATTTCCTTTTGCGGGAAACGTCTAGTGCATACACTAGGAAATCCTATCGCACATTACCACCAACATACATTAGACGTAATTTAAGATTTAGATAATCACGTGAATATTCTTAAAAACTACGAAAATAGACGCTCAATTTTTATTAGTAGTACAGCGTCATATATCAAGCTTTATATTACAATATTCCTGCGTTTTGACATCAGGAAGAAAACTGGTTAGAGATGCGCAATTTTCTGGGTAATCTCATGAATATTTCGCCCTTAAAAATGCCTACCCGAAACCCATCGATCACAAGCCAGATTGAACAACATCCGTCTCATCAAAAAAGATCCACTACTATTTGGTTTATCATCCATTTCAAAAATATTATATGTTTGCTTATATTTTCTTGTAGATAGAGTTGATTAAAATATCCGAAAATAAATAATGATAAGGCCTTGTTTGCCTGCGGGGACAAGGTGATTTGCGTCCTTTAGTTTGGTTGGGACTTTAACGAACCATGTAGATAATAATCATGGAGGTAGATATGTGTCTTGTTATTGTCATTTTGTAGGGAATTGGAAGTCATAGTAACAGTATTTTTTTATGGTGGATAAAATCATCCAATGACGAATTCCGCCCTTGGACGGCGCAGGAGACGGTGTCAAACTTCTACTGATTAAACGACCCACCGTTCCCTCTTGCCTTAGTTCCAGAGCCCCCCAGTTGTACGCTTTCGCATCAACCCTTGGCCCCAGAAGGTTTTAACCCTGCTGGGCCCTTACAGTTGTTGACAAATCTTACTATAATCAATATTTCAGCTGAAAAACGTCCACTGCTGGACATAGGTTTCTTTCTTGTTAGAAAAAATATCGTTTTGTGTAAGCGTTGCTACAGCGATCGGTCTTGTGTGTCTCGAATCTATGGAAATCTCGCCATTTTAGCCAAGTTACTTCCTTTGTTCTCATATCACCTTAACGCTCAATCACGTGGTCAGAACAAAGGATTTGAAGGCGTGGCCAATTCCAAGCGTTCAACGTTAACGAAACGATCGTAACTTGACTAGAGGGAAGTCATCGGTCCATCTTGTAATACCTACGCATTCTAACGCCACGTTTCCTGGCACGCGTAGTTACCAACTAAAACGTTATACTTTTGTAAGTCGGCTTTTCTGGTTTTGTTCACGAGTTAGTTTCAACTTACTCGATAGATGGCGTTGGAGTCGAATTAGAAGTCGCATAGTATAAGTACACTGGTTAGATAAGTAACTGGTGAGCACTAAGAATATTATACAGTGGTTTCATTACATTCTTCCTGTAGCATACCTTCAGGTCAACCTTAACTCCAAACAGTCCAAACACCATCTCGGTGTTTAACAGGTTTTTTTGTTCGTTATTTAACGTGTTAGTGTTTTGCTATTAAAATCAATTGTATATTTATTTTTCTTTTTAGCAACTGAACCCGGTTTCTGCTAACTTATTGCTAAAACCCGGTTTCTGCACAGAAATTATCTACCAGCAACTAATTAATCGCAAGTCAAATAAATAAACCAATTTATAATTCATATAAACAATTATAGTAGCTATGAGAACCACGCGTTTAATAGACGAAATTAAAAAACAAAATAGACTAATTAATTAATTGTGAATCGTTTCGGCCTTAAACATTTTATAGATCAACACAAGATAAGTCATTACAAACCTATTACGATTTAACTCCCATCGTTAAATTAAAAGTAAAACATTAAACCAATCCCTTTACAGCTTGTAGTTAACAGAACTAAGTTAGTTCGTAAACTATGAATTAACTCCTCTTGCATCTTGAATACTGGTTGAGTAACTGATACAGAACATGGTTTAGTTATAAACTGCTCTGAGGTATTCAGACTTAACACCATTTTAAAGATAACCTATTAAGTTTATGACGAATCCTACTTAAAATCTCGAACGACGGGGGCATTGCTATTGAAATAATAAAAAAAAAAAATAAGTAAAAAGACTTACCTTGATTTTTTCTAGAAAAAAATTAAATATAAAAACCAAAATTCACGGTAAAATAAATTTCGTAAAAAATTGTGAAAAAAACTACAATTAAGAATTTTTCAAGGTCAGCAAGTTGTACAGACGAATATACAAACGGAGCTCAAGGCGTGATTTGGTCTTGATTTCAGGAATATCTCTTTGTCAGCATGGTGTAACTACACGTTTGAAAATAAAAAGTAAAGTCGTTTTTTTTATTTAATATAATAGTTGGAATACCCATCTTATGACTGTATAAGCCTAAATACGACTAGACGGCGAGCTACCCATAGCTCGCGGTCCGCAAGCCTGCGATTACGGTGGCCGGGAATCAGGATCGGGAGCGCAGCGGCAGCGAAATAGGAAAGTGATCAGCTTTTCAATGGTTGTAAACTATAGTTTTTTTTAAGTCCAATGTTTACTTCTGCTATTCTGACGTCTTTCATCTCACAACTTTAAGAGGCTCGTTCGGGAAAAAGAGAGCTTCTAGATTCTAAGATTCTTGGCTTCCACCTTCCTATTTCCGGGAAGGTGCTAAGCTGTTCCAAGGTGAAAGTTGTTCTTAAATGTATAATTTTAAACATTTCTTATACCACATATGTACATACTAATACTATCCTTTTTCATATATATATTTCGGAATATTTAATAACTAAATTCCTTGTCCTGCTCTAGGTAAAGCAAAAAAGAAGGTCAGAATTGTATAATCAAATCCCATGGGTATCCTTTCATTATCATCGCCGACAGAATGGCTTTTAAAGCTAATGGACTACTAGGCAAGTTCTTGGAAAACGAGACAGGTAAAAGCAGAAGCTCCCGTTCGATTAGAAAGTTCATTTCAACGAAATAGTTTCCAAGTTTCCATTATCGCAACCCTACTTCACCATCACCCAATCTAATTACGCTGGGTCAGAACACAAGAGGTACATTAATACGAAATATTACTGAGTAAAACAATTACAATTGTTGGAATAGAAAGCCAAGGCTTCGGGCTTAATTAGGGTGACGTCACACGGGTTCGACGGAACTCAACCGTGGTGTATCGTCCCATTGATTTCCGGATCGTTCGAGTTGCGGTCGAGGGTGTTTCGCTAGGGGCTCCTGCGGTTTATTGCGTTTTTATGACCTGGTTTTTATAGCGAGGTCGTGTAATAACAATTATCAACCGCAAATCGATTAAAGGTAATTTTTAATTATGTAAAATAGTACTTGACTACGATCCTACTTGACGGTAAGCAGTGATGCTATCGTTTATGGTGAAGCGCATTATTTTTTTAATAGCATATTTACTTTGAACTTTTTGAAAACATTTAAAGTGACTGGAAAAAGTTATTTGGACAGTCTTGATATTTAACGGTTATTTGCGCTTCAGACAACGGGTATAAGTGGAATATGGGTAAATATAATTCTTAATTTTTTGTTGTACACCAAACTGTATATTTAAACAAATAGAATTACAATATTTATTTACAAAGGCAAGATTAACTCAAAGTTGAGTTTTCTTCCAGCAATAGGGTTGCTGGAAGAAAACTATATATGTGTGATGTATATTTTTTTTCTCTGATACAAAGCAAAGATAAGGCTGACAAAGGAACACGCTTGCTGCAGATTGTGGAAACATAGATTCCGGCTAGGATTCTACTTAATTTTTTTACTCTTTGGAAAAACACAATATAATTTGAATTTTGTAACGTTGTTATCAAATATTAAACAAGAATAGAAAAATATCGTTAGGTTAATCAAATAACTGCACTGCCCATGATTAAAGTAATGTTACTTGAATCACAACAAGTCAAAAGGGTGACGATAAGGGTCAAGATAAAATGGCTAGCCGTATCTTTTACTCTAAGCCACCATCTGTCTTTGAACTTAACAAGGATTTATGTGGTTGAATTAATCCAATTTAACATAGAGCCCTTTGTAAAAAGTACGAATTAAGTGGAGGAGGAAGAAGCTGCTTCGAGATAAGATAAGCAGCTTGCATCCAGTGATAAGTAAAAATAATGACCCGAGGAGATTCTTTTATTTCTGGTTATAGCTTTGTGCAGAATAGTCTGCGAAGAGGTATAGAGAAAAAATAAATTAAGTATCATTGTTGAATGTAATGTCAAATTGTATTGCTATAATGCCTATTTGTACTCAAAATACGCGCATTAGACGTAGAGTTGCGGATATCTGCCCTAACTACAATGCTATACAATACTTATTTAATGTGTATACCAATATAATTTTATATAGACATAATACAACGTGTACAATAGTTCATAGTTAATAAGTTAAAACACTTTTTGTATTTATTAGTTTATTTTTTATAAGTTTTACCTATTTGTGTATTGTGTGCTATGGGCCTTAGTTGCCTGAAAATAAAGGATTATTATTATTATTATTTCCTCTTTATTTACTTTCTATACATATATAATTTTACATTTTTAAATATTTTCTTAGAAAAAAACACATAAAAAAAACATTTAAAAATATAAAAAAAATAGTAGTCCGCCGGTGTCGGGAGCAGGGTCCAAGCTACCGGTGGTTAGGGCTCCAGAGACAGGAACTTCCTCACAATACGAGCCGTGTCGAGGAGTACTGCCTTCTGTATCAGGCCCTTGATCCAACCGCGCAACGACAGCTTCGACAGATGGTCGTCGAAGCTTTTGGCTAAAAGGCCATTGGCAGTCACGACAATCGGCACAATGACAGCCGAATCCACATTCCACATGTCGACAACCTCGTGTGCTAAGTCGAGATACTTGATTTGTTTCTCTTTCTCAGCTTTCACGAGATTCTCGTCATGCGGGATGGTGATGTCGACAATCATTGCGCGGCGCGCTAATCGGTCTATCACCACTATGTCCGGCTTATTGGCTACAATAGTCCGGTCAGTGATGATAGACCGATCCCAGTACAACGTTACATGATCCTTCTCGAGCGGTACCTCAGAATCCACCAGGTTGTATTTTAAAGCAAGTTGCTGGTGAATAATCCTGGCTACTTGGTTATGTCTGTGCAAATATTCGCCGTTGGCCAGACGAGAACAACCAGAGATAATATGTCTGATGGACTCACCCGGACGATGGCATGCCCGACACATGTCAACCGTCCCGTCCTTCATAATATGTCTCCGGTAGTTGTTCGTTAGGATAACTTCGTCCATAATTGCACAGATAAAACCCTCAGTTTCTCCGAAGAGGTCGCTGAAACGTAGCCAGGCCACGGACGCTGGGAAATCTACATCAGGCTCGTGAAGAGCCCGATAAAAGCGCCCGTGGAGCTCCTTGCTTTTCCATACTTCCTTGCGGTCATCAGTAGTCAGTACCACAGGTTTGCGCCAGTTCTCTTTAGCCATGGATAACGGGGTGAGTCCCTTGTCCACTGCGACCACATCGCGGTGCATACCCACGTCGGCTTTGAGAAAGTATTCTCTGAGGCTGCACACCTCGCGGTATTATTATTATTATTAATAACGGCTCATTAACTAAAGTTTTTTTTATAGAAGATTTTTGTATTGATTTTGTTGTTGTTTTCATTTAGAAACATGTAACTATTATTATAAACAATCACTAAAAAAAGTTTAATAAATGAAGCAAAGAACATAACAAACTAAATGTCAATCTACTATCAATATTGACAACAAGTCTTGCGTAGAAAAATTTAATTAAAAATTTAAGAGAAACAAAAAAGTTTGTCCCACAAACAATTTTCTAAAGAATCCCCGATCTCTTCTTTATTAAACCACTCTAAAATCAATTTATTCGAAGTCAATTTCCATAAAAAAGGGTAGGAGACACCAAAAACTCATTCCAGGGATGCAAATTACGTCACTACTCATAAACACTTGCATAAAGCGAAGGCGTCTTTATTAAAACCAGCAGAGATCCTAATTTCCATTGAATCAACAAAGCAGAATGAGGAATGCACCTCATATACAATGTTTGTTGTATAGAATATTGCCCAAGGGTGTGGAATATACGGCTATATTTTGTGTACGGTACCGCCGCCGCGGTGGGTGATATGGAGCACCAATTTCGGTGATGCCAAATATTTGCTGTTGTGTATCAAAATTAGGTGTACAGATTTAGGAGTAGCGGCTTTAGGTTTCATATGTAGGTAATATAGTATTACTCTGTCTTTTGTACATCTACTTTTAACGTCAAATATTGCTTAACAGCTGTGTTTTTGACAGTTAAATTAAAAATGATTTTGGTAATACATTTTCTTGTATATATGTTATAGTATCTAGACTCATATTATTACGCTATGACAATTTTATGTAATTAAATAATGTTATTATGGGTTTAGTAATGCTTGAAATGAACAATAAATAAATATGGTTATTTATTTTGTGCTTTTATATTTTTGTTTGTACTTAATGATATATTTAAAAATCACTGGACTGATTTTAAAATTTCTTTTACCAGTTCAAAGCTATCAATGAGTGATATAATAAACTAATTATCTACTTTCACGCGAGCTTACAACCAGTTATTACATTTTTGATCAAGTTTTATACGTATACAAAAAATCTGAGTTTGTTTCGGTGTTTCTTAAGGTAGTCATCTAGGAAACACTGGATTCATCTAGCTTAAACTGACGAAAAGAAAAAATATTGACGTGTAAAAGTGTTGTTTTAAAACCTATTAACAAAATAAATATCATTTATCTAAAATATTAAATTTTATTCTATCTTTTTAAAGGTGATAAAAATGACTGTATATAGCAATTTTGTTAAGCAGTATAGTATATAATATCATCTATTTTTTAATTCATATTGAGAAGAAATCGATATCTACGTATGAATCACGATAAAAATATACAAAAGCGCCTTTAAAATTGTGATCTTAAAAGAAAAACAAGAAAATTAATTTAATTTATTAATATTTTTTAGAATCTTATAAATATTTATGGTTTACCTACAATAAACAGTATATCTATCTAAAATATTCTCGATGTTCCCCAAAACCCAAATGGTCGTATTTAATCATTATTACTTCAAACATAATGATTGAATCACTAGCAATTCACACGGCAACGTACACACAACATACTCGTATGTTTTCTCTATACAAATACTTAGAATGCACACTGTCAACCAACAGAGACATCTCCAAGTTATTATATCCACAAACTCCAAATAAGATGGCTGCTGTAAATTATTTTCAAGACAAGAGACGTTTCGAATAACTTGCGAGTTGTCTAAGCAACATATTTCCTCTAACTTGTGAATAATGTCTTAGTTTATGCTAAGACATAATTCAAAGTTGGAGGTTGGGTGTGGAATGCTCTAAGGCAAGCAGACCGCTAGTTCTCTCGGCCATAACGTTATGGTTATGAAATGTTGGCGAGTTAAATTCCTTAAGTTTTGGGGATTCTGATTTTGTGATGTTCACACAGTGATCTTGCTAGGGTTATGTTACTTATTTTGCATATAAGTATTAATAATATTTACAACTAACTGCTACCAGTGGCTTCGTCTGCATGAGAGTGGAAATATAAAGGTCTAAGTAAGATCTAGGTAAGGTCTAAGGTAGGTAAGGTAGGTAGGTGATGAAATCGGACTTGCTTACGGTGAGTAATGTGTAGCTCTGTTCGACCGTCCGCTAACTATCCAACTGTGTAAAATTTCGGGCTATTTTATATTTATAAACTATTTTTATTTTAAATACAATTAAACTAAACATCCCTATTTTTTCTTTCCAATAAAAGAAGATTTTAATCCATCAAAATACTCCTTTTAAAAACGTTTAACTAAGTAGCAACTTAAATTCTAGCACTAATGTAGACAGAGCAGTGTTGGATGGTTGTTTAGTCATAATTACGGAGTCGACTAAGTCGTTTAAAACTATAAAACAGTAGTATGGTAAAGTTCCCGAGCGCGTACATTTTCTCATTAACTCTAGATAGCTAACGTTCCTGGACTTCTATGATAAGCTAACCATTCGACTTTTTGACGAGCATTTTTCAAACGTGTTTTTTATTTTAAAAATATGTAATTTTAATTAGGCTTATTATATTTATGGGAAATATGGGATGTAAATTAAAGATAATTATAACAAAAATGAATATTTATTTAATTGTTAAGAACCAAATCACAAATCTTAAATGGCACATGTTTCATTGAGATCAATAAGGCATAATTTCTTACAACGAGTAAATTAGGAACTATTATTTAGAAATTTTTACTTTTACTTACAGTAAAATGAAGAAAAAAGATTAAAATTATCCGTGAGTATCAAGTTACTTAGATTTTTTTGGCACAAGTTGGGCAAAAGTCAACCGTATGTTCGCCACAGATGGGAACTCTGCAACTATAGCAGTGATTTTTGGTCATGCGCCTTTTCTTATAGGAACACAAACTGCAGCTTTTCCTTTTCCTTGTTGAGGCATTTTCAATCATAGGACTACTTCCAGAACCAGATTGCTCAAGATTTTGACCTTGGCTTTCAGCGCGATCCTCAAGTTCGAACCCAAGACATCTCTTATCTTGTCTTTCATTCTACGAGGCATTGTTGGTATTTCCAGACGACGATTTAGCCAAGGTTCAACGAGTTTTTCATGCAGTTGTTTCATATAGCTCCTTCGTGCCAGTGGTTTACCTCCAGACACCAATACATTATGGCAGTAGATGACGTAGGAGTTGATACTCGTTATATAGGTTGAGGCAAGTGGATAATGCTGCAGGAGATAGATGGTGAATCCTCACGGAGACGACGAGCATTGGAAGGTGACCTTTTTTGGTCTTGTTCAACATCTAAAGGTCGACTTACTTGCGCATCTTCAGAGTCCGAGGGTTCGTCGTGAAAGTCACTTTCAACGTCATCTGCCAACAAACCATCCTCATTTTCACTATCTGAAGAAACATCATTTGTGTTGACATAATCTTCATCATCTAACGCCCGAACTATGTCGTCATCTGTGATCAATCTTGCAGCCATTCTTCACTATCAACGAAATAACTAAAAAAGAAAACAAAGCAAAAGCAACTCAAAGCACGTAAGCTAAAAGTTACGCATAAGCTAACCATTCGTCAAAAAGACGAGTATGCAGTAGGTATTTCAAAAACAAAAGTACTTACCGGCTAAACGCAACCACCACGCGACGCAGTCTAGCGGTCACTAAGTTGGCGCGAAACCGTAAGAGTTTAGGTAAAACGCTGAGAAAGGGAGATGGAGATGCTATTAGATGCTCGTCATTTTGACGAACGTTAGCTATCTAGAGTTAACTTTAGAAACTAAACCAAGTAAGTGTTGCCTGGCTTTTTATCATGGTGAGTTAGTGAGACTGGAGTAATGGAGAAATAATAGTATAAGGTCTTCTTGGCTCAGGTAACTTGGCCTTATTTCAAAATTTATATCTAGACTTTTCATCATCATTTTAGCTGAAAGATATCTACTGCTGAATATTCTCCATGTGTCGCCAGAACGAACGGCTTTGTGCGTCTTTCATTCATTCGATGCCCGTGTTAAAATTTAGAGTCCCAAACGAACGCTGGGGTTTGCACGCATAATGTCTTTCTATTAGGTGTCTAATTACGGTATTTGAAAGGTTAATTGGCCATCGATCTACTTTGTAGAGTACAAAACTTAATTTTTGTAAGAGTTCCTTCCTATATCGTTGAAGTTTGTCATCAGATCAAAACAACATTTCTATGAGATCAATTCTAGAGTATTACCGTTCAAAAAAATAATCTGTCCATAATAATGATCAAGATTTCGATAAAAATACATACAGACGAACATAAAATCTCACAGCAGCCGTTTAAAAAAAAATGCAATTCAACACAAGACAAGAAACCTTCTGAGGCCAAGGGTTGATGCGAAAGCGGAACCCTGGAACTCAAGCAAGAAGGAACGGTGCGTCGTTTAGTCAGTAAAAATTTGACACTGTCTCCCGCTTCGCCCAATGATTTTTCCCACCATAAAAAAAAAACAAGTCAAGATCATTTAATAATAGACGAACTCAAAGAAAGATCAACAGTAAAAAAACAAATGAAAGTCGTCGCCAGACTTATCTGGAGATGAGTTTCATTTGTCTTAACAAAAGACTGGCGTTCTAATACTGCAAAACATTTCTTAGTAGTTGTTAAGTTCCATTTCATAACTACGAAAGCGTGAGGTGATAACTGCACCACAGAATGTTTGTTTTCCACTTGTGAACTGGATATATAATTATAAGTACTCAACAATTATAACTAAACTAAACCGTAGTAAGTAGTAGTAGAAAAATAGTGCTGTGATGACGAAAGGAGACCGCATGAGTTATTTTTTTAACTCTTGAGGCCCACACAAAAGTCAGCAATCGCACACCTATAGTCTTTATATTATTTCTCTAATTACGGTATTTGAAAAATACAAAATATACTCTGAGAATTTTGTTTTACGATACCCATAAGAAAAACTGTGCCAGCAAAGCTGGACAAACCTTTTATTCGCTACCATAAAGAGTAAAAAATCTATTAACATAAATAACAAAACAGTTTTTTTTTTCAGGTGTAAAATCATCCAATCACATCTGTCACTCTTGGGGGGAGTGGAGGGGCATGTCAGATTTTAAATGACTAAATCCTTTCTTCTTAGGTTCTAAGGCCTTGCCTTCCCCAGTAGGCTTAAAACCTGTAGGGCCTTTACGAAAATAACAAATACAGGTGGCATAACGCTAAATACAGAAGACAATGTATGTACAAACAAACATAAACAGTACAATACAACAATAAGGAAAATGTCTGTTTTGATTAGTTGTACAGACATCTGAGAGCTCACGTAAGTTCCTACTTAAGTGGGTAAACCTGATTTATTTTGTTAGAACAAGGATACGACGGTGTGTGAGTTAGGATTAAATCTGCACTTGAATTCATGATTCCAGATTTCTATCCATCTATCATTCGACTATTACTTTTAGTACAATGTTTTTAGGTTGATTTTTAATTGACATGTGTAATGACATATGGTACTGAAACATGGTCGCGTATAATGGGCCTAATTAAACTTAAAGGTAACCAGAGGGCAAGGTTTCCGACCATAGCCCAAAAAAACTCAAATTTAGGGTGCAATGGGCAGCGCACATTATTCAAAAATCAGATAAAGAAGCTAAACGAAAGGTAGGAGCTAGACGAACAGGATCGGAGGCTTATGTCCAGTGGTGGACTTATTCTGGCTGAAATGTGCCTGACCGAAACACTGTGTGTCTTATTTTAAAATTTTCGTCGTGTTTTTAGTTTAAATATAATTGTAAGTTTTTTATTGTATAAGATTGTAAACAACTATACAATGGTCAAAATTTACTGTGGATTTTTTGAGATCGTTTCAAAATAAAAAGCTCCTCGACATTTCCTAATTGTGTGGTTTGAATACAGTTGAAACTTAAACAAAAACCATTCCACCGAGAAAAAGAAGCCATAACATTCATAAGACAATAAAAGAAAAACAACATTGAACATAGCAAATATTCCTATAAAACCGAGAAGCATCTGGCGGCGATGGGAAAGCTACCCATAACGGAAACATACAACGTATGCGTGAGCCAAACAATAGAAAACAAAGAAGATAATTAGGAACAAAACACAATAGAGTTACAATCCCTTAGCATTAACACGTATTCTTTGAAAAACGATAACATTATTGAAGAAACACCGCACGTACTAGCAGAAACAACAAAATACTTGTTCGAAAAAGTTGAACATACAATGGTAGAAGAACAGTATCAAACTTCTGCCAAGGTATATCAAAATGCTGATAAATAAAAGGTAATAAAAATCCTATCCGAGAAGCCCTGACAAAAGTTTCGGAGTTTCTACTTTAAAGTGACTGTACACATTTGAACGCGGTCTCATACATAGTAAATTGCGCTGCGGTCGCCCGATATTGGCGTCCGTAAACTATTCTGTGACAGTATCTCTTAACATTGCCTGATGTTGGTGTTTAGATCGAGTGGATTTTCAAAGTTATCTATTACAGCACCTCATATACGATACGGTATTGATTTTGTAGGGTGCCAGTATGAGCTTGTGTTTTAATGAAAAGTCCAGACTGATTCTAATTGAAAATACATTTTGTTAAATCGAACGAAATTTTTTAAATTTTCAATCTGTATGTATAAAAAAATAACAATAGAATGCTACCTATAACTGCTATTGATACTGTAACGGCCTTCTATTTTCCAAGCTCTTTGTGCTGTACTATGAAAAGATCAGGAGAATAACAAATAACAGAAATGTGGCAACCTTGTCGGCAGAAGCCGTCCAGTGTTTTGGACAGACTTTAATTTAATTTATTGCAAATCACATGTTTTTTTAAGGCTTTAAGTATCTATATAAGTTCATATGATTCCGATGCCGACGAGAATAATTTTTTCATAACCATATTTTAATATATTTAATAAAAAGTTTTTGTTATTTAAGGTTACAGGTGTAATTCTCGCTGTCCCCTATTGTTTCATCTACGTTTTTCGTTTAGGTAGCGTCATGTTATCCTTAAAAATCTTCTCTAAAATTTTAGTGTTAGATCACTGAAATTTTTCAATTCGAACTAGTAGTTCCTGACTGAAGAATATTTAAATGCGCTTAGCATTTAAATATTCTTAAGCTTTGTAATATTAGTATAAATATATATATACATATTTATATTTACGTTAAATATTCAGTTATTTATTAAAACTTTTATAGATTTGTATGCATAAATTAAAATTTCACATAGATATTAGTTTATAATGAACATTTTTCTACTACACATTTCAAGTAGAAGCAACAAAATTTATAAAAGTAACCGTCCATCAGAGTCCTTTGATCATACCTCGATGCTCACTAGACACTTTGTGCCTATCGATCCCACAAAGATAAATATCCTCCCAACTACTGTTGACCTAGTACTGCACAAGACTGAAGCCGGTCTATGAATGGCATATGTCAAACATGCTGTTGCCAAACATGTCTCGTGGGACATTGCAGACGTTGTTAACGACGAGGAACATGTCCTGCTTGGGAATACGTTAACTATCGAAATTGACTGGAACTTGTACGTTATGATGGCTTTAAGTGTTGGCGGTATCGATCCACCGCCGTCAGTTTTCTGCTCCCCTGGTAGTTGTTTGTGCAAACATTGGATAATTAAATTTATATTGTTTTATGTTTATTTTACTACGTTGTATAAGTTGGATTGCATTGTAGAATATTACGTATATTGAAGGGTGTTTTTAATGTCATAAGGATATTATATATTGTATAATACAGATAGGATAATGTGTGAAAATTAATAAGGATATATAATACTCCGCATGCTGAGCTGCTGCCCGATATCATGCCTTGCATTACAATAAATACTTGTATGAATAAGACACTTGAGTGGGCTACGCGTGTGGAGCAATTCCACGTCCGAGACAAAATCCGCAGAATATCTAAAACACCCTACGAAAAAGTTACTTTTTTCAAAAAATTAATTAAAATATTGTCACAAAATCACATGAGAAGTTAGTACATAGTTTTAATTAATCGTTTCTATGGACAATTGTTAGTACCTAAAAGTACAATAGTAATAAAAAATGTATAGAAAGTAAGCTACACACGTATTCACGAAGTCTACATTGATATCATAAAGAAGAAGCTATTCAAAAATTAAAATAAACGTATCAATAAATGAAATGGGTCTTTTTTTTAAAGCACTCTTTTAATTTCACCCGTGAAGGTACTTTGATGTCTTATGACATCTCGAATAGGGTTGCCAAAGTAATTAAAATCGTATACATTTTTAATATTTTGATCTGAAAAAACGAGGATTGAACGACTATATTTAACTTTGTTTAAAGGCTTTCCGTTTTTGCACAGCGTCAAATACCAGATCAAAGAGATATTTTGGGCAGCAAAATAAATGCGGATGGGCGAAATGAATGTTTCAAATACTTTAATTTTGTTAAACAATGTTTATCTACAATCAAAGGCAGGAACTTTAGACTCCGTTTGGTAACGGGATATTAAAATCGTTTTGAGATGAAGGGAAATGTGTTTAATGACAACATTTTAAACGGTTTACTAATTAAAACTTGTGATAAATAATTATAAAACAAGAAGGCAAGAATAAAGATAATTATTTGGGTTTTTCAACAAATTTGAATCGATTATATCATGCCAGTGTTTATTATTCAACTACTTTAAAAGAGATTGACCGATTTTTATGACTAGTTTTTCTGTATATTAGTAAGTCTGGTAAAAATAAAAGAGAGAGTAGTAAGGTTCAACCCTTAAAGGGGTAAAAAAGTCGCAGAAAATTTGTTTGCGGGCAAGATTGCGGGAAAAATGTAGTTATTATTATAATATTTACCTACTTATATATAACTACAACTATAATATAAGTCAAACAAAAACTAACTAGTTTAGATCCATATTTAATCGTAGTTGTCATTATTATTGGCCGAGCATGTTTACGTCCTAATTAGTCAATCGACGAAAAATAATAAATCGACAAACACACTGATTCATTCATAAGCCGACACCGGTGACACTGAATGTCTTTTTACTGTGTCTGTAATTACAGTATTCGAAAACTTAAATTATCTAGTCTAATATAAAAAAACCCAATTTCTAGTAAACATTATATTTATTGATACCTGAAATTGCAGTTGTAGTTTAACATTAATTATGAAGTTAAATTGTATGATTAGAGGACTGACTCATTCTTCATTAAAAAGCATATTATTGCTGGTTGATATGGCAATATTGCCAGTCTTTTGGTCACATTACCGACAGATGGCCATTCGAAGGGGTATTTCGAGTAATACTAGACAAAAATTTAGAGCAGTGGTGGCCGAGTGGTAAACGCCCCGACTTACGAGTTGTAGGTCGCGGGTTCAAACCCAGCCAGGCGCATTACTTTGTGTAATTTATTTCATCACCACTGCTCTCAAAACGGTGAAGGAAAACATCGTGAGGAAACCGGCATGTCCTAGAACCAAAAATTCGAAGACATGTGACATCCACCAATCCGCACTGGGCCCGCGTGGTGGATTATGGCCCATTCCCTCTCCTAGAGAGAGGAGGCCTGTATCCCTGCAGTGGGAACATTAAAAGGCTGATAATGAGACAAAAATGGTATCTAATTTTTCCTATGGATAAACGGTAAACAATACATAGTTTATTGTTCGGGTTATAACAAAAAGATATGCCTAATGGAAAAGGCAAAAACCACATTTGCCACGCTAAAATGAAACAACTATAACGTACGCACCTGAAAGCAAAGTTTCTAAATGTAGTTTAAATATTTAAAGTGCTAACCGCATTTAGTTAGGTTCCGCGTCACTTGTTTTGACTAAATAACTGCGTGGTTTTGTTGCTTTTGTCATAAATTTTTAATGGCCACTGACGGCTTTTAACAATACGATTAAAATTAACCGTATTGTCGAAATGGGAATAGATGATGATAATAATTCCAACTGATAAATGTAGTGTCTTTTGTGATTTATTTATGAATGAAATTCAAATGAATGGCGCACTAATTTTACAATTTTAGCTGCGGATTCTGCAGAGATAACTCGTCATGTTATACTAGTTCTGCCATGTGGTTTCACTCGAGTCTTTAGTTACTGCTCTTCTTCTATTGTTTACAGCATGATGTTATACAAGGTGCAGATTTGAATCTGCAAAAAATCAAAGATTCAATATAATAGGTAGGTATTTTTTTATTATTGTGTTCATGTTTACGGGAGTCGGTAAAACCGTTTCGTAGATTAAGTGGGCGGATTCTCGTACAAGCTGTCGTACTCATGCACGCGATAAATCGCAATGGATGATTCTGTTTTTTTGAAAACGTTTATTCAAAAAGTGATTCCGAGTAACACTTAAAAATTAAATTAAACTAAATTATTGATTAAATTATTGACTAGGTATTATACAAGTTTTTTAACAACGTCCTGAAAGAATCAAAACTGCATCTTTTATAGTTAGATAGCCATTGAGAAATCAATGGCTATCTAACAATAAAATATATTTTAATTCTGCAGGTTCTAAAATTAGCGTTTTCAAGTAAAATTCTTATAAATCTTCGATTTTTACTATCAAGAATTGTTTGTATGGTCTACAGATATATCACTAGATTTACGTAAATGATTTTGAATGTTTTTAATTGCATCCACAACTTACTATTGGGCTTTTAATCCGTAAAAGCCCCCTCGCTGCACTCAGCGTGAAAACAGTATTTTTTAATAACCCATTTAAAAAAAAAAAACGAGTTTTTATTCATCATCATCATCCTCATTTCAGCCGAAACACGTCCACTGCTGGACATAGTTCGCCCTCAAGCGCCGCCACAAAGACCGGTCCCGTCTTGCATCCATCGGATTCATTCTTATTCGAACTCACAATAATATGCCAAGTACTGTATCAAAATCTCTCAACACAGACCAGACTACACAGAATTCTATCAGCAACAACATACTCATCCCCTTAGTTATCCTCTACATAAAGCTCAGTTTGTTTGTCAACTAAAGCTGAGGAACCAAGTGACAGACCATTAATCTTGGTCTAACATCCGGGTGTAATATATAGTTTATATACTCTTAATGACCGTGGAACTAATTTCGCAATTAATTGCCAAATGTTACTTTGGAGGGTCATTGGATTATGGTTTCTGAATGTTGGCCGAAGTCTTTTGGGTTCAAACCTTGTTGTCTGATCGAAAATGTTTATTTGATATTTTAAAGGAGGACGCCGCCATTTTGTATCACCATCCTCACTGTAGGCGCGGACTTGCGAACGGTGAGCAATGGCAATGGTGCGCACTGTTTCGGCGCGTGCTCAAGGAGTTGTCAGCAAATGTAGGGGTCCAGCAAGGTTGAAGCGTTCTTTGGGCCAAGGGTTGATGGAAAAATTGAACTCCGGGGCTCTGGAACTAAGGCAAGAAGGAATGGTGGGTTGTTTAGTCATTAGAAGTCTGGGCGGGATTCGTCATTCGATGATTTTTCCCACCATCAAAAAAACTGTCCAACTAACACACAGTTTGTTCATTCCTATCAATAAAAGACAAAACAATTAATTTTGGTTGTTAAAATATACTGTGGGATATTTATTATTAAAAAAAAAAACTTGCAGAAATCATGTGTTTATATTTTCCATACAAAGACGGTAGAGAATGCCAATAAGGCATTCTCTACCAGTCAACCTGTGTGTTAAAAAAAAAACAACAATGTGGTAGATGTGCACAATAAATAAATAACAGATTATTGTTCCAATTATTCGATTTACGCGGTATAAACGAAAAGGCAAAACGCTTAGTCCAGACCGTAACAGTGTTAACATCATAAGGTTGGCCACTTGCCTTACGTTGGTTTGTCCGATGGTTAGCAGTTTTTGGAGTAATCAAGTCATGTAAATACTGCACAAATTCTTCAAAATGCATCCTCTATAATACCGAAAGGTTGATTTCAACTGTTCCAGATTTCACCGGGGCCCTGAAACTAAGGCAGGAAAGAACGGTGGGCCGTTTAGTCAGTAGAAGTCTGACACTGTCTCCAAGCAAGGAAAGAATGGGGTAGGTTGTTTAGTCAGTAAAAATTTGACACTGTTTCACCGCCCGAGGGCGGGATTCGTCTTTCGATGTTTTTTCCCACCATAAAATATATAAAAAACTGTTCTAGATTTACGGAGTCAAAAGCAGAAACGCGAATGGTTTATTTTATTCTTAACTGATTGTACCTTTATGTAAATATATAGATACTTCAGATACCTACTAATATATTTATCCCAGCCGTCAATAGATAACTGTCGTCCATTATCGGAACTCCACACTAATCTTGATTAAGCTTAAACCCTACAGGTAGGGCCTTCGATCGGTGAATCCATTTCCTGCTTATCCTTTCGCAGTTAAATTGAGCGTGACAAATGCTCCAATGTCCTATTTAATGACCAAAGTTAATTTCGGTCGAGTCCGCTATTATCTCATTTATGTCTCGAATGTGTGCCCAATTGGATTGGCTTTTGAGCTCTCTGATTCTTTTTTTTGTTGGTTTGTTTTGAATTGAATTTTCGATAATGAGATTGATTTGTTGTTTGATTTTCATTATGGTTGTTTAACTGAGTCATGGGGTTGTGTAGAAAATTGTTTATTTAACAAAACCAATTTAATGTAACTTTTTTTTTGTTTTGGTGTATTCAAACAATTTTTTGTCAATCTCGTATAAATCCTGAAAAGAGTAGATGGTTGTGGAGGTTGGGGCAACATAGTAGATGACACATATACTATATACCTTAAAAAAAGTAATGTAATTTATTGTCAACGATTGTATCTATTTACCATCATAGTGGGTACTATGGTGGGTATGGAGTCCAGCACTAGTTTAAACCATTAAAAATAGAGGCTCCACACTTGCACTGAACTTGCATTAAACAATAGCACGATATTAACGCAAAATTTAATAGTCTTCGTAATTTAGAAACAAGTGCAGGGTTAAAAAATAAAAACGAAAGAAAATAAGAATGTTAAAAAAGAGAAAAATTAAGTATAGCCGTTAAAAAAAAACACTACAATCAATCCCCCAGATAACTATGACAACAAATTTATTACAATGAATTTATCACTTACTCCAATAAAATATTCGGCGTCATGAATACCCAATTTACTGAGAACCTTTAATATAAAGTATCACCTCGTATTTTTATGATGTGGCAGTAATTCATCTTTCGCTTTAATTCATTTTCTTACATCAGTCGTCGTCTATCTTCAGGGGTATAAAATTCTTATTGTTGGATATCTCCGCTATTCCTGTCTCCGTTTCATCTTAAGTTGGAAATGTCCCACCAATCCTCACGCTGTTATTTTCATCGTTGAACAAACATACACAACTCAATTTAAAATTTAAGGATGTAATATAAAAATTAAGTTGTCTACTTTTACGTCTTTAATTAAAATTGTTGTGAGCAAATTTTTGCAACGGGTTTTCAGAATTATTTTTTGTTTATGAAACATTTTTCGTTTTGGTTTTCTTATGTAAGAGAATAATTTATACTGCTAACATTTTATAAAATGCATAAATGGAACAGGATTTTTTGAGCATATATTTTTATATTTATATGTCGGAGACGGCTTCGATTTGTTGACAACAAGACAAGGCACGCCATCTAGTGGCAACTAGAAGAAATAAATAAAGATGGCGCGCTTGACAGAGTCAGGACGTATCCGCTTTGCTACGAACTTGCGAAGGAGGGAACCCGCCCGGGGAGCGGACGCACACTCTCAGCCAGCCCGTCGCAGAGTCAAGACGTTCTGAAACTGTCCGTTCTGTTGTAATTTGTAAAGTGATAACAGTGCTACCGAAATGTATTGAGAAGTAAACCGATTCAACTCCTACCCGTTGTTATTCATTGCACGATACCCACATACGCCCACATGATTGATCTGATAGACCAGAGCTCGAACACCATCCTGGACACGAGCCGACATATATATATTTTTTTTATACGTGTGTCAGTTACATAACTCCTCCTTATATGATTGATTAAAATAGATAAAAAGATTTGAATAAAATGTTCTATTTATGTACATTTCAGTGGGTCATTGGATGTTTTCAAAATACAATACTACAATAACAATTTTAAGCTCCTAATGTACCAAATTGCATTTATGGTGTACCTACAATAAAGAGTATATCTAATTGCACCCAATAGGTGGCATTATTTCTTAATTTTTTTATTTGACAAAAAGCTAGCAAGGTAGGGCAATGTCTGTTAAGGCAGCAAGTATGGGTTATATAACCGAAAAAATAGTGATAATACTATGAAAGAAGTGACACCATAATGAAAGCTAGTGTGAAACTTCGAAATAGCATAATGTATTCAAAACAAGGAGCAGTGGTGGCCGAGTGGTAACAGCCCCGACTTACGAGTCGTAGGTCGCGGGTTCAAACCCAGCCAGGCGCATTACTTTGTGTTATTTATTTCATCGCCACTGCTCTCAAAACGGTGAAGGAAAACATCGTGAGGAAACCGGCATGTCCTAGAACCAAAAATTCGACGACATGTGACGTCCACCAATCCGCAATGGGCCCGCGTGGTGGATTATGGCCCATTCCCTCTCCTAGAGAGAGGAGGCCTGTGTCCCTGCAGTGGGAACATTAAAAGGCTGATGATGATGATTCAAAACAAATGCTTAAAAATTTACCCTAATTATAATACATAACTTAATATTCACCAACAACTTATAACATAACACGAGTCACAAACAATCCCATAGGAGAACAAACCCCTAATAAATTCCGTACAAGCGATTCCCTAGACCACCAACTAGAAGATCGATGTATCTGTTAACATTTTGTAACTTCTAACACGGACTATAGAAACTTGTACCTGTCTGCTGCTATTGCAAGTAGGGTAACAGCTGCATCTCACTAAATAATGGGTTCGCACATAACATCAGTGATACACTGGCATAGCTACCGAAAGGCTAGAGGGCCCTGGGGAACAGCAAACGCGGGGTCCCCTGAACTCGAGGCCACCTAAAGTCGGGGGCCCCCGAAACCTGACTAAAAACTCTAATTGAACTAACCAAAACTTTTCCCGTCAAAAATAGGAAAAAATAGAAATTTACCGAAAATAGGTTGCAGGAATACCTTTATCTTTTCTTTTTTTTATTTATCTTAATCTTTTTGTCATCTTTTTTTAAAACACAGAAATTTAATACAAATCTTCTATACGCTTGCGAGGAAATCTCAGTGATGTGGGCACCCAAATCCTTCCGGATATTTTAAACACCTTTTTCTTGACTATTTTTTTATTTGTGTTGTGAGTTTTGAAACATAGTGTCACAACTCAAAAATCGACTGTCGTAAAGCGAAGGTAAAACCTAAACAGTTAGGGGCCCCAGTTTTTTTCACCCCTGGGTCCTTGGAAACTTATTTACGCTACTGCGGTGATGGCAACCGGCAAAGTACCACACTGCATTTTTCATGTAACTCGAAATTGCATTTAAAGACAAGTGATATTTTACCAGCAATGACTCGGACAAATGATCACTTAAATTTTTGACTCGGAAATAGAAGTAACACTCGTGCAACTAGAGCTGAAAAGATCGTTTATCACTATTCCTTTGTTATAATACATTAGAAATAGAGTTCATTTACATAGGCAAGCTGTAATCGAACTTGAGTGTTTGAAAACAATACTTTGAGTAATAAATCGTAATATTCAGAATACATTTTTAAAGTTACATATAGCTCGTATAAACTATTACAAATTATACACATACGTAAATTAAACATAAATATGATTTAATTATTCTTATCAACTTGCCAAACAAGACGATTTGTTGTGTGAGCTGTTTTAACAAATATTATATTATTAATTAATATATACATACATGTATATATAGGTGTGTTAATAAGGTAGAGATTTTACCACTGTGAAAAAAATGCCCTCTAGTAATTTCAATTCATTTCATTTTCTTGTATTATCCTGAGTCTTCTTCACCATCTATTGGATAAAATAAAACTGCATTTTTATTTCGCAATCGAATTTCCTTACGAATCTTCTCAGCTCAATTTTGCGAGCCCATACGAAAAGTGTTTTCAAAAGATTACCATATGAGATACCATTGGCCGCACATTTACTCGGTGCTCTTTTACGAAATTGTGTCATGTTATATTCCCCACTTCCCTCACTTGTGCCCGTACTACGAAATGCTAAAATGTCTCAAGTTTCGTGTCGAGTTTGTAAGTGTCCCTCGACGCAAACGATCCACGTAAGTGCCTAGTATTCTTTCTAGTACAGAAAAATAAACTGTTGGAATGCTAGATGCTCACACACTAGGTACACATTGCTGAACAGATGGTCAATCAAATGGGGACGAAAGGTTCTAGAGTGACGGTCATGAACCGGAAGACGCAACGTGGAAAGGCGTCCCTCAAACTAGACCGATGACTTGGTAAGATGTGAGACGCTCAGGACAGGTCATCAAGACGACACTTGAGGAAGCCTATGTCTAAAAGTGGATATATTTCGGCTAATGATCATAGAGTACTACTCCAATTAAAAAAAAACAACAACAATAAACATACTTGATAGGTACTTGTTAAGGATAAAACGAAAACAGGTCAAAAAATTATTACAAACAAATCTCCACAAACAGGAAAATAAATAATTAGCAATCTAACAATTTACCAAAACAAATACGGACAAAATAAACGAAGCAAAATGCTGAAGACAAAAGCAAAGATTCTCCAAATAAAACCAGAAACTGTGTATAATGAATTTAGAGAGAACTTTAAAGGAAGCATCCGGTAGAGGAGAGCTGATATTTTGAGATTTACTTCGAAAATATTTAAATATAAAAGTTCCTTATTCAGATTCAATAGAAGTACTATCTTAAGTGCTTTCAATGATAAATTCAATAGCTATTGACGTCGAACCCAAAGTAGGTGTAGAGTTCCTGCATCTTGCATAACGTCGCCTCTGAATATTTGGATGCAAGGCGCTTGCTTATGCTTTGTTGTCGTTTAATAGTGTTATATCATGTAATTCTTTTAAAATTTTCTAGTACCTTCTTGTGGATGGAAAGTAGATCTTGACATATTTTTTTAAGTCTTATGATAGTTCTAAGGACCCTCCTAGTCCAGGTTCCTTAGTACCGGTGTTTGCACTTGATTACTATTATCATGCAATTTTTCCATGAGTAGTTACATTTAATGAGGCGTGCAAAAATTGCCTTTACAGAACTCTCGAATGTATGTAATGGTAACAGAGGCAGCAGGGATAGATCATGTCGATTTGATGATTCCAAATACAAAATGTCAGGACTAATCTGTTTCCCCATAGATTATCCGCCATGGTATGATAGGACTTCTGAAAAGGTAACCCGTGGTTTTAGAACGCAAAAAGAAACTAATACTTTTTATTGTAGGTAAGCCCTGTCTTACGAGTTGTAGGTCTCGGGTTCAATCCTAGTCAGGCGCATTTATTTGTGAAATTTACTTCATCACCACTGCTCTTAAAACGATGAAGGAAAATTGTGTGAGGAAACCAGGCATGTCCTAGAACCAAACATTAGAAGAAACGTGATATCGACCAACCCTGGGCCTGCATGTTTTTTTTTTTTTTTTTTTTTTTTTATGGTAGGTGAAAATCATCCAATGACGAAACCTGCTCTTGGGCGGAGCGGGAGACTAGTGTCAGACTCTTACTGACTAAAAAACCTACCCCGAACCTTCCTTGCCCTATTCCTGGAGTCGAGGTAACAGTTTCCCACCACCCTCTAGACTCCAGGAGGCTTCGACCCTGAAGGGCCCCTGCAGTTTGACAACTCCTTGAGGCGCGCGGGAACGGTGCGCGCCGTTGACGACTAGGACTCGGTCTTACAGACGACCGGACGGCGAGCTACCCATTGCTCACCGTCCGCGAGCCAGTGTCTACGGTGGCCGGATATCGGCAGGATCGCGGCGGCGATGGCTACGGCGAGTACGCCGTTGCCTTTGCCTTATGCGGTCGGCCTCCTCCTTTACGAGCATTACTGCTTCGCAGAAGGAGGCGACCGCCTGCCATTCCTCTTCGCTGCGGACCATGGCCTGAACCAGGGCCCGGCGCGAGAGGTCGCCGCCGCCGATCACCCCCACGAGGACACGGCGATGCTCTTCCCAAGCAGGGCACACCTCCACCGTGTGCTCCACCGTGTCCTCCGGGCTCGCCTCACAGTGGCGACACCCGGACGTCTCTTCCGCACGAATCCGGTGCAGGAATCTCCCGAACTTCCCATGTCCGGTGAGAACCTGCGTCATGCGGAAGGTGAGGACGCCGTGAGGTCTATCCAGCCACTGGGCCTGCATGTTAGATTACGGCTTTTTCTCCTAGAGACCAGAAGTGGGAATATTATTAGGTTGATGCTGAGCTATGTTTAAAGATCTGCCGTGATGATCTGTCATGGTGGAAATGACAAAAGCTATCATCAATAAGCAGTCAGTAAAGGGGTACTTGCAAGACTTTTGTTTGAAAAAACAAAAGCCAAAGCAGTACTCAAAGAAGCAAACAAAGATAAGCACGCAATCCCAACTTTGCAGCAGTTACAATACATAGCAATATATTTCTTCAAATATCAATATCACATAATATCTCAGAGGAAACGTACGCAGCACATGCCCGGAGTTTCCTCACTACGGCGTGTTTTAGCACAGACTTCCTCATTCCTCCTACAGCTGCAGATATAAACTATATATCTCTTTGGTACCAGATGCCACACGATACAACTTCGTATTAAATTCTATATATTACTGTTGTTATTATCGCAAACGGAAACCATTTACATAATCTTAACATTTAGGATAAATGCGTTATTTTTGTTTTTGTTAACAAATCTGGAGAGAATGGGTCGTGAATTAAAATGTATGCTTTTAGAGATGTCTCATAAATGTTAGGTCTGATCACGTAACACTGAAATTACCATATGAACTTTTGAACTAAATTACGACACACGACAAATAACTTGACAAAAATGGCGATCGACTTTCTGTGTGCAGTAACAGATTTTCGGTTCTCAATCAAAGTTTGGCACAGCGGGGGGCTGCATGTAACCACAACAAAGATGGCTATTTTTATTCAACTTATTTTGCCACATACATTATAATAACAAGACTATTATTAATTAATTACCCACTTTTTCGGTCGCCCTTCAACGTTGGGTCTGAGCTGAGTTTTAGGGTCTCAGTCAAAGTGCGACATTGGACTGATCAACGAACCGACAAATTACGGAAACCAGGACATACAACAGAGGGTTTTTGTTTGTTTGGTGTTACGGTGGGGAAAATCATCTTATGACGAATCCCGCCCTTGGGCGGAACGGGAAACAGTGTCAGACTTTTGCTGCCTAAACGGCTCACCCCATTCCTTCCCATGAAAGCTCGGAAAATCTTTACAGTGACTTTCAGAAAGATGTCACTGCACAATTAAGTCACGCCATCTATTAATCGAATTAAGAACTAATTTAATATACGCCACATCTATGAGAAAAAATTGTGAACTACGTTAACAACTAAATACTTAAATGTGATGTTACAACTCGAACAAAAACCTGGAGGTACTAAATTTCAACGATGTCATCTCTAAATACCCTTACGAGGCGTCTGGGGATGTATCTAAATGGGAAATAAATACTGATAGTATGCATTGAGGACATTGCCATAACCTTTAAAGTTTACAACCTAGGTCTGGAGGAGGCACCGGTTACATTTTGTTACCTTTATTACAAAATCTGAAATCTCCTCCAGCAGAAATATAAATCTGAAATAATCTAAGTTTTATAGATTTTGTGTTCAGTGTGCTGAGTGTGAGTTGTTTTTAAGTTAACGTAATCGAAACGTTTAGCGCGTTTGGCTTTCTGATTGGTTAAAGGGCTTGCAGCGGGCCAATCGGAGCGCCGAACGTCATAAACACGTCAATCGCGTTAGGGTAAAACAAACTCGCACTAGGCACTCAGAAAGTGATTTTACCATGTTTTCACTACACAGTATCTTGTTTTTATTTCTCATGTTATGAAACCAAAAATAGTATAGATAGATAGATTTTTTTTACAATTTAGTTTATTCTATTCATTATACAGGGTGACTGGTAAGCAGTGACCGATACTTAAACACGTGATAACAAACAATTTTTACTATGGGACTAATCCTCAAATTGCAAAAAATCAGCAAGTTCAGTTCACTTTGATCAGTTAAGTGTACTTAAATATAATGATCAGTAATTTTTTTTCATGATTTCAGGTTTGGTCCAATAGTAAAAGTTGTTTGTTATCATGTTTACAATCAGATGTTTAAGTATTGGTCACTAATTATCAGTCACCCTGTATAAACCTGTGCTTGACAGTGCTGCTACCTGATGGTAAGCACTAAAACCAAAACCCGTTCTTTTCAAGTAACATTTGAAATGACTTCAATGACGTTCTTACCCTTTATTAAATCGTATTGTACATTATTTAATCATAACTTATCGGCTTTTACCATAACATATTCATAAAGCACACTTTGCTCCTGATCAAAGTCTCACGAACGTCCCATCTGCTTCTCAAACAGAATAAGTAGACCACTCTATGTTCGTCGAACTCCTTCCACGTGCAAAAGCTGCTCATCTATCTAAGAACACACGCCACATTACGTACGGAACCATTACTCAGTTAGCTGCACGTAGTTTTTCACGCGAAACTCGAAGGAATTCCGATAAGGAAATGCATGTGAATTTGTGTGGCTACGAAATGGGCGATTTGTTAGTTAGTTTTATGTTAGCACTGGTGCACGTGCTTTGAAATTTTTGTGTTGAATTTTCGGATTGTAATTTAGTGGATTAAGGAAAATATTTATTGAACTTTGTTGGTGCTTTGCATGTGAATGCAAACTTCAATAAATAAGTAAATGTATTGGAAAATCCTTTTTAAAATATAGTACACTTTATATTATCTCTAATATGAAGTGTACTATATATTTAGTGAAGTCTATGAAGTATATCAAGTGTACTGTATATTATAATATTTTAAAAAGGATTTTCCAATACATTTACTTAGAAACCCGCTCTTATCCCACCTCTAATAGGCACGCAATGGATTGTTTTACGCACTTGTCCGGAAAAATGCGCGTATTCTCCCCCGCCACCATTTTATTATAATAAAATAATTTATCGTATTATACTGGGTGTGCTTCGACGCTAACGAGGCACAGGTCGACCCCCACGGGGCGTAAGCGTGAAAAACTTCGTTTGATACATGTGCGAATTTGTTACTGCAGCTCTCGGCTCTATAACACACTCACCTTAGGCTCCTACGAATTCCATCTCGATCGTAATGACAAACATTCTACATTTGTATCTAAATTATATATATATAATTGATATTGATGGTATTAAAATTGATATTGGTGGTGTAGCTAAATGTTTTGACTCTGCGTTACCTAGTGCTAACTGTCCAGGAAACGCCGGGCATAGCAAAAGATCTAAATAACAAAATAAAAAAATAGTACTTAAATTAAAATTCGAATTGTCCTGTGCATCTAATTGATCAAAATAAGCATATTTTCATTCCTCTTCATTCTTACATATTATTCGGAAAAAATCAAGAATGACCAGAGGGCTGACTCTGGCTGGTACTTTGACGCCTAATTGTGTTTTGTATTATATGTACATAGGTCTTAGAATAAATAGTTACGATAATATTTAAGGTTATATACATTACTGTATAGATGTAATATTGATGAGGTACTTAAATACTAAATATTATCTTTAGTCTAATCGATACAATACACATAAGGGCTATGCTCGGGGTATCCTTGCGTGATCGAATCAGAAATGAAGATATCCCCAAGAGAACCAAAGTTGCCGACATAGCGAAAAGAATCGCCAAACTTAATAGGCAATGGACAGGCCACATTGCACGTAGAACAGACTGATGACCACTGGGGCCGAAAGGTTCTGGAGTGGCGACCGCGTACCAGAAGACGCAGCATTGGAAAGCCTCCCAGAAGGTGGACGATTACCTGGTCAGGGTTGCTGGAATCCGATGGATGCAAGACGCACGGGACCGGTGTGGCGTCGCTTGGGGGAGGCCTATATCCAGCAGTGGACGTCTTTCAGCTCAAATGATGATGATGAATCAACACAAAAGAAGAAAAATTAATAGTGCAAAGATTATTTATTTTATGGCACCATTTTAAACATGAAGACAACACGACTAATTTTCCAACTATTTCAAAAACAAGTTTAAATCAACACAGTTATAATATTGCAGAAAATTAACATTCCTCTTTAAATATTTATACCAAAACTGCTCCACAAATTAGCGGTTTTACTAGCCACGGAGGAACAAATACATTGATATTCGGAGTCACGCGCTACGAAGAAAGGTTTTCGTTGGCTGCTGAAATGTGGGTAGAATAGAATCGGTCCATTATGTTATGTATTTTAGCTTTGAATTGTCGATGAGGATAATGTTGTGGGCTTACAAAAGAATTGGAGCCTGTTTTGTGGTGTTATTCAATATAGTTTTTTTTAATAACGACAGTAAATCTACTGAGGTCTCTTTTATGGTGGGCAAAAATCATCCAATGACCAATTCCGCACTTGTGCAGAGTGGAAACAGTGTCAGACACTTACTGACTAAACATTCCTTCCTTGCCTTTCGCACGAGGGCCAAGGCAGTGTCAGACTCTTTATGTTTAAACATTCCACCCTGTTCCTGCCTTGCGTTTCGCACTGGGGCCAAACCTTCCTTTCAGACAGAGACCCTGGGTCCCAGTAGGCTTCAACCGTTTTGTAGAATCCCTACGGTATTGCTGACAACTCCACGAGGCGGGTTCACGTCTGAGTGGAAGGCTTTAGGCCTATTTAGTAAGAGTCTGACAGTATCTCCGACTCCACCTATGGGCGGGTGTTTTCAAGATTTTTACACCACACAAAATTAAAAAAAAAAGTCGATAATTAGATTTGGTTTTTTGGAGTTCCGTCGCTTTTGCGGACGAAAATATTTGTATGGCTTATCCTTGGTATGGTGTACTGTTATAAATTGTAAGACAGCCCTAAGCATATAAAATATAAAGCTGACACCTCACAATTGTCATGTAGTGTTTCCATACTTTTTGTTTTTCGAAACATGATTATTGGTAGTTTCCGGTAGTCATACATTGAACTTTGTGGCGGAATTTTATATTTTCGCCAAATTCTAATAAAAAAAATTTCGAGGTTCAAATATATTTTTTTTAAGAGACTTAGAAACCCCCCTCTCCCATGACAGTCCGCACATGTAGGTACCATCAAAGACACTTCCGCCGTTAAGTTCATTTTTGTTTGCTCTCGAAAAGAAAATCTCAAAGGGTTTGGCTCCACGCCACAGGATTCAGAAATGACTGCGATGGTATATAAGACAGATAATATCTGGAAAAGTAAACGCACCCACGACATAGGAGTAATTCTTAGTATGGATCCAAGCTTAGGAAAAACAAATATATATAGTTTAACAATCACTAACAATTATTCTGCTTCAGTGGACATAAGACACAGAAATAATCTCCAAACAGAGATAATATTGTCCTTTTCAAATAAATATTATTCCTTTAGTAAATGTCAAAGAAAACCAGAGAACTTTTCCACTGAACATTACTTATTTTTTTCTTTGGCTATCTCTTTTATATTTAGTATGTTTTGGTGATCAATTCTTAGTTTAAAAAAACTTATGTGTATTAATTTATTTTTTAATAGTGATATTAGGCCTTATTTCATTCATTTGCGACTAAGTCTACATAACTTTAAAAAGCATAACGTTTTATTTTAAAATTTTAATAAACATAATATATTTTCGTAATTAATTTTTGTTCATAAGAGATTTGTATGCACAAAATATATCGCAATATATTCGTATTTATAAATTAATTTATGCCAAAGCATTATTATTAATCCTGTGCCGTCAAATAATATTTAGAGTCTAAACGCTATAATAATGCAGCAAACTCTATTTAATCGGGTACGTATTTGAATATCGAAGATTAAAATACCTACAGTTAAAATATCGATGTTCATAACATCGAAAATGGATATATCGAACGACCATAAAACCGAAAATTAAAATAACGAAAGTTTATAGTATCGAATGGTTAAATAGTCTACGTCCAATATATCTAAAATCTAAATATCTACAAAAGTTACATCGAAAGATCCAAATATCGAAATACAGATTATCGAATGTCCTAAATATCGAAGTACAAACAGAGGTTGCTTCTGCAACGTCTCCGGCGCTACGGGAAGTGCAACCCCTTCGCCCTTGCGTAACAAAGAATAGGCACCCATGTTCACCTCCGCAGCTTCGGCTTGCTGGTCGCCTCCGGCGACCAACCTCAGCCGCTACGGCTCCCACGGGTGCCTATGCTTTGTTACAGCGGGCGGGGGTTGCCCTCCCTTCGCGCCTCCGGATTTTTATATACACTCTAGGGGTAACAGCCAAAAGACTACGTAAATTCGGGGTGCCCCAATTCGGTTTTGGAACAATTTTGACCTATTTTATCCATGAAAATCAGTGTCTTGGTCTTTAAATTAAAATATTTTCTTGAAAGTCAATATGTTGTGCTACTAAAGTTAGTGACAGAAACGTATCGCTGCAAAACCGACTCCACGTAGTCTTGTCTGCCCTACCCCTAGAGTGTAATTTAGAATCGCGTAGGCGCGGAGGGGCGAGGCAGCCCGCGAGCTGAGGAGCAGGTGGTTTTAACACCCGCCGCCGCAGCTGAGGTTGGCCGGCGAAGCCGGCCAACAAGCCGAAGCTGCGGTGGTGAGCGTTTAGACCATCTGCGACGTTAAGCTCGCGTGGGACTGCCGGAGCCCTGCAGCGCCGGAGCCGTGACAGAAACCATGCTTGCTTGCATGGTATTTTTAACGTAGATATTATGAATTTAGATGTGTGAAATGTTGATATTTTGAACTTAGGAATAATGTCATTCGATATTTTGAATCAATCGAAATTTTAATCACTCGGCATTTCAATCTTCGACGTTTTAAGCTTAGGTATAACAATTTTCGACATTTTGATATAATCGATATTTAAATTTTCGATGTTTTGAACATTGGTATTTTAAGCGTAGGTATTTTAATCTTCGATATTCAAATACGTACCCATTTAATCATAGATACTATAGTTCGTTTTTTAATTCTAGACTACGATTTGACAACTCAGAATGTCACACTTTAGAAATATGTTCCCAATTATCTGGAGTTTGACATTTTAAGTTGTTAAGTCGTAGTCTAGGATTAAAAAACGAACTATAACAAATAACGCCAGTTCTGAAATATAATATCACGAAAAAAAAAAAAACATTATATTGTCAGTTAGTTTATCGTGAACAAAATAATGGAGGAACTTTTGTAAAAGAAAAAATCTTTCTTTTGGCTTCCGTCTTATTGGATTATCCTCTTCGTGTGAGTGAGGGTGGATGAGTGGTTGGGGCTTCGTAATGGGTTTCAAGTCTTCCTTGCGATGTTTTGGGACGCAATCATATCTCGTGTTGGAGTTAGATAGTAGAAATATCAGCTTCTAACGTTAGAGGGTTTTGTGCTTAAAATACTATTATAATCATTTGAAGGCAGTTAAAATGATAATACATTTTTTTGTAATGTAGCATAGTGCTTGACTGCGATCCCACCATATGGCAAGCAACAGAAGAGATACAATCGCTGATGGTAAGATGCACTACTCATCAAATCGGTGACGCATTGCAGCGTTAATGAAAACTCGCAAGCCGCCAAACACAGAATTGTATGTCGTCACATCGCGAGAGAGGCGGTACGACCACTCTATCAACAGTGCAAGACTAAAAAGAAGAGAGGAAAATCATCTAATGACGAATCCCGAGCAGGAAACAGCATCAGACTCTTACTGACAAAACCTTTCTTTTAGAAAATGACCCTGGGCTCCAGTTGGCTTCGACCCTTTTGCAGAGTCCCTTTATAGTATCTACGCAGTACAGTCTATAGTTTCAAATCTACAACCAAAACACGAAAATCATACTGTAAAATAAAATTCGCCACAAACTATCGATACTGCACAGTATTTTCCACTTATTGCGGCCGTAAGTTCCCTGAATAGTAATGCATGCACTTTCCTTAAAGCAGATCTCTTATTCAGGTGCAGTTCGAATGTAATTTATAATGCACCTATTCTATTGAGGTGCTACGTTTTATGGATAAATTAGAGAAAATAATGGCCTTTTGTTTGTTTAGGGTCTAATGTAGTTTCGATTGTCCCTGATTAAAGTATCGACGGTGAAAGTTTACAGAAGAGCGATTTGAAATTTATTACATAAAAAAAAAAAACAATAAATTTATGTTTTTTATTATGTTTATTAATGAGTGTATATAAATTTGGTTTGAAAAAGCAATGAGTACTGATAATTATCGTTTTTGTAGTACGCTCATTAAAAATAATCTGTACTTAAGTACTTATGCCTTTTTTGTAGGAAAAAAAAAATCCAATGACATACCCGGTCTTTGGGCGGAAATAAAGATAAAGCTTAAAACTGAAATAAATATATCATGTTTTCAGATTCGAGAGAGAGATTTGACAGTCGGTTTTCATGAGTACAGTGGTCTAGATCTAAAGAACTAATAATTTAGCAGACGAACCCGTTTATTTTAATTATTTTGAAATCTATCATATTTGAGCTATAAATTCAAGCGTCACGTGTGTGTGATTTAGTTCAATAAAAAAGCAAAAAAAAAATACTAAAAATCTGATCAGAATTTTGTTTTCAGGATCATATAAATGAAAAATTGAGTTACATAAAATATTACAAAATAAAATGTTAATTTATTGGATTAATAAATATATTTCTTTATAAATTCAGGTTTAAATTGAACTTGTTATTATTAAAACTTAAGAATGCTCTCGTGGAAAATTATGCATTTATGCTATGACATCCTTTTCACTTTTCAGAGTACCGTACCTCAAAAGGAAAAAAGAGAAGCCTTGTAGGATCATTCTGTTTTTACTTCTGATAGGTTCGCACTTGACTACACTTAGGGCCCTCGCCCACAGGCGACTTTTTGTAGCGATGCAGTCGCGATGCTCTCGCGCGTAGCATCGATACAGACGCGAAGTAGTCGCTAGCTGTGTGCTCGCGCCCACGGGACCAGATTCAGTCGCGATGAAAACGCGATTCGGTCGCGATGCAAACGCGATTCAAACGCGATTCGGTCGCGATGCAAACGCGATTCGGTCGCGATGCAAACGCGATTCAAACGCGATTCGGTCGCGATGCAAACGCGATTTGGTCGCGATGCAGTTACGATACAAAAATACCTTGGATCAGTACAGTTGCAAGATGGACTCCGTTGAGGCAACATTAGTCACGTTGTCTTTGGTGCTGCTTTTACGTAAGCAGCCGAAGCGTAGGCAACGGAAGCAGCGTCAATATTGGATGCATCCGATGTCGTCCGACGCGGTCGCGCGTTTGTATCGATACAATCGCGATTCAGTAGCGCGTTAGTAGCGCGACGCGGTCGCGCGTTTGTATCGATACAATCGCGATGCAGTAGCGCGTTGCAAATGCGACTAGCACGCGTTAGAAGTGATGCAGTCGCGCGTTTGCTAAACGCGCGACTGCATCGCTACAAAAAGTCGCCGTAGGCGAGGGCCCTTAGTAGTCAGTAGGAGGCTATAAAGCCTGACGGAAAGTGATGATGTAACCGACGATAAAGCTCGTTTCCCTAGACAAATTTCCGTAACAAATTTAGTTTTGACTACAAAGTCTTTAAGTAGTAACTTGTGAATGAGCAAAATGTTGTCAACATCATCATCTGCCTTTTGAATGTTTCCACAGCTGAAACTCAGTCCTCCTATCACCGTTGTTCTGTGCCCGCGCGCCTTAAGGAGTTGTCAGCAAATGAAAAGGCCATACTGCAGGGCCGAAGCCTACTAGGGCCCCGGTCCGGTTTCTGAAAGGAAGGTCCGACCCTTGTATGATGGCTAAGAAGGAATGGGGTGGGTCGTTTAGTCAGTAAGAGTCTGACACTGTTTCCCGCTCCGCTCAAGGGTGGGATTCGTCATTAGATGATTTTTCCCACCATAAAAAAAAATATATGCCATGGTGATTATCACTAAAAGCAAAACTTTTCATCTTTTAACGATTTGAACATTAAAATATAAGTTATAAGAGCAGTAACCTGCGTCCGGTCAGTTTTGCAAGCGAGTTACATTCAGGGACATTTGTGTAATTGCACCCAAATGTGCTGAATTTAAGCTTTGCCTTTCAGCATCTACGGAAAATGTGAGGTTAGTGTACGACTATTGTGACGCCACAGAATAAGCGGAAAAGGTACCGAGTAGCGATAGGATTTGGAGAGACAAATCAAAAGTGCAGCAAAATCAGCGTTATAATATTTTTTATTTATCAGTAAAAGTCTGATATGCCTTTTACTTCATTCAAAATTCTCTTCAAAAGAGAAAATGAACTTTTCTGTTTTGAACCAAAAGCTAATTACAAAATGTATGGCAATGATATTACATTGCACGTCACGTGGCTTCATCATAGGATACAGTCACTTAAAAATCAACTTAAAACATTGCCGGACCCTGCAGAAGGATCGGAGCCAAGTAGGGCCAAAGGCTCGTGTCTGAAAGGAAGGCTCTGGCCCTAGTATGTATGGCAACGTAGGAACGGGTAGGTTGTTTAGTCAGTAAGAGTTTCACACTGTTTCCTGCTCCGTCTAAGGACGGGACTCTTCATTGGTTGATTTTTCATCATCATCAGCCTAGCGTAAGTCCCGGTTGCTACCTTGGCTTTCACCTCGGTGCCCGGGGTCCGCTTTCCTGACTAGTCGTCTCCACTTCGCTCGGTCTTTTGCGTCCTCTGCCTTAAGCCCATTAGCACGCATATCGTCCCTTACGACGTCGATCCAACGCCTCTTAGGCCTACCTCGTTTTCCGGGTCCCGGCGGAGGCGGCATGGCGAGGCATCTGTTACCCACGTAGTCTGCCGGTTTTCGTAAAACGTGGCCATACCAGCGTAAGCGACCCTCCTGCAGTTTATCTGCTATGTCACGGACCTGAAGGCTGCCCCGGATGAGGGAGTTCTTAATGCGGTCTTTCCGCGAAACTCCAGACATCCAGCGCAGCATATTCATTTCCGTGACACGCAGGCTTTGCTTATGTCGCTCAAGTACAGGCCACGCTTCACTGCCATACAAAAGGACAGGCCTAATGATGGTCTTATAGACCTGTCCTTTGAGCCTAACCGGCATTTTGGGGTCACAGATAACCCCCGCCACCTCACGCCATTTCGCCCAGGCCGCCGAGATACGTGACTCGACGTCGCAATCGACGTCCCCGGACTCGTGGAGCACCGATCCCAAGTACCTGACCTGTTCCGTGCGCTCAACTGTGTCTTCGCCAATGCGAACAGGAGCAGCGTTAATTGTGTTACAGGCCAAGTACTCGGTCTTCGCCGCATTAATTTTCAGACCGCCGTTTTCCAGCGATTCCTTCCACGCTGCCACACGTCGAACCAAGCGCCCACTGTCCGAGTCCGCCAGCGCGATGTCGTCTGCATACATGGGCAGCCATGGCGGCTGCTCATGTAAGTCCCTGATGGTGGAGGACAGCACGTCCAGCACCACGCTGAACAGAAACGGACTAAGGACAGAGCCCTGGTGAACTCCGACGGTGATGGGGAAGGGTTACAAGGGATGATTTTTACCTACCATAAAAAAATATGGTAGCAATGGATTGCCACTATTTTTACCAATGACTATCATTATTTTATTCGTCTAAAAATCAAAGCAATAAAACGCTTGTCTCATAGCTCCATAGCAGCTAGCTGTAGTAAAATATAATTGGTGCAGTGCTTAAAACTAAATTGTCGTCCTTTGTTAAGAAAATCTCGTAACTTACTTTTCTTGTTTTTATTTCTGTTAGGTTGGTAACGAGCGCCGCTTATTTACATATTTATGGTGGTAACATTTTGCTTACATAGACTGTAACATTTGTAATGGCGGTGAGTTTTGTGGAGATAAAGGTTTCAACTTTGCCTACATAGTTTTTGAGATCTGCTATTGGGTGGAGTATGAGGCTGAGTCAGACTTTTGCTGAAGAAGATCTATGTCCCTTCGTTACATTTTAAATTCTCGGACTATAGAAACTCTTTCGAAAATTCGCACTGAACTTTACTTACAGTATGATTAAGATTAACGAGAGAGTATTAGTGAGGGAGTTCATAAGTGTGATTTTTTTTATTACTTATCTTAATATTTGAGAATGGATTCTGGATGGAAGTTCTCTCTACTCCTTAAGTGGAAGAAGGCCTTTGACCAAGAGTGTGACAAACTAACAAAATTTTTTTTTTTTTTTTTTGAGGATAAGGAAAGTCATTTAGACAATCAAAAACAATCCTCTAAGACTTACATTCATCAAAAATGTTTGATATTTTCCACATATCATTTTGGACTGAGAAAAAAGTGGTTTGGGGCCCAAAAAAACTTATCAAGACCAATTTGAGACTGGCAAATTAAAACTTAACCATAAATTCTCAATTAATCATTAGAAAGCAATATCGACTCCAACGACATCCTATCCAAACTCAAAATACGAAGTAACTACTATCTTTTTTTAAATTAATTTATGCGACGATAATAAAATAACCGTCACTTTGCATCAAAAAGTAAAAAAGACAAAAGGCTGCGTCCCGAAGGACGACAAGAAAGGGGAGAACGCGATGAATTTTAAAATTGGAATATCGCAGCTTCGTTTTATTGATATTCAAATTGACGAATCAGCGGCGATCTGTTCTTCGTAGACAGAAAAAGGACATTTAGTAGATATGTTTGAAAATAGAACTCTAAAGTTATTTTTTTTTGTACCTAATGACGTAAGGATAGACCTTTTTTACGAGCTTTTTATTAGCTTGCAATGTAACTATGCATGTTCGGCTCAAATCTTGCAACTCAATTTTGAAGCAGATTTCTTCACCCGATTAAGCTGCAATTTTGTATGCAGGTGTAAATCGCATGAAAACGCAATATTATGATGCCATGGAGCTGACCTGATGATGGAGCTGGAAGATAGCTATAGGAGCTCAGCAATAAAACGACTCAACCTTATCGTGTTTGGGTTCATTGGATTTGTATTGACGAGTACTTTGATCCTATATGGTAGTCAGGGTCGGGATGGGGGAGTTGGAAGGTGGCCATTGGAACTCCGTAATACAATTAGATAACCCTAACGTGTTTGTAGTTTTTGGAAAGCTCTTGATGAGAATTAAGAGTAAAGGTATATGCCGAGCTATAAAAACTTGTTGTGAAAACATATTTTCATTGAAAACTTGTTTTAAATTGGTTATCAACTACGTGCAGCTAACGGTTTCGCCCGCGTGGTAATTAAAAATTATCCCAAGGAAAAATGTCCAGGGATAAAAAGCATCATATCTCCTATTCCAAAGTATGATCGCTGTGGACCAAGTTTCTTCAAAATTCATTTTGCCGTTCAAGCTTGAATAAATAACAACCTTACAAACACACACACAAACTTTTGTCTTTATAATATTTTCAAACGTATTTTGCTGAAATACTATGTGCAAAAATTATATGGCTGATTTTTGAAATGAGAATTTGGAGTTACAAATATGTCTGTGTCAAATTCCATTTTGGTTTTAAGGTTATTATTCAGGTTAAAATTACTAATAATTTCAATTTTCAATTCTTATTTCATAAACTGGTCAATAGATTAGAAAATTAATTTTCTTCACATTTTTGGCAAGCTGTTGTTGATCTGACCATACCATGGCCCCAGGCACTGTATGTGCCTGGAGCCAAGGGTTGATGCGAAAGCGTAACGCCAGGGCTCTGGGGCTATGGCAAGGAACGAACGGTAATAGGTATGTTGTTTAGTTAGTAAGAGTCTGACACTGTTTTCCACTCCACCAAGGTCGGGATTCGTCATTGGATGATTTTTACCTATCATAAAAAAACATACATGCAGTCTTTTTAAATTAATATCTTAGAGCAAACAACATAAATACTAGTAGCAAAAAAAAATACAATTTTGTCATTACCATATATTATCTCTCAAAAGAACTCCTTTACGTAATCATAAAAAGTCGTTGAACGTTTGAACATTTAAAATAGATTCTAGAAATCTAAAACAAGAAAAAAAAAATAACCGACCAATCAGACCGATGCCTTTGAAAGAGGCCCAATCAGTGTAAAGGCCTGTTTGAAAAAGGAATGCAATCTCTACCGGTGCCCAAAGAGTAAAAGTAACTTGCTAGGGAGGATTTTTGTATGAAAATGAGATTGTATTTCGTTATTTTTTTGCTCACCTAGGCCGCAGTTTTGTAAACTCAATTTCCAATTACGCCTCATCATGTGAACATGTTTTGAAGGAATTTGGAACAAATGTAGGATGTGGATAAAATTGTGAAAAATCACATGACTTTTTACTGGAGCAGTTGCGTGTTTGAATCTAGTCGGGCAGTCAACTGATAGTACGCGGTGAATAAGTTGTATTTCATTGGACCCCTAAATTTTGTTAGTGAGGTTTCAAAATTATATACCGCTTACTTTACTTTGTGGAACGAAAAACGTATCAGAACTTTCCTGACGAAAAACCTTACCATATCTTATCATATCTGTTCTAAGACATGGTCTGCTCATGTACCATCGAAGACAGTTTCGCCTGACCAACGCTAAGTTCATTTTTGACGGCTCGGCTGGCGCATTGGTTTAGCGATTGACTCCTGCGCTGAGGGTCGCGGGCTGGATTCCCGCATGGAATAAATAATTGTATGGCCTACAGATAGGCATTCCGGGTCTGGGTATCTTGTGTATGTGACTTTACAGGTTTGTGATTTCGATTAGATGTTTGAATAATTCCTAGTGTGAGGCAAAATTTGACTTGCACTTGAAACGAAAACCTCAAAAGTTTGGTTTGACGCCGCGCCGCAGGATTCAAATGAAGTTTTTTTCTAATTTTTAATCAGACAGAATATAGTACAAAGTTTTCGCGAAACCCGTGCGAGTCTTGAAGAAGTAACACACACACAACACACCATCACAAACTTTCGCTTATATAATATGAGAGCGATCATACGAACTCAAACACGCAATACTTCTATCCTTGTAATTTTACACGATATTATTCCAAGTAAAAGTGATTTGTTTTTATTTGATTTCGAACCTTCCTCAAATGAAACTCGAGCAAAGGTCTACTGAGAATCTGAACAATATATTTTATTTTTGTATTTCGAAGACTACGATTATTGAAATAAATTGACTCTCATTGGTTATTTGTTTCTTTATCAAACTTGAGTATTGTCGGGAATATTTAGTTCAGTTTATAGATATTTCGAAATAGGAGGTAGTTGGATATTGGAATCTCAAGATTAAGTGCTTAAACTCTTGAGCTCAGATTGAACGCTGGCGATCGCACACCTATTAAAAAAAAGAAAACAATGTTTATTTAAGTATGTTTATCAGTTGTCTAGTACCCATCATCATCATCATCATCATCAGCCTTTTTAATGTTCCCACTGCAGGGACACAGGCCTCCTCTCTAAGAGAGGGAATGGGCCGTAATCCACCACGCGGTCCCACTGCGGGTTGGTGGATGTCACATGTCTTCGAATTTTTGGTTCTAAGACATGCCGGTTTCCTCACAATATTTTCCTTCACCGTTTTGAGAGCAGTGGTGATGAAATAAATTACACAAAGTAATACGCCTGGCTGGATTTGAACCCGCGACCTACTACACGCAAGTCGGGACCGTTACCACTCGGCCACCACTGCTCTAACACTAACTAGTACCCATAACACAAGCTTATTAAAACGGAACGAACCAAATTTCTAGGAATTTGGCTAGACGAAAACATGACATGGAAAACACACATAGAATTTATGATAAAAAAAAATCATCAATTTTGCTACGCATTGCACAATTTGAATAAGGTTGCAAATCGTAATACTGTACTTACTGCATATCATGCATATATGTCTCCACGACTCTTCGTTACGGCATAATATTTTGGGGAAACTCTACCAACAGAGAAATGGCTTTTAAAGCCCAAAAATAATGTCTTCGAACCATATGTTTATTAAAAACCACCGAAAGTTGCAAACCATATTTCGTTAATTTAAAAATACTCACGCTTCCATCGCTCTATATTTATGAAATCACAATATTTGTTAAGGAGAATCTACACAAATTTGAAAAACTTAATACTAAACGGCACCAAAGCACAAAATAAAAAAACACAGCACTGCACTTTTCTCAAAGAGCTGTCTAAGCATGGGTCCAAAGATCTACAATAAATTACCAAAAACTTTAAAAACTATGACCAACATAAACCATTTTAAATCTCAGCTTAAGAAATTCCTAATTGAAAAGGCTTACTATTCGATTAATGAGTTTTTAGATGATAGAAGCATAAAATAAAAATGTCCGATTTACTTATTATTCTATCTTATTTTCGATTTTACTTATTTGTTTAGCATGTCTTTTTTTTAAGCCTAATTTGTACGCCTTGCAAGGCAAAACATAGTGAGACAACATATTTTTTTTATATACCATGTACCATATTACCTATGTTTAACAAATAAATTACTTTGACTTTGACTTTGAAGCTCTGCTTAGCTTGGGACTAGATGGCGTTGTGTGAAAGTTGTGGAATGTATTATGTATTTATTGTATTATGTATTATTTGGCCCAAAATAGACGCACATAATACAACAATTAGTCAGTCAAGTGTGAACCAGGAATTATTGAATGGCACCATAGACACTAGGCAGAATACAGTTGCCTTAGTCTCAGTTAAATGACATGTTATGTCTATGGCATTTGTCATAATTACACATTGATACAGGAAATTTATTACATAACCTTTCTCTATGGATCGTTGAATTATGTGTTTAATTGCGGTATTCAAACGGTTAAACAGTGGAAGATAGGTTTTTTTATGATAGGAAAGAAAAGAAAGAGTTTATACTTAAAATAACAAAACACGTGTATCAAATATACACTACGTATCTACCTATATCGAAATTACAGAACCAACTTATGAAAACTACAACAATACACATACGTGCAGAAGTTCTGGGCGCAACATTTATTTATTGATAAACGCATCGCTAGCCACATTCGATTTGAATTGCTGCGGCTTAGTAAAATGAGTTCTGCCCATGTGTCAACAACTAACTTAAATAGAATCTGTTTGATAGCATCGAAATTTGTTGCAATGGGATATTTTGTTCCGGATTTTATAGATTAAAACGGTTTAGATTGAATTAGGTATGCAGTGTGTTGATTTGATGTGATTCAATGCTAGATTTAGCATGAGTTAATTTTATTTTGTGGCTTAGATCATTTTTGCTTTTCAACTAAATATTGACTTGATATCACAGTTACTGTGAAAAAATACCAAAAACGAAAGAATGTACGATTGATGTGGACATAAAAGCATTGATTTTTTTGCTTGCTGACCGTTACATACAAATTCTTTTGTAGTAAAATGCCACAAAAAACACTTGAAAAAGTCCAGCCTGTGAGTGACGCCTGTGACCAAAATTCTATATCAAAGAGCTTTGGGTTATGAAAAACGTAAACTATCAAGTTGGAATTTCCTAACCACAAAAAGTTAATACCTGTTTGTTTTGAACTCAAAAACCAAAAATAAACAGAATTTCGTTGAACTAGTTTCCCTCAAACGTAAACTTTCTGTGAACAAAAGTTAAATGAAAATCTGTCGCCAAACATTTTCCGATACATGCGGAAAGAGCTGGAATTATGAAATCGCGTGGATGCAGGACTCCTTTCAGTCGGCACTAAAAATATTTCGATAAAGGAAGTGCAAATTTTGATCTTATTGGATGCTTAAAAATTTCGATTTCGCATTTAATAAAAAAATAAATTATGTTTTGTTTTTGGCTCTATGTGTACTTTGTCAACGGATATATTGAGTTTTGTTAGTTGAGTTTTGTAATAGGAAGGTGAATTATTTTTTATTTATTTCAATTCTTTTACTAACAAAAAATGTTGATTAAATTCAAAATAAAACTTCTTTGTAGCTAATTTAAATAAGTCTGGAAATAGAACTAGGTCCTTAATGTGAATCGTAGTTAATTTTTTGTTCATATTTGTGACATATAAAACTTTTTTAATTTCCGAATTATGGTGAGAAGAAAAATTATTCATATACTAACCATCATCAATTCTTCATAGGTATGTAGTTAAGTCTTACTGTAAACTTTAAACCCAGGGTTTACTAGTGTTAGGTGTTAGCATGTCTTAAAATGTTCCCATTGCTGAGACTCATCTCTAGGAGAGGAAATGGACCGCAATCCACCACGCGGACCAAGTGCGAGTTGGCACATGTCTTCGAATTTTTGGCACTAGGATTTGCCGGTTTCCTCACGATGTTTGCCTCCACCGTTTTGAGAGCAGTGGTGGTACTTAGGTGTTTCTTGATTAAAATGAAAACTATAAATACCATAATACCAAACATACATTAGCTACGACTAGAAATAATCCACTTTATCCACAATTTTCCTTTCAGAAAACGTATAAAATGCAGTAGGATTGTAACGAAACACGATAGTGTAGCTAAACCCGTTTTAAATGAAAGGATTTGACGTACATGTCCAGATAAGCCTGCTATCTCATTCCGAAATAATTTAGTGGGGAACGTGAACGAATTATAAATTAAATTAAATTGTAAAAGGATTGAGGGTAATTGAAGGTTTTTTGATTTAACTGGACGGACTGAGTTATCTTTAGTAAATGAATGTTATGTTACTCGGAATTTTGTACGGTAATATGTATGAGGTAAGCTTATTAGTTAATTTGTATGGTATGAGTTTTCATAAACTTAATTTTTGTGTGGGTATTGTTTTTTTTTGTATTTGGGACATTTTAGTGATACCGAAGACTATCACTATTTTTCATTATTTTATCTAGTCTCAAATAACCGAGATTATAGGAAATAAAGGAGGGAGGCCTTTGCCCAGTAGTGGGACAGCATAGGCTAGCTATAATTATAATAATATCTAGTCTCTACAGTATTATGCACTGCAGTGTAGAGCCTTGTACATCTGGTGATGGATGTATTCTTTACAGTTTAAAACTGGCACATTATAAATAAAAAGATTAATATTGAAATAATTTTTATAATAAATATTACGATTAGATGAGACTGGTTCGGCTGTCAGGTCAATAAACTTGAATAATTTTATGTATAAATGTTTTTTATTTTTCAATATACCTAAATGTGATTATTTAAAAATAAATCCTACAGTTATCGCGATTAATCTTTTTCGATATATTCTGCCCTTATGATATTTAGGTTTTGCTAGCCATGACTTTGTTTATTTTTAAAGATATCCGCGTGAATCCCCTATTTGTTGGTTGGAAAGAATATTTGTTTGTGATTAATTTTAATCGGTATTCTTTCTACTAATGCTCAAGCTGAATCGGGGACACGCAAACAGAACTTATGCTAAAAAACGTTCCTAAGGTGAAAACTACGGGTATGCTACAGCTAGATGGTGTTAATTTCAATATTTTTTTTTTTTTGGTTTTAGTAAAATGTCAAAGTGGTCTCTGGAATCTTACTAATATTAAACATTCTATATTAGTAAACTTAATTAAACTATTATCTTAAAATACACATTGTTTTGTCTGTTCATATAGTATAGAGCTAAAGACAAGTGTGGTACAGAAACCTTATATTTAAACTGTATTTTTACCGACGAATACGAAACTGTTAAAAAAAATCACTGTTGACGTAGTTACCGCTTAAAAATAAGAAAAATTTCTGACGACTAGCACTAAATTGGCATAAAAATATCAGAGATAAGAAGGCACACCAAAGAAGGAACCTCTGATATCTATCTCTGGGATAGATATCAAAGGTTCCTTCTTTGCTGTGCCCGACGGGTTTCATGATTGTTTCTCTTTGCTAACGTAAATCACCAAAGCCAACATTGTTGATTGCAATAAAGAATTGTGATTGAGTATTGATAACAAGAAAAATATAAAATATATTATAAAGGTACTCACAACGTCGATGAGTTGACTAAGCCTAAGCCCCATCTTGACCGTGAGCCGATCAGAGTTGTTCCCGACGGGCCGAATCAGACGGTTGTAGTTGGAAAGCAGATCGTCATATAGCCGCTTCGCTTCAGGGTTTGCGTCGCTTAGGCGGCCCCACACGCACAGCACTCCGACCACCAACGCCAACACCATCTTAGGCTAACACCACCCCTGGAACAACAAGAAAAATAACGTTAATTTAGGTTTCTTCAAGCCTCGCGCCTCAGCCGTTGCCGCCACGATCCCGATTTCCGGCCACCGCAGACGCTGGCTAGCGGACGGCAACCATTTCGGTCAATGGATGATATGAAAGAGGTGTCTTCAAGGCTAGAGTAAATAGGCTCTTAATAACTAAAATCATAATACTAGTGCGCCACACCATCAACGATTGCAACAATACTTACTATCCGGTGGTATCGCAGTCAAGCAAAAAATTCAGTGAAAAATAAAAAAAAAAGTGAAATTAATGGATTTGGAATTAATTCAAGTGTAACTTTTGGAGGAATTTTTTATTAGGATTGGCGTAGTCCTAAACAATTTTTATTTGTATAATAATCAAAACCTTTTTTATTACAAATATTATTAGTACAAAAAAAAACAGTGTTACCAAAGTCATCCTTACTCAAAACAAATAGACAAGACATATAATAGTACAACATGTAGCTTGTTCAAAGTTCAAACAATGTAGGACCTTTTACAATAATTACAAATACATCGAAACTTCAACACATCTTCTAATACTCTTACCAGGAGCTAGAACACGTTTAGTTCAACTAGTAAGTACCAACGTAAGCACATTGACATCGTTGCGTGGGATACACTCGCCTCACACGCTTGAGTTCGCTCATGAGCAGAGCTTTTAGCAGATTCAATACTGAATGAAGTCGTATGCAGAAGTTACACACGATTTAAGGCCTTTGGTCCCGTTTAGTGTCAAAAATGTAGGTACAGGTAGATTAGTAGATTTGAAAAAAAAAAACAATATAATTTATTATAAATTCATGTATAGCATTTACAATTTAATGTTTTATTTCGTACGACTAATAGTTTAGGGAACACACTCATTGTGCATACAGCCGAGAAGTGGAATTCAAGCGGCTACAATCCGGGAATCTTTAAGACAAGAGTGAGTAGGTTACTTCTAGGTAAGCGCGCTCTATCGTCGACCGTATCGACAATTTCCATCAGGTGAGATATCGGTCAATCGCGTACCTATAATCATTAAAAAAAAATAACAAGATATTTTTTCGCTTCTTTTCCCTACATTTTTCAAACGGCTTTCACATTTAGAAATATATTTAGGTACATAAAAATATGTGCAAATATGTATGTTAATCATATAAATCAATATTTTGCAAAGAAAATGTTTAAATTAAATATCAGTGAAGTTCTAAGCAGGAACAGATTGCAGAACGAATACCTATTTGTTCATTTACCTACGCCCAGATGTTCAAAGGACTATTCGCCTTAAGTACAGCACCACCTGTACTCACATACAGGTGTAGTGTTGTGTCTAGAAAATATCGTTATTGCGGTTCTGCTTCCTAAGGGATGCTACGAGCGTGGCGATGTCACAACGTTTCTAGTTTTGAGGTGAAACCGTTTGAGTTTAAATGCAAAGTAGGACAAATAAGTTTACACCTGACTAGGTACTGTAAAGTCACGCAGCAGTTGCGACATTGTTTTGATGACGTAAGTTTTAGATTTATAAGTGAAACAAATGCGTGTTCTGACTGGACAGGTTAACTCGAATCTGTATGATTATTTCCTCAAAAGACCATATTTTTTGCACAGTAGCAAAAATCATCGAATGATGATTGCGCCCTTGAGCAGAGCGGAAGATAGTGTGAACGACCCACCGTCCCTTCCTGCCTTAATTCCAGGGCCCCGGTGTTCCGCTTTCGCATAAACTCTTGGCCCCAGAAGGCTTCGACCTTGCTGGGCTCCTACAGTAAAAGACCACCTGAGACGCTAATCTGATGATTGATCCTTTGATGTTTACTGTGTTGAATTTAAATGAAATTTTTTACTTTTCCTTAATATAAATTATAGAGACTAAGGGTTTTTTTAATGAAGCTAGAAAATAAGTTTTTTTTTTAATTAAGTTATAAAATAAGGATAAACGTTAGTTAGAATTGTAAAATAAAATATTTTGAATTAAATTGTTAAATTCGCGAAGAGAGCAAAATTAACACCTATTATTTTCACTCCAATATTTTAATTACTTCAAAACAGTGGCTTCCAATTATCTCATTCCGATACACCACCGTAAACATCCAAAATATCAAATAATACATAAACAGAAGCAGCAACAATTCCTTCACTTCGACCAATTTATCAAATAAACTCATTTAATGGAACCATTCTTCTTAACTTATTATTTAATTGTTAATATTCAGGTGGAAAACAATGAGTTTTCCCCGTTAATTAACAGGTATTTCCGATTTGAGAACCATTAAAACGAACAAACTTGAAATTAAGATAATAATGAAAGTTTATATTGAAGAAATGTTGATGAAAATACTTAATAATTCGTAGTTGTTCAAATTATGATATTAATGTAAAAGTGAATTTGTTTGTTGCTGTTTCTTTGTTGTTGTTTCATTTTTCGATTGTTGTTACCAACCGTGATAGAGCTAAGATAATAAAAGTTTAAATAAGTAATTTGTTCTGTTTCGATTAATAAACAGGTACTTATTATATTTATTACACAAAAAATCATGTTTTAATGCTTGTGTGACTAAGTTTAAAAGGGTGTGAGTCTGGAGGTCTGCCATACACGTCGCGATCTAGTTAGAGTCCAGCTTCCACTAAGGTTTTAGTTTAAGGCAAGACTAACAAAAAAAACTAAGTCAAGAAAAACATCACGCAAAGCAAAATTACAATGTACCTTTATAAGATAAATAAATACTACTTATTAAATTATTATTTTCAACAGCAAACAAATTATCACGTCTATATACTGATCAAGTATTACGCTAGTTTTTTTTTTGCGAATATCCCTTTGTCTCCTTCGGCAGCAAAAGTAAGCAAATGTCTCCCTCTTTGCGCTTATGTAAACAATGGTACATGTATTTTATAATGTGTTCTGATTTCGTTATGACCTGTAGTTATAAGTCTAGATATACATATGGATTAGGTTAAAAATAAAGGAACAAAATATGTATTTAAAATATTGGCATATTGATTCAAAAATACAGATACCGCCACGAATTTTAAGCGCTCGCTGAAAGAGCGAAGATCACTTTGCTCATCATATACATCGGCGAGCCAACTAGTACAAGGATTGTACTACCCACCCATGTCACTACCCATTTACTACGAGTACTATACCACTTCACTAACACTAAAGATACCCGATATTTCACTTCTACGCAAGTAGAAATCAGCTTTGAAGGAAAAAGCCAGCGCTCAAGATCCCCGCTGGTATCTGTAACAGTCCTTAGAATGCAGGATCCTAAATCCTCAATGAGGTTTTTGTTTTCTGCCCTGTGTGTTTCTGTAATGTGTGTTTGCATTTTTCCTCACTTTCTTGTGATTTTCGAACTAGCATTCTCTTGAAAAACTAAATATTGCTAATGTAGTCTAGAGACTCTAACATCATCAAAAATAAGCAAAGCAAAGATTCCTCTCCTGAAGTGTAGTGTAATGGTCCAGCAGGGTCGAAGTCTACTGAGACTAAGAGTAGATGCGAAAGCGTATTACCTAGGCCCTGGGATCAAGGCAAGGAAGGAACGCGGTTGGTTGTATAGTCAGTAACAGTCTGACACTGTTTCTCCCTCCGCGGGATTCGTCATTCGATGATTTTTATCTACCATAAAAAATATCGTATTTCTTTCCTTACAATCATTTCTTAAATAAATAAGATGTTTTGTTACTAATGAGCTTTACATTAACTTACGAAAATATTTTCTAAAACAAAACTATCGGAATCCTTTTTCACGCGTCAATCACCAACTAATTCAACCATTGAAGGGTCATTCTTTGTTTTCCGTTTTCAATGTCATTGGAATTCTAACTAAGAGACAGGTTGATTCTCTACTACCCAGATTACGGTTAAAGTCGGACTTAATTACGGGATAAAGAAGGATAACCCACAATAAAACGTACCTCTATAAATCAATCTAAAAGAACTTAGATAAAAGAGCCTGCGTAGTGTTTTGTTTTTAGTGTAGATGAAGGAAATTGGGGTGAATTTTGGTGGACCCGTTTTTTTGTGGTCAGAAGTGCTTTGTGAAAGATTGGTGGGTAGTGTAACGGGTAATACAATGATAACACGTAAGACTAAAGGATATTGGAGTTGTGTTAAAAATGATGCGGTGAAAAATGTTGAGAATATTAGTAGCTGGTTTGGTATTTTGCTATCAATGCTATAAGCTTATTGTCATGTAATGTAGAAACCTTTATCTGAAAACTGCATTAATATTGGTTATTAAATGAGGCAGCAATTAGCATTTCAAGTTTTTTTATTTGTATGAGGAAGAGTGGAGGCTTTTTTTTCTTTCTTTTCTATATGTTGGTAGGCTTTGCCACCAATTTGCACTGAGCCCGCTTGGTTTTTTTTTTTATGGTAGGTGAAAATCATCCAATGACGAAACCCGCTCTTGGGCGGAGTGGGAGACCAGTGTCAGACTTTTACTGACTAAAAAACCTACCCCGTACCTTCCTTGCCTTATTCCTGGAGTCGAGGTAACAGTTTGCACCACCCTAGGCTCCAGGAGGCTTCGACCCTGAAGGGCCCCTGCAGTTTGCTGACAACTCCTTGAGGCGCGCGGGAACGGTGCGCGCCGTTGACGACTTGGACTCGTTCTTACCAGACGACCGGACGGCGAGCTACCCATTGCTCACCGTCCGCGAGCCAGTGTCTACGGTGGCCAGGTATCGGCAGGATCGCGGCGGCGACGGCTACGGCGAGGGCGCTGTTGCCTTTGCCTTATGCGGTCGGCCTCCTCCTTTACGAGCATTACTGCTTCGCAGAAGGAGGCGACCACCTGCCATTCCTCTTCGCTGCGGACCATGGCCTGAACCAGGGCCTGGCGCGAGAGGTCGCCGCCGCCGATCACCCCCACGAGGACACGGGAGCCCGCTTGGTGGATTATGGCACATTTCCCCTCATAGAGAAGGGGCCTGCGCCCCAGTAGCGGGAACATTAACAACGCTGATGCTATGCTATACTAAATCATGAAGTATAGAAATACTTCTATTTGGGACAGACACACCACAATGGTCATTTTATGATTTCTCCCGCTCTAGGGCGAATCGAGAGAGTGTGTTAGACTTTCATTACCTAAATTACACCTGTGCTTTTCGATAGCTCTTTGTGTTCTTGGACAGGTTTCCATTTTAGAAGAGGACCCGTGGTTCCACGAGGCTTTGGCCTCGCTGGTTCCCTTTGTTATTGATTACAGGTTTGCGCTTGACCGCTATCTCGCCTGATGGGAAGCGACGAAGCTTTTGTTGATGGAGCGCGCTTACCTAAAAGTAACCTATTCACTCTTGACTTAAAGATTCCCGGATTATACTCATCAGGAAAAACACGAATCCGGCAAGGAATTCTACTCCTTGGCTGTACGCACAATGAATTTGCTCCCAACGTTTTGTACGTAGATGTCTACCATGTACCGATAGTGCAACGCCGTACATCTGATGGTCCGATAAAGGAACGAGCTACGCCCCTACGGATTTGCTAAGCTTATGAGTGTCGATATAATGGATATCACATAAAAATACTACAAAGGTCAATGTACAATTATATATAGCTTATATAAACACTTTAGTATTATGTTACAGAATCTTCAGACCGGAGTGTTTTTCCACATGTAATAAATATTCTAAAAACAAGAAAAGTGCTTACATTATATTTCATCGGCATTTCTAACCAGGTTCTTTACGTCTCTACCTATTGTATGAAAACCGTAGTAAAGCCCAATCCTGGTGTGTTTAAGTAATTTTATTTACGTTAAATATATCGTGAGGTAGGATCTCCCTAACGACCGTACCAAGCCGTTATAACAAAGTAACACGCCGTACCTCACACAAATAAACTTTTTTGTGTACTTTTTTTTTCACATAACGTTTTTCTTGCCAAATATGTTGTTAAGCACCATGCATAACTTGGAGATCCTCAGTACATATTTCTTATAAGGAGCTTACTTTTTTATTTTGCATTTACCTCATCCTGAGTCACAGTAATGTGTGGTATTATCGCAATGTGAAAAGGAATGTGCGAAAAGTGGAAATAGAATTAGAAATACTAAGGTATCCTTTTTGCTTGGACTTATGTGATGTCTTTTTAATATACATTTTATGAAAATTGACAGATTAATTCTTGATTCTTTATTGTACACAAAAACAAACTTACAGATTTACAAAGGCGGGCTGAACTCAGCAATGAGTCTTCATCAAATATTTGACTAATAGAGACACATCACTCGTCATCATTAATATGAAATTTCTGTCTTAACGTAGCTTAAGGCCAAATTATATAATTTTGTACCAGTATAGCAGTGCACAAAGTTTCCTGATAACGGCCCCGATTTACGAGTTGTAAGTCGAGGGTTCAAACATAGTCAGGCGCATTAATTTGTGTAATTTATTTTATCACCACTGCTCTCAAAATGGTGAAGAGAAACATCATGAGGAAACATGTCCTAGAACCAAAAATTGAAAGCGAACCCGTACTGAGCCCGTGTGGTTACGTCCCATTGCCTCTCTTTAGAGAGAAAGCCCGAGTCCTGGCAATAATTATGTATATAAAGGTGAATACTTATATAATACTACTTTTCTTTTTCTTTTTTCTTCTGCCAGTGGGTTGTCCACGTGAATGTTGGTTCATTCGGATGTGAAGTTGAAGACGAATAAGTTCAAAGTCTCTTCGAAAATGAATTTTATCAAAATCAGTTCAGTAATTGTAACCGTGAAAGTAAAAGAGTCAGACAGTCAGTTTCACATTATTTTATAAAATTAGTATGGATATTTACAAGTTTTAATAGTCTTTATAAAAAAAAAATACCTCTAGAAAAATATTTACTCGTAAAATGATACATTTCTAAACCAAAATATTCAAAGTTAAACTTTATCGTCTATAAAATAGGGACTTGTTTGCGATTAAGCATTTCCCTTCGAGTTAAATTGAATTGGTGTCATGTAGAGCCATTTTGATTCCAACCGCCATAAATTCAAGGTTTATTTTCGAATGGACAGGCAACTCTTCAGGGTAATAGGAAGAGTGATTACGTGGAATCCTGATTTTAAAGTCGTTTGATTTATTTTACGAGACGAACTAAAACCAAATTCTATTTGAAAGTCGATCTGCGTCGTCTTTCTCTTTGGCTTTTAGTCCCAAAGTGGCCGGAAAAAATATTTTTATTAAATCAAGAGCAATTCTACTTTCTTTAATGTTTCCGGGTCAGACAGTGTTTGTTTTAATTTGTTGTTTATTCGAAATTCAGGGTAAGTAAATAAGAGTGGAAATTCACGATTATTGTATTTCTTGAGAGCTGTAACCAGGGTCTTTATTAAGTCAAGAGTGAATAGGTTACTTCTAGGTAAGCAAGCTCAATAGTTGACCACAATATTGCAATAGTGGTCAAGCACGAATCTGATGAAACATTGCCTCACAAAAGTATTTGGTATACCAACATTGCATTCGATGCGAAATTCAACTCTGTTTGTCGAGAAAAATTGCATGTCTGGTGCTATCTTTTACAAAACTTTCTAATTCTTCTCAACCATGGCACCGAGAGCTATATTTCAATCAAAGTCTTTCAAAAGAAGAAACAAGAAAGTGCATCAATCTTCTTTGCCGTCGCCAATAACACATTTTCTGTAACGAAAAGGAAATCTTGCAAACTGGAAATTGATCATTTTTTAAATGAATTTGAAATTGGTGATTTTGTTTTAGGTGAGAAATTATTCTCTGTTTCTGATTAAAGGTGAAACAAACGGTGGAACGGAGAGGGTAGTCAGTAAAAATCTGATACGAATGTTTACTGCCTAAAATCCTCATGTGTTTTTAATATCTTTTTCGTTTTAGGATCACTGTCATTATTTCAAACGTTTCCGCAGATTGTCATAGTCATTGTTTTGTAGTTACCGACCTTTCTAATTTATCTATGAAAGATACAGATACAAAATATCCTTGTTATGTTATTTCGGTATATATAACTAATTTAGGTACAAGTTAATTTTGGCTTTCTTTTTGAGACTTTGGCTGCCTAGAGTTTTGATCTTGATTTATGTATGATAGCTAAAAAAGGTAAGATATACGAATACTAATTTAGCTAAAACTCAATTAATAAGCTTTCTTTTAGTCCGTTTTTTACAATGTATTCTAAGTGAATATGAGCCAAAAACATAGAAGAAAGACTCCACTGAATTGTTTTGATGTTATGTTTGTATACCTTATGCATTTTTATAGTTGTTTAACTCAAAAATTTTCTGTTATGGACTTTTCAAATACAAAATTATAATTGGTATTCTTATATAAATATCAAAACCCTAAAGGTGTTTTTTCATATAGACTATTATAGACTAGTGCAACCAACTCCTATGACACCGAAGACTGATGACTAAATTTATCATCTAAAAAGGTTCTAACATGGTATAAAGGTTTCAATACTTACATACGAGCTCGTGTCCTGATTTTAAACACCACAAAGTAGGAACCAAGATAATCTCCGTCCTCTGTAATACAGGTACCTTCCATCAAAACTACGATTAATCAGTGCAGAATTATTCACAACCCTTGAGCTCAATTCTAAGGGTCTCATATTCAAGCACCTAAGTTCAGAGATCAAACCACAAAATAAGTTCACAAACCCTTATAAATTATTGTTAATTACTGCCCTGCAGGTTCGGAAGTACAATCGTTGGTATTCTGAGATTACTGAAATGAAAATCGGCTTAGCAAAGATTAAAATATGAGGAGGAGCTTTGCGGTACCCTGTTCTGGAGATATGACGGAAGGAATAAGAGAAATGTGATTTGAAGATTATGGTTATGTAAATGTGTTTGTGTCATTTGTAGATTTTGATAGTCATTATAGTACTCAGTAGTTGTGACTCCAGGCTCACTAGCATATTTTCTTTCTGAGCTGGGAAATCATTAAATGGTTTCTCCCAGTCTAGGATTGAGTTAAAGAGCGTGTCAGATTTACTGACTAAAATACAACTGTGTCCTTCAGTTTGATGATGTTCCAGGACCCGAACGGTATCACATATTTATGAATGAGTAGGTTTTTTTATGGTAGAAAAAATAATCTAATGACGAATCCCACCCTTGGGCGGAGCTGGAAACAGTGTCAGACTCTTACTGACTAAACGACTCATCCCATTCCTTCTTAGCCCTCATACCGGTCGGACCTTCCTTTCAGAAACCGGACCGGTCTCGGCCCAACTGAGTTGGGCCTCTACATTTGCTGACAACTCTTTAATGGCAGTGACGTCACATTTCAGTATTTGATTTTATATGATGTTATTTGAGAGATTCCTCTTCCATTACATTTGAAAGGTTTCTTTTTAACTTAATTAATATTGATAAAATAAAAAATAGATATGTTTGCGATTTCATATAAAATTACTTTTTGATACAAACAATAAAAAATATTGAATCAATTAACCAGCTCTTTGAAATACTCGCACATGTATCAAAACAATTATTATGAAATTCACAGAACGAAAATTTAACTCAGCATTTTGATTTTATGAAAATTAAATTTAAAATGGGAACACTTTCAGCCTCTTTTCATTGCATTAAAAGACATCATAAATAGCAGGTCCTAATACCATCTCAACAATCTTAAGCCGTTAATTACAAGTAAAAGTACGCAATTAACGACAATTGCCGGCAAAAATACCATAAAGTAGGATTATTGACCGCCGAAGACTCTCTCACTTAAGCCAGCAGGGTACAGTTAACCTTGTGACTGCAAAAACAGTTGAGCTGCAAAAACCAGTCTTATTGCAAGAAGTTAAGGATGCTGTCAATTGCTGTTAAGCCGCTATTGCTGATGTGCGGTGGACTGTACTTAAGTAAAGGACACGTCTTGAGTACTCTTATTCCTCTGTATAGTTAATCGATACACAAAATAAAAGGAAAAATGTAGGAACCCCAATTTTATGCGTTAATCAGGCAGTTTTATTGATTCCTTTGAGCAATAGGTACTAAAACATACTAAAACAATTTTAAATGGATTTGAAAAGAAAACAGTAGAAATAAAATCAATTCGATTTTTATTTCCCCAAAAATATTTTTTTCATTGAAAGTTATTTCTCCCGTTCTGATTCTATAAAGTATACAGGGGCCCTAGACAAGTGGCAATCGCTCCGTGTCGAATCCATTTCTAAGTTCGATTTTGCCTTAACGATGTCGACGTGTTGGTTCGATAAAATAACAACCTCTTGGCTATGGTTATCGAATTAAAACGTCCAATTTGACGTATAAACAACTAATAACAATTAGCGAATCGAAAACGTTTGACCACGTGACTTTTCGAAGGCATATGTCAGTTCCATAAATTTCGGAGTTTCGAATTTCGTTATCGTTAGTGAGATGTGACTTTGTCTAAGCCCCCAGTTCGATGTAAATAATAGGATTTGAATTTATTGTTTTTCTTTATGTGTTTTATTTTGATTATAAAAAAAACGTATTCCAAACTATTATAGTCACTCTCATTTTTCCAACTTCATTCCGTAAATTTTATGAACTTGATATAGGTACTAAATATATAATTTAAGAAATTCTTTAACTCACCGGGATTACAGACTAAAAATATATACAAACGGGAAAAAAAATCTTATAGGGTTTCAAAAAATTCATCCACATCGATGTCAATGGGAAAAGTGCCCAGAACGCAGGCATTGCCACATTGGATAACAATGCTGATTCGTTGACCGAAGAAAAACCTAGCCCTCTCACGCGAGGTTTCTATTAAATATTATTTATTATTAATATTGAAAATTTATGTTTTCATTAAAAGTATGTTTCAGAGAAAAGGTTTTTCCTAGAATTTCTTCTTCGTGTAAACTAAACTCATTGTGTATTCTCAGAAAAGTGTATTTAATTACTTTTTTTTAATTTAATTGTTATAAACTAGTGCTTGACTGCGATCCCACCTGATGGTAAGCAGTGATGCAATCTTTGATGGTAAGGCGCACTAGTTTATTAAGAGCCTATTCACTCTAGCCTTGAAGACACCTAAATTATAATCGGACGGAAAGACTGCAGCCGGCAAACTGTTCCAGTCCCTCGATGTACGCGGTATAAACGGTATATAATTGATTTTGGGTACAAACCCTCGTTCATTAACTGAATGTGAACCATCAGATTCCTGCAACCTTTACCAAGACATCAGTCCACCTTATAGGAGGCCTTCCAACACACAACACGTTTTGAGTCTAGATAAATATATCAAAAAGATCTTACACATCTAACTTAATCTCAGATATCAGCATCATTTTCCCATTATTTTGCTTAACATAGCGATAGTCTAACATATAATCGAGTACCTCTTATCTCTGTATCGTCTTATCTTCATCACAATCTTCAGAGTTCCCAAGCACTCCTATATTTCATTGTAATAGCTTTCCTAAGAACATGACAATAATTTATCGCCGGTAAATTGAATTTCTATCGTTTGAAAATCTATCGTGAAATGGAGCCTGTAATTTTGTACGGAGTTGAGTGTATTTTGTCATTTGTTTATTTATTAACTTAATCAATTGTTCTTGAGTTTAGGAATGTTGCTGACGTGTGTTAGTATGGTGGTAGGTATATATTTTGTTTTTTAGAAAATTCTATGTTGCATTTTTTTATGGTAGGTAAAAATCATCCAATGACGGATGTAGGAAACAGTGTAAGACTCTTTCGGACTAAACAATCTACCCCGTTCCTACGGCACCAAATATACCAGGGCTACAGTTTTCCTTTCAGACACTGACCTCAGTTATTCTTTTGTATTAATTTTTTTAAGTAAATGAATAATTTTAAAGAAGGTATGTAAAATTTTGGCAGTTTCTGACACTAGTCGTGCCAAGGAGTATTAGGTTATTCAGATACTGGATATTGTTAGTCGTTCCATACACAATACCTTTGGAGGTGTGCGGAACAGAGAATAAAGTCCGGCAAACCGGACAGGTGTTTTATCTGGTGCGATAGTGGATTTTGGGCTGTCGTTGTACGTTCTTATCCCAACACTTTTCAATTTTTAAATCGCGCGGTAAACTTTCATAGCGCAATGCAGGATTCCTGTAGGTCTTTCCCCGTTTTGAGTGCAGTGGTGATAAAATAAATTACACAAAGTAATGCGCCTGGGTGGGTTTGAACTCGCGACCTACAACTCGTAAGTCGCGGCCGTTACCACTCGGCCACCAAAATAATTTACAGAATTATTATCGCCAATTTCAATACTTTTATATTAATACCAAAACCGGCCGCCATATTAAACAAAATAATTTATTAAAAGCAACATTTGAATTTCCTCCCTCTTTGTTTAATTAAGGAGGCCTGTTTTGACGCACATTTTCAAGTTAACCATAAAATTTGAATGGACCTTTTATTTAATTAGTTAGCATAAATAACGGGACATCTTGAAATTGGAACGGTTGAAATCATTATGTTTATTTGTATTGCTATTTATTTTATTCAATACTAGCCTTCTGCCTGCAGCTTCGCCCGCGTGAAACTAGGCTTCTCTATAAAAACTTTAGACCCCCATTACATCCATTTAGGAGCTGAATTTTGAAAAGCCCTTCTTTAGCGTTCGCCTACGTCATAAAAGGAAGTCTTGTGCAAAATTTCAGGCTCCTAGTCCCAGTGGTTTTGGCTGTGCGTTGATATGTCAGTCAGTCAGTTTCTCCTTTCATATAATTACTAGCTTTTGCCCGCGGCTTCGCCCGCGTGGTATTGGGGTTGTATATCCCACAGGAACCTTATGTTTTTCCGGGATACAAAGTATTTCCTATTCCGGAGTGTATCCTATGCCTGTGCCAAATTTCATCCAGATCCGTCCAGCCGTTTTGGCGTGATTGAGTAACAAACATCCAAACATCGTAACTTTCGCATTTATAGTATTAGTAAGATATAGATTTAAATGACTTATAAATATTTTTTCTTTCTTTCTGTCAAAAAAATCGCGAATGAGAAGGAAAAATCACGTCAATGTTTTGAACGAGGAAATAAAACGTTACTCATTTAAATAACGAATAATCTTTTCAAGAGCAGTGTTCCACGGAAATGTTCCAACAACACTTGAAACCCTTAATCAAAGTTTATTACCTTACTGCCCGGAAACTCAGGCGTAATCCTTAATCAAATAAAAAGTTATCATTGTCCATTATCTGCAGGGCACTCGGTGCTTACGGTTTTTACTGAAAACGCACGACCGGAGCAAATTAAAGTAGCGTAGTTGAAATGTAAAGGATTTTTTTTGTAAAAAAAAATAGTAAGTGAGAGTTGGGTTCTGTAGCATCCGTAGTCAAAAATGGCAAAAAAATGCAGTTGTTGTGTTCCTTTTTGTAAATATTTATTTTATACTGTTTTTAGCGAATAGTGGTCACAGAAATAATCTGTGAAAAATTTATTGAAACTGTACTGTACAAAGCCACTGTGTAAAGGTGGACTTAATGCCTTAGGCATTTTCTACTAGTCGACCCTTAATCATAGTTACCTTACTGCCCGGAAACTCAGGCGTAATCCTTAATCAAATAAAAAGTTATCACTGTCCATTATCTGCAGGGCACTCGGTGCTTACGGTTTTTACTGAAAACGCACGACCGGAGCAAATTAAAGTAGCGTAGTTGAAATGTAAAGGATTTTTTGTGTAAAAAAAAACAGTAAGTGAGAGTTGAGTTCCGTAGTATCCGTAACCAAAAATAACAAAAAAATGCGGTTGTTGTGTGGGATTTCTACTTTGCAGGTAAATATTTATTTTATTCTGTTTTAGTATGAATAGTGGTAGCAGAAACAATCTGAAAAATTTAAATGTCTATACTCCAGACATAATAAGAAGAGTTTTTACTGTCCCTTTAACAGATTTTGCGATTTATTACGTTAGTAGCACCAACGTAATAAATTTTATTTGTCATTATTTTTCTTTAAATGACTAATCTTCACGTGATTAGAGTACAGCTATAAAACTTCATGAGGAACAATTAGTTGACAGACAGCGGAGCAGCAGGGTTCCGTTTTTATCCTTTGAACACGGAACTCTAAAAATACTCAAATATCCAATTTTATCTGATTTCCCAATAGTTTTTTTATAAAAAAGTTGTGTTACTGATGTGTATGTACAGCTTGAAAGGACTGTCGACCGATTTATATTGGATTCTTACGCCTCAAATACTCCACAAAGGAATCACGAATTTGGTACATATTCTGGGAAACCCTTTATCGAATGGCGCGGAGCTTTTCACGACCAAAATTTAAAATTTTATTTTATTTTATGCCATTACGCAAAATGATTTCAGTAAGGAGGAACAAAATGGGAAAAGCCAGAATTACATTTAAAGTATTATAAATATTATATTTTATCCGATGTTTTCAGCGGCCGCCAAATTATGGTAACATATATAATTATATCACGTGTGTTTCACCATAAAAAAACATAAAAAAAAACAAAAAAGTTGTTGTTGTTATTGTTTGTTCTTTTGATAAAATTGTATGTATAATTAAGAACAAGAAATGTATGTGTATGTTTTGGGTCATAACTTTTTTTTTAGATAAAAGTACATTTTTATGGTTCCGTAGAACCCTTATAGTTTCGCCATGTCTGTCTGTCTGTCCGTCCTCGGATAATCTCAGCGACCGTTAGCACTAGAAAGCTGAAGTTTGGTATCAATGTGTATACACCATGTGTATATACCATGCCGACAAAGTGCACAAACAAAAAGTGGTAAAAATTGTTTTATTAGGGTACCTCCCTTACACGTAAAGTGGGAAGTGATTTTTTTGTTTTCATTTCTACCATAACTCGCGATATATTGTTGTATAGGTATCTGAAAATGATTAAGGGTCCTTTAAAATATTTTTTGATAATTCAAATATTTTCGGAAATAATCGCTCCAATAGTAAAAAACAAGGCGTCCCCCTCTAACTTTTGAACCATAAGTTTAGAAACATAACCAAACATAACCAATTACATAAGAAGGTATGCGCCAAATCCGCGTAAAAGCCGCCAAACGCTAAGCATAAGGTTATGGCTTTACGCACAATGCGATGGGCCACAGTGCGGGTTTTCAGCGTGGACCGGTGGCGATGCCGACATAAGACACCAGAACGGTGCAATGTGCAGGTGTAGACAAAAAACTAAAATAAAAATACAGACGAAATATAAGTAAATAAAACAATTAACTTTCCCTTTAAAACCTTTTAAATTTTAACCTCAATAAATACCAAATACCACATTATTTGTAGAAACCAGGAAACAATCATACAACGTTACATTATCTGGTCTATTCTCCGGTCAGTTTTGAATCACAATCAATTTTGTGGATACCTAAAGCTGTTTGCCACTGCTATTTGCTAATGAATTCCGCAATGGAATTGTGTTTGTCTATTGCTGATAACTCATTTGTGATAATCCGCTAGTGTATATTATGCTCATTGATGCATTCGACATTTCTGATGGGACAGATTATTAGAATTTCTGTATCTAGTGAACACTACTTCAAAACCAAGGCAATTTGATGATTATTTCGTTATTTATCTACATTGTGCTTTTATTTATGGTGGGAAAAATCATCTAATGACGAATCCCGCACTTAGGCAAAGCGGGAAATAGTGTCAGACGTCTTCATACCTGGATCGGAACTTCCTTGATATTACTTAAAATAGTGTCCATGGAGTTTTATGCATGTTTTTCTCCATAGAGATGTACGTTTGGGATGGCGTTATTCACTTGTTTTATCACCAATTATTTTGAAAATTAAAAAGAGGTTTGTTTGATTAGTCAATTTATGGTTATGTAAAACCAAACCTTCTTGACGGACAAACATTAGTCCAGAGGCCGGAATAAGAAAAGTTGGTCATCCGTAAAAAGATGGATAGAAAATTTTGCTGTCATATCGGTAAAATCTGAAGTGTAAGGCACGAGAAAAGGGTGACCTATGTTCACAGACGGAAACGAAAGCATATAGTAGTAATACTTGATATAGCAGCTATAGTCCTGCTCCAAAAACATTTTGTCAATTTTATTGCTCGCTTATTATGCATATAGAACAGTAGAAAATATTGTGCAAAAATACCATCAACCCAACATTTATATTCTCTCCTTTTTCTTGTACCACATTTGGTCCATCTGTTCCAAAACTGGCACACGCAACCAAAAACTGCACTTCTCCACACAAACACGAGTATGAATAACAAAACATTACCCCTCTATCCGTATTCAAGACGTCGCATAGTTCTCAGGAAGTGTGCAAATGACATCATCTGCAAAGATCCGTTGAGACGCAGACCGGTTCATTTGATTTCCGGTATCGGTCCTCGAGACGCTCTGATGTTGGGAAATATAATGTAACTCACACAGACACACGTACTTATATGTCCTTATATTTATTTGTGTTGAGAGACTTTGAGAGTTTAGCTTGTAGTGGCACACTCGGTCTCGTGTAAACAGCTCGTACGTTGTAGATGAGGGTACTCGGAGATTGCTACTAAAGTTCTTTCTGTTATTGATAAACTCGTGCTTGACCACTATTTCATCTGATAGAAAGCGATGATATGATCAATAATGAAGTACGTGTGCATAAAAGTAATCTATTTATTTTCGATTTAAAGACCTATAAGAAAAACAGACTCCAGCCCCGCATAATGAATGTATGATTTCTGCGATCGCTACTAGATGGCGTTAGAAGTTCTGTGTCTTCTTTGAACGTAGTTTTTATTTTGGTTTTTAAATTGATATTTTACATAATCATGAACGGCACTACACAATATAAAGGAAGTTTTACTTATGATATAAGATAGTCATCTCTTTGAATTTATACCTACAAGTTACGTTATTTAACTATGAAAGAGGAAGCTTGGAAAATAGGTAAAAGAACATGTTATTTTAATACCGTTTTCGTGACATTCGATGAATTCTGCTATACAGAAGGCAATAAACCGAAATTATATGAAAACATATCAAAGACGAAACCAAAGATTCTCATTTCGAAATTCTTTGAGAAAAAATATTAATAATTTCAATATCTCTTTTTATACCGAGACATCTTAAAGAGCAATATTTTATTGGAAAAGCGAAGGAAAAAAAAAATATCCATATTTGTTCAATAGCGATCCAATCGAAAGGGGAAGGTTGAATGTCACAGGTCGAAAGGACCGTTTAACCCTATAAGAATTTGTCGTACCTTTTTGATATAGGCTTTATGGCCTATCGGCTGCAACGTGTTTTTGTTAATAAACCAGCCTATGTGTATGTAGGTCAAAACAATTTCGTTCTCTTCACCTTTTTGCTGACGGTTTAGGATTGGGATTAATCAATATTTGGCGATAAATGTGGCTGACATGTAAAATGAAGCTGACATTTAGAGTACTGATGTTAATAATACAGAAAATATTGTTAAATTATAAATCTGTTTTTGTTTCTTTGGAATTTTAAGCAAAGTGACAGGGCCGGCGCTGCGAGTATGCAAGAGTTCCGATTCATGTGTGTCCGTGTTGATATAAATTTGCCTCGAAGTCGACTTTAGTGATAATTATTAAAATAAACTAAACTTATAAAGCGCAAGCTCCAATCATTTTCATTTTCCTGCTATAGGGTGACTGGTAATTACTTAAACACGTGATTGTAAACATGATAAAAAATAGCTTTTACTATGGGATAAAATCTGAATAGCGAATAAAAATATGCTTGTCAGTATATTTATGTTTGCGTAACTTGTCAAAATATCAAAACATGCTGATTTTTTCGCGATTTCTGGTTTGGTCTCAAAGTAAAAGTTGTTTGTTACCATCACTACATTCAGGCGTTTAAGTAACGGTCAATAATTACCAGTCACCCTATTATATCTACAAAAATAATGAGCACCGTAAAAATAACTTCATCAAGATATTTCTATGACTTCCACAGCCAACTTTCTCTAAGCTCCAATAATTCTTAATTCCACTCCACCCGGGAAACCAGCATATCGCTCTATCTTGTCTTAACATTTGAAAGAATTCCACCAAAATGGCACAATGCCAAGTATGATAACAGAAATATATGGCCAGTCTGATGACATATAATATAATGTAGGCCTGTTTCTGATATTAACACAAGAAGAATTTGTAGGAGACGTTATTTGATTACGTGAACTGAATTGAAAATTCGGATTGGTATAAGAAGGGTTCCCGAATGAACTGTCGGAATATTTTGTTTAAATATGACACCAGATATTTTCAAGCTAAAGTTACGTGTGTTCTACAAAGTTTAGCATAAAAAAAAAACAAATATAAATGAGACAGTAGTCTGTTTTATAGAAGTACCGGTTACTCAAAAACCGCTTTGCATTCAAATTAAGTTTAATAACAACCACAAAATAGTTAAGCAGAAAACATAAAAAGTAAAAAAGAACACTCTCACTTAGTACATTCACAAAAACCCGTATCATAATATAAATATCTGAAATAATCCACAAAGGAACAGCGTAAAGCGCATTCAACTTTAAAATATACATAGAGAAATCTACGGCGGACGACAACGTAGTATAAATCTTTGTTAAAACCAACACAGACGAAGTTTATGCAACCAGCGGTTATCTTACAGACGGGCAACGAGCGAGTCTGCGCGGAATTACACTGTATGAACCAATCAAGGAAACACGGGATTTAGGATTTTATGGTCGAATTGTTTGGTAGAATGGAGCCCGATTGTATAAAATGGAGCTATCATGCGGTGAATTTGTGTGTTGTTGGATGGAATGACTTTGATTTGTTAATGGATTTGATATGGCTCGATATATGGATTAATTGTTAGTACTAAATGGTGATGTTGATTAACCTTTCCGCTAACGAGCGAACGCCGGCGTTCGCGGGTATCAACGGAAAGTTGTTTGTCTATAAAACATTTTATTTGCGTTCTTGGATAAATATCAAAATACCCTTTAAAAGGAAATGCTCAAATAGGTATTGTACATTCCATTTTTGAAATTTTGACAGTGGCGCAAAATCATGCCGCGAGCGCCAGCGTTTGCTTGGGTGTCGACGTAGCATTAACAAGAATAAAAGTAAATTATCACGATGACTATAGAACAAAAACTGTAGTTTTGTAGACGAAAATTATAGACATTCATTTGAAATACGTACATACAAAACTAATAAGCAACACAAGCAAAAACTGTTATAAAGTTACAAACATTAAAATAAGATGAAATGAAATTCATAAGCTGCCAGTTATTTTTTCAGACTCAAAACATCTAAACAAAGAAACTAATTTATACATCTGTCTAATATCTGTACTTTTTAATATAATAATTTGTAAATGGAGGGCTGGAAATGAATAAATTATTAATCTTGACCCGAATTCTGAAATAGAGAGCAGCAAAATTTTTATATTTTGCAAAATTTACGAGTATTTTCCTTTTAACTAATTGTTGTGAGTGTTCTGTGTGTTGTTATTAGCACTTATAATTGCTATCAATATTGTTTAACTTAATGGTAACGCAATTATTAATATAAACATTACTCAAACAGTTATAAATTTCACACCCAAACAGCAGTAAATGGAAGCTTATAAATTCTGATTGAAACTGATACTTTGATAATCTGATCATCAATTTGGGAATTGCATTAATTTCCCAATCATCTTTACCGGAATTTTGGATTTATATTCGAAATTAAACGGAGAGGTGTAATTCCGATATTAGTTCCGCAGTTCCGATTTCCATCTCCCCTCTAACTTCTGTTAGATAACAGATCCACGCAATTGATTTGGGCATTTTTGAGAGATTACTGTATTGCTTTGGTCTATATATTGTTGATTGTTTTTTCTTCGTGTTATCTTTCGAGGATATTTTATTTATCGTGTTTTACATTGTGTTAACGTCATTACGGTTCTGTAGATGGATAATTAAAAAAAGAGGAGCCAAAGGAAAAATTGATGGGAAGTGCTTCACATCCATACTTCATATGACTATTTATGAAGAAAAGGAGTTCAGTGATACTGTGAAGCTTGAAAGGACAGAAAGCCAGAGCAAGTAATAGTGGTGATGGGGCAGAGTTAGTAATTACCTTACTAAAAAACTATTATTAGCAATATCCTAGATATCTTAGATATTGTTTATAGTGAATTTACTATACAATTTGTGAAATGGACAATATCATTGGACGTTTATTATTAGTCTCATATTCTTTTTTTCATTACTAATGCACACTATAAACAATGTCATATATATTCATGAGCAAAAGCGCTGTTATATTCTTTTCTAGCTCTTCTAAAAGGTTATATTAAATTTTAACCCAGCTCCAAGTCTTCTGGTCTGTGAGCCATAAATTTGGCAAATGCTGCAGCATTCACGAGATTCATTCATGCCGCTTCGAGAATGTAGACTGGACGATGTTGAATTTTTAATTCAATTATTTCTATCAGTGGAATGCTCTTTTAATATTTATTTTATACTTTTATTATTTGTTGGCATTAGTTTAATTAAAACTCACTCCATGATGATGCTAATAATTGATATGTGGTTAACGTTTTCTGATCCTGATGAAAATAAATATATCGAATTACAAATTTCCCCAGTTTGTTTTACTGTAAAACAATATGCTGTTGCAATTCACGCTGATTTATCAACAGATTGAAATTTATTAATAAGTTCAATATTATAATAATACTATAAATTAAAATTTATTTCCTTTACAACTATTTTTGTTTTTCTATCATTATTGCTTAATATTCTATAGATTTCAAATACTGCAGAAGTTCTAAATATAGAAATCTTGTTGAGTAGTACTCATCTCAAGCACAGGCATAAATATAACAACTTCAGTTCCAAGCAGACACCTCTTTTTGCTTCGAGCCATAAATCCAGTGAATGCTCGCATTCAGGAGACCTCGACGACTGGACGAGGTATGTACCATTCTGAATATTTAACTCAGTTGACGTTTCACTTTCTGAAGAAACAAGAGAGCTTTTGTTCAGATTGTTTTAAAGTTACGAGTTTCTTGTAGTATTTTAAATTTATTATTGATAAGATTTACTGCTTGAACTGTATATATTTCGTGTCAATTGCTTTGTGTTTGTTTCAATTGTTTTCTTTGTATACTAGTTCTTGTTTTATTGTGTTTTTATTTAAATTGTTGGTAACAGTAACAATATTTTTAACTTCCAGTGTTATGTCAAAATCTTCTTTGACCTGTTCTGTTTCATCTACGGCAATATAAACCACAAAGGTAATTTCTTCAAAACTAATAAAATTCCTTTCCGAATTCCCTTTTACGTCATCATCATTCCAATTTACACAGGTCTCGCATTCAGTACATTTCCCAACAGTAATTTAATTAATACTTACATTCGTACCAACGTCTCTACCTTGAACATGTCTCAGCACGAAATAATGACTTTCTTCAAGCCATGACGTGTTGTCAAAGAAATGCCGCATACGGTTGGAAAGTATAATTAAAATTTGGCTTTGAATTTTACGAACATTCTCAAACGCTTTACAGTTTTTGGTTCTACTCGGGACTTAGTTTAAAGTGTGATGAAAATAATTGTTTTGTTTATACAATTTTAATAGAGATTGAGGTGCAGACAAAGGAAATGTTAGAATTTAACTATATAAAGCTGCATAGTGTTCTAAGCAATTACTAGGATGACACAAGTTATTACTTATGTGTAGATAAATAATAATTATACTAGCTAACCCGTCAAACATCATATCGTCTAACAGTGAATTAATGTAGTGATTACTTAACTTATTGACCAAATGATTGAGACTAACGTATTTGATAGTTGCTGTCAATATATTTGGATATTTTTCTAATTTTTTTCCCGATGTTTTAATATATATTAAATATGCTATTCGAGGTGAAGACAAATTATTAGAATCAGATGTAACTAAAATGACAGTTTTATTAAAATTTGAATTTCTTTATGAACAATATAACATTTTTTTAAATCGGAACATCGATGTTAAGATGATTTTCCGATATCAATATTATATTTCCAATAAAGATGTAATCATGTTGTTTATGAAAATAAAACGCATTAACAATATTCTCACAAAACTCTTAATAACACTTTCCACATGACGTCTTCCTCAAGATCCAAAATCAAATTGCACAAAAGCAAACGAAATTACCAACAAAATAATTCATTTAAGTACAACCTAAACCAAATCAACGCTAGTTAGTCTTAAATCGCGTTCTGTTTTAAACTCAGCTGCTGGCGACGTCGAGGGCAATTTGTCAAGCTCTTGGGCCACTTCTGATTTTAATTAAATGTCATTTTAGTCCACGTAACGCGAATTAACCCGTCGCCTATGTTTGCCTATATTTTGGCGGAGTATTCTCCTATTGTTGGCTGAGTAATTATTTTTCGGGCATGATCTGTTGGTGATTTTAATTATGATGATTGGTGCTTTAGTCAGGGTTTGGTTTTTGACTGAAAATATAAAGTGAATTTATACTGTTTTAAAAATATTTTAATTTAAGAGAAGAAATAAATTGAATAATCTGTTGGAAAACACAAAGTTAATTAGGTGACTGTTACCAATAAAGTATGAAATTCAGGCATTGTAGAGAATTCCTGAATTTTATACGTAAACCTAATAATGATGGACTCAGGTTGTATGATCATTCTCATTTCGGTCTAAGGACGTGTTTTTTTTCAATTATAGGCCTCTCCCAAGAGTCGCCAGAAACAACGGATCTGTGGTAAAGGTTGTGTAGAGAATACTAAGTCTATTTCTTATAATAATCAATATAAACATTAGGTATCCAACAAAGTATAAAATGAAAGACATCTAAAAAATCTTTTGTTAAAATTTAGCACGTGTACCCACCGAATACTACTCGACCCTGACAACTCCTAAACTAATTAGTCAAAAAGCGAGCGAAGTGAGTTCGGAAATTTCCGGCACCTTGTCACAGAAGTTAGGTTCAGAGGGGAAGATGGGGGCCACGGTAAGCGAGCAAACGAAGTGCCTTTTATTCCTATCGTGTAAGATTCACTTAAATACTGAAGACAGAAATATGAGCATGATTCCCAGACATTGTTGGTCTCTTAGCTTATTTTACTCATGATTGTCCTCAGCATAGTTTTGGCTGAATATTCGTCATTATATAGATCGCCTAGGCAAAGTATATTTAATACATAATATGTCTTACGTACCGTTTTAGGTATACCTACTTACCTAAAGCGGTACGTATGACATATTATGTATGAAATATACTTTGCCTAGGCGATCTATATAATGACGAATACCTACTGTATAATAGTGTAAAAACCATAAATCAAATCTATAGAATAGCCAGTATTTTTTAATAAATTATCAAGTCACACAGTCACACATTACCGATACATGTCTATGAATAGCTCAGGGTATAAAGTTACTTAACCTCTCCTACGCCGATGCGCAGATCTACGCGAGACATAATAGCTTTTTAATTGTGTCTCTAATTACGGCATACGAAAAGTTAATTAACAACACTACCGAATTCAACTTCAAACATTTATATTTCATAGCTATTTGATCAATTCGAAACTCGCCATGATATTTCAAAACACAATTACAACAACTTCTGAACATACCCGCAAACCTACTACACAGATCAAAGAGAGCCAAACTTATGGATTCGAATTAAAAATTCACAAACGACACGCCCAACAAGATAGCTTCTGAAGTCCTAACAATAAAGTTTTCAAATTAATTCAACGTCAAAACACGTCCAATTGACACGCCCGTCTCCACCAGAATGCGTAAATTCAAAAATTACATTTTTAACTATTGAATTTCAAATATGAAACACAACGCTAGATTTTACGATGTATAAAATTCAATGAATACTTTTTTAAATTTCAAATCGTTCGTACAATACGTCGGCGGCGTTCGTTCATTTGCATAACGTTCCCGTTAAATGCGCATTTGTTCTCTATTTGAATCGATTTTGTTTTTTTTTTTTTCGTGAAATGAAAAATGTTACGGATGGAATTTTAAATGGCACTGTGGTTTTTGCGCGTGAAAATCTGTCTTTAATTAATATGGCTAAATTTAAATCGCATTATATTAAATTCAATTCACAAAATTGGCGCTTTCAATATGGCGTTACGAATAAACGAATATTCATTTTATTTTCTGCTACAATGTGACAGACACGCAATATCGTATGCGTATTTTTAGTTTAAAAAATTCGATTTGTATTTTTATCACAATTAAATTTTCCGTCAGCCGGGATGTTGCTGCAGTCATTTGTGATTGTATATAATTATTGTGTACATATACCTTTTTTATTTTATCGTTAGTAGGTGAGATGACATCGTAGAAGATTTTAGTGGCCAGTATGAAAATATGCTGACGATTATGCAGAAAACTATAAATTGTATCTTTTCCAATTTGCACTCTGTTGAGCATTAATAATATTTAAAAATTAGCCAAGAAAGAATAATATATAATTATTATATAGTATTTTTTATTTAGTTTAACTATTATTTACTATTTCTTCACTTTTGGTTGCCATAACTGCGAATTAAAAAACTGGCTAATATTAATAATATGTTTTTATGATTTGACCAATACATGGCTACTGTATGAACTTTAAAAGAGACTTTGACCCCTGAGTTTGTTTCGGTGTTTCTTCTCAGGGTAGTCAGTTAGGAAACACCGGACTCATCTAGCTTAAACTGACGAAAAGAAAAAAATATTGAGGTGTTTAAAGGTGTTATTTTAAAATCTTTTTACAAAATAAATATCTTTTATCATTATCATTTAGTATAATCAGCCTTTTAATGCTCCCAATGCTGGGACTTGGGTCTCTTTTCCACCAGGCGGACATAGTGCGTGTTGGTGAACGTCACATCTTCTCGTCGAACATCACATCGTCCTCGAATTTTTTGTTTTTATTCATAGGTTTGCGTTTTACCGCTACCTCACTTGATGGAAAGTGACGATGCTGTCGACGGTGCAGTGTGCCTACCTAGAAGTAACCTATTATTTAATATACCTAACCTACTTATCTTTATTATAATAGGTACTAGCTGATCCAGCGAACTTTGTTCTGGCTTAGAGGCAATAAATGAGCAGATTTTTTAAATTAGGATAAATGTAAATTAAAATAATCTATTAATTTTGACGAGTCATTCTATGTCAGTTGCGTTTTGTTATACCACATTTTATGTCACATCTCACGGGAACGGGATAAAAAGTACCTCCAAATAAGCTACCTCCCTACTAATTTTCAGCCAAATCGGTTCAGCCGTTCTTGAGTTATAATAATAATAATAATAACATCTCAACTATTTCTAAATTGAATTCTCAACAGTTTTTAGTCCGAAATTTAAGTCAACACGCATTTCTCAACATTAAATCGCTATAAAATAAATACTTAATAGAACAGTCAATATATAACGCAGAAAAATGAAGAAAAGAAAAAATTTAATGTGTTCAGACCGGACAGGTGACATGTGTCATCTACATAAAATCAATGAATAGTTGAAGATGAAAAAATAAATACAATGATAACTAGAGCAGCTGCCCGTCGCGCACGCCTTCCACCCCCGGGCTCGTCGCTCAGCTCCGCCCCGCCGCCGCCGGACCTCGGATCACCAGTGTCACCGGTGGCTGCAGTTGCGTCGAGCTCGAGCGACGAGTATTTTTCCCCGCCGACGTCGCCAACACCTGTGCGTCGGCCGGGGAGAGGCCGGCCACCGATCGGCTTGGGACCCAGGGGCCAACCGGCCCCGAGCAGGGTCCCCGTTGCCGGTGGTTGTGTGCAGCGCATGAGATGGACTCAGTCTATAAATGAGAACGTCATGCGCGCATATTACGGGGCTACAGAGGGGGGAACTAACCTCACTGCGTACCGTGTTAGAATGCTGTCTCTGTTCCAGGATCTTGAACCAACCGTAGACGTCTCGGCGCAACGATTGTCGGATCAGGTGCGGGTAATCCAACACAACCATAGGTTGGACGACGCCACACTTGATAGGCTGCGCTCAGAGGTACTGAACAACCGTATCGTCTCGACTCCGACTCAGACCGTGGTGCTGCCGGCCACTGACGCAATCCCGCCGCGGTCCGATAATGCTGAGAATGAGGTAGATGATAGGGTTGACACAGTAAGTAGCCAGTGCAACGAAAGACTGAGGAGCGCACTGGAGGATGCGCTTCGCGAGTATAGGTCCACTCCAACCGAACTTAGGCCCCGGTTACCGCGATTACCTGTGCACAAACGAAATATGGCGCTAGTGTGCGCTCTGAACTCGCTACTTAAGAATGTTTTTGAGAGTAGCGAGGACCTTGTTGATACGCACTCAATCCTGTATTGCGGGGCTGTTGCGGCATGTCGTGTAGCTAATATTAAGTTTCCAAGCTGTGAAGTAGCTACGCGACCAAAGCCTGCCGCTCCAGCCTGGCAGCGAAGGATTGAGGGACGTATCGATAGGGCCAGAGCGCTCATTGGTAAGCTATACTGCTTCAGGGAGGGCAATACACGTCCACGTGTGATGCGATTCGTGAGACGGGCATTCTCGGGAACTGGAATTGCGCCCCGAGAATACATGTTCCGTGTCACGGAGCGCATCGACTTCCTGAAGCAGAAAGTTTGTGCATGGGCCAGTCGTATCCGGCGGTATAAGCGGCGGGTTGATCGATACTCGCAGAATCGCATGTTCCGGAGCGATGAGAGGTGGGTGTACAGAGCTTGGGAGCGACCTGAACAAAATGTGAGCGACGCGCCCCGCCCAGATGATGCCGCCACAAATGCATTCTGGCGCAACATTTGGTCGGTGCCCGTCTGTCACACTGAGGGGGACTGGATGCGTGATGTCGAGCGGGTGTGTGCAGCTATACCAGAAATGGAAAAAGTCTTGATCAGCCCATTAGACGTAGCCAGAGCAGTTCGTCCGTTGCCGAATTGGAAGTCTCCAGGGCCGGACGGACTGCACAACTTCTGGTTGAAATGGTATAGTAGCTCACACGCGCTCTTGGCATCTCAATTCCAGTCATCCTTAGAGTCTGGGTCGCTACCTCAGTTTCTAACAACTGGCGTCACCCATCTGCTCCATAAAACAGGTAGTACTGCGGAACCCAAAAATTATAGACCGATAACATGCTTATCGACGGTCTATAAACTTCTTACATCCATTCTGAGAACGAAAATTAACCAGCATGTAGACAACAACTCGATTATGTCTGCCTCTCAGAATGGATGTAGGAATGGGTCTCGCGGTACTAAGGAGCTACTCCTCATAGACATGACCTTAAGCCAACAGGTTCGTCGATCCCGCAAGGATTTGTCGACATGCTGGATTGATTATAAGAAGGCCTATGATTCTGTCCCGCATACATGGCTCATGAGGGTGTTGGAGTTGTATAAAATAGATGCAACTCTACGCACCTTCCTTGAGTCATGTATGGGGCAATGGAACACAGTCCTTCGCTATCCAGGATGTCGATCAATCCGGAGGGACGATGAGCCTATATGGATTAAGCGGGGAATTTTCCAGGGCGACAGCCTGAGTCCACTTTGGTTTTGCTTAGCCCTGAATCCTTTAAGCACGTTGCTGGAGGAATCAGGACTGGGCTACCGGTTGAGAAGGGGTGGTCAAGTTCTATCCCACCTCCTTTACATGGATGATCTGAAACTCATTGCCCCCAACAAGTTACGACTAATGGAACTACTCAAGGTAACTGAAACCTTCAGTAGTGCCATCAGGATGGAATTTGGTGTGGATAAATGTGCAGTCATGCATGTAAAGCGAGGGGAGATTATGGAATCTGAGGGGATTCAACTCTCGGATTCCATACACCTCAGATCTCTCTCCTCAACCGAAACCTACAAGTATTTGGGTATGTCGGAAGCTTTAGGCATTAACGTTACTGACATGAAGCAATCGTTGAGGGAGCGCTTCTTTGGCCGCCTGAAGAAGGTATTAAACAGCCTTCTGTCAGGTGGAAATAAGGTGCGCGCCTTCAACGGTTGGGTCATGCCGGTTTTAATGTACTCTTTCGGCATACTCAAATGGACTCAGACCGAGTTAGACGCTCTGGATAGGCGGGTCCGTACACTGCTGACCGCAAACCGAATGCATCACCCACGGTCGTCGGTGATGAGACTGTACATCCCGCGGAAGTGTGGAGGTCGGGGCTTTCTGAACGCAAAGACCCTACACAATCGCGAGGTGTGCAGCCTCAGAGAATACTTTCTCAAAGCCGACGTGGGTATGCACCGCGATGTGGTCGCAGTGGACAAGGGACTCACCCCGTTATCCATGGCTAAAGAGAACTGGCGCAAACCTGTGGTACTGACTACTGATGACCGCAAGGAAGTATGGAAAAGCAAGGAGCTCCACGGGCGCTTTTATCGGGCTCTTCACGAGCCTGATGTAGATTTCCCAGCGTCCGTGGCCTGGCTACGTTTCAGCGACCTCTTCGGAGAAACTGAGGGTTTTATCTGTGCAATTATGGACGAAGTTATCCTAACGAACAACTACCGGAGACATATTATGAAGGACGGGACGGTTGACATGTGTCGGGCATGCCATCGTCCGGGTGAGTCCATCAGACATATTATCTCTGGTTGTTCTCGTCTGGCCAACGGCGAGTATTTGCACAGACATAACCAAGTAGCCAGGATTATTCACCAGCAACTTGCTTTAAAATACAACCTGGTGGATTCTGAGGTACCGTACTACAAGTATGTGCCCGACCCAGTTCTCGAGAAGGATCATGTAACGTTGTACTGGGATCGGTCTATCATCACTGACCGGACTATTGTAGCCAATAAGCCGGACATAGTGGTGATAGACCGATTAGCGCGCCGCGCAATGATTGTCGACATCACCATCCCGCATGACGAGAATCTCGTGAAAGCTGAGAAAGAGAAACAAATCAAGTATCTCGACTTAGCACACGAGGTTGTCGACATGTGGAATGTGGACTCGGCTGTCATTGTGCCGATTGTCGTGACTGCCAATGGCCTTTTAGCCAAAAGCTTCGACGACCATCTGTCGAAGCTGTCGTTGCGCGGTTGGATCAAGGGCTTGATACAGAAGGCAGTACTCCTCGACACGGCTCGTATTGTGAGGAAGTTCCTGTCTCTGGAGCCCTAACCACCGGTAGCTTGGACCCTGCTCCCGACACCGGCGGACTACTATTTTTTTTTATATTTTTAAATGTTTTTTTTATGTGTTTTTTTCTAAGAAAATATTTAAAAATGTAAAATTATATATGTATAGTAAGTAAATAAAGAGGAAATAATAATAATAATTTATTTTTCCAGATAAAATTGTACAGTTCCACTTACATACTAGTAATATAATCTATTAATTTTAATATTAACACATAAGTTGTAAGTAGTAAAATGAACTCTGGTACCCAAGGTAAGATTGAACTTGTGTTATGGGTACCAGTGCTCTCTCATGATTTGCACAGAGTTACATGATAATAATAGTGGGAAGACGTGGAGCATCACTTTAATTAAATAAAAACGAAACAAAACAAAATAAAGTCTCAGCATGACATTTATGTATGTGTGTGTTTGTGTATGTGTGTGTTTGTTTATGTGTGTGTGTGTTTGTGCATGTGTGTGAGCGTTAGTGTGTGTGAATGAGTAAAACAAAGATTTATATCACAGTTTTATCTTAATTAGACCTTCCGTTTCTTCATAATTTAGACTTAAGAGCCAGGTGCAGACCTTATCCTTACATAATTTTGTTGTGAGGGGAAATATATTGCAGTGTTTATTAATTAAGTTGTACAAGTGGCTACCGACAGCATTATAATGTCTCTGGGCAGTAGCAGTGTGAGAGAATTGAGTGCTACAGACGTTATGTGGTCGACGACTATTAGCTGCACTTGCATTAAATTCTGCGCTTTTATGCTTGCGAAGGATGACTTGACTTGAGTTATAAATAGTGTAAATAACACGATTTTCTTTTATATATATAGATTTCCATTCTAAAAGCTTTTCTTTCTTGATGACACGTCATGATAATCTACTAAGGTCGCATGAAAACGAACGGACTAGCGGAAACGCGAACGGATGGACAGAACGGAATGGACATGACGGAATTATAAGGGTCCTTTGAAACTGCGAATTTGCGAAAAGGAAACACAGGAAATTGTTATTCATAGTATGAATATGATTATTTTATCTTTCGCTTCGTACTATAAGATTATATTAGAAGAAGTTTGAAAGTGGCGCCAGGGACTGAAAAGTTGAAAGGGAACTATTTGTCTTGGTATGGCCATGTAAAGAGGAGGGATGAAACGCATGTAACTAAAAGAGCTATGATTATACATGTGGAAGAAAAAATTGTGTGAGAAGTGAAAGTGAAAAAAAGAGGAGTTAGTTATACCGTGACAATACTAAACTTGTCTTTTTTGAGGTGGTGGTTTCTATACAAAAAACCAACCTAATGATATTTTTTTTTACAAAAAAATAAATAATAAAAAAATCATCGAGGCAAGTCGTGATTTCAATCAAACCCGATGCCATTTTTCATTTAGAATGTTTATTCTAACCAACCCCAATGATATTTTTTTTTACAAAAAAAAAATCATCAATGCAAATAAAGTCATGATTCAAATCAAAACCCTTGACATTTTTAATTTGGAATGTAATTTATTCACTTTTTTTTGCAAAAAAAAAATAAAATAACGGTTTTTATACAGTTTAATCTTAAAAACGTAAAAAAAAAACAAAGAATTCCACCACTGGGGATCTAGAATCATATACTGGATCCATGGTATTTGTTTGTGGTACGATGTCAATGGCACTGTATATACACGGCAAAATTTTGATCGTTTTAATCGTCAAGTATAGATTAGCGTCACAAAATGTATTATGCTCGAGTAGCTCTGAGTCTCAAGCATACCGCTAGTATCCTTCAGTTAGTAAAACAACCTATAGTAAGCCCGCACTTTATCTGGCCTATTCATGCGACACCGACTCACGTTGCACAACTAACTCCATCCAGTCCCCGCTCCATTGAACGGATAATGTGTGTGACATCCTTGTTAACAGCTATTACACTATACATTTTATAAGATTACTAGCTTTTGTTAGCGGCTTTGCCCGCGTGATCATCATCATCATCATTTCAGCCGAAAGACGTCCATTGCTGGAATTAGGCCTTAGGCCACAAACACCGGTATTATAATTCCTTAAGGCGCGCGGGAATAGTGCGCCGTCGACACTTGGTCAATACATACGTCAAAATAACTGAAAGGAGGAAAAAAATAACAAATCTAACGGTATCTTTTAGTGTCAGACCTTGACTGGCTAAAAAAAACACTCCTGTTCCTTCTTTGCCTACGTTCTAGGGCCTCGGGTGACACTTTCACAAAAATCTATAGACCCAGTAGGGCTCGACCCAGCTGGGCCTTTACGGTTTGCTGACAACTCTTTGAGGTGCGCTTGATCCGATAGTAGCCGTCGACGACTTGGGCCCAGTCCGGACGGTTATCGGATAGTTTGACGGAGAGCTACCAATTGCTCACCGTCCGCGGGCAGTATAATACTTAAATATATATACATATATTTTACAAGTATCACACAACGCCGTCCAGTCCCAAGCTAAGCAGTGCTTATATTGTATTAGATTTACTGACTACACAGATACACACTGTAATGCAAATACGAAAAGCGTTTGCATATCTAAATATAGAAAATCAGATTACCTTCAAAGCAGCAAAGTTATTCTAAAAACGTTCCGCGATAACCTTCCAGTTTAGGTCTAAGTTCTAGACTAACAGGTTTGAATGTTTGAAGCGACTACACGCTAGGGACTCGCTGAATATTCCATAGTAAATTGGGTATACTATCCACTGAGACTGCACTTTATAGCAAGCAAACGGTTGAATTTTAGAATCCGGGTTATAATAAAATGATATTTATTTTCCAAATCCGTCGTAAACAAAACTTTTATAAAATGTGCACTAGTAGAAAGTTTAGTTAGTTTACCAGTGGGAAAAACAGTGAATTAGTCGTAGGTGCGTGCCTAAAAGCGGTGGGGTAAGGGACAGGGGCATATACTTATATATATAGGTTGCAACTTATTTGATATACGAGCATGGAAGCTGAGAGTTTGTCATGCTCTCTCAAATGTCTCGCTGATGGTGGCGCGTGTGTTGGGTCATTCTGTTCCCTCTAAAATGGTTGAGCGGAGTGGGGCTGATACATGCGTCATGCTCGTGAACGAGTGCCGTCAGTTGAGACCGGTCATCTCTTGGCTGCTAGGCGCTTATTTGAAATTCTCTTTTTTTTATTATTATTTTACTTTTTGTTAAGTACCGCTACATCGTGCTCGCATATTAGAATCAACATTTTGTAACCAAGTAATATGTAAATATAAATTTTGATTTAAAAGAGTGCCCATGGAGTTTCTTGCACGTTCTTCTCCATAGGAGTCTACACCTTGGAACGTGCAAACTAGCTTCAATTTTGACATTTCAAAAGTACCTGTAAATGGTCTATTTGAAATAAATGAGTTTGAGTTTGATATAAACACGATACAACGTCGTTTCACGATGCGAGGTCGCGTCGTGTGAATCTACGACGAGCATCATGAATAACGGGAGCCGTGTATCGTGGCACGTTACGATGTCGCGACGTAGTTAGTAGATTACTGTAGGAAAACCAACAAAAAAATGTTCAGTTAAAAAAAAATAGCTGTTACTCTCACGAATATAAAGATATGGAAAAAAAAACGATAAATTACTGTAAAAAAATTAGGTCTGCCAGTGATAAGAATTCTCCATGTATACCAAAAAGGGCCTCCAATCAACTATATCTTTAAAAAAAAAAATGAACTAAAACATCTACGAAAAACTTGGCAAGAACAGCAGCAAAAACTGGCTCATAATTAATTACATCTATATAAAACATAATATCTCAATGGTATGTCACGTTGAACGAATGACGTCATGAGTTATGAGGTGCCCGCTAATTAAAGTTTCCCTAATTAATCAGCCCAGCAAAGTTGGCGCGAATATTTCTTGTTTAACACTCGCCATGAATCCCGTGTCCCTTGTGGATTTTTTGCGAGTTAGAAAAATATTATATAATTTACTTGTTTTTTTTTTCGGTGTATTTTATGTTATGATACATAATTGTATTAGTAGCGTGTGAGATGGGTACTTGTCATGTTTTTTTTGGGTTTTGTATCTCGAACAAGACAGTGGTGGCCGATTGGTAACGGCCCCGACTTACGAGTTGTAGGTCGCGGGTTCGAACCCAGCCAGGCGCATTACTTTGTGTAATTTATTTCATCACCACTGCTCTCAAAACGGTGAAGGAAAACATCGTGAGGAAACCATGCATGTCCTAGAACCAAAAATTTGAAGACATGTGACATCCACCAATCCGCACTGGGCCCGCGTGGTGGATTATAGCCCATTCCCTCTCCTAGAGAGGAGGCCTGTGTCCCAGCAGTGGGAAAATTGAAAGGCTGATGATGATGTATCTCGAAAGGAAAAACGGAACCCTTGTAGTATTACTATGTTGTTCGTCTGTCTGTCTGTGTGTATGTATGTGACAAAACTCTTTATTTAAAGTGTGAAGGTATCAACATTAAATTAAAACCATATAATTCAGATCTGTGTTTTGAGTTGAGGCCGAGAAAAAATCAAATGTCTGACTTTTCAAATAAAAAGGTATGGACGTTTATATCGCAAAAGAAATGTTTTTTTGACACTCACAAGAAAAAAAATATAATTCAGTTACATATTTTACTGTCGTTAATCTAGAATCTTGACATTTTAAGCATGAAGCAAGGTTTCATAGCTTGAAAAATTAAAATTACACACTTCTAAGTTACAGTTGTGCGTTGATACGTCACTCAGTCAGTTTTTTTAATTTTGTTTACATCTGTAAACAAAAATGAAAAAACTGTAAACAAAAATATCATAAATATCTGTAAAAAAAAATATCTGTAATCTGTAAACAAAAATAAAAAACTGACTAATTATGTAAAATAATTAATTTTAAAACAGTTAACCCTAACCGGTTGAGTTGACAGCTCTTTTCAGTTTAGTTGACAATATAGGATGAGTTAATTAAGTGACGTCATTTAAAAATCCAATATGGCGTACTTTTACAGATGGCGGACTAGATGATTTTTAGTTCCACAAATTAATCAAATTGAACTCGACAATTTATTGCGTTACACAACTTATGTTCTATTTTATACTAGCGACCCGCCCCAGCTTCGCTCGGGCGCAATACTAATATATTACGCACGTATCATACTTATAAACCTTCCTCATGAATCACTCTACTTATAAAAAAAATCGTATCAAAATCCGTTGCGTAGTTTTAAAGATTTAAGTATACATAGGGATGAAGCGACTTTATTATATACTATGTAATGATGATTTCGACATTGTAGCAAGAGATATATGTAAATATTTACATTAGATAAATGTAGATATTTAATTAACGATAATTATGTATACAGTTAACATTATTTTATCATCACAACTACAATAATTTCATTTACTACCAAGTTAATTTCTGTTATTTTGAGCGAATAAATGCTTGTCTAGACGTACCTAATTTCATTCCACTAATGCAGTTACGGTTGCTACTACGAACACTTACAGAACACAACATACACTACATTGCACAATAAACAACCCAGCTAACTCAAATAAATGTTAACGTTAAAATTTAAACAAAAATAACGTCGACATAAAACTAACTGAGTTAACATAACTGCAGTATATCAAATGTAATTTTTATACAGAAAATATAAAGTGTTAAAGAACGGCAAAGTTATGTGTATATATATTATGTACGTCGCATAGACCATTTCATTGTAACTTTTATGTACGTAGCTTCATGAAGTATGGTATAGTTTTATTAAAAACTATTTTGATTTATTCTGTCTGTAGCGACCAGTTTATGAAATATTAGTTCCAATATTATTTCGGCGATATAAGAGAGTTGAAAGGGTAGTTTAGTGAGAGAATATGTGGTGAGGCGATATTAAAGAGACTAGGCTATCATAAATTATAGGAAGGTTATGGATATGTCTTTGGACTTTTTTTTATTGACGTTGGAAATCATTAAATAACTTCGCTAAGAAGAGGAAGGGTCAGATTTTTAAAGACTTAAACCTACCTGTTTGTTTTTTTTTTAATCTTTGTATAAGTATAAGCAAGTATATTCCACAACTGTTACACAACGTCATCCAGTCCCAAGCTAAGCAGATCTTGTGTTATGGGTAATAGATAACTGATAAACATACTTATATACTTCTAAATACATACATATAAAGATAAATTACACCCAGACACAGAACAAATGATTGAGCTAATCACACAAACATTTGTCCTGGGTGGAAATCGAACCAGTCAAGTCAGGTTTGTATTCCAGGCTTACCATCCCACACGCTAAAGTTTGCTAGTTTTGGATGAAATAAGTTTTATTGGACCTGTCTCGTGTTATGTTGTTCTTTGTAGTCGTATAGGTACATAGAAGTTACTACATTAACCTTTTAAACACCTACGTAGAATATAAACTTCTCATCAAAAAAATCGAAACACTTCCGTTTTCATTGTTTCTGTCCGAATTTAACACAAAAAAGAATTCATACGATGAAAAAAAATACATATATTATAGCTGGCAGTTTGGCCATTACAGTAATAAGCGAAAATTCTAAATTCAAAATTAGAATTTCATTTGTTTATCTTATAAACGAAATGAATCACTGTTTTGAGACAAATGTGTGTTTAGGGTTGGAGTACATTTAGCGTTTAAAAACTAAAAATTGGCGCCTATCCTTAAACTTTTTGTTTTTTATTTCAATACTGTGACTTTGGGACGTCTGAAAAAAGGTTTTTTTTCTAAAACGTATGGATACTTCGCCCACAGAAGCCGCCCAAGTTGTGGCATTGCTGGATTCTGGCCTTAGTCAGCGTGTTGTGGCTGCAAGACTGCATCTAAGCCTGTCATCTGTTCATAGAGTCTATAAACGTTATCGGGAGACTGGTTTGTTCACGCGCCGTTCAGGATCTGGCAGGAATCGGGTCACTTCTGAGCGAGATGATCGATTTATTGTAACAACTTCTTTAAGAAATCGACGCCTTAACGCTTTTCAACTGCAGCAGCGGCTTCGTGTTGTACGAAGGGTGGCTGTAAGTGACTCTACAATTAGAAGAAGGTTGAAGGATCGTGGACTGGTACCGCATAAGCCAGCAAATGGGCCGAAATTAACTGCAGACCATCGAAGAGCGCGCCTTAACTTTGCACGTGAGCACCTAAATTGGTCATACCTACAGTGGAGCAAAGTTCTCTTTTCTGATGAGTGTAAAATTATGCTGTATGGTAACGACGGAAGGAACAAGGTCTACAGAAGAGACGGAGAACGCTATGCACAATGCTGCATTGAAGAAAAGGTCAGCTATGGTGGCGGTTCGTGGACGGTTTGGGGAGGAATCAGCGCCGACGGTAAGACAGAGCTTGCTTTCGTGTCTGGGCCACGTCTGCCTGCACTAAACTGTCATCGGTACGTCGAAGAGTGTCTCGAGCCTCATGTGATGCCCTATGCACATTTTATTGGCAACGGCTTCATATTCATGCACGACAATGCTAGGGCTCACACCGCGGGCGTCGTACGAGATTATCTTAACGAAGTCGATATCTCTATTATGGAATGGCCAGCAAGAAGCCCGGACATGAATCCCATTGAACATCTATGGGATGAATTAAAGAGACGAATTCGAGCAAGAGATCCTGCCCCAGAAACACTTAGCCAGCTGCAAGATGCAATCCAAGAGGAATGGGACAATATACCACAGCATGTGATCGTGACTCTCATCCGATCGATGAAGAACCGTATGGAAGCAGTAATTAGAGCTCGGGGAGGGAATACAAGTTATTAAATAAACGTTTTTTAGCTTTTTTCTTCATTTACGTGTGTTGTTTTATCCATTTCCTTTATACTCCATACGGAATAAAAATGACTCATTTAACAAAATACGAAACCTATGAAAAATTCATTTAAATTTAGAACATTAACATTAAGATTTGATAAGCTCATATTACTCACTATTAAACGACATTTAACATTTATTCCTAAATGTACACATTTTTCTGATAATCCTGACAAAACGTAAACTTGCAAGGTGTTTCGATTTTTTTGATGAGAAGTGTATATGACAAGTGGTTGCCCTGGCAAAATTAAGGCCAATAGTGGTATTGCGTTAATTTTGCCAGGGTAGCACGTCCTTGACCAAATAATTTATCTCGTTAGCTCTTTTGGCACCTAAGTTTTCTTATGGTAGGTAAAATTCATCCAATGTCGAAACCCTTAGGTGGGCGGTAAACAGTGTCAGACTCTTACTGAGTCCCTAAACAACCTACCCCGTTCTTGCCTTGGCTTGATCCCAGGGCCTTGGTAATACGCTTCCGCAACAATTCTTGGTCCCAATAGGCTTCGGCCCTGCTGAACCCCTTCAAATTTGTCACCTATGAGGATTGCAGAGCTAAACAAAATAAAGTACAGACTCGGAAAAACACGATCCTGAATGGGACACGAAAATACTCTTCGAATAAATCCTACGCTAGTGGGAAAAGGGTTAAAAACTATGATTCTTCATTTTTATTAGTTACTAGCTTTTGGCCGCGGCTTCGCTCACGGCAACAGATTATTCTGTCACTGTACCCTACTATAACCTTTTTTTTTCATAAAAACCTCCTGACAATAACAAACACAACTAAAAAAGAATTGGTAAAATTGGTCCAGGCGTTGTTGAGTTATGCGCTTACCAACACATTTTGCGATTCATTTTTATATAATAGATTACTAGTGATTTCGCCTTTGTGATAGTGGAAAATTGTCCTAAGGGTACGTAGGTCGTAGGTACTTTCACAAAAAGTGCCGGATTTTCAGATTTCCCTGAAGTGAAGTGTAAATCCACCTGTGTATTCACCCACTCCGTCCTAACCTATAGTGCTCAGATTGGGTCAGTTATCAAAGTATAAAAGTTCCACACTGGCATTTGCCAGAAAGTTATGAAACGCAGCATTCTGGGCGTTAAAAGAACAGATTAAATACAAAATGATACGCTGCGCGTGACGAGCATAACAGACATGAATAAAAAGGCTGCAAAGCGTATGGGAATGGGCAAGTCACGTCAGTCGTATGCATAGAAACCGCTGGGCAAGAGTTACTACTCACTGGATTCCTGCAGGAAGAAAGCGCCGTCCAGTCCGTCTTTTAAATAGGTGGCGGCATGATCTGGACGTTAACCATGAGTACTGATTTGAGACAGCGATGAAAACGAAGGTTTAGTCTTCCAAACCTTCGTCAATCGTTATTAAGGGTAGACCTTTGCCCAGTTGTGGGACATCATCATCATCTTCCTGCCCTTGTCCCGTTTTAGTTGTGGGACAGTAAGGGCTATTTAAAAGCAAGGGTTAATGTTTAGCAGATTTTTTTATATTCTTAATAGGCTTGCGATTGACCACAATCTCACCTAATGGCAAGCGATGATGTGGCCGACGACGGAGCACGCTTGCCTAGAAGTAACCTATTCACTCTTGACTTAAAGAGAGTTGTAGCTACTAGGAAACAGACTCCGGCAGGGATTCAGTGTCAAGTGTTTGATTTGAAAAAAAAAACATAATATACACATAAACGTTTGCCTTAATAATATTAGTATGGTCAACATTTAAACAGTAACGCCCTTAAAATTAATATTTGAACATTCTTCAGCAAAAAAAAAGATATATTTACATCATGAAAGCTTGGACGTTATGTTTATTATTCAAATAGACTTTATTAATCAAAGGAGCGATTTATCAAATTCTCGGAATGTCCCTACAAAATATACATTGCCCGTAGCGGCTACATTTTAACGGATATCCGGAAAAATTCGATGACAAAAGTTAATTTTTATTGTTTCATCGTCACCAATATTTTGACTACGAAAATTTGTTTTTTGAAACACTGTGAACGAAGTGCTATTTATTCTTCCATTTCATCGTTGCAAAATCTGCAATGTTTACGTTAGTTATTGTGTAAAACGCAAACATGGAAAAAATAAATAAGTGCCGGTTTATTTTAACTGGGCTGTTATGGAAAAGTCAGTTAAATATTAAAAAAAATCACAAGCCAAAAAGATTTGATTGCTACAATGCATGGCGCGGGGATCGATTGCTGTATGAAACTATAATCTATATGGCTAAAATATAGGTGTTTCAGGTCTGGGTGTCTTGTGTATGTTGCTTTAAGTATATGTTTGCGAACGCATTCACGATACAGGGATTAATTCCTATTTTTTTCCCCTTTTTTGTCATATTGTATGTCTGCATACTGTGGTTTCTGTATTGTGTGTGAAATAAAATATTTTTCTTTCTTTTCTTTCTATCTATTGTGGGTCACGTCATTTTTCTTGACAAAAAATTAGAAATGACCATAATGCGCGAATCATATCTATTGAAACGTAACGTATATTTCAAACTACGTCTGTCTCGCGACATAAATATCTAGTTTTTCTAAGTTTGACCAGAGACTGAAAAGTTGAAAGGAAATTGTTACGTCTTGGTATGGTCATGTGAAGAGGAGAGACGCATGCAAAAGAGTTATGAGTTTACATGTAGTCGGATGGAAAAAGGAAGACTAAGAAGAGATGGATGGTCCGTGTGAGGAGTGATATGAAAGAAAAGGGAGTTAGTGATGGCGTGACAGGTGACAGGACAGAGTGGAAGAAAAAAATTCCAAGTAATGTGAAATAAGGGTAGGAAGAAGAAGAAGCTAGGTTTCCGAACCAAAGTCATCGACGGTGTGTAATTTTCCACGCGCCTCATGAAGATGTCAGCAAACGTTTAGAGACCCAGCAGAATCGAAGCTTACTGGAGCTATGGTTTATGGGAAAAATAATCCAGGGGCCTAAAACGAAGGCGAAGAAGGAACAGGAGTAGGTTTTAAACAAAGTCTGACACGCTCTTCTGCTTCTGAGAAGTCATTGAATGCTTTTTTACCTAAAAAAAAAACGATATTTTCATCACCAATAAATTAAGCACTCATATAAATTTACTTTACCTAATTTATTCATTTAATTCAATAATTTTATCAATGTTTCTATAATTTATAATTTGAAAATTAATTGATATATTCTTATTTATTTAACTATTTTATGTAATTCAATAATCGGGTTTATTAATGCTTAAAATAAACGATAAATAAATAAACAAAATAAAAACAGATTTATCAGATTATCCTACAGCATATTAGCTAACCAAAATTAATATTAATAATAATTAACGCCATCTCAACTCAAACGGTGACAATTCTTATTTAAATAATCATGAAATACAGGGCCGTACTAAGAAAACTCATTTAAAACTCGCTCCGAACTCACGTCACGCGTCAATTATTCAATCGGAATGTTTGACAGAACTGTTTATTAATTCAACACATCGCCAGCACATTCTACAGTGGAAGAGGAGGGAAACTTTTTCAATTAACACTCTTGGGTCGATAGCATTAAATTCCAACATAATTCTGAGCAAAACTTACGTGTTATGTGAGACCGTCGATGAAAATGCGTGGTAATTATATGTACAGAACTAATTAGAAAGGTATGTGGTTTGATTAAAAGCACAAAGTTTTGTGGCACTGATGAAGGAACTTTTAAATGGCTTTCAATTATTTTGAAGTATAATTATTGATTATAATTATGATTCAAAATAATTAGAAATTGTTTTCTAATTATTCTGAAGCATAATTATTGATTATAATTCAAAATAATTGCCAACCGTTTTGGAACCGTTATATTGAACCATTTTGGAACTATGACACTTAATTAGTTACTAGATGTTAGTTATAAATGAATTAATGTAGGACATTTTTTTTTTCTTGTTAATAAATATAATTTTTTAGTGTAATTTTTTTTGTTAAATGATGTAATTTCAGACATTGTGTCTGAAATTACATCATTTAACAAAAAAAATTGTTATATGAATGAATGAATAAAATTAATAATAATACACTTAATTAGTAATTATGACACTTAATTAATAATAATACCTCTGAAGGAACCCCGGAGTCCTGGAACGCCAGGTAAAAAAGGAGGAGTGAGTTTTTTAAGCAAAAGCTGCCCTCACACTCTGCCCTCTCTCTCTGCCCTAGAGGATGATCAAAGGTAATTTGCCAGACCAAAAAAAGTTATAATCAGTTTTTTTTTTTTTATATTCGTTTTATAATAATTCGTTTTATATGTGCCCGTGTAGGCCTATATGAAATAAAATATTTTGACTTTGAGTATTGTTTGTGGAATCTGCGCCCCCAGAACCAACCGAGTCTCATTCAAAGCTAATGATCACAAGCAAGAAGTTGGCAGCTCCACAGTCACAAAGTTAATGTTTCCCAATTGTCTATTTATATCAATTGTTTTCAGTATGTTCATTGTTTATTTATTGAGTATAAGTAATGTATATTATGTTGTTTTAATATCTTATTTTTATGCCTTTTTTTTCGCCTTTTTGTCGTTTTTATTGCACCGAAGGCGGGAAGTATATCTAGTCGAATTATTTGCCTCATACTCTGATATTATATTTTCTACTTCACTCAAGTTGACTGGTAGAAAATATAAAATATAATAGACATTAAGTCCGCTGCTGTACCCTTGTGTGTATGATATAAGATTACATATTAAGTGCATAAAAAATGAGCTTGATTTAATTTACAGCTTGGTAAAATACCAAATTTATTTCAATAAGATATATTTTTTAAAGCACTGATTAACCCGTTTTCACCGCTACTGCCAAGCAGTAAATAGTGTTTAGGCACCCTGTTTACTGTTTTTCGCACTAGTATAGAAAAGTGGCCAGCTCAATTTATTACATTTATCGGTTGGTCGCCAAACTGCACTTACTAGTCGCCGGGTCTTTCTCGTTTTTCTTTCTTTGTAAGCGTTTTGAAAAATTTTATTTGATACACATGGAATTTTGGCAGTGCAGCACTCGTTTCGGCTCCATAACCTTCTGTCCTCTTTCTCCCTATCACTCGGGCAAATACCGTCTCGGCTGCAGTGGCTAAGTTTCATCTCACATCCATCGGATTCCCGCTAACCTTACCAAGGATTACCTGGTCTTGGTGCACAGTCAGACAAAAACCTAATATTCTACTTTCACGAAAACGAAGACTGTAAAAACCAGTCTAGCAGCAGCAGCAGAAGTAGCAGTCTTTGGTACTTGAAATAAATGAATTATTATTATTATTATTTAGGAAGGTATAGGCAGCCTTACACCCAATTCTTTAACTTTACACCCTTCAAAACATAAAGTTAAGATAAATTGTAATAATTTCAAGAGAAAGAGAAATAACTTGAATTCGTTAGCATAGCACATATCGTAACAAAAGTTTCCCCTTGGCTTGAATTACGTGAAGCGCGAAATGCAGGAAGGTAATCAAATTACTGTTTTGTGTTGGAATTCAATTTGTAGCGCTAGTATGAATGATTGCAATATGTAATGTGATTGTTGGATGAGTATTTTAGCTGATATGTATTCTACTTTGTTTACACGTAGATGGATGGAGAGGAAGAGGGAAGCCGAAGAAGAGATGGATGGATTGTGTGAGGAGTGATATGAAAGAAAAGGGAGTTACTGATAGTGTGACGGGTGACAGGACAGAGTGGAAGAAAAAAACATGTTGCACCGACCCCAAGTAACATGGGATAAGGGTAGGATGATGATGATGATGATGTATTCTACTTTATGAAGGCTGGCTGGTTTTGTTTTTCTTTTATTTGTTTTAGAGACTTTATAGTTCGTTTTTTAATCCTAGACTACGATTTGACAACTTAAAATGTCAAACTCCAGAAAATTGAGAACATATTTCTAGAGTGTGACATTCTGAGTTGTCAAATTGTAGTCTAGAATTGAATAACGAACTATAGTCGTAATTCGACTATGACATATGGCTTTGACTATGACACTTTCCACAAGTGTAAAACTTGTTGTAATATTTTTTTTTATTATTTACACTCAAAAGCCCTTGAACAATTATTTCTCAAAATTAAAAACCTTAAGTTCGAAATCATGAAGATGGAACAGTATTTATTTATACTAAATTCCAAATTCAAACCTTAAAAAAAAAACAAATTGCAACCGCTGTTCAAATTTCAATTTCGGAACGCGGCGTCTACTGATCGTGTGTTCAAACACACACATACATACAACCGTGTATATACTAAACACACACTTCAAACGGTCGTCTTTGACTGGTCGATCACACATAATTACTCTGCTGCTAGCTTCTAGGCTTAATGAAATACAGCAAATATAGGTCTATTAATCATCTAGATTATTGTTACATTTGCGAGTAATATTGTTTGGCAATCTAATCTTTTTTCCGTATTCTTCGACAATTTGCTGTACGTTCCGGAGGTTGATTTTTCCGTAAACTTACAGAATGGGAAATTAATTAATTAGTTGTTTTAGGACGTACCTTTTTATGATTGCCAAAAAATATCCAATGACATCTCCCGCGCTTGGGTGAAGCGGGAAATAGAATCAGAATTTAACTGACTTTTTCTTTGCCTTGGTTCCAGGGCCTTGGTGTTATGCTTTCGCTTCAACTATCGGCCCCAGATGGCTTAGACCCTGTTGGGCGCCTACAATTGCTGACAATTCGTTGAGGCGCGGGAACAGTGCGTGCCGATTTAGATTCGATCCGGAAAGTTACCGGACGATTGGACAGCGAGTTAAAAAGTACCTTTTGCGGTTTACGTTGAATGAAGAGACTTACAAAATCTTGACGTCGATTTTTTTTTATTTATTCATTTTGAGGTATATTTTTTACGTTTTATTAATTGTTATAATAAAGTAAACTGCACTGCTCACCTTCTTTGAGGAGCTGAGGTGAATCGAATGACACATTTGTCTCACCCGTACGATACGGCCGCTAGATCTTGGCAGGTCTGGAGTTGGCTCTGCGAATTTAGCACTTGAAAACTCGTAAAATAAAAAAATAATTTTAACCAATAAATACAATTTGCAGTTGTTACTGGTTTTAAAAACTGTTATTGGCATTTATTTTTTTAAAACCTTTATTTTTGTACGAGTTTTGAGTATATTAGAGGAAGTTTGAAGGTGGCACCAGTGACTGAAAAGTTGAGAGGGAACCGTTTGTCTTGGTATGGCCATGTAAAAAGGAGGGATGAAACGCATGTTACAAAGAAAGCCATGAGTATGAATGTGGATGGATGGAGAGGGAGAGGGAGACCAAAGAAGATATGGATGGATTGTGTGAGAAGTGATATGGAAGACAGAGGAGTTAGTGATAGCGTGACGGGTGACAGGACAGAATGGAAGAAAAAAACATATTGCGCCGACCCCAAATAAAACGGGACAAGGGCAGGAAGATAATGATGATGATGATTTTTGTACGAGTTTTCAAGCGTTAAAGTTCGCAGAGCCTTTTTTCAGACTCGCCAAGATCCGACAGCCGTACTGTAGTACTCATAAAATGCGCGCTTTAGTCGCAGAGTTACAAAAACGAGCCCAAAGTACAATACAAAGTAAATCGTAAAAGAAATGTCTATATAAAAGTAACAGTGTTGGTCTATAAATTAATTAATTGAAATAGTTCCAAAGCCTATTTACTTCTACAGAATAATATAGTAATAAACTTCTCAATCGTAGTTTCTTGTAAGATAATGATTAAAACAGCGAAACTAATTGATTTTCTGACAAGAATGTAATTAAAACTTATGAGCAAGATAAACATTATAAGATAAGATAAGATAAGCATTATAAACAAAAACCGAATTTTAACCAGAAATTGAAGTATAGTATAGATGTTAGTTCCCGCGCGCCTCAAGAAGTTGTCAGCAAAGCCGTAGGGACTCTGCAAAAGGGTCGAAGCCTACTGGGGCTCAAGGTCTCTTTCTGAAAGGAAGGCTTGGCCCCAGTGCAAAGGGCAGAGAAGGAACGGTGTGGGGTGTTTAGTCAGTAAGAGTCTGACACTGTTTCCCGCTCCGCCCAAGAGCGGGATTCGTCATTGTATGATTTTTGCCCACCATAAAAAAGTATAGACGTTAAAAACAGAATGTATCTTCATATCTTAAGAGTTTATTTAAAGTGAATGAAAGAAACTTCTAATCATTTTATTTGTCAAGCACTAGTTTATAGCAATGAACAAGAAAAAGTAATGTAAAGACACTTTTTAAAGCAAGCACTAATACACTCTGCCGTGCAGATACTAAAACGCAAGAAGTATTGTAAAATACGCTATTTTACTGCGTTTTTACTGCCCACTACGACTTAAATTTCGCAATTAATCACCTAAATCAATTAAGAACAGAGCATTAAGTAGGAAATCTGATAACTAGTACTTAATTAGAGTATTTTTCCTTATGAACAACATCCCTGAATAAGATAAAGTACCAGCCAATAGAGACAAAGGCACAAATGTAACTAATAGTCAACTAAAAGGGATTTACGCAGGGGAGTTATCTTCGACTATCGGACTAAACATTGATCAAGTTTCAAATTACATACAATCCTAGGCATCGTCGGGGGGCGGTGTAAGTGAGAAGAGGTAGAATAATGGCGTCAGGAAGATGGTATTGTTATTTGAATTTGTTTAAACTCTTGAGCTTTTGACTGGCCTGTCAGTCTAGTAGTTAGTGACCCTGACTGCTATGCGGGAGGTCGTGGGTTCGATTCCCACCCAGGACAAACGTTTGTGTGGGGAGCACGATCATTTGTTCTGTGTCTGGGTGTAATTTATCTATAATATGTATGTATTTAGAAATACTATAAGTATGTTTATCAGTTGTCTAGTACCCATAACACAAGCTCTGCTTAGCTTGGGACTAGATGGCGTTGTGTGATAGTTGTGGACATATTATTATTATTATATTATTGAGCCCCACGCGGACGCCGGTGTTCGCACACCTATTGTCTTATTGTTTTTCTATTATGTCTCTAATTACGGTGCCTATTCAAAAAGTTATTAAGTGAATAAAACAATTAAAAACTGAGCAGATGCGAACCAGACTTTGTGTGCAATTATTTCATAATTTTAAAAACGTGCAAAAAACGCCAATAAAATAACTTTTCTTGTATCGAAGCCCCTTTCATTTTTATCGTCATTTTGATTTTATTATCTGTTACTGTAGCTTGTAGAGAGTTGTTTAGGGTTTATGAAATAAACCTAGAGACATTGGTTTAGTAATAGAGCCCTGTTAGCGCCATCTGCTTACGAGACCATAAAATAAAACAATAAAAATACTGAGGGAGTTATTTTTAAAATTAATATTTATTTGAAAAGGTATACTGGGCCCGTGACGTGTAATCGAACCCCTCCAAAATTACTTGACTGATAAAACTAAAAATATAAAACAGTGTACAGGACCATTTTGGCTGTAAAAAAATGTCGTATATTATTATGTCCCCTACAAAAATAAAACTTTCTTCTTTTTAAAAAATCTTTAAGCAGGATAGTTAAAATCGTTTTTTAATCAACGAAAATAAAACATAAAAACTGCCATCAAGAGCGCTATTTGACACTTCCAAGACCTATTGATACACTATCGCCTCGTGCAGCAAATTTATACACGACCAAACTTACTAATGGAAACAAATAAACTGCAAATTACCACTAAAAACATGACAAAGCAGTACTCAAAATATATTTGCAAGGTCTAAAAGTTAAATAAAACATAAATGTAGCTTATCTAGAAGTCCTAAAAGTTGTACGTTTGTATAGTTCTACGATACAAGCGATATGTCAACAGGCCAACTTACTATTGGAATAAAGCCAATTGTCACAAAAAATGTTTTGGACGCCGTATATTTTTGTTCAAAACAACTTCAAGTGTTCTGTTTTTGTGTAAAAATGTCTGTCTACGTGCATACGTAATCGACCTTTATTTTTTTTTTTCGGAATGGTTACTTCTTTACTGTCTTTCTTTAATGTTTTTGTCATGTGTTATTTTCTCGATTCCCAAGGTGAATATTTTGGGAGGTGGAAAATCATCTTAAGAGTTTTCTCGTTTTAGAGTGGAGTGAGCTGCTCATCCTGGAAAGGGCACATTGCTTGCAGAACAGATGGCCGTTGGGGTTGAAAAGTCCTGGAGTGGCGGCGGCTTATCGGAAGACGCAGTGTTGAAAGGCCTCCTACAAGGTGGACCATTTTATTTACATGTGAACTTTGAGTCTCCAAAATACACTTTTATATAAACAATAAAAAAAAAATACTTTTCTAGAAGCCTTGAACATTAAATCAAGATTCTAAATGATGTCAGTTTTTTTCAAAAATCCTTTAATATAAACACATATTTCCTGGAAAAAGTTTTGTGAAACATTCGAGTAAATCATAGAATTACCGAATGCCAATAGAGTTTTCAGGTGTTATCCCTCTTTATTCGCATTACTTTTGCATCAAACATCACTTTGGATTGCATTAAATGAAGCAACAAGCTTTTAAACCATGCGCGATGTTAACGATAAGCGAGTGCGGAAGGCCCACCTTAAGAACTCCTTTTCCACATTTATTGTGCTCACTGCCAAACTATGCTGCTATTTAGGTTATGTACCAGAAATAATCTGTCTGACTTCAAAAAGAAGAGAAGCATATTTTAAACTCGATCGATGCATCCTCGACGAAATTGAAGTCAGAGCTGGTATATAACGAACTTGCTTTTGCTCCGGCAAAGGCAAGGTTTCTTCAACGTAAATATAAGTTATTCCGGATGCGAAGTCAAAGTTGAAGTCAGATAAAAAGTTGCCTATGTTTTTTCTTAGGATTAAAGCTTATTTCATCACCAAATTTCATTCTTTGTTTGAAACTTGAAAGTGTAACAGACAAACAGAATTCCTTTCAAATCCTTAATTTTAAAACTAAGTCTGTATGATCGCAAAACTGCTGAACGAATTCTTGCTGTTTCATTGGATAAAATGATTAGTGGGAAGGTTTGAAATGGCCCGCAGGTGTTTGTCGGTCGTTGTGTTCTAACTACATACATATCATTGGACTCGGTCATCTGATATTTACATAAAGAAATTAATTTCTTACATGTGCATAATTCGAGTTAGAGACATAATAGAAAGAAAATAAATGTGCGAACGCGTTTGCTTAGTTTGAAACTATCAAAATTGAGCGGTGTGTTATTGAATTTTAGCGGTGAGTGTATTTTAACATTACTATAAATAAAACAAAACAAATAAAGTCAATATACTTCTGTCCGATACAGCTTCGAATACATCAAAACAAATATTACCAACTCAACCGAAGCATCGCTCACCGCTTCTCACTTCTAGCCGCAGATAAGGAAATGCCGATTTTCCGCCCTGTATATCGGCTACGATCGGCGGCATTCGTACCGCTACATAGTAGTCAGGGAGTGGATTCCCAAATATGAGTCTTTGTTCCAGACTGGATTCCAATTCTAGAATGGTTTAGAATAGATTCCAGAGTGCTTCGGTGTTCGCGAATTTCGTTTGAATGTTGGTTATGTTAATCTTTTGAAATGAAGTTTGTAAATTGAGGTCGGGTGAGAGAGAATTGGGATTTTAGTCTTAGTGCTAGCTTATTTTGATTTCTAAAGTTGGATTAATCAATAGTTTTATATAGCCGTTGGTAATGTGGGCTACCGATTCAGATGCTAAGTATATTTTTATCTGTAATAATTAAGTATGTTTTTTTGCTATGGTGGGCAAATGTCTGTAGTGTCTGTAGATAGTTACCCAGGAAAGATCTAACGCCTAAGGTACAGGCTTGGCCTAGTTTAGGTGTTAGTGGTTATACGAATTGTGTACGAGTTGATTACGACTGTTCGTCAAAATCAACTTTGTACAAATATTAAAAAAAAATACACGATAGTCTCTTACTGACTATGTTTAGTCATTAAGAATCCCATTCCTTCTTTGCTTTTCGCACCCTAGTACCCCAGGCTTGACCCCAGTCAAGCCTTCCTTAGAAAGACACCCTAGGCCCCAGTAGGCTTCGACCCTTTTGTGAGTCCCTACGGTTTTGCTGACAATTTCTTGAGGCGCGCGGGAACAGAGCACCCTGTATAAATATTTAAATATATATATATATTATATAAGTATGTTAATAAATTGTCTAGTACTCATATTACAAGCTCAGTTTAGTGTTTTAAGAGCTAGATGGCGTTGTGTCGATTAATGTCGATATTACACGTTAAATGTTAAACTAAAATACCTACTTTATGATTTTTTGATTAAATGTAGCGGATATATAATAAAAAAATCTAAATTACTACATCTGTAGTACAGCCCACCTAGCCAAGTTACCATAGTTTCGTTAACGTCGAACGCTTTGAGTTGGCCATGCCCCCAATTCCTTTGTTCTGACGACATCTCAACGCCCAATCACGTGGTCAGAACGAAGAAATCAAAGGTGAGAGCAATTCCAAGTGTTCCGACGTTGACGAAACGATGGTAACTTGATTAAGGGGACAGGCATTATTATTTCCCCGTACTGTAATAAACGTAATTTTGTGTAATCTATGCACAAAATCTATTAACATTTCTGACGTGGAAATCCACGAATTGGTCTGAATTTTCCTGAACTGACCACAGAAGTGTTTATTGTCACGTCACAATACTGAGGCTGTTTGTATGGTCAGCAATTACTGACAATTATCATTGTTTACATATTATCAACAAAATCGATGCCATTAAATTCTGTTTCTCAGTATTTTAGGTAACTTAGGATTTTCTTTTCATCACATCTGAACCTTAACATGAAAACGTAACCATGATGTCAAGCGTACGAGAAACAGGGTTAAACTTATTATTCTTTACAGCTTTATCCCTTTTACAGTGCAGTTTAGGTCGTCAAAAGGATTGCGTTAGAAGGTCGTGGTAGGGCCTCTTATAGGATAATTTGTGAAAATGATCTTGAAGATGTCATGGTTTGTCAAGTTAATTCATCTCTGGAATTATCAAATTGAAAATAATATCAGATTGTAAGGTCATTTGGAGCTGTAACTAAATTAACATTTTTAAAAAATCATAAAATACATCGAATTATTCGATTCTCACAAATATGGTGATGACAAACAAATTCATATTATTATTGTCTACCATTTTTTACGTTTATTTTTTTACTAATAATAATCTTTATTTTGTACTTTCAACACACACAGTAACAATATATAATGACGTGAACAGATACAATTGTTTTACAAACACTGTTTTTTTTATCCAAATTAAATGTATTCCACTTGTGTTGCTGACTGTGCCTACTTTTGTTTTTTTTTTTCATTTTATACAGTAAAGTGTACTTAATAGTTTCAGCATAATTGGATCGACGGATGATGTTGTCTACCGTCTGGCTGAATGTAAACATTGGTAATTGGCTGGTTTTGGGTTTTTTTATGATTTTTTGTTAATTGTAACTTAACACAACGTTGTTTTGGTATAATTAAAAACAATCAATGTTTTGTTTGATGGTACAGTTTATGATGGTGATGATGCAGTTAGACGATTTTATGATTTTGCAATTGGCACTTTTTGGATCTCGTTTACGTTTCCCACAACTATTTAGGAAATAAAATATTTTTTTTAATACCTATAAATAATATTGTTATCGTACAACTTGCGACTGTAGAAGTCAGAATTTGTCATGACTTTTTAATTCGCAAATAATATATGTTTTTTTTCTTTTTTTGGTCACAAATTTATATTCTTCAACTATTTACAAAATCATTTTCTTTATATATGTAACATGGACAAGTTGCGATTTGATGAATTCTGTATTCTGTGTCTGTTTGGGGTACAGCTATTATAAAACCGAATGAAATAACTTTTTCATTACTCATACTCTGAAAGTAGGTGTAAAGTTGCCTGCGGACAGGGTTGGAAGAAGTACTTTTACTCCCTAGGGAGTTTTACTTTACAACTGACAGTTGTTTTTTTAATATTTAGACAGCAAATATTTAAAAAAAAAAACTAGTTCTATTTTGACATTTCTATTGAACCGTGACCCGAATTTTTATACTGCCAGTACAATTAAAATGACATAGAGATAGAAATAATTTAATAATATTTTTTTTTAATTTACTTTCAACTATTTCATTAAAACTAATTTTATATTTGAGAAAAATGTTGACCTGACCCATTTTTACAATGATAGAATGGAAAATATTGACTGAATAGCCAGACGACGACCAAAAAAAAACAATGGCGGGTAAAGTCTCTCTATAATCTGTGGCCGATTTGGTCTTTCTTGATTTTTTTTTCGTGGTGTAGATTTTTGTTTACATTTTGCTAAATCTTTGTTATAAGAAATTTGTATTAACACGATAAGTTCATCAGCTTCAGTTATAAATTTAACGCAAGATTCTTTGAGAAGAAAACCGCTTACCGTCTAAATCAAAAGAAATATACCTACCGACCTAACATCATAAGACCTTTGACGACGACTCAGGTTTTTATTATTTTTATTTTCCTCGTATTCGTAATGAAAAGCACAGTGTTTACCTCGGGTTCAAGAGTTATTTAGTCCCTCGAACTATTAGCGACCTCGCTCTCGCTCGGTCGCCAAGAAATTTCTCGGGACTAAATAACTAACTTTCATCGTATAACAATGTACTATTATTTTACTCAGTTTGAGATGCACTTAAATAATAGACCGCAATATTTTTTTTTGTGTTCGTTTATGTATATATGTTACGGGTAAAGCTAGAAGATGGAGTAAACCTAGGTTTACCCGGGTAAACTTAGTATTACTCAAGCTTCTTGGGTAAAGTCCGAATAATAACTAAAATACATTTTAATTCGGGGTTTACCCATGCTCACCTAGGTCTACCCAACTCTGGCTGAGTAATGTTAGGTGTTGCGTTATTTTCGCACCCGTGGCGTAATTCTGGGGGGCCCGCGTTATCTGTTCATTACTGAGTAGCTTGCAATATTACGTTCGCCTTTGTATGTTTTTTAAATAATAAATGTTTAAATTGCACCCAGATTTTCATTTCACTAATTAATTAGACAAATTAATTTAAAATATTACCCCGCCATTATTTCAGCAAGATAAACTGATGTGACATTATGAATTGCAAAATTTTGCCACCGTGTCCTCGTGGGGATGATCGGCGGCGGCCATCTCTCGCGCCGGGCCTTGGTCGAGGCCATGGTCCGGAGCGAGCGGGAGTGGCAGGCGGACGGCTCCTTCTGCAAAGCAGTAATGCTAGTAAAGAAGGAAGCCGACTGGGCGCTCACGCCCGAGACGCTGCCGAGATTCCGATCCCGATTTCCGGCCACCGAAGGCACGGGCTTGTGGATGGGGAGCAATGGGTAGCTCGCCGTCCAATCGTCTGGTAACCGTCCGGACCAAGCTCAGTCGTCGACGGCGCGCACTGTTCCCGCACCCCTCAAGGAGTTGTCAGCAAACCGTAGGGACCCTGCAGAAGGGTCGAAGCCAACTGGGTCTAAGGGATCGCATCTGAAAGGAAGGCTCTGGCCTTGGTATATATGGCAACGTAGGTAGGAATGGGGTAGGTTCTTTAGTCAGTAAGAGTGACACTGTTTCCCACTCCACCCAAGGGCGGGATTCGTCACTGGATGATTTTTACCTACCATAAAAAAAAACCTAGCCTCCTGAAATCGACTGTTCATTTGCAAGCTCTCGTAAGCTTTCTTCTGGTGATATATTTGCACTTTGCTCGGTCGCCATTATGTCACTAAGTAAGCGACGTGCGTGGCCGCGTGGGCAGATAACGCGGGCCCCCCAGAATTAAGCCACGGGTGAGAAAATAACGCAACACCTAACATTACCCAGCCAGAGTTGGGTAGACCTAGGTGAGCATGGGTAAACCCCGAATTAAAATTGATTTTACTTTTTATTCGGACTTTACCCAAGAAGCTTGGGTAATACTAAGTTTACCCGGGTAAACCTAGGTTTACTCCATCTTCTAGCTTTACCCGTAACATATATATTTAATTTGGTGTAAACTAATGCTTGACTGCTTACCATCAGGTGGGATCGCAGTCAAGCACTAGTTTATTGCAAGTATAAAAAAAAGTTCAACAAAATAATATTAAAAATATATTTTATCATTATTAAAAATTTTAAAGTTTAATAAGTGCCTATATGAAATAACGGGCAACCATGGACCCTTTTCACTTTCAGACAATCATTTTAGTTCAACAGTACTAGGATACCATAACCACTTAAGCGACATTTTAGTCAAAGAGTAAGTTACGCAACATTCCTGAAATTTAAACAGACTATACCGATACAAGTACAATTCGTTCCATTACAGTAAGGATTGAAGGATTACTTCGCTTTAATCTCTTCTTCTGCTGGAGTGTATCGATGTTGTACGTGCAGTTTAATATTGAGCCCGGCTTTGATTGGTTTTTAGTTGATATTATTTTGTTGGTGAGCTGAATGAAGCGAAATAAGCTTACGGACTAAGAATCAAAATAAAAACTGATACTTTATAATAATCATCATCATCAGCCTTTTAATGTTCCCACTGCAGGGACACAGGCCTCCTCTCTCTAGGAGAGGGAATGGGCCATAATTCACCACGCGGGCCCAGTGCGGATTGGTGGATGTCACATGTCTTCGAATTTTTGGTTCTAGGACATGCCGGTTTCCTCACGATGTTTTCCTTCACCGTTTTGAGAGCAGTGGTGATGAAATAAATTACACAAAGTAATGCGCCTGGCTGGGTTTGAACCCGCGACCTACGACAGGAGCAGTGGTGGCCGAGTGGTAACTGCCCCGACTTACGAGTTATAATAATAATAAACATTTATTTCGGAATAAATTCCATATTTGTTAGTAACAGTGCAAACTTATAAACTAATTTTATATCTTGCGTGGTAGATGGAATCGATCTTGTACCGCTCGCTGTTCGGATTTCCTTTGCATGATCGCATGAGGAATGAAGATATCTGCTAGAAAACCAAGGTTGCTGACATAGCCTATAAAATAAATGGCCAATTGGGGGTCCAAAGATTTCAGAATCTTTGGACCCCCAATTGGCCATGCATCAGAAAAACCAGCATTGATAGACCAGTCACAAAGTGTGCTCAAGACCTGGTGGAGAGTCACGGGAATGAGATGAACGTGAGGTGGACAGGACCTTTCGAGTTGTCGACACTTGAGGGTGGGTTAGGATAAATTAATGACGCTTTTTTTCTCGTAGACGAATTAGCTTGGTTTTGTGCGTAAGCACTTCGGATTTCACACACACCGTACACAACTGCATGTGATAGTACCATAGATATAGCCTGACACTTTAAAAAAAATATACGTGATGTTGTGTCAAAAATGAAAGTACCCAATGTTAAAATAAAAGTGCCTAATGTTAGAAATAAAAGTACCTACCTAATGTTAAAAATAAATGTACATTATGTTAAAAATAAAAGTACCTAATGTTAAAAATAAAAGTATCTAATATATTTTGGTCATACAGATTTTTGAACAAGAAAAATATTTATCTTCGTTTGGTATCAAGAGATTTTTGTAACTAAGATTACTAAATATTTTCCATATGACAGCAAATCCATCAAAATATTTCAGGTAATATCAACTTCGAGACTAATAATAATCGATTATATTCTAACAGGAAAACTCAATCACACTTTGATCGACTACCGACCCATATAATTATCGCCTGGGAAAAAATAACAAGAAAATTCCGAAAATTCCGCAATTTCTTATATGAATCAATCAAATTGGGACATAAATATAAAACTCACAAGATCAGACGCTGCGAAAGTCTTAATCAAGATATAAGCCGACTTCCAAATGGAATCTTCCGTCAGAAATAAAAACCAGCCGGTCTGACTGAATAAAATAAATCTAGTTCCAAAATCGTTTTCCATGCTACCAGTGTCGTCATAAAATACTGCTGCCCTGCCGCTGAAATGCGGTGAAATATTCAAATTGCTGGTTCAATTGAAAATCTCTATTGCACGCCAGCCAATATATTTAAAACTAAAGACTTTATGGCTTGATATTAAGTACAAAAAGACGAACACAAAATTGGAGTAGATACTTTTTTAGGATAATTATGAGAATAAATTTGAAAATTTGAGCCACAAAAAAAAAATTGATAGTTGCGGAAAAATTTTCGTGACTCGATTCCGAAATTAAATTATTTCCATAAGTTGGTCGGTACGGAACCCTCAGTGTACGAGTCCGCCTTGCACTTGCTCAGTTTTTATTTTATTTTGGTTTCGCACGGTTTGTGCATTTACATAACACAAGTTCAATCTTAGCTTGGATGTCAGAGGTGTCTATTTCTGCGATATTTTACAATTTACTACAATTTGTGTTTTTATGGAAATGCCTAATTCTTGTTAAATTTTATGTTGGAAATAAAGATTATTATTAATATTATTTTATAGCCTATGTCACTCAGGAGTAAAGCAGCTTTCTATTGTTGCTAAAATTTTTCCAATTGGACCAGTAGTTCCAGAGATTACCTCCTACAAACAAAAAAACAAAAAAATAAAAAAACAAAAAAACAAACTTTACCTCTTTATTATATTAGTGTAGATGTAGATTATTATTTAATTAGTGTCAAGTTTAAAAAGTAATAATCTTTAAGTTACTTTGAGATCTATTAGAATGTGTTATCATTCTAATATTTTGCAGTATTAGGTAAGAAATGTATAGGGTTAGTCTGCTTGGTAAGCTTCGGTATGGCAGTAAATCATGAATATTACAAAAATTATACTTGTTTCAATTATATCACATATAAATGGTTCAGCTGCGAAGATAATTGAGATACAAAAGTACGTGAATTTGACATCAAAATATCCACTAACAATTAATTTGCAAAAAATTAAGAAAGCCACTGAACTTCACTCGAAGAAATCCCACCAAAAACTAAACTTTTTTTTAAATCTTAATATATACCTACTTGTTTAGTTCTTAAAAGTTTAAATTAAGAACACAAAGATGCCACAAACTCCTTCAAAAAAACTAAAACTAATTTCATTCGCTCTAAAACTAAGCGCACTTTTTGAATTTTAGAATTCTAATTTAAAATTCATCCTTAACTCGTGGCCGTACGTGGCAAAAGCCGAGCAAAGGCGAAACATGCCGAATTGAAATTCTGCTCGAACGTGCCGAACGAGAGGTTGTGTTCGAATTTGAAATGTAATTCGTGTAGCGGTATATGTGTAACTATTTGCAAACAAAATGTGAAAATGAGTTTCTGGTCAACGTTCCAGAATTTGCCTATGGATTTTCGGCTGTCTGTAACTGTTGACAGCTGACCCGCTCCGATTCGGGTTCTGTCGGTGACAGGTCGATTTGTGATGCTTACCTGTAACAAGAGAAATGGAACGTTAGATTGAAAGGTAGATACCGTCACATTTTACCTACCACACATATTGACATAGGACTATTAACCGCTGATATGGATATTTGGTATGATTATTTGCACTTCTCATTGAACCCAATGATTTTGTAGTAAGAATTTGAAATTGGAATACATTTCTTGTTTATAATATTGTAATTGCCGACAAAAAAAAAACGGTAGTTAAACATTTGAGTTGTTTCATAATCGTTTTACCGCCTTTTTATGAAAGCAGATGAAATATTTCCAAAAAGGTTACCCGTTTTACAGCATTATCTGACAAATAACTCACCCGCGACTTAATCTGGAGCGTGACAGAGGTCTTTAAAAATATTTTTAATGGCGGCCATTTTGAAGCTTATTCGCAGGTTTGTGCTAACTGATTTTGGCCTGTACAAGCCTTTAATCTGACGTGAGTTAAAATAGGCCTTTATCTCAGGCCCATGATTAAAAGGACCAAAGGTTTGTAGGGTAATGTGGTGGGAATTCTAAATTATCTTTACATAGAGGCTCGAGGAAATTAATACGGTTGTTTTAGAATGACGTCACAATATTGGGTCATTGAAGGTCATGGGTTTATTAATATGGAAAGGGTCACTTAGCAGCGGTTCTTTTGTCGTATGTGTAATAAAAAACGATATTCCTTTTTTTTTTTTAAAGAAAATGCAAATTGATTTGCGACTCGTAGAGGATTAGTAACGATCTTCGTCATAATTTATTGTCATATTTTAATTATAATCTAGTTTTTTTTTTAATAATTATCATAAACAAAATTATTTCATTTTTATCATAATATTTATTAGTTTATAACATTATTACTATAAGTAAATACATACCTATTTTATTACTATAAGTAAAAGTATAAGTAATTAATTTAATGTTACTACATTCTAACATAGTGTTATCTTTTTAACCCAAATGTTGACTGGTAAGCTAGTAAAACTAATTACTTGAATAAAAGTAACTACTTAAGTAAGAATTTGTATTCTATATTTATTAAAACTTGAAATTTAGAAAGTAGCTTTCAATCTCAAGTAAATACTTAATAAGAATTTACTTATCAACGAGTAATTACGTGTTTATAAATACAACCGTATTTAGTTAGTCTGCCTAAGTAAATTTACTGTACATGAACATTACATAAATAAACTCTCTAAAAAATCAGAATATCCTCTCAACTGGAAACAACATTGCTCTACATATTTCAGTATTATAAAAATCCATACATTCCATCACAAACGCATACAATCACTGTTAATGTGTGCACTGAACTCTACACTGCACATGACTGCACAACAATGCAGCCTCCGTAGAGACGCTCTATGAAGAGCTCTGCGTCTCTAGGTAGAGCAAATTATTGACGAATAATTAGTTCTGCTAAGATAATAGACGGTGTAGCTAGTAATTGTATGATGCGTAACGTGTTTGGAGTTTGCACTAACGAGGGGCACAAATTATATAGGTACAGATGTCAATCTACGTACAAAGCGCGCTCGAGCTACGCACACATAGACACCGTTCACCGACGCGAAAACCGGGCTCAACGAGGATCTTTACGACCGCGAGAGTGTCACGTTTGAGACGCGCGTCTGTGAAATTTTGCAACTACCACGATAATTTGTTGTGCATAATCCAGTTGACATCCCTAGCGCGCGCGACCGCCGTGCGTAGGTATGAAAAGTGAAGTACATACATGAGATTGACTTCTGTACCTTTTATTTTGTACAAGGGGGTTGGGATCTACACTAGTACATGTTAGAAATTGTATCTCATTTGAGGTTCTAAATTGGAGTTCTCAGTTTACACGTAGATGGATAGAGAGGAAAAGGGAGGCCGAAGAAGAGATGGATGGATTGTGTGAGCGTCATTACGTGAACGTCAAAACTGCACTAATGTCATCAATGTCCTAACATTAATGACATTAGTGCAGATTACATCTTAGTGTATGGCCTGCAAATCACTTAAGTTAATTAAAATGACTGACTGTACGGTACGCCTAATCTAGTGTAAGTAGGTACATATTATAGATCAATGGTAGGGAACGATTGCTTTCCACTGACTTCATAAAAATACTCAAAGCAAAGGTTCACCAACGTGACTAAAAATCCAATCAATTCCAGAGATGTATCACGAAATCCCATTGATATAGCACTCCAATCCGCGTCAAACCCGACAAATAAAATCTAAACCTAGTACCACCGTTTGTATTCCATCAAAATGTAAAAACTTTTATTGTTTTTGTGGTGTTAAAATCATCGAAGGTTTGGAACCTCTGCCCAACTAGTTTTGAGTAAGCTTCTATTCTAACTGAATGCGGCTGATACTTGTGATCTACATTGAAATGCTTTTGGTCAGCTTGTATGCCTGCATGATCATTCACGGAACCATCGACTCACCTAGTTTGGGGATCTGTGTAAAATTTTTGGTCCCAATGACTATTACGGACTTGACGCCATAAAGTTATAAAGTTTTGTGGTGCAACCTTTGTCGTATGGTTGCGCGAAGTATATCACGCATTCGCGAATGTTCGCACTCAATGCTCTCATTAAATTCAGTCCTGGACTAGATTAATTTGCTGATGAATGGAACTATACTGACTGAATGTCTGGTTTGAAAATAGAGAAATATGCATTATGGGTTCGAATAATGCAAATTTTGCATGCATGCAGGAATAGAAAAGAGCAATCTATAATAAAAATAAACTCTAAAAGATCTTATCCAATTACAAAAATTCTTTCATGATATAAATTCACTCATAATAAGTGCCATGGTCTGCTTATTAGCATAGAAAAATTTGTAAAGAAAATTATAAAATTCCATTAAAGAAAAGATGAGAGAAAAATTGAAAGATATTTTTTTGTTTGATTGTTTCCGTCAGAGATAATGGAATTAAAGGCCGCATATTATACATCTTTTATTATTGTTAATAAAAATAATGTTAAGACTCGTATTTTTATTACAATACGGAACAGGCAAACGGGAATTCTTGGACTAGTTACAAGATATATTTAGCTAAGAGCCAAACGCTAGTAAAATTTCTTGATTCAGAAAGCTATTACTGAACATACAGAAAGTATTGCTAAGGAAATTCCTTTTTCTAGAGCCCAAATTGCCAGCAGCTGTTTTTAAATATTTTAAAATATAAATAAACTAGCGACCCACCCCAGCTACGCACGGGTATTGATATTGAATATATTATAATATGCATGTATTATACACATAAACCTTCCTTTTGAATCACTCTATCTATTAAAAAAAAACTGCATCAAAATCCGTTGCGTACTTTTAAAGATTTAATACATACATACATAGGGAACGGTAACTTTGTTTTATACTATGTAATTATAATGAATATATTAGTGAAGTCAATAGTATGGAAGCTGAACGAATGAATGTACGAGCCAGTCACTTTGACAGAATCCGGGTTGACGTTTGCATGAGTCGAACGGATAAAAGTTCCCACCGCAGAGGAGTGGGGTTTTTTGTCTGTTGACAGCCGTGCTAACAACATCTAGTTCGGGGACTGTCTCATGGGTAGTGTTGAAGCGAAAACGTAAAGGTTGCATTGTAGGGACCCTACAGAAGAGTCGAAGTTAACTGGTGCCAAGGGTGTGTCTGGAAAGAAGTCTCTGGCCCTGGTATAAAGGCAAAGTGCACTAGCTTCTGACGTTTTATAAGTGCCCATGTAGGCCTATATGAAATAAGAACCATTTTGATTTTGAAAGAAGTGGGTTGTTTAGTCAGTAAGAGTTAAGACTCTTACTGACTAAACAACCCACTTCTTTCACAACAGGAGAAATCAAAGAAGCGAAAAAAGGATTAGTCCTTTTTTCGCTTCTTTGATTTCTCCTGTTTTGTCATTGGATGATTTTCACCCACAATAAAAAAAGCTTGCGTCTTAATAAATCGGTTGTGTGTTATAGTTATAATAGTTGGTTTCTTGCTCGTTACTCAGTCACCACCAAAAAAATGGATCACAGAAAAATGTTTCCAATGTCATCAGCCTCCTCTTCCGACAAATATATTTAATATTATTGATTTCTGTTCGATAGGTTACAGGAATCGAACCAGGGGACAATATAATAACCATGAATGATAATAATATTACTGTGCCAATGTTTCGTAAACATCCATAATATTATTCCCAAACGGCTTTTGTGACCATTCACTACCATACGGATTTAAATTCATATTCGCTGCAAATTAATGATAACAATGCTTATGTGGACTGCAATTTATAGATTCACAATATTTATTGAAACCTATCAGTTTTGAGGTTTAGGTTATCATAGGCCAAATATTGTGGCATTGTGGATCCTGTTTTTAAGATAATAGGCTGTATCTCTTTTCTTAGGTAGTTTTTTTAGGTAGTCATAGTGTAGTATAGTCATCTGTTGGGACTCACACCGACTCTCTAGAAGAGGAAATGGGATATAATCCACCACGGGAGTCCAGTGTGGGTGGGATATCACTTGTCTCCAATTTTTAAGCTATTGCATAGCATCTATCGCAGGCCTTGAGCGCGGGGACTAAATCCAGAAATTCCGTAACGAAAAAACCTCACGCTCCCCACTCCGACGGGCACGGAGGTGTGGCTTGAAGGCCGTGCATCGTCTAACGTCGTGTCAGTTCGGCAGTCTTCGACACGGCACTGTGTGTCGTGCGATTAGACGTATTGTACGACTTTACGGAACTCGCCCGAATCGAGACGAGCTGCTCCGAAATCGGACGAATACATAATCAGCTGTTTGTGATAATTATAATTGCATAAGTTGATACAGAATGCTATGCAATAGCTTTACCGCGGCAGTCCCCGAGTGCCACACGTATTTTTTTTTGTTCTAGGATATGTCGGTTTTCTCAATATATTTTTCATTGCCGTTTTCTAAGCAGCCACGATGCAGAAATAAATTACATAAAACAAAGCGTCGGCCTAGGTACTAATGTTATAAGATTTAACGATTGAGAACCCTACGACAGGTATATTTAAGGACTAGATTCTATTCACAACCGAGAACTAAGCTGAAAGCCGGCAATAATCGCAGATAACTTTGTTAGTGTCACAGTTCATGATATCCTTTAGTATCCCGTCTTTTACTAGGAAATGAATTCATGCCCTGAGGTTGTCTCGACTTTGTCTTTGACACTTTAATGCAGACCGTTTTCCGCGCTCTCCATTGCGTGGTTTCCAAATAAATTCTCAACTTACGTCATTTATAACCGCTAATGTACGTCGCATCCGTACCCACGTCGTTACGAGTATTGTGACAGAAGTATATAAATGTCGTGGTACATCCTTAGAACAGGCAGTCGATCTTTTGTTGCGGGTAGTCGTCTCTTAAAAGGACTTTGAAGTTTCTTACAAGATCATCAGAATAATATTATCCCCTGTGGGATAGTCGAGACATACGACCTTTTTAATGAAGTAAACTTTAACGTTGCATCCTCGAGATTTACTGGCCCAAGACTATCAACAATGCTTTAAGCACAGGTACCGAGCAAACTACGAGACATTGCTCTCGGCCGTATACTCGGTATGTGCCAACACAGCTCCGAGTGCCTAGCCGAGCACTTATCTCTTAAATTCGCTTACATTACTGTCTCAACCAAGCATCATTTTACTGTTTCACCCTTTTACTCGATACGTGTGATCAAGGCACAACGTATAGCTGTTGGAAAAATGAAAAAGCCCGATCAACTACCAGATAAGGCATCATAAATGGATATGGATTGATCACATGCTTAGGCGTGATTCCGATCACACAACAAAACAGGTATTGGACTGGAATCCCCAAGGGAAAAGGAAGTGTGGACGTCCTCGGCAAACCTGGTGAAGTGGTGACGCACCGTTTGGCAGAAGCGATGGTTATCAATTTGATTTGAAGCATGGTAAAGTTACACGCTCAAGATCGGACTCCTTGAGTGACTACTATGGACGCTTAGCTAGACAAAGGATCTTAAGTCAAACTTACCCATTGACAAAATTCAAGAAGATGTGGTAGCAACATGCAAAACCAAATGCTAAAATAGAAGATGTTAATAAAAAATGGCACTGAGAACATAAATTAGACCTAATTTATTCATCCATAATATGAACTGACGTTATATTTAATTGATGAAAATAATGCTAAAATTTTATAAAAGAATTTACGAAAACCAACAGTGAAGGACGTTAATTGACGTTTAGTTTTTGACAGCAAACGTAAATTACGAGCTACATTTTATTAATTTTTTGTAGCATAGTATAGCATTAGCATGAAAAAAAGCCATGAGTATACATGTGGATGGATGGAGAGGGAGAGGGAGACCAAAGAAAATATGGATGGATTGTGTGAGAAGTGATATGAAAGAAAGAGGAGTTAGTGATAGCGAGACGGGTGACAGGACAGAGTGGAAGAAAAAGACATATTGCGCCGACCCCAAATAAAACGGGACAAGGGCAGGAAGATGATGATGATGAGTATAGCATTAGCATTATAATGTTCCCACTGATGGGACTCAAGCCTCCTCTAAAGAGCAGAAATGAGCCTTAATTCAACTCGCGGACCCAGTGAGGTTGGTGGATGTCACATGTCTTCGAATTTTTGGTTTTAGGATACGGTTTCGGTTTCGACTCACGATGTTTTCCTTCACCTTTTTGAAAGCAGTGGTGATGAAATAAATTACACAAAATAATGCGCCTGGCTAGGTTTTGAACGGTCTCCACTCAGTCAAACTGCTCTCTTTTTATTGTCCTTTAGCTTAAATATCGGAATATTATTTATACTGAAGGACAACTTTAATATAGCAATAATTATGGTAGCACCAATCACGATTTCACTAAATGAATTTCATTTAGAAAGGAATAATTCATGATGGACTGTCTACAATAGCCAATAACTTCAGTATGGCGTTTACTCTCTCTCTCTCTCTCTATCTTCATCTATACGAATCTAATATTAACCCTAGTCAACAAAAACGTCCAAATATAGAACTGCGAACGTTATTACATCCTAACAAAAGAGTTTGCCATTATCATGAACCATATTTAGAGATACGTGGCGGCTGCGGGCTACTAATATAGCAAAGTCAGCGTACTGTGAACTCCCGTCTGTAGTAAATTAAACAGGAAACTATTCACTTATTTCCCTGGAGAACCATGTGAGGGCACGAACATCGGACGATTTCAATCTAGGGATCATAAGATTATTCAGTTCAACTACTATTTCATTCTGAGTTCGCTCCTATTTGAGTTTTGACCGCTTCGCATCTATGCCAGCCTAGTACTTTCATCATTGATTCCCTATTTTTCGTCGGTTTTAATGAAAACTTGACTGTTGATTTTTGGGCATTGGTTGGTTTTTAGTTTAGTGACCTTGGATAATTGAAAACTTAGAGATATTACGAGATTATGTTAATTCTTATTTCATTAGTATAAGTCAGTTTATTCATCTCCTTGTCGAGGTCAGAACTTCAGGCCCAAAAATGTCGATTAAAAATTTAAATTTGCACAAAATAAGATTTTGAAAACTAAAATGTTAATCGAAATGATAAAAAAACGTCACGAATTATTCGTGTCATTGAAAAAACATTTATTTAGCGAACATTTTTCGAGAGGAATTTATGAAGTGAAATGGCAAGCATTGAAGAGGAATTTATGAAGCAACATGGTGATACAGTAACAGTATACTTTAGACTATCAGACAAGGACCGCTTGTTGCATGTTTACGCCTCATAAAACGCGTAATGCAACGTTGCATGCACATCCCTCAAACTTGTTAACGTTTGAGCGCGCGCACCGCAGCTTACTTTAACTTAACTATCGACGTAAAATTGTTATAACCTCATTTTGCTGTTTTTACGTTTATAAAATTCTTTTAAGAGTTTATTTTTCTAGTCTTAAATAAAGGATCTTCTTCAAAACGAAATAGGTGTATTGGTACTTTTTTTATTTGAAACGGAATCTTAACAAATGCAGTAAAAATAACTAGACATTTCGTAGACTCATACAACGTCATCACTTTGGCAGAAAGACGTCCACTTTTGCACATAGGTGAAGATCGGTCATCCTGTGCTACTCGCATCCGTCAAGTTCTGGCAATCATTACCAGGTCGTCGGTCCACCTTGTAAGAGGACTGACAACACTACATCTTCCAATACGCGCTCGTCATTCTAGAACCTTTTAGTCCCAACGGCCAAGCTTCATCATCATCAGCATTTTTTATGTTCCCACTGCTGAGACTCAGGCCAGGAGGCCTGAGTCTAGAGTCCTAGAGTGGATGGGTATGGGCCGTAATCAACCACGCGGGCCCAGTGCGCGTTGGTAGCTATCACATGTCTTCGAATTTTATATTCTAGGTTTCCTAACGATGTTTTCCTTCGCCATTTGAAGTCCGTTACCACTCGGCCACCACTGCTCGACCAAGCTTGACAGAGACTAAAAATAGACTTGAGAACCGTGGGCTGATTACATAGTTGAAATAGCTGGGAGAGATTACACAGAAACTGCTTAGAAGAGGAAAAAGTTAGGAGGTGGATGAGGCTTTCGAGTAGTTATCTGGTATAGGTAATTTAAAAAAAAAATATTTATAGAAAAAAGGATTACTATAAAAAGTCATCTATGAATCTATAGAATCTACAGTGTTTTTGTAACCACATTATGAAAAAGGAACTGGTAGGTAGGTGCAGGCTTGTGGACGACAAGCAACGGGTAGCTCGCTGTCTGACTGTTCCTTAACCGTCTGGTCCGAGCCCAAGTCGCCGACGTCGTGTATTATTCCCGGGTGTCTTAAGGGTCAAAAAACCGTAGGGACCAAGCAGGGTCGATGCCACCTGGGGCCATGGGTTTGCTTCAGAAAAAAAAGTATCAGCACTGGTATGAAAGGGATTGGATGATTTTATTCACCACAAATATATTTGCAAACAAAATCACAATACTATATAAAACAGCCAAAAAAAAAACAAAAGCAAAACGGAATATCACCACCGCACGATTCCAAGCCACTCCCAATCTACTACAAAGTCCAATCAGCGTTCTAATAGCGTTAAATTCCCATCTCCTGAAAAAAAGGAGAAACCTAACGTAATTTACATCCCATTTCTGTCATCAATCTACAATATATCTTGGGTAATAGTACAATGTAATCTGCCAGGCTGCCCGCCATTACCGTAACATGGTACTCTTTTTATTTTATTTTACAAAGAGCGCTTTTCATGGCTTACTAAAGCGGAGAAGTGAAGATAGATTTTTTTTTATTTTTCGGTGCTTGGGTAACCTGGTGTTTTGGCTTGTTTGACATATTTCAAGTCGTGTCCTTCACGTCAACTGAACCTGGAATCATGAAATTAAAAGATATAGCTTTGATGTTTACTGACATTAACTGAGGCTTAAACTGTTGAGCCACTACCGAATGCCGGCGTTCGCACACCTTGTCATTTTATTATGTCTCTAATTACGGTATTCGAAAGGTCAATTTTTTATCAATTTTAATATATGATTAATGAGAACGTGATTTAGAAAACAGTCAAAAAAGTAGAAGTCTCACGCTGTTTCTTGCTCCGCCCAAGGGCGGGATTCGTCATAAAAAAACGCCTTAGGCTTTTTATTGGGAAAATTATTGTAATTACTTTAAACCTCCAATCAGATGAAGGTGCATATTGTGCATACTGACTTCTCTGTACTTTTAAAGATTAATCCGTGAGGCTATTACACATTTTTTCCCAAACTCGAAAGAAACCAATATACAATATAATACTACGCAATAATTCCACTTATTTGTCACATATTGCAAAAGCAATTATTAACTTCGGCGTTACAAAAAGAAATGGGAAAGATTTCGGGCGCAAAATTTAATTAAAAACGCATAGGTATTGCGTTCGGGATGTCGCTGCGGAATTAACGATAAGGTTCTCGAGTTGTTTGAAATATCGAATATAAATTTTGTATTGTTTGGCTAGTTTTGCAATTAAAATTACGAATAATGTAGTATAACTCAAACTTAAAAATCATTTTTTTTTAAACATTAATTCACATGTGTAAATACTTAACTTCAGATTCTAGTGTAAGATTTCAATTGGTCCTCATTACATAGTATAAAACAAAGTTGCTTATCCCTATGTATGCTAACATCTTTAAAAGTATGGAACGGATTTTGATGTGGTTTTTTTAAAAGATAGAGTGATTCAAGAAGAAGGTTTATGTGTATAATACATGCATAATATATTCAATATCAGTCGGGTCACTTGTTTCCTATAAAAAAGAAGCGGCATGTAACGCCATAGGTACTTCCTAGTGTATCATAACTAAATAAATTATCGCTAATAAATAAGTCCCATTTAGGTACTCTCTCGTCGCCTAAATTTTAATCAGACGAAAAGACCGCAGCTGGCAAACTGATCCAGTCCCTCGATGTACGCGGTATAAACGACGAGGCAAAACGCTTAGTCCGGACCTTAGATGTCTCAACAACGTAAGGATGAATATTTGCCCTACGTAGTTGTCCAATGGTAAAATTGAGATGGCGGAATCAAATCGTGCATTTCCCGCGCACACTCTCCAGTTAAATTGTTTTAATTAATATAAATTCGCGGGAGCACATAAACTACAATTGCTTTATAATAATGCGGGTGACAGCTGTCAGATTCATACAATGTAGCTACTTATCCTTTTCTCTCACATTGAAAATACATATTTTTGTCCCGCTCTCATCATATTATGTAAAAAAAGACCTCAGTTTGAATTTCATACCAAAAAAGACCCGCAATAATTAGCGTTGTTTCATGAAACGGTCCTTGTAAACACAACAGTCTATGAAAACAGCAAAAACCCATTTACATGAATAAATAATTACAAATAATACCTCGCTACTCCGGGTCGCTCATCATAAATAAACAAACTCCTAAATATGTAAGCACAAACTGTAAATCATTGTCAACATTCTCTATCTAAGAGAACCTTTGGGGTGAAAGAAACCCATATTTTTGGCTACAGAGTTCTATTGTCAAAAAGTTGGATTTATGAGTGGGGGTCATTTTTCCCCCTTGCAATGTTAGTGGTAGCTGTGTGGATTAGTATGTTCGTATTATCACATTGATACCATCTATCCTCTTTCATCAGTACCTCTTTTGATGGTACAGAACTGGCACTTGATAAACAAAAAAATAAATAAACTGTCATTCGAGTTTCAAAAAAAGAATGTTGTCAGATAGGATTAGAATAGCTGTCAGGCCGAAAGGTGCAAATAAATTGAAATATTATTTTGTAAATAAGTAATAATAGGATAGGAATAAATCTTACAATTAACGTGCGTAAGCTTCTTCATTATCTTCGGTGACTGACTGTGTTATTAATATTAATTATTATTTATGCCAATATTATAAACTGGAAATACCAATAAAATACTATAAAGTAGAATTTTACAATTGGAAAGCGGACTGGTGAAGACATTGAGTGCCATAATGAAATAAATAAAATAAATACAAATTAAAATTTTAAGAACATCTTAAGTTAATCTAAATAACAATGGGTCAAAGTTACACAAAGTTGGTGCCTTGAGACAGTGCGACGGGGTCGCGGCAGACCACGAAGGACATTGCATCCACAATTGATCCTTCCGAACTGGCAAGAGGAAGCGCTGGCCTGCGATGTATGGAAGGAGTGGAGGGCGGCCTTTGCCCAGTTGTGGAACAGAATAGGCTAACAAAAAAAATAATAACAAATTCGATTTCAAAAATAGTTTGAAGTTTATTTTTTTATAAAATATAAATAATTTAAACCTTTTCTGCGAAAAACTAGACGATGGATGCATACACAAGCAAGTCGATAGCACTGTAAAAACCTTCAGCTAATCAAAAACATAAATTCTCCTTCTCTTCATATATATACAACTTTGCAAGTCAGGTTATACATTTAAATTGACTGCAACAAAAAAAAGTCAAGATCAAAATTAAATGGCGAAGCAACCTTGTCATTCAGAATGACAAGTAGGGTTAAAGAATGAATATTTTACTATGTCGTCGTATATGCTAAAAATATGAGATAAATTCGTTGGGAACGATGCAGTCTCCTTTGAGGGGTTGCAACGTCTGAGCACGTTTAAAAGAAATGGTAGTGTGTAAGCTTTGATACTTTTTTTTGGGAAATGGGTTCAAATAGATGGCTTTTTATTGGAATAGAGTGCTCTTTATTATTTTTACTTTTTTTTTACTGAATAGTAAAAACATGGATGGCTGAAGTATTTTTGTCATGCTGGCCTTGGAAAGTAAAATGGCAATAGAGGGAACACAGATACGTTTTAGTTAGTGAAACTCGGGTGGGTTTATGAAACTAGGTCTGAAATTGGGTCTTCTTTTTTTATTTGTTGACCATTTCAATTGATAGTAAGCGATGATGTGGTTGACGACGAAACAAGCTTACATATAAGTTTCCTGATTACTTTTGACTTCTGAATAAAAAATAATAATATGTACAAAGAGGTAGAAATAGAACTTATCGGCAATCAAAATATTCATCCACATTGATATCAATGGGAAGTGTCCAGAACGCTGGAAGCATTGCCTCGATGGATGGCATGCTGTATCGTTGAACCAGCATGCTATTACTTGATAAATGAACTGAAATTTTTGATAATGTCCAAGTCTTTAAAATACGAAAAAGGCAATCGCCTCAGGATTCTCTCTTAACGACTCAACTCTAATCCAAGACTTATTTTACACGTCAAAATAAGCCTATTATAGTCTCATTAAAATTAATACAGGCCTTTTCTTTACCTGTGTTCATTACTATTACTGTGTACAGTTATATACAGACTAAAAATAATATTATGAACAAAGATATAGAAAACAAAACTCATAGGGCATTAAAAATTCATTCACAGTCAGTGGGAAATGTGCCCAGAATGCTGGCAGCATTGTCGCGTTTATTTATTGCCAATTGTAGAAAGTATTTCAAGAAATCTTAGAATTTATAAGTCGTAAATATAAACATTCCATAATATTGCGATGGGAATTCATAATAAGATTCGCTATTAATGATCCAAAGATCATACATTCACGAACATCGTTTTCTTTTTCCACAAAATTGTGTCATTTTCCTCAATTAATCCACGGAACTTATAAGAGAAGGAAAGTTGATGATATATCGCCTTTTTTCTTGTCCATGGGTCAATGCACGCGAGCCAGGGGAAAATGTTATGGTAAAAACATCACTCGTCCTTCGTCTCTTCAATCAATTTGACCCGTTTTTAACAGAGTTATGGCTTGTACGAGATACTGCTATAAGTTAAAAAATATTGAATGCTGCTGAAGTTAAATATAATTTGATAATTAAGCTCTCGTTTTTTTTTTTAGAAATATAATAGTTTGGCAGCACGATTGAAAAGATACTGTAAAACATATCTTTCAATCCTGCTGCCAAACTATCCCTGTAACTACCCTGGAACGTCGAAGAATCCCTGAAGGAACACAAAGGAGTGTTTCAGTTAATAAAAGTCAGACAAATTTTTTGGCTCCAATACTTCAAACAAGCGGGAGAAGCAATTTTACAATTTCTCCAAACAAAAGAAACTCAATATTGCAAGCAATGCATAATATAAGATGACTGGTGATTAGTGACCAATACTTATTGTAGTCATAATAACAAACTCTTTTCCTATGGGACCAATAATAAAATCGCAAAAAAAAAAAAAAACAGAAAGTTTAGTACATTTTGACCAGTTAGGTAAACATTAATGTACGGAACAGCAGTTTTTTCACAATTTCAGGTTCAGTCCCATAATAAAAGTTGTTTTTTATAATGACTACGACGACTAGTTTAAGTATAGGTCACTGTTACTAGGTGCTGAAACATTACAGATTCACACATGAAACTACATTTTCAAATAAAAACACCGGCCAACCTCAAAATATTCCATCAAAAACCCACGTAGAAACATTGAAATCGATTTCCTCGTATTTTTATAAGACAAACACCAGTTAAATGTAAACAAGAGAATCGTTACCGAGATAGGAATAAAAATCAATCAAAAGCTGTCCAAGCGAATGTGGGGACGTGCCGCGGGCAGATCGCAGCGATTCCAAACCTTTGTGCAAATTGGAACGGACTGGACAGAGGATCGTTTGAATGCATGAATCTATTAGAAATTCTTTTGGAAAGGTTTCATACCTTTTCCGAAAGGAAAGACAGGATTGGAATGGAGTAGGTTTTGTTTGTCTTTTTTTTAGATTTGAATCTGATCATACTCAAACTGATATGTTGATTATCTCTAGATTACATTCTAAGAGGAAGTGTCGGCGAAGTAGTAAAGGCCCCGGCTTTCGAGTTGTAGGTATTCAAAGCCAGCCAGGCGCATTACTTCGAAAACATCGTGAGGAAACCGACATGTCCTAAAACGAAAAATTTGAAGACACGATTGTGACGTTCACCAAATCGCACTGGGCCGCGTGGTGAATTATTTACTTATTTCTTTAATCTTCATGTACAGTAGTGGTACATAGGCGAGAATAGGCGAGGAGATAATTACCGCCAATGCCCAGATGGTAATTATAGCCTATTCTCTCTTCTAGAGAGGATGCCTGTGTCCCAGCAGTAGGGACATTAAAAAGGCTGATGTTGATGATGATGATATTCTAAGAGACGATACTTCTCAATAGAATATGTGAATAGTAAAATTCTACTTTTAAGCCAAAGTTCATCCAAAAATTTTGGGAATATCCTGGAAAGAAAGCTTGCTTATTCATTGCAAAAGTACACTCAAAGTCCACTCCACTTGAAAATCAGCCTCGGACAACTTCAATTTACAAAAATTTAATTCGGACCCTTTTAAAGGTTGGTAAAAATGTTCTCACCGCTCTTACGCTACGATATACAATACCCTACATACACCCACACACAAAAACAGATGGAGAAATATCATGGAAGTAAAAGTGATGAAACACGGTCACTGGCATGTTCACGGACGGATGGATGGAGAAAGAGAAGGAATTAAACGAAGGATTTATTCTCCATCATGCGTTTAGCTACAACCCTAACGCATGATGGGGAATAATCCTACGAAGACTGGACAATCATATGAAGATTTATTTTGACTTATTAAGTTAATTTATGATTCCTATGTCAAAAAAGCGGTAGAGCTTCTTTTCTGTTCATTTTCTCAGTATATTGCATGAGAAATCTTAGACTTAAGCTCCTAAAGAACTACTAGACTTATACCAAGAGTATTTCTACCCTCCAAATACTATGGATTTTTCCTTTATGAGTTTTCCTGACGTGTGACAGTAATTGTGTTTGATTAATGCTGACGAGTCATTCCCTTCTAAGAAGGCGAAGAAATATTGCTCATCATCTTAAATAATAAATCGTCATAAGAGAACCGTGGTTATTTCTGGTGCTCGCCTCGTTGATCGTCAGAGACGTGAACAAAGCCATTTGATTGGATGACCATCGTAAATATTCTAGGACAATCTGGGTACTATAGGCTACCCGGTAGTTAAGGATTTATACCAATCGGATAAGATGTTTTTATGTGTGTTCCATTACAAAGCAGCCAATAAACTCCGCCCAGGACCTTCCGGAACACATTGCTGTATCAGTAGGAATTGAGGACCATTTGGAAGCCGTAAGATATATTGGACAGAGTCTTTTCTTAATTTATCTCAGGATATCGTAATGCTTTCATGCAATTAAAATGATAAACTATGCCGGGGTAAAATGGTATTGTTGGCTCATTTTACCCCAAAACCTTTTTACCCCTTTTTACCAACCAACAAAATATCTGTTACAGTAATCTCTAAAAAAACAAGAACCTTGTAAAGAATTGCTCAATTACCCTTAACACACCTTTGCAATGTGTGGTCGGTTTGGAAATTAATTTACTTTTACCTTTTTTGAGTTTAAACAAGATAATTTACGGGTTCATTTAGAATTTATCGTGTTTGGACCCCGAGGGCCGTTAAAATGTTGCCAATTTATTTTAGTGGGAGAAGGCCACTCATTTAAATTAAGGGAAAAATTGGAGCCGTATTCTTTCTTCGAGATTTTAATAGGTTTTTAAGCCGGCTAGTGAATAATGAGTCTACGTTCGTTCATACTACGAGTATAGATAGAATGAGAAGAGTCTGTAGACATCTGAAAGTATACTACTATGTCAGTTGGTATATTATATCCATTTTGTGATAATTCTCATCAAAAACACTTATAGATCTTATGAACTAAACATTGATACTGACCAAAAAAGCTTCGATGACCCAGCGCGATGAAAATCCGCCATAAAGAAAAATTGTTGTTTCGACGATCTGGCGTTTGGTGAAAAATGACGAAGAGTGGCAACATCAAATTGTGTGATAGCAGGAGTGATACAAAAAAGTTAAAACTTTTAATAACCGATATAAAGAGTTCCTTGTGCTAGATTTGAAGTCAACTCTTAAAACAAAATTTCACAGACGAAAAATTTAAAATATATCTTGTTTACAGCCATAAATCGTAAACAAGCAGTCACTTAACCGGATTAGTATACATAAAACTGTTTGCAGGAACTCCATAAAATAGTACGAGGCTATATAACGGTCACAAAAGGGAGTTAGTGATGATAAATCCGCTCACACAACAGAATTAAGTTGTGTGTATAATATTACTGATGCTGTCTTATTTCATCTTTATCTAGCCTACTAGCGCATTACTTTTACAGCAGACAATAGGCTAGGTTTGTTTTTGAATTTTGAAAATTAATTTTGTCGATCTCCTCAAGCTTAACCCCAAAATTGTTAAAGAAAACCATTTTGTAGATGGAGTTTTTCACAAGTTTTAGAGAACTTGTGTAAAACTGTAACTACAATATGGTCGTAGGGATCCTGCAGAAGAGTCGAAACCTACTGGGGCTAAGGGTCTGAAAGGAAAGCTCGGCCTTGGTATGAAAGACAACGTAGGAACAAGGTGATTTTTTTTGTCAGTAAGAGTCTACACTGTCTTTTGCTCTACCCAAGGGCGGGAGTTGTCATTGGATAATTTTTAATAAGTGAAAAAAAAAACTGTAAAACGGTACAAAATAAAATTAAGTGAATAAAATCGACACAATTTAAAATAAAAAAACAGAAAAGACTATAAAATTACTTTATATCACTGCAATAAGTTTAATTTCAAACTGTTAATTTTGATTGTAATCTTATTACATTTTTGTTAAAATATGATGCTTATAAATATGTTGGATATGTGTTCAAAGGTCAAATTACCTAAATAACATTTACTTAGAGAATAAATAGAAGTGTAACTGTACTGAAATTGTATAGAAATAAATATTTTATTCGAACGCTTTCTAGAGGATTTATTTGAACTAGTGATCTGACGCTGCTCCTTTCCAACAATACAAAAAAATTACATTCAAATATGACAAGAATAACGTTGAAAACCAACACTCACATACAACGTAGGTACCATATTACCCCCTATAAACTCAACAACTACGGACATGAAAATCAAATTAAAAAGTGTCATTAATAAAATACATCCAATCTGCCCCATTAGGGGCGAACTGGGTAAAAATGTACAGTGGCCGCCATTTTATTCGCCCAGTTTTCTATACGCTTGTTGACTAGGGTAGGCAGTTAATTTGAGCTTACGTCAGCATGCTGGCCGAGGATAATGGCCGTCGCAAATGGTTTTTTTTTTTATTCACGCACTGGGTTATTCTGTATTTATTGTACAAAAACAGCGTCAAAATAGGAGATAGTGGAGTGACGTAGTAGTTAAGGGAAATTATAGTGGTAATATTTAGTTTTTGTTGTAGTTTGTGGTGTTGTTTTTTGGGATATAATAAAATTCTTTTTTTCTTCAGTTCTTACAAAAACTGTAAGTTGATTATAATCACTTTCTGTTGTTCAAGATGGTCCGTAAGCAATTTTTTATTATAATCACGGGCCAAAATATAGCAATAAACTAAAAATAAAGAAATATATATAAACACGTTTATTTAGCACAGACATAGACAATGAGACACAAGTATTAAAAACTTTGTACAAAAAAAATACAACCGACTTCAATGAAAAAAAAAAAACATTAAAAAGTACGAAATAACTTTAATTCCGGAAGTTGTTATTTCTACAATAGTTTTGTCTATTTATTATTTAAGTTACACTAAGATGAGGTGGCTACTTTGTGTAATTTATTTAATCACCACTGCTCTCATAACGGTGAAAGAAAACTTCGTAAGGACATGCCAGTGTCCTACAACCAAAAAATCGAAGACATGTGACGTCCGCCAACCCGCACTGACCCCGCGTGGTGGATTACGGCCCATTTACTCTCTTAGAGAGGAGGCCTGTGTCCCAGCAGTGGGAACATTAAAAAGACTGATGAATGATGATGAAGATGAGGCGGCATGGAGCGCCGCCGACGCCGCGCCTAACTGCCTAATCTTAGTGTGTGTGAACACCAACTAATTCAATCCTTATTTTTTTTTTTTTCAGGCTCATAGAAAAACAAAACAACAGCATTGTATGTCTCACAATAGCACCAAATAGGTACAGCATTTTTCTATAAAAAAACCGAATCGCAACTACAATAATACGAATGCAAAAATAATCTACCTAAAAAAATCCTCTTTACTATACCTAAACTTTCAACATAACAAACAGTATATAAACGTTTCAACAATCCAGTTCAAACAGGTTTGTTTTTAGGAAAATTGTTTTTTCCAAACAGAACGTGATAAAGGCGATAATCCCCCACAAATCTTTGGGGGTCAAAGTGGTCTTTATCTGTATCGATGGGGTTGAAGGGTGGGTTCAGACCCCCATCTGTATATTCACACTCACAAAAAACGTTCGTAGGTCGCTAAATGAAAAATAAAAAGAGATTGTAACAAATATTTTTGGCTGGGGCTTATTTTCATAAACGTTGACTCCGTATACGCGTTTTATTTTTTAGACTCTGCGATATTTTGCTTGATTTTAAACAGGAAAGTGGATTAATATTGTATGAAATATTAAAAATATTATATTTTGTTCTCTCTTGGGATAATAAAAATCACTTAAAAATTATGAAAGAGAAAAGTGATGATGACAGAACGAAGGTTCAGAGCTCTCTCATAAAACACCATAAGATGTTTGAAACGCATGAAAAAATGCGGTATGACTTCAGTCATACCGCATTTTTTTAAGGTAGAATATCATCCAGTCAGTTTTCCCTCTTTAGGGTGGAGTGAGAGGCTGTGTCAGACTTTTACTGACTTTTTTTTATTGATTATAGGTAGGTAGCTAACCCGCTTTGCCTTTGTTATGGGGCACCAGGATTCATTTTCGCACAACCTAGCCTCAGTAACCATTAACCTTGCTGGGCACGGAAAAAAAAACACATTGTAATCAAATCTCGTTCCAGTGTTAACATTCTCGTTACGACCATCACAAATACAGACGTGCAATTCAATATAATTAATGTCCAACTGTTAATTATTTCGTTCATAACCACAGATATACCTAGATAACGCAAACATCACGATCTGTATGGAAACCAAGCGTGCCATTTTTTTACCCTATTATGGTATCACAAGCACTATTTGTGTTGGAAAAATCAAAACGATTCAAAGACGCCGCTGCGCATTGCTTTCCATCGCTCCAACCCCGCCTTGCTAGCACAATTAACCATATTTATATTTTTAACTGATGTCCGACTAGCGCTGCACACCGATGCAGACTGACCGCGAAAGTGACCACTTACGATTTTTGTACGTAAGCTAGGCACGCGAAGTAGTTGCTATTGCGTTATCTAGGTATATTTGTATCTGTGTTCATAACCATCAAATATGGTGCCAATAAAAGCTGGAGTGCATGCAAAATTGTTTGCCAATTTTATTTAAAAAAAAACTTAACTTTCGAAAACTTTTCTAACGGCTAGAGATGGAGGGGTCCAATAATGTTAAGTCTTTCCAGTTGGATGGATTTAAATGATTGTTATTTATATATTTTATCTCAGCGTTTAAAGTTAGTAACACGTATAATAAATTCGTTAGTTTTATGTTAGATACGTGCGTTTAGTACGTGAGTACAGCTTTTATTTTGTTAATTTTAAGTCAAAAAAGTGATAAATAAAAGTTCATTGACTTGTTTGGTATTTATTATGTACTTTATTTTACACATTTAAAGAAGACTAAAAATTAATAAACAATCAGCAGCTTTTCCGTATTCGTTTTTTTTTTATGGTGGTCAAAAATCATTCAATAACGAATCCCGCTTATTTGTATTAGTAAATGTATATGTTTTTGTTGTAATTTTTATTGTGTCTGTATGATCTGATCCTTTTTAGGTTGGAAATAAATGTATTATGATTACGATTCCTCAATTTCTTCAAAGCAACTTTTATTTGACGGGAATTTGTTCGTTCATATTTTTACCTAAAATCATAGTTGCTGATAACATCGTTCCCCTCGTCCTAACAAGAATATATTAAGAAATATCTTTGAGCACAAAATCAGAAATCTGCCAAGTTTTCAAGCTTAATTAAATCACCGGAAATTTAATAGTAGCAGAGGGGATTTTGAGACATTTTTTCTTGTACCAAATTAAATATTCAGGTAGCGATAATTTCTTTGTGGGAAAATTAAAAATAACTTTGTATCTAAGAGAGTTAATTCACCAACCAAAGTCACTGGGCACGCCATAATCTCGGCGATAAGTTCCCTCTTTGAGGCGTGACTGGAAAGACTTCACGGTGTCCTTTCTGTTCTTTTGCATGACGCAGGTTCTCACCGGACATGGTAAGTTCATTGTTCTCGTGCGCCTCAAGGAGTTGTCAGCAACTGTAGGGGCCCAGCTGGGTCAAAACCTCTTTCGATCAAGAGTTGATGCGAAAACGTATTACCAGAACCCTGGGACGAAGGCAAGGAAGGAACGGGATAGGATGTTTAGTCAGTAAGAGTCTGTCACTGTTTTCCGCTGCGACCAAGGGCGGCATTCATCATTGGATGATTTTTACCTACCATAAAAAAAAAAACTTATCTAAACTAATCTACATCTACACTAATATAATAAAGAGGTAAAGTTTGTTTTTTTGTTTTAAGTGGGTAATCTCTGGAACTACTGGTCCGATTGGAAAAATTTTAGCAACAATAGAAAGCTGCTTTACCACTGAGTGACATAGGCTATATTTTATGTACGCGGGTGAAGCCGCTGACAAAAGCTAGTATATTATATACATATTATGTCCTAGATATAATTTTCTACAGTCACTCTAGCACAGCCACAAGCAGAAGCTAGTTTAATTAGTCAATTTTCCAAACTTCATAGATGTTTAGGGGTTGCTATCAATATTCATGAAATAGTTAATCAAATAGGGGTGACCAGCCAAAAGTTTTGCTCGTGACCCCATCGCGTAAATAGTTCATGGTGGTAGTCTGCTGGTTATAAATTGAGTTGGTCAAACTTGTGTGCATCTTGGTGTAACTTTAAATGGTCTGGCACCGGTTTCTGAATTGAAAATGAGAATGTTAAACTTTAACGGTTCTTTTTTTTCAATCGTTTTAACACTCATATTCGCGACAGCTGTCTGTATAATATGTCAATAATAGTTGAAGTAATAATATGTCGCTTGTCATAGTAATCGAACTATGAACCTTTTGCAATGCAGCGCATGTGCGTATGATTTTTTAAGCCAAGGAGATATATCTCCTTGGCTGGTCTTTTTGGTCTGGTATCTTTTTGCACACTTGGCTGACAGGTATATCTGTCTGTAATGGTTAAATATTAGTTAGTAGTCAAAAACTAACTGTGGTATCGTCCGGAAGAGATACCGTGGTTCTGAAATAAAAATGGTAATATAAGAATTTCAGGTAGGTTCAACAAACCCACCTGTAATTCTTCAGTTGCTAGCAAGTCTGAAACTCGGAACAGATAACGTGATTTTAGAATGAAAATGGTAACAGAAAAATTTGAGCTGGGTTAAACTAACCCACCAGTAATTGCTAGTAAGTAGGTCTACTTTTTCACATTTCTCCCAAAACGAAAGAAGTGGTTTGATAATTTTCCACCAATAAAAATACCACCAATAACCAACTTAATCAGAACAAATTAACGGGATTGAACTTAAATGAAATATATCTCCAAATTTTTCTTTATTCTGTCTAACGCGATTGCTCTACTCTTAATTGAAAAACTTTAGACGACCTAAAACTGAAAAAGAACCAAAGTTCTTTTGCGCTCTAAAGAGCGTATTCGTTGAATCACATTTTTTTTTTGTTTTTGTTCATATCGCCAGAATTCTTCCAATTGTTTTGAAATTTTATGTACGTATTTTTTTTATCCTATGTCTGTATGTCGTAATTATTCTAGTATACTATATTAGGTATTTTATTATAAAATTTAATAGAAAAAACAATCGAACAACACAATAATAAAAAAACACTATTATTAAAATAACCTTATATTTACCTTTTTTTACATAGATAAATATAGACTTAATTTACTTTATTACAGATATTAACATTTCGAGTATCTTAATTACCAGAATAGTGATAATGTACGGGAAGATGTAGACTTGGAAAAAATCTTATATGGGAATCTGATTGTTGTGACAAGGCAAGACCGGACGTTGTTGCAATACTTGTGGTAGTCATCGCTAGTAGTAGGCGTTTTTCAGCTGTAATGACGATAGTGATGAAGACGGCACATCCATATCTTGCGCTATAAAGCTGTTAATCTATGAAATTAAAATATCTATCCCATCTTCTTAGATTACCAACATTACTTGTTTCAACATTCAGTCAACATAAAAATTCTGAACCACTTCTTCAAAGCTGAAAACATTTTGCAGCAAACATTTGAAACCCAGGTCATGCACTAGGGTGACCATGCCGAGACACAGAGAGAGGGGTGTCTCAAAAATTTAAATTGGTAAGGAACGTGCGTCACCCTCTCGCGCCAAATTGAATTCCCCGAGTTTGCCCGCGGCTCGCGAAGTGCGCTGATAAATATGTAAGTTCTGAAGGTTTCTTTTGACGCTCTCAACCCATACAAAATTATGAATATTTCGAACTAAACGTCTTAGGGCTACCAGATACGAGATTGGTTGAATGGAAATTTGAACGTTAACGCAATTTTATAAATCCAAATTATTGATTGTGTCCGTCTGAGTGACCGCAAAAAAAAGAAATACAAGGCACGTTTCACTAATATATATCACTATCATCAACATCATTTCAATCGATAGACGTCTACTATCGGACATAACTTTTTCAAAGTATCCCCATAACGAATGGTCAACCCAAAGAATTGAGAACAACTGAGAACTACAAAAGTTTGTAAAGAGGTTGGTCGGATTTAACAAATAATATAGAAAAAATACACCACAGTAAGATACACCACAATATAAAATAATTATTAATTTTAATGTCACGTTTTACAATAATTTTCTATCTCTAGATAGAGGTTATCAAAAACACCATTATGCGTACAGCTAAGGAGTGGAATTCCCTGCCGGAGTCTGTGTTTCCTGATAGCTACAACCCAGTGGTCTTTAAGTCAAAAGTGAACAGGTTACTTTGAGGCAAGCATGCTCCATCGTCGGCAACATCATCGCTTACCATCAGGTGAGATAGTGATCAAACCTGTCTTTATTAAAAAAAATTGGAAGTTGTGTTTTTTTGTTAGCAAAAACGGTTCACAACTCGTTTTTTTTTTATTCTAAAAATCTCTTTTAAACTTACTCCACCTCTTTAAAGAACCAAGCAGCCCTAAACCAGTTCCTTCACCCCTTATAGCAAGCGCTGATGAAATAGTAAAATGAAATACATTCGTATGTTTTATTCAACAGAGTAACGACTGTCGCCGCGTGAGAGTTGCATTATGATGATTTTTTTTTTACATTAAAACTTTCCTGGATTCCGTCCTATTTATAGACGACCACATTATTCTCCAAATAAGGTTTTGTAAGTCTACTATTGTAAAGAGAAAAGGATTTTGATGTGCTTGGTTTTCTTTTAAATTATATTAGTTTAATTAGGGTTGTGGGTATTCGATGGATGCGAGATGCAAAGGATCGTTCATTATGGCGATAATTTGGAGAGCCGTATGTCCAGCAGTGACTATGGACCACAGTGTTCTTTTAAGCCCTACTGATATAAAAAATGTATTTAAAGTTGCAATAGATAGATAAAGTTAGTTATGGAAGTGATAGAAAATAATTGACCACATAATTTATCGACAGGTGAGTAAGTGGTCAAGCACAAACCTATCAAGTTATTGCAATAAAAAATAGTGATGTTGAAAGAGCATGTACAATATATACTGACCCACAAGACAGCAATAATCGAACGAAAGTAACCTGCCAGAAACTATTAATTCATTAAGCCTCAAGAGGACACCGGTGTGCAAACACCTATTGTCTTTTAATTGTGTCTGTAATTACGGTATTCGAAAGGTTAAAATATTATAATTTTAAGCACATTGATAGATTAACCATAACATAATCAAAGCCTTCCTTTCTAAATAACAAAGATTGATAGAAACAACCCTTTAAGCTTAATTTAATAAACATACGCACTAGTGTTGGCAAGACAAGTGACATTAATACGCAAAACCAATTTAAATACCCGTTCATATATTCCCAATACGAATTTGGAGACGTGTTCCGTCGCGTCACGTTTCTGTCGGATACGCGGACATTTATGCGGAGCTCGGGACGGATGGATATAAATACACCCATCGGGGTGCTTCTGTACCTAAATGAAGTTTGGTTTGTGTAGGCGTTTTGTTAACTTTTTAATTTATAGTGATGTGTTGTAATGAAAGCGTCTCAAGAAGGCTATGCTATATGACTAGTGACCTTGGGAGGAGTGGGAGACAGTACCAGACAGTAGTCTGGTACTGTCTCCCACCCTTCTTCCGACTCCGACACTGCGTGGCCCCTACAGTTACCGACAACTCCTTAAGGCGCGCGGGAACAGTGCACGCCGTCGATGACTTAGGCTCGGTCTGGACTGTTACCAGACGACTGGACAGCTGGCTACCCATTGTTTGCCGTCTGACAGCCCACGCCTACGGTAACTGGAAATCGAGATCGGAATCCCGACAGCTATGGGTTGGATAGGAGGGACGTTTTGACGCATTATCCTTTCCTACGAAAGAATAATATTGTACATAGATTGACAGAAAAAAAAAGTAAACCATCTACATACCCCATAAACAAAACAAATAGCAAACAACAAAAAAAAAACGAAACAAAATACAACTAACTATCTAATCCTGAAAACCATCTTTCATACAGCGTACAAGAGGCGGATATTATAAGAATTTAGCACCACTTTCGTTCGGAATACGGCCCTGTATCCGCTAGGCCAGAATATCCATTAAACCGTTATTTACACACACACACAGTCCTCTACACTACGTGAGCTTTAGGACCACGTCGGGATAATTTTACTAAGGATATAGTTTTTCGTTTGGTATTCGTGTGGAAATAGTCAACAGGGTGGAGGATTGAAGGGATTCTTAAGATTCTTGTAGTGTAGTGTAGTAAAGTAATAATAATTAGGTATACAAGGTGTTATTGACATCGTCGCACAAACGAATACCAGAGATCCAGTACGTGATTCTGGATCCTCCAGTGGTGAAAATTTTCGTCGGTTTCTTCAAATTTTTGAAATTGGTCAGTTATTTCAAATTATTAAAATAAAAAAGTTGTTGTTTTTAATTTTTGGAAAAAAAAATTACCTCAAAAAAATTAATAAAAAAGTCGTTAAGGCTAATAAAGGTGTTATTCTAATCAAACCCGATGACATTTTTAATTTTAAATGTAATTCATTCATTTTTTTTGCAAGAAATGTTAATATAACGTTTTTATACAGTTTAATTTTACTGAGACTGATAATAATTAGTGACCGATACTCGATTAGTTATCTACCAACCCGCACTGGGCCCGCGTGGTGGATTATGGCCCATTCCCTCTCCTAGAGAGAGGAGGCCTGTGTCCCTGCAGTGGGAACATTAAAAGGCTGATGATGATGACTCGATTGGTAGTCATGATAACAAAGAACCTTTAATATAGGATCATACCTGAAGTCGCGAAAAAAATCAGCAAGTTCAGCATTTGACCACTTCGGCGAGCATAGGTGTACTGACCAGCAGGTTATTTTATCCGTACATATATAAAGTTTACTCGACGACAGCGCGCACTGTTCCCGCGCGCCTCAAGGAGTCGTCAGCAACTGTAGTATGGCCCAGCAGGGTCGAAGCCTTCTGAGGTCAAGGGTTGATGCGAAAGCGGAACACCGAGGCCCTGGAACTAAGGCAGGAAGTAACGGTGGGTCGTTTAGTCAGTAGAAGTCTGACACGGTCTCCCGCCCCGCTCAAGGGCGGGATTCGCCATTCTATGATTTTTCCCACCATAAAAAAAAAACATATAATAAAGCAGCTTAGTGTTAATAATTTTTTTTTTAATTGTAAGAAATCTTTCAGAGATTACAAACCAAATTCCAAATATATATAATCTTAAACAGATTTTATCTATATAAAATGTTGTCGCTTTATGTACTACTCTTATATAGAGTTAGTTTTTCCATCGAATCGCTAAGAAAAGGGCACTTCTGGAATCTGGTAGGTACACGTACTTATCTTCAGATTTCTGAGTTACACAGTCATAAATAAAAAAATATCACAGATATTGAATAACAGCGGTACCTTGATATTTTTTCGTATCAAAATGACAACTCAATATTTACTCAGCATTGTCAAAGCTGTGATGGATTTAGGGTAGTAACACCTGTTGGTGTCTCTTCATAAAATATAACGTGTTACCTGCGATACAATAAAAGATAATATTTTATTAAAGGTACTTTTTTTTCTCGATACTCTACAAAAAGGCTGAGAGGTATATCAGTCTTTTTGTAGAGTTAGTAACCTTACTGTTAAATATTTTATGCATTCTATTATCATTTTCAGATATTATTTTATTGTATCTGAATTTAAGGAAAGAGGCTCTTATTGAAAAATAAATATCTTTGTCGTTATTTCTTCCTGTTTGCTAACAATGACGTCAATAAAGTCAATAAGAAGAAAAGTAATGTGAATACTGAGTATTTGTGGCAAACAGGAAAATATTTCTTTAAATAAAATGGTTTCTAAGAAAAAAACGTATATTTTATACCACGAAAACATCATCAAGTGAAGTCTTTAGAGCTACTAACCAAATGAACTCCAACGTTAGTATTGAAACTCAATCTTACTACCCATTACAGTTCCAATCAAACTTAAATAGCCGTCCTCATAAACGCAAACAGCCCCACTAGTCACCATTCGTTCATCACAAATCGTTCACAATCAAGCACAAACGCTCCTTGGTTACGAACTCAATTAAAACTACGGCCATTTGTAACAAGAGCCAATCGTAACAAACGTTGGTGTCAGATTTAGCTCCAATAAACCTGTGAATCGTCATCGTCAAAGACCGATGACATTGGTGGTGGAATACCGGAACGCTAAATGGAACGGCCGGATAAGGCCAATGTTCTTGGGCGAAACCGGGGTATGCATTAGACAGGTCTCCAGTCTATACAGCACTACGGCCAGATTTGCGGTTCCACGATCCATCGACTCAATCCTCGATTTGGGCACAATGCGGTGTGCGCGACTGTCAATTTCATATTTCGAATTTAGTACTGGTTGTTCGGAATTTCAAAAGGCACCGTTTGATTGCCGTGTCAACTTCGGACGTGTAATCTTCTAGATCTAAATGGGCTTTAGGTTTTGGTTTTGATCTAGACGTGTGTCGTGTGTATGGTGATAGATGGACAGATATACTCTTTATTCATATGGTGTAACAATGGGTGGTATTATCCATACGAGCCATGTTTACAGCAACCTATGAATGAGTTTGATAGAAAATGAGAAAAGATACACAGGAGAAAATACACAGGTAGAAAAGATGCAAAGATACACAGCTTCTTAGTGTATTACATTACTATACATATTTTTGTGATTCATATACACATATTTAGACAGAATTAACAGAACATACACACACCTTTCAGTTTTTTGCTGATTACTATAGTAAGTTCTGTCATTTGCGTAAACAATTCTCATGGAACCCTCCACAAACTCAAAACTTAGAGCCTCTTAACCCCACTCTAAACGAAAACAGATGTTAACTTCAAACGAAATAAACAATAGAACTCGACTGCCATACTTCAGCTTCAGGAGCGAAATTTTTTAGCAACGAACGAAATCCGTACAGTTCACAATACAATAAATTTACTACGAACAAAAGGTTTCGGCTTTAAATCGTTATTGCACGAGCGCGTCACGATTCGCGCTGTCGTTTATCAATAAATGTGGATATGGTGCAATAAATTATCAGAACTTCGCAATACGCACGGTGAATGCAAACACCAGACGCCGAAATTACAGTAGGGAAACATAACGACATGTAAATGCCAGACAGAGAATAATTGTCGGTCGAATACCGACATGCAGTTAATTCCGCTTATTTGTATTTCAAACAGAGGCTGTTTAAAATAGGGACCCGGAACGCAGAAATTGTTCTTGCTTCTTATTTTTTCGTGTCTTTGAAAAAGTCGCAGATCGTGAATTGAAAAGTTTTTGTTCTCGAAAGATACAAAGTGATTTGATGTTGTTTGTTTGTATGATGGATGTTCTGTGTCGGAGTGATTTTCACGCCTATTATTCTTGTCGGGATTCGCTTTTTTTATGAACATGGCTGTAAGTAACAAAGCTGACTCGGAAAAGCCAAGAATATATGTAGTACTAGGTACTACGTAAGCAATAGGTTGCTTAAAGATTGTTAAAGTTTTAGAATTCTTGATTATTGTTGTTAAACCGTGATGAAGCAAATGCGGGATGCCTGCCAGAACATATTTTCTCGACTTTTAAAAATAAAAAAGAGTAAAACATTATTTTACAATGTTCTAACCCTGTGTCTAACACTTTGCTCGGATTGTCTGTGATGACTTAAACACTTAAAAGATACACTTTCATTCAAATCAGTTCAGACAATTGAGCAGGAAGAAGTAACAATTATATACACACTCACAAACTATACCTACGATATTCGCGTGGTTGACGTGTACCTATTTATTTTTATGTTTATAGTACATAATACGATACCGATAAAAAATCTTTTATCCTCTCATACTCTTAATATTTCATTAAAATATATATGATCTTTACGTTATATAAAATAACAACTCCGGAATTTGTAATAACAAAATTATCTCCACAAAATCCGAGTACATATTTTTACACTAAATAAAGAAATAAGGTTGTCAATGTGTTTATTTGACATCAGATTCCAAAAATAACTTTTATTTGATAAAATATCCATTGCTGTGTACTTATCTTTCAAAGTTAATCAAAGAAAGCTTACTCAAAAGAATATTCAAGAGGCAAAGAGCATCAAAGTTATTGGGCCAACCTTTAATTTAAACAATTTTATGCAAAACGTTGAAGTTAATTATTGGTGAAAATAGCGTATTCGTATTTCTACTCTATTTTCTGTTTATTTAGTAAGCAATGCTTACGATAAGCTCAAGTTGCGGTCGTTTTGCTAACGTAGAACGCGTTGAGTTGGCACGCCCAACAATTCCTTTGTCCGATATCATCTCGACGCTCGTAACGTAACGTGCTAAGAATAAAGGAATTGAAAGCGTGGCTTATTGCAAGCGTTCGACGTTAGCAAAACGATAGTAACTTGGCTGGGGGGAAGGTCTTGTTAAGGTGTGAACGTAAATAAGTATAGGCCCGTCGTGTTCCTGTTATATTTTTTCGAATCCAAAAAAGGATTTTATTTTATTGTGACGTAATTAAAAATTTACAGTTCTCAGATTTATTTATATAATTGTGTTATAAGGCCTTGCATCAACAAATAGGTTTCATTCAGGATTCTAGATCAACCGGAAGATTTGATTCTTTTGAGAGTGTAGAAATGTACGTTTTTTTGCGACTAAAACGTCTATATCTATTTTTGTTAACTTACACACGAAATTCCACTAACACAGCCACAAAAAAAATAATAATAGAAAAAACAGAAATGACATTTACACGTTTCCCTTAGCAACATAAACTTTCTTAGGCCATTTAGCCTCACCTTAAACTGCATCACCACTTAAAAGATCTACAAATATTGACCATTTCTCCCCAATACATCAAAACATAATATTCGCACCATTTATCATAAATATTGGGGTCAACTTCAAATAATGATATTGATAAGCCTGTTTGCCTCGAGCACGGATGAGGAAATAGGTATAATGGCATCAGTAACTTAGTTGTAGATAAGTTGACGATAATCACGAAACTTGCTCTGTGTTTGATTGAGAGCCACCATTTTGAAACTTCCCTGGGTTCCGTATTTGTGGGAGTGATGTAAATTGTGTGGTTTATGGTAAGGAAATGTTTGATTAGATGGTAGATCGATTTCTGATGATGATGGGAGATTCAATTGTTTGTAGAACAAGGCAAATAAGTTAAACCATTTGCTATGGCTATATAATACACTAGCTTTTGTCAGCGGCTTCGCCCGCGTTCATAAAATATAGCCTACTAGCTTTTGTCCGCGGCTTCGCCCGCGTACATAAAATATAGCCTATGTCACTCAGGAGTAAAGCAGCTTTCTATCGTTGCTAATTTTTTTCCAATCGGACCAGTAGTTCCAGAGATTACCTCCTACAAACAAAAAAATAAAAAAACAAACTTTACCTCTTTATTATATTAGTGTAGATGTAGATTTGCCATGGCTTGATGTCAAAAAGAACCACATTCCATAGACTCTATGAAAAAATAATTAAGAATATCAAAAGAACAAAAAGTATAAAACAGTGGGAAGTTGTTAGAATAATGCATGGTCTGGGGCATTGGAGAAGAGACTTGATGCGCAGAAAACAAAAAAAAAACAACCTGTGCAAAAGACTGATAAATGGCCAAAACCCAAAACTAATCGCGATGATTTAAAACAAAACAAAATGAAGCTGTAATCTTAATTCGGAGTCTAGTAGATTTGGAGAACTTTCAAAGAATGGCAAAAGTTCTATATCTATGGGACAAAATCGCATCTAACTAACTTGAATTGTCATTCAGTTATAATATATTCTGACAACTAAACGATGCTTCAATTAGTGGCTTGATTGGTAATTCAGCCGATGAGCATTCAATGAATTCGTTGGAAAATGCTTAGGCTAATAGTTAAATACAGCGACCATCACTATCAGCTTTCTGTCCTTTTCCTATGTACTTTGGAGCCAGCTCGTCACGTTTTTTCTTCCATTCTATTCTGTCAGCTGTCACGTTCTTACAATGGAGTGACTTTGTGCCAGAACTTGGGGTACGCTAACACAATCAGGGTATTTTGATGATGGCCAAACATCCGACATCTACCGTATTTGGGCAGAGCTGGAGTGGGAGAGGCGGAGATAGTGTCGGACTTTTACTGACTGGAAACCCACTCGCTCCTTCTTTTCCTTAGGTCCAGGGTCTTGGTGTACCATTCCTCTTTTGCTAGAATTATTGCTTCGCAGAAGGGTGCGACCGCCTGCAAATTCACCTTAGTTCGGACTCTGGCTTGGATTGATCCAAGGCCGGACCTCGAGGCCCGGCGCGAGAGTTCGCTGCCACCGATCAACCCCATAAAGGCATGGCGATGCTCTGTCCAAGTGGGGCACACCTCTACCGCGTGCTCCACCGTGTCTTCCATGCGGTCCACACATTGGCGACACGTGGACATCACTTCCGCACGACACAGTCAGGGTAAGATCTAAGATGATGGGACATAGTGAGCGAGAAAACGGAGCCCCCGTTATTAGAGGAAAGGAAGTAAGGTTCCTTTGATCCTTACAGACAGGAACGACGGTTATCAGTAAATTACAGATTGAAAGTAAATTAAAATTATTTATAAGACTTGCCGCAATCTTGCCTGAAGAAGGTGAGTAATCAAACATTCTCAATCCAAGTTATTCACTACCTGCTTGATTGCATGGCTGAATATCATTCGAGCGGCCACTTGTAAGACACCATTTAAAATGGCGTTCAACTAAGTAAAGACAGCAACTTATACCAGGCTAACATGAGTAACCAAGAACTAAGATGCCTACAAACTTTTCTAGAATAATTAGAACAATTACAGAACCACCTAACGAGCTGTTACCCACTGGTCTCTATCCAACATTACCGGTAGAAACTGCGCGATGTAATTTAGCGAGGGAATCAGGAGTAATTATTACTTCAACGCGCCAAGCACTTGATGCTGGGGTGTCTCTAAATGAACGCCGCATGCAGCTACCAGGGACGCATTCTATGTGTACAGATGTTTTTGTGGTACACTTTCGGCCTACGCGTTACCGTCAACTGTTTTAATGCAAAATTATTATATTTAGCATCACCCTTGTAATATTCGCATTGCTGAGACTCAGGCCTCTTCTCTGTGAGAGGGAATCATGGGTCGTAATGCACCATGACTTCGGTTTTTTGGTTCTAGGACACGTCGGTCTCCTCACGATGTTTTCCTTCAGCGTTTTGTGAGCAGTGGTGATGAAATTTATGTACACAAATTAATGAGCGCCTGGCTGGGTTTGAACCCGCGTCCTACAAATCGAAGCCGTTACCGCCCGGCCACCACTGCTCTCGCTGCTGTCAATGTACTTAAAGTACATGAGATCAAAGAAATAATTTACTCGTCACTCGAATTTCAAAGACAGACATGATCTATTCAAATCTAATTAAACTCACCAATATCTTATTAACATTTTGCATTCCCACAACTGATTGCGGCCCTGTGTCAACGGCGACGAATTCATTACAAATGTCACTACTAAGCAAAACTCCTTTATCCGTCAAAAACATACAATTTCCTACCTTATTCTCAAGACGTGACATCTCACTTTAGCTTGAGAGGTTCTGTGATAAGGTGACACGGTGAATTGGACTGAGGGTCGATTAAATTAAGGTTGAATTTAGAATGGAAGGGTGGTGAAACGTGTGGTTTGAATGTGACATGGCCTCTCAGATTCTAATTCCGATGCTGATGTTTGTAATACTGAACAGATAGGAAGATATCAACTAATTGCTGTTTATTTGCTAAAATCTCCCTTTGTGCGGAAAATTAATGTGGGCAAAGTTAATAAGCGTTTGGTTATTTCATTTTGACGTTTAGTCAGTTAGCAGTACCTACCTATTAATTAAGTGATACGAAAATGGCTTGTCAATTTCTGGGTCACAGCCCTTGAAATAGAAACAAACGTGTCTACTTCCTTTATATTAATTGTAAATTTATACATAAATATTTAATATATTATAAATGTATAATTTATGTTTCTCACGCATCTGTTATCTTATTCATCGGTAATTTCGTGGACAAAGGTGTTGGTTATACGTGTTTTACTTCTATGGTAACGATATAAATATAGTATAATTGTTTTTTATTAAAAATAAATCGAATTTTAAGGTAAACTAAAATAACGACGGCTTTTTATTATGTTTTTATATTTCACTATAGGTCATTGTATGCAACAAATCTTGGAAAACTTTTAAAATAATATTTTTTCTTTGCTATTTTCAAACCAGTGACTATTGCAAAACCATTTAAACTGCAATTATTTTGTAACATTGCCAAATATTTACTACTCACAAACTTTTTTTTTATTAAATATGAACATTTATTGTTATTAATTATAATAAAAACAATCTATTACAAAACTTATTTTATATTTAGTCTAATAATTATCCACTGAAAATTAAATCATCCTAAGAAACTAATTCACATTTTCGAAATTCAAAACGCTACAAAAAAAAGTTTTAACACGTAAATAGTGGCAAAGGTGAACGACAAACAGCCAGACAGACGGCGCGAACGTTAATCTTTGTGAAAAACTAACTGCGATACGGAACGAGGGGGAAAAAGCCAGGCTTTTTGTTTTCTTTTTTTTGACTCATCTCAGTCGGCATTTTAGTTTTTACAGGCCCATTGTCCGATGGGGTTAGGAACTGAAACTGGCTGGTCAGTAATACACATTCATTATTTTGGCTTTATTTTTTACTGTCACTCGATTGTCTGTTTATCCTTTGCGGAAAATTTTAAATGGAAAATTTGCGAAAAAGCTGTTTGTGTATGTTAAAATGTTATTTGTTTTTTTTTGCGGTTACATTTGTCTAATTAGTGAAAAAACTCGTGTTCGGATTTCTATGTTTTTTTATTATTATATAAATAAGTGCTTGACTACAATCCCGTTTGATGGTAAGCAGTGATGCAATTGCTGAGATTTTTGAAATTGACTTTTACAAACAAAATATCTAACCGTTTTACAAACCTGCAATAATTATTAAAACTAAAATAATCGATTAGAGTGCCCATATAACCTACTAAAATACCAAAACTAAATCTACATCAGCAAAGAAAACGTAAACATTCGGAAGGAAATGAACATTCGAAATACTGCTAGATATAGTTCCGCCATTTTATTTTAAGATGGGAACACAAACGGTAATGGCTGCACTTCAGATAATTTTACTGTTAAACTTTAACAATATTCAAATATTAGGCAACCCAACTCCGACTTCAGACTCACAAACAATATTATAACTAAAACGCAAACTGGAGAAAATAATACACAATCGCAAATTGCTGACAGTCCAACTTATAATGGGACTAAAAATAGTAACATTATAGCCAATGTATCCAGACCCGCCCTCTGGCAAGCGGTCATTCCCACCATAATATCTTAGAGTGGTAAAATAAAGTATATGTAATAAAAACAGATAAACTAATTTATGTATGTAGGTTCTTAGACATGTCATAAATGAGTAAGAATCGAATAAAATGTCTTTATGAGCCATAATACGTTTTTATAGTTACGTTTTCTGTTTGTGTATTGTGGTAATGATATTGATAGTATTTGTGAGGTTAGAGGTTTATAAATAGATTTTATGAGATGAGATATGACCCATGATTAACACATACTCTGATTTTAATAAGTGTTGTTCGCAGAAAGTTGAATGAGATTGGCTGTTTTGCAGACTATTCAATTAGTTTTTTTATTGTTATTCAAAAACTGATCTGCATAACATATATGGATGTATTAAACATTAAAATCATCAGACAAAACCCGTAATTTTTCGTAAAACATTTACTTTGCAAGACCCAGACACTCCTCTGAATTTATCTTTCATAAACGTTAGAGATAAAGCAACGAGAGATGAAACTTTCAAGACAGAAGCAGTTCTGACAAAATGCACATAATTCAAAGACTCAGCTGTAAGTAAAGATTGCAGAGAATTTAAACTCAAGAAATTAAGTACTATAAGGCTTACAGAATACGAGTATATGTTAAAGATAACGCAAAATATAACGAAACTTTAAGACAGAAACGTTTATAGAATCAATTACAAATTAGTTAATTTCACCGTGAGATTATAATTTAGTATTTTATTATTATCTTCTTCTTCTTCTTATCGTATGGTTGATAAACAACCTATACCTAACCTATTTATTATTATTATATTTAGTGTATTTAAAGCAAACATGAACTGCACAATGTCGATAATGTTAGGCCACTGATCAAAGGAAGTGTTAATATTTTAGGAGATTACTGCACACGTCAGTCATGACTTTGCTATTATGTACAAGATTCTATTCCATGCTATTACTTCCTTGATCATTAGAAAGTCATAATGACGCCATTATATTAGAAGATAATAATCTAACATAATCAGAAATTACGAAACACCTTCCATTTTGACACTATTGTAATAGCAGACTTGAAGCCCAGGTCACAGTCATGCTCTTGATTATCATTACGTAATATAAAACAAAGTCGCTGTCTGTCCCTATGAATGCTTAGATTTTTAAAACTACTCAACGGATTTTGATGCGTTTTTTTTAAATAGATATAGTGATTCAAAAGGAAGGTTTATGATTATCTACACTAATATAATAAAGAGGTAACGTTTTTTTTTTTTTGTGGGAGGTAATCTCTGGAACTAATGGTTCGATTGGAAAAATTTTAGCAACAATAGAAAGCTGCTTTACTCCTGAGTGCCATAGGCTATAAATTATATAATATACAGGGTGTTTGGTGCATCGTTTGCCAAATTGATTTGGGCGACAGGATAGATCATTTGCTATATCTTCAGCCCCAATAAATCATTCCTTGCCACACCGGTTTTTTTTAAACATGTTTTTAACTTTTATTCTTAAAAACACCGGATTTCAACATTTAAGCTTACATAAATAAAAAAGTTATTAGTCTATCCAACAAAATTTATTTTTATATTTAAGTGTACTGTTGTATGGTTCTATGAAATCCAAAATTACTTGCTAGTAACGTGTAGTTTTTCTATAAAACACCTACAAAGTGTATGAGACATGAAAAAATAATTTTAAAACTCAACTTTAAATTTCTATAAAAAAAAAACTAAAAGCGTTGGAGATCTTCGAATTTCTCAAAAAGTTCTCTAGTTAATGCCCTTTCCAATGGTGTGCAACATGCTAAAAAAAACCTTTTATTGACTTCACTAATTGGCTAAATGTAAAAAGACAGAGGTAATTTCAGAGACGATTCAATGTGAACATTTGGGCAGGAGTAATTGCAAATCATGTGGTTGGACCGCACTATTTACCTGATAACCTCAACGGGGATAATTATCTTGAATTTCTTCAAACAGAGCTGCCCTTATTGTTATCTGAGCTGCCAATTTTCAATGAAGACAGGTCTTTTGTCTTTCAACATGACGGTTGTCCCACTCACTGGCGATGAACTGTAAGGCAATTCTTAAATGACGCATTTCCAGACTCGTGGATTGGGAGAGATGGCCCTATTCCATGACCTCCACGTTCACCAGACCTAACTCCGCTGGACTTTTACGTCGGGAGTCGGGCCAAAGAACTGGTTTATGCGACGGAAGTTGACACGAGAGATGATTAAGTGTAACGTATTGAGGCGGCTTTTGTACACAAATCTTGTTCAAATTGGGTGCCATTGTTTCGTATACATGCGCGACATCTTTCTCTTATCTCGAGTTGTAGTTCGAAGACGAATTTCTGCTTTAATGGTCACATCATCATCAGCCTTTTAATGTTCCCACAGCTGGGACACAAGCCTCCTCTCTAGGAGAGGGAATGGGCCATGACCCACCACGCGGGCCCAGTGCGGGTTGGTGGATGTCACATGTCTTTGAATGTTTAGTTCTAGAACGTGCCGGTTTCCTCACGATGTTTTCCTTCACCATTTTGAGAGCAGTGGTGATGAAATAAATTACACAAAGTAATGCGCCTGGCTGAGTTTGAACCCGCGACCTACAAACTCGTAAGTCGGGGCCGTTACCACTCGGCCACCACTGCTCCGTTTAACGGTCACAAAAGCCGCCTCAATACATTACACTTAATCATCTCTCGTGTCAACTTCCGTCGCATAAACCAGTTCTTTGGCCCGACTCCCGACGTAAAAGTCCAGCGGAGTTAGGTCTGGTGAACGTGGAGGTCATGGAATAGGGCCATCTCTCCCAATCCACGAGTCTGGAAATGCGTCATTTAGGAATTGCCTTACAGTTCATCGCCAGTGAGCGGGACAACCGTCATGTTGAAAGACAAAAGACCTGTCTTCATTGAAAATTGGCAGCTCAGATAACAATAAGGGCAGCTCTGTTTGAAGAAATTCAAGATAATTATCCCCGTTGAGGTTATCAGGTAAATAGTGCGGTCCAACCACATGATTTGCAATTACTCCTGCCCAAACGTTCACACTGAATCGTCTCTGAAATTACCTCTGTCTTTTTACATTTAGCCAATTAATGAAGTCAATAAAAGGTTTTTTTTAGCATATTGCACACCATTGGAAAGGGCATTAACTAGAGAACTTTTTGAGAAATTCGAAGATCTCCAACGCTTTTAGTTTTTTTTTTTATAGAAATTTAAAGTTGAGTTTTAAAATTATTTTGTCATGTCCCATACACTTTGTAGGTTTTTTATAGAAAAACTACACGTTACTAGCAAGTAATTTTGGATTTCATAGAACCATACAACAGTACACTTAAATATAAAAATAAATTTTGTTGGATAGACTAATAACTTTTTTATTTATGTAAGCTTAAATGCTGAAATCCGGTGTTTTTCAGAATAAAAGTTAAAAACATGTTTAAAAAAAACTGGTGTGGCAAGGAATGATTTATTGGGGCTGAAGATATAGCAAATGATCTATACTATCGACCAAATCAATTTGGCAAACGATGCACCAAACACCCTGTATAATATGTCCACAACTATCACACAACGCCATCTAGTCCCAAGCTAAGCAGAGCAATTATTTATATAACATGGATGTTAACCGAGCTATCACTACAAGAAATTTTCCGCGGACGAAGTCGCGGGCAGAAGCTAGTGTATAATATATTCAATATCATCTTGCTACCGTGCGAAGCTGGGGCGGGTCGCTAGTAGGTATTATATATATATAAATAATTGATACAGCAGAATGCAGTAAATCTAGTACTATTGTTAAATTCTAATACTGACTCAAGATATCAAGTACTACAACAGAATTGGTTAAGCCAAGGAGGCTAGTTAACAGACATATAATATTCCATGACTAGGAGAGCGGTTGACAATGAATGTACCTGTACACTAAAACAAGCTTCTTAGTATACAGGCTGCTGTTTTTGAGATACGAAATCTTTAAGTGTGTTTACCAGTCCTGGGTGGAGCAAGACTGTTAAGATATAAAATCCATCAGTGTTCCTTAATTTACTTTTTACATTCCAGGGCAACGGTGATTTTTTTGGTCACCCCTGCAGTCCTTGATAATAATACTTTTGTATGTTGTGAGGATGTTGTAAAGTTAATTATTTAAAATTATTGTATTTAGATCCATAACTAATCCTCCTAGGCTTTGTTTAACGTCAAGACTAATCTAATGGTTACGTACCAGTATTTTACACAGTAAGACTGCTATTTGATTTCCAAAGTACAGTATCTGGAATCACGCTACCCTTTGACAAACGGTTTTAAATTATCCAACTTTGAGTCCTTTTCTGAACTGATAATGTTTAACTAAAAGAAGCTATTATTTTTGATGAACTTTTGAATATTTTTAAAAAATATTTGTGAATTTTTGTGCGTTTTGAATTAAAAAAAAATTTTTTGAATCAGTGGCTGATTAGGGCACCATCTAGAATTCTAGATTATACGCATAATTACGTACTTAGATTTCAAATGAATATTACCAGGTAAATGGATATATAAATATCTCAGCGTGTACTCCAAACAGTTTGTTTGACTGTACCTACTGTACCTTGTTATCTTAGGCAACATTGTGTACCGTTGTGGTACTTGTAATTTACTCATGGTTTTGTCTGGCGCATGGGAATTGAAGGAAAATAATGATACAGCTGCTACTTCCCGTGAGTAGAAAGTAGGTCATTGTAGGTTTTTGTTCAATATTGGATGTTCTTTGCAAATATTTTTCATTTTACTTTATTTTCTTGGGTCGGCCTGTTTTTTGGAGAAATAAGTGAAAATTATGAAGCTCATAGCTGCTGAATTTAATTATCTGTAATATTTGTAGAGTAAAAACTAATTAAAATATTTAATTGAGTGAGAAAAGAAACACAAATTTTATATACATTCGATGAGCATTTAATTTTAAAAATGTTTTTCATCATTACATCCAGGAAAATAATTCTAGGATATAGTAACGATAGATATAGATATATACAGAAAACTATAAAGTAATTTCTGCGCTCAACGCTCTCTTTGACGTCTTTGATGTTAAAGCTGATCGTGACATGTTCGCGAATGAATGGAAGGTCTTGTCAGTACGTATAGAGAATTGCGAGATGTGTATAACTGTTGTATTTATACTGAACCATACTGTGTATATGTATAACACAAACACAAAATACACTCAGATATTGAAGTACTTCTTCATATCGTTATCATCCGTAAATGTGAACAGAAGATTGCCAGCAATACCACGTCGAAAGGCGATGTTAATAATTTGGGCAAATATTCAGCCAGTCCATTGGTCATGCGAACTGTCGACCAGATATGATTTTTTTTTTTTAAAGGAGACGTGTAGATTATTGTAGTATGATTTTGTTCATATTTTACGATAAATATTCAGCTTTAATAAATTTAAATGACTAAAGGTAATTTAAATTTATTAAAGCCATAGTAATATTTGTTAAAGTAGCTAAACTAGTAGACTTGCAATGAAAAAAGAATGCTAGCAAACACCTAGTACCAGGGAAACAGGAAAACCAACAAGTATCTACAAGAGCTCTTCAACAAAATATACTACAACCACTAACTACTCAAGAAGGAAATAAACTTAACGTACGAAAACCCGTAAATAACTCACACACACGTTATGACAAGTACATAAATAACAACATACTAAGTTACAGCGTGTCCTAGAATGTATAAAGATTACTCAAAACCAAGGCGAATATGTACAGACATAAATTATGAAAAAAATATGCGCATATGGGCATCGGCTTAAGAGATTTACACGAGAAAGTATATGGGGTTCCTTTCGTCATATGAACGTTCTCTCTTTGAATATATTCCGTTTTTGTTTTCGCAGAAATAAAGAAAAACGCGGTAAATGAAGCTGACGTTAAAACGATTTAGGAAGTCAATTTGTTTTTTTTTCTACGCTTTCCTTGAATGTGTGGCTTTTATGTGCGAGATTACAAAAAAATATAATACGAAAGGTTCTAAAGTGGCGACTATGTACCGAAAGTCGCAGCGTTGGCGAAAACCCAGAGGCCTTTAACCCGCAACCCTCCTTAAGTCATTGAACAAAGTAGACCTATGACCTGATGATGCGATGGATGCGAGACGCCCAGGACGGGTCATTTTGGCCACACTTTAGGGATGCTTATGTCCAACAGTGGACGTCTTTAAGCTAAAATGATGATAATGACAATAGAATTCTCAAGTTTAATTTCACACCAATACAAATATAAAGCTAAAAAATTCTGTTTACATGCGTAAAAATGATGAAGTACCTACTAGAAAATAGCGTTGACTACAAACAAGTGCAAGTTATAGTCATAATGCTTTCTTTAGCGCCTCAAACTACACGCTAATACAAAAAAACACACATAAAGCTATATAAATACAAAGGAACTAGGAAAAACGAGGCGTATAAAAAACAACGACTGTTCGTGTTTTTACGACAAAAGATTTATTTCTTTTTCCACCACGTCGGTTTACATTAGCAAGAATTATTGTCAAAGTTAAACATCGAAAAAGAAATCGCGCTGTGGTACGTAAACTCAAACGTAATAGCTTCCTCTAGTTTGAGCAGAAATGGAGGATCCAAGAATTTGCTCCGGTAATCTAATTGACACTGCTTTCCTTTTCCCTGATTCCTATTACTGAAGCATCTGATCCTATCAAATAAACTCCTTGCCTCCCATGTTTGATTGGTAACAAAATCTGAACGCTTTTAGATTGAATTTTCCAATTATTTGCGCTCTTCGAGCCTCAACAACACTTTGGTGGAAGCAAACATCTTTCGGCAATTTCCCTTCAACAACGGTGTTTACGTCAGCAAACACATTGCCTAACACCACCAGTTTCAGATGACCTACCTCGTTTCCTTCTAATCTGTAGCTAGCAGAAGAAGACGCGGGTGAGACTATGAATTTTAAAGATCAACTTTTATCGGCCGCGTCGTCATGACTCGGTTTATGGAGAATCTAATATTCCATTATAACGGAACGGGGTTGTGACAAGTACCATAATGGAGTGTACAGAGGTATCTCGGCTCCTCAACGACTCTCTGTATCAGAAAATTCAAACGATTATTATATTAAGAAGTACGAGTAAAAGAATTGTAGAAGACGCGCCTTGTCTTAAACATTCTATAGAGTTTTAAACGAGAGCTGAATAAAAGATGAGACGTGAGAAGTATAAAAATTCTGTTTGGGTGACGATTTTATCTAGGAAAAAATACGGTATCACAAGACGAATTGTAGGCGGCTGCAAACCTAACATTATTTGGAATAATACACGTTTCAGCAGAAAACTAAACGTGACGTGATGACGTTAGCGAGAATAAAATAAATGTTGTTTTGATTTTGTGAATATAAATTCGTTAGATATTTGAAGTTTAACTTTGGAGGCGAGGTTTTATTTGAAAATGGAACAAACAGAATGAAATCACGTTTTTATACCTACCCAAAAAGGTCTAAAAAACACTATTTGCGCTTCTTTTTTCTGTTTTATGCCATTTAAGAATGACTGCTGCTCTAAATAAGCGCAAATACACAATGCTTGCAAAATATGAAAAATATTAGCAATTTACTAAAAAATTACAGATTTGAGATAGAAAAATTACAATATTATAAAATTAAATGTTACTTGTTGAGTGGTGCACATATTTTAGTACAATTTTTAATTGACAAAAGTATTCTTTAGAGATATCTTTGGTTCTTTTTTCCGTCGTACTAAATTAGCTGTACTAATTATCTTTTGAACATACCTACTATCCAACTAGTCCAGTAAACCAGGAAAATAACATAATTTTTCTTGATTCATTTCACTGCAGTGTAGATCATATACTTTTGCGCATTATAATATTCGCGATTAGCTCCTGAACTCCTATAATTAATTATTGTAAGTTACAGTAATCTTCTTCTTTTACTACTATTCTCATCTTAATTATTTAGGAATACATGAAACTTCGACAGCTTCTTCAAAATATTAAAAGTACCTAAACAACGACCAAAACATAAAAATATGAACAATATTAAAATAACATTACGAAGGAGTATCAACAAAATTAATCAACAGCGCCGCACTAAATTCTTGTGAAGCAAACATCGCAAACAAGGGGCAACAAGTATAGTTATAAGCGTAGACATTGAAGAATGAACTGAGAGTCCCCCAGCCGTATCTGAAGTAAAATGTGTGAGTGAGACAAAGCAATCATTTGGCCAACGGTTGTATTTTTCTATGATTTTAATTGGTTTACGTCATAGGCATAGTTTCATCAACGCATATTTATCATTATATGTTTATAACAATATAAGCATCACATACACAATTATTAAACTTTGAACGAAGCATCAACGTCATATAATTGCGACTTCATTAACAATGAGATGTCCGTGAATAGTAGATTTTAGTCACTACAAGTCCTTGGTATGGCTCTGTAAAAAGAAGGGATAAAATGTTTGTTGCTAAAAGAGTTATGAGTTTGGATGGATGGAGAGGGAGAGGAAGGTCAAAGAAAAGAAGGATGTATTGTGTGAGAAGTTGTATTATGAAAGAAAAAGGTGAATAGAAGAAAATAACGCATTGTGCTGATCCCATATAAAACGGAAGGGAAAAAAGATGTTGATGAACCATAAGCACGAAAATTGCAAGATTGAATTCAATGTCACACCTAGATAATTTCAACCAATTTACATTTGAAAGAAACAATACCTATACTTACAGTCTTATTTTATGACTTCTTGCCTAAATCATAGAGCAGAAATTAGCTTCTTGTATAGAATACATGACGTTAGTTAAGACATTGTATATTTTCATTCTGGTAGTAAGCTAAATACCAAATACCAAGTGGTATAACAAAACAGTTTTCGAAGTAGCTACTTGATAGCAATTGGCACAGTTGCTTTACCTGTTTTCATATTTACTCAATTTTGTGATAGTTAGGCTCAGTCTATTCTTCTACGTCTACGCTTATAAGTGATGCGGTTTGGGCCCACACAGTAAATTTTGAACTGACGGTCGTCTATAAAGTTTAGCCGACGGTACAGTCATAAAATATTTACGTATTATGATATTGACGGTTCATGTTTTGAAGGATAAGTAATAAACTAATGGTGATAAAAAATAAGATGGGCAAGTGCAAATACGTACAAACTTATGTAAATAGTTTAATTCCCAAATTGAGTCGAAAAAAAAAGTTTTTTTTTTGTGACGTAACTACTTTACAGTCTTGAGACTTACTATATTTGTGCTACAAAATCTCGCTACATGGGTTCATCACATCAGGGTTCTAGATCTACAAGAATTAACCTAAGAATTTTGATTTCCTTGAGAGTGTTAAAATACACGTTTTTCCGTATCTTTTTTTTCGTTAATTTATGATGGTTAATGTATAAGACCTGCGTAAGTATAAAAGGTCTTGAATGTCTAATAGACAGGGAGAAACAACAGAGTGATCTTATAAAGGTAAAACGGAAGATCGGTATTGTATTAGGATATAGAACGCTAAAAAATGAGAAATTACATAGAAATAATGATGAAAGTAGTAGGGGAGATATACTTGTAAATATTAATGCTCATAATGAAAAGGTTGAACTCTGAGGATGAACTCAAGAGTAGACTTAAATCAAGATGGTTTTCAATTTCCGCAGCAGTTACTTGTAAACAGAAATAAGCAAAAGCCGTTGTTTGTTCTTGACAAGATATAACTTTTCTGTCTAAACATAGGAAACCGCTTTGAATCAGGTTTGCGCTCATTTTTGATGTATGAAGGAAATAAATAAGATAAAAATGGAGGTAGAAAAGAGTCTAGTTGACGATGAAATGTAGGAGACTGCCAACAAATATGTGTGATATATTTTTTTTTATATGTAAGACTCCTATTAAAAGTATCTAGGTAAAAAAACAATGTCACAATGTATTGAAATAATCTACCAAAAAATTGAGTGTGTACAAAGGATACATTTTTAAAATACAACAAGAGTCTACAACGTGTAAAGATGTGTTCGTGTACCGGTATAAAAAATATTTTTTATGTTGAGACTGGTGAGATCACCCATCTTATAAAAGTTGCAGAAGTATTTCATTTGTTTTAATTGTTGTGTTGAACCAATAGTTTCTACTTACATTTTGTTTTCTTTATTTTTTTAAACATTTTCTCGTTTTCATCCTTGAATCGGTAGGTACTTACCTGAAAAGAAAATAAATTTATTAAATACAATGACTAGTACTGAAAAATTACAAATACAGACAAAGCACACCAAAACACGAAAAATAATAGAAAAAACCGAACAGAAAAAAATAAAAGCTTAAACAGTTCACATCAATAAAACCTGGATTGAACCCAAAATAATGTAGAAACATAAAAAATAACTCATTAACAAGAAATAATAATTTAACACAAACCTAAGTAAAAACAGAGGTCGTTGTAATAATTAGCTTGTCCATGAACAGCTGGATGAAAGAGTTACCATCATCCATCACTTCATTGTAAGAATGACATAAATGGCTTCGACTTTCGCTAAATCACGGCTAACGAAATAAATTATAACGACCTAATAATCTTGTTGAAAAAAAAAGGAATTAACTTTGAAACATGGCGAAGGAATTTGTCAAGACACAAAGCTTGTACAAGCAGAGAAAGGAACTCCTTTTAATAACTAAAGACTCCGTCGTCGCATTAAGGGGTTGCTTCCATTTTTGTTCAACACGGTAGCTACCGCTAATACGAGGAAAAGAGGATTTTTAACATTTTCTTTGAGATTTATGAGAACGTTCCTGGTATAGCTATGTGGTTGCTTTGGATCAGAATTTAATTTGTTATGTTATACAGATCTGGTTTGAAAATGTTTCGGTTAAAGCGATGTTCGGGTGCCTTCAGCCATTTGGCAATTCTTGGCTGCTTTCGTGATGTATTGAAAGTAGGTAAAAAGTGCGAGATTTTATTTCGAGCTTCAATTGTCTTCATGACTTGATTTTGGAAGAAGATACTCGTGTTCACTCCAAACGCTTGTTTGTATAGTAAAATTGTACCTGTACGAGAATTGTAATCTTTTTAAATTACAGTCTATTTGCATTAATTCTTAGATAGTTCTTTAAAAGTGTTTTCGTAAAACATAAATGCAATAATAATGAAAATATACCAACATTTAAATCCAACAAACATTGAAACTTAGTATATCCACACGATCATAACTTTCAAAAGATTTACAAACGTACTTTACAATATTCAATCTCCGTTTTTGTTTCATAACACTATCTCAATAAAATCAAATGGTTGCGTTTTCCAACACATTGATTATTATCGATGGATGGATATAGTCTGCAAGCTCATAAACTGACAAAATGGTCTATACCACACCCATAGAAAACTCATACGGTAGGAAGCTGAGACCATAAAATACATACATCACCGGTATAGATTTACGGTATCATATAACAGTCACTGCCTTTGGACAATGTTTCGCAAATCCAATTCAGGAATGGCCCAGAGTGTGCACAGACCGTATAAACGGCTTAGTGTAAGTCTCCAAAGGTAGAACGGTAATGCAGTATGCAGATATGGTGCCCTGGTACCTAAATTTTATTTACGCCTTGCGTGCGTTGCAGCAGTATTAACGAATTGTTAAATTCTTTCACATAGACACTGTATTTAGATAGATAGATATACTCTTTATTGTAGGTATTTTTGCTTAATCTTATCCTAGCTAGGTTAGAATGGGCTTCTAGCCAAACTCAATTGGATACCAGTGTTTTATATGAATTACCAATGCAATTACCTATCTTACATATATTATAATGCAACAGGGGGTAACAGGATTATCCAAAATTCTCTAAAAATAGTAAATTGTGAAGAATATAAGTTTAAAACATTAAAACTTCGTATTTGTGCTGCTAACTGTTGAAGAGTCCCAATATCTGGAGCTTTTTTTTGTTGTCAACTCCCACATTTGCACACAAAAATGCTTTGTCATTGGAACGAACCAAACATTATATGCACGAACATTGTAAGAGTAAAAGCTTATAAATTCACTACTGCATGTACTAATAGAATAGGATAAACTGATAACTTGGTGAGGATCATGGAAATCCGATGTATACGATACACACAGGACCGGACGTAAAACACTTGGGGGAGACCTATGTCCAATGGTGGATCTCTGACGGCTAAAATGATGCTGATGATAAGACTTTTGTACGCTACTTCGTTTTGTCATCGACCTCTTAACACGTTAGAGATTGATGACAAAATCGAAGTTTCCTGTAAGCGTTTAATTCCCCTTCAAGGATTTACTCGCAGCTTCAATTAATAAAAATCTCAGATTGCCTAAGGCCGATCGGGCGGGCCATAACCCGTCAATCCACCCTCCCAATTTAATATAAGCAAATTAAATATTTATTTAATTACAACCACCATCAAAATTTCAATTTCGAAAGCTATACAAATCGATTTAAATTAGTTAACGTCTCAATAAGTTTAATATTTCATAGTCACGCTCGCTCTTTTATAAATTATGAATATTTATCAGCCAATTCGCTTTAGGATTGTCCTAATCCTAGCGCTTAGCGGTGGTAAATAAAGGCTTGGACTTATGTAAACATGACGAAGAGAATTACAAAGTTATGTAAACTGATTGTTAGTAGTCAAAGGCGTGGAATTATATGGAGAAGTCACAGCGGCAAAAACCTTTGAAAGAACGTAGGTAGATAGGTCTTTAATCTAGCAAGCAATAGAATATTTTTATACAAGTGCAGAAAGTTTTTCATTGCAACCGATGTGGAGTTCGCTCGCTAATGTGTTATTGTGCCTGTAAGCGGCGTAATAAGATCGACTTTCCAATTTTTTAAAAAAAAGTGGGTTGACAGTTAAAAAAGGCAAGTAATAAATATTTTAATTTTTTTTTTTTTTCAACAAGATGGAAAAAAAATAAAACAAAATTATTTTTAGTTGCTAGTTGTGATTGGTAGTAGAAGTAAGAATAGTAAGGAAAAACAAGGACAGAAATAGAAGTTTTTTGCTACAATATCATTATCACTTTCAACATAATGTCGGAGGCAATTAATCATTTTGTTGTGAGAAAAAAGTTAAAGCAGATAGTAATTTTAATAAATTATTTGTTTCTGACTCCGTGAAAATCTATTTCGAAATACTTTATTTTATTTACTTAATAATAATTATGTTATCTAATTAGTAATACGTATAAAATAGAAATAGGTTTTACAAAGTGGCATGACTTATAGTCATTAAATTAAAGAACAGTACGTAGGTACACTGAAAGTCACATATTGTTGGAGTTTATTAAAATCACTAAAAAGCAAAAATCGCAAAGTCGACATTTTTAAAGACTACATCTGCTTTATAAATGACTGCTGAACAAATAATGTACAGTTTACACCCAATGAGACGTCACTGGCATTCTTGTACCAATTGAAACCCCTTACAGATTTCCTTTGCGGGTCTCTCATATCGATATCCAAAGCTAGTAGTCTAGCAATCAATACCCCCTATATGAAACAAACATACCTCGGCAGACAACTAGCTGATATTTGATTAGGAAGCCCTGACATGTTGTGACGTCATTTATGTGTACAGACTGTATTGTGGTATTTAGACTGTCTTGGTTTCAATGGGAGTGATAGAAATATTTGTTACGTTGTGGCTGAGAAAACGATGGATTTGAAAAGAGCTTTTTGCTATATGACATTAGCTGAACCATGTAATATCTATTCGATTTTACACTCCTGATAAATGTAGTCCAAAAAAATACTAGAAAGATACTTTTTCCTTGCCTTACAGTGTTGGGTAAATGTCTCTTAAGACATTCTTCTACCGCTTGTTTTGAACGAGGTCTCGTGTTACGCATCTTAATCATCTCGTTACTTCTTCCTGGAACCCGTGGAGACTCTTGCCTTTTGCTGTGCCTGTGGCTGACGTAATCCATCGACTCACAAAAGGTTACTTAGAAATTATAAAATTTTCTTTTTAAATTACGCTAAATTTATTGAACAAGAAATTGAAGTTCAAGCCAATTGAGTCATCGAAAAAAAATGCTACGTATTAGATGGGATTTCCAACGTAAATAGTGAAACAATAGCTGCACTGTAACACCTACAAGTCTCTGCCAAACTCTTCAGCTTATAACCATTGTTATAAAACTTTATTGTTATCTTGTTCATTCTTTTTTCATCCGTCAAATAGGAACCATCCAAGAAGATATATTTTGTAAACCTAAGTTTTGTAACTTTTCGTATGCGGTATTTCGGATCTACGCCAGACACAATGCTTTTTAATTGTGTCTCTAATAACGGCATACAAAAGGTAAAAGTACCCGTTATATATTACTACATATAACGGGTATATAACGCCCAAAATTGATGTATGTAACCATCAAGTATCTACAATTTGAACAAAACAACCGCTGAATCAGAGACAGATGACATAAATCACAATCCTGTGACATGAAACGCAAATATGGTGAACAATGCTAAATGAACCCCGTTGTTTGATTGGACACCGCTCTATGTGACAACATGTCCATTTCAGTGCACAGTTTTAATTGGTTAGCCAGGGTTCGAGGTGGGTATCGTCTTGAGATTGTTTCGACAGCTATTTTGGGTAATTATTGCTGGAACAACTTGTGACCCATGGATACCTCTCTAGTTGAAGAGTAAAATCAGGATATTGTCAACCCTACATTGTGATTAAAAATGTACTTATGGTTCAAAATGTTGAGCTGTGAAAAAAGATGGATGAAATAAGACTGCACGCAGCGAAGATGAGAATGTTAGTATGGATGTATGTGAAAAACGAGTATATGAGAAGAAATTTGAAAGCGACACCACTGAATGGACAGTTGAAACAGAATCGTTTGTCTTGATATAGTCATGTGAAGAGGAAGGATAAAACGCACGTTACTAAAAGAGTTATGAGTATATATGTGGATGGATTGTGTAAGTAATATGAAAATAAAAATGAAGTTAATGATAGCATGATCGATGATGGGACAGAATGGAAGGACAAAAGGTTTATTTTGAAAAATTATAGTGTAGGCACTAGGTAGTGTTTTACGCGACAGATTTTTTATACAAACCTTTGATATCAGTTTCTTCTTATATTTTGTATACATCATAAAAGGCACTTCTGAGATTATGTTCAGTGTTCAAGGTTTAAATATTTGGACTGGGCTTTGAAGAGTCAGTGAGAGTCAGAACTTTGACTTTCATTATGTCAAAGATATGATACGACATATCATTTCTTTTACCTAATTGTCGTTCTTAGTACAAAGTCAAAACTAAATATGAAGTTAATTTTTATTTTACTTTATAATTCACTTTTTACAGAGACCATTCATGCGTTGAAGTTTCCAATAAGCATAACCATATCATTACCCTTTTAAGAGCAAGCTTTCATAAACAAAACAACGCGGCGACGATTGATCCCTTATTTTACAAAAGCATAAATAAACAATGCACACAACACTATTTTAAAATCGCGTTCCATTTATGTGAAGTGAGTGACATTAACAAGTTTGATCCTTTCACCTAAATGGGTCGACATCGAATGCTTCGACCGAGTGACGTCATCAAACTGTAATGAACGTTTACACTGCCCGAATGTCCACATTCGGCTCGGATATGTCGACACCTGCCGACCCGTTTCGATAACTCTAAATCCGAATCCGATATTAAAATTCCATTTGTATTTCACACCTTTTTCAATTCGGGAACTCCATTTCAATATTGATTTGCCAATTCAAATGATGCACCTCAATAGGTTTTAGTGTTATTTGTATGATAGTTTGTTATGTTTATTTTTCTACTATTCTGATTGCTTGTTTTGATTGAATAGGCGGTCATGTTGTCAATATTGCTTCTATCTATGGAAATGAAAAAGTTTTTTTTAAAGATGTCAGAGTTTATTAAAAAAAAACTGATTGGCTTTTCCGTATAAAGCTATTTTTTTTATTTTTGAGCCGTTTGGCTTTGAAACACTTGGGCCATGGGATCCGTACGCTCATAAGTACATATTCGATCAAAGTTAGTATAGTATTTTTGTTACTTGATATAAATTAGTAATTGACTGCGATACCACGTTTTTTTTTTCAATTTTCTATGACTTCCTCAAGGAAACTTGTTCATTTCTATAAGTCGAAGTGGTAATAAAAGACACATTACAATTCTGTATAATTATATTGCTTAGTTTTTGAAAAAGTAATTAGTTTTTATTCGCTTAGTATTATAGATTAATCTAGTTGTACGATTCATATGAGGAGACTCCTAAACCCAAAAATGATTGTTATGTTTAACATGATTCATTACTTGTTCGTATTTTTAAACCAAAATTAAAGGGTGTTAAGATTCTTGCTTAACAGATAATAGAAAATAGACAAATTTTTATAACTTTTACGTTTTTTTTTACTGTGGATAGACCGAGAAGTTTTAGGGATTGAAGCTCACCTATATACTTTCTTTTGTTCTTTGCATTCCAGACACATGGTACTCAACTCTTTTGAACATTCTAGCAGCCCAAAATAGGCGAGCCTTACATTGCATTTAACGTAACTACGAAATACACAGCGCTAAGTCTCTAATATCGGATCAATGCTTCACTGCACCTAAATCCGGTCGGTTGTCAATCGCGTCGTGTCAATGGCGTAACATCACGTGTAATGAACGTTTACACTCCCGTATCCGGCTCTCTCAGCTGAGCTCCATTGATAGCCTTAAATCGAGTTTGCATTCAAATTTCGTTGAGATTAGGATTCTAATGATATACTGGTTGTAAAGATTTGGTAAGTTTAATGCATTGATGATTACCAAATTCAAAACATAATCATTGACACGAGGTCAGGTCGTGCCAAAAAATCTTGACTTGATTTTTCAGACAAAAAATAAATGGTTTTAGTTGCTTAAATATTTGTTTTATGCGACACCTAAAATTTGTATTTCAATCGAACAATGGTTGTTTATTCAAATATAAGTAAAACAATTTGCCTTTTTTCACAACTATTTTAGGATCGGCTACCTGTATAATCGGGTGTAACAGTGTAACAATATTTTGCATGGAATGACTGCCTATAGAACGTCTCACACACTAACCAGTTATTGAGTGACAAGATACCTCTTGACTAGACTGATGTCGAGTTTAAGAATATCCGTTATGTCTGTTAAATGGCAAGCAAGAACATTCTGAGGCAAGAATGAATCTCGACATTCCGAGATGGTCACCAAGCATTGCTTCACTGTTAAGATAGACCCTTTCTTTTCAATTGATTTAAATTAGTGTTTGACTGCGATGGTATTTCACCTTGTTAACCATCTCTTGGTTATGATACCTCGTTATTTCTACAAACATTTAAAGCAATAACACAAACGTTAATGGTCTGAAATGCTCAGTCACGACCGTAGAGGTTTCATCAACGTAAGAATGAATACTTGCCGTACGGGGTTCTCCGAAAATAATAGAAAAGAGATAAATCAAGTCACGCAATTTCAGCGTATATTCTCCAAAATGCATTCTGTAAAATACCGAAAGGCTGGTTACCCTACACCTGTTTTTCGGAAATTGTTACTTAAGTACAGGGTCCTGTTATTTACACAGTTGTCTCTTTTATATGTTATAACCCCATTATCACATCAGCCAAAAACATCAATTTCCAAGCATCGCCGTGACGAATAGTCCTGTGCGTTTTGCATATATAACATCATAATTAATTTTGATTTGCACGAATTTCACGTATAATTAACTTTTCCCAAAACCAGAACTTGTATATTTAAATAATTTATTGACGAACGTCATAAAGTAAATGTATCAACATAAATAGCCTATGCGACAGCTGATATCCAATATAATCCTGTTTGTGTCCACCGTTGATTTAATTTTAATATTGACGCAATTTTGTCACACGGCATTCATTACCCATATATACTGTAATTGAAAATGTATCCACGACATATACACTGACATTGGTTGAAGCATCAAAATTATTGTTTACCGTTAATCTACGGACCGGAAAATTAAATCTGGACCTGTGGATGGCGATGTTTCTACAGTAAATTGCAATTTTATTTTGACATTTTAATTCGCTTTTATATTTGTGGACTTTTAAACCAGCCATTGTTATTTTAAGTACCCATTGTTTACTTACTTATTTTCAAAATGGAAGCCTTCTTAATAATTCTTAAAGAATTTGGAGTTTATAACAAAGAATGTAAAAATATAACGGTACAGCTTATTTTCATAAGCAGAAATTTCTAATAAAGACTGCTATTGAGGTGCGGTCAAACAGAAAACTGCAATATCATTGAAAGTGATATTAAGTTCTTCTATTTTGTGTCCCTCTGGTTCTGTTCCTACTAATTTAAAATTTGCATTGGCTTATTTCCAATGTTGCGATTGTTTTTGCAAACTAAAAAGGTACGTTTGTGTTATTGATTTAAATGTTTGTAGAAATAACGAGGTATCATAACCAAGAGATGGTTAACAAGGTGAAATATAAACGGGCATTAAAAAGAATAATGGAAGCGGTCACGGAACCGTTACTAAAGTTAGCAACGCGAATAAATAGAAACGAGGTACCTCTCACGATTAACTTACATTTGGTTCTTTGTCTCCTTCTTTAATATCTTTAAGTGGACGTAGGCAATTTACAAAAAGCCAAAAAAAGGAAAAATCCACAGTAATTTGCGGGATCCACTCGACTATAAATGAAATGAAAATTTTGACGAGAAAAAAGGACTAAATTTGCCTACTTTCTTGTGATGCTTTCTGAAGATGAGGTCTTTTGAGTTATATCGCTAATTTTGATGATGTTACTAGACACGCAAAGTAACTTTGAATATTTAAAGAGTAGAAATTTGCCACGTGTAGCGTAATGGAAATGTTAAGAGCTACTTCAGGGAACCCAGCCTGCATATGCAAATAAATTATATAAAAAAATCTCTCATAATGTTCACTCAACTCCATGTTAATGAGATACTAGTTATAAAATTTGTTACAGAAACATGGTACAATAAATCCTGTGCTTTTACTATAAGTGAGAGTTCAATTTTTTTGACAAAACCTTTTAAAACATTTTATCAGTTTTGCCCCAGATTTCGGTTGACTTCGTTTAAACTCGTCGCAACGACGTAATCCCCGGAAATTTCAATGAACGTTAAGGGTAAAGTAGGAGTTTTCAGAAACTGTAGCAAACTTTTTAGACATTTAGAATTAAATAAATTTGTTTTTGTTTGTTTCGTTTTATCGCTTAAGCCTACCTTCGCTGGATTTTTAAAACGGTGAATATTGCTCTTGAAAAGCTTTAGGCAGAATAGTATTTTTATAATTTTAGGTAAACGTAAAAGCTTGGTATGGTCATCCTGTTAATTTGATTTTCCTGCTAATTCCAACTCCACAATCTTTATTATACAGTAATAAAAATATATATTCCTTTGAACCACTGTATAAATTAAGTCAACCACTCGTATGCAAATAATCAAATCCTAACTTAATTACAATCCCAAATCGTTTCAAAGGAGTCCCCTCTATGTGGACTGTCCCAAAGGTTCTGTATTGTAACCAACTATAAATATTAATGTATTTACATACGTTATAGAACTCCCAACTTTCATTAAAGTGAAAATATGCAAATCAACAAAAACTGTGAACGAAAAAGTTGGTTGCGCTAGTTCAGACCTTAGTTAAAATAAATTGGATGTCAACACGTTTGTGATGCAAAACTGGGTTCTATATAAGCACCTGTTTCTACCATGGCCAACATAGTAGCTTTGGTAGTTCTTTTTTTGCAATTACAACGCCGTAGGACGACGCAAAGGTAGATTTGCATTTTTATTTGAAAACGGCCGTAAGGGACGGGTCAGCTTTTTGGACACTTTTTTCGAGCCCGGCCAATAATGAACGTAGAAGATTTTGTTTTTAATAGCGTCGAGAATTACTTTACTGTTATATAAATTCCCATCTACAGAGATTAAAAGATCTTCCTTATCTACGTTGGTCTTTAAATGGAGGACATAAACATTTATAGACACTTTAGGTGACTTAGAAACATTTTCGAAACCAATTTCGACGAAGAGCATCCACATTATTGTGCCCTAAACGTTAAATATTGTCTGTTACATCTCGCATATCATAAATATGAAGTCTTATGATAGCATCTTTAAGTGTTACGTCCGCTGGAGCGATGTATTAGGGAAATAAGTCTCCTTTTATATCAAATAGGGGAAATTTAACAGCAATAAATTCTATAATAAAGTTGTGGTCGCTTGTTATGCTGAAAGATATTCATTGATATGTATTGAATTAATATTGTGAGTAATATCTTGTAAGGGTTTATCAAACACGTTTTTAAAAATAAGTACTAATTATATACGTATGTTTGTTTGTATAAGAATAGTTTAACTTGGCCCAGGCATAGGAACAATTTGAAAAGAACAAAAAAACCAAAGCTGAAGTAGTGATTATATTCAATCAAGAAGAATTTAAAAAATACTACTAAAAATATACAGAAAAGTGAGATAAGAAAAATATAATTGGAATAAGAAGTACAAGTCATATTTGTTAAAACGACTACTGAAATCAAATCATACTTTATAGAATTAGCCTTGCCCTAAATACGTTACGACGTAGTATTTCAATACCTAAGTGTACCTTATGTTAGTATACACATACTTGTAGTTAGTTCATATTTAAATCATCGTATGAACATATATTTTGACAATGATATACTTCATAGAACAATCACATTCAAAAGTCAATCAGATTGCTTTTCATAAACAGATTTATTTCAAAATTGCCTCATAAAATTTGAAATGACGTAATTGGTAGTAGCCACAGTTAACCGTGTTACCGAAATTAAAATCTTTAATTTCGTAAATGTATTTCGTTAAGTAATTGATGCCGCTTGCCCTTTGCACCAATTAATCTCAAACATGTCTGTTCATTCATTATAATAAACGAAAAACTGGTAATTCTTTTTGTTTGACAGTAATAAAATTATTTGTGGCAAAGTTTTTTGAATGGCATTTTATTGGATTCATTAGTAACGAGGATACTTTATCCTCTACTTGTGGATACTTTATCTCACTTCTTTAAGTACAATATAAGAAAGAAATAACTGTTTATTATATTAAAACATCATCATCATATTCCTGCCCTATTTTAATGTTATTTGGAGTCAGCGCATAATTTTTTTTTCTTCCAGTCATGCTATCACTAATTTCCTTCTCTTTTATATCACTCTTCACATAGTCCATAAATTTTACTCCTTTTATAAATTAAAAACTAGACTACTTATAAGTAGCATCAATATCTACGATTATAGTGAGTAATTGTCCTTCCTAAGTATCAAATAATGTATGGAATCCTGCCCACACCCAAAATCAAGTGTACAGCCATAAATTTATTTTGTCATCTTCAAATCCCCAACAGCCAGGCCAGTGGCAATTTATTTTAACTAAAGCAACCTCGCAACTTTGGACATTTGCATATTTTCATCATATTTACTGTGGTCACTAAGCGAATTAACATCATTTAATGATTTTATTATATTTGTAGAGGACGGTGGCTACTGGGTTTTACATAATAATAGAATATTCGAACGACGAAATCTCTTCTATAGTATTATCTTCTTCGTTGAGGTATAATTTGTATTGTATCGATATTATACGTGGATTAGTCTCTATTGTTCCTCTCGTGTTAAGTTGTTATGAGTATGGACAAGGAGGATTAATATTTTATAAGCTTATAATTACCTTTATTAATGTTTGTATCATTTTAATTTTCATCCATATTATCATCTACAGCTTCTCATCGTGCTTTACTGAGCATTATATGTTGATCACTAAACTAAAAGCTTACACAGTTATACAGTTTATTCTTATCTAAATCCTCTTTCATATCATAAATGTTACCAGAGTCAAAAATTCACGAACCACTAAAATAACAGCCCGCGACTGAAATACACATTTATGAAACATCCGACACAATAGGTATCGGACATGTCCCCTGAACTCGCTACACCAGTGACATGTCAAAAAGAGGCCTGTCCCAACGAGAACTTTCAGCAGTTCGCTTACGTTTCATTTTTAGAATATATTTTGTATAGGCTGCGACAGCTTCTGTCGGGCTGTTACTCCGTTAGGCGACTTTTCAAGTGTCAACGTGTTGCTTAGTGCTTTTGGTGTTAAAATGTCCATCTTGCTGTAGACTTTTGTATAGGTACATTCAATTCTCTCTTGGGAAATCTAATAGTTTATTTCGATTTGTGATCCGATTCAACTCGCAATATACTATTTAATATTGGATTACCTCTATATGCTCTTCATTTGTAAAACGTCAGAAGCTAATGCACGGTGCTAATTGGTTGATTCCTAAGAAGAGGAAACGGCAAAGAATTCTTCGGCTACTATTTAAAAAATGTATATATCTTCATCGTCATCATCAGCATTTTAATGTTACCACTGCTAGGACACAGGCCTCCTCTCTCTCTCTCTCTCTCTGTAAATATCTTCACATCCATAATAAATAAATCTTTTTTAATTTATATTTCGTTTGTGTTATTGTTTAAAAATATGTGTACAATGAATAAAAAAATAATATATCTATTTCAATAAACTTATAGAATAGATAAAAGGACAAGAGAAAAACCTAAAATATCTGATTCCAAGCAATAAATCACTAACCGACTATGTTTCACTTTACGAAACGTCAAAATGTTTCCCACGAAACTAGCTTTATTTATTGTCCAATACATCGAAGCTGAAACCTCTAAGTTGTACATTGTTAAATTTACGATCATCCACATGTAGCAGACGACATAAACTCAAGTCTACTGCACTTTACGAAATAGCATTGGCGTTTGTGCATCCATGCACTATAAAGTAGGTACGTTTGTGTAGCGTTGCTCCGTATAAGTTTTCTACTTTTCAATTTTGAGACGCCTTTTTTCTCATATGAGCTATAATTTGCATATATGAGACATAAAATTAATTGACGTATAGTAACTGTTTGAAAATAATAATAATTTCAGAAGAAAATTCTATTTAATTTTATGTAGGCAGTTGACGGTCGTTGCGTACTAACTACCTACTGTTCATTGAACTCGCCCAACTGACGCTTTCTTAAAGAAATACTTCCTAATACATCCGTAAATTAATTCTAGTTAAAAAAAACTCTTTTTGAAACTTAATTTTTCATGTTAATTATACTTACAAATTGATAGTGTTTCATGTACTAAATCGACTCACCACGGGTTTAAAACGATCAAAATTTGACGGTGTATAATTAATTGGTTAAAAACATTATACTATTTATTACTTTAAGTTGGCTCTTGTTATTTTTTTTTATCTTCATGTACGGATAAGATACAAAGGTACAAAGTAGAAATATACATAAACATTGAATACGCACACTAGAAGTGACATGGACTACAGCGTGCTAGCTTTATTAATTTCTGCAACGCTTCACACTATAGTAGCTGAACAACGTTGCATAATAACGTGGCCATAACAGACCCAAACGTTATCGACAGATACGACTCAGGCTTGCATTATTGTATCGTGACTTTGTAGAGAACGGAAATTACATTTTGGAGTATTAAGGAGATGTCAACAGCGATTGTGGTGTATTTAAATACAATATTGTAGCTTGTTATAGTTTTATATGAAGGATGTCTGAAGGTAAATAAAAAAGAAGTTCTTGGAATTATACATACATTAAGAATGTTGTCAACCTAAATGATATGCTGAAAGAAAAAAAAAACGATTAAAAAACAAGTAGCAAAAAAGCTTAAACTTAAAAAAAAACAAGAAAAAAACGAAAAATATAACAATAAATAAAACCGAAGGACGGAATTAACGATTCTTCGTTAACTTCATAGAATAGCGAAAAGTTTGCCCTAAGTAAAACTTTCTACCATTTTATTTCACAATAAAAACTCAACTTAGTTTGGACTTAACGAGGTTTGGTGCTGGGAAGTTTAATCAATTCCATGACCGTTAAAACTGAGTGACGATGGTTGATCACTCTGTATACTATAACCCAGAAAAGTTTAAGATAAGAGCTTTTTAGTAGAGAGTTTTGTAGCCTCCACAATTTGAATGACGATGCTGCGTTGACAGTTCCAGTTTTATATTTTAAAATTCGAACGCTTTAGCTTTGTCAGGCCATTAGCTGTGTTGAATGCAACGATACAATAAATCTATTTGGAGAGATTTTTTTTTGGAAAAAAGATAAAAATGTCAACGAAATTGTAAAGCTATAATAATAATACTGTAGATTTTTGGCTGACTGTTCCGAACACTATAATGTAAAAAAAAAATTCCTCTTCATTTAATCTATTTTACAATAAAAATATGTTTCTATTTTGCAATAAATTCTCTATGAATTGAATGTAGCACTTTTTGATAATTTTACTTCTTTACTGAGAAAAGGCCTCACTCAAATCCTTCCAGGTATTTTTTTCTCGAGCAACCTCGACATTTTAATGCACGGTAGAATTTGAAATTCAATTGGATGATAAAAATTCAAAGGGAGAAAAAAGGAAAATCAGTGAGAGATTTCAAATTTATGATTGCGTAATTAGCATATAACGGTAGCCATTTCATTTTCTTTTAAAAATGTGGTCCTTTGGACGCCGTCAAAAACTCAATTTTCCTCCTAGTGTAATTGGGACAAATCACCAATTAAGGAACTTAATTAGGAGACTTGTTTAGTATTCATTTTATGTTCTTGACTTGCATTAAGATATATTCTATCGTAGCTTTCTTAATTTATTCGAGCACATCAAATTACTTTATAATTAGATGATTCGTTTTATCGTATATTTTTATGATAGATTCAAATTGTGGTTTTAATTACAGGCTTTATAAAACAGAAGACGTAATAAGTAAAAATATAGCCAATATCATATACTGAAGCACTGCAGTATTCCTTGCCAAAGCGACGCCAAGATGAAATTTAAAATTCTATATACCTTAGGTACTTCTTTCGTATGAAATGCGTGAAAGAAACTGCTTTAAAGTCGCACATGGGCTTGAACTATTCAAATATTATTCACAAAGCGTTCCAAGTAATACATTCGGAAATTCAGAACTCTCTATTCAAGAAAGCAGTAAACCCGAATGCAATTCTCGAAAACGTATCATAAGAATATGTAAACATATAAATCTGGGGTTGGAAATCTTGGTGTCTGTGGTATCGACATATTCGTTAGCAAAAACTACAGAATACTGGGTTTGCTATCGGCTTAGTGCCAAACCGATGGCCCGATATATTTTATAGCGACATATGGTGTTAGAGAAGGCGCTGTATCGACTGTACAAAATTTACAAGTTGCTTGCCATGTTCTTACATTTTTGTCTTTTCCTGCTATAGAAATATATATCTTTGGTTCCTTCGCAGATTTTGTATGTAATTTGTTTCTGCAACTCAGTTCTGTTGAAATTTACATTGCACGAAAGAATGTAGAAATTTCGAGTGTTTTAGTATCTGTAAGTAAAAGAGAACCAACATTTATTTACTGAATCAAATGAGTTCGCTGTAAAACTGTTTCTTCGTGTTTGATTATTTCTGACTTTGTATTTGATAGCTGTTGTTTCTGTCACTATATTTATTGTCTTTTTAACTTTTTGAATTCTTGAGCCCCAAGCAAACGTGCGTTCGCACACCTATTGTCTTCCTATTATGTTTCTAATTTCGAAAGATAAAATACATTTACATCAAAACAATTTAAAAGGTATAAAAGTTGCAGCTCCTCCAGCTCATACAAAACTTTAGAGAGAATTTGTGCTCAAATCAGTTTTGGTACTAAATCTACATTACAGTGTATCTTCACTACATATGAATAGTAGAAATTTTAAATAGGATATACAACAATGTTAGATCTATTAGTTGGCCCACTTTTTAATGACTGTCGAAAAATCAAAACAAGCGCTAACAAAATATATCTCTTAACGATGTACTATTATTTTACGTGGGTATATACTATTTCACCTGGGGTTGTATGTAGATTCATGTCCATTTTGTTTGTGTGTCATGACATGAACAAAAAAAAAGAATAGCTGAATCAACAAATATCCATTTAAAAATCCTTTTCATCAAGAACTGTATCAAATATCAATTTGAAATTTTCTTAGTTTACTATTGCAAAAAAAAATGTCACTTTCAATTTGTTTTTTGACTTCGTTTCACATATTACTATTGTTAATTATGATGTCACAGGCAAATTAATTAAGAAGTAAGTCACGAAGCCTACTGGACCCAAGGGTTCGCTTCTGAAAGTAAAGCTCGGCCCTGGTGGGAATGGCAACGCGAAACAAGGTGTTTTTTTTTTTCAATAAGAGTTGTCATTAGACGATTTTTACCCACCGAAAAAAAAGTAGTATGTCACCAAATTCCCAGCCGTGGAAACATTAAAAAAGGCTAATTGTATAGCATAGCGCTACGCTTATGCTAGATATTAGTAGGGTAGGGTAGATCACCAATGAGATGGACAGACCAGAACTAAGGGCACAACTAAGTGCTCGGTCTACGAAAGCAACCGGAATGCTGCAGTCCGCGATGAATGCCGCCGCATGAACAAGATGATCACTCATCATGATCCGCAGTGATGACCACGACCACTCTGACAAGAGTATACCGACTGAGAAGAAGACGCTTAATGCTAGGTCGCCAAAAATTTACAGCAAACTTTCAAAACCCAACTAGGTACTACAAAGGTTATTACATCTTATTGCAGTAACAAACTTCATATAACCCAAAAGAGAATTTCAGTAAGCATATTACAAACCTTTCCTAAGAATCGTTGTTTAATTTTAAAGTACAAAGCTCATCTGTTTCGTATCTCATGTTATTTGGTTTCGCGTCAGTTATCTCGAGCTTTCCCCGGGGCGAAATTCCAAGTAGGTCAGGACATACAATGTTACAATTAATTAATTTCATATTTTCATCGAGATTCTTGTAAATATGTTTTCTAGACACGTTATATTGGATACTGCTCAGTAAATCTGTCTCGGCTACATTTTCACATTATTAATTGTTTAAATTTTTATAAGTATGACTTATCGTCTGATAAAAAAAAAGGTTCAAAGGAATGCCACATTATCTCGCACAGAAGAAAATAGAGAAAGACCTCAAGAAAGCCTAGTAACCGATTTTAGGGTCTCATATAACTTCAACGATCCACTGGTTCAACTTATTTGCCGCGTACTATACCCGGACCCTTACTGGAGGATAATAGACGATAACAATAAACTAACTAATTTTTGACATTTCTAAGTGATGCGCGCAAAAGATTAACTGATAGAATTTACTATGAGTAGAGCAAATAATAACATATTGTATTTGACGTTACAGGACATGGCTGGTCCGAACATGTTAAACTATTAAATGCAAGTTCAAAAGATAAACCTACAATAGTAAGCATCTATCTTTACACCAATTAAACATTTTCAGTGTCTCGGTGTAAAGTCAGCCTCGCGTTAGTACCCGCATACACGACCCGAAAGTCCTTTTACTGCATTCACTTTGACATCACTTTGGCCTTGTCCAGATGGTGCCTGCGAATGCTACGTGAGACGTTGGCGTACATTAATTATATCAGAACAGAGCCTGCATCCTCAGGCTAAATTTAGGCTTTGTTGGCTAAAACTAGTACAGTGGATGACAAAGTCTTTAAGAAAATAGACAGTGACTATGGAGAAAATATTGCTTGGGATTTATGCGTACAAATATAGATAAATATAGTATTACTACCAAAACGCAGCGACCTCAAGGCTAGACCACTAACAATTATAATTTATGATATTGTTAATGACACCTGTCCTCCCTGTGCTCGAAGTGTCTCGGCTAACTCGGCGGATACGAAAGTCATATAAGGGGACACGACAAAACAGCACATTTCAGCTCACCGATAACATGACAAGTCACTTGCGGTTTGATGGCATCATCTGTATGCGGAACAGAGTGTAAAACGCCTCATACCTCTGTTGCAAAAGGAAGATCCTCTGATAAGACCATGTTTAGTCTGTTCTGGGTGAATGCCTGAGTGATATTGGGTTGTTGTCTAGATTCGAATCGCGCGGAGAAGTCTAATGGTCGATACAGTATTTCATTCTTTATATCCTACTAGCTTTTGTCCGCGGCTTCGCCCGCGTAGGTACATAAAATATAGCCTATGTCACTCGGGAGTGAAGCAGCTTTCTATTATAGCTTAAATTTTTCCAATCGGACCAGTAGTGTCAGAGATTACCTCCTACAAACAAAAAAACAAAAAAACAAACTTTACCTCTTTATTATATTAGTGTAGATGTAGGTAGCACCATAGATGTCGCTACAAACAAAATTGGAATGAAGAATTCAGAAAAACTTCATATAATCTCAAGCTACTGATGGGGTTTAATTTTCGCATCGGACATGGAGTCAATTAAATTTTCCATACAAACAATTTTGAGTTATAACAGTCTAGACCAACTTGCTTTTGGGAAAAAAAAAAACTAACAGCATCAATCCGTTAGTCGGCAACTCGGCAGCTTAACTTCCAGATATTGGATTATTTCTGAACAATTCTGTCGATAAATAATCGTACTTTCCGAACAGCATATCCTGTAAATCCATTTAATTAACACATTCCTATTTGCAACGTACTAGGCGCACAACAAGAATTGAGAGCTGCAATATTTTGATAGTCGATTAACATTGTAGCCCACGCTTAGGCTATTACGAAGTCATGTTGCCCTAGTACCGATAATCCGTGTTTGGTAGCGTTTATGCCTTAGCTAAAGGTATGTGTAGTAGTAAAATGTGTGGGCTTTTGTACTAAATATTTAACGTTAAGATAATGCCAAAAATTACTTTAATGTTGTCGATAAAACGCACTAGCTTAAAAAAAAAACCTGTTAACTCTTGACTTACATTCAAAGAATTTAACTATTTAGTTGTTTGCGAAACGAAAATCATCATCATTCATTCATAATATTGGTCATTTTAATATTGGGAAAAGGTTACAAATACAACAATGCTTGAAAGGGATCAGGAAAAGTGTGAATTTCTTATCACGGAGTATCGTAAGTTAACGATAATATAAAAAAGCTTCTAGGAGTTAATTTCACATAACATTTAGCATGTACAGATTACCTATATCTAAATTCATCAATAAACCGAAGTCTTTTTGGAACAAAAAACATAACTATTGCTTAGGCAATATATACTTTTCAATTTTAGTTATAGAGAGCTTTATTACAAAGCTGACCTATGATGCTAGTTTTTGTCACTCTATCACAAATTATGAATTGTTTTGTATGATTGCTATATATTTTGTAATAAGTTCTAGATTCGTCTGAGATAACTTTGGCTAAACCACGTAAGTATCCATTCTTCTAAATATATTTTGGGTATTAAAGATTTTGTCGGCAGTGTTAACCCAGCTTACACTCTACTAAAGATTGAGGTACATTCTCAATGATTCTTCAGAACATAAAATAAATAAGATAACTAAACCTCAAAAACCGTAGGTTACTTCAAAACACAAAAGACATACTCAACCCGGTAAACACAAAGTTGAAGCGAGAAAAATACGTCCTGTCATAAACTAAGACAAAATGTCCGGGACAGTGTCCGAGCTTTTGTGGAGGACATTTCATTTCTACAAAGTGACCATGATTTGTTCGCACAGAGGACACAACGACTATTGAACTAAATGGAGCGTGTTGTCAATATGTACCAGGAACATTGATTTTGAACTCGTACAAGTAAATATTTGTATAAAACTGTAATAGAAATATTTTTGTTGGTAATGTTATTAGGTAGCGTGTTTGGCCTGTCTGTCTAGTAGTTAGTGACCCTGATTGCTATGCGGGAGGTCGTGGGTTCGATTCCCACCCAGGACAAATGTTTGTGTGATGAGCACGACCATTTGTTCTGTGTCTTGGTGTAATTTATCTATAATATGTATGTATTTAGAAATATATAAGTATGTTTATCAGTTGTCTAGTACCCATAACACAAGCTCTGCTTAGCTTGGGGCTAGATGGCGTTGTGTGATAGTTGTGGACATATTATATTATTATTATAAATTTTTAGAAGATTTCACTGCCTTATTTGAATTTGAATTTGAACGAGGTTGCTAGATTGTTATGTTAGTATTTGTTCGCTCTATGCAATATGATGTTATAACATCCAATTAAAATCATTGAAATATTAAAGCGTATTGTTTTTCGGTGTGTTGTGTTATTCACACAAATGAATAATTGGATTAAAAAAAGAAGTATAAAAATTATGTAGGTATTTCACATACAATTTAAACAAAAGTGCTATTATTTCCTAACTCGTTTTTACAAATAATAGTGCTATTCCAGTACAAAAAAAAATCAGTTTTGTTGACCAAACAGATCAAAGTCGTCTTGATTTCAATTAGTAAAAAATAAAGTTTAAAAACTAACACCCGACTACTTAAAAACACGCTCTAAAAAGTACGAAACAAGAAAACAAGAAAGCCGTGGTCGTATACCACTTTTTTTAATTTATTATTCTTATGGCATACGACCACGGCTTTCTTGTTTTCTTGTTTCGTACTTTTTAGAGTGTGTTTTTAAGTAGTCGGGTGTTAGTTTTTAAACTTTATTTTTATTTAACATATTTTGGAGTTCTAAATAGGTTAATCTTGGGTTCATTGATTTCTCAGCCCATGAATACAGGTAAAGTCACAAGCAAATGCTTGTAATATATATATATTCAAAATGTACAAGTAAAGCGCTTTCAAATGATACCAAACACGGCATATTTATCTTAACTTTATTTTTTTACTTCGTATGTTTTGTCCGCTAGAGGGCGCCACATTAGATTTTGTGAAATCCCATATAGCCTACTGGACAATTAAGACGCTTCTAATGATATGTCATTTGTCGAATTCTGATAAGTAGTTTAGAAGTTACGAGGGAACAGATGAACATCCATACCCACATACATACATACAGGTCAAAATCATAACCCTCCTTTTGCTTCGCCGTAGTCGGGTAATTATGTTTTTATCAGTAGCTTAAGTAGAAAACCAAACTACTGAAACAATTTGCCTGCTGTGGTTTTCCCCGTCCGATTATAATTTAGGTGTTTTGAAGGCTGCAGTGAAGATAGTGTCTCACCATCAATGATTGTATGATTGCTTACCATCAGGTGGAATCGCAGTCAAGTATTGTATCATTAAAAATAAAACCACAAACAATACTCTTCGAAAACAAAACCTGTCTATCCATATATCTTTCAACAAAATCCATTACGGCATTTGAGCGCAAAAGAATAAAAAGATGTACACACGAACACATATAATTCAATAATTTTATTTCATTCACTAAAATGAATGAACCACTTCACCACCCTAAAAAAAACAAAAGACGAAACATAAAAGAATCTGCAAATCATCATGACATCACTCAGAGCTGTTATCATACCAGTCGCTCTTCAGAACAGGGGCGTTGATAACACACACGAGATTTCTGAAAGAGAATGTCACGCAGTTATGAATGATAGAGATGAAGCTATAAGAAATCATGTTTTGGTTGAAACTCAGATTTCCATATTAACTCCTTCTATGTCTGTACTACTCGATAACCTCGAAAAATTCTTAATTGTCGTTTTTTTTCACACATTTTTACGAAATTTATTTATTTGATGCTAGAGGAGAGAGATGATTTGATGTTAGAGAGGAGGCCTGTGTCCCTGCAGTGGGAACATTAAAAGGCTGATGATGATGCTGAGAAGCGACAGCAGGACATATTCGACTTTAATGATTGTAAATCCTACATCACGTTTAAACGGCTAGACAGTGTGGCTGGCTGTTTGGTATTTTTTTATTAAATTAGACATTTTTCCTAATGATTTGATATACTATTATTATTAACCGTGTTTGAGTACTAAATTGTGATCGTTTTAGTACTTTTTCAAAACCCGATTAATTTACGCATGTACGAAATTGATTTCTTTAAATAAATGTCAGCTGAGCGAGTCAATGACCTGTAAGTAATTGTGGATCGTTGCGTACTAAATATCCTACAAATCACTCAACTCACGTTTACATAAAGAAAAAAAAAACATTATAGTATTATTTACTAAGTTATGTATTACTCATATGTGTACAGATTCATATAACTCTGTTTACAGTTCCGCTGAGTTGGCACAAAAATTCTTCAGCGGTATCTGTCTTGTAACAATGTCAACCTTGTGTGTTATCTCAAAAGTTTGTGGGAAGGGGATAATGCAAGAAGGCGATATGCAGACAATGTTATGGCAATGTATTGTGTGTTGTGTGTATATTTGTTGTGTATATTTTTTTATACATTTGTGTTGTTCGTTTTTGTTGAAAAAAGTTAAACTGATGTTTTTTTTTAATTTAGAAAAAGAATCTGAAATTGACCTTTAAATATTTACCGCTTTTTCAAGTTTCGCTTAAAATGATTTATGGTGGATTTATTGACTTTCTCAAAGAATTTATTTTTGACATTATGATTTTTATTATATATATATATTTTTTTTTTTTCTTTTTGACATTTTATTTTATTTATTTTGGACATTTTGTAATGAATTATTTTGACATTTGAAATGAATTATTTTGAAATTTTAAATGAATTATTTTGACATTTGTAATTAATCATTTTTAGTATTTGTGTCTTTTGTATTTTGAATGATCGAATTTGACATTCATGATTTTTTTTCTTGACATTTACAATGAATTTATTTTTGACAATTATTATGAACTTATATTGGCAATTATAATTAATTTAATTTTTAACATTATAATGAATATTAAATAATTGTTTTTTTTTGACATTTGTAATAAATTATCCTGACATTTGTAATTAATAATTTTGGTATTTGTAACTTTTATAATTTTATTGATCTAACTTGACATTCATATTGTTTCTTTTTTTTTGACTTGTACAATGAATTTATCTTGATACCTAATTATAATGACTTAAATTTGGACATCATATTGAATTTAACTATCTTGACATTTGTATTGAATTAATTATTAACATTCCAAAAAAAAAAAATATTTCAGTATTTTGCAAGAATCTATTGAATTTGACTTAACATAGAAACTAATATTTTTGATATTGAGTAATTAACATAAATTTTGTTGACCTTTATAATGAATTTACTTTTGATAACGACAAATGTATTTAGACATTTAATGACTTTTCGACATCCATTATTTTTATGTCCTGCCTGTGTTAGTCATATTTTGTATTTTATTTAATTCAATTTGATGTATATCCAACGTTATCTTATTTTTATTTTTTTCTAATTTGTGCTACTACCTACCTTATTTTATTTTATAAAATTGCTGTGCTCGACAGGGTCCATGTGCACTTATAAAACTATTTGTAAGATCTTATGTAACACATGTGTTTATAGCAATAAAGAATTGAATTGAATTGAATCTGTTAGAAACGTTTCTCGTTTTTAGTTACTGTTCTATCCTGTTATATAGCCTTTACTGTACACATCCACGGACCTAGCTACTCTATTTAATACAGATTTTTTTAATCACATTTATATTAGTAGACATTAGTGTGCTTAAACTAAAAAATATCTTCAATTTTAATATATAAATCCTCATACAAATTCTTGAAATTCTCGGTCATTCTTTACCATAACATGCATTTATTGTTCAAAAATTACTCTGTATATTGCTAAAAACTGCATAAAATCCATCCAATAGTCTTTGATATTTATCTACGTATTATAATATCTTTACATAGTTTCTTAGTTACTGCTACAATACATTCTATTTAAACTATCTGTATTTGCGTATCTTCAGTCACAACCTCATACGACCCAACGGAGCAAACGAGGTCACCATGGCAACAGCTGAGACCCTGTACTTATGCATTACTGCATTCCTGGGTTTAGTTTATAATCTAGTTAGCTCACAAACATGTTAGAGAATTGTAAATAGTTTAACGGCAATAGTTTTGTGTTGTAACTGGAATAGCAACACCAAAATTAAACTTGGATAAATTAAACAAAAATTAAACTTGAATGAATTAAACAAAAATTATACTTGAATGAATTAAACCAAAATTAGACATGGATGAACTATGATTTTGCGATATAAGTATTGCTAAATGAGAGTTTAGATTCTTCTTGATTAAAATTTTGAAATAAGATTTACCTCAAGTTGATATTTTCATTGGAATACTTCATATAATCCATACCGAGATTCCTATTTTTTAAATTATAGTTATTATTATTTTTTTGTTTATATAGTTCTGACTTATTAAAATAGTAATTGAGTTTTTTCTACAAGAAATTACCAATCGGAAAAATCAGTGACCTAGCTTTGATTGTTTTATAATTGCCCATGTAAGCCTAAGTCATACCTATATATTTTTTATTGATATAAACTAGTGCTTGCATGCAATCCCACGTGATGGTAAGCAGTGATGCAATCGTTGCTGGTGAGGCGCACTTGTTTATTAAGAGTCTATTCAGTCTAGCCTTGAAGACACCTAAATTATAATCAGATGGGCAGACCGCAGCAGGCAATCTTCCAAAAAATAGACAAAATGGAAACTAGATTACTATTACCTCAGCAGGAATGCAACCAAAGCTTTTGAAGAGAAGTAGAACAAAACAATCAAATACAGTAAACATTACGCTATTAAACACTACAACTATATTAAATCCTACACTAACACATAAGAGCAAATAAATACAATTTCTAACAATAAACTCGGAACCAATACAAGTCGTAGCGAACAATCAGGAACGTGCAGCCAGCCCCTTGATTTATACCGCTGGCTCCTAAACACGCCAGTTCGAGTCCCAGTAGAGCATTAACCAAGCTTGTGTGTTCTTGTCACAAGCCTTCGAACGAACTGGAAAACCTAAAGCTTTTGAAAAATGGACAAATTGTTTTGACGCTAGTTGAAATTTTTTTATATGTTTTTATTACAATCAAGGACTAATTTCTTGAAAAAAAAAAACTGTAAATTTAATTATAGCTAGGTGCCGTAAAGAAGCCCTGGAATAAAAAAATAAATAAAAACTCAATTCATGAATTAAAAGAAATCAATGAAGAAGAGAATAACGTAGATCGCCTTCTATTAATTGCCATGAATGTCACAGTTTGGTCGTATAATAAATGGGTTACATCTAACCGTGAAAAATACAAAGGAAATATTACCTAACACTTTAAAATAACATAAAAGAAGATGAAGTACTTCTCTACATTCCGGAAACGTACATGGACAACCGACAGAATTACTAAATTTTTGGGGAAAATTATAAAATATTATGGAAAAGGAGAACTTTACTTGAACTACATAACTAAAGTTATGAACTTAAACGACTCAAAAATATAATTAGGTACTAATAAGGATATAATCTAAAAATATTTGACAAATATGTAAATATTGTCGTTAGTTTTATATAGTCTGACAAAATCAGTGTTGAATTTGTACTGACATTTGATTATCTACATCTACACTAATATAATAAAGAGGTAAAGTTTGTTTTTTTGTTTGTAGGAGGTAATCTCTGGAACTTACTGGTCCGATTTGAAAAAAATTAGCAACAATAGAAAGCTCGGCTCCTGCCAAACCTTGGGGGACCAGACGCCCCCTGCCGGAGGCTCTACGCAGGAATCGTTCGGTCCATGGCCCTTTACGGGGCGCCAGTGTGGGCGCCGACGCTGCGGCAGCAGCCGAGGGCCCAACTGAACGCGTGCCAGAGGGTCATGGCTATACGGGTGATCCGGGGGTACCGTACGATTTCCCGTGAAGCGGCGAGCCTCCTTGCTGGCCTGCCACCATGGGATCTGGAGGCAACAGTCCTTGCACGCATGCACGATCTGCGCATGGAAGTGCAACGCAAGGGTGAAAGTCCGCTGCCTGAACATGTCAAGGCGTGGCGGAAAGAGCTCCAGCGGGATCTCGTGATGGTGAAATGGCGTCAGCGGCTATCGCAACCCAGTGCTGGGCACGCCATAATTATGGCGGTAATGCCCCTTCTTGAGGCGTGGTTGGAAAGAACTCACGGCGTTCTCACTTTCCGCATGACGCAGGTCCTCACCGGAAATGGTAAGTTCGGGAGGTACCTGCATCGGATTCGTGCGGAAGAGACGCCCGGGTGTCGCCACTGTGTGGACCGCCCGGAAGACACGGTGGAGCACACGGTTGAGGTGTGCCCCGCTTGGGCAGAGCATCGCTGTGTCCTCGTGGGAGCGATCGGTGGCGGCGGCGGTAGAAGCCATGGTTCGGAGTGAGGATGAGTGGCAGGCGGTCGCCTCCTTCTGCGAAGCAGTAATGCTAGCAAAGGAGGAGGCTGACCGCATAAGGCAACGGCGTTTGGGCCCCAGACGCCGCCGGGATTCCGATCCTGACTTCCGGCCACCGTAGGCGCGGGCTTGCGGACGGTGAGCATTGGGTAGCTCGCCGTCCGGTCGTCTGGTAATCGTCCGGACCAAGCCCAGTTGTCGACGGCGCGCACTGTTCCCGCGCGCCTCAAGGAGTTGTCAGCAACCGTAGGGACCCTGCAGAAGGGTCGAAGCCAATCAGGGCCACGGGTTTGTGTCTGAAAAGGAAGGCTCTGACCCTGGTATGTATGGCGATGTAGGAATGGGGTAGGTTTTTTAGTTAGTAAGAGTCTGGCACTTGTTTTCCGCTCCGCCCAAGAGCGGGACTCGTCATTGGATGATTTTTACATACCATAAAAAAAAAAAACAAAAGAAAGCTGCTTTACTCTTGAGTGACATAGGCTATATTTTATGTACGCGGGCGAAGCCGCTGGCAAAAGCTAGTAGTCAAATAAAAGCCACCAAATGTTGCATAGCCATTAAAACCTAAGTAACATCCAAAAAACATTACATTTTTTCTGAATGATGAATATTCATTGTCATCTGTTCCTCAAATAACATTATTCTCTTCACCATTTGTTTCATAAGTGACATTGCAAACATTTCAGCAGTCGAGTAAAAAATTACCAACAATCAAATTTGAATCAACTTCCAAGCGAGTGCGACCATTGACTAAGTCTTCAGCCCCATTTTGGCTTTTATGTACTTAATAAACTCGTTGCAGAATGAAGAACATTTCATTTTTCCTTTGTCGGTTTTCAGCTCAATGAATTCAAAAATTGGACACAGAAGTGTGAAGTTAGCTTAGAGTCTGCGGCTAGAATATGCTATTTTATCCAGAAAATAGGAGTTTTGATAATCATTATGAACTTATCTTATGAAACTACCAGGTGAAGTCATAATTTTAGAACTCTGTACTGAATTTTATTTTATTAGCTAAAAGCTAACTGATAATATATCGCTAAATTTTGATTGTTTTAATTCCGTGGAGAGTCGATCCGGTACATGAAACACTATCGATGCGTAAAGATAAAATTAATAATAAATAAATAGAACTCAAATTAATATACGCATGTACGAAATGAATTTCTTTAAGTAAACATCAGCGAGTCCAATGATCTGTAGGTAGTAAGTACGCAGTGACTGACAACTTGGACTGGGTTATTAAACTCGCTAATTTATTTTTTAATTTTATTACTTGCTACTTTATTTTATTTATAATTTGCGTTCGCTCATCTATTGTTTTTCTATTATGTCTCTAATTACGGTAATCGAAAGGTTAAGTCCTTACTTGAGTTAAGAAATCTTCATTAAAATGTCAATTTTAATATAGATTTGAGTAACTGCCTATTAGGCTTCTTTATTCTTTAATCCAGATACCGAGCAACGCACTTAGATACCGGTCAGGCTTTTTAGAGACTGACAAGTCTAACAACTGTCAAAGATCTACGATTGACAATCGAAACCAATGGCTTTACCGTGTTCCAAGGGACAAGGTATTATGGATAAACTTAAAATGGATTACATTGGTACATGCCCGATTTAAAAACGGTAAAACCCTTGATGCGTCCGAGGCTCATCATAACTCATCATTGTCCAATTTTGTTTCTACTTGAAAACACAAGGATTAATTTCGAGTGCCATCCAAAAGGGTTTAAAACAGGTTCTACAATATTAAACAGACTAAGGTTTCCGTAATTATGTAAGTTTTTGCAGTAATACGCACCAGGGAAACATGAAGAAATGTTAGATTTGCTTAATGTGAGCTTTACATCTTGAGGATGTAATTAAAAATGTATAGTTATGTCATACTGCTCTAGTAGGTTTGCGGTGAAGCAATTTTGTGGATGAATTTGAGGAGTGTTACAACTTTGAGTAAAGATGAAGATGTATACTGTATAGTTATTAAAGAAGAGTATTTCATTTAGTATACTCTTACGTCATATTATACCTAAAAGTCATTTTATATTTATATTATTTGGTCAAAATAATAATAACTGTCTATATCAGAAAAAATACACATCAAAAGATTCCTTAAAAAATCTTTCTTTTTTTTGTTTATTCTATGGCCCACGGCTGGGCCAAGATTCCGCTTTCTCCTTCCAAAACCTTTCTGTCTAGGGCTATATCGGGGCCAAGTGTGTGCCGTGAACATGATCAGATCGTCAAATCATTTTCACCGTAGTCAACTTCTCGCAGGCATCCAGTGAGTAATAATAATTTGTTTTTATCTTCTTACATCTATCTTTATAGGTTTTTTTATCCCCAATGCGATAAATGTGCTTGTCTTATTTATGTTAATTTATAATACCTAAAATAAGTAATCCTCGCCCATTGAATATCAAATTCATTTAAATAAGAGTAACATTTTAAGAAGCATTTTGTGTGTAATTTTATATGTAGTTAACTACCTACGTTTATTTAGGAACGCTTAACTGTATCCAAAAACACATAAAACCCTACATTGATCCGAACCCAGCAGTAATTCGCATAAACACTTTACGAATCTCTTAAAACCCGTAGTACCAGCACTTCAGAAGCACCTTAGAGCTTACGCGAAATTAAGTAACTCCCCGAACTGGGCAGTTCTGGTGCAGTTAGCGTTAATGGGGAACATTCCTTCCTCGGAATTCCTCGTTCGCCTATTCCCTGGGAATTTTCCCGACAGCGCAGAGAAATTTTTCTGTTCTTGTACTTAGTAGACACGTTATTACTTCATTCCACGAAACGCTGGATTTAGTTTCCGTGGATCGTCTTTTCAGGGATTTTTCTAAAGAATGTTTAATGTTGAACTAGCGTTTAGATTGTGTTTTATTTCTGTTCGTTTTGTGGAGCACTGTTTTTATATAACTTAATCGTGTTGTTTAATGTTTCTAGTGAATGGTACCGAGCACAAAGATTTTTAATACTTTATGTTAGGTACTCTAAACAATCTAAGTAAAATCAAATTAAAATAATACATGTTCTTGAATATAGGGTGACTGGTTTTAATTTTAATTAGTGACCAATACTTAAAATACATACGTGATTGTAGTCATGATAACGAACAACTTTTACTACAGGACGAAACCTAAAATCTCGAAAAAAGTGAGCCAAGTCCAATACAGTTTTCCGCAGTTAATGAAACATAAATGTACTAAATAAACATATCTGAATCTGAATGTGACCAGCAGATTCTTTTTTTGCGATTTCAGGTTTTGTCCCACGTAAAAATTGTTTGTTATCATGGCTACAATCACGTATTTTAGTATCGACACTAGGCAGATAAATAAATATACAAATTAACAAAATTTTTGTAAGTAAAATAAACTGAATAAAAATAATAGTATCTATTTAGGGACTTGCAAAAAAACAATACTATTTTTCATAATAAAATATGAACTTAAAAATCCATTAAAATTTACAATAACGTCTTAAGTCTTTATTTTTAAGTGCAAATGAAGGTATTCCCGTGTCGCAATAAAGATATTCTTTGGTTTATTTTCAGGAAAATATCCTTAAGGATGTTTACAGGACATTTTCTCTCATCTTCTTTTCTATTACATTTTTCCTTGAATTTTGCTTATTTATTTTCGTTCAACATTTCGTAAAAATTTAATTTTCATTTGATGTTGAATTCTGTTTAAAATGAGTATTATTTGTTCGGTGAAATCTAATCTATTTTACACTGAATCGTATAATAATCACTCTTTTTTTCATCATCATTATCATAATTTCAGCTGAAATACGTCCACTGTTGGACATAGGCCTCCCCCAAACAGATTCCAGCAACCCTGGCCAAGTCATCAGTCCACCTTGTAGGAGGCTTGGAAGGCCTCCTACAAGGTGGACTATTACTGGCTATTACTTCCTTCCATTGCCATTACTTTTGTCAATTTTCGAGTTATGTCGTCAACCTTGGTTTTCTTACGAATATCTTCATCTTGTGAACTCTTGCGTTTCTTTGCGGAATCTTTTTTACCTACACTCAAAGGTTTAAATAAAAACCAGAGTCAGGCAACTATATAGTAATTTAGCATCATGCTGAACTGGGCATATTTGGCATAACCGTATATTGTTTTTTTTACCAGCTTTTGCCCGTGTGCATAATATAGCTTATGTCACTCAAGAACAAAGCAGTTTTTTATTAATGAAAAATTTTTAACAATCGGACCAGTAATACTATCAGAGACAAACAAACAAAAAAATTAAAACGAACTTTAGTTCAGTGTAATATTTGTGCAGATGTTTGTTTAACTTACGTATCAAATAAATTGGTTATCCTTCTTACTTTCCAATGCTAATCTTCGTCATTGCTTATTAAAAACCCAATCTTGGCCTCTTCCATCTAACTACTGCTACTTATTTTGACCAGATCATCAATCAACCTGTATCGCGATCTGCATACATTGATAAGTCCAGCTTAACAGCTTGGCCACTTAAAAACCTTTCACTCACTCTTTTTTCTCAACCATTAAAGATAAATGAAACTTTTTAACCAATTCCGCTCCGAGCTCAAACTTTTCCTATTACGAAAATTGTCCTGTAAGCACAATAAATTAATGACGAAGCACTTTGAGTGCCTGTGGTTGCAACAAAAGTTATATTAAATAAAGTTTCTAATTCCTCATTTACACGTGTGGGTTGCTGTTTAAGTTCACCAATTTGTAATATATTGTATTCAAGTACAAGGAGGAGGTAAAAAAAACCTAGCAAACACTTGCTTGCTAGGTTTTTTGGTGGGCAAAAATCATAAAATGAAATTTTCCGGCCTTTTGGCGAAGCGGGAGATAATGTCAGACTTTTACTGACTAAAAACCCACTTCAATCTTTCTTTGCCTTCTAGTCACTTTCACATTAACCATGGCCCCCAAGACAATGGCCCTGCTAGGACCCTATGGTTTGCTGACAACTTATTGAGGTGCACAAGAATAGTACGTGCCGTCGAAGACTTGGGCTCTGTCTGGACGGTTACCGGACGGTCGGACAGCGAGCTACTCAGTGTTTGCCGAAATACTCGCTGGTCTGGATACACTTAAATTTAAATTTTGTTTGTAACATTTTCATAATGGTTGGTTTCGAGAGATGGTGACTACTTTGCACCCCAAAACTTAGGAGATAGAAAAAAAATTGCAAATTGAAGTTCGAAGGTAACAAACAAAAAAACACACCACCGAATAACAAACCTTCCGTTTTTGAAGATGTTTACGACTGTATCTAGCAGATACAGATATTACTACAAAAGCATACATTTTAGTATCTCCAAACATTTCCTTAGCCCAAACTGCAGCAACACCCACACATAAATTCAACACACCAAATAACTTCAATAGTCAAACTAACAAAGAAAACAGCACTTCCGAAACACTCATTCGTAACAGAATTTATTTGACAGAACAACAGGAACATGTCGCCTTGTCGCCTTGTCGCAGTGTCACGCCACGAAATTGTAAACACAAAACACGGTGTGGTTACATTGTTTGAGAAAATTGAAAATTTTCACAGAACTGAGCAAACTGTAAGGAAATATCGCTCAACTTACGTGAAACGTCTTTTCATTTTGGACGGCTTTATTGTACTTGATGTTGACAGGAGGCGCGTTGGAATTAATTAAAAGGTAAGAAATATGCACGTTGGTGACGCTAGATGGCGTTCGGAGTAGCGACCGTAAACGTACTTTTTGCAATAAGAGTTTCAATTCTTGAGACCCAAGCGAACATCGGCGTTCACACACTTATTGTCTTTCTAATAAGTCTCTAATTGCCGTACTCGAAAGGTTAAACGAGTTTATTCATTTCATGGTCACATAAGCTTTGCTTAACTTGGGACTAGACGACGTTGTGTGATAGTTGTGGAAACAAATAAATAAATAAATAATGGTGCATAAGAAACATAAATTTTGTTCACATAAAGAACACTCTTGAAGCAATCGTCAAAATTGAAACAAAAGAGGCACGCCACTACACTAAAATGAAAATATCATAGAAGCTCACATAAAAATAGTAATAAATAAACTTATATCGTTTGAAAGCAGTGGACATTCAGGCCCATTTTCCTGTGATACCGCGTAAATACGACCCGTTGGGGAGCAAAACACATATAAAACGAATATATTGTGTCATTTTTGTCCTCTATCATATCCTTGGGCTACACGGTCATTATTGGGCAGTATAAAACCGAATTAGAGTCGCTAATTACTGAAAGCTTTGTTTTCGTATGATAGATTATGGTTTGGAGTTTTCGTTAATTTCATCCAAAACTAAAGTCATTATAACATCTCGACACGTAAAAGCTATTTTACGCCGCAAGTGTTAATATAATAATGAATTTATAACTCTGGACAGTTGGACTCAAACTATTTATAGGCTGGCAAGAATTAGAATAGAATAGAATAATACTTTATTGTACACCAAAAAAGTAACAATTCGAATAAACGATTCCATCGACTCGATTTTTTCGATTGTTTTGAATTCTGGTAAATATGAGCATTGACATAACAATTATAGTTTGTCACAATACGGAAAAAGAAATCAATTTTGTGAGTGCAAGTTTAGTCGTGTCTATTGATAAATATGTGACAAAAATAATAGTCCAGTGCAAATAGCACCGTTAACGATAAAAAGTGGACCTAAATAGTAGTAGAATGAAACCCATTAGAAAAGGAAGATAATATAGCAAAAATTTAAGGAAAAATAAATTACGGTCGATCTGAAGTCGGGAAGTGGATGGGTGTGCGCTTTTAAGAGGAAAAAATGGTTTATCTCTAATTCCGGCAAAACTACTGGTTTTATGGAAAAATGTCTAATAGCAAACTTGTAGATCATAGAAAGATCTACCACTTTTGTATTTACACTTTTTCACATAGCCTCAAAATCTATGTGAAAAGTCCAAAAAACCGAGTTTTTGAATTTAATTTTTATCTCCTTTAAAAATTACTTTTTTTTCACAAACTTTGGTGAGAAGTTTCCTTTTCATGTCCCAAACTTGCTATAATTTTTTTAATTAAAAATATTCACAGTTGCTCTTTATTTTGACTTAACATCGAAAAAACAGCCTATTTTTCAATCGAAAAATCTCACGTTAAAATATGTGATTTTTTAAAGAACTTTATTGGCTTCTTATTCATTGGAATCTTTACTTTTTGATGGTGTAAAAAAATATATACATTACTATAGTAAATTTTCTCAGAAAATGCGAAAAACTAAAAAAACTCGAATTAGAAATTTCTTTTGTTTAATCATTATTAGTGACCCGCTCCAGCTTCGCAGGGGTGCAAAGGTGATATATTATACCTATAAACGTTCCTCTGGAATCATACTATCTATTAAAAAAAACCGCATCAAAATCCGGTGCGAACTTTTAAAGATCTCAGCATACACAGGGATAAGCAACTTTGTTTTATACTATGTAATAATGTACTGAGGTGTTTATTAAATTTTTTATAAGATTTAAAGGGGATTTCATGTTGGAAATGTGGCTGCTGCAATTGCGTATGCTTACATAATGCTCCAATGTGGAAGAACAAACCTACGAGGAAGTTAATGATTCAGATGATGAATTTCATCATCTGAATCGTAAGTTTGTAAGTTTTTCGAATTTAACCATGAAGAAATGCTATCAAAGAGACAAAAACTAATGGTAAAAACTAATAAATGATTAGAATGTAAGGTAAAATATATGAGGCAAGATTATATTATTGAAACATATGTAATGAATATAAATAACGTTGACTGCTCAAACGAAGCTAAAATTTAATAAGACAACGTTTTTACTGCATAAAATTGCAGCAATCACATTTCCTACATGAAATACCCTTTAAATCTTTTATAAAAAATTTAATAAATACCTCAGTACATCATTGCATAGAATAAAACAAAGTTGCTTATCCATGTGTATGCTTAGATCTTTAAAAGTAAAAAAATTCGCAACGGATTTTGATGCGGTTTTTTTTTATAGATAGTATGATTCCAGAGGAAGGTTTATAGGTATAATATATCACCTTTGCACCCCTGCGAAGCTGGAGCGGGTCACTAATAATGATTAAACAAAAGAAATTTCTAATTCGAGTTTTTTTAGTTTTTCGCATTTTCTGAGAAAATTTACTATAGTAATGTATATATTTTTTTACACCATCAAAAAGTAAAGATTCCAATGAATAAGAAGCCAATAAAGTTCTTTAAAAAATCACATATTTTAACGTGAGATTTTTCGATTGAAAAATAGGCTGTTTTTTCGATGTTAAGTCAAAATAAAGAGCAACTGTGAATATTTTTAATTAAAAAAATTATAGCAAGTTTGGGACATGAAAAGGAAACTTCTCACCAAAGTTTGTGAAAAAAAAAGTAATTTTTAAAGGAGATAAAAATTAAATTCAAAAACTCGGTTTTTTGGACTTTTCACATAGATTTTGAGGCTATGTGAAAAAGTGTAAATACAAAAGTGGTAGATCTTTCTATGATCTACAAGTTTGCTATTAGACATTTTTCCATAAAACCAGTAGTTTTGCCGGAATTAGAGATAAACCATTTTTTCCTCTTAAAAGCGCACACCCATCCACTTCCCGACCTCAGATCGACCGTAATTTATTTTTCCTTAAATTTTTGCTATATGATCTTCCTTTTCCAATGGGTTTCATTCTACTACTATTTAAGTCCCTTTCAAAAGCTATTTGCACTGGTCTATAACACCAAAAGACTATTGTAACATTTTGAGTTACTGACGTTTTGGAGACAATGTCTGAATTAACACTTTATACGAATATTTTTTCACTGACGGTTCGAAAATACATTGTTTAGTACAGATAAATAAAATATGTAATTATTTGGGCGTTAAAAATCTATTTACTTACTATGCTTCATTTATTAGGCTTTGGGTAATTTTCCTTATATTTCTTTTTCGTTATTATTTAAGGTTTCGAATAATTTTCTTTTTATTTTATTTTTTATCAGACTGTACACAACAACAAGTTCAATAAAGGTAATGACCGCATCGTCAGTGAAAAAATAGTGAAAATAAAATGTGTCAATTCGGACACTGTGTCCAAATCGTCAGCAACTTTACATTTTTGCCATTTCATTGTAACAATTGTTTGACCCTCATTAAACATCTCAAATGCTCCAGACCTATTTGTCCCATGGTTAAATATATCCATTAAATTAGAGCAAGGAGCACACGGCTATTAAAGGGTAATAGCCCAGGGCTACAAAGACCACTCCATTACTTCCCATGAGTGTCGTTAGAAGCGACTAAGGGATTTTAGACATTAGGAAGACGGCAAACGACTTTCACCTGTGTACTAATAAAATAACAATAACTAATCTACCTACCACTGAGAATCTAGCAATGGGTCATTTAGAACTGTATTAACAGTTACTAGGAATATAGAAGATGATACTACAATGCCTAATGCAAATAACATTGGTGAAGTAAAACCAATACAACCAGCCAATAATTATCTCTACTTAGATTTATATACGCAATTCCAAATACTTCCGAACAATAAACAAACACCTAATATATTATAAGAGAATGCAATAAAAGCGACGTTCTACAAATTATACTTCAACAAAATGCAGTCAAGCTGTTATTGTTAAATAACTCCTACCGTACTCCGCACACAATTTCGAACCTAATAACTTAAGTAATACAGTCAAAGTTCGCGTGTGCGTTTCGAGAATTTAATACCAAATAATTAACGGTACAAAATTGCCAAATGTTGGTATAATTCACCGCATTGGTAGTATCGGGCCAATCCCGCGCTAACATTACATTATTAGGGATCATTATCATTAATATGTGGCAGGATATTTGACTGCCAACTACCGCTTGGGGAGCATGCGGCAAAAAGAGAAACTGTGGGGACAAATTTAAATTAGCACCTGCTTTGACTAGCTGCAGTTAAATATTCATGATTTTGTGGTGATTGAAACGTTTTGGTTTGAAAATGGAATTGTAGACTTTGATAATGAAACAGACAAATACAAAGTTGATACGAGAGATGGGCTATCCTTAAAAGAATCATTATACACACCAATATGAACAAGTTTTACCATCAAACATGACCAAATGTATGGAGCAGCGGGTTTTTTTCTCGTGATTTTTGGTTTAGTCTCATAGTAAAAGTTGTTTATATTGAAGTGTACAATGATCTTTTTTAAGAAAAGCCTGACAAATCTGTCGTATCAATTTTGTTTATGAAAGTCTACTTCAGACATTCTCTAGCAAGAGAAGATATTATCCAACAATTGTTCATAAATCAGACTGGATAAAAGAGATATCGCGGGTCTCAAACCATAGGGGCGTATATGCAAAAATGTGATTTTTCGTTTTTAATGCCCTTGGATTCTACTACAAGCGATACATCAACTGGATTTTTTTTATAATTTTATGTTTATTACTTTTTGCACAAAAAATAAAATATTATTTGGCGTAAGCTGGAGAGTCTACAATTATTTTTAGACCAAATAGCCGTATAATAGACGTAAGAGCAATATTATTGCATATTGGGGCAGTTTCGACGTGCCATAGAGCCGTAAGTGCGTAAGACTTTCAATTATATTGTGATACAAGGAAAGCATGTCGGACCATACAGGCGTATAAACATACTTCTACGTTTTTTTAACTTAAAAAAGCAATCTACGTCGAGCTATGCAGGCGTATGAACATACGACTGTTTTTTTTTAAATAAACCCTACCTTTTTTTGCTTTAATTTGAAATCTTTTGTCGAAGGATAAAGGCGTATGAACATACGACTTGTTTTTTTTAAAAAAAAAAACTATAACTTTTTATGGTAGACTAAAATCATTCAATAACTAATCTCGCTCTTGGGTAAAGCGGGAAACAGTTTCAGACTCTTACTGATTAAATACCTCACCCCGTTCCTTCTTTGCCCTTCGCATTGGGGCCAAGCCTTCCTTTCAGAAAGAGGCCCCAGTAGACTTCGACAGAGACCCTTTTACAGAGTCCCTACGGTTTTGCTGACTGCCGGTACTCCATGAGGCATGCGGGAACAGAGCGCGCCGTCGACGACTTGGGCTTGGTCCGGACTATTAACAGACAACCAGATGGCGAGCTAACAATTGCTCGCAATTCGCAAGCCCACGCCTACGGTGGCCCGAAATCGAGATCGAAATTTCGGCGGCGTTTGGGGTCGTCCTTAGCTAGCATTATTGCTTCGAAGAAGGAGGCGACCGCCTTCCACCCCTCCACGCTCCCGACCATGGCTTCCACTAAAGCCCAGTGCGAGAGATCGCCGCCGCTGCTCGCCTCTACGAGGGCACAGTGATGCTTCTCCCAAGCGGGGCACACCTCTATCCGGGTGAGTCACACAGTGGCGACAGTCGGACTACTCTTTCGCACGAATCCGATGCAGATACCTCCCGAACTTACCATGTCCGGTGAGTACCTGCGTCATACAGAAAGTGAGGATGCCGTGAGGTCTTTCCAGCCACGCCTCAAGGAGGAGATTTACCGCCAGAATTGTGGCATGCAAAGCACTAGGTTGCGATAGTCCCTGACGCCGTTCTACCATCATGAGATTCCGTCAGAGTTGTCTGCTATGCCGCGACTTGTCGTGGCAGCGGCCTTTCGCCTCCACGTTGCACCTCCATGCGCAAGTCGTGCATGCGTGCAAAAACAGTTATCTCCAAATCTCAAGGTGGCATGCCAGTAAAGAGGCTCGCTACTTACTACAGGACACCGCGGGGTATCCCCGGATTCCGGATCATCCGTATTACCATAACCCTCTGGCATGCGATTACTGGGCCCTCCACACTGGCGCCCCATAAAAGGCCATGGACCAGACGATACCTGCGCTGAGCCTCCGGCAGGGGGCGTCTGGACCCCCAAGGTTCGGCAGAAGCCATTCCGATTCAACTTGGACGCCCGACGCCGATGTGAATCCTCCTACAATTAGCTGGGAATTCGGCCTCAGACTTGTCCAGCGCCACCCCGACTCCCAGCTGCTGGACCCTGCCAACGGCTATCGCAACCCGCGTGTCGCTAGTTCAACCACTGCCTGGTTTTAACCAAGGAATAAAAATGACGGTTTGACAAGTTTTGTATACATAATATACTATTGATAAATCAGCCCTGAATTTCTTTTAAGGTAATTTATTTTATTTTTTATAAAAATCAGATCAGATGTAACGCCTTTATAAGTTTCAAATTATTAATTTTAATATAAATTCTAAACATGTTTTAATTCTTAAAAGTTTTCAAGATTAACCTTTATTATATTTCAGCTCCATTTCAAATGTTTGTGGTTTTTAAGTTATTTAAAATAGTAATGTTCATATTTATGAATAAAATTTATTTATCAAAAGCTTATTTCTCGTTTCACACACGAAAATATTGTTTAATTACTATTTATCATTTCCTTTTTTAAATTGTAAAACAAAACTTGTTTATACTTCCTTTTTGAATTAAAACGCTTCTCAATGTTAATGACAAGCCAGAGAGGCGTATGATTTTTTAAATTTACGTAAATAACGTTAATTTTTATTAGTTATCATTTTTAAATTGCTATATTTGAAGTCACTAATTAAGAAATAATAAATATTGGTATAAATATTGACAATTTGAGAAAAAAGGTTTTACGTCCATAAATGTCATATATTTCAGTAAGTATTTTGACGTAGCTTTACCGTATAGTCGTCATGCTATACAGACGTATCAAACAAAAACTAGTGTTATAGAGTAAATACCTAGAAATTATGAATCCTATATTAACTGCAGCATAAATATAAAGCTACATGCAAAAAAACAACGTGTTGGCTCAATCACAGGAAAAGTTATTAAGTTTTTTATCTCTCCTGAAAAGTAGGGGTTTTGTGGATACGCCTCTATGGTTTGAGACCCGCGATATTACTGCTGAACTCAAAAAGTAATTACATACAGATCTACAAAGTTAGGATAAATATAAATCCATATAGCTATTGTCGGCCGATGCCCAACATAAATCAGTCCCAAGCTTAGTGAAGCGATTCAGCAAAACGCTCTACTGACTTATAACAGGAAATATATGTATTTGACCTATATATTACATTGCCCAGTTTTTGTAAACGGCCAGTCGTAAGATCTGTAAATACCAACACTATGCATGAACGAAAGGGTCTATTTAATCTGGCTATCTTTTTGAAATTGGCCAGGAAACATGATCTCTCTTAAATATGGGGATCCCAGGATTTGGGGGGACGTACTTGTTAATGAAATGGGGTTGGAGAGGTCTTGTTATGGTGGGATAGGTTCGGCCAATTTTGATGTATTGGGTTTCATATCAGGATAGGTCAATGTTAGGGTTACTTGAATATATCAGCATGGATTGTTATTTGTTTGAAGATAATCTATAAACACAAAGAAATGACACGTAATAAAACCAAAAATAGAAGTCCTTGTATATTAGAGGAAGTTTGAAATTGGCGTCTGTGACAGAAAAGTTGAAGGAGAATCGTTTGTCTTGGAATGGTCATGTAAAGAAAGCAACATGAAGCACATCTTACTAAAGGGGTTTTTAATATATATTATGTGGATGGATGGAGAGGGACAGGGAAGCCAAAGAAAATACGGACGGATTGTGTTAGGAGTTACATGAAGAAAAAGGAAGTTACTGGTAGCATAACGGGTCACGAGGCTTATTGAAAGAAGAACATGTGTTGCACCGAAGAAGGTAAGAAGATGATCAAAACTCCTTGTAGCTCTAAGAATATATTGTATAGATGTCATACATGAGTTTTATTTTCGTTTCAAATAATATTTATGAAATCATGGATCTGATCTAGCAGATCCATGATTTCACAGAAACCATTAAAAGCGGTAACAAAAAAAGACAGGACAATAAAGAGTATATCTATCTATCTATCCAATAAGGTCGACATACTCATGGTTTTAGAATGCATAGCAAAATAAGTTTGAAATTAGTCAGTAAAAATTTGGCACGCCTTTTTGCTCGATTCATAAAAAAATGATGATTTCCTATGTGAAAAAGAAGTACTAAAAGCAAATATCTCTTACGATATTCACCTCCTCCACCAAACTATATTCTGAAAAGAAATATTGCGATCGGAAAACCTAAAAGCTCCCGTTGCATTTCACAATCCGCTTTCAAACTTGGAAGGATTAATATCCTTCCTTAATCCTCCTACAAAGAAAACTTCCAAATACCCTATGACGTAACGAGAGGTTCAGGAATTCGGAGGTTAGATGGCAGCACATAAAATACGGGATGATGATAGTAATAAACTTCTGGATGGATAAGATGGAATTTATCTTTACGATCTCCGTCCTTTATGTTGTGCACTACTAAGTGATCAGTGGTTACCGTATCGGCGTATTTTAACCAAAGTTCTAGTTGGTTAAGTTTAAGAGGTTTTCTTTAGGCGCCTTGATCACACGTACTGAATAAAAGAGCGAGACAGCATAATGTTGCTCGTGCTGTCTCGCCTGTTTTCTCAGTACATATAAAGATTGAAGGCGTTTTTTTAAGTGGGAAATCAAAATTACTTCTCCCGGTCTCGAGTGGCATGGAAGGGTCTGTCTAACTTTTACTGACTAAAATTACTCTCCTATCTTCTGTGGCTACTTTTAATTTTAGGACCTTGGGTTTTTTTTTCAGAATGGCTACAGGCGCTTCGATCTTGTTGGGCCCCTACGGTTTTGCTGATTCCTCCTTGAGGCGCACATGGAACACTATGTGCCGTCATCGACTTGAGCTTCGTTTTGACGGTAACCGAATGGCTGGACGGCGAGATACGCATTGCTTGCCGTCCGCAAACACACGCCTGCGGTGAACCACCTACCCCGTTCCTACCTTGCCTCTATACTAGGGCCACAGCCTTCTTTTCAGTTGATTTCGCCCCTTCTTCAGGGTCTCTAGGGTTTTCTGAGAACAGTGCACGCGTCAACGATTCAACTTGATGCGGACGGTTACCAGACAACTGGAGAGATACCCATTGATCGCCGTCATGCTAAGCTACTGTTCAAAATCACGCATTACAATAAATACTTGTCTTTACATTTGAAGAGATTACGAGAGCCGAAAAATATTAGTTCATTCAAGCATTATTCATGTCTACTACCTAGCAACATACTAATTAAAATTAATATTTGAACTGTAGCCAACTTGTAATAGAATCGATGTCGATATTGGAAACAAAAGCTTAACAATCCAACAGATCGTAATTAATTTTCACACTAACGGATCTGTTAGAATCTGATATCACATTATATATTCCATTTCTAAATTAGATAATTATTTATCCACTGACGAGATTGTTGCATTTTGCTATCTATATGTTACTATTTCTAGGCACGCTAACTAGGGTATTGGAAAATGAAGCCTATGGATAAAGTAACAGATTATATTTTGCTTTGAAGTTTAAATGCTTGGGTATAAGCGGTAAGTGGGTGTCATGATCAGATACACGTTACACCGGATTTATGTTCATAAGGTTTTACTAAAATCATAGACCATGTTTCAACTACGTGGAATATTTTACTTATGGTAATACATACGATAATTTGATTTTCAGAAACACATTTTACCAGATTCACCGTTTCGCCTTTTATTTTTATATTAGAGTTCTGAGAAGAACACAATTGTAAACTACCACTATGTTGCCGGGTTTTGGTACAGGCCATGATCTGGAGCGAGGAGGGGTGGCAGGCGGTCTCCTCCATCTGCAAAGCAGTAATGCTAGTAAAGGATGGAGCCTGACCGCATGAGGCAACAGTGCTCACGCCGTAGCCGCCGCCGCGATTCCTATCCGGCTTTCCAGCCACCATAGGCGCTTGCGGACGGCAAGCAATGAGTAGGGACCCAGGAGGGTCAAAGCCTCCTGGGGAAAAGGCTAATGTGGAAGTGTACACCAGAGTCGTGGAATGAAGGCAAAGCTAGAACGGGGTGGGTTTTTAGTCAGTAAAAGTCTGACACTATCTCTCGCTCAATTGCAGAAGATGTCATTAAATGATTTTTACTCACCATAAAAAACCATTGTGTTGTCATTTTTAACCCAAAGGTCATCTGATAGAGCCTACCTTCTTCTATAAGCTCAGCTTCAGCAAGTCAGCTTATGTATTGAGCTGTACATGAAGTTTAAATAAATAAATTATAACGTTTGAACCAATTAATCAAAAAACGTGATCCGATGGACCGATGACGCGCTATGTGTTATGGGAACCTGATGAACGTACAACGTACAAGACTGGTTGTTTAAATGGTGCCACTTGAGGAAAACCTATGTCCAACAGTGAACGTCTTTTAGTTAAAATTATGGCATATTAGTATTCCGATTCTGAAATAATTATTAAAATTACTAGTATTCTGATTAAACTCTTGAGCCCCAAGCCGACCCGGCATTCGCACACCTATTGTATTTCTATTAAAAGGTTAAAATACAAATTAAATTTTTCTGTTTCATTATTTTAATTCCTATAGAATAATCTGCCAGCATTCACTCATTTCCATCAGCTTGCACAGCCATTTAAAACCTGACACGTGGTGGCATAAAATATTAACACTATTTTAGTAGCCAACACGAAATTAGCTAAAATGTCCACTGTGCCACCAAATATCATTTTACATGTCAAGTGTACGGCAACAAAAGTAATGTTAGCGTGACTCTAATTGATGATATCTCTTTGCACCAGTGTTTTAGTCGCAGAAAATGAATAATATTGGAATCATTTATTCTAGGCAATACTTTTAATAGATAAAACAATATAATCTTATGCATAATCAGGGAGAACAATAGAAGAATACGAAAGAAAATGAGTAACTTTCTTAAGAGCGAATGCTAGTATAGAAGTAACTATAAAACACATTTAAGCCACATTAGGAAAAATCTATACTAATATTATAAAGCTGAAGAGTTTGTTTGTTTGTTTGTTTGTTTGTTTGTTTGAACGCGCTAATCTCAGGAACTACTGGTTCGAATTGAAAAATTCTTTTTGTGTTGACTAGATCATTTATCGAGGAAGGCTTTAGGCTATATAACATCACGCTGCGACTAATAGGAGCGAAGAAACAATGGAAAATGTGGAAAAAACGGGGGAAAATATTCATCTTTGAGGGCTTCCGTTGCGTGCGCTGCGAAAACGGTTCAAGATACCAAAAAAATATGTAGGAAAGAATTATTTCTCTTAAAATGATCTAAAAAAATGTCCGCGACAGTATATGTCTATCTTTTAAGATTAACTCACTAGAACCGTTTTTATGGGAATCAAATTTGGCCGAAATTAATGCATTATTACCAATTATTTGTTAGAGTTGTATCAACATAGTAATATTAAACTTTATCCAAATAAATGTGTTGTTGATTAAGAGTATCTAATTGTGAACCAAATTGCCTTTGACATCACTTATTTCCAATGAACATCTTAGAAGATATTACAATTTTAAAATAACTCCGATATAAAATTCACACGCGCTGCATGGTGTGCAAAATATGACGCTGCGCCTGGCCGGCGGGCGAGGAGAGGGTTTTTTATGGTAGGTAAAAATCATCCAATGACGAATCCCGCTCTTGGTCGGAGCGGGAAACAGTGCCAGACTCTTACTGACTAAGCTCCTCCCTTGCCTTATTCCCAGAGCCCCGGTATAACGCTTTCGCACCAAGCCTCGGCTGCAGGTTTCGACCCTGAAGGACCCCACAGTTTGCTAACACCTTGAGGCGCGCGGGAGCAGTGCACGCCGTTGACGACTTGGTCTCGGTCTGGACTGTTACCAGACAACCGGACGGCGAGTTACCATTGCTCACCATCCGCAAGCCAGCGTTTACAGAGGCCGGATATCGGCAGGATCGCGGCGGCGACGGCTACGGCGAGGTCGCTGTTGCCGCTATGCGGTCGGCCTCCTTCTTTATGAGCATTACTGCTTCGCAGAAGGAGGCGACCGCTTGCCATTCTTCTTCACTGCGGACCATGGCCTGAACCAAAGCCCGGCGCGAGAGGTCGCCGCCACCGATCACCCCTACGAGGACACGGCGATGCTCTTCTCAAGCGGGGTACACCTCCACCGTGTGCTCCACCGTGTCCTCCGGGCTGGCCACACAGTGGCGACACCCGGGCGTCTCTTCCGCACGAGTTCAGCGCAGGAATCTCCTGAACTTCCCATGTCCGGTGAGAAACTGCGTCATGCGGAAGGTGAGGACGCCGTGATGTCTATTCAACCACGCCTCAAAGAGGGGACTTACCGCCGAGATTATGGCGTGCCCAAGGGGGGGTGTAGCTCTGTGAAGTACTAGATAATTATGTTCTTTTAAAAACTAAATTGTCTAAAATAATATATAACAGAAACTGACACGGGCAAAGTCGTGGGTAACAGCTATAATTTATAAAGCTGAGGAGGTTGTTTGCAAAAGTAAAAATGATGCCCAAAATAACTATTCCACGCGGACGAAGTCGCGGGCACAGCTAGTAAATTGATATAGCCAATATTTATTTTTTTATTGGCTTATCTTTTTTTATCGTTTACAGCTTCTAGAGATACGTTATTACAATAACTAACTAAACCTTTTAAATATCGTACTAAGAGTCACAATAGCATGACAAAAGGTGTATGATGTATGATGCTTCGCATGATATGTTGTTCACATTTTTATATTTTACTGTTTTGTGAGCTAAAACTGTATTAAAATTGATGATAAAATGTATGACAAAAAAATAAATAAATTAAATAGTTAATAATTAATTATTTAAGATAAACTAGGTGCTTAACTCTTTGAACAGATGTATTATATAATAAAAACAATAAAAGTGAACCCTAATTAAACATTTTTTCCACTTTTTGTTTTTGCACTTTGTCGGCGTGATTGATATACACATCGGTACCAAATTTCAGCTTTCTAGTGCTGACGGTCAATGAGATTATCCACATATGGACAAAGAGACGCACAGATATGGCGAAACTTGGGTTCCTAGTTGCCTACAGAAACCTAAAAAAGAAAAGAGCAAGATCTTATAAATCTTTGACATTTACAGCAGACAAACAACTTTATTTTCGTAAATACAGCGAATACATATTGATCCAGATTGTATTCATGCTGAATAGAATGAATAAGGAATTACACGCAAACTGTTTGAACCCTAGATGAATAGGTGTGGAATCTATTCAGAGTCCTTGCGCTAAGCGGTTCGGTTTACCGTACAAGGCTGTTTTAGTCTCAGCTTAGCTAGATATTCTATAGTAACATAGGGTCACAGTTCACCACATAGACGTTAAATACCTACCACGCCTTTTTCCTCGTCCTAGTACATCTGATCTGAAAATACCATCAAAAAGGTCTTTTTACGGATCCGTGCTTCAAAAGGAAAAAGCTTATAGGATTATTTTGTTATCCGTCTGTCTATTTAACACTTTATCTTGGGAACGCGTGGAGGTATCGAGTTGAAATTATAACCATACTAGCTTTTGTCAGCGGCTTCGTCCGCGTACATAAAATATAGCCTATGTCACTCAGGAATAAAACAGCTTTCTATTGTTGCTAAAATTTTTCCAATCGGACCAGTGGTTCCAGAGATTACCTCCTACAAACAAAAAAACAAACTTTACCTCTTTATTATATTAGTGTAGATTATCAAGTCTGCGATCTCTTGAAATTGTGAAGAAATCAAACTTCTAAGCATACGCGAAAAAAAGATATAGCCCTTTATGTTGCAAAAAATACATGTTTCAACACTCTCAAGGAAATCAAAGTTCATAGTGTACTATAACACCTTATTATTATTATTATATCTGTAGATATAGGCATGAATTGTTGTGAAAAACCTGAAAAATTGTTGTCGCGTCATAAAAAACTTTTTTTTTTGTAATATCAATCAGAAAAATTGTTTTGTGTTCTATTTGGGTATTCAACTATTTACATAATTATGTAAGTTTGTATAGGATCCTAAGAGCGGGAGTTCAACTCACACTTGTCCAAATTCGTTTCAAGTGGGTAAATATCTACTTATAGACATTTACAGATATAGACTTTTACTGCAACAATTTTTAACGAAGACTCCAAAAATCTTTTAAGCCAAGGAAGCGTGATTACAAACTAAATCAGAACTAAAGCTGACTCATCTGACACCAACAAAAGATTCCTTAACGTATATATAAAACAAAAACAAGTGTATTCGTGCCCAACGATAGTTCAGAACTAAGCGACGGCGGATGACAAAAGCAGCTACTTACAAAGAAAGAAGTGCCTTCGCGAAATCTTACAAAGTTATGTGATGAGCCCCTAACCCCCCTCTCCTCACCCCTACTTCGCGGGTGCTTCAAACGCGACCAGTTTTTTCACAGCTCGTTTGAACCGTGTCATGTTTTCGAATAAGTTTCGCTTATGTCTTTTTTTAGTGCGAAATTGTAATTGCTTTTTTTGCAATTTATTTGCTGTATTTAGAATTGTTGTATAAATCTGGTGGCTTATGATTGATGGCTTATAAGTTTGCATTGTTTGTTAGCTTGAAGTTTTAGTTTGTTATTATAAAACTATAACTTTTAACAGCAGTTTCGGTCGGGTAAAATAGGAAAATATTTTAACAGAACATATTCCTGGGGTAAATAATGTGTATACGAGTACCAGTAGGTACATCTTATGTGTATTCTCAAAATATGCTGAACCCAACCGCCGAGATCTCAACCCAGATTTACAGTCACCGTAAGCGTGGACGAGCAGACGGCGTGCTATTCCTACCTCGTCGTCCGGTAACCATCCAAACTGAATCTGATAAGTTGACGGAGGGTCTCTAGCCAGACTGCCCTAGAACGAGAACAGTCACCTAAAAAAGTACCTTTAAAAAGCATGTTTCATTCAAGAGACCTTTTAAAAAATAAAATTCACAACAGTACATTTTACACACAATTTACTATTCACATAGAAATACGTGTAAAACCAAGTGATTACATCAAGAATCCTATAACACCAATACACGAACTCGGCCGTTCAAATTTTAATTATTCAAAAGATAAGAAAGAATCATGAAAAGCGATTCCCCTTGGGACGGAAAAAAAAATTGAGCATTTCATTCGTTCGGCCTTTTTTAAATGAATAATTCCATGTATAATTTTTAGCAATAGATTTAAAATGCGTCGTTCCTTTTGAACTCCAAAAACGTTACTTAGATAAGATCCTTTTGTGAATTTCTGACCTTTTTTGTGTAAATGCGTAATTGGAGTATCTTTGAGGCGGCTTCAGAGGGGTGTTGTCTGAAGTCTAAGCTAGAAAATGATTATTTTACAATATATTGGAAATTGAAAATATACGGATTAAGAAGCCATTCAGAAAAAGTGTCTCTTCTGTATTATGAGGCGTTTACTTTACTAGTTCTCTAACTGTGGTAAAAATATAGCAAAGAAAATTACGGAACCAGCATAGTATATCATCAGCTTTACAATGTTCTCACTGCTGGGACTCTAGCCATGTAGAGAAAAATAGTAGTAGGAACACTCCTAGAGAGGACTCTAGGACTGTTCCTAGTACTATTTTTCTCTACATTCATACACAACACGTAATTTTCTATGAGAATTATTTCAATGCAAATATCAATTTAATTCATTTCAACGGTCGAGTTTATAATAAGTTAAAATGTAATTTAATTTTATTTTTTCCATGTGATCACAATTTTTTTAGATAAGTATACAAGTTGCGCGCATGCCAGTAAGTGTGAAATTCATCAAAATATTTTTTCCTAATTTTAATTTTTTTTTTTGTTCATATATCAACACAATATAAACAAATCACTCGAGTTGACAAAATGATTAAACCATCCTGTGTGTTGTGCGTATAAATTAAAGTTCAAAAAAATAATAAAGCATAAGCATAATCTACAAAAATAATATGGCGCCTATTGAAATCTACAGAGCATTTCAATCACGAAATTAACAACCTTTATCTGTTCTGCAAACAAGAAAGACAATACCAGTACTCAGGCAAGGTAGAACCTTTGTAACTCTCCTGAAAAGCAATCTTGCTCTTCTTGCTTATTGCACCGTCAAGATGCATTAAGAGATTTCCTCTACCTACAATTAGATCTCCGATCTTTGCCTCAGGTATAACAGAGCTCTTTCAAGTAAAAGGATTACTCTAAAACGTTGGGAGTAGCCTAGGGTCCTTCTAACTGGCTCGAATAAGCTCTTGTAGCTTAGTCCAGCCTGTGCAATGAATACAGTGCTCTTCATAGTTCTGGTTTGGTTACGCAATTTATTTATTTTGATTATCTATATATATAAAAGGAGAAACTGACTGACACATCAACGCACAGCCAAAACTACTGGGACTAGGAGAGTGAAATTTTGCAAAAGGCTTCTTTTTATGACGCAGGCGAACACTAAGAAAGGGTTTTTCAAAACTCTCAAAGGGGGTCTAAAGTCTGTATGGAGAACCCTACAATACACGGACGAAGTCACTGGCAGAAGGTTAGTTTTAAAATAAAACCTGTATGATGGTTTGAAAGAGCATGGAAATCAAAACTCAACTAAAACACACGATTTGGTATGGTACATTTTATTTTTAGACCAAATATGCCCATTACAATTTGTATCATCAAATTATTTAATCTTTATATATATCTTTAGGTATCTTTGAAAGTATACCTTCATGGCACAAGCCCCTTTCTTCTATGTAAGTCAGAAAATCTTTCACGACAAATATGAGCTGGCAATAAGACTCATACTACAAAAGGTCAATAGATCCGCGCACTAAAACTTTCGTTTCGGAACTAGCAAAGTAAGCAATATATTACGATAAAAGGCGATCTGCAGTAAAACATTAGAGAACAACGATAAATAGTACGAACCATAGACTAAAGAGACACCTCCAGTGGTCATAGCTGAGAGAATATCAAATCTATATTTTCAATACATTTAGTCGAAAACTCGCTCTTATTTCTACTGCTTTTAGGCAAGCAAAATATTATTTTCCACACTAGACCGGAAAAATGCGCAAATTGCCTCCACCATAATTTTCATTACACTTTACGCATTGGGTTGGACGCTAAGTAACCCCGACGAGTCGCGCGTCAATTCCCGTTTATTGTATAACTTTGTAGGTGTACTGAAAAACCTCGTTTCTTACACATGGAAATTTGGTTCGGGCCGATTCCGCCTGAGTCGCAATAGTATGATCTTTCTTGACTTCTTTCAAAATTTACAAATTTTTTTTATTCGCTTTAAAGTAATGCTTGACTGCAGTCCCACCTAATGGTAAGCAGTGATGCAAACGTTGATGGTGAGGCGCACTAGTTTACTAAGAGCCTATTCACTCTAGCTTTGAAGATACCCAAATTTTAATCGGATGAGTTTATTAGTAGGCACGCGGGGTCACTGTAGTACCACCAGATGGTAAGCTGTGATGTGGTTGACGACGAACTGAACTTGCTAAGGAATAATCTATTTACCCTTGACTTTAAGTAAAGACGACGAAGGACGATTGATTACACCTATTAGAAAATTCAGATTTTAGTAGTTCAAAAATTATAATATTTATAGGCTCGTGCGACAACTGGGAAGTTGCTATCAGGAAAGACAATCCTCGTCACGGAATATTATACTTCTCTGTATTCAAAACGTACCGATCACAGACAAGTACTAGTTTTTCTAACTACAAAAGAAAAGATATAAATACTGCAAAGAATGTAGTAGTTTTTATGATTGGATTTAGCGGATAAAAATATTTCAATTACAAAAGAAAAAGCGCCTAAAGTACATTCAGCCAATAAAACGTGAAAAAACCGACAAATTTATTTTCACTATCTGCCACTATTCAATTTTTGGCTACCGTAGGCAAAGGATACACAGCTAACCAATGGGTAGTTCGCTGTTCGGATGACCAGTATTCGATGCGCGCCTCGAAGAAACATTTATTCCGTAGTGGAAGGGCCCAGTAGGGCCGATACCTGCTAAAGAAACAAAATGAAACCTAAAGACCCACTGAAAGACCTAAGTAGATTTTTGTCAGTAAGTATCTGAAATGCTCTATCTATTTACTTCAAAGAGAAGCGAATGATTGCCAGCCTTAAAAAAATAAAATCTATATTGTATGACGTCTTTAGTGCCGTCGCAGTCATTCCGTGCTCTATGGCATGAACCGTTGACCGTCCGGACTTATAGGCTCCGAACCGGTACTGCGCTACTTTCCACGGCTTATGAGTCCAACACATGTTGGCAATGTGATAAACCCCGGTATCTCAACGTACGTATCTGCAAAATATTTGTTCAGGCCCCTAAATCTTTCGGTATCAAAACGAAATAAACTTTGATGCCAATTCGATTTGGACTCATGTTGATTTTGAAGTTTATGGCAGAGGAGGGTTTGATTGTTGACCCTTTGATCTTGGAGATGTTGATTTTTAGTTAAATCAGTTTATTTACTACGCATCCTTGTGCCTTGTATGTATAAGGTTTCAATCGAATATATTTACTGTAGACCAACGCGCCATAGCTACAAAAACGGGCGAAATGCGAGTCAAACTTGGTCAGGAAAATTTTCGTACTATAATATTATTGGAAACTTTTTTTAAATTTTAAATTTTATTGTTGTTATTAATGTAGGAGATATGTTGTAAAAAAAAAAATCTCACCACCACTAACAGTTTATGAGATTCCCGCTGACAGTCAGCCGGGCAGTAACTTTTTTTTTATATTATGAGGATTACATTACGTATGCGGAATTGCTCCGCATGCCAGGTTGCTACCCGGTATCAAGCTCCGTTTTTAGCATGCGTATTCCACGCATTACAATTAAAATTTGTGTGAAAAAACAATGCAGAGCAATCCCGCACGCGCGATGAAATCCGCATGTTATTAAAAATACTAACAGATACCTACTCAGACATACAACAGGAATGTAATAATAGGGTCCTTTTGGACCACATTCAATACAGAACCCTGGGGTGCTAAGACAGAAAACCTCCACAAGTGCCCGCAGGCTATAGTTCGCTTGCGGATTCGTCCGCAGTGAAGTCTGACACTGTCTCCTTGCTCTGCCCAAGGGCAGAATTCGTCATACGGTAATTTTTCCCACAATAAAAAAAAGAATACAGAACCCAAAAAACTACTTCACCTAATTGCAAATATTGCTAAAAAAAAATAATATTCACTAAAAATTCAGACCTTCTTTAAAGTTAAAATGCACAGGGTGCCATTTTAGATGCACTAAACACACGGGTTATAAAATCTGGTTTGTGTCTCTAGAAGAGGCAGGTTAAGTTTGATGGCACCCACCAGTCTACTGAGCAAAGATGTTACTTTGTCCAAGTACTGAATAAAGTTAGCGGAATATGCAGTATACGGTTAAGTGCTGATAAAAATAAGGTTTCCGCAAGTTAAGTAACGATATTGTATTATGTTGCAAACTTTGTATTGGAAGCCTGAAAAGGTCGCAAACAGTGTATTAAAATATGACGATGGAATAAAGTACTGAATCTGCCACACCATATTCTAAGAATCTATTAAGATTGTATCTATATATCGATTTATATTTTATGTATCTTCTCTTTCCATCTATTCAAAAAGGATGACTCGCTTCGCTCGGGATTCTACTCTAGAATCCCTCACTTCACTCTGGATTCGAAAAGCGCCCTCTCCGTAAAAATATTATTTTGCTCTCTTACAATCAACTATTATTTTACAACATAAATAAAATCACATTAAGAATTTAAATTTGGGCGTCAAAACAAGATTAGTTCATATATAATGATATACTAAACTTTTTCTAAGTAGTCCGAACTTATAAAAAAGGCCATAGAGTTGTTCGTACACTATTCCAGTCACCTGATCGATAAGTTATCGTTCCATCAACATAATGTGGGACATCTCAACAACTTTAAGAAGCCCAAAAAGTTTTTTCCATAGTTGCGACAAACGCTGAAACTTGCTAACTGCCGATATGTTTTATCACACATCTTATTCACGTAAAAACTGAACCACTAAATTAGAACAAGTTAATGCTGTAAGAAAACGTTTGAGAGAACTCTAGGGCCGTACTTAACAGCGCTAACGGTCAATAAAAGCGATAAATTACTGGGGAAGCCGTGACCAGAACGTTTACCACAGGGTTGCCTGTTTGGTTCGAATTTGGGCCAGATTATCGAGGTTTTGGGGTTACCAAAGGAACAGTAGATTTTTAAGAAGAAAAAAAAATCCTTTATGTCTGCGAGATAAAGTACTAGTATTTTTTGCCAATTACCAATATTGTGTATGGTTTAAATCTAAATTGGTTGTTTTAATAATTATGATATAGCTAGCACTTTGCCAGCCACTCATTAAAAAAATGATTTCTTAACAATTAACAGACCTTTAATTATATTTTGAAAAACTAATAACGATAGTCTTTATAGTTCATTCGTATTAGAATATCTTCCAAATTTCAAGTTAATAACTCAAAAATAAAAATCCTCTATACACTATTTAAAATTCCTTAATTTGTTCTATTGACGGTAGTTCTGAAAACAAATAATGGCCACCAAGTTATTTTCTATGTTATTTTATTTTTGTAGTGGGCAAAGATCATCCAATGACGAATCCCCCCTTGCTTGAGGCAGGAAACAGTGTCAGACTCTTACTGACTAAACATGATTTTCTGTTTACTATTTGTGCTATCTTGCAATTATATTGGCACATCAAACGAGATTTTGCATACAAACAAAACCAAATTTTCTCTTGTAGCGCTCTTAACAGTTGAATTTTCAAAAACCCCTTGCTCGTCTACTTCATAAAAGGAAGCCTTGTGCAAAATTTCACGCTCCTATAAGTCCCAGTAGTTTCGAATGTACGTTGATAACATCATTCAGTCTCTCCTATTTATATATAAACTTATTTTTAGTGTGGTTTCGTTATTAATATGTCTATATTTGTCTTGAATGTTACCTTTCCATTTAAAATGGAAATACAATAGCAATAATAAGTTAATAGCAAGTAATCTTTTTACTATATAAAAAATCATCCAATGATGAAATCCAATGATGAGATCCAATGGTAAAGCTGTCAATGACAGCTCACCTGATCTTGACCTAAACGCAATTAATTCTCATTTTTCCAAATCTCCAGTTGTTCTGCATGACAACGTTAAATCTTCTACTATTCACAATCTCTCTAAACTTCCTCTGCCAAATTGTACTTCTTTCTCTTTTCACCCGGCCACAGAAGGAGATATAAAACGGGCCATAACATCGATATCTACGAAAGCTGTGGGTGATGATGGTCTTCAAATCCGGATGCTTCTTCCTATCCTGAATGAACTCACCCCTGTCATCCTTCACATCATCAATTATTCCCTTTTCACTGAATGTTTTCCTTCTGCGTGGAAGAAAGCGCATGTCCTGCCTCTACCCAAAGTCCCTAATCCCACATCAGTTTCCCAGTTCCGCCCAATTTCCATACTCCCTATCCTATCCAAAGTCCTTGAGAGTGTTGTCAGTAATCAACTGTCTCATTTCCTTTCCTCAAATGGCCTGCTGAGTCCTTTTCAATCTGGCTTCCGCCCTGGCCATAGCACAGTATCGGCACTAGTTAAGATAACTGATGACATCCGACTGGCCATGGAAAACAGGCTTCTTACGTTATTGGTTTTACTGGACTTCAGCAGTGCTTTTAATTCAGTTGATTTTGACATTCTCCTGGGCATCCTATCTTCTCTTAATATATCTCCTCCTGTGATTGTTTGGTTTAATTCCTATCTTCGTGGTCGCTCGCAGTCGGTGCGCTCAGGAGAGTCTTCCTCTGACTGGTGCGACCTATCTGCGGGTGTTCCTCAGGGTGGCGTACTTTCTCCTCTTCTTTTCTCTATTTTTATTAACGCTATCACAAAGGTATTATCTTCACATTACCATCTCTATGCAGACGACTTGCAGCTTTATCGCCACTTTAAACCTGAAGAGCTTTCTGACGCCATTAATGCCATCAATAATGACCTTAAAAATATCTGTCAATGGGCTAAAAGTTTTGGACTGTTGGTTAATCCAACAAAGTCACAAGCCATCATTATTGGTGGCAAATATTTTGTAAATTCTTTGAGTAACCATACACTCCCCCCAGTTTTGTATGACGCCGTCGCTATAGAATACTCAGAAAAAGTTAAGAACTTAGGAGTCTTCCTGGACTGTAGCTTGTCTTGGAAGACCCACATTGCAGAAGTAAGCAGGAGGGTGTTTTGCTCGTTTCAGTCAATAAAACGTCTCCAGAAGTTCCTGCCTTTCTCAACTAAAGTTACTCTTGCTCAGTCTCTTCTACTACCTATCCTAGACTATGCTGACGTCTGCTTCCTTGATGCGACTGATTAACTTCTTGATAAGCTGGAGCGTTTGCAGAATTTGTGTATCCACTTCATTTTTGGACTTCGAAAGTATGACCATGTGTCGGAATTTCGAAGACAATTGAAGTGGTTACCTATTCGGCAACGTCGGGATTGCCACATTCTTTCTTTTCTCTTCTCTGTTCTTCATAATCCCAACTCTCCTTTATATCTCCGGGAACGCTTTGAGTATCTTGTTCCGAGAGGAAAGCCATGTCGCTCTTCATCTTCTCTTCTGCTTCGTTTTCCTCCCCATTCCTCTAGTCGTTACGGTGGATCTTTCACTGTTCGTGCTGTGCGCCTGTGGAACTCTCTTCCTCACACACTACGTGCTAGCCCCTCGTTGGATGTTTTCAGGGGATGAATTAGGGAACATTTTCTGTCTACATGACTCATTAATATGTATGTATAGGTTTTATTTATGGTATATATCATATGGTATGTATGTTTATGTATTTTATACTTGCGCTTACTTGTGTAGTTTATTTTTAGATTTAAGTAGGTAGTTATAATGTTATTTTGTTAAGGGTATAATTTAGCTTTTATTTTTTGTGCACTTTGTAATGTCCTCAAGTCTTTCAAAATTTATTTAATTACGCTTTACGGTTTGCTGTAAGAAAACCCAATTTTGGGTTAAGCTCGCCTATGTACATCACCTGTTTTGTAAATTTGTATTTTGAAATAACAGTGTACAATAAAGAATATAAGAATATAAGATGAATCTCGTTCTTTGGCGGAGCGGGAAACAGTGTCAGACTCTTACTGACTAAACACCCCAAAGTTCCTTCTTTGCTTTTGGGGGTCAAGCCTTCTTCTCAGAAAAAGACCCTGGGCCCCAATAGACTTCACTCATTTTGCAGAGTCCCTACGGTTTTGCATATTTGTAACCGTTGTGCTGTGTCTGTCTCGAATAAAAATATTTCTATTCTACTCGAACTGAACTTGTGATTATAAAAATATTTTTTTTGAATCGTCAGCCTTTTTTTTATTCTATCCTAGACAGGCTCGCGTTTGACCACAATCTCACCTGATGGTAAGCTATGAAGTGGTCGACGATGGAGCACGCTTGCCTAGAAGTAACCTATTCACTCTTGACTTAAACAAAAAAACTAATTCTTGATTTTATACCTACAGTATGGATGAAGACAAACACAGCATAATTCTTCTTAAAGTTACCACATTGGCTCCAACTGCGACGATAATCACAAAAGAATAGGTAACCCTAAACTTATCTGATCAAAACAAAGTTAACGGTTATCATTTACACTTTAATGGCATTAACTCCATTTTAATATCGAAAGTGTTCCAATAAATCTGTCTAAATCTTGCAACCCTAACCGTCTTTGGTGGGAAGGCAAGCGTGAGCCCCTAGGTTATTTTACGATCACCGCATATGTGCCATCGACGGACGGCGATTCAGCATTTTGCGTTCTGAATCCGGTGACGAATTATTGAAGGTGCCTTTGTAATATTAACCTTGTTTTTCCTTTCTAGGTAAATGGATTTTATCGTATCGATCCCAAGAAGTTAGTTTGATCCCTTCTAGAATTCTCTACGCAGCGCTTTCTGTTTTTCTAGGCCAGTGTTTTGATTTATTTTTCTTCATATCCAGTCGTTTGATGTCGTAAATTCGTCTCTGTGTGTAATCGGTCCTTTATTGGTGGATTAGAAGCAGTTTATGGGGTTGTTGACTTCGTACTGAAGCGTAAATTACTTGATAATGCTCTATCACAATAGGGATATGGCAATAAGTCATTATTTGTTGGAAAAACATGGTAATCCAGTATAATAAAAACCGTTTGAGAAGCTTTGAGCAGAGAAATAAAAGCCTTAATATTTGATGAAAAATTAAATAGAATTTTTAAGCTTTGAAGAACATTTATTTTATTACACTTTTTTATTTCAATATAGTGGAAGCAAAATAATGCAACTTTTACTGAATTTGAACTGAATTGTAATATCTTTGTATTATTTTTTATTACCAGTTACATGTTATATATAATCTCCAGTGTTTTTTGTTTATTAGCAATTTAGGAGTCGCACTTTGATTTCCAGTCACGATAGGCGTGGATGCAGATGATGAACCATGGGTAGCTCAGTCCAAACCAAACCCAAGTCATAAAAACTGTAAGTCTAGCAGGGCCGAAGCTTATTGTGGTCATGGGTACACAACCAAAACCGTAAGTTTTAGTCAGTAAAAGTCTAGTATCCTACACCACCCTCGAGCAAGAAAAGTCATTGGATAATATCTACCTTAAAAAAATCATAACCTTTCTTGCAGTCGGGTAAAAATCGACTTGCAATAAAGATTATTCATATCCATAGAGCCTTATTACAACGCTTCGATAACTTCGAGTACTTCCACACATAAATCGTTAACTTGGACTTTGAAAGTCATTTCTAAGAAATGACTAATGGCAACTCACTCCAACTCTGCCTATTTAAACATTTGAATAGGAATTTCAAAAGGCTACGTTACAGTAGAGAGAGAAGTTTAAAAGGACTTTTGTTCTTTAAATTGGTGAGTGCATTGGTGCATGGTCGGAAATTTAATATGGAAATAGTTTCCGAAATAAGTTTGTATGATCAAAGTTGGTACTAGGGCTGCATTTTTTAAAGAGTTATCTCTGCTTTACAGCTCTGGGAGGCAAGGGGTAATTGGATGAACATAGGTGAAATGTCCGTAAAAAATCGATACTATTTCTCACTCCATCTTGAGACCAGTGCGATGGGCAAAGAAGGAACGGGGTGAGAAGTTTAGTCAGTAAAAGTTTGACACTGTTTCCCCCGCTTCGCCCAAGGGCGGGATTCGTCACTGAATGATTTTTGCCCACCATAAAAAAAACTACATCTTGAGCGAGAGAATTTATTTAATGATTTTAAAACGAAAAACTATCCAATAATTTACGTACTCCCTTATTTGACTAATGTTATCAAATTAAATAAATCTTCAAACAAATTGACAGATGTAAAGAAAAAAAAATGTTAAAGTAGAATTGAGCATCTGTCTAGTTTAGAGTGTATGAGATGGACGAAAAGTATAACAGAATGGATTCTATTAGATGGTAAAAGAAAACAGGGGAGGCAATAGGATCACGTTTTTACTAAGCTTAGTAGTCTAAATTTGACGCAGAAACAGCGTGATAGAGATTAGTAAAGCAAAAAAAAATCGTTTACGGAGACGCGGGGCGCCGCGCATTGCGTTGTGCGGCTTGCACTTAATTAAAGCGTTTTATGATAGAATTTACGAAAAAGCGGTTTCATACGCGTTTGCTTGAAATTCAAGCAGCGCACCGCGTCACACGAGACGCCTGACGCGTTAGCGCACGCAACGTTTTGGCAGGTTAATTTTGCAACTTTCCGTTCATCGTAAAACAGCGACGCCCGCAGCGAGGCCCGCAGAGTCGCACGCGCCAATACGAACAATCAACGCGCCACTATACGCCCCGCTTCTCTGTAAACAGTGGAAATGACCGACGCGTCATAAAACGCCACTCTGGATGCAACGCCCCGTGTCACCGTAAACGAACACTTAGAAGAGGCTAACACCAGAAACGCAAATGTCATCGTATAAACAAAGAGCTTCTAATTGTAGCCTAACATCCCACCAGTTTCGCATACAATAAAACACACGGTAAAACTGCAGTATATTCCGCAGTACTCCTCCTTACAAGTTAACCGAGATAACCGAACAAAAACTTAAGGTTATGTTTAAGACCCACAGTTGGACTGAGGCCAATTACTGCTTCTAAGTTAGGCTATACGTAGGCGTAGGAAGATGGCCACTATAAATAACCTAGCTTGTTTACGCCTACGGTTTCTTTTGATTAAATGTTTGGACGGGACGGTCTAAAACTCCTGGGGTTACCTTTATTGCATCGGAATTGTTCTTGGAAGAGAAAATTAAAAAGTTAATAATGTACAGAAGCAATATACCTATTTGTACTGGAATATTACTAAGAAATATGATTGGAAATGTCATGACTGAAGGCGAAGTTTAACTTCAGACCTTTCTGGTCTGGGTTCCAGAAAAAGTGTCATCGACATAGTCCTTCAAAATATTTAAGGTGGACTTTTCTAAATAATTGCCATAAACGTTACGTTCGTAACGCACCGTAAATCTAAGGTCTATTATGAAGACTTCACGAATTTAGTTAACATTTTTTTTTACTATATATAATAGTGCTTCGACTACGTTACCATTCCACGTGATGGTAAGCAGCGTGATATTGATGCTAATCATTGGTGGTGAATCTTACTGGTTTATTAAGATTCACTGTTGAAGCACACATACAGCCATGAAGACGGCTGAACTATAATCGGATGGGAAGACTGCTGCAGCCAAATTGTTTCAATCCCTCGATTTACGCAGTATAAACGAGTAGGCGAAACGCTTAGTCCAGACTGTATAAGTTGATATTTTAGTATAGATTGAATAAAAATTTCTAGGTATCTAAATAAACTTATTGTACATTCTTACTAGCTATTTTTCACAGAAAATCTAAGCATAAATCGAAAATACCCAAAAATATCTCACATCCATAGACAGCGTACGGTCAAATGCACTTATTTTCGAAACCATTACGCCTTCGCGCTCTAAAAGCTTCCAACACGAAGTAAATGCATTTCCAAAAAATAAACCAAAAGTTGACATTTGTCGTATACGCCCAACGAAGCGATTTCACGACTTAGCGTCCTTTTCAATGTCTTTTAGTATCTAAGCTTATGAAAGCGATGGTACTGAAAATTCAATTTTCAGTGTACTTTCCAGACATTTTTAAAATATCTGCTAGAAATACTTGGGACAGTCAAAGTACTGACAATATTTCGACGGGTTTCGCCTCTCGGTTTGGCAGTCAAGGGCTTAGTTACATTTACTGGTTTTGGTAAGGAAATAAGATGCTTATATTCATGGTGAGTTGCGATGCTGTGAGCTTGTGTAAGGAAAATGTTATTGTGATATGAAAACTTGAATATTAACCGAAGAAGTCAAAGCATTCCGTAGTTTTAGTGAAATATCGGCTTTAATAAGTAAAGGAAAGAAAAAAATGAAAGAAAAACGCTACTTAAAACTAGTTAACATAAAGCAATTTTTATTCAGCTTAATTATCATACGTTTAACATATTATTATTACTTGATTATTATATATTACATTTTTAGTCATCTTAAAAATAATACATGTTAATAATAATGCGTTCAAAACTATTTCAATTTCAATACAAAAATAAAATAAAATAATACACCGCAACCGCACCGAATTTATAATTTTCTAATTAAATTGAAAAATTATACACCGCAATATTATGATCGTTTTAATCCCGTGGAGGGCGATCCGGTACATAAAATACTATCAATTTGTAAAGATAAAAATCATCATCTTCATCAACCTTTTAATGTTCCCACTGCTGGGACACAGGCCTATTTTAGGAGAGGGAATGGGCCATAATTCACCACACCGGATAAAAAATAAAGTACTTTTTTTTGTTTGCTATGTTAAAACTCATATAAGTATACGATTTCTTTTTAATTTAAGATCAGGTGAGTGAGTCCAATTACCCATAGGTAGTTGTTAGTCGTTGTGTACTAATTACCTACTGTTCATTGAACTCGCTTAAAGTTATTACAATCTTGGCGCAAAAGCTTATAATAAACTGCCTGTATGTCAAAAATACATAAACTTGTTAATATTAATTTACAAAAGCGAAGTAACTAATTAAACAAAACACTAAAATTAATTAGAGAAACAACCGTCCCGTCCGTTCAAAATTCAAAATGTAAACAGCTAAATCACCAGCCATTAAGACGACCAAAACACCAGGAGATCAGAAACGTCAAGTAGGTCACGCAGTCGTCTCATATTTTACTTTTATAGGAGAAAAGGACGAATCCGTTGTTTGTGAAGGGTAGTTGTAATAGCGCCTCCGAGGAGCCTGTCTAATCCCTTTCGAGGGTAGTCTGACCTAAAATTGAAATTCTCAGCCCCTTTCTAAGTGGCAATGTTTCACAGCCACAGTCCACGCCGTAGCATTAAAGTTTAAGTAATGACGGTGTTCTTCAACTTTGAATTTTCTCTCGTTGCTTCTCAAGCTATAGGTTTTATTGCGGTACGTTTTGAAATATGGTTTGGGGCTGTTAATTGCTTTGATTTAGTGTATGTCTTGCTTAAAGGGTATTGGAGCTTAACTTTAATTTGTACCGTATTTTGACGCCCGAAATTTGTAACCCTTTGAGTCTTTCAAATACTCGTAATTTACTTAAAGAAAATTAATATTTTAAGAAGCCGTCTTTTGTTTTTAAATGCCGTAGCATTTGCTGATAGATCATTGTCTCGCACAAGTAGTATTTTTTGAAATATTGGTATTAAGTATATTATAATAAATATTGTTTGTTTTTTATTAATAATGAGCTTATGCCTTATGCGCGTGATAGTGCAAATTTTGGGACGCTCATTTTTATTTTTATGGTGGGAAAAATGCATGCCTAATATCCAGTAAATGTCAGTAAATAAATAAAAATCATCTAATGACAAATCCCACCCTTGGGCGGAGAGGGAAACAGTGTCAGACTGTGTGACTAAACATCCCACCATTAGTTAGTTACCACCTTGCTTCCACAGGTGGTAGCATAATGTTATAGCAGTAGTAGTGGTAGTAATAAGCCAATAGTAGTAGTAAGCCCATTTATCGAAGGCTGGCTATCCTATTTTTTTTTTTTTTTTTAATCACACAACCTTGTCTAGTCTCAAGCTAAGCAGAGCTTGTGTTATGAGTACTAGACAACTGATAAACATACATATTTCTAAATACATACATAATATTATAGATAAATTACACCCAGACACAGAACAAAATGATCGTGCTCATCACACAAACATTTGTCCTGGGTGGGAATCGAACCCACGACCTCATAGCAGTCAGGGTCACTAACTACTATGCTGACAGGCCAGTCAACCTAGCCTATAGCCTTCGATAAATGGGCTATCTAACACAGAAAAAACGTTTCATATCGAACCACTAGTTCCTATATAAGCGCGTCCAACCGAACTCTTCAAGTCTTAAATATTTATCTTTCTTTCTAAATCTTAAATAAAGTCTTTCCTGACCTTCACATAAGCATTAAAGAACCATAAACCCAATTTAATTGATTGTGAGCCATTTTTTCAAATCAATCTTGTGGGCGGTTCTCACATTACATTCGTTCTAAGGTTTATGGCTCATAAATTTTATATTAGACCGGCAGTAACTCCCAATGGTAAGGAAATAACATTGAGTACTTGTCATTCGGAGGTACGTTAAAAATATTGGGTTTTCTAGGCAGGTATGCTTTTTTATGGTGGGCAAAAATCATCCAATGACGAATCCAACTCTTAGGCGGAGCGGGAAACAGTGTCAGACAAATACTGACTAAACACACCACCCTGTTCCATCTTAATCCTTTGTACTGGAGCCAAGCCTTTCTTTCAGATAGAGACCCTGGGCTTCGATCCATTTGCTGAGTCCCTACGCTAGGAAGGTATGCTCGTATAGAGCCTGTTTTTTCTTCTGTCGACTATTTTCATTTTTGTTTTCATAGCTTTCCAAATATTTCACAAATGTGTATGAAGTCAAAAATATGTTTTTTTTTTTCAAATACCTATACATATTTATCACTAAATACTGTACAATTGTATAACATAATAAATGAACATATTGAAAGTAGTATATTCAGAAAAACCAACTGAATCGATTTCAGTTATTTTTAAAATATTTCATCATTCATTTAATCATTATCTGTACTCGTTGGCTATCGCGAATTGTTATTATACCGCCAACAGTCTGAAAGGAAAAGCCTCGCCGACCACCTGTCGAAACTATTGTTACGCGGTTGATCCCACCGCGGGCTTGACAGACAAGAGTGAATAGGTTACTTGCTCGTGCTCGACCATGGAGCACGCTTGACGGCGAATTTTATTATTATAAACCTTGTTAACTTATGTTTATTGATATTCTAGATGTAAAAGGTCCCTCTGAGGCCAAGGGTTGATACGAAAGCGAAAGAAACGATGGGTCGTTTAGTCAGTAAAAGTCTGACACTGTCTTTCGATCCACCCAAGGGCTAGATTCATCATTCGATGATTTTTCCCACCACAAAAAAGTCATTATTCAAAAATCCCAGTAATGGAAAAATATAAGGCTGATGATGTCTTTATTATTATAAAGCCTTGTGTACATAGCCTTTATTGATATTCTAAATGTAAAAGATGCAAATGACAATTTAATTTAAAAAACTAACCCAGAAAGCGATGATTCCTAAGAAACGAACTTAATTCAAAAACAAAATCTCTCATCACGCAGTTATTTAAGACGTCTGGAGGTATTTACAAAAAGTCTTATTCACCATTTGATGAGGATCTAACACCTAATTAATGGAGCCAGTTCATTACCGGAATACCAACGAAAAGGGGTTGACTTCGCAAATTCAATGAGTAATGAAATTAGAGGCCTTCTTTAAATAAGGCATTTTAATGCTTTTAAGCGTATTTATTTACCGATAAAGATATTCGTCAACAGTTGCTTTGAAGTAAATTAATTAAAATGAAGTTACACTAAGACTGTAATGTACTTTCACTGGGTTAAGTGAAAATGAACTCCGGGGCACTATATTATTATTTTATGTTATAATTATATTATTATTTACTAGCTTTTGTCCGCGGCTTCGCCCGCGTACATATAGCCTATAGCCTATGTCACTCAGGAGCAAAGCAGCTTTCTATTGTTGCTAAAATTTTTCCAATAGGACCAGAAGTTCCAGAGATTACCTCCTACAAACAAAAAAACAAACTTTACCTCTTTATTATATTAGAGTAGAAGAGTAGATTAATTGTGCACACCTACCGGAGTGTTGTATTTTTTAACCCAAAGGTTGACTGATAGAGAATGCCTTGTTGCATTAAGTCCGCCTATGTACCTCTACTATACATGAATATTAATTATTAAAAGAAGAACAGGATTGGGTTTTAGTCTGTAAAAGTCGTCTCGCTCCGTCTAAGAGTGGGAGAAGTAATTGGATGGTTTCCCTCATAAAAAACTTTAATTATGAGTTCGCTCTTTCAACTTGTCGACAATTACTTATATTACTACTTTATATTTACGTTTTTGTAACATTCTCATGTAAGTAACAATTGGTTTCTTACTAGTAATAAAGATGTTCAAACTGAATCTATTTCGAAAATACAAACGAGATGATGGTGACATTTTAAAACCGTGTCAACCTTATACCTGGTCACTGCCTGATTGGCTAGAGAACAAAAGAAATGCAAGCTGATACAATGCATGTAATTTATTTCAAAACTAGCGACCTGCTCCAGCTTCGAACGGGTGCAATCTTGATATTCAATATATTACACATATAAACCTTCCTCTTGAATCATTCTATCTATTAAAAACAAACCGCACTGAAATCCGTTGCTTAGTTTTAAAGATCTAAGCATACATAGGGACAGACAACTTTGGTTTATACTATGTAATGATATGAGGGATTTATTCAAAATTTATTATTTAAAAAATGTTTTTTTTTTAAACAGATATTTTACTTAATAATTAAGATCAAAGATAAAAATGGGTCATCGCGATCTGTCTTATCGTTTTTTGTCTTTTTAATAACCTATTGATATACATTAGGTTAGGAATTTTATTTAAAAGGTCAAAGATCGACTAAGTTCTTAGAAACGTACTCAAGATTAACATACGAGTATATATTCCCGGCCAAACTCGATTCCAGGCCAAACTAGTTTGTCCTGGCCCAAACCGGTTTATCCTAAGTGTGCCAGGATATACTAGTTTAACTAAGATCAATAGTTTGGCCTAAAAACTTTAGGCTTAACTTGTTTGGCCTAAACTGAACTAAAAAAGTACTCTCGTACATTTTATGAAAAAATGTTTCGGTATTTTGGCTTAACATAAACACACTATCTCGATCTCTAAAAACTGTCTTTTCGTCAAAAAATTTGGGGAGTATCGACTCCACCTGCAAGGTCCAATTGTGTTTTGAGACCATCTAGGGATCTAATATAAACAAAAAATTTCATCTAAATTGATCAAGCTGTTTAGTAAGAGTTAGGTGGCAAACACTCGTGCCGAAGAATATTATATATTGAACTAGCGTCATCCAGCGGCTTTGCCCGCTTAAAAGAATAATAAATAGCCTATGTTACTTAATAAAGACTTTCGGAAAACGAAACGAAGAGCTTTGTAACGGTGTAAGATTTTTTTAATCTGTCCATTTGTTAAACTACCCTGTTCGATCTTTACTGTTTATAATATTAGCTTAAATGCATAAAATTACGAACAAAATGCGAAAAGTTAGGCGGATAAAAAGTATACTATTAACAGTTATTTTGCATTCAATTAGTTAAAGTTATAAAAATTTAATCATTCATCATCATCAGCCTAGCGTATGTCCCGGTTGCTACCTTGGCTTTCACCTCGGTGCCCGGGGTCCGCTTTCCTTCCTAGTCGTCTCCACTTCGCTCGGTCTTTTGCGTCCTCTGCCTTAAGCCCATTTGCACGCATATCGTCCCTTACGACGTCGATCCAACGCCTCTTAGGCCTACCTCGTTTACCGGGTCCCGGCGGAGGCGGCATGGCGAGGCATCTGTTACCCACGTAGTCTGCCGGTTTTCGTAAAACGTGGCCATACCAGCGTAAGCGACCCTCCTGCAGTTTATCCGCTATGTCACGGACCTGAAGGCTGCCCCGGATGCGGGAGTTCTTAATGCGGTCTTTCCGCGAAACTCCAGACATCCAGCGCAGCATATTCATTTCCGTGACACGCAGGCTTTGCTTATGTCGCTCAAGTACAGGCCACGCTTCACTGCCATACAAAAGGACAGGCCTAATGATGGTCTTATAGACCTGTCCTTTGAGCCTAACCGGCATTTTGGGGTCACAGATAACCCCCGCCACCTCACGCCACTTCGCCCAGGCCGCCGAGATACGTGACTCGACGTCGCAATCGACTTCCCCGGACTCGTGGAGCACCGATCCCAAGTACTTGACCTGTTCCGAGCGCTCAACTGTGTCTTCGCCAATGCGAACAGGAGCAGCGTTAGTTGTGTTACAGGCCAAGTACTCGGTCTTCGCCGCATTAATCTTCAGACCGCCGTTCTCCAGTTAAAAAAAGTTATAAAAATTTAATGAACGCCAAAATTGGCGATTTTATTTTAAAATCACCGATGAAATCGTCATATGGCTCCTACTACGTCGTAGCAAAACCGCTACGCCGTAGCAGAAGTGCTACGAAACTGCGTAGCGGCCTTTGTATAAAGACAGCCGCCAATGATAACGGTAAAGTTGAACTGATCAATACTCGACTACACACTGCATTTGCTGTTGTTGAATTTTAATTCCTGATTAAATATAAATTTATAATTCCTTCCAAAAACGAACTGAATTTCTATTTTTCTATGAAGGAGTATTTTTTTTTGTAAGTTAGAATTTACGAAGGTTGAAGAACTAAGAATAAAGTTTACACTTAGTAAAAAAACAGTTTGCTAATTTTTTTTTTTATTACTAGCTCGATATTTTTACATATTCTACTAATTATTTAAATAGAAATATTATTATTTTGTGATTATTTCACTGGATAGTGAAATAATGTTATAAATTAATCTGGACTTCCAAATATCCTATTAAAAACAAAAGAACAGTTAAACATCTTTGTAATAATATAGTTTATTATTTGAGAAGAAACACCGAAACAAACTCAAGGGTCTCTTTCAAAGTCCATACACAAACATGTAATAGTCAAATCCATCCAAAGGTTGTCTTTAAAAAATCGCTTTTAGCGATAAGACCGCCCATTGTAACACCGTAGTATTTTTAAGTGACCTTATGTACCAAGTTTTGTTTATGGTGTACCTACAATAAAGTGTATATCTATCTATCTATCATATGAGAACCAGATTGGAGTCTAAGATGGTTTTTTGAAGAAAGAACCACACAGTTCTGAATAAACCTGTCCAGTCAGTGCATTTGTCAGTACTCGTATAACTCAACTTAGGACAACTAAGGAGCTCAAAGACTTGACGAAAAAAATCTAAACTTAGATTTTGAATAGATATCCGTTGAGTTCACTAACCAGACGTGTTTGCATCGCATCCTATTTTGGTTCAGTCTCGCCGTTCAAAGCCCTGAGACACACGGACTTACGCTCAGCAAGCTAAGCTAGTAAAGGGGATAGTTTCGTCACTGAAATGAGGACGGAATTAGTCTACGGTGTTGCTGCATTACTTGCCTTGAGTAAATGTTAGTTTATGTGTCCTTAAGCATTTAAGATAATTATATTAAGCATTAATATAATTATCAACCAGAGCGACGAAAAATGGTCGAGATTTTTGGAGTCTAAACTTTAGGCGACAATTTTTTAATTTTCTCTAAAAAACCCAGAAAATGCTTATCTACACTAATATAATAAACTAGCTTCTGCCCGCGACTTTGTCCGCGGAAAATTTCTTGTAGTGATAGCTCAGTTAACATCCATGTTATATAAATAATTTATAGCCTATGTCACTCAGGAGTAAAGGAGCTTTCTATTATTGCTAAAATTTTTTCCAATCGAACCATTAGTTCCAGAGATTACCTCGTACAAACAAAAAAATAAAAAAACAAAAAAACAAACTTTACCTCTTTATTATATTAGTGTAGATAAGTAAAGTTTGTATTTTTGTTTCTTTGTTTGTCGGAGGTAATCTCTGGAATTACTGGTCCGATAGGAAAAAATATTAGCAACATAGAAAGCTGCTTTACTCCTGAGTGATATAGGCTATATTTTATGTACGCGGGCGAAACCGCTGACAAAAGCTAGTAATCTATATATTGCTGAAAGGATGGGAAAAGTGAAAGCGAAATTCCCCGAAAACAATTTTGAATAATTCGCCGCCAGTAAATTCACCTCAAATGCGTCTGAGAGGAAATGTCAGTGAAAAAAGATTTTTATGCTTTTGCAAAATTATAATTAATGTTGCATAAGCATAAAAATAGCATGATCAGCTTTTAAATCTTCTTACTGCTTAAAATCAGTCTCTCTCTCTCTCTCTCTAAGAGAGAAAATAGGCCGTATTCTACCATGCGGGTTCAGTACGAATTAGCGGATGTCACTGGTACGACATGCCAGTTTCCTCACGATGGTTTTCCTTCACCAGTTTCATTAGTAAAATCGTTGTTTGTGTACGCCCTACTAGTAGTGAAGCTGGTAAGAACGTCCGATCAATAACAGCATCTCTCATAATCATGCAACTTTCAGGGCCCTGTGTCTCATAGGCATTCTTATTCAACAGCCAGGGCAATGACCCCGGCAGGTGTATAAAAATCCACAGCAGGGGTGCCCATTGTTTGTCCAACGTGACTTTGTACATCAGGGGCGCTCAACATAACTGATTTTTAGTTATGCGTTACTGTGATGCTTGTTTTTCTGTTTTATTTAACGGGACCGTTTCGGGATTGTGGGTAGGAGGAAAATAACAGTGTATCAGTATTAATTTTTTGGGATGTGTATTTTTTGGTGGTGGATTTATTTCTATGGATAATGCAATGGTAACGACCGCGTAAGAGTAAAAATACACTAGTAATCTGTTACTCAGTGATAAAGTGGTATTCTACCGTTACGAAATATATATAATATATCGTTTTCGTAATTAATCTTGAAAATGAATGGCCAATAGGCCAGACCAACAAATAGTGTAGTAGGTAGTGGTCCTAATTTCTATGAGGTTGAGAGCTTGTAGGTTCGATTAAAAAAGCAGTTGGCTTGGATACAATATGGTGGATCAAATAAAGCATTTGTTCTATCCGTACAAAAAATATGCGCTTTACGCGCGGTATTACGGACACCAGCCCGACATAAAATAAAATACAATACAATTAAGACAATGCAATACAATACATAACAATACATTACAATACAATACCATACAATACGATTCAATTAAATACCATACCATATCACATAACAAAAAATACAAACCTAGATTGTATAGGGAAAGTGTAATTACTAAGCAACAGATTATTTAATATGTTTAAATTTAGAAACAGCTGAGTAATAAATGGGTTGCGAGGAGGAAGGCTGCTTATCTCGACGCCCAGGCTCTGTGATTCTGAAGTATGCCCTCGCTTTTGTTTCATTTATCTTAAATCTTACCCATATTACAAAGAATCTTTACAACTGTTTTAACCCAAAAAAATACGTTATTTTAATCTATTACAAAAATTGAGATGGAAAGATCTTGTATAGTCAAGAATTTTATTTAAAAAAAAGTCAGGTTGTAATAAAAAAAGTTGAGTAAGTACCTCAAACCATAAAAAGGTAACTAAACGTAACACGCTAGCAAAGCTACTAGTGGTGGTTATTAAAAAATAGATACCTATAAAACCATTATAAAATAAAAAACTCTTTTTCAATTTAAAGACAATTTGTTCGCATGAACTACAGTAACTCTTTTATGAGTTAATAAAAACCAGAGCGGGGAAAAAAGGTCGCGATTTTTAGAATCTAAACTTTAGGTGACAATTTTTAAATTTTCTCTAAAAATCCCAGAAATTGTTCGTTGAAAGGATGGGAAAGGTGAAAGTAAAATTCCCGGAAAACAATTTGGGAAAATCTGCCGCCAGTAAATACACCTCGAATGCGTCCGAGAGGAAATGTCAGTGAAAAAAGATTTGCGAAGAATTTAATAGGAATTTATTATTTTCCGATAAAATATTGGAATGTGGAATTACGAAAAATAATGGAGGTAGATTTAAGTTATTTTGGCTCTAGTTCAGCGTTATTTATTTAAGATAGGTATTTTCAGTAAATTCAACTATGTTTTTTTAGATGAGAAATTATTCAATTACTTTTCCACCCTGGGGCAAAGCGTTGATGCGAAAACGGAACACCAAGGCCCGGAAACTAAGGCAAGAAGAAGCGATGGGCCGATTTGTCAGAAGAAGTCAGACACTGTCTCCCGCTCCACCCAAAAGCGGGATTCGTCATTTGATGATTTTTCCCACCATAAAGAAAAGCTCTAGGGTGGAGTGAGAGGATTTTTCAGTCTAAAACTGACTTAAACTCACTTCTATGTTCATTTTTTTGCCTGGTGTTCTCTTTCCCTTGAGTTTGTTTTTCGGCTACGGCCTTGCTGGGCCTTTCGGTTTTGCCGTGTCCTTTGGGCAGTCCACACAATGGTTTCTTCCTCACAAATGAGGTGCAGAAACGTCCCAAACTTACCATGTCTGGTGAGGACCTGCGTTGTGCGGAAGGTGATGTCATGACGTCTTTCTAGCCAGTACTCAAAAAGAAGAGTTACCTCCATGATTAAGGCATGCCCAAACTGCCATATTTAAAAGCAACCTTATTTTTGCTTTACAGATCAGACTACCAAAATATACGACTTACATTTACGTCTCCTGATCTTTTGTTTTTCCCTTTCGACAAGCATTAAAGTAAACTCTACTCAATTCCCCATCGAAAAACACACACATTACGCTCTCCATAGCTCACTCACCCTAAAACGAAGCCATACAAAACAATCTACGACCCAACTTACCATGCAACAAACATCGAGAGAAAGAAAGACAGAAATAAAAAAATAGAGGGCGTACAAAACACATTTACAAACGCAAATAGATTTGGATTGACGTAAAAAAAGGACATTTTCACACAAATGTGTGCGAACTATAAGTCCTGGAGGATCGTCACTTTGGCCTATACATCTCAATAAATTTCTTTGACAGATCCAAGTAAGGAACATTGAAAATGGCGGTGAAGGAAAAATGAGTGGAGACAGATCGCCTGTGTTCTGACGTTTGTAACTAATTATGTCGTTAATGAGGTCAAGAAATTGCGTGTTGATAAGTAAAAAAATTGCTTTATAAGTCCTTTGATGTCGAAAGAGGTAACAGACGTTACCTTTGTAAGTTTTTGTAAACCTTTTTAATCTTTTATAAGTCTTTTTAGTGTATATTAATTAGTTGCCTTCAAGGCTATTGAGTATAGGCCCTTAGTGCGATTCGTGAGGAAACCAACATGTCCTAGAACCAAAAATTCAAAGACATGTGACTAGTCCTCATTGTCCTTTTCACTCCCACAGCCACAGGAATAGATCAAAATATGCTACAAGACCTTAGCGATGTAAGCCTTGAGGTTGGACTGAAGATGAACATGTCGAAGACCAAAGTCATGACCAACAGCTTCAAAAGGAGCATACATGTTGGCGGGGAGAATATACAATATGTCCAAGAGTATATCTACTTGGGCCAAGTAGTCTCTACCAGGCAAGGCAAGAAAAAGAAATAACGCGCCGAATAGAAAATGCCTGGAAGAGCTTCTGGTCCATGAAGGAACTATTAAAGGGCACTTTGCCCATGTCACTGAAGCTTAAGCTTATGGATATGTGTATTCTCCCTGTCCTGACATATGGTACACAAACTTGGTCTTTTTTTAAATACAGAATTCAGAATGTAACGTATTGAATTTTGAGCTGACATCCGCAACTCCATGACTAAAGGTAGCGTATTTATTATATTGATAACCAGTATCTACTAATGTTTGTTTGTGACAATAAACTTTTATTATTATATTACGAGCATACCTACATTAGCCGAGTAGCTCGAATACGAGAGCGAAAATAGAGAATTACTTTTGCTAACTACAACCCACATACGTTGCTCCTTGCAGTTCAGGACCGCATTTACTTTTTCGATTTATACCACAGAATTTTATGTCCCTGGCTACAAAATAAGGATGACTGAACATGTTTTGACGAATTTGATCGTAAAACGCAATTTTCTCATCATCGAAATAAACAAAAGCCTTAATAAGCATTTCAATAATATTTTCTAGAATTCATTTCTCTTTTTATTTGGGCGATCACAATAAAATACACGTCGCCCTGCTTCCCTGAGTTATGGCTCCTAAAACACCTTCCGTATCAAAAAGCGAAATGCCGTCTCACGCCAGAGAACAATAACCTTTTTCAATAAAAATCCTTAATATTATCCGTCATGGTTTGAAACAAAAAGTAAGAGAAAAAAAAAACATTCTTAACACGTAGCTAGAATAAAACCCGGCATTCATCTCTGATGGAGACAATTGCTGTCCGACGGTGTTCACGCATGGCTGGCTTTCGGCTATGGCGACCCGATGACGTAATTAGGTACGTCCCCATATTCGGACCCAGCTTTGCAGTAATGCTGTTTTATTTTCTGGAAATCTGAAGGAATATCTTCAGCTACGTTTGTTCTGGAGATGAGACAAGATTAGCAGCGTTTGACCTTTTGAAACGTAACGGCTTTTTATGGAGACAGTTTCAACGACGCTCTTAATTATTCATGTTACTTTTTTTCACTTTTGAAAAGAAGTCCAAGCTTGCTTCTTAAACACATAAATGGCTTTGATAACTACGTACAAAAAGGAAAGAAATCTTTTAAACTTTGATTCACATCGCACAGAGAGATACAGAGAATGAAATTTATTTTAAAAACGCTTTTGCTCGGCGTCAATTTGTAGACGTAAATAATATCTTCAAAAAAAATGATCTATTCATCAAAGACATGAGACGATGAAAATGTGACGGGCTTTTTAGGAATTTATGGGAATTTTCCTCATCTTTCAAATATTAAAAAGCCCTTCTAAAAATGTATGTGACGCCTTATTAATTCTTGTCGCATAGTAAATTAAATAAAGGAAATGTATTCTACGTTATACCTAATATATAACTTTACATATACTGTTAGTATTATAAATCTAGTCAAAGATCATTTCCTGTATATTTAATGCTATTTTCATTCTACTTAAAAATGTTGCCAGTTTAAAATTTGTCATCAGACAAAACTGTGTGTCGCAAACTGCCCCCAGTATTATTACAAGTCCATATGATCCTCCTAAGGTTGTCTGGAAGATATCGCGATAAGACCGCCATTGTACCCATAGATTAAAATTTATGTACCTTAAGATTGTGTCACTTTTTAGTGTACAATAAAGTTGTATTTTATTATATTCTATTCTGCTGAGTCCCCTACATGCTGCTAAATACTGCGTATCATGCCGATCAATTTTTACTAAATATTCTGTACTAAATAAATTACTACCGACTAAATAACTCATTATTTTAAGTTTTCTATACCATACATACACATGAGAGCAGTGGTGACCGAGTGGCAAAGGCCCCGACTTACGAGTTGTAGGACGCGGGTTCAAGCCCAAACAGGCGCATTACTTTGTGTAATTTATTTCATTACCACTGCTGTCAAAACGGTGAAGGAAGACATCGTTAGGAAATCGGCATGTCATAGAACCAAAAATTCGATGACATGTGACATCCACCAATCCGCACTTGGCCCGCGTGGTGGATTCTGGCCCATTCCCTCTCCTAGAGAGGAGGCCTGTGTCCCAGCAGTGGGAACATTAATAAGGCTGATGATGATGATGATAGCATACATTAAAATGTAGTGTCTACAAATTAATTAAATATATATTTTGTTTAACTTTGTCCGTGTGTACGACACCCAGCCTCACCCAGCAAATTTTGTAACCCTTTCTATGAAAGCTGTGTAATTTTACTGTATCATTCTTCTCTTTTATTTTGTTTTTAGTACTGTTGTACTGTGCATGTATTGAATAAATATTTTCAATTCTATGTCCCTTGTTTTAAGATCGAAACTCCTTTGCAGGAAACCAGGATAATCTCTTAGCGGGCCAATTGATGGAATCTTATCTTAATCGTGACAGTCCTGATACCGTTCGCTGCGGACTAATCATGAAGTATGGTCCAATAACAAAGTTCTGTTCAAGTTTCGTCGGAGTTTCATTAGACCTCTTTAGTCCCTCATATAAAAACGTCAATGTAAACTTAAGTTGGATTTATTGGCTTCTCTTAGTGACTTGTTTACTTTCTTACTAGATGTTATTTCAAATAAATTGTCTAGAGAAACACTAAGGTTAGGTTAGTGATGTTAATATGTTCTGTTCGAAATTAATCATTATCATCATCATCATTTCAGCCGAAGGACGTCTAATGTTGGACATAGGCCTCCTTCAAGAGTCGCTAGAACGAACAGCTCTGTGTGTCTCGAATCCTCCACATTCAGATAATAAGATAAATAAATAAAAAATCATGATCGTGGAAAATATTTATAAAGCTGTAGTATCTTTTGTTGCACACTTTATAGTACCTTATAAACGGTTTTTTAAACGATTCGAGCTCAATGTGTCCAACGACAGCGCGTTTCAATTATTTTTTGCATTTATTAAATAGTTTTTTTTATAGAATAAAAACATTGTTTGTCGTTAAGATTTTGTATTTAATCTTAATGACATATAAATCGTAAATAGGCAGTGGTTTAGGGCAGGATAAAAGTGGTAATTTGTATGACCCGGTAGTCACGCATGCGCACAACGTTAAGGGTAAATGAATTGTCCTAAATGCCCGGGCAAGCCATCCCTTTGAGCAAAAAATAAATTTGAAAGCTTCAGAAATTCAATTTAAAATTCAATTATAGGTTTTTAAATTTAAGGCTCAAATTGTAATATTTAATATTTTGGTGTACAATAAAGTATAATTATAAATAAACTAAGGTTGCTGGAAGCCGACGGATACAAGACGCACAGGACCGGTCGGTATGGCGATGCTTGGGGGAAGCCTATGTCGTACAGTGGACGTCTTTCGGCTGAAATGATGATGGTGAAAATAAAGCTAGATTTTTTTTTATGAAACTGCATACTGTAAACTGCAAATATATTAAGATATTTATTTGGAAGAAATAGGTAAATGATTTACAAGGACTTTTTCTTGACTAATACTTAACTTGACTTTTAGGTTTTAAGATCTATTATTCGGTTATCTTATAACCTAAAAGTCACTGTATTCTGCCTGCCAGAATAATTTAGGATTAAGTTATGGGCATATTATTTTAAACGTAGTTTTCATTTGTTTCTTTGGTTTTTATATATGGGTTAAACAACAGTAAAAACACTTTACTGTTGTTTGTATTACTAGTACTGTACTGTTGAGTACTCTTATATAAATACCTTTATAAGAAGGTATATAAATAAAATAAGTCAATATAAATATACAAAAAGTGTTTAAAGTTTTTGTTTCAGCAATAATAGAAACCAAACGAATTGAATGAGTATCAGAAAAATTTGATCACTACAACCAAATGGCACTTGAAATGTATTTTCCATTATTCCCAATACTATAAACAAAAACAATAAATTCACAATATTGGCAAAAATAACAACTAAAAATTAATTTGAAACGACTCCAAAAGTTAAATAAACCTTTTTTATAGTTTTTATATCCACCAACTTTGCATTGTTACATTGGTTTGTTCTGGTTACATCCGAATTTAACCGGTTTGAACCGGTTTTCGAACTTGGCACACTGTCAAAAGTACTGCCTGGCTTACGCCTGCACCAAATTTTGGTTCGTCGCAGAGTTATCGGGGCGAATAAATTATAGAAGGAATGTTTTTGCTGAATTGGCCGATGGAATAATTAAGTTTTCTGTTACGTTGAATTTTCTAGTTTAATCTGGAACTTTCTTTGCGGGTTTGCTGCCTGTCGTCATAGTTTAAAAGTTAGTTCTTGAATCTTAAGAATTTATCTTCCTATTTTATTTGTCACATTATTTCCTTTCTCGTGGTTTGACAATGTTTAAAGTACAAATGCTAGTTCATTTCACTTACTTACTGATGTCGTAATATTTTACTCTATGCGTAACTTTACATACATACATAGAATTCTATATTGTTATAACAGACAGATAAGTCACACTCATTCAGCAAAAGTTTGTTTAAATGTATCTATATAATTTAAGTAATTTATATACATATGTTTGTTGCTTTATCACACTCAAATAGCTAAACGGATTTGGCTTACACTTTACAAATACCTATACCTTAAACCGGCTAAAATTTATAACGGGATAAATACTTATTAATGGCTACACAAGCAAAACTGGCAAAAATAACTATTGAATAAAAACAATTGGAATTTAAATCGACCAAATAGTATCAAAATCGCAGAAACACAAACCAATAAAACTCAGCACCGTCCAGAACTATAAAAATAAACCATTATTGACGTTGCACTTCGTGCTTTGTTCAATAAAACTGCTTTTACACACTCTGAACACTTTTAAAGTATGTAAGTAACACCTTAACTTGAAAAGTTTTAGATAAAAATCGAGGCTTTAAGCATGTTAGACTCCGTAATTGAACAAAAGAGCGCAGGGACGAACTAGGAACTCTGGAGCCCTAAAATGAAGATAAACAAGGGTTATTGATTGACTACGGTATTTTAAAAAGGAACATGAGAGTTAGTACGTTTTGGTCAGTTAAAGTCTAACACGCATTCGTGCTCATCCCTAGAGCACAAGAAGTTATTGGATGATTTCCCATCTAAAAATATACATATTTTTACAAAAAAAAAAAAAATATAACGGACTTCAATAAAAAAATGGTTCCTAAAATAGTTATCTTTTCGTTGTTTAACACCGATTTCTGATATTAAAGTTATTCAGTACTTTTTAGTTGTTTTTTATACCAAAGTTGATTGTATTTTTTTTTTGTTAAAGTTTTTTTACTTTACGCTTTTTAATTATGGCACCTAACAAAGCAATTTTATTTGTTACGACAGCTCTGCTGTGATCCTATGAGGAGTTCCGTTGCAAATCTTCGAAGTTCATCATCATATCAAAACAATATTTCTATGGAACCAACTTGGAAGCCTAGCCTTTCCTCAATTTGATCGAGAAAACGATGAACATAAATAAAGAACTATGTTAGCCGTGCAGCGTCTTTCTGTCGAAGTCGGCTGATGCTAAAAAATATATGGTATGCGCCATACTTTTGCACAAACAAACTCTTAAAAAAATATAGACATCCGACCATAAAACTTCCTTCTTTTGAGTTAAAAAGGGACGCACTATGAATATGCGCATTGCTGTATTATAATAATATTTTTCTTAAAAAAAAAACAATAACCCGTGTTATTGTTCCATTTTATTAATAAAATGACTTATAATTAGTGTTAGTAGTTCGCAAACGAGGATACTTAAACAAAAATAAAAACATACAGTAAAGTAGGTGTCTGAAATGAGAAACAATTTATATTAATTACAATTTTCTCCCAGCAATTGTTAATTAATACACGTTTGAGAGGATATTGAAGTTTAATTTAATTGAAAAAACGGAGATCAAAATGAATTTAAAAACAGTTTATTTTATAAAATGTTTTAATCTTGCTCAGTTTATTAAACATTCATCGGAAACTTTTAATAGCGCGTTATTTTTTTTTCGTTCTCACTTCGCGAAAAAAAAATGCTATGTGCTATTTCAGGGAATGTCAAGGACTTTTGTATAAAGTTTAATTAAAAATCGTTCAGTGAAAAAGTAACTAACATACACACACTCACAAACTATCGCGTATTAATTATTAATGTCAATTTTGTGTTTTGTAGAACATAGACGTAATTAAATCATATAATAGATACTTATGACAGCTTTGTAAGATGTCTTAAGTATTATAAGAATTACATCTAAATGTTTGTGGCCCATTCTTTCCCCTTGAGAGGAGAATTGGGTCCCAAATGTACCCGCCCCATCTTCGTACGGGTACTTATATATTACGCATGTATTATACTTACAAACCTTCCTCTTGAGTTACTCTATCTATTTAAAAAAAAACCGCATCAAAAACCGTTGCTTAGTTTTAAAAATCTAAGCATACATAGGGACAGAGCTACTTTGTGTAATGGTAATATTCCCACATTTGGGACTCGATCCTCCTCTCAAGGGGAGAGAATGGGCCATAAACCACCAAGCGGACCCAGTGCGGATTAGTGGATGTCACATGCCTTCGAATTTTTGATTCTAGGACATTCTGATTTCCTCACGATATTTTCCTTCACTGTTTTAAGAGTAGTGATGAAAAAAATTACATTAAATAATGCGTTGGCTGGGATTGGACCCACAACCTACAACTCGTAAGTCATCACTCGGAAACTACTGCTCGATTTCGAAAAAACATGTATACATATGACAGCTCAGTACCATGTAAAAATGTCAACTATTCATTTGTACACATGCCATTCAATAAAATATCAAGAATTTCATTAGGTATCTCGTATTTTCTTTCTTGGAAAATATTCTGTTATCATTTTGATTCAGTGATTGTGTCTTGCGTCCTACTAATTTGATTCCGTTGTTCGTGTAGCTTCGTGTATATTCAATCAGTATTTCTGCTTCGGAAAACACGACATATTTTGTTATATTGTGGAAAAGTACGAGATGAATTTATTTTGTTCCTGAGAATTATCTGGAAGGTCGGAAGATCAGTAGCATTAACTTTAATCCTGTACTCGTGTATCTATTGTTAGCGATCTCGTTTTGTTCCTGTGTTTTGTTTATTTGAACATTTCGGCTTATATTTTACTGAATGTTTCGTCATCATCATCACATTGAAAACAATTGAATGAATGATTGAATGTTCATTCGTTTATTGGCTGTCATATTGTACAAATATTTATATAGCCTAAAAAAATTGTAGTGTTTGGCAAAGCTTTTATTTAAAGAAACAAAAAATCCAGAATTTATTCATTAACATTTCAATTAAATTTAAATTAAATTTTATTTACAACAACTTAGATTGTGAGTATTCTTCACCTTTTTTATGTCCAAAAAAAATAATTATTTTTCAGGGATGTCTTAGCCACTACTTAGGCAAGTACATTATAGAATGCAACAAATTATCTAGTAACGTAACGTAGTAAAGTATTGAGTAGGTACATAATAAAAGATATCAGTAGAAATTGCAAAAAAAAGGAATTCAAAATAATTTAGTAAAGGTTTCAAAAAAGAAATTAAAAAATAACCAAGATAAAAAAAAAACACCAAACACTTCTCATCTAAACTAATAACGTCTCGAAAACAAAAATGAACGGCAGAGAAACACCTCGTTAAATAAAAAAAGAAAATATTATCGTGCTCTGTATAAATTTAATATGAAGCTTATACCTGGCTGAAGGTTAGAAATGACGTCAGAGGCTTTCCCCTCCTACGCAACGAACAGTACTAAGTAGGGATGGCCCAATTAGCGTTTGAAGTTCATTGCCGACTATCGAATACGGTCTTGTAATCCGTGTAATCGATAAAGCCAATTACTGTTACAAATGTTGAACTTAGAATTGATTTGAGTTAGATTTTATTGAAGCGTTTCGTATCTCAAGATTTGAATTTAGAGATATATTGTTTTAATTGAATTGGATACTGATATATATTTAATTTTGATTTGTTTTATTGGTGTTCATTTAAGTTGGAAATGGCAAAAGAAAATTATTTTATTCATTGATTAGTCTGTTGTGATTTAAACTGTTATTTCATCGTGTTTTTGGCTTTTGATACTAAGCTACCGGATTGTCCGAAACAATTGTTGCGGCCCTTGAATGCTAAAGGTAATAAATAGGAAGAATACGATTGTTTATTAAGTTAAGATTTTTTTTTGTTTTTTTGAATAGATTGTTTTGTATAGTCAGTAAAAATCTGACACTTCCTCTCACTGCATCCTGAACAAGAGAATCGTGATGATTTTCTACATAAAACAAAGGATTTTTATTACCCATTTACCTAACTGTTATTCAAAAAAACTTTTGTAAAATGCGGCAACACCAAAATTTTTTAAAAACATCATAAATAACTTGCTAAATGAACCCATCAGATCGATTTAAATTAGATATAAAAATAGACACAAAAATCAATATAGACTGAAACATCGATAAATCGAACTAGTACATCACTATAAAGAGGTTTATACAACAAATACAAGTGAAATGAAATGATGGATGTGGTTTTAGCAGAGTTCAAAGCGCTCACCGAGTTACTTTGACAAAGGTTGTACTAGACTCGACTGTTTCAGATTTTGTTTGCTTACGGAGGGTATGTATCCATAAAAGATCTTATTTGTTTTCTCTAGAAAAATCGTGGGTTTTTTAAGATGTTTCGTCGATTTATAGATACAGGGTTTTGCGTCATCGAAATTTTTGTTATTCAAATTTTAAAATTGAATCAGAATTTGTTAAAACTATGTACCTATTTTATATAAGAACATTGGTCTCTCGTACGTTTTGAAGGTGTGAAAACGAGATAACAGCAATATTAAAGACAAAAAAAGACTAAAAACATCATTTAATTACTTCTGTATTACAATAGAATACACAAGATGCTGCCAACGGCTTCATCCGCGTGATAGTAAAAAATATCCCAAGGGAATATACAGTACGGCCGTCGGATCTTGGGGAGTCTGAAGATTCATTCTGAAGATAAATTCAGGCTAGATAACTTTAGCGTTTGAAAACCAAACAAACCAACCAAAAATTATAGTTTGAACAAATAAATGCAATTTGCAGTTGCTGTTAAAAACTGATATTGTTAAAAGGTATATTATGCGCTACTCAAGGATATGATTTATTCGTGTACCAAATTTCATTGATATTTATTCAGCAATTTTGCGTGATACAGTAAAAAAAAAACAAACATTTAAATGTTCATACATGAAAACTATCCCGTATTAGTAAAAGTATTATGCTACATCCATGTCCCGATTTCTTTACAACCATCACTCTCACAAACACCTACATACATAGTTTACAAACCATATTCGCGCAATCCCATCAAAATCTAAACGAATAAAACATTTTTACAACACGGCACCCAAATATTAGGCGACAAACAAAAAAAAAAACGCAAACGATTTTTAAATATCGCGTAGTGTACATTGCTGATGTTATATGTCATCGTGTGATACTAGCGGGGTACAGCCACCATACGTCATGTCACTTGGCGTTTTTATGGCCTAAACCGTCCATTCCTGATATTTGCACTTAGAGCCACGATTTAATAGGCCCCTGTTGACGGATATCGTTTTCCGATGAAAAATTTTCAGTATGTGTGTTAGACAATGATCGTGGACAATGGACTTTGTTAGGATTCGTATATTTTACGTTTCGAAGTTTTTATTGCGCAGTAAAATATAAGACAGAGCCATGGTATGTTTTGTAGCTACAATTATTGGTACATGGCTTATGACCGATTGAATAAATATCTGTATTTTTTTTAATACTTTTAAGTCTTCTAATTTAAGTGTTTTCAAGACTAGAGTGAAATAGACTCTCAATAAACTTGTACGTTCATCATAAACGATTGCATCTCGTACCAGCTATCATCAGGTGGGATAGCAGATAAACATTAGTTTATATTATTTAAAAAAATACTGAATTTGAAACATTTTTTTTTGTATATATGTTTTTGTTATTACTATTATTTTTTAATTTAAAAGTAAGACTATATTCTGTAAAACTAGATTTTGTAATAAAGTTGAGGACCGTACGAGGGGATAGAGCGAATCAGTATAAAGACAGCCAAACCATATTAAAATATGCCAACTGTATTGTCTAAAATTTATTATGAAAATATATTTAAACTACTATTGTCTATCTTATGTACCTACCTACATTATTAAGTTACTGTATGGTTGTCTCATATTTTGTGACTAAAAGTTTTAATTTATTTATTATTTAGATGTCTCTTCTTTAATAAAATATTACACCGATGTTTTGCACCAAACAAAACAAAATTCAGCAACAAAGCTAATATATTTTCTCAACAGTAACACCATTATACAGCACCTAATCATATTAAAGATCTCCAGCTTCAATTCAAAACTTACACCCATTGGACTAGTATTCCTAAAGGGTAGAATATTTGAATACAAATGTGTGAAAATGCGGAAGATCTCAATAGGGATCTGTTCTCCTTGTAGCTATTTCTAAAGAAAATCTAACTTTGTATTCTCTTCAGTACTATGAACGATAAAATACGCTGTTTAGTGGAAGACTAGATGTAGGTAGATCGGAACACCTTTTTGGGTTCCAAACAAAATTTGTATCGGTGAGGGTAACAAACTGAATTATGAAATCGTATAGAGTTCCTACTTCTATAGAGCTATGAACTAATTGTATGCATGCTTCTTTTGAGCTATGGGGTCCTAGTAGTCGTTATGAGATCGTAATAAGTACTACCTACTAACATTTATTGTGGACCAAATGTTGTCTTTTATAAATAAATTATTATTATTATTATTATTTATGTGTAAAATAAAGTTTTTTTTAAAGCCTACATTGTGTCCCACTTCTGGGCAAAGGCCTCCCCTTTCTCCTTCCAAACTTCTTTGTCTTGGGGGATCTCTGGCCAAGTTTGCCCCGCGAACGTGATTAGATCATCACACCACCTTCGCCGTGGTCGACCTCGACCACGTCAAAATAAAGTTACAAATTCAAATTAAACAACAAAGTATTGTTTTTTTTTCGTTTCGTAAATATTATAATATTCACAAAAATCAATTTACGAATACATAAAACAGGCAACTTTACCTGAAAAAATACTGCCTAAACCCCCAATTTGCTATTAAAGCCTAATCTATTAGTATGTTCATTGCTCATTAGTTTTCCTTGTCAACACATAGTTATTATAAACTGTAACGTGTGAATAATAAAATCACAAGCAAATGAGAAGACACGAATACCTAATCCCATCCCGTATTCAAACCTGCCAAAAAGACACACAAAAATAAACCTCAATTGAGTGTTCACCACACAAAACGGATAATCAATATCTAGTAACTCTCAAATAAGTACGGACAACAAAACTGTCTTAGCTGGACGCCAATGGGCTGTTACTGTAAGAACCTTACAATTTATCTCCCGTCCACACCACAATAGACAAATTCCCATTCATTTATCAAAGCCAAATAATCTAAAAAAAGAAGGGAAAACAATACCCCCTATCTTTACTAGGAATGAATTAATCAGCGGAGTCACGATCGCCCGTAACGATGGCACGAACGAAGCGAAATATAACGAAAGAAGGTAGTTAAGAACTTAGACGAACTACTAGAAGAGTTCGATACTAGTTATTGATGTTTTATACTTACAAGTTTTTACGTAGTTCCTATTATTATCTTGTGTGCAATGGCGTGAGGATGATTGGATTTGTTTTAGGGGATGGTTAAAAGTTTTGGTATCAGTCAAAATTATTGACGTGACTTTATGTATTGTTTTATGATTGGTGTATTGACGAATAGTGGTTTTGCGTTCATTGTTTTGCTGAGTCATGAAGTGTTTCGGATTTCTGGAGTTTAGATATAATGCATTAGTTCATTGAGCCCCAAGAGGACACCAGTGTCTGCACGCCTATTGTCTTTAAATTGTGTCTTTAGTTGGGTCAGGACCAAATTTTTGACGTAATCGCACAACGGAAATCACAACAAAATGTGACACACTGGAAAATAAATGAAGCGCTACAATTCTATTGTGCTACATTTATTTTCCAGTGTGACACATTTTTTCCAATGTGACACATTTCGTCGCGTCAAAAATTTGGTCCTGGCCCAGTTACGGTACTCGAAAGGTTAATGGCATTTGTAATTAATCTGTACATTATTTATCTTGTAACATTTGTCAAATAGGTGTACAATAAATAGCTTATTACATATTAGACTGACTATTTACTTCTATAGTATGCATTAAAATAAAAATACACATACAATTTTTACTAGCAGTCGCCCACATTTATCTAAGCGTCTTTTTAATAAATGAATTGCCCGATACTAAAAAAAAATATATTGAAATCAGTAGTTTCAGAGTTTAGCGCGTTCAAACAAAGTATTTTTATATGTAGAGATAGGTAAAAAAAAAACTACGTAATAAATTATGTGTTGCCCACTTATACAATGAAGTTTATTCTATTTTACTAAATAATAACTTTTATACATATATTCAATTGTATATTAAAAATCCCAAGTATTCTAAAAATAATTTAAATAACTAATAATTTAATAAGTGGACTGTAAAAACAACAATTGTTATTTTCCGCGAGATTGTTGACGCAAAATAAAACTTCATGAGTACGGTATTGTTCATCAATCAATTTTGTCAAGTTAACCTGATCAACGCAACTGGACCAGGATTCCATAAATCAAAAAGACCGATTGCAAGATTTTAATTCAATCTGCTTAAGTGATTGTTTGGACGCACATTGTGAGGATAATTACCAGTATTTAAGTTGATTATAATAAACTAGCGACCCACCCCAGCTTCGCACGGGGGCAATGCTGATATTAAATATATTATGAAAGTATTATATATAAACCTTCCTCTTGAATCGCTCTATCTAAGAAAAAGCCGTATTTGAATCCGTTGCGTAGTTTTAAAGATTTAAGCATACATATGTTCAGGAAGCGACTTTGTTTCATACTATTTAATGATGCAATAGAGTTTCAATTCAAAAAACTTCCCGCGTTTGACCAAATATATCTATTTTTTATTGATATAAACTAGTTTTTTAATATATATAATTTAGAAACTGCCCGAGTTTCCCAAATTAATAATAAAATCTTAAACCTCTGAATAACAAAATGTCCTCATTAAATAGAATCTACCAGAAATCGAAACACTATTTCTTTGCATGGTACCAATCGGAAAATTATTTTAAACACATTTATTTTAGACATCTAGTATGAAAATAAACTCTCTTCATGGTAAAATCGCTCGATGATGACGATACTCAATCCACAACCGCTACCAGGCTAACATAAAACGCAGAGAGTCATTGCAGAATTTAATTTAACCTACTAAACATTCTTTTTGTTCCAGCTCGCCTTAAAAGCAAAAAAAAAAACGCTTGTACTGGCAACATCGCAGGACAATCTCGGGTGTTAATATAAATTTCATGAGCCAAGCTATCGCTGTGTTGCTGTTTTATTAAAAGGCCGTTGTTTAGGCTCGATTCATATTAAAGTTAATCCTGTGTCACACCGTACCGAACGTGGGAATTTATTTATTGGTACTAGAATTTAGGTCACGTTCGAACATGTCTTGTAGTTCGTTTAGGTAAAAAGGTTCATATAGGCTAAAGAAATACGTGTAATGGTAAAAGATGTTGAACCGATAGATGTTTTCAATTTTACTCACTGTTTAATCACAAATTTCAGAAACCTATAACGCTTACAAACTTCAAATTTGGCACATAAGTTCCATTTAAGGTATAAAAATTTGCTGAGAACGGATTTAACGAAACTCTATAAATCGAAAAAAATGGCTTTTGTGCGGGCGAAGCCGCGTGCAGAAACTAATATTGTATATTAGCTTCGACGATGACTACACTCACGTGAAAGTAGATTTTTCGTTCCAAATTTTGGACTCACGATACATCTAAGAGGGTGAATTTTAGAAAATCCTTTCTTATTTTTTGTATAATAAAAGAAACTTTTATGCAAAATTTCAGCGTTCTAGGTCAAATGGTTTGGGCTGGGTATAGATGAGTCATTGAATGAGTCGGGATTTTACCTTACAGATAGATTTTAAATACATACATTTTTCAAATCTGAGTTCAATCAATGCCCTTGAATTTGTCTGTAGTACTTTATATAACCCCAACCGACTACCAGTCTAGGAATATTAAAGTTAAAAATGAATAGATTACTTCTAGGCGAGCGAGTTTTATCGTCAGCTACATTATCGCTTACTATCTTGAGAGATAATAGACAAACACAAATCTATACATAATATAAATAGACAATTAAAATCCAGCTTATTCATATTAGTTTTTGTACTAGAAGCTGGACACCATTTAAAAATATCTTACTTAACCTATGATTCACTCTTAATTTAAAGATTCCCGGATTGTAGCCATCAGAAAACACAGACTCCGGCAAGGAATTACTACTTGTTATTTTTTTATATCTATCACACCTCTAGTAAAGGCAATTTAGTTTAGATATTTAATCTGTATAAGCTTGAAACAAATCAAGCAAAAATCACAACAAAAAAAAAAAAAACTCGCCGAGTAAGATTTCCATTTCCTTCGCCCCGCTTCGGTGTGAGCCGCGGCCACTAAAAACCGAGGGCGTAGTAACGCAGTATTACTTATTAAAGACTCACAGGAAAGCTAGCTTATAATTAGCTCGTAACTCCAAAGATGAACGCGTGCCTATGGGAACCATGACTCCTAAAGTGGAGCAACCAGTTGGTGATTAATAATTAAAATACAGCTTAAAAGTTGCTAATTTAAAATTGGTGTTGGAAAGTTTTATTACTGAAGCTGTGTAAGTACTGCGTTTGTTATTTAACGATATTTTCTTTGTGTTATGTTTCTACTTTGAATTGGTATCGTTGATATTATTCAGAAGTCGTGTCGAGAATTTAAAGGACGTTGTCAAGAAAAAAATTGGGCATGCTTTTGTGAATTATTTGTTCGTATTTTAAACCTTATAAAAACCTGCATGAGATTGGTCTGATAAATGTTTACGCATTCTTCTCACCAGGGTCATGAACTAAGCAAGATGGAAGACAAAGTCTCAAGACTGGGTACTGTATGAGCATCTCACTTGGCTCTTTAATCAACATAGATGATAAAACAGCTGGTAAGATGAGTCTTGGTCGTAGATATACGACTCCAGTGGAACAAACTCGAAAGCGTCTAGTCAAAGTCAGAATCTTTTTATTTCACATAGACCTACATGGGCACTTGTAAAACGTCAGAATTTAGTGCACGGTTCCAAATTGGTCGTTTCCTATGGAGAAGAACCGGCACGAAACTCAAAGGTGAATGTAACAAAAACTGGTTTGTTACAATATTTCCATATTACAGTATTAACACTTAAATTACCTATGTAAGGACTGTGCAGACCGGTCAATATTGAACTCGTACCGTAAAAATGAGAGAGGTGGTCATTAGTGGTGGTAGGATGTAATCTAAGATTTGCGTCTACAATATTCTTACATTCACATTAATGAAAGATGCTATATAAAAGCAAGAAAAATATTCACAATTCTCAGTAAGACAATTATATTGTAAGATTGATCTATAAAATGGTAACATAAAGAATATTAGTCAAAAAAAAATAGGTGTAATATATATTAAAAATAAACTCTTTGCCGGATACATTTAATGAAATAAGAACACCATTCATAAACAAAAAGCAAACTCAATATCCGCGCAGTATTTGTATATTGAAGCGATTATGAGTCACTTCGCGGATTTTGAATACTATACAGCCAGGTCTCTGGTATGTTTAAAAAAAAAGCAAAGGCATAAACATCTGAGCCACTGTTCGTATCAAAGCGGCTCATGAGTATATATGTTTATAACACAACAGTTATTAAAATATCTGAGGCCTACCAGTAAGACATGGGTCCTCCTTGGTTGCGTCATCGACAGATCGAGACTTACCTGAAAACAAGAAAAAAACATTTATGAGATATATTATAGAAGAGACATATTATAAAAGCTTTTGTTAGTTAGTGTGTGTGTATGTATGTTACTTCGTTACGCTCGAACGGCTGAAAGAATTTCCACAAATCAAGAGAGAACCTGTTCTAAATTAACACATAGAATTTTTTTTCCGTAGCTTGTTTCTTTGGGATATTTTTTTAATAAAACGCCGCTAGCAACAGTTAGCAAAAAATAATATTTTTCTACACCAGAAAAATTTACTCTTGGTAACAAAACACTATTTTGTATCTACTGCTGAATTAACCTTGGGGTCTGTCTTTCGGCAAGCAGTACTTCAAACAAAACAAAAAGATTTTTACAGATGATTTCAAAAAATACTTTTTAAAAAATCTGACGAATTAAGAACTTCCCACATTTGAAATCGGTTAACTCAAATATTTTAAAACGTCATCATATATAATATACATGTTCAATAGTTTCATTATTTTTATATTGAAAATTTTTCGTTAAAAAATACATCTAACAAAAAAAAAAAAACTAATAACACCAAAAAAAAAACACAAATATTTCCAGATCATTAACCCGAAAAAAATTGAAAAACATTAATAAATAAAATTATCAGCAAATCTTTAACACAAAGGACAACGCCAGATTCTTTAAAGCGTAAGTACTGAAGTTGAAGTATCGCAAAATATTTGTCACACCAGTGTCTTGATTGACACTCCATCGATCATGAAGGCAAAGTTGCTGGAAGAAAAGTTGACGGTTCGCAAGTTCTGATTCTTTTAAAACATAAAAGAAAAGTATCTTGGAAAATTTGTACCTAATGTTTAAAGTTTAGAGAGAGTAGAGCGGATTAATAATGTTATTTTCACGAGAAAATATTTTATACATTGATTTTTTTTTTGGCTTCATCTTTTATTAATTATCTGGTATCAAAAATAAAGATAAATATATCGCCACGCATAGATAGAAAAAATATGTCATCAATCAAATCATATTAAAAACTCATATGCCTCTTTTAATATCGTCTAATAAATCTGAATTTGCAATATCTCGGCAATATGATATGCACCGATTAATTTAAAATCACTAATTTCGAAGCATACCTAAAATAATCCATCATGTAACGCCTACCGACGTACTCGTAACTTCATAACTCAATTACTGACATTTTAAAGCTAGTTAATATATATATTGGATTATTATAAATCCCGAAAATATAAGAATATTATAAAGTCCAATTTATATAATAATAGATATTATAAATCGGACGGAAAAACTGCTGCAGGCAAATTTTTCCAGTCTTTCGATGTACACAGGGTTGTTTTGTGAGTGTTTAGACAATTTCATAAGTTTTTGAACAAAAATAAACAATTCATTAGTTTTTGAACAAAAATTTCACTACTTCACCTAGTAAAATAAAATCTGTCAGAATTCAAAAAACTCTTCATTTTTCCAGTTTCAATTTCATTATTATTTAAAACACATTTTTTTTTAGACTTCTAATATGACAATAAATACCTAAAATATATCCCATCATATCCACCAATCTGCACTGGGCCCACGTAGTGGATTACGATCAATTTCCTCTCCTAGAAAGGAGGCCTTAGTCCCAGTCCACAGTGGGAACATTATATATAATAAATATTAAATATAATATAATATATAACGCTGCTACTATGCTATGCAATGCCAAGTCATAATGTACGACGTATCCGTAACTTCATAACTCAATGATTGACATGCCAAAGCTAGTAAATAATAGACACGAATTAATATTTCGTGTGTAATTAATGACAGCTGTACCACATATAAGTGTTGACCCCAAACCGCATTTCATTAGTAATAATTGTTCAATAGAAATATCTCGTTTTACAAGCGGTTTCATCGACTGTCTGGTGAGGATTTAATGAGTTTGTATCAGTGGTTCTCAACCTAGTTTTAAACTGGGACTCCTTTTTTAAGGTGGGAAAAGTGAATCAATGACGAATCCCGGCCTTACTGTTTACTTACCCAGACATCTAGTGATCCTAGGGCCCTGGAGTTCCGCTATCGCATCAACATTTTTTTTTCCATGACGAATCCCGCCCTTGGGCGGAGCGGAAAACAGTGCCAGACTCCTACTGACTGATCCCAGGGCCCTTGGAGGTACGCTTTTGCATCGAAATTGAAAAACAAAAAATATCCGTGGTCTCAAGAGAGCGTTTACTCTGGTTTCATATGTTGTTAGCATGGATAAAAAGTCCAGCAGAAAACATAACTATTTGAATAAAAAACCTTTTTTTTTAATTCGAAACTTGTAGCATACTAACTCTTTAAAATCAGGAATAAGTAACAAGTATTGTCGTGGAAAATCTATAACTATTTAGTTAAAAAGTTTAAAATTTTTATTCCTATTCTGTAACATATTTCATCTCTTACGAACCACTCGTTGGGAACCCCTGATTTATATCGTTATCTGCGTATTGGAACGGGAGTATTGAAATACGTAATAGTGACATAATTAATTTGAGTTATGCTGCAATCAATTAGTTGAGGTGTTCTTTTTTAGGCGTACAACTTATTTATTTATGATAAATATGTAACGTCTTAAATCGTTTAAACTTTACTTATTATACCTACTATATTAAATATTGTTAAAGGGTTTTTTTAAGGTCGGAAAATCATTCAATGAGATTCTAGATTTCATTGAACGATTGTTTAATTAGATTTTGTAAATGAAAATATATAGGAAAAAAAGAACTATTGGAAACTAGGAAGTTAAGAAAATTAAAATCGATAAGTATGAGAATCGCTGGATAAATTTTAAACGTACTGAGGCTAAAAAACTAGTCCATGATAAATAAGTAAAGGATATTGCCGAACCCAACCTGAGAAGCAAAACTGGGTAAATCTAAACTAGAATTACAAACGTTGGGTTTGAGCTAAAAATCAAACGAAGTATATTTCCGAAATCGTTTTAGAGCAAGCCAACTAGGTCGATAGGTAATCGAACCAAAATAGCGGAATTCAATCGAGCGAATTATATTTTAAGCAGTAAGGCAAGCTCAATCGAAAGTACCAGGCGAACAGAAACTTGTGAGAGCCACGTAACAGGCCCACGATAAAGTAAAACGATAACCGGCTAGTTTCCACAAAAAATCATTTTGAGTCCGTGTCCCTTTCTTGATAGAATTGTCCGTAACTCCCGGGAGCCTTCATGAGCCTCTGAATTATTTCTATGAAATAACTCCTTGCCGTGGCCCAAAAATAATTGGGGAAAAAAATAAAAGTATGAAAGAAAAAAATTCGTACTGAAACTAACCGTTCCCAAAAAGGCAATTTCACTGGCAATCATGAGAAATAACGATATTACCCCATAAACTTTCGACGTGAAACCTAAATATCTCCTCATACCTTTTTACTTCTATACAGACATTGTTTATTTTATATACGTGGACCATTCGGGCGGTCCTATGATATTTTTATTGTGAGGTGAACGAAAACGATTCTGTCCCTTCTGTTTATTGTGTTTTAAGTTTGGTGAACGCTTAGAATTTTTATGTTGAATTTTATCGTACCATTCGGGTGTAGACCCGTTCAGGTAGGAATCATTACGTGTTTGAATTTCAACTAATGTTCGTTCCCGTTGTGAGTGTCTGGCATTGTGTAGGATTTTCTTTTTAAGGACACTAAAGTTTGTACCACATAATAATATGTGGGTTGGTAATGCTCTCACTAAAACCTTTTTATGTACAATTTCTTTAGATTCCTTTTTTCGTGAATCGAATCTGAATGTTTTCAGTATCTAGATGTTCGTTTTCTTCAGCTCCTCAAACTTTATTTAAATTATTAATAATTTTCGACAACTTACATACACACAACGCCAACTCCTATATCATACAGAATAGCATCAGCCTTATAATGTTCCTACCATTGGGACTGAGACCTCATCTCTCGGAGAGAGAGTATTTTTGGTTCTAGGACATGCTGGTTTCCTCACGATGTTTTCTTTCCCTGTTTTGAGAGCAGTGGTGATGAAATAAATTACACAAAGTAATGCACCTATAACTTGTAAGACAAGGCTGTTACCACTCGGCCACCACTTCTCTATATCACAAATATCCTATATCATATAGCACCATTCAATCGGCTTTATGTAAGCGGAGAAATATTTTGCTGCAGAAATCTCTCAGATTTATATGGATAAAATCTTATCCCAAAAAACAGGTCCTACAATATTTTCATCGTGCTGTCCTTGTGTGATTTCAAGCCGCTCAAACCAGGCATACCAGGCACACATGAGTAAGCAGCAACAGAATCAGACTTTACGTAATCCAATACCGTCCACGAATCTTTAATATCACAAGCAAAAGTTTGGAATACAGCGATGAATAATAGCTAAGTCTGGATGCATAATACATGAACTGAGTACACTCTAGGGTAGCTTAATAAAAATAACTGTGTATGGTGGAGTGTGTGCGGGATCAGTGAAACTCGGCCTTGGCCCGCTTCTGCTGTTATTGAAATCTAAAACGGCCTGTTTAGTGATGTGGCATTAAATTCTGTGAAGCGTAGTAGACGAAGCGAGCAATGTTAGGTCGGTCAATGTTTCGTGTTGAAAATACAGCCTATTCATGTCTGGTTTAATATAATATTAAGGCTGGTTTTTAATTCAAAAAAAGCCTGTGCGTAGTAGTGTTATTGTAATATTGAACTGGTTGATAAAACAAAGAAAGAATTTGAAACGTAGCTGCGTAGGTACTAGGGACCGACGAAATGTAAGAGGTTGAATTAAAAAATAAACCAGAGTATTAAGTGCCGTACCCTAGTGCGTATTATACAATATCTTTTTAAATACAAATATTATTTGTGTGTGCATATGTTCGTTCCATCTTCACGCTTAAACGGCCAAATGGATTTATTTATCCCGAAAATAAGTTCTGTGAGGACAATTTTCTACTAATACTCGTATACCAGTGAAACGCCCGATAGAAGGTAGCAATAATTTTAAAAATAATGAAATATTTTTTGCCAGCAAACAAAGTGCAGGTTTGTGAACGGCGAGCCACGAAATGTTTGCCGTCTGGCCCTCTGATAACAACCAAACCCGAATCAATGACGAGTTTTGTTTTTACACGTGCCTGAAAGAGATGTCAGCAAAATTCATGGGGATAGTTACAGCTGACGCCTACCAGGGCTGCAGATATTCGAAGCAGTTACCGTAGTCCCGCATAATGATCGTACACATAATAAAAAACCATACTGAATGAAAACCTGAAAGAAAGAAACAGCGTTAATGCTTTTCAGAAAGATTTTAAATAAACATTCATTACGGAAAGTTATTAAAATATCATCCGCACGATTACTGCACACGATGCTCCCGTTCCGTGAAGTATAAAATTAATTTCTGATTTTATTGTATTGCAGTTAACCGCTGTGGGTTTTACGGCGGTATTTTGCAGAAAATTGCTATATATTTCCTGTCAACTGTCAATATTTCAGTAATTAAATTCTTGCTGTTTGATTTTACATGGAAATGGATTGCTTTTTTTTGCCCGACCCACGTCTCATGAACGATTTTTCTTTTTGGAATTTTATTAGCACTTGGGTTCTTTTTTTAAGGTGGGATATTAACCAATGACTTTTAAGCTGGAGCAGAAGCACGTGTCAGTCTTTCCATCTAGAAAGAAGGCGAAGAAAAAGAGGAGGGAAGGTTCTGTGAAAAAGAATCTTGGGGTTGTCCCGGTTTTTATTTGGCACAACCCTTGAACCATACTAGGTTTCAGTTAAGTTTCAGCAAAACCGTAGGGGCCCAGCATGGTCGACCCTACTGGCTTCGACCATGCTGGGCCACTACGGTTTTGCTGAAACTTTCTTAGGCGCGCATGGAACGAGCGCTAAAGCTCGGTGTGTTCTGCGTAGTGACACGCGGTCGACGACTTGGGCTCGGTCCGCACGGCGAGATACTCACTGCTCACTATCCGCAAGCCCGCTCCTATGGTGGCTGGAGATCGTAAAGGCGGCCAGGGCGTAAAGACCGCTCCTTCGTACGTGTGTACAAAACAAAATATAGTAAGAAGGTAAAACATACACAACGACCTACCAAATAAAAGTATATACAAAAAAAAAATCATAACGTTTAATCGATTCAAAGCTGTTTTGGAGGAGTTCGATATCAAACACCGCGACACGAAGTTTTTATGTTCCTGTTAGAATATAAAACGAAAAACAAAACCCGGTGAAGTGGATTCCCATCACTACTCGTTTTCCCGTCTCGGCCACCGAAGTAACACTTATCGCGGTTGAGAGGCCGCTACATATGGCCGTTAGATTTTTAACGTTCCAGTAACACTTTTATTTTAAACGTTAAAATACTATCTATAACAAAATTATTGGAGAAATCTGAAATGAAATTATTTTAAAAAAGTTTTTGTTTTGTATAACTCTATTATCCTAATTAAGTTGAAATATCAGTAATAAAATAGCTGGAGTGATTTAAAAAAATATATACGCAAATAGTAAATAATTCAGTTGGAAGTTCGAAGATTTTTGTGGATCGTAAAAATACGTAATTATTTTGTGATGTACAAATGCATAGTTATTTATAGCATAAGTAAAGACCTAAGTCCTTTTATTTCTGCTCTGAGACTTTCTCTCGCCAACACTACTAACGCGTTTTCGTCGTGTTTGCAACGTGCTATAGAAGAGATGCTAACGCGCTACATAATCGCGTCTGTATCGATGCGAACATGCTACAACATCGCTACAAAAAGTCGCTTTTGGTAAAGGACTACGTTACATTTATGCCGTTAGTGCAGTTTTGACGTTCATGAAGTGTGAGAGTGAGTAAGTTTTAAAAGTTTTGTTAAATGACATAATGCCAATAAAGCGCTGTAGTAAACTTTTTATTAACTTTCTAGTATTGTGACAAATACTTTCTATGAACGAGCTAGTCTATTGCTAGGATATTTATAAGTCGATGATTCCTATTAACATTTCCGTTATCAAGTCATTTGATTCCCGCTGCGGTTCCGCAATGTATCGATGCCTGAAGCGGGGCCTGGTCGTGTGTGGTGTCACACAACTGTGACCAGTTGTGGTCAGAGCGTAGCGAGGGACAATAATTGATTTCTGGTCATTTATACGAGGGTTATTTAATTAATTTTTGTGATAGATTTGCGGTTTTAGGTAAGTTATTATTTATTGCTTGTGGCATTTGTTTGTTTTGTTGAACTATGAGTAAGAAACCCGATACTAACAGGGTAATGAAAATCAAAAACAATCTGTTAAGTCTGTTCCTAATTATGTTTGGGTTAGCTTCCATTCAACGTGGCAATGCTGCCAGCCTTTTGGCATATTTCCGGATGACAGCGATGTTAAGGAGTATTTTGACGCCTATGTGTGTTTTTGTATTATATGTAAGTACATAGATTTAGTATAAAAATATGTATAGTTTAAATTAATCTTATTTATGAGAATATTATGTATAATTTAATTAATCCAAAAGTAAACAATACAAAACCAAAAACTACCAAACTTAAACAACAAAAACTACACCAAAGATCAAACAAGCATTTTACATATAGACGCTATACGACGAACGTGTTCTAGTGGACAGTCCTCGATTTAAACACGTTAGTGACAGAATGGCTTCTCAAGGCTAAAGATATGTGTTGACGTCAGTTTTTTAGGGTTCCGCACCTAAAATGAATAAACGGTACCCTTATAGGGTCACTTTGTTGTCTGTCTGTCTGGCCGACAAGATCTTTTATCCTGAGAACACATGGAGTAGTTAAGTTGAAATTAAAAACATGTAATCAGGGGAGGTCTGCGGTCTCTTGGAGCTATAGAAACATCAAATATATCGCTAAAAACGTATATTTCGACATTCCCAAGGAAATCAAAATTCATAGGTTTCTTACCGTTGACCAAGAATCCTGAAATTTAGCAATAATCAAGGTCTCATAGCACAAGTATTATACAAAAAATCTGAACACTGTAAATTTGTAGTTAGGTCACCAAACAAAAATAACAATTTTGAATTGAGACCCATTTCGAGAATTTGTTTTCATAAGTACCATTGTACGAAACCCTCAATACACGAGTCTGGTTTGCACTTACCCGGTTTATATTTTAAATATTTCGAATAAACTTGCCTTTGACCACAATCTCACGAGGAGAAAACACGTTTGCCTAGAAGTAACTAAATCACTCTTGACTTAAAGACTCGCTAGTAGCTATCAGGCAACACAGACTGCAGCAGGGAATTACACTCCTTAGCTGCACGCAAAATGAATGTATTCCCAAAACACTTTGTACCATGTGCCGGTGGCGCAATGCCATACGTCTAGAGATTCAATGATGGAACGGACTTGACGAAATTAAATTGTGCAATTCCAAAATAAACCTTTATCCTTACGTTGTTGAAACCTCTACGGTTCGAACTAACCGTTTCGCTTCATCTTTCATTCCGCGCACATCAAAGGACTAGAACAAATTATCTGCTGCGGTCTTGCCATCCGATTATAATTTGGGTGTCTTCAAAGAGGGAGTGAATAGGCTTTTAATGTACTGATGTGCACTATCAATGATTGCATCATCGCTTAACATGAGGTAGGATCGCAGTCAAGCATTAGTTTATCTATACTATCTATACTTCTATATCTATACTATCTATACTAATATAATAAAGAGGTAAAGTGTGTTTTTTTGTTTTTTTGTTTGTAGGAGGTGGAATCTCTGGAACTACTGGTCCGATTGGAAAAATTTTAGCAACAATAGAAAGCTGCTTTACTCCCGAGTGACATAGGCTATATTTTATGTACGCGGGCAAAGCCGCTGACAAAAGCTAGTAGCAAATAAAAAAACTCAATCGCCGAAATATAAAAGAGAAAAAAACGACAGGCTAGCACCTCGACATCGATGTTCAAGACATTGAATTTTAGACCGGACAAGTATATTTGTTTTGATATTGTTTATAAGGACCAAAGTGGATTGAATTGGTTTCATAGGAATTCACTTTGTTTTATCAACATTTTTGGTCAATGAAAGTGCATGCTTTCCGAGAAATGAGAGGTGGAAAAGCAATCTGCAAAGGATTAATATACGTGAAATGCAATCTGATTTTACAGAGAGTCGATTCTGTTGAATTTGTTTTAAATTCAGAGATATTGATTAATTCTACGAAATACGTAGTAGAGAGAGGATACAAAACAAACAAGATATGCGTTGGTTTATTTGAGAGGGTAAACTAAAAGCAATTTGAAAATGAATGCAAAAACCTTTGACTGGCTACTTTATTCTTTATTTTGGATTTCATTATAGACATATAATTAATTATAATTTATTTTACATTTAAAAATACTTCACAGTGAAACCAGTATATTACAAAGCCTAACCTAAATAAAACCAATTAAAATAAACCAAAACATGACGTTCTGTCAAAACATCAGGTTGACGTTTCACGTAACCAAAGGTTTTTAACTTGGACAGAAGATAAGCTACTGCAGTGTTAACAGTTTTTGGCTAGATTACTAATCGACAAAAATGTGAAGGAGTTTTTCGACATCGTATTTAAAACTAAAATTCCATAAGATTAATACCAAATATTCAGTAAACGAGTATGTAATTGATTTCATCACCACTGCTCTCAAAACAGTAATGGAAAACATCGTGAAGAAACCGGCATTTCTTAGACCCAATCATTAGAAGACATGTGACATCCACCAACCTCGCACTCGCGTGGTAGATTATGGCCTATTTCCTCTCCTAGGAAGGAGTCCTGAGTTCCAGCAATGGGAATATTATGAGACTAATGCTATGCTGTGCAAAGATACAATAGATAAAATAAAAATCTAAGTACAAAAGAACATCGAAGAACAAACTGACAATTGACAACGAATCCTGCATGCAGAGCTTGATAAAGCCACCAAGTTTAAGTTCACTGTCTATACAAATGGAACAGGAGCGGTTGACTCAGCTGATTCAACATACTGCACTCGTGGGAATGAGTCTACAGCATAGATAATGCGTCTTGTTAGCGCTACTAGTTTCCTCACTGGTTAAACTGCGAAATTCATGCTGGAGTATGTAAAATACGAGTATTTAGTCCACTAAATGGACTACATAATTTTTGGGTAAAACCAAAAAGTATACTGCAGATTTGTATACGTACGATTCCATTTCTTTTTCCAAAATTAACTGTGCAAATATCTTTTAAATTGACAATAAAGCTTTTGCAATGTTTATTCACTTCTTTTTCGAATGTCAGTTTTCCAAGTAAATTGTTGACAATTTGTAAGAAGAGGAATTTAAAAACGGAATTGTTGCTGCATAGTGCTTCTTTCGTAGATCGAATACTGTAAGAGATTTCTTTGGACTTTAGCCGATAAAAATGAAGCGCCAGTAATTAATAATTGAGTACGTTTGCTGGTGCGGCTGTAGGTTAAGTTTTTTAGACTTTTTAAGTACCTGTTATCAACCTTTGAGTTGATAAGTTGTTAGTAATCACTGCATCAATGTTGTCTTTTGTATAAATTTTATTATTGTTACCTTTGTACCTATTTACAATTACAAACATATAAAAATTACAAGAACTTGTAATCTACATCTACATTTATATATAATACTAGCTTTTGTCAGCGGCTTCGCCCGCGTACATAAAATATAGCCTATGTCACTCAGGAGTAAAGCAGCTTTCTACTGTTGCTAAAATTTTTCCAATCGGACCAGTAGTTCCAGAGATTATCCCCTACAAACAAAAAAACAAACTTTACCTCTTTAATATATTAGTGTAGATAATACATAATATAATAAACAGGTAAAGTTTTTTTTTTTTAGAAGGTAAACTCTGGAACTAGATAGAAAGCTGATTTACTCCTGAGCGACACGGGCTATATTTTATATACACGGGCGAAGCTACTAACAAAAGCTATTTTTTTATACGTTTGTACAGGAATCAAAAAAAAAAAAGTAAAAAACTATGAAAATACACAACTATTTCAGTAAAACCAACGTTTACATCTTATTTATATTTCTCCTCTTTTACAATACAAAGGAAATCCTCTCCACTAAAAGACACATTCACTGCAAACAAAACTAACTGGCTGTTTAACAACAGAGCCGTCAACTGTGTTTCCATTTAATCCTTATCAAGATGTAGCAGAAACACTTAACTTCCAGCTGATTCACTGAATCTCGTGGGATAAGTTCACTGTGCAGATAATGCGTCCAGTTAGAAACCGACAAGTTTCCTTGAAAGCTGGAGTTGCTCGGTGTTCGATAGTATAGGATTTGGTTTAAGTAATCAGCGGGTTATTGTTACTGTTAGTTATAGATCTTCGGCTATTAGTGATACGCTTTAGATGGATTGTTTTAACTATGTCATTGCTTCTCTGGATTTAAGTAAGGATCGTGTTTAAAAATACTAATAAACTAATTAAAAGTACCTAATCTAAAGTAAGGCAATTCCACATCGCTTTAGACGGCTAAAGTATAGCATAAGTATTGTCACGCTGTATGTCAATGCTTATGCTATGTCTTTTTCTCTTTTATCTGTTATTTTCGTATAGTATAAAATAACTGACCCAGTATCAACTACGATCTATTTTCAACCATTCCAAAAATGTATACAAAAAGCTTTGTAAAAATAGATGGAATCGAAAACCGTTTCGAAGAAGCCCGATAATAAATAATGTAAGTTAAGTAAGTTAGTAGTTTTCCTTGATTGTCTGTGTCAAAGTCAAAGTTAAAAGTCAAAATATTATCTTTCTCATAGGTATACATGGGCACTCATAAAACATCAGAAGCTAGTGCACGGTTCCAAATTGGTCGTTCCCTATGGAAAGAACCGAAAAGGTGCGTATATCTTTTAACTCTTTCAAAAATACGCTATGGCTTTTGATGTATTTCTTACTATTACGACAATAAGTGAGAAAAGTTTATTTTTGCACAAGTTGCTTCTGTCTACTACATGGTAACTCTAAATATAAATTGTTATGTGGAAATAAATAAATTTATTATTATTATTTATATTTGCACCTGTGCACAGCTGGGGCGGGTCACTGATTAATTTGAGTCATCTAAATTATGTATATAACTTTACATAGATTCTGTAGTTATTTATCATGACTATGTTTGAAATCTTTTTCATTTGCTTTTTTTAACGAACCGCACCCGCAACGGCCAACGACAGACGTTTATGAAAAAAGAAGGAGGCCTATGCCTAGCAGTGGGACAAAATGAGCTAACTAACTTGCTTACACCTAACATATTCGCAACGATTTCGAAATTTCGTTTCTTGAACAGACATTTCTACCATCGGACAACTTGACTTACAGCGAGTATCCCTTACACGAAACCTCTACGGTCCATGCTAAGCATTTCGCATCTTCGTTTGTACCACGTACATCGAAGGACTGAAACAACCTGCTGCGGTTTTCCCGTCCGACCATTATTTTGGTGTCTTTAAGGCTAGAGTGAATAGGCTATTAATAAACTAGAGTGCCTTGCCATAAACGATTGCATCAATGCTTACCATCAGATAAAATCGCACACTATTTAATGGAACTGAACGTATAAGTCTAAGTTTCTCTTTTATAGATAAAAGAATGCGTAAAAGTGAAAATAACAATGAAATTATTAAATCAAAATCCTCATCACTTGCACCACAGGCAGCTACCTCCTCCGCTAACAACAAGACAAGTCTTTGTGAAATCATGATGAATTCGTGTTTCTCGATATGAGACTGAGGGGATTAAATGTTAAGTAAGAACCAGTCGTTTTGTAGTCAAATGAATTCGTTAGGTATTGCTCCTAGAAACATTTGTTTAGAGGCTTTTGAAAGTATTCTGTTGTATTGTGATTGTCTGAGGAAGATTTATGCTTCGAATTACGTTCTTATTTAAATCATTGTGTTTCTGATAAATAGAAGGTTAAAATAAAATTGGTTTTAGAACTAATGCGGCTTTATATATTTAAGTAGATATTTTAAATTTATTGTCCTTTTTAAATATGAGTTTAGAGGGAAACAGTAATTGATAATACATCGTAATTCTGAGTATTAAAAAAAACCAACTTATCTATAGAAATTTCTTGCAATAGACCTGTCCGAGGTGAAAAGATGAAACCTGAAAGGTAATGTGTAAAAACCTGGGAAGAAGACATTGAACTAAATTATTTGATAAACCTAGAGACATCATTGAAATATTGTTAAGAAATTACATAACTTCGTTACTAATATTATATTAGGTATTACATGTAAATCTAAATTTGATTTAAAAGAATGTCCATTGAGTTTTTTGCACGTTCTTCTTTCATTCGATCTACGCCTTAGAACGTGCAAATTAGTTTCAATTTTGACATTTCAAAAGTGCCTGTAAATGGCCTATTTGAAACAAATTATTTTGAGTTTGAGTATGATACAGATAGATAATATATGAATATACATCATTATCAGACTTGAAAATAAGGTTAGTGCTCGTTTACTAAATTTCAGGCGAGAAAAATCGATTTATAATCTGAAATGCTGTGTAAAAGTGAGTTCTATAATTAAATCTTGAACAGATAAAAAAGAGTGGGAGTAAGAGCTGAATCGATGAGGATGTTTCAAGCGTGTAAGAATAATCTGCATGGTGCGTCGCTACGGCAAGCGTAAAAAATTTGATCACACAAGTAGGCGGTATAAGATGGGTTGTGTAGGATGTTGAAAAGGACACATAAAATACGAGTGTTCTTGTGAAGATGGATTAGAACCCACTTGATTTTTTGCGAAATTGAAAGATATGGTCATATTTCCGTAACTGAAAAACCAACCGAATGTCTATGCAATGTTGTTAATTAAAAAGCATGAGTACCTTTAAAACTGGTTACAGAAATAAATTTTCAATCTTAAAGACCAAGCCATAATGGTGATGTTATGAAAAGTGAATGAAAACAAATATGCCTTTTGAATGATCTTATTCATGTGCGCACGTCACTAAAGAGCGATGTCAGTAATAATACAAATTTTTGGCAGATTCCTTGTAGTCAATACGAACACCAACAAGATATAAAGGAAGTAGAGAAAAACATACAGCCGTATTACAAAGAAATCTGCTGCTTATACTCTGGGTTTATAGTTTAGTCAGATTGATCTGCAAACCAAATAACTTAGCCTTAGCGATACAAGCCAGGTCATTATTCATAGCAGCAATTGCGAAATCTACGTCAGCTAAAGTAAAATAACGGTAAAATTGCTAGTCATCTGCGTTAAAATGGATATTGGAACAGATTTATCTAGACACAAAGTTAATGTAAATCGAAAAAAGAAAGGAGACAGAACGCTACCCTGAGGAACACCCTTAGAGAGATTACGCTACTCAGACAAGGACTTTTCAAGGTAGACTCACTGAGAGCGTCCCCTAAAATTAAAAATTAAACCAGGTGAAATCGGAAAAAGAGAAAATAATCGATTTAACAATATTCAGTAAAATGTTGAAAGACACCGAATTAAAAGCGCTACTAAAGTCAAGTAATACAAAAACAGTAAGAGACTCAGACTCTTGATAGTTCAGAGGATAGTCTTTTTAAAAAATTTGTAACGATATAGTTCTGCGATTGTATGATTTGCAACAAAACTATATTGAAAGAACAAATTCAAAGAGTTTAACTTTAGAAACAAAATGTATAATTATGAACGTGTGCTCTAAAACCATCTAATCAATATATATAAAAATCAATGCTACTTTTCGTTGTAATTTTATAACTCAAGAACGGGCTCACCTAACAAAACCAAATGTTTAGGCTTTGTTCGGATTATTAAGTAAATAGTTTATGTGAACCTTGCATTTTATGCAAGGTTCACATAAACTATTTACTAAACTTAACTTTACTTCATTCATCACATTTTTCTGTTGCTGGGAGCCAAGCCGCGGGCAAAACTTAGTTAAATAATAGAAATGATGATAACGTTAGTTATAGATAACGTAAAGTTTATAGTAAATGGTGATAATGACTTTTAAGCTCCTAATTTTATTTTCATGGTTTGTAAAGAAAATTATAGTACCTATTCAGTTATGAATAAGTTGCTTAGTCTATAAGACTACAAATATTCATGTTAGAGATTGGTCCTTGCAGACGGCACGTGTAAAGAATACACGTGCTGTCTGCAAGGACCAATCTCCTAAAATTTGCCTTTTTGTTGAGAACCACACGTATTACTAACGGCACATCGGATTCAGTTTTTTTAAACGAGTCAAGATAATTTAATATTACAGGATTTATACTTCTAATTGATTGTAATAATAGTTGATTAAACAAGATTTATACGTTCCAAGTGTCAGGTATAATATCGTGTTTTGATGTAATCTTCTTTATTTATAAAAGTGACACTACTCACTGATTAATTAAGATATCTCAGAAACTGTAAAACCCAAAAACTTTAAATTTGGCAGCTATGTTCCTTATAGGGTGTTGACGTCCACTAAGAACGGATTTTATGAAATTTCGCCCGTTTCATGCCAGCAAAGCTGAAGGCAGAAACTAGTTTATTAAATAAATATCCAGAACAGAAATCTAAATAATGGTAATAATGGGTTCTTAATCATTTAAGAAACACGATGATGATCATGATTATCATCATCACCATCAACGTTAAAAACTGTTACTTCCTAAACATAATTTACATCCATCTCTAAAACAAAATCCTCATCTTCACGCTCTTCTACCTTTGCATCACCTTCCTCCATACTCAAGTCATCTTTATACATTCATAGTCGAAGAAATTTTATTTGTTCGCAACCTTTACCCCATGGTACGGCTGAATGGGTTCGCTCGGGAGACTTGTCAAAAGATTGGCCTCAATCTTGAATCCAATCTTACGAGTCACAAGTCAGCGGGTGGTACTGATCACTGACCCGAGACATGTTTTAGAAAATCCTCACATACTTCAATGAATAAGAACATTTGAACGGGGTGGAAGTTTATGGACCATAATGGTAGGTTGTTAATTCATGATGTTTGTTTTGCCGTGTTTAAAATTGTGGTTCCTCGTTTCGTTTGGTACTAAATTTAGAACACTGGTGGACTATACTGAGACTGCAAGATTATTCCAGTATTTCTGCGACCCTTTGACGCAAAAGGCAACTGACACTTCCTCTCGCTGCAGCTAAAATTGGGAGATTGTATTTAATTATTTCTTCTCAAAAAACAATTGCTAGCCCCTCACACATGAGGATATTTTTGTTAGCTTTTTAGAAAATCGGATAAAAAATAGTAGAAAAGGCTTTTTCTTAATTTTTCCAGAAGAAAAAGATGGTAACAAATTTTTGGCACTTGTATGTACAGTACGACAAATAGCGTTTTTTCAGTCATTCATGTTGTGTATACAATAGGCGTTTGAGGGAACAGGTTTAAGTATTCTAACAACACGTTTACACTTATACAATTAATATACTTGTCTTACACGTCTAAAATGTCTCAAAAATTCACCTCTGATTAAAAAAAAATCTATTGCGACTGAACGACTAATCATCTCACGGTAAGTGATGATTAGGTCTACGACTGGGCCCGTTTGCCTAGAAATAATAATTCGTTATTTATTCTTGACTTAAAGACATATAAAGTAGTCATCATCATCATCATCATGTCAGCCGAGTGACGCCCACTGCTGGGCATAGGCCTCCACCAAGGATCTCCACAACGATCGGTCCTGTGCTGTCCGCATCCAGCGGCTTCCCGCGACCTTCATCAGATCGTCGGTCCACCTTGTAGGGGGCCTGCCCACGGCGAGAAAAAATAAAAAATAAAGTAAAAAATAAAAAGTAAATAAAGTAGTACAAAGGTATTAAAAACAAGACTCCGGTAACAAATTTCATTCCTCTGTACATGTATGTATTAAGTATATATATTACTTTATTCTTACATAATATAAATTGCAAGACAACATCTGGAAAACTAGTCACGATGCAAAAGTAGAGGAAAAAGAGGTCGAACTGAAAACTAAAAATAACTTTCAGTAATCAAATAGGACGCGTTCTCTGTGAATACGGGATGTGAACTCCACTGAGTTCATGCATGAAGGGAGCTACAGAAATAAAGGAGCAAATGCAAAGGGTCAAGTAATGAGTCCTGTCTTGACTTGAACAAGGGTTTCTGAGTAATCGTTTGTTTCTCTTACCTTTGATTTTGAGCATATCTTAGAATAGTCACTTCAGTGTTCTGGCGGGAATAGTGTATTTTCATTTAAATTTTGCTATAAATTATATGAAATTTCAAAAAGGCACAAATAAACCGTTCTTAAAAAGTAATAATTTTCAAATAACTAATTAAATTTGAGTCAAGAGAGAAAAAACTCGTCGCAAATCCACACAGCTATGGAATGTACAACGCAACTTATGAACTAAAGCTAGCCCAAGTTCAGTTTTAGTCCGTAGAAGTATGACTCTCTCACCACCCAGATCAGGAAAAGTTACTACATGTTTTCACAATCACAAAAATCGAACCAATAAAACCCATGAGATCAAGTTGTCGATGGCGGAACATTACATGTCATGTACAGGAATTGTCAGGAAATCGTTGGGACCCACCAGGGACGAAGCGTACTGGAGCCAAGGGTCTACTTCTGAAATGAAGGCTCTGCCCTGCTATGAAAGGCAACGAAACAACGGAGTGGGTTTTTTGTCAGTAAAAGTTTAACACTATCTCCTGATCTGCCCAAGGCCGGGAGATGTCATTAGATGATTTTCCTCACGGAAAAAAAAATCTGTGAGGAAAATTATCACGTGAAATATTGCCGAAAGCAATTTAAATATGGTCAGCCTATGGCTAACAATTGTTATTATTAAATTAAAACGAGCAAACATTCAAAAAACCACAAACCGTTATAATGTAGGTCACTAAACCCAAATTCTCTACTTATCCACTCTAATTATAACATCGCATAGCGGGCTAAGCAATTATCCATCAGGGGCCTGTCCCTCAAGATCCATTAATATAAGGGCTCTCCACACATCTTGCAATTACAATGGCCTTCTTTGTCCTGCTGACGAGAATTAATTGACAAATCGCTGGGTCTTTAATTGATGGTAAGTCAAAAACAGACATATGTGACGGATGATTTGAAAGAATGGGCTGTCGTTTACATCGGGAGGTTGTTGTGTGAGCTTGGTTGAATGAGTAATGCGTAGCTTTGATTTAGATTTATTGAAGGCCTTTTTTGATGTGGCAAATCGTTCAATGACTTCTGTTGGTCTAGGTTAGAGTAGTAATATTTTTTTTTAACTTGCAATAAACTAGTGCTTGACTGCGATCCCACCTGATGGTAAGCAGTGATGCAATCGTTGATGGTAAGGCGCACTAGTTTATTAAGAGCCTATTCACTCTAACCTTGAAGACACCCAAACTATATTCGGACGGAAAGACTGCAGTCGGCAAACTGTTCCAATCCCTCGATGTACGTGGTATAAATGACGAGGCAAAACGCTTAGTCCGGGCCGCAGGTGTCTCAACAACGTAAGGGTGGATACTTGCCGTACGCCGGGATGTCCGAAGGTGAAAGATACACCTGTGTCTGCAAATTTAGATAGCGGGTTTCCTTTCCAAAAATTCTTCACGGCTGTAGCGAGCATCGTGTATTGGAGTGATGTTGGCAAAATGAAAGAGAACTGTTCACTTCAACAATTGTGAACTTTATAATAAAATTTATTCAGCTATTTTCGTATTGTACGTATGTTGCAAAATTTTAACTGCTGGCTAAGGGTCACCATGTATTGGAGTGATGTAGGCAAAATGAAAGAGAACTGTTCAAGTTGACGATTAGCGTAATAATGTCATAATTTGGTGTGTGCAGTTACAAATATAAGGCTCGCCTAAAGCTGCACACTACAATCGGCTGCACAAAATCGCGTTGTGTGTGTATAGTTATGATTAAAGAGTCAAAAAGTGTATAGATATAATAGGTAATTGTTTCACTAGCTTTACTGTGCGACTTTGCCTGCGTAAAACTACCAAATCAACCAAAAGAATCATCATTATTTCAGCCAAAAGGCGTCCACCGGACATAGGATTTCTCCAAGTATTGCCCCAGCGAACTGTTAACAGATGTCTTCCATTCAACAAATTCCTGCGACCTACACTTGGTTCACCTTGTGGAAGGTCTTTCAAACGCTACGCCTTCTGGAATACGGTCGCCATTTCAACCTCTTTAGCCAAGTTACGATCACTTCGTTAACGTCAAACGCTTAAAACTGGCTAAGGGGGCCGAACCTTTCAACCCCATCGACCAAGTTTCAACCCATATTTCTAATATTATATTAACATGCCATTGCTTACTTGTTCAACGACAAATGCAGCAAACGAACCGGAATTGAAAAACACAGAAAATATTTGCACTCAAAAATTGCTTTGCACCAACTATTTACATTTATTCGACTTCAATCGTACAAATTATATCATAACATACGCTGTTCATATTAAATTCACTCCGAAGAACTCCGTAAACATCCTCTAGCAATCGACGAGGAACTTTGTCACATACTTCTGAAACATTCGTTACATTATTCAAGTTATACACTTTTTCCGATGCAGTGTAAATAGGAAATTGAATTTCGCCGAGTGTACGCGAAGTTAGCCGACCGTGTGTAGACGATCGTGCTTGCATGCAAAGTCTTAAGGCGAGTTTAGACTACATTTTTTTGGACCAGTGTTTACAACTCTTTTAGTCAGCAAAATTGTTATCATAATTAATTTATACAAAAAAAAATAATTGTCGCAACTTTTTTAGACTACAAAACAGTAATCGCAAATCGTTTAGAAGGATTTTTTTCGTAGGAAACCCGTAGTTTTAGAAAGCAATAAGCAAGTGTCCTTTAACTGCCCTTTGTGTTTTCAGGTGGGATTATAGTCAGTAAAAGTCTGGTACATCATCTCACTCCACCCTGAGCAAGAAAACTCAATAATTGTCTGCCCACCTTAAAACTATGATTATCTTAATCATTTGTCATAATCAGTATGCAATCAGGGCGGAGAATAAATAGATAAAGATATTGTGCGAATTTAACAATTTCTAATATAAATCAACATATAATTATAATTTGTATAATGTTATAATTATAATAAGTTTTTTTTTCTTGTTTTAATCTATTATTCAAATTAATATTTACTACTTTGTTACTTGAAATATATTAATAATATTCTATAACTTACAAGCCATCTCAAACTAAGCAGATCTTGTGCTATGAGTACTAGACAACTGATATTATATTTCTAAACAACCACTAGATCAAAAATCCAGTCAAAATTATAAATATTCTGAATATTGAAAAACAATTAAAACATTCTAATTCAAGATTACTTTTATAATAGAAATTTAAAAAAAATCGGTGGTATTATTTCAACATCTTGTTTATTTTTTTGTTGCATCTAAATAGATGCAACAAAAAAATAAATAAATAAGACATATTATTATAAAGTTCAATATTCCATTGACAACCTTAACGTTCCCTGCTCGAGTTCTCTTATTGAGGTAGCTTGAACTGAATACCACTTAACATCTTACACAGACACGTGTTACAGTCGTAGAGTCTAACCACAAAGCGGCGTGGTTGTTGCTATAACTTAAACGTCGACCACAAAAACGTGGTTGCTCAGAGTGTGGTCGCTCAGAGTGTGGTCCTGAAGTGCCGTGTGAACGAGCCTTTAGTGAACGCAGACTTCTTTCTTGCTCGTTTAACTCTAACTCAAGAATCTATTAAAGTTATACGAACGATTTAAACTACGGTAAGACTGCGTATAACGGTAGAAGTAGTTCCTATATATTGGACGATTATTCGCGAGTTTTATCGGGTCGTTGTTACAAATTATGTCGGAAGAATTTATGGCACTGAATTAAAAGTTGTCGTAAATTTTATAACGTGGTTACAGGTTTAATGTTCGTTTTAAAGACTGGATTAAGGAGGTGAATGACAAGGTTAAGGGAAAGATCATACTATGAAAGTTGTTAAATTGCTTTTATGGGTAAACGTGGTAGCTAGAAGGTCATGGCTTTTTGTGTGGGTACAACGCACGGTTCTCTGCAAGCGACAGTCCTTGTACGTATGCACGATTTGCGCATAGAGATCGAACTCCGGGCCAAAACTCAGCTGCCACGACAAGTCGCTGTAAGGTGGGCAGACTTCCAGCGAGTTCTTATGATGAAAAGGAGACAGAGACTAAAATATAATATACTAGCTTTTGCCAGCGGCTTCGCCCGCGTACATAAAATATAGCCTATGTCACTCAGGAGTAAAGCAGCTTTCTATTGTTGCTTAAATTTTTCAAATCGGACCAGTAGTTCCAGAGATTACCCCCTACAAACAAAAAAACAAACTTTACCTCTTTATTATATAAGTGTAGATAACACAACTCCAGCATAACGCAGTTTCTCATCTGACATGGTAGTTAACTTAGGGTGGTTCTTGCATTAGATTTGTGCAAAAGAAACTCCCGCAATAAACACAGTGTAGCGTGCCTTGTTTGAGCAGGTGCCTTGTCATGACTTCTTGGAGGCAATCGGACACAACAACAATTTTAAAATTACAAATCACTGCTGGACATAGGCCACCCACAAGCACCGTCACAAAGACTAGTCCTGTGCGTCTTGCATCCATCGGATACAAGCAACCCTGAACAGGTCATCGGTCCACCTTGTGGGAGGCCTTCCAAAGCTGCGTCTTCCGAAAATCAAATTACAAATAATATGAATAAAACTTTTTCATCACTTATACCAATTTAGAAGAAGAAGGATGGTATGCTTTACCATCCTTTTTCACGATTCTTCCCGAGTTACTTTACCACTTTCATAAACATACCTACATGATATAAATGCAAGAACGCGCCAAAACTTAACGAAGCTTACATCACGAAAAAGACAGAGGGTATCTTTTACCCTGATTCCTCTGGGAAAGAGGGAGGTATTATTTCCGTTTGTAGTTTGGGCTTGTCCCCATGGTAATAATATTGTGTTAAAAGATAATGCTAGGAAAACTTTCAGTAATACGAGGACAGTCAAGTTAAACAAAAATGTCTGAATTCTATAACATATCTCTTATTATACAAGACCTACAGACTTTTACAAATTTTTCATCTCATCATTTATTTTTATTTTATTATAATAGGTTCATCAACAATTGTTTACACAATTTCAACAATTATAAAACACATGGTTAGCAATAGTATTTTATACATATACCCACATTTACTTATTTTATGTAACAATTCATGTACACAATAAATGAAATTTCTTTCAGCATGTCTGCGAAAGCAGAATTGGAAAAAAAGAGATGTATGATGATGTATCGTGTGTAGACGTGATAGGAAAATGAAAAAAAAAACATTTTTTTTTTACTTGCAATAAACTAGTGCTTGACTACGATCGAGAATTAGATGCGAGGTGAAGCTCTCCAGAAAAAAAATCTGTAAGCACTGTGGGATTGTTTTGAGAACCATGAGCCTAAAGAAGAGGATAAATCCGCGTGAAAAATAGTCTAAAAACCAAACATCCCAACGAAAAAACACGCAGTGTAAACAATAACGTGTTTAATCCACCCCATTGACTTCATCCGCAGAACAAAAAGCGAAATGAGATAATACAAAAATGATTTCAAACGCGTAACACTAAAATCACTAGTCAACTCGTATAACCCGGTCGAAACGCGTAGTCACACAAAACATAAAAGGTTGAAACAAAAAAGGCACAATTTCCACAAAACAGTATATCACCCACAATCATTTATCAGTACATAACTAGTGGGGCGGAATAGGATACATTGGCTTGGACATTTTCGTCCGTGTACGGTTTTTGCGAACGTTTTTTGCGCTTATTTTTTGCACAAAGCTGCTTTCTGTGGCAATATGAGTGCGGTTTTATACAAGTATTTTTGTTTTTTAATGTGAAGGATTGCTTTTTTTGGCATGTTTGCTGAATATTTGGCTTAGATTAAGAGCTTCAAACGCTAGTAAAATCAATGATTATACTTTTAGAATTCAATTTGAAACCGCTTCAAAATGCAACCCATAGAAGAAACCTGAAATGTCAGCACTTAGCAGAAACATATAACGTTTTGTACATATACGTACAAAACTTATTGGGAACACTTCCATTGTGGGTATAGCCAAGGAGTGAAATTCTCAGAGTGCTACAATTCGGGAATCTTTAAGTCAAGACTGAATAGGATACTTCTAGGTAAGCGCGCTCCATCGTCGACCGCATTGTCGCTTTCCTTGGTGATAAAGCGGTCAAGCGCGAACGTATAATCAATTATAATAAAAAAACATCTCAGGTCTCTTCTATGGGTTACAAGATAAAAGGTGAGAAGCTACCTTCTCCAATGAAACTATCTTTTTTCAAACTTATCACTTTCATTGGTGCTAACTTGACTTGTAAGGTCGACTACTTGCCCTAACTGGCGTGCTAAACGGTTGATCATTTATTGAAATAATTACTTACAAATCGGACAAAACAATTTTAGTAAAAATATCTCTAATTTATTTAATTTAATGTTAAAATACAAGAAATTGTACACTGGATCTTACCCAACATTTTGATCTCTCTCTATCATACAGGTCAGATTTGCTGGAAGAAAACTATACTTTAAGTTAAGCTCGCCTTTGAACATATATATTGTAATTCACTTTTTTATATGCTGTATGGTGTACAACAAAGAATTGAAGAAGAAGTAATAAACGCATAACTTTAAAAGTAAGATCAATATTTAACAACACTGGAATGTAAAAATGCAATGCAATGTCTGGTGCAAATATTTTTCCGACTTAACGATTTTATATACAGATTTTCGTTCATAAAAACATCAATTAGCCCGACCTACATTTCGACAAATTCCCACAATTTATTTACCATCGACCCCTATTCACGAAATCCACTTTGTTACCGAAAAGTATACTGAAGAACACTTTGTTAGCCCGTATTGACCTCACTAACAAAAAACCCCAAAAGGAAGACGACTAAGTAACTTTCCTGTACATCCAGCCAAAGTTCTTGTATCGTTAGAATATCAATGAAGAAGAAGAGAACTTCCCACTTCGTTACTGTATTCTAAACGTTTTTCGTAAAAGTTACAAAGTGAATTCTTGATCCGCGGTTCTCTGTTGGCGTAACCGTTACCCGTGACCCAAGCTCACAAAGATTGAATTAATTATTGTGGTGTAGCCGTTTCTAGCATTTAAATGTAGCTCTGGGGTAGTTAGATGAGGTAGAACGATTTGTAGAGGGTGAAAAAATATTGTCGTGTTGGTAATAGCTGGGGAAGTGGTTGTCCGTTCAAGCGAACGCAAGTGGACTGTAAAGAGCTGGATAAAAACCTGTTCAGTGGTTTGATTTAACTTTTCAATACTTTTTTTAACAATCAAATATTACCTAAATAAATTTATATGTAAACACATATAATTATGGTAACTTATAATTAGTGACTGACACTTAAACACGTGATTTTAGTCATGATAACAAAAAGATCTGCTGCTTAGTTAAGTACATTTATGTTTGCCTGTCTGGTCGAAATGTACTGAATTTGCTCATTTTTGTGCATATTCAGGTTTAAAAGGTTGCTTGTTATGATGACTACAATCACGTGTTTAAGATTCGGTCACTAATTACCAGTCACCCTAAATGACATTTGATGCCAAAATTTTAGCCGCAACAGACGGCTTAAAGTCACTCAGGGCAATGAAGAGGGTTATGCTCGGAGATTTCGAAGAATAAAGATATCCACAGAAGAACCAAGGTCACCGACATAGCCCGAAGAATCGCTAAACTTATGTGGCTGTGGCCAAGGTACATTGCTCGTAAAACAGGTAGACAATAGGGATGGTTCTGGAGTGACTACCGCGCACCATGGTTAACGATGACCTGATGAAATTTGCGGGAATGCGATGGATGCTAGACAAACAGGACCATTCGTTGTGGTGACACTTAGTAGAGGAGACCTGTATCCTAGCAGTAGATGTTTCTCGCCTAAAAAGATTAAGATGAAGAAATAGATGTATGTGTGTTATAAATGCACTATAGCAAACAAAATTTATATAAATATTATTTATAGCTTTCCCCAAATATTTCTTCATCAATCTTCCAAACAGACATACTAAACACATAACGCTGTATATCCAACACAACGAAAAGCAAGTCAATACAAGTTTGTAACCCTCTCGCAACAGCCCAATTTGCATCGTGTAAACGCACGTACAGAACCCTAAAAACTTATCTACATTTATTGAGTTTAAGACCCTCCTCGAGCCTTTGATTAGTTCCAGGTAAACAGTTTTCTGGGTTAATTTAGCTAAGAATAGCTTCTTATTTACTTTTAAATAACTAGATGTCGAGAGTCCCAAGGAAATTTATATTAAACAAAGCAATATTAATGAATATTTATTTTATGTTGGGTCGGATTAGATTGGATTCTCAATGTTAGTTCGATATCGGGAAGTAAATAGACAATCAGGAAAATTGGCGATGTCAAAATAAAGTTTAGTTTTTATTAGGAGTTTTTGAAATGTTTCTGGTTTTTTGTAAAACTTACAAAAATACTTTTTTTTTTAATAAATATTGTTTTTGGTTTATTTGCTTTTACTGATCAGATATTGAGAGAGATTGTGAGGAGTGGCGGCCGAGTGGTAAAGGCCGCGACTTACGAGTTCGCGGGTTCAAACCCAGCCAGGTGCATTACTTTGTGTAACTATTTATTTCATCACCACTGCTCTTAATACGGTGTAGGAAAATATCGTGAGGAAACCGCCATGTCCTAGAATCAAAAATTCGAAGACATGTGACATCCACCAATTCGCATTAGGCCCGCGTGGCTAAGGCAGATGATGATAATGATTAGAAATTACTTCCAAAAGTGGCTTGAAATTGTTATTTCAATCCACTTACAATCAAGGCCTTAAGGAGAGGGATTTTCTGAACAGAAGAACTTAGAACACTAAGAGCAACTAACAGCGGGAGAAGGCATTTGATGATCACCCACCTTAAAAAAAGGCTCGTACAAAAAGTAGCAGCTACAAAAAACAATAAAAGGATAATGCACATAAAAACAGCATTTCTCTTATATTTTTGGCCCATAAAGGAGGCTTAAATTCTACGAAACTTTACTTCAAATTGTAAAGATATTGTTTTAAATTATTTTCACTTTGTAATTGTTATTATTTAAGTTATAATTCGATTGTAGTGTATTTCAATTCTAAGTGTAATTGACTACCTGAGTATACAAATTAGATTATTATCTGTTGCTATAACAATAAAATTAGGTTAATCCTCATAAAACCAATGTTTCACAATAGTAGAGTTTACAAACTAATCTACGTTTAATCACAGTCAAGATAGTTATTTATTTGATACAATTGACAATGTCAAAAGTTTAAAATAGCTTTAGCACAAAATTATCTTATGTCTGTTTCTGGTCTTTGATTGGGTAATGTCACTTAGGATTCACAAACACTTCTTGATTGGTTGTAGTATTTAGTTTTGTTTTTTAATTGTTTACACGCTCATCCGTAACTATTATCTCAACTGATAGAACTTGGTCATTGATATAACGCTCTTAGAACCTACCCACCTATTCAATCTTGACTTGATCCCTTGATCCCTAGGGATGTTTTTTTTGAGTTGTAGCTATCAGAAAACACAGAATTTGGTAGGAAATTTAATTATTTCTATTCATTATATGACCTTCAAAAATTATTCTAGATCTGCAACTGAAGAAGGATAAAATTACACAAAAAAAAACAACTACTGCAAAAGTCTTTTGGCTAAATAAAAGTTTTTCATTTATTTTTTTACACCAATTCAATATTGATAGAGGAAGAAAAAAGGTTCGATTATTCCAACAGTCATTGGAGTTTTGTTTGCTTTGGTAAATGCAATTACCCTTTCTGAGATGGTGAACAAATGTTATTATTCCACTATTTTATTAAGACCCCCAATCTAAAGTAAGTTTTGATTATAGGCACAAACACTTTCTTGCTAGTTACTCTGGACTTACATGAAAATCATCATTACTTCATTCAATTATTACGGGACATTGTTAAAGTTTTTTTTATACTAAACATTTTCGGCCTACCAACGTAATAAATAAACCCTACTAATATCGTAAATGTGAAAATCTGTACGGAATTGGGTTGTTTGTATTAAAACTATCAAACATCCGGAAACCAATACAAATCTAATTTAATTTAATGAACTATGTTTATTCGGTATTTTGTACAATGTTACGCAATAAAGTATTTAGCTAGTAACAGTTACGAACAATATAAATCTAAGTAATAATATATGGTAGTTACCGTTAAAATACGGAATACGTTAATATGATAGAAGAAAAAAAGTACACACACAATACAGAAACCACAATATGCGGACATATGTATATGATAAAAAGTAAAACAAAAATTAAATTGTTTGGCTGCGCCAAATAGGTCCAGTTCAGCGGAAAAGATAATTTATGAAATAACTACAATTAATTAATTTATAATGTTAACAAATAGTACGTAAAAAAATAAAACAAAATAAAATAATTGTTCATTGTACAAAATACACTGCAATAATACAACTGCAAAGGAAAAAAAACAAACAAAAATTTAGTAGTTACTTAAATCTATTTGTGCGTCATTTTAAGTTAAATATATATGCTCATTAGCATTTGCAATTTACCGGGTACAATCCGTCAAAGGGTAGGAAGAGGATATATCCTATTTGTTTAGTTCGTCGTCATCTCAGTCGCAAAACGTCCACTGACTGTTGGACATAGGCCTCCCTCAAACGCCGCTACAAAGACTAGTTCTGTGCGTCCATGTGTCTAGTTATATCTGTAAATAAAAGGACACTATTCCGTTAAATCGCGGAAGATGTCGAGCGAAATACGTTTGTCCCGTTTTTATTACCTTCTAAATATAAGAATTTAAATATTTATTTTCCACTTTAACAGCCTCAACCGGATAAACTGCAGATTAAGAATATAAAATAATAATGGATCATAAAAAAATCATCATTAGTCATTAAAAATAAAACCAAAACACTTAAAGGGTCCAGTTAATAAACAATTTTAACATTAATACGACAAGCAAAAGTAAGACTATACTTCAGTTGTATGAAAATAAAATTTATTATTCATAACAATATCGTTCAGTCATCCAACATTTATTCCGCCTTCACGGATTTGTAGGTTTAAAAACAGGTAGAACTTGGCATAGACTAAGACACGGGATACTTTTTATCCCAGTGGTAAAGCTGTATAAAATATTCAGATTATCACATAATGTGCCTTTGCCTTGATAAATGCGTCTTCAAAAGGTGGGAAAAGGCTCGGTTTACCTCTAGAGGGATGAAAGCGAAACCGATGTACATGTACCTTCGGGACTTCGAGGGCCGATATACGAAGTTACCAAAAATAAACTTTAATTCTGAAACCAGAAAGGATAGCTCAACATAACTTTGTAGAAAGGATACCTTGCATTGGGAAAGATTCACGTGCTAGTTCACGTGATACTTTTTGTGAAAATATTTAGAAAAAGTTAAGTTGTAACTTGGTTATCAAAATATCTCGTTAAATCTTTTGAAAATAAGTGTAATGTATTTTTATTTGTATATTTTTTTCCAACAGAGAGGAGGTCTGAGTTACAGCATTGGAACCATCAGAAGGCTGACTATACGATGCTATGCTTATGCCTATGTTCAAAAAGCATCTACTTACAGAATAGCTATACTTGCGCTCATGTTACTAATATCTTATATCAATGTGGATTTAGTCTATAAATTAAGGCCATTGCCAGATATCAAGACCCTTTTTTAACGGCCTTGTCACTCTCTCTTAACAGAGGATTAAGTGTAAAAGAGGGGTACCCCAAGGCTCAATCTTAGGTCCTTTCTTATTTCTAATATATATCAATGATTTGATTATGAAAATAATAGCCTATTGTTTGCCCGAAATTTGATCATTGATATTTTATTAGTCTTTAATAAAAAAATTAATTAAAAAAACTAAACATAATATAAAAATGTTTTCACTGAATATCAAAATGAGTGAATATGACATAGTAAGAACAAAAAGAAAACTAATGGCATAAAAATGGTTTTTTGCTAAGGGTACTTACTGAATATCTCTTATTATGGAACAAATAAACTACTAACACCAAACAAATGTTATTTACACAGAAAAAGTAAATTAGTAATACGTCGACCTAGAGACATTAATCTCTTTTAGTTATTTTCATAGCTTTAATAAATTATTGAGATGCATGCATACATTATTTTAAATATATAAATACATTCTTAAAATATTAAACTCTAACTCTATTCTCTCTCTTTTCATATCTATGGTTAATAAACCATAGATATATTTTTATTCTTATATATTTTTTATATTCATATTTTTCTCTGTTTCACCCAAAGATTGGCAGGTAGAAAATGCCGCCTCTAAACTTTTATGTGCCTATAGCATTTCTTAAATAAAGAAATACCTTGCCGTATAATTCAATTCATTTATATTATCTTCTCAAATTCGATACTACCATAATTTATTTAGCCCACCTACTGGAAAGGTCGGGAGCTACAACCAATTCTACACAACCCACTTATTTGTACAATTTAACGGAATTAGATCCAATTCCGTACCACACATTACTGAATCCGGCAAATTTGTCCAAACATTGGGCCAAACGGCCAACATTAAACATTTCAAAGATGCTTCTGAAAAGCGAAAATGTACCAAGTGAAATGAAGTGGGCACAGGGAAGCAACTGAAACTGAATTAGCCTGGTAGGCACTGTAAACTCGACGTTGGAATTCGGTTTGAACGTGACATACATAAAATTTGTTAAGTACATGAAATATGTTGATTCCAAAGGCTTTACGATGGAATTTATGAGCTTACAGTTTAGGAGTTATAGTGGCTTTATATTATCACACTAATATTATAAAAGCGAAAGCTTGTATAGTATTATGTTTGTTACTTCTTCACGCTCGCACAGCTGAACGGATTGGGTTGAAATTTACAACAAACAATGTATAGATTGCCTATAATATTGCAAAAAAATATATAATACGTATAAAATATATGTGTCCTCTATCAAGGTGTGCATGCAGTACAGTGTATAACTAACAGTCCTAGAACCATACCCAGGGTGAAGTCGCAATTAAAAGCTAGTTAGTAAACAAAAGTGTTGCTTAGTGTAGGTAAAGTATTTGTTGCAAAACCCATTTTTGAAACAGCCTTTGACTCAATTTTGTGTTCTAAAAGAGAATATTGAAAAACATTTTTTGATTAAACTCTACGCGAAAAACGCTATCGATATTTCTACAATAAAAAAACCATTGTTGTTCAAATAGGTAGAGCTACCCTTTTTATAATAATTCATGGTTCAGGACGTAATAACTGATAACTGCCGATGCTTGATCCCCTAGAGTAATAACCACAACAAAAGAATGGATCCTCCCATACGTATTTCTAAATAACAAAGCCCACTCGAACCAAACAACGAAAATAATAACCCTTATATTATAGTATCTGAGGAAAAATCCTTTTAAGCAATTTGGAGAACATAAGAGAATCGTAAACTTAGTTCCCTTTTATTGCAAATTACGCTACCGTGGCCAAATCGCGTCTTTACAAAAAGAGTACTCCGATATTCAATAATCAGAAACTGCAAACTTTTCGAATAAAATCGAACCAATATCGTGGTGCTCTCGAAGAACTTGTATTCTGATTTCAAATTCCTTTACAGTATCGACCTGACGCGTATTCATGGAGAATGGACTGAGCAAAGACGCTTGTGCCAGTACCTGTATCTTTTCTGTAGGTTGTAGTGATAACATACAACTATGCTTATTTCTATTTGTGTCCATTTTGGTTCAATCCCGGCAAACATTACTTGCAATACAGTGAATTAAAACATCGTGAGGAAACATTCTATAACCAAATATTAATCTGACATTCACCAACCCGCACTAGTCTCGCATGATGGATTATGGCCAATTTCCTCTCCTAGTGGCCTTCTTTCCTCTCAGCAGTGGAAACATTATAATGCTGTTACTGTGATATGCTATACTATGTCCATCATTAAATATTTGGTATGCTTGAATATATGCGGCAGCGTCGTCGTTGTCATGTTGTTGCAATTTTATTGCTAGACTGTCATTGTAAAACAGCGTATACTGACGGATACGCGTCTTTGAAGTTACGAGTCCATGGACAGTAGGTCTGACTTTTCTTCACTTATTAATTTCCTATCCAAACATATAAAGCTCAGTCCATCACCTATGTGTATTACAAAGAATCCTGTAATTTTTTCGTGTTGGCAACTCTGAACTCATCAAGACGAACGCAGCCTAAAGCGTTTAAAAACTCTTGTAAACCTAAGGAGGTCGCAATCAGATGAATTTGCGAGCGAAAACTTTTTTAAATAAAATTGATAGCGGTGGTTAGCGCGGCGGCCGCGGGCCCAGTGTTATTTTTTAATTAAATTTTTCATCTTTCGCTTTTGAAGATACTGATATTTAGCAATTATGGAATACTTTTTTTGTGAACATATTTTTGCGCAGAAATGCTTTTGTTTATTGTATGTGTTCTCGTCAAATATTTCTATAAAATTAAATTGCAATTAAAAAGCGGAAAGGAGAACTGAAAAATGTAGTGTTAGTAATCAAATCATATACTCGATTACTTGTACCTTTCTTTTTTTCATTTGACTAAAAGTACCTTCTAGTTTAAGTTCTAAGATTATTTTAGTGTTGGAGAAGCTAGCCTAAGCCTATTGTAAAAGGCTATATAACATGACGTTACTATTCTAAGCTCATAAGTCCTGACCAGTGGGAGCGAAATAGTATTTAAAATTGCGGGCAAAATCGCAATGGCCAACTATGACCTTACTAACACAATCATAAATCCTTCTATTCAGAACCAAATCGCTCCCCCCTATTCCGACTTGCCTCAGCCTCTAAAATAAAACTGTAATTTACCTACAAATAGTGGGCTAGTTGCCCATAACGAGAAACATGTGTAGCCACAAAGAGTTACCCGATCACGCCATTGGTCGGAATCCTAAGGTAATGGTAGCGTAATGGTGACTCATTTAATTAAATTGTTATGATCCCCTAGTACCTGTGATGGCTTTGGGTAAAAGGTTCTGGGAGAAAAATTAGAGGTACCGATTATGGTTATTTTTCTAAGGCGATTGATTTTGATCATTTGGGGCCGTGCTTTGTAGAAGTGTTGATGGTTGCGTCCCGACAAGATCTTACAGATTATATTGTTTAGGTAAAAGCTACTAATGACAACCCTTTTATACATTAATTGACTGCAAAGTATTCTTGCATGATCGAATCAGAAATGAAGATATCCGCAGGAGAATCAAGGTTGCCGACCTAGCGAAAAGAATCGAAAAACTTAAGTGGGGTCGAAAGGTTCCAGAGTAGCGACCGCGTACCAGAAGACGCAGCGGAAAATGCGTCGCGTATTATTGGTAGTTTGACGCAAGAACAGACAAATATACACCGTAAATTTTTTGTCGTTTTAATCCCGTGGAGGTCGTTTTCGATCATTGCGTACTAACTACCAATAAAACCCACTCAGCTGTTCTTTACTTAAAATTTTGTGTAAGCGTAAATTAAATTTCAGTTTTAGAAAACAAAACCGTTTTTTTTTTATTTTGTCTTTACAAATTTATTGTATTTCATGTACCGGATCCTCCACGGGATTAGATTGATCAAAATTTATAATTGAACACTCAACCGATAATGCGTTATTAGAAGATGGTGCTTCGAGTATACATGCATGACACGCTCAACGCATTTTCAGTCACATATATACCGACCCTTAAACTCTCAAAACCTTCAGAAACTAAACCATCACTACCCCATATCCTTGACAAAACACTTGAGTATGAACAATATCAATTCACCAATTACAAAGGGCTTATCTAATTTGATCAAGCGTTAACACTAGCTTCCCTGATAAGGCCCGTATACCACCAATTAATTATCTGTCATATAAATGAACCGTTAAATTAGTTACAATCACACTAGTGATGGTATGAACTCTGTAGTGACTGCGAAGTTGTTTGACAATGTTGAGTTTGACCTCAGTAAACCTATTCACTAACCTAACCTAACCTTTTTTTTATCAAACTGTATTGTAAAAGTTCTGAGTTTACACGTAGATAGATGGAGAGGAAGATCGGCCGAAGAAGACATGGATAGATTGTGTGAAGAGTGATATGAAAGAGAGTTAGTGATAGTGTGACGGGTGACAGGACAGAGTGGAAAAAACTTGTAGTGCCGATCTCGAGTAATATGGGATAAGGGTAGGATGATGATGATTGTATGGGCTAAGTTTTTTAGGCAAAATGATCATGAGCACTAAATCAATTAAGTTTACAATACGCTTAAATTGTTCTCAATATAAAAGTATCGATAAGAAACATGCAACCAAGATATTTGTAATACATAATATGATTGAAAAGAGTGTTCATTGAGTTTCTTTTACATTTTTCTCCATAGAGATCTATGCGTTGGAATCTGCAATTAGCATTTTTTTTTCTAGAACAGACTGACTGCTTGACCGTTCAAAAGTGCCTGCAAGTTTGTGTGGTTTATTAGAAATAAATTATTTTGACTTTGACTTTGAAATGTATAGCTTAGGAATATTAGTTTAGAAGATGCAGAGCGATTTTTGGCTATCGTAGGTGCAAGCTCGCAGACGGCGAGTAATGGGTGACTAACGGTTTGCTGACGTTACATTCCACGATCGCCTCAATGAATCGAGATGAAACACGAAAAGAGTTACAAAAAAGATATAGGGGTTTTTTTTCGCTAAAAGTCAAATCTCCCTCGAGCAAATTATTTGATGATTTAGCCTCAAAAAACACCATGATTAAAAAACTTTCTCCCTCTTTTTTAAGCTATTTTAACCTAACCTAACATTAGTTCAATGTTTTCACAGAAATATGTTAAGATTTCTTCGAAAACATTAACCAATCTTCATGATTTTTACCTGTACGTAACAAAAAAAAAAATCTGGACGGATTTTTATCCAAAAAATTTCTTCTCTATCTGCACTTCTAAGTAACATAGCCGTGGCATTTTTTGCGTCACTGATTTAACCATTACCCAATCCGAGGCACCTGAGCCGATTCAATTTTTCATTTAAACTTTCCTTAAAATGTTCCTCCGAATATTACTTGCTCCAAGAAACGAAAATGAAACGGTATTCCTTTCCCAACTTATAACCAAAAATCAATACAAAGAGCTCAAAGTTGTGGAACAAGGGTGTTCAATAAAGAAAACGAAGGAAAGAAATCCTCGATTATAATGATCGCTTTCTGTTTTATACCATTTTTTTTTCTGTAGATCGTAATGGCCAGTAAAACATAAACGGCTTGAAAATTGCGAGCTATTAGACGCTTTTAGAACGTTTCCAGTATTTTAATAGTTAGCTAGCTGCATTTGTGTAATTTGTTGTAATTTTGAAAGTGAACTGTAAATCATTTTTGTTCCCTTTTTATTGGATATAAACTAATTCTTGACTGCAATCCAATCTGATAGATTAAGAGCCTATTCGCTCTAGCCTACGATTATAATAATTACGATATTTATAACTAGCTGCTGCCCGCGACGTTGTCTGCGTGAAGGCTCTACAGCACCAAACAAACCTAAGATGGCAGTGTATGATCAGTGTATATCAGATGGTATAGCATTATAAGTAAACAACTTTTAAAATAGCATTGCATCAGCCTTATAAAGTTCTCGCTGCAGGGACACAGACCTCCTTTCTAGGAGAGGGAATGGTTCATAATGCACCGCACGAGTCCGATACGGTTTGGTGGATGACACAATAATGTCTTCGAATTTTTGGTTCTAAGACATTCACAGTCACAGTTTCCTCATGATGTTTTCCTTCACCGTTGAGCAGTGGTTATGAACAAAGTAATGCGCCTGGCTGGATTTGAACGACAGACCTACAACTTGTAAGTCGGAGCCTTTACTACTTCTCCACCACTGAGTCAGAGCCTTTACCACTCCGCCACCACACTACGATGGTAGTTATGCTGCCAGGAGCCAAAATGTAAAAAGAGTCAGGACTTGTGACGCGGGAGCAAGCGACATACAGTTGCCTGCGTAAGAGACAACTCGTCCTGAAGTTGACACCCGCTGCACTCAGTGTCAGTGTCATCGCGAAGCAAACACTCACGGGGAATTGTACGCGCTTGAAGTGGAACGGGAAGTTATGAGGTACAAATACTGCTTCGCCTACTCCACAACCCGTAAGAATTTTTGCTTCAATGGTGTGTCTGTGCAGCGAGATGACTTTAAGACGGGTCTCGTTACACCACTTTGGAGGAGATAGGTTCCGAAAACGCATAATCGGGACTCCGACTTTCAGCTTGATGGTATGCGCTTAAAGTCCACTTGGCTGGGAGTTCAAAAATTCCACGGGATAATGTATGGCGTCATCTTGCTTGACGACAATGTTTATTGAGGTATATAACTGCATTTCCCTCAATTTCCGAGAGAATGTATTCGTTAATTGCTGCAGCCTGATCATTTTTGGACGTCAAAATGGCCCGCTCACACACCCAAGAAATTCTGCTGGTGCGGTAAACGACTGATGTCCCCGTACACATAGTGAATGAATTCTTCTAAGCTGGCTAACGCTCTATCGAGAGACTTTGGAAGCACCTCCCGTCCACCTCTCTCGCAGTGGGCTTTGACTTGCAGCGGACTTTGGCAGAGGCCATGATCCGGAGCGAAGAAGAGTGGCAGGCGGTCGCCTCCTTCTGCGAAGCAGTAATGCTAGCGGCTAAAAAAGGGGGTCGACTGCATCAGGCAAAAGCAAAGGCGCTCAAGCCGCAGCTACCGCCGCCGTGTCTCCAATCCCGATTTCCGGCCACAGTAGGCGCGGGCTTGCGACCGCCGAGCAATGGGTAGCTCTCTGTCCACCCATTCGATAACCGTCGGGACTGGGCCTAAGTCGTCGACGGCGCGCACTGTTCCCTACGCCTCAAGCAGTCGACAGCAACTGTAGGAGCCCAGCAGCGTTGAAGCCAAGGTTTCAACGTAGCGAACGGGAAGCGTTTGCACGAAATCGCCACTGAACAAACTGTGACACCACCCATCAAATGTTCGTTCCCGCGGATGTCCTTCAGGGTTCTGTCCTCGGCCTCAACTGCCTTCCTATTGGCCATCTTACGCTCATCCCATACGATCAAAGAGCAATCCTTAAGCACGTGTCCCTTATCGCTGTTACGTGACACACCACAAACAGGCGTTTGGACGCTCTCTAAATCGACGGGAATTTGAACATGGCATGTGCTGTTTTGCCCGGAAGCAGTATGGCAGCGATTCCCAACGACGCGACAGCAATAGCAATATTGCCTTGCCTCCTGACCTCTGCAAGTATGCCATGTTTTTCCTGTTCCAACAGGAGCAACCCAAGAAAAACATTTTACCCTGGTTTTGCACAACGCTTTCAAGGACGGTGTCATAAATCTGTTTTTGCTCTGAAGAGAACTCTGTCTCAGCGTTATACTTTCGATTTCCATTGTCTTGATGCGGTGATGATTGGGACGCTAGTAATCCATATTAGATCAGTGGATTGCCGCCGATAAAAATGTCCACATCTTGAAGTGAACTGAGACAGGTATTCATTACACGATCATCAATTACATCGACTTCGTCTCCAGTAGCACGCCTCAAAGCTCGCAGAAAATCTTCAGACAGATGATGGCGATATTCAATGAACATAACTTTTTTGTAATATTTAACACCGCATTTTTTTAAATAGTCTTGCTCAATTCGGTTAAAGATTTTGAGGGTTTTTTGAAACATGAATTTTTCAAAACGAACTATACCCTGCCCTATATATTGCCCTGTGCGATTTTCTATTTGTATATCCTATCCACATTATGAGGTGTACAATAAAGCTTATAGTAAAAAATAAATAATATACGATTCCACGTTTAGGAAGAATTTGATTCTTATGATATCAAATAGATGGCGCTGTTTTAAAACTTTTCTATATGCTACTACATTCAACTATGTTTCTCTGCCCAATTTACTTAAATGGCGTAGTATTTATAGTGTAAAGCCAAATAATAGCATGGCTTACTCAAAAACAACATTTAAATATGCGTCGTTAGATTAAACACTTTCACAGAATGCGTAAGAAAAATAAGTATTCACAACTCCTCCCCCGTAGGTGATAACGTGATAATATGTAGCCTATATGTTGACCCATCCTTTATTCAAGCAAAATTTGAAGATAATCCATGCTGTATGTTTATATATAAATATATGTCGAAGTAAGTTTTTGAGTTTAGCCTGGACATACATACATACAAACAGACAAAAATTCTAAAAACTATATTTTTGACTTCGATATCGATTGTAGATCACTTCCATAGTAGGTATTCTTTTAAAAAAATATTTAATGAACAGTTTTGACTTTCCTACGATTTTATTATAATTATATTACCTATATTCATAGATTATTCGTAAAACTCTTTAGTTAAGTCCCAAGAGGACACAAATTTCCATACAACTGTTGTCGTTTAATTGTGTCTGTAATTACGATAGTCGAAAGGTAAAAATAATATTATTTTGTTAATGTAATTTTTTTGTTTGTACTAATTTGTGTGTAAATAAATAACATTGAAAGATTATTTAAGAAAATAAATCCGTTAGACCGTTGGAATAAGAATAAGACATTTCATATAAACATGGAGAACGCCGTTTCACCATTTAAGAGATGAACTATTTTTTAAAATTATGTATTAAATATTAACCCACATTTTTTTCGTAAAACTAACCAACCACTACCTAAGATATTTCCCTAAAAATAAATAAGTAACATTTGGTCTGTTTGGGCTTGTTTTTTTTTTTTCATTTCTAATTCTCAATTATGAGTAAATTCGACCGCGCAGTAAGAGACTATGAAATCTTGAACACGACCTATGTCGTGAGATTTTGAGGGTTTTTTGGAACTTAAATTTGTTAAAACGAATTATACGATACAACTTTTATGAAGAAAATGCACATTTTGCCATCTATGAATTTTAAGAATAACTAACTGCTAACCTTGCCAACATGGTCAAATTTAAACTATTAATTTCCAAAAAGTGTCAAAATGTAACTTGATTTGATTTTTGTGTAATCTCATAGATGGCGCTTTTTTAAATATGTCTTTATACTATTAATATTCATTAAACTATGTTTTTTTGCCCAAATTACGTAGTTTTGAAAAATTAATAATGTGAATCTTTATTATTTACCTAAATAAATTTACGTGCCGAGTTTCAAGTTAATTAACCCAAGCAATAAGATTCTCCCATACAAACTTTAACATCCCCTAAATTTTGCACTGGGGGTACTACTAAAAAAATAAATATGGCATCCTTGATAAACAATTTAGGGTAATGTTTGTGCTAACATTTGAGTCGATCGGCTAACGGAAAAAAAAGTTACACCCTTGCATCCATTGCACCATTTAAATTCAATATTGCTTACCTCCCATAACTTACGTCGTGATAATATGTAGCCTAAAGCCTTCCTTGGTTTACAAGGAACGTTTTTGCTGAATTTCAATTCAATCTATCCAGTAGTTTTGGCGCCAACCCCTACCATAGGCACAGACAAACAGACAAACAGACAAAAATTCTAAAAAGTCACTTTTTGTCATCAGTTACGTTTTTCTAACAAAACCTACTTATTTTTTCCAGAAAATTCTCAATGTACAGTTTTTCTTTCGTTACTGTTTTATTATATGTATAGATTTAAATCGTATGGACAGACCGCAGTAGTCAAATGATTCCAGTCCTTCAATCCACGCGGAATAAACGACGAAGCGAAACGCTTAGTCCAGACGACGCATCGTAAAGGTTTCAACAACGTAAGGATGGATATCGGACGTCGCTACTTACATACTATTGAATATTATACATAATTGTTTGTTGAGTATGGCGTGCGAAGCATTCTATTCCTACCATCGTACAATGCGGACGTGCTTCTTGGTACGTGAGCGTCTACTTACTGAGACTTAATTGTTTTGTTACATAGAACATTATACGGATACAACACTTCCGATGTATTATTTGATGGCTTGTATGGGTGCAGCTATAGAGCCATTGCCTGTTGCGCTGTGTATCTCGAAATATTTGCATGAATTACAGATTTTACAGATTTTTTTACACATTTTTTTTTTCTATTCAATTCGATTTTTGGTGTACGTATATAAGTTTACATTTCTATGAATGCATCTACGATTCTAAGTCCTGATATACAAGCTGGCCTAGTCAAGAAGTCAGGGGCTTTATAAACTGTATCAACCTAATAATAAATTATGTCAATAGAATTATAAATGAAAATAAAATAAATACAGGAGTCATTCCAAGTAAGAGGTAAAGTTAGAAAAAAAATTGATTAATATATAAAAAAAAAATATTTATATATGCAGCCGTAGTTACACAAAAAATTCTAAAAATTTGTCTCTTTATTTTCAACTAGTAATTACTTAAATATAGTTTTAACACGGTTCAAAACTATCCCTTCTTGAAAAACCCGATCCACTAAAACCATAACTACTTCCTAAGATTCCAACTTCTACCCAACAAGTATTTTCAAACAGCCTTTGTATAACCCAGACTACGAACTATATTAGAGCAAGCACTAAAAACTAGAAAGAGCAGAAAAACATGGCCATTTCACGTATCTATTGAGACAAGTTCTGTGTTTGTATTTGGCTCGACTCAAAGTTTCATAAGATTTCCTACAATGTTTGGACGTGGAGTATGAAAGTGTGTTTTGAACAACACCCCTGTTATAACCCGACCGCTAAAAGGGTTGGGTAGCTCAGTACCTTCTTTTTTTGGACGGGTAATCCATACTAATTCATATAGGATACGGAAGATAAGTTGAACTAAAATGGCTGTCGTCGTGAATTGGCGAAAGTGTTTGCGAGTCAATCGATTACGTCATCGATCAAAGGAAATTAGGGTTTATGTTTTATATTATACAAAGATGTTGTCATGTTGGAAAACTGTCAGAAAAAAAAAACTCGATGGCAGCGCTACCTACTTGATTTAATTGTATTTTAAAGTCATCCAGGTATTTAACTGTATACACAGCAACATGTTGATCGTTTTTATCACGTAGAAGGTCGATTCGGTACATGAAAGACTATCCATTTTTAGAGATTAAGTTTAAAAATAAAATACTTTTTTCTAAGACTAATTATTGTGCTTGTGTACAAAATTGATTAAAATTTAAGTAAACAATTCATTATTTTAAGTAAACATCCGCTGGTCGAGTCCAATGACCTATAGGTAGTAGTCGTTACGTACTAACTACCTACATGTCATTGAACTCGATCGGATCGACCGAGTGTTTCTTTTTTTGTGTGTACAATGATCTTTTAAGGAAAACCCATCTGTCGTATAAACTTTGTATATCTTTAAATAACACGAAAGCTTAAAACTTACTGTTGTTTGACCCTGGCCCATCCTACGTAGCATGAAACACAATGTCGGCATATCTTTACATCCTGATTAAAGAGGTCACAGCTTGCAAAAGGTCTGTATTACGCAAATAACGGGTGTAAATAAAGCAGACGTTCACAAGTCCGTTTTGATGGAGGTGCGAACTTACCTGGAACAAACAAATGGGCTGTTTAGTTATGTATACATCTGTATATGTTGTGTTAAATATTAAGTTGTGTAGTAATAACAAGATCGGGGTGAATGACGTATGTTTTGATCTTTAAATGCTTTATTTTGTTTGCGAGTTCTTCATTAGTGTATTTCTGTGATAAATATGAGTTTTTACGTTCTATTCCAGGACTTAGTCTCCCCGTGTAACGAATTTAATCTAAATCTGATTTTTTTCAGTAAAACTTATGTGTGTATACCATACAATACCAAATTCTTATTATTATTCACCTAGACATACATTCTTGATAGAAATTACCTACTTCAAATTCCTTTAGCAAATCTTAGCTAATAATAATTTAATGACCTAAAACCAGCGCTTTACGATATCCAAATATTTGCAGAACATTTTCTGCCAGTGAAGTACCTGGTTAATTGCAGGTCCACAGAGATAACAGTTAAAATAGCCAGTTAATCTTTGAGAGTTAGAACTGGGAGTTTACTAAATACTTACAGTATTTACCGGGCTAATTTACTTGAAAATATAAAGCTCTTTAGGAATGCAATATTAAATCAAAGTGTTGCAAACAGTTTGGTTACTCTTTAAATTACAAAACTATCTCACAGAAATGTATTGCTAAGTTTATATCTATAGCGAGTATTATATTACACGCTATGTTTTTATGCACTTCCAATTCAATGACAAACATCCAGATATAGACTATCATATTGTGTGTGTATGACACCAAAAAAATACTTGAATTGCCCCAAAAATACGGTTTATGGATTAATTTCTTAAAAACTAAAGAAAAGCTATCATAAATATATTATTTTGAAAATAGCTTATAAATAACACACACGTTAATCTTTACGTGTATGGTGAATCAATCGATCCAGTTACACGAGGTAAACATTGTAAAATTAATGTGTTTACTTATTTTAAAAGTTATTGCATCGTACCAGTAAATTAATTAAAAGATTTCATCGACATCAGATTGGGCTCCTCAGCGAGAGCTTGTTACACAACCGTTGAAAATATCGGTGTCCACAAAGTCAACAGTTCAGCATAATTGAATCGACATAGGTAATGGTTGTGATAAAGGAAGGTGGGTGCCACCTGTAAGGGGGGAACCACGTGCAGAAACTGCGCGAGCGAGACGCCAATACGCTCTCTCTGTCTCACTAATGGGTGACGTATACGTGTGCTTACAGGTAGCAAGGGTGCTATGCGTGAGTCTGGCGCAACATATGTTCCACATCCAAATATATGCCACACACGGTCCCGTTATTTTGTTTCATAGGTACCTACGTACGTAAATGGGCCTCTGTTACAAGTTTCGATTTCGATACGCCATTGTGAGGCGGCGTTTGATAACGAATTCAATCATGGGGAAGTAGGTGACGCAATTTGCGTTCATACGCCTCAAGGAAACGATCGTAAAGGGATTTTTGTTTCCCTCGATAGCACCAAAAAGGAATATCGCAATGAATATACGACAGAGTTTTCTTTAATGTCTATGGTTGGTATTTAATCTGTAAATATTTCTGTTACTTTGGCATTTCAACTAAAATACATTTTGATATAAACATGGGATAAATAAAAATTTCACAGTAAAATGCTGAAAATAGTTGATGGTTCTACGGTATTACTCTTTGCAATTAATATAGCTCAAATGTCTCTGCTTGCATGTATAATGTATCCAATTACTGATATCATTACCTTATCCAAACATATAAAACTCTTCCTCGAGGAATGGAAATCAAAACCAACAAAACCTCATATCTTCTTTGCAACGGTTACTTATATTGTTATAATATTGTTATGTGGTATTACCTACCCATTGCAGACATCGTTTAGATTTAAAATGTTCGGTTCAGGTGACTCACCAGCCGATACTGTGAGAAGGATGATAGCAGTTAGAGATGCCAACAGAAACTATTTGCTAGCAGGTTTCTCACTTTTTTTCTTATTAGTTACTTGGAGATTATTTGAACTAATAATATTTTCAGCGAGACTTTATGAATTTTCCCATTTGATGAGACATTACAAATGGATTGACAGAGCCTGTCTTCAAGTTGAAGAACAAGATATACTAGGTTTAGGATCACTTGATGAGTTGGCTGATGAAGATTATGACGATGACCCTTCCCTTTGGCCTATAGTAGTTCGTTTAAATTCAGCAGAAACATTACTTCTGAAATCATTTTTAGAGAAAACACAAGCGTCACCTCGTGCTTTTGCTTCAATACAAGCTGATACATTGCTATTTCTTCCTGATCAAACTGAGCAAACGACTCAAGATGTTAAAAATACAAACCTCCCAAACCCAGAAATAAAGAAAACTCAAAAAGGATCAGATAAAAAGTAAAAATTCTAGTATGACAAGTATATACCGCTTGTTTCTAGGATCCAATCTCTTTGTGGAACTAGCCACCGTGATAGCACTTTTAAAGCCTATTCAAGAACCGTGTTGCTTAAGAGATTCCTGGTGTAATTTTAAACTGAATTTCTCTCACCCTTCGAAAACAATAGTTTTTCTTATAGCACTTTTATTTTTGAGCACAATGTTTGAAATTGCAAATGAAAGCAATAAGAATCGAATTCTTCTAAAAAAAGTGGATCAAAAGCTCTTGTTGGAATACTATACAAGTAAAGTGTTATTGTGCTGTACTTTTCTCTTAATACAGATGTTTCTTATATTTTTTATTGGATGGTTAGTGCAATTCTTGATAAAGGCTGCTAGACTGCTTGAGTTTGAACTTATGTGTAGATATGCAGTTTTAACTAAAGACGAAGTAACACAAGTCTCAAACACTACAGTCGTTGTAAAGGAGGTACTAGAACCACGGCCTGAGAGAGAACTACTTGTGTAAGATTGATATTAGAAATGAGAAAAATTGTACATAACACCATGAAGTTTCAGTACCAAAGATCGAATAATAAATTAAAAAGGTTTTATAACAGAAACCAAAAAAGAAGAAAAAGAATAATTCTCAAAACGAATGATTGTCATGGGCCTGTCAATAAATTGTCAACAAAAATATTTGTATCATGAAGACAGAAAAATCGAAAAAAAATAATAGTAGAAAGAAACGATAAATGAAGTAAAATGCCATAAAATATTATAATCCAAGCCAAGCCATTCTTAAAGATCAAGATGATGGCGTCAAGCTGCATGGTACTAACGTGTTTGTTATTAGTCCAAATGGCCGCATTGCTGATCATGCTTAACCCTATTTATGACGCTATGAAGCTCACGCGGTTCATCAACAACGTAACGAAACAATATAGACGAACGTATTTATTTATAATAGCATTTTATTTTACATCTGTTCTATACCTTGGCATGTATCTACCTCTTCAAAGTGTCCATCAATTGATCTTCTCCACTCATCTTCTCGAGCATGATAAACTGAATCTGCTGCATAATATAGAGAAGAATTACATCACTGCTGGATTCTCTTTATTTTTGGTCGTCGTATTATATGGCGTAAGAGCTTTGCTTGCTTACAGTGCTAGTTTGAGAGCGTTTTCGGAAAGTCAAGGGCATACTATTCAAGTTCAAAGGAGACCCACAACCCATACGATTAATGAAAGTATTTTACCTAAACTGCTGCGTGTGAAGAGATCAATATCCTACGAAACCGTCTTATTTACAAATGAACTCAGAGAGAAACTGAAAACCATACTTAAGGGTGCGGAATACACTCATGAGAAGACCGCCCTTGCTAATATTCTGGAAGCCAACCATGGAACCTTGTCATAATCGCATACATTCTCACAATAAATTTTTGATCAATTTTTTGCGAGTTACTTTTTCTTTTACTATTTTTTACGTTGACTTTGGCAAGTATTTGGAAAATCTTTGAAAATACACCGAGGCAAGGCAACGGGAAATATTCCAAGACACTGCTATAAAAATAAAATGCCAGTACAGAAGTAAGGGAAAGAAAAATGTCGAATAAGAACGTTTGGAGTGTGAGAAAAAAGGGAGCGTGTATACATTAGAGAGCCGAAATGTTTTCCGTTGAATTGAGTATAACGTTTATAGGGTTCCGCACAAAATCATAAACCGGAATACTTATTGATTCGACGCTGTACTGTCTGTCTGCAGGTGAAGCAAGCTGAGGTCACATCCATGTTTAATTAGGTACACCTTCATATTTTATAAGACAATGTAGATTTTCAGAAGTACTCTTTGGGTTGTGTTGTATATTTCACGTCTACACACATTTTTTTTTTCTTTTTACGTGATTCTTGTAGCCTTTTCGGCGCTATTTATAAAGCAAACACTAGAGTGCAAGATTATTATTGCACATCTACGAGTGTGTGTGTTAGTTTAACACAAGAATATACTATACGTACAAAAAGTTTTGAAAACACCTTTGTTATAATTATGTTCAGCTGACTTTCCTGCCAGATTCTGTGTTTCTTGTTAGTTACAACTTAGGAGTCTTTAATCAAGACTGGATAGGTAACTTCCAGGCAAGTGTGCTTTGTCGTCGGCCACATCATCGCTTACCAGGTGAGATAGTGGTCAAAGGCAAGCATATCCATAACAAAAAAAAAAGCAACATTGTGACAAGCCTCAGCTTTTATAGTATTCCTTTTAGTTTAAGCATTTCTACAAGACCAAACATTGATTACAAAGACTGGCATATTAGGAATATATGCGTATTGTATGGCGTTGGCACCAATTCAAAATTGCCAGTTTGGCGCCAGACTTGTCAGGTATTTGCGATCCCACGCCAGAATGTATGGCGTACTGTTTAAATTTATCATTATTTGGCTAAATATAGAAATGCTTTGAGGATTTTTTTTGCGTATATTAATGGATCATGAATGAATCAAAGTGTGCGAGTGTGCGTGCTGAATCTTAAGGGTGATATAATGATTCAATTGGTGTATTTTACACTGGTAATAATAATAATCTCTATAAGATCTTGTGCTATTTGAAAAGAATTTTCGATTCATGTGTGTAAATGTGAGTTTTGTAAATAATTTTAATGATTTAGCTGACTAAATCAGAGGTAGTGGGCAACATTTATTGATGTAATTGATATAAAGCTTATTTCCACGTTAGACAGTTTGTAAAGACTGTTAATGTGTAACAAAACTTAACTACCAGGATGCAGCAGATTAAAGGAGGTGGCGAAAAGCGTGAGACGAAGATAATTCTCACGACTCTGTCATTGGGGAGTCATAGGACTATTGCAAGTTACTGCAAGCGCGGCCCTACGGACAGGAAGAAGGGCCGAGCCGACGCCTTGTGATCCACGCTCGACTCAAAATAGAATTGGCGGAATCTGTTAAATCTGATGGCTGCTAGGGCTTTGGGTTGTTGGTTAGGTATTTTTTATGTTAGGTAAAAATCGCCTAATGACGAATATCGCAATTTATTTCATCACCTCTGCTCTCGATTCATATGATATCAATTTACTAATGAATTGGTATTCTAACATTTCGAAGTTTTGCTATATGACAATAATATGGTCTCAAAGTGAAAAACCAAACCATAGTTATGTTTCTATTCACCCCGCTTATACTGACTTAACATTTGGTTCTACCAACTATCCAAACTCGTTCAGAAATCTGCACACTCCAAAAAATCCATACTTACAAAACAGAACAGTGAGTAAATAACTTAGACAAATACAGTCCAACCCCCGCCATAAAGCAGTGATACAACATTCATTTCAGTTGAGCACATTTATAATTACCGAAGCAACCGACTTCGAGTGGATTGTGCAAAGAAACCCGAATTAGGGGGTATTTTGCGGTCACCGTGAGCTTCCCTAGGGAGGCATGCACTGCGCTTGATAAATATTACAGTACGGAGTACACTTTATGCTGCTGAGAAACATTGGTTCTGATTTGAAATGCAATTTTCTGACTTTTTTTAGATGCATAGCATAGCATAGTATTTTTTTTTTATTATGGTGGGAAAAACCATCGAATGACGAATCTCTTGGGTGGAGCGGGAGACAGTGTCAAACTTCTGCTGACTATACGACCCACCACCGTTCCCTCTTGCCTTAGTTCCAGGGCCCCGGTGTTCCGCTTTCGCATACATCCTTGGTGCCAGAAGAAGCATAGCATAGTATTATACATATATTTATGTATCAGACTTACTGCTGGGACTCATGCCTTCTCTCTAGGAGAGAGAACAGGCTGTAATCCATCTCGGAGATTCAATGAGGGTTGGTGGACATCACGTGTCTTTTTCAGATGAGAAATCAATAAATGGCTCCTTCTGCTCTAGGGTAGGTTTATAAATCAAAAATAACGATCATGGTCATATAGAGATGAGATAACAATTCGGATATATATTTTTTGTAGAAGTCTGGTATTTTTAGACCTTTTGCGCATTATATTTTCGATCTTATAGGCCGCCAGAGGTCGAGGATTTTCATCTGTAGTCTACAGACGACAGATGAAAACCATTGGTTTAGATTGTACGAAAGTGTCAATAACTAACTCTATAGTTTTATATTCGTGAAAAATCTCTGAAACCTAAAGATTGTTCTTAAAAATATATCTATGAAAATATACAACACAACCTTCTCCATATCTCTAATACACAACCCTTTATCGCTAACACAAAACCGATATAAAGGGACGCTGTGACCCTGAATACATAGTCGTATCATATTCAATATTATACACGTCGCGGAGCATACGGGTTACTACGCCAGAAGCCAATTAGTGAGTTGACGCTGTTTACGCACTGGCAATCTTCAACCACCAGTTACTTATGAACTCCTAGTATCCTACGTAAATCCTTGACTTTGAATATAGCTGTAAAAAATGTTTATTTTGCAAATAGGTTTAAAAAAAAACACTTTTATACGTCAACTAGCTTTTGTCAGCGGCTTCGCCCGCATACATAAAATATAGCCTATGTCACTCAGGAGTAAAGCAGCTTTCTATTGTTGTTAACATTTTTACAATCGGCCCAGTAGTTCCAGAGATTACCTCCTACAAACAAAAAAACAAACTTTACCTCTTCATTATATTAATGTAGATTTAAACAAATTAGTTTCAACCATCAGTTACTTATGGACTCCTAGTATCCTAGCTAAATTCTTGACTTTGACCATGGCTGTAAATGAGATTTAATTTGCTAAAAAACACCTTTATACTTTAAATTAGATGATTCAACCAACAGTTATTTATGTACTCTTAGTACCCTAGTTAGATTTTTGACTTTGACCATGGCTGCAAATGAAGTTTATTTGGCAAATGGGTTAAAAAAAAAAACACTTTTATATGTCAATGAAAACTAGATGCGATTGGTGTTTCCTAATTGAATACTCTGCGAAGAAACAAAGAAATAAACTCAAGGGTCAAAGCCTCCTTTAAAGTGCATAAAGAAAACATAGGGTCAAAAGTTAAGAGAATTATCTACATAAGTATTTGATTTCATCGTTAGAAAGTTGCTTTATTCCTAGAGTGACATGAGCTATTTTTATGTACACACCAAAGCCACTGGTAAAAGTTAGTAATAATAAAATCGCTTATAAAATACATAAGGATGATTTTAATAAGTAACAAATTACTGGTGTGTATTTACAATACACAGTATTCAACTAAAGATTATGTACCTATGTATTCTTCGGCGTTCCTAGCACCCTAGTACCTACTAGCCCGGTACGTGACTTTGATCAGGGTAAGAATGTAATTTTCGTTTTAAAGAGTAATTTCTGTCTATGAAAACCTGGTACCTCAGAGAAAATAAAACAATTTGGATGCTGACTTTGATCAAGGTAAGGGATACCTAGTGTTTGAAGAGGACGAAAGCCTTTGAGACTTTTTAGAAAACTGTTTAGTAGAAAACATAGTTCTTAGAAAAAAAAATGTGTATCAGTGCCAAAAAGTTTGTTGTGGATATTTGTACGTACCTAAATATTGTTGAACTTAAAATAATTGATAAATTATATGTGTATCTGTTGAAAGTTATAATAAGAAATGATACTACTATAAAATAATACGCTGACGTCATGTACAAAGCAAACGAAACTCAAAATCAAATTATCAGTCTACAAGTATCGAGAGGGAGAGGACATCCATTTAATTTTCAACCTTACGTCATTGGCATAAATGTCATTACACTTTACAATCGAAGTTTGCGAGATAACACTACCCACGTTTCACTTAAAGGTTAAGTAGAGGTGTCTAGTTCGTAGGAGAGATGCTCTGGGCCAACGCGTTGTCAGGCTATTCCAGGTCACAGTGGGTGTGGACTTGCGGACGGTGAGCAATGGGTAGGTTGCCGTCTGAGAAGAATCATGGCTTTCAGAATAATTATTGGGGCCTGAAAGACGTGATCTGCCACTGCACTCTCAAATTTATTTTATTTTTCTAGTTTCAAAATTAACAGAGATATTAATACCACATTGAAAAAAAGTCATCTCCGGACACTTTTTTTCAAATATGAGCTATTTCAATCAACTAAAATATAGAGCTGATACTTACTCGATAAACTACTGTTAGTACCTACCATAGTTAGTAACCTCTACAATATAACATTGGTTACAATACAAGTTCCTATCGGAGGCAGTTTGCCTGTGGAAAGACGGCTAAGCCTTTTTATCAAAATCCATTCAGCATTCGAGTATGAAGTCGTCACATACATACACATTCACAGACTCGCCTTTTTGCTATTCAAGCCCTTTCTCAATAACTTTAACAATTTAGTTATTGGTCAATAACTTTGTCCATACTCATTTATCACTCACTACATGCAACCATTTCAAACACGACCACCATTTTGTACAGTCAGCAAAACTCAACAGTACCTACCCCACACAAAGCTTTGGTCCCACATCTAACCTTAGTAATTTCACAAAACAAGTTAAAAAAAAAACAATATTAGGTAACTGTATTTACGAACCGTAATTACTGCTATCGAAAGAATATTTGCTTTTAGATTTATTTTATTCCTATATATTTTTTCTGAGGCCAGCTAGTCACCGAATTCGCACAAACAGGAAACAAGAATCGTCTTATAAATGGTATTACCGTGTAAACGATGAGAGATTAGCAGAAAGGGAAGTGTTTGCGTGGTATTATGTTTTGTTTTATTGTGCTGTTTATTTTTGTTATAGGTGGCGAATTCGGGTGGCTTAAGTGTGAATGTTTTGGTATCAATGTGCTTAAGGGGTTTTAGTGTTACCGGATCCGTCAACTTGTAATCAGTTTTGTTATTATAGTGAGCTATCAACTACACGTATAAACAAAACAATTTTATTTGTTGTGATAATTTTGCTGTAATCTCATGAGGAGTTCCGTTCTATATTGTCAAATTTCATAACAAAATTTCCTTTGGGATCATTAAAAAAAATAATATAAGGCCCCTAGATTGTAGCTATTAGGACACATACACAATCAGGACCGATCGCAAGATTAATTTTCGTTGAATTTGTATGAATATCCTATGGGATCCTGCTGAATTATAGGCAAAAACAAAACACTACCAAAGTTTAAGAAATTCAGGAAGTAGTACAGTATTTTAAACATTTTAGGAAATAAAATCTAATGGGCTTTTTATGGCGGGTAAAAATCACCCATTATAGTCAGTAAAAGTATGACACCGTCTTCTGCTGCACCTAAAAGCTGGAGTGATTATTGGATAATTTTTACCGACCAATAAAAACCCTAAGCTATAATTGGTAAAACAATTGTAGAGAAGATGGAAAAATAGACTCCATTAAATAAAATTCGTATAAACACAACTGTTGTAATTCTTACACCTAATACTTCATAGCTACAAAACTTGAAACGGAACATTTTAATCCCCATTGCGCTCTCTCTTTCTTACCCCATAAATATCAATCTGCGAGAGTGAGACGAAACATCAAGCAGACTGATTAAACTTCCCAGTATGTAATAACCATGATAAGGCTTAAAATAAGTTCTGTACAGTCGGCAAAAGAGATAGGTGTACGGGTAACTGGCGACATCTTTAGATGCTCAAAATATTTTTATTAAATAACACACAATTACATAGATGCATATATGCTTCATTTTACAACATATGTGAAATGTCATTAGAAGTTTAAAATTAACAGGGTGTAATAATGGGCGGTCTTATCTATATATATATATATATTAACCAGTTTTCTAGTCACAGATTTCCTTAATTTTACCCTTCGTCATCATCAAATATTATTAGACGGAAAGGAAATAAAAGTAAAACGGGAAAACAAATATTTGACCGAGATGAAGCCGGGCTAATCCCATGACTCGCTCTTAAAGGTAAAGTTTGTTATAAACAGAGAAATACGACGTTAATTTATAATTAAAACTTCCAAGGAGATGTTAATATGCAGTTTTCACAAAGAACTGAGATTCAGCATCATTTACTTTGCTACTTTTTCCTGAGGCTATTTCTTTAATCAGTTGCTCAATAGCCTGCCCAACTTAAATAGAACTGGGCAGGATATGTCTGCCGTATACCATAGAGTTTCTTGCCGGTTCTTCTCCATAGCAAACGACCAATTAGGAACTGTGCACTAACTTTGACATTTTACAAGTGCCTATGTGAAATAAAATATTTAGACTTCTTTTTTTTTTACATATGTAACGAGCTGTGAGTCTGTTAAACACAAGATTGATGCCCGGCACAGTGACTTTTAGCTGACCTCGAAGGAGATGGCGTGGCGACCTGGATGTCTTCCTTGGGAAGGCAACAAGAAAGCAAGTAACTGAGATCACTGGAAAGAATGGACAGTGGCCTACGCCTAGCAGTAGAACAGCACACGCTAGCTTAAATAATAATAATAGTCGACTGCACTAAGTAGTTGGTAGTTTACTGACTTTTTGATGCCATTTTAATGCCTACGAAATAGAAGTTAAAACCGGTTGAACGGGCAGTAAAAAAGGTTTCTTTATATGTGTTATCTGAATGCGAATGTTATTATTGTCAGTAAGTCTAATACGTTCTCCCGTTCCGCCCAAAAGCAGAAGAAATCATTAAATGATTTCCCACCTTTAAAAAACACTGTAGTATTCTTATTTATGAAAAATTAATCTCCATATCCAGTTGTTGAATGTTAAACCAGTATTAAACTATGATATTTGTATTCACAAACGCCATTGTTTGTGAATACTCACTAATGCCAGCAATAAAATACTGATATTGTGGTGATTTCCTTTTATTAAAACTGTTCTGTTTACAGTATTGAACCATTCACTATTTGTGGTACAAACTGAATAAATTCTACGTTCAGTGGATCATCATCAGCCTTTTTAATGTTCCCACTGCTGGCCTATGAGAGGGAATGGGCCTTAATCTACCACGCGGGCCTAATGCGGGTTGGTAGATGTCACGTCTTCGAATTCTTGATTTTAGGACATGCCGATTTCCTTACGATGTTTTCCTTCACCGTTTTGAGAGCAGTAATGATGAAATAAATTACACAAAGTAATGTGTTTGGCTGAATTTGGACCTGCGACCTACAACTCGTAAGTCGGAGCAGTTACTACTCGGCCACCACTGCTCTCACTCAATCTCATTAATGGATAAATATATTTTATTATTATCTTTTTTTGGTGGTAAAATTATCCAATGACATCTCCTCAGTTTCGCTAACTAAAAATTAACGTTCCTTCTATTTAGAAAATTCATAGCCCCAGTAGGCTTCGACACCACTGAGCCGGTTTGCTGACAATAATGCAAAAAACACTATGTATCTAGATAGTCATTAAATTGCTGAATTTATGAATGAACACAACTAAGGAAATCAAACACGTATACTAAGAAACTGCGAATTTTCCTACACCAGAAACATTCAAGCGCAAAAATAAATAGGTCGAAATAAAATTCATCACGCTTAATATCGGGTAAACGACTTGAAAACGACGCATAGGTTGCTTACCGAAAAATATTAAACCGTCCTTCTCTGCCGCAACCTATTTATAAAACCAAGGTACCTCTAGCACCCATTTCGGGGTTACCTTCGCTCGAAACCTTACCTAAATTCTCACAGAAAAAAAAACAATTGAATGCGATAAAATCTCGAACTGATAAAAACGTACGTACAATTTTCTTCGGTTCAAAGTTTAAGTGTTTAACCCGTAGAGTAATAGGACTGGAAAATCTTGGCGAAACAGCTTAATATAGCTGGCTGTAGATAGAAAGAGACAGATATAGTGGTCCTGCTAATGGCTTGGGGCAGGCAAGCCAAAGGCACACTCGTAAATAAATGAGCGAATGTGTTTTCTTTTTTTTTTCTATTTTTTCTTGGCGTGGGAGCACATTGCTCTGAAGTTAGGGTCGGACGGAATTGTTTTATGACTAGTTGTAATGCTGAAAGTAGGTTAGCCTTGTGTATTTAGCCTGTGATGAGCCTGTTTTAAATACGGCGCGGAAATATCTGGGTTGGTGTTGGTTTATGATTACGAGAATGTTTCTGGAGCTATTTTTGTATATTTTTCATGAAAATATTTTATTTTTCTGTAGTGTTCCGTGCGATGAAGCTTAACGGATTTTGTATTATACATAACGCACTGTTTCATTTTAAATAATATTCAGGCTCAACTATGATCAGATACAAGAACAATAAGGTATAAAAATATCTGTTTTTATTCACCGTTCTAAAGGTTTTAAAGGAAGCTGCTAAGGTACAAACTGTCTCTACAAACTTCGCGCTTAAAAGTGTTCACGAAAACTGTGTAAGACAAAATTTATCCACTCCCCCCCCATCAGTTTATTGTAGCCATTTTCTGGCGCCCATTGTTGTGTGGGAGGGGGCTGTAGTTCGTGACCGTACGCCGACAGGGAGGATGGTGCAAGTTACAGAAAATTAATTTATTGTGAAATATTTTTGATGATAAACAATTTGAGCTGATATTAACTTATTACTAAGAATTGTTAATGTTATATTTTGTCTATATAGTCCAACTACTGGACAAAGACACTCTGTTCTTTAAATTGTTTTCGACTCCCAGGCACTTCTAATCTTATCAGTTCAACCACTTAGTATTATGACGAAGTAAGTATAATTTCTTACTTCTCGAGTTAATAATTTAAGTCAGGGTCTTGTGGGTTATGTGAAAGTGCCCAAGTTCCCTGAAACGAAGGCAAAGACATAAAAGGAGTGGAGTTTTAGTCAATATTAGTCTAATAGGTACTATCTCTTGCTTGAAATAATGTAATAGAGAAATCATAAATCATTGGCAGTTCAGATAAAATAAATTTTCAAACTCAGAAATTGAAAACAATGTGTAAATATATGCTCTCCTATCGGATCAATTTAAATATTTTTTAAATATTAGCTTTAATGATATTTCCAATGAAATTAAAACTATTTGATTAAGGGTAAAAAAATGTTAAGTGGCTAGGAATTACATCATTGCTTCCATACTATATTCAAATGAAAATTTATGTAACAAAAAAAAAATACAACAAAACCGCATTTAATAATTTTAAGTGTTATTTAGTTTTTGAATATCGTCGTATGACAAAATAAATTCCTATTTTGGTAAGCTAATACTTATTAGCTAATACTTGTTAGCTTATTAAGAAAAATGATTTAATACGCATATTACATAAGTGTGTTTATTCAATCATTTTTCTTTTTTGTTGGGAAGACGTTATATAACTTCTCTCTATTTAAGCGGAGCGAGAGGAAGTGCTAGACTTTTACTGACGAAAATAGACCGTGATCCTGCAGTTGCGCTTTACGTTCTAAGGCTACAGTAACCTCGCATTATCTTTCCACTTGCACCCCACCCTTGTTACAGAAAGCGTTCGCCGGCATCGTCCAAGCCCCGATGTATCAGATATAACCTTAAATTATTAATGTTTATTCGTGTATTTACTTCTCTGCGCTGAAAGTCGCTACTCAGCGCAAACGCAACGCTGTCTATACATTTTGTACATTCATTTGTATTGTCTGTACATTTGTTGTGTTGTTGTTTAGATGCTAGATTTCGGATTAGCTTTGAAAAAATCCAATAGAACCGATACCATCTGGGCAGTGCAATTGTTCGAAAGAGTTACTGTGGTTTCGAAACTCAAAGGGTATTTTTTCCATTGTAATACCAAAAACTGAAGTTTTTAGTTTGTATTTGTTTTCAACTTTAAAAAAAATAATAAGTCGGTAATTTTAAATCTTTTGATCACTGCCTTAAGAAGAAACAGCTTTTATTTTTTATTTTTATTGTTTTTTTTTTACACATTTTAGTACTGTTAAATTCGGTCAACCCGAGGTACGTTTTCAAACAACAGCTCTTTTTTATCATTGGTAGGTTTGCGTCTCATCTCCTTCCTTGCTTCGCCTTGTACATCGTTATGATGTTTATTACACATATTTCTTCAGTTATTTCGGATACACAGATCTTTTGAGGATATAAACTAGGTTTCTATAGTAATCAAAACATAAAACTAATTTGTAAAAAACTACCGTAATTACAGACACAATTAAAATACAATAAGTGTGCGCACACCGGTGTTCTATTGGGACTTAATGAATTAAAAAGGAATTGAATTATTTACATTAAATTGATTGGTAGGGAACCCTTAGTCTGCGAGTACTGGCTCAGTTGTTTTTAAATACAAAAAAATATATTTTTATACAATATCCACCACTTTTTTTCAAGTGTCTAGTTTCATAATTGAATTGGGTTCTTTTATATATTTTAAGCTTATGTTTTGTCTAATAAGGAACTTACAATTACTAAAACAGTTACAGTAATGATGTCTTCACACTCAATTTACTTCAGTACCAACGTATTGATCGCATTATGACGTAAGTTACCAGCTTCTAAAACCGAACCATTATCAAATTGGAATAAACAAGACGGCTCATTACTCCACAGACAATAACCAAAGGACATTCACAAGATGACCCGTCGGAGGCTGACCGTCTTAACCTACAACACCCTGTAAATACAGACTGATAGTAATTATGCTTACGTATCACCCTGTACCGTAATCTTTCGAGTGGGCGCTGTGTTTATGCTAATTTTTAGGGGTCGAAACAGAATATTTGCAAGGGCTACAACCCATTTATTTTTACGATACGACCTGAAGCGTTAAAGTTTATTTTCGGTATTACCAGCCTCTGCACTTTGCGGGTACGTTTTTTTAAATACCTATTTTATTTATTGTCAACGCTATGAAAATGATAGGATTTTAATTTTTGTGATGAGACTTAGAAAAAAAAATACCATCCAAAAGGATGGTAAGTTTTTTCAAATATTTTTATTTTTCTTCTAACATAATTATTCTTTTTCTTTTATGTTGATGAACTCAGATTATTTTCTTTCTAGTATTTGGTAACCAGGCGCATTAATTTGTGTAATTTATTTCATCACCACTGCTCTCAAAACGGTGAAGGAAAACATCATGAGGAAACCGGCATGTCTTAAAACCAAAAATTCGAAGACATGTTACATCCACCAATCCGCACTGGGCCCGCGTGGTGGATTATGGTCTATTCCCTCTCCTATAGAGAAGGCCTGTGTCCCAGCAGTGGGAACATTGAAAAGGCTGATGATTATAATTTGGTAACCTGTACAGCTATGTTATTAGGCTCGTATAGATTCTGACAAGTTCTGGTGGTTGTGTAAGATGGGCACTATGGGCAGCATACCAGGTGAAGCATGTTTCGTGCAGCGGCTCCACACTGCCTTTTTTTTTTTTTTTTAGGTAGGTAAAAATCATCCAATGACGAGTCCCGCCCTTGGGCGGAGCGGGAAACAAGTGTCAGACTCTTACTGACTAAACAACCTACCCCATTCCAACGTTGCCATATACACCAGGGCCAGAGCCTTCCTTTCAGACGCGAACCATGCCTTTGTGTTATGGCTAGGTCGAGGAAGACCCATTTTGACAAGATTGTTTACAGCAGACAACCTGGGTCCGCAGTCAGTTAAGAGATTGCTAGATCAGCCACTGTAGTTTTTCTACATTGTATTTAAATGTGAAGACAATATACGTGACTGATTATATTATCTGCAGAATATAGAACAGTATTATATTAAATACCTAATCAAGTCCTAGCTATACCTACACATAAAAAATTGTAGAATCACATTAATTATGCGTGTTAGTTCGAAAATGTCTTTAATTATAATGCCTAATCTTTAGCCCCAAGTGAACTCCGGCGTTCGCATACCTATTGTCTTTATATTATGTGTTTTTTAACGTGTCCCAACATGTCAACCACAATATCGCTTACCATCAGATGTGCAATGCGAGCTCATGAATAACAAAAAAAAAATTTTTAAAATACATTTTGTTGGAATTAAGTACCAACTTCTAATGTGCCAAATTGTATTTATGGTGTACGTACAATAAAGTGTGTATCTATCTATATATATAAAAAGCGAAACTGACTGACTGACATATCAACGCACAGCCGAAACTACTGGGACTAGGATTGTGAAATTGGCACAGAGCTTCCTTTTATGACCTAGGCGAACACTAAGAAAGGATTTTCCAAAATTCAACCCCTAAAGGGATGAAACGCATGCCCAAAGTTTGCGCGAAAACCTTTTTTCACGCGGGCGAAGACGCTAGCAGAAAGCTAGTCTACCTATAAAGCAGAAAAGCAACGTATAGAAACAAACAAAATCACGTAAAAATTACTTTCGATACACAACTTATAATAACACAAAATATCAGCTATACCAACATGTTGATAAACAAAACAGGTTCAACAGAAAAACAAACAGGTATTTGAACAAATAAAAACAAAACTAATACTTGTATCACGCATCAGAACTATGTATACACTGAAGCTCACCCCCAAATATTCCCCTGCATCATTCGACTTTGTTTGTAAAACATTTGTATAACTATTCCCTGTTTATCATATTTACTGTCGGTCAAGCAATAACCAATGCTGTTAACATAGTTACTGCTGTGAATATGGGACGGGATATAGCAGCGACGAATGAGGTCAGAATATCTTGCCAGTATTAGGCAAAAGAATTGTAATACACTTTGCTGTGTCAACAAGAAAGGTATGGTTTATTTGTATCGTTTACTAGTGTACGCTGATTCATGAAGATTTTTATGGGATTTTGTTTTTTATAGATTTGTTATAAACGTCTGGCTGCGGTTTCATTCGTTTCGTTTTTTCGTTTCTTGTTTTTTTTTTTATTCTAGATAGGCTCGCGTTTGACCACAATCTCACCTCATGGTAAGCGTTGATGTGGTCGACGTTAGGGTACACTTGTCTAGAAGTAATCTATTCACTCTCAACTTAAAGACCCCTAGGTTGTAGCTATCAGGAACACAGATTCTGACAGGGAATTCCAGTCCTTAGCTGTACGTATAATGAATGTGTTCCCGAAACGTTTTGTACGTTTTGGTGGGATCTCCACCATGTACCGATGGCGTAACACTGTACATCTGGTCGTCCGCTGATTGAAGGGACTAGGCGGAATCAAATTGTGCAATTCCAATGCACACTCCCCGAAATGCAAACGATAGAAAACTGACAGGCTAGGAACTCGGCGTCGATGCTCAAAACCTTGGAGCTCTTGTCATTTATTTCATCCCCGCTTGATCCCGGCAAGTCCTAGAACCAAAGAATCAAAGATATGTGACATCCACCAACCTGCGTGGGGGGCATTTCATTATTACGACCCATACCCTCTCCTATCAGCCTACCAGCTTATCCAGTTACCTGGATCAGGCCTGAATCTCAGTAGTGTGAACATTAAAAGGCTGATTATTCTATGCTTACACTACCTATCAATTAAAAGAACATACTCAAGCATGAAATTGGGTTGAAAGTACAACCATTTCGCGAATACTTCCAAACATAATTCAACATTACAACATTCATCTGCGGCAGTAATGTAATTATTTGGTCATAAACTCTGTAATGATATTACAGTTACAGTATAATGAGATTAAACACCTTGTGAAGCTGGATAATTACTTAATTGCCTGGATTATGACGTCATTATTTAAATTAGACGTAAGATGGGCTTCATGTCAGTGATCGTAACAGGTGTATTGGGAATCAGTTTGACTATGTACCGTGTAATCGAAATCAATATCTGCCTTGATTGTAATTTGCAGGTCTGTTAATTGAATTAAGTTTTTTTTTTTATGGTAAGTAAAAATCATCCAATGACGAATCACGCCCTTGGGTGGAGATGGAAACAGTACCAGACTCTTGCTGACTAAACAAACTAATCCATTCCTACGTTGCCATATATACCAGGGCCAGAGCCTTCCTTTCAGATGGTCCTTGGCCACAGTTGGCTTTGACCCTTCTACAGAGTCCCTACGGTTGGCTGACTAAACAAACTATCCCGTTCCTTTGTTGCGTTGTTCCCAGGGCCCCGGTAAAACGCTTTCGCATCAACCATTTGTGCTTCGACCCTGTTGGGTTACCTGTACTGACAACTCCTTGAGGCGCGCGGAAATAGTGCGTGCCGTCGACGACTTCAGCTCGGTCTGGACTGTTACCAGACGACTGGAATGCGGGCTGGCCATTGCTCGCCACGCCATCAATGATTGTGATGATGGTGAATTGTGGTGTGGCGGACTAGTTTCTTGAAAACCAATTTACTGTAGCATTTAAGGCTACACATACACATCTTAGATACTTCATATCAAAATATGAAACATATTTCTTTAGTCACTAATGAGGAAGCTGAAGAATATTCTTCAGGGTTCAAACACACACCATTATTTAAAACACTACTTCTTTCAAAGGAACACTTACGTAAGAGGATTCCGTACGTCTAAAGCATAAAACGCTCCTATTATATTGCTCACGAAAATAACCAACACCATTTTATTCTTACAACAACAACTGCCGTTTCAAAACGCTGTGGAAATAATAAGGGTTTATTCCACCTTGTCTGCAATGAAGAATCCGCACGGGTGTTGATCGGGTGACGGAATGAAGCCCTTCAGTGTTATTGCAGCGAACTAATATTGCAATCCAAAAAACAACCATAATGACAATTTTGCCTACCTAGCCAAGTTACATTGTTTTAGTTAACGTCGAAAGCTTGGAATTTGTCACGTCTTCAATTTCTTGGTTGATGACGTCAGAATAAAGGTTGGGGGCATGGTCAACTTAAAGCGTTCTACGTTAATGACACGCTAGTAATTTGGCTAAGGGGCCTGTTCTATCGGTTTATGGACAGTGTTCATTTCAATTGAGAATTGAGCCAAGAAAATCATCGGTAATGATGCACTTGTTGAGTCAAAGCTCTATAGTCTTGATCGTCGAGCATTTAGTTGTGAGGAGTTTTCTATCGTTTACATTTTGGGGAGTGTAAGTTGGAATTTTACCATCAGGTGAGATAGTAGTCAAATGCGATCCTATCAATAATAATAAATAGTTAAATAAAAAAAATCCAATACCAAATGACCTGAAAAATCTGCTTTTTTACGTGAAACATCAGCTCTTAAAATTCACTGGAATATTTAAAATTTAAAAAAATATACGTTGAAACATTGCGCTCGATTACATATCGAGATTCTGAGCAACGAAATTATTTTTGCGAAAAGTTTATTTAACTGGTATTTATTAAAACAACATAAGTATTTCCTAGAACAAATTTAATGAAACATTTGAATAAATAGCATTCAGGCATTCCCCCTTTTTTCACATTGCCTCTTCATCAAAAATTGTGTTAGATGAAATTTAATAAAAGCTTATAAATTGTGCTCACGTTGACGATAGATTAGTGAAGAAGGGTGCTTGTCTACAGCAGCAATATTAAACAAAACTAGATAAGTATACGTAACACGTATGTGTTGGTACAACACAAACATTTAACAAAGATCCACGAACAAACAAACAGAACTATTAACCATCACCTGTTCGCCACCAAAGGGGTTTCGTTTACAAAACTGTGCGTGACAAATAGATGATTTAGGCTCGTTTTGGGCCGGGGGACTCTGCTATTGTCATCGAAGTGACGGCAGAATGGGTAGGTAACTTGTCACAATTATTGTTGGCACGTGAACGGAAAACTTTTCACTTTTTGATAGAGTTTTGGGGCAATGGAATTGATCGTCATCTTTTATTGTGTGGCGGTGGACATGGAGTCAAATCAATTTGTGATAAGGACTTTTTATCAAATCGATCTATCAATAAGCTCTTTATAGTGAACTTCAAGATTGTTTTTACTTATTTATTTAATCTTGCTGCAACATGGCATTCTCTACCAGATTATTAGAATATTGTCATGTTTTACAGGTTTTTTCTTGGTGGGAAAAATCATTTAATGACAGTTTTTCTTCGGCAGATCTCTTGGGCGGAGCGGAAAACAGAATCTTACTGACTAAACGACCCATCCCTTTCCTTTTAAGCCTTTATACCGGGATCGGACCTTTTCAGAAACCGGACCAGGGCCCCAGTAGGCTTTGGCTCTGCAGTTGGGCCTCTAGATTTGCTGACAACTCCTTGAGGCACGTGGAAACAGAGTGCGCCGTCGACGACTTGGTTTGGTCCGGATTATTACCAGACGACCGGGCGGCGAGTTACCCATTGCTCGCTGTCCGCGAGCCCGCGTCTACGGTGGCTGAAAATCGGGATCGGTATCCCGACGGCGTCTGGTGCGTGAGCGCCGTTGACTTAAGCGGTCTCGTCTGTTACTTTAGTCTTTTATCTTATAAACGTAAGATCTCCTTTTATATCCTATTTATTGACGCTAATCATGTTTCTCTTCATAGCTCTTTGGCAGTGTACTACAACAGTCTACCCTCCTAATCCAAGTCCAAGTTTCACAGCCAGTGGGCAAGGAAGGATACAGGCACCAAAAACTTATAGCATCTTCTATAGACAGCTATTATTCGCAAGACCATTAATTAGTTTGCAATGCCAGAGGCACAGAAACTGTCTACGTGAGACGTTGCTGAATCGTCTTATGTGCCAAACTGTCCAATTGTCCGTCGATCATATACAGGTCGCCTCCAGTTATTTGTGCCATGGATTAAACTGGGAAGCAGAGCTGCTACATAGATATACAAACACGGAGAATAATAATGCTAATATATTTGAGAAGAAATCCCCCGTGGACTATGGGTTTCATGATATATACAACTTAAGGGTCTTTAAGTCAAGAATAAATCACACTTGAAACACACTCACTCTTTCTAGCACAGTCGATTAAAAATAACTCTGGTTTTGTTTATCGTATTACGAACCAGTTCGAACCCACTTTGCTTTGATCTATATATACCTTTAGCATATAAAAAAATTATATAACTAAAATATGTACTACAAAGGTCAGTAAGAGTATGATACTGATTCACAATCCGCCCAAGAGCGGAATTCGTCATTGGATTATTTTTGGAATAAAATCATTACTATTGAAACTTTAAAGAAAGAAACTTCGCATAACTTCCTCAAGTTACGTTCATAAAATATAGGTACATTCATCTAAACTAACTGGGCACGCTAGTACTTACTACAAAACTTTGTACCACAAACCTACAACTCCTTGAAGGTATAGTTAGACTAAAACATTTTATTTCTCCACAGTTCTTTGTTTTATAGGAGTATTTTCAGAGTTTTCAGCACTTCGCTCGAGGCTTCCTGAAACCCCTTAATATAAGCTACATCTAGATAACTGAAAAGTTAATGTACTCTTGTTTTAAGGCTCTTTGCGAAGTTTATCTTTTAGTTTGAAATATTGCGTTAAAAGTTCTCAAATCGCATTCTCTTCATTTTGAGTCACTTGGTAATGATTATGTTAACCTTTTTAAGTAGCTTTTAGTTACGTGTAAATTACTTTTCTTAATTGTAACTTAAATAACTGGGGGAGGCCTTTGCCCAGCAGTGGGACAGTTAGGGCTCATAAAAAAAAAACCTAAACAATTATCTATTAGCCTTTCTTTTTAATTGGAAAATTATCTAACAACATTTCGCTCTAGAATGGGATAGGAGGGCGTGTCAGATTTTGTGTATGCTAACTATGTTCCTGCTTTGCCTAGCATTCCCCAGGGTTCCGTTTCAGAAGTCAATCTATAACCTCAGTTGGCTTCTTGCTAGGCTACCCCTTCTGTTTTGCTGACATCTTTTTAACTCGCGTTCGATGCGGACTGTTACCAGGTGACCGATATACAATCTGCACATTGTTCGTTGTCCGCGGCCTATGGTGCGTAGAAATTGGGGTGACCGGCAATACGGCCGTGAAAATGTCCGTTCCCTCACACGTGTAGTTGCCTTCTTCACCAACGTTACTGCTTCACAGAAGGTAGGTTCTCGGTCCAGAACATAGCCTGTACCAGGGAAGGGTGAATCTGGCCTTAATAGCTCGACAATTTTTGACGTTTCAACGGTATCTTAAATCTCTTATCCGGTAAAGTTTTTGAGAATGATATTTTATTAAAATCAGCCGTTAGTTTCACAAAAAACCCCACCCATGAATCTTATGATTGTCACTCACACAAAACGCTACAAACCCGACCACTATCGCGATACTGCCATCCATCACGACGGTTTACAGCGGCCATATTAGATTATTTTCCGTGGCGCAATTTGACCGCCACCGATCTATGCAATCCTGGTACATGTCTATGAGCAAAACTGTTTGCTATCATAAAAGCAAGTTCCGCAAACGGTTTTCACATCGTAAAACTGATTAAAAAAGGTTTTAACTTTATGTCCATTATCCATAACACAGTGTTAAAAGAGATAGTTATGTTAGATGGGCTGAAAAATTCGTAGGCTAGGTAGACATTGACAGTTTTACTAAAATATAATCCATGTGTTTTTCAGTTAGCACCAACCTTTAAAACAATTCTGAAAGGAAGGCTTGGCCCCAGTGCGAAAGGCAACGAAAGAACGGGGTGCGGTGTTTAGTCAGTAAGAGTCTGGCACTATTTCCCGCTCCGTCCAAGAGCGGAATTCATCATTGGATGATTTTCGCCCACCACAAAAAAAAACTCTCTAATAATTTATGTGCAAAATATGTCAGTTAAAAATTAATATAATGGCCAGGTACTTTATTTTTTAAAGGTAGAGTAAAACTTACACTTAAGGCTCCCAAGTAGACCAAGTTAGGTTATACCAAAATATGTTCCCTTCATTTGTATTTGTTTGTTTATCCTCACATCGAAGCAATTATACCAACGGAAAATAACTAGTTTTGAATCTGCTGTTTTATAACATCGAGTGCGTGGTAGAGAGGTCTGCGTCAAAGGAATGGTTAAATCGAATGCAAACATTCAGAAAATTTCAGGGACCTATTACAAACTGTTCAAAGGAATACATTTATATTGAAAAATGTAAAAAATTCTGACGTGTTATCCTGATGGTTCGCACAGTCAAAATTTTTATATTTTGTTTTGTTAAAATACGAATAAAAAGAAAAAGACCATCTTCAGTTGTCCGTACAAAAATAAAATTAATAACAGTCGTCATAAAATAGTCTTTTCATCTTTACATACAAATTATAACAGAATAAGTATTATTCTGAAACATACCATCTTGTAACAAAAATTTTGTATAATGTCGTAAGCATTATACATATTTCTACACCAAAACATTGTATAATGCGGTACATTTGTATAATTCACTGAATACACAAGTGTATGTACATTTATTACTGTGTCCTAAGTTACATTGTCTCTGCGCCCACTAATTTTCGAGCCACATGCTACACAAGGCATTATTTTCGTACTTAAAAATAAATGTTTTAAAGCAAAAAACATGGTGCAGAAGTACATTAGATGGTTCTCTTAATATGCTTATATTTATGTGTAAAATAAGATTATATTTACTTTTGTGTTTAATGAGTTTGATCAGGAAAGGAAAATTGACAATATTTTGGAATACAGACCCAGAAAGTACAAGCATTGATAAACTAGATTCTATGATAATAGACTGAGGCCGTGCCGTGGAAGGTGGGCCTCTGGTGTGAGACACAACTTGTGTCGACACCCTTGCGCTATACCATATTCTTTGTTCGGCCGGCAGTGCCGGTGCTGCCGCTACGGCTGCTGAGACCCTCAAACTGCGCAAATACTGTAATACCTTACTGGTAATTACAGTTTTCAGCCGTTTGGAATTGAAACTCCAAACAGCTTAAAGAGAAGAAGAATGAATCTTTGCATTTCGCACTGGGGCCAAGCCTACTTTCCAGGTAATTATGCTGACCATTTATGTCCTCTGAGCTGGTCAAAATGTACTAAACTTGCTGATTTTGCAAAGTTCGTTATTACACCCTATCAACATCTTCCTACGTTTTCTTCTTCCATTCTGCCCTGTTTGTTACCTTATATATTATAAGCAAATGACATCATGCAATTTTTCACCAAATATAAGTTCATTTTTTTTTATTTATTAATCCCGTGTCGTCTTTCCCTCCTCGAAGCTTATCGGACTTATTAAACGTTTCACTGAAAATTTCCAGCCAATACCGAAGGCTTCGGATGTGGCGGAATTCAATTAAACTAATTAATTAAACACAAAATATTGACGATTTCTTTTATTGGTTGTTGGTGAAAAGCGTTCAGTTTTATTTAAATATTTATTGCAATAACGTGTTGGGTTTTGAGTGGCGCATGTTGTGTCGAATTTAATGAAATTTTGTGTCAATATTGTTTGACCGTTTCGTAGTAGTGATTTACATATTGTTTTATTATATCTAGCGGTGTCTGCGGTCCCACTGCATAGGGTAAATACATTTTCTTAATAATACATTTTACTGTAAGTGTTAATAATTATATTTAAACAAAAAACTTTTTTATTCCACATGAAAAAAAAATAGTTGTATATGCTTTTTTTTGTTGGGAAAAAACATCGAATGAGGAATCCCATCCTTGGGCGGAGCAGGAGACAGTGTCAGACTTTTACTGGCTAAACGACCCACCGTTCCTTCCTGCCTTAGTTTTATTTTATTTTTAACGAGTTCAATATAATAAATTCACTTTTACAACACATCTTAATTACTCCAGGACAACATAACAGGTTCACACGACCCCATATGCCTTATAAAATAATCGATATGCTATTTTTATCCCAGGTAAAGACTAAATGCCATTCCTAAGCGTGTCCCACGTCCCTCGGACCCATACATCATTCATAATTGAAGTTCTAAATACCTCAACGTGATCTATCCTTTTACACCTAAAAGAAATCGAGACACATCTCATGGTAGGGGAGCCCAGGAGGAGATTTTGCGCGTTACTCGAGCGCGTCAGAAAATTATATAGAGAGAAACCTTGAACCCTGTAATGTATCCCTACCTGATATCATCATCATCATCAGCCTTTTTAATGTTCCCACTGCAGGGACACAGGCCTCCTCTCTCTGGGAGAGGGAATGGGCCATAATCCACCACGCGGGCCCAGTGCGGATTGGTGGATGTCACATGTCTTCGAATTTTTGGTTCTAGGACATGCCGGTTTCCTCACGATGTTTTCCTTCACCGTTTTGAGAGCAGTGGTGATGAAAGAAATTACACAAAGTAATGTGCCTGGCTGGGTTTGAACCCGTGATCTACAGCTTGTAAGTCGGGGCCTTTACTACTCGGCCACCACTGCTCTCCCTACCTGATATGTACTTTTAAAATAGTGATTTTTTTATAGATCCTCAAAAACTTCGAGCGATTAAGACAAGATAAGTTGACTACATGCAAAGAAGTGAACTCATTTCAATAAGCTGACTAATTTAACGATTTTTTTTTATGGTGGGAAAAAACTTCGAAATAATAATCCCGCCCTTGGTCGGAGCGGGAGACAGTGTCAGTCTTCTACTGCCTGACCCACTGTCTCTTCCTGCCTTAGGTCCTGGGCCCAGGTGTTCCGCTTTCGCATGACAAATTGAGCGTGGCTTAAGGCGAGTCACAAAGTCATATTAATATGTATCGATTATCAGAAAGGCAAAGCACGTCCCTATGAATATCTGACGCGTTCAATTTTTTTTCGTTTTAGAACCTAAACTTCTCAATCTAATAGGTTCCATGGCGTATTAGAAACTGCAAATTTAGCGTCCTGATCTCGGCCGTACGGCACGATGGAGCGATAGAAGTGTGCCCCGCTAGGAAAGAACACCGCCGTGTCCTCGTGGTGGCGATCTGTGGCGACGATTTCTCGCGGCGGGCCTTGGAAGAGGCCATGGTCTGAACAAGAAGTGGCAGGCGGTCGCCTCCTTCTGCAAAACAATAATGCTAGCAAAGGAAGAGGCTGACCGTACAAGGAAAGGCGTGCACACCCCAGACGCTGCCGGGATTCCGATCCTGGGCTTGCAGACGGCGAGCAATGGGTAACTCGCTATCCGTTCGTCTGGTAACGGTTCAGACCAAGCCAGGTCATCGACAGCGTGTGACGCTGCTTCCCGCTCCGTTCAAGGGCGGATTCGTCCTTAGATGATTTTTCCCACCATAAAAATAATAAAAAAAAGCATCCTGGGCTCGCCTACTATCATGGTGTTCTACGGTATATTTTATGAGCATACTATGACATAACGTCACTAGTAAGAGGTTTTGATGTCCGGTTAAGCCTACTAAAACTTATTGATATTGACAATGTATGTAGTATACATATATGACATTTATGTATTACATTCCATGATTTTTTTACGACTTTTTCTCTGACATTTATGACCGAAACATGTCATATACATAGTTTCGGTAAGGTATTCTTGCCTCGTTACATAAAAGGGTTTCTTATGACTTTCATACGTAGAAAATTAAGCACTACTTGTATATATGAGTATTTTTGTATACAAAGAGATACATGATTGGCTACAAGATTTTTTTTAAACTAATCTAGTGCTTGACTGCGATCTCTCCTTATGAAAACTCGTATAAAAATAAACTTTAGAAACTAAATAAATGCCATTAATACTTTTTAATAGCAATAACAACTGCAAATTCATTAACTTGTTTAAAACATTTATTTTTTACGAGTTTTCAAGCGCTAAAATTCGCAAAGCCTACCTTCAGACTCTCCAAGATCCGACAGCCGTAATGTAAGTGAAATTTAAATCAGTATGATATAACGTTGATATTTAAGCATAATTATCCGAATAGTGCATTTAGACTAAACAGCCCTGTATTATTTTATTAACTAACATAACAATTAAATTCAAAATAAAACTGCCTATTTAATACAAAACGAATTATTATTGCGGTAAGTTTGGCTCATTTAAACACGCTTAGTCCATTATGTTCTTTTTATGTTCGAGGATTTTGTTCATAATAACATGGAGAGAGATAAACGGTATTGAATGATGTGACACGGGTATTCAATTAATCGGCAGTGAACTTTGTCCCTATTATTTTGATATTGAGGGGATAGACGAAAATGGGGTTCTGAGAAATAATTCGCAAGATTTTTTTGCTTGGTTTATTCATTATAATTGGTTAGAACGGTTGTTGGACTATGTTTTATGGTATGCTCCAATAAATAGACAATATCAGAGTCTATAACTATAGCAGTTATAGAATATCGTCCGGTAACTGTCTGGACGAAGCCCAAGTCATCGAAGGCGCGTATATAGTACTCCACGCGTGCCTCAAAGAAATTACAGTAAAACTTAAAAGCCCAGCAGGGCTCTTCAGTTTTCAAGCCTTCTAAGACCTTATTCTAAAAAAGAAACCCGTGGTCCTAAAATGCAAAGACAAAGAAGGAACGTAAGTGTGGTTTTAGTCAATCCAAGTTAGATACGCTCTCCCACTCTGCCCTAAAGCGAATGAAGCCATCATAGATATATCACCTTTTTTATATAAATTCGCTTTTGATAGCGGTTTCGCCTGCGTGAAAATGAAAATTTTACCCAAGGGATATACTTTTAGGAAAATAAGTGCCCTATGACCTTTTCAAGGATGCTTTACCTATCTGCCAAGTTTTGTAAAGGGTAACTGATACTGAGGCAGAGATAGAGTTACTTTCGCATTTGTAACATTATTATGAATAACGGGATCATCATCAGCCTTTTTAATGTTCCCACTGCTGGGACACAGGCCTTCTTTCTAGGAAATGGGAATGGGCTATAATCCACCACGAGGGCCCAATGCGGATTGGTAATTACTGGATAAATCGGCACAAATATTTCGCAGAGCGCACGTGCAACGAAACGGTATGAACTAATCGTGTGAAACACCCCGGCATCATCGGCGCTGCCAGTCAAAAGTGAAAGGCTAAGAGCTTATAAAAAGCGTGCGCATCGCGTGAGTGGTCACTCGTTCGTCGACATGCGAGCTAGTTGGACGTTGTTGGAGTCAATTTTATTGTTATATTATTTGAAATAGATATGATACCATTTATGTATGATTGAGTTTAATCATACAAAAAGTGATTTATAAATAAAATATAATGAGTTATGAAGATGCTTTTATTCTTGAAGACAAAACTCCTCTTACAGATATATAGATGGATGAGATAGTAGTATGAATAGCGGATTATCTAGCTGCTGCTTATGACTTCGACCAACAACACAAAACAACAGGATTGTAACGGATGAATATATGTTTTTAGTAAGATAGTGAAGCCATAAAATAATCAAAAAAAAAAAAATCTGAAGCGAAGCAGTAGTTCCAAATATTACCTTCTGTATACAAACTAACAAATATTTTCTCTTTGTAATGTCTGTATGAATAACCAAACAATATTAAAAAAAAAAAGACGGAATTATACTTAAGCAAAAAATATCACAACCATGTATATTATTAGGAATAAGAAAATCGGTAATAGAATAAACTCTGTTTTGATCATGTTTCAACACTATCACATTATAATTAGCTTACTTCTAAATATTTCCAACAAAAATATACACAAGCCTTCAAAACTAACGTGCAACACCAAAGCCCCTCTATAAACGGAACTAACAAACTCGTGAGCCAACCAAAAACCACTATCAATACACGATTTAGTAAACTATACAGAAGCCACACATAAATTCATAAGGCTATCGACACACTAGCCTACGGGAAGCCGTTCGGTAACAGAATTTTGCATCTAAACTGACTTCATAAGCTCATCAACGGAGCTAATGTACACACGGCTTGAGGTCCGTGAGATAATCTCGACGTGGTCGGGATTGGGGCTAAGTCTGCTTGTGTATCCTGAAATTAATAGGTTTTGGGGTTTTCAGGCTATTTACTTACCTGTGAGTGGATTTTTCCCCGAAATACCGATGTTGGATTTAAAGAGGCCAGATAAATGGTTTGGAATTTTGTATCCATTTTCTGTAGTTAGGTCGAAAAAGTATAAATGGTTTGAAAATCGTAGCAATTTTTTAATTAGTTTTCTACACCAAAAAGTCATGAGTATCACGAATTAAAGGATGTTATTCCTTGGTTTAATTTCGTGTAAAAAGTCACCATTGTCAAAAAAAGAACTTAGTGAATCTTAAGTTATTATTATTCGAATATTATTATTTATATTTTATGGCATTAAAGCTCTAAATACCGTGTGTGCATGAGAGCTCATCATCGGAGTTAATCTGCACACGGCTTGAGGACCATGAATTAATCTCGACATGTCTGAATTTCAGGACTAAGTCTCCTTGAGTATCCTGATTTGGAAAAGTTATGGAAATTTTAGAGAGGACTCAAACTACTCAGTTCGAATAAATATTTTTCTAAATGAATGTTTTTTTTTTTTATGGTAGGTGAAAATCATCGAATGACGAAACCCGCTCTTGGGCGGAGCGGGAGACCAGTGTCAGACTCTTACTGACTAAAAAACCTACCCCGTACCTTCCTTGCCTTATTCCTGGAGTCGAGGTAACAGTTTTCCACCACCCTCTAGGCTCCAGGAGGCTTCGACCCTGAAGGGTCTGCTTCTAAAATGTTAGTTTTAAAAAAAACAACATGTTTTTTTGTAGGAATAGTTACATGGTTCTGTAGTTTCTGAGTGAAAATAGATGTGAATCAGTGTTATTTTTTTTTGTAATATAAAATCATAAATATTTAATTTGTTGTGAGAGTTTTATCAAAATTAAGTTTGAAATTTGAAAAAAGATTATGAAATTACGTTCTACGGCAAAAAAGCTTTAAAAACCTATATATTTGTTACTTCATCACGCTTGAACGGCTAATCGGTTTTCTAAAAATCTTAGTACGCGAGTAGACCATATCTTGGAGTAGTCATTTTTTTTTTTGTTTTATTTTTATCTCTATGACATATCATAGAGATAAAAACAAAACAAAAGAAAGGAAGGATGATAGAATATTATCCTTAGGAAACATATTTCCTAAGGATAATATTCTATCATCAAGCCTGAGAAGCCGCTGGGAGCAGCCAGCTGATAATTAAAATAAAATGTCAACAATATTGACGCTTATATAAGCTGTCTCTTTCTCTCTACCCGTGAGAGAAACAAGTAGTATTATATCTGCCAAACCCTTTATCTTGGTACATTCTATAATCTTGTTTTCATTTTACAGAATCTTTGCTCAGATCGTTCGAAAGATAACTACTGTATTACAAAGATAGTCTTATACCGTGGTTATGTTTGCGTTAGGGGAGAAAATATGCAAAGCATATCGATTTAACTTTGTTTAGAAGAAATGTTGTAAGATTTTCTGTATTTAGGTTACACAGGATCTTGTCATCGGAAAATAACATGTTTTCAAGTTATATTTCGCAATTTATATTTATGATAATATGATCTGATTTCTTCGGGACTGGATAATAATATTAAGATGGATCTACGGAGTGACAAGAACGGATAAAGTGAGAATTGCGTACATTAGAGGAAGTTTGAAAGCGGCGCCACTGACTGAAAAGTTGAGAAGAAAAGAAAAGATAGTTGCTTATATTGATATAGTTTTATGAACAAGATGGATAAAATGCACGTAAAATAGAATTATGAATAAATATGTGGATGGATGGTGACGCAGGTGAAGAAAGTGTGGTTGTGATTTAGGTAAGGAGTCATATGAAAGAAAAAGAAGATAAAGATAGCGTGAATGCTGACATATGCATTTATTCTACATACTATAGAATGAAAGACAAAGACAAATAATAGAGGAAAAGAGTAGGACGATGATAATGATGGCCAGAGTAATTTTTTCTTAATAATATATGTATACTCCCTCAACTGATTTCAGCTACGGTGACTGGTTTCTGAACTTGAGCTACTAAGAGTTGCGACCATGTGATCTAATGTGGCTAATATTGGCTATATTGGCTATATCTTTGCTGCAAAAGTGCGTTCACAGTGCGGACAAATTAAAATACCATCGTCGTATAGGTATTGTTTTTTAATGTAAATATAATGTTCTACAAAGAATAATGTTAATATTCTTTTGTAAAACATGTTGCCTATACATTTGTATTTTCACATTTCATCCCACCAAAAGAATAAACCAAAAAATCGCTTGTCAAAACAATCAAAACATCCATTGCCCGCACGTAAAATAATAAAAGCAAACCAAGCAATGAAACCAAAACGAAAACTATGTAGGTAAAATCTGAACTGAACCACAAGCCACAACCTAACGGAACCACATATAAAGGATCCCTGACGCTTCAATGACGAGTTTGCGTCAGAACAAATTAATACCGGATAAGTCGTTACCGCGATCAACCAATCGGTGTGCAAGGAAATGACGCATCGCCCGTTCGTTTGAGAAGGGAAATCGTAAACCGTCGAACGGATGTTTCGTTCGTTCGCGCCAATTAGGGGTGTTGAGCTACTGCGATTGTGGCGATAATATGGAGGCTGGAGCTTTGTAAATGTATTGGAAAAAAAGTAGCTGAAAATTTTTGAAGAAAGAAGTAAGTTCGCAAGGTTATTTTATTGACATTGATATTATTATCTTAAATCTATTATCTTAAATCTATTTTTAATACTTTTATTTTTGAATACTTTTTTCTTACATTCTGTCTTGTCATCCGTCATGCTATCACTAACTCCTCTTCCTATCACTCCTCACCCAATCCATAATTTCTTTGGTCTCCCTCTCCTCTCCATCCATCCACAAGTATACTCGTGGCTTTTAGATACATGCGTTTCATTCCTCCCTTTTACATGGCCATACCAAGACCAACGGTTTTATTCCTAGATATACTTAAATATGTTCTGTAAATTAACAACATTGCCGATAGTCAAATTGTTGATATCACTAGAGAGAGTTTAAGTTATACATGATTAGTAACAAGGCGTTAGGTTGATCAAATTAACTTCGACATATGTCTGGCTTGTCAATTCTCTACACTTAATATTAAATGCGTTACAGGTACACTAATTACGAGTACTGATCTCTTTTGTGGTTCATTTCTGGTTCTGTTTAGCATTTTTTCTTATGGTGGGAAAAATCATCGAATTAACTAAATCCTGCCCTCGGGCGAAGCGGGAGACAGTATCAGACTTCTACTGACTAAACAACCCACCGTTCCTTTTTGCCTTAGTTCCAGGGCCCCGGTGCTCCATTTTCGCATCAACCCTTGGCCCCAGAAGGCTTCGACCCTGCTGGGTCCCTACAATTGCTGACAAATCCTTGAGACGCGCGGGAACAAAGCGCGCCGTCGACGACTTGGGCTCAGTCCGGATGATCACCGGTAGCAAAAATGGTGTGTGGGGGTTTAGAAGTGTCTATGCAAAATAAAATATAAAGTCCAATAGACCTGCATTGAAAAGATGAACCCTCCAACCAGAAAGGTGTTGTGTCCCGTATAGGCAACAGTCCGATAGTTGATTTCAATCTGTTGTATATAATTTTTTAATACCGTGACGCATTTTGTAGTTTAGTTCCTTTGTGGCTATATAGTTGTCACTACTTGGGTGTTTCCTTGTTATCTGTGTCGATTTTGTACCGATTTTGAAAAAAAAAAAATGTTTTTAATAACACGATTACGAGAACACTACACGTATAGACTTTGCAGACTCATCGAAAATGTTCTATTTAAATCTCCTTTTTTTATTTAATTTTTTTTGTTACATGTTTACATTATTCACTGGTCTACACTGTCCCTTCATCAATTTTTTCGTAAACGTATTCACAAAGCTTTCAAGCAGTCCCTGTCCAGCCTGTCAGCTTCTAACGTTTTATAAGTACCCGTGTAGGTCTATGTGAAATAAAATATTTAAAATTCAATTGAGTGCCACCTTATGTGATCTCTTATAAGGTCTTTAACACGTAGTCTTGTCTAATACCCCACTGAGGTAAAAGTACACGTTCATATTAGCATTCTATACAATATTTTTTATGTGATCCTTCTTAGATAAGCTTCTCTCATACGCTTTCAGTCACGTAAAATTTGAACAGCTCAAATACTCGCATAACAAACAAACGTAAATTCTTGGAAATTTTTCACAAAATATTTGCATAATAATGTCTCTTGAAAACAGAATGGCGTAGACAAAATTAACTGTACATTCTTAAGATGTAAACACGTGAATACCATGAACAAAATATTCAATCAAAAAATGTACATGTATTGTCATTTAAAGCTATTTATTTACGTATGACAACACAAAAAAAGATGTATAACAATATTTCAATCGGATACTGTCAAAAATCGAAGCCTTCATGCAAATAATTTTACCATTTACAAGCAAATTAAAATTAGCACAAAATAAGTCAGAATAATTATGCTAGTTGCCTATGGGCAATTAGATACCAGAGAGATCTACGCTTCGGCATACCGAAGCATAGATCTCTCTGGAGAAGAATGTGAAAAAAACTCTGAGGATACCTTTTTGTTTATTTTTTGTATTATGTATAATTCATAACATGATTTAAAAGGATACGAGTATCCACAGAGTTTTTTGCCTGATTCACAAATTTACCTTAAGATGATTACTATTTCAATTAATGACAAACGGGACTATTGTATACTAGACTCTCTCTAATACTCAAAGGTTTGCTGAAAGAAAATCCAACTTATTTAAGCTCGCCTGTGCATATAAACATTGTTATCCACACAAGAACAAGCCGTTTTCAAATAAGCCAAACGACATACCCCATTAATTTGAAATCCTCATCGAAATATGCGGAACCCGGCCGTACAGAAATAATCAAGAACGCTAGAGATTGGAATAGCGAGCTATTTTCGATTCACTCCGCATACTTCATCTGAACACCAGTTCCTCCAAACTCATGGAGCATTGTGACGCAACTAAGGACTTAATTGTTGAAACTTGTCATATCGATGAGCAGGTTTAGTTAATTGATAATCTACAATCGTTAACGCCATTAGAAAACGAATACAAATTAAATATTTCGTTGCCTTGGAGGTCAATGTAGCTAAGCCACAGAACTACACTAAACACTCTAAGTTATGGACGTTAAAAAAATAAGTGATGCGGGAGAAAACAGTTATTTTAACATAAATTTGTGTAGTTTTAGAGGTCAAGTTCTATTTATTTATTTATTTATTTACAATCACAGAAAATAAATATTACTCAATATTTATGTTCTGTGATTGTAATCACAATGAATCTAAGCTGCTTACACTTATTGACTCTTATTAAAGCTAAACTTAAATTTATTGAAAAACTAACCTGTTTACAGATATCTATTAGATGTATTGACTAATATAAAGTATGGTTTTTTGAGTACGTTAATGCACTTAACTCCATTTCGCAAAAATTGTGGCTTAGCTCCATTGACCTCCAAGGCGACGATTTTACCTATAAAACTTTCAATCATTACTAGTAGGCTTCGACCCTGTAGCCCCTTCTGTTTGGTTGACATAAAATGAACTTTGAATTACTTCTCAAAGATTTCTATACTATAGAATATATACTTTAACTGTACAATTACAAATCTATTAACATTAAAATATTCATTAAACATAGGCTTTAAATTCTATGACACATGAAATCATTAATCGCGGCTTTTATAATATATTTCTTTGTTAATTATCACAAATAAACTACAGTAATAATAATCCAAAATGACAAAAAATCACAAAGTTTACAGTTAAATTAATACATTTTAAAGCTTTCGATGTAGCGCGTAGCGGTGCTACGATATTCGTAGCACCGCTACGATACTCGTAGCCATTCGTTACCGCGGTTGCAACAAAAATTGTTTGACATTTATGCATGTCGTAAATGGCTCTTTGGGGTTACTTTGTAATATTAATGGGGAAATATCATCGAAATATATGGCAATATTATAGGAAAATTCTGAAGGAACTGCCCTATAATATTGCCATAAATTCTCTCGTAAAATTGTTATAGAATTGCAATTCGGTTTTGGAATTGTTAGGGAAGAAACTTTTCAGTTTTGAGAGAGTTTAGAGTTTGTCATATTGATATTGATGATGATACATACATTCCTTTAGTGTCTGTTTCTGTATGGCTAGACCTACATAAAGTTGTGTTGAATTTGGTACTATTTATTCTTATGGCTTTTTATTCACATGAGTCATCATAATCATCATCATCAACCTTTTTTACACACATAAATAACTACGGAAATATTGTAAAATTAATTATTTAAATAATAGCAGTTATGGAGTATCTTGCTGGTCAATTCGAACCGTGTACTAGCTTTTGACTTTTTATACTTATAAATCGGGCACTTGTCCATATATGTCTGTATCATATTCGTGATAAGATTGGACATTTAAATAATCCTTTTCTACAGTCTGTTAATTTATTTTAACTTTTATTCCGTAGGCATGGCGTAGAATGGCATTAAAAGCAAAAAGTCGACAAAAAACCAACTATTTACTGCAGCCGCCATTCCACCAATGTAATAGAACTCAAAATCGCTTGAACGGGCAGTAAAAAAGGTTTTCCTAAATGGCTAATGTTATTTTGAATGTAGGATATATGAAACAAAAATAAATAAGTATTCGCGTAGCTGAACTTAAAACTGGTAGGAGCTCAAAGACTCGACAAACAATACTGTCTACAATTTAACACAAAAAATAATCAGCAGAAGGAGTTTATTTTATTATTGGAATTTTTATTTTATTTAGTATCATAAAGTAGATATAAAACAAACTTAAATATTGACTAAACCATTTATATACAATTACTAGCTTTTGCCCGCGGCTTCGCCCGCGTGGGTTTGGGGTTTCCGGGATAAAAAGGTGCCTATGTGCTATTCCGGAGTGTATCCTATGCCTGTGCCAAATTTCATTCAAATCCATTCAGTAGTTTTTACGTGAAAGAGTAACAAACATCCATACATCCATACATCCATACTTACAAACTTTCGCCTTTATAATAGTAATAGGATATATAAAAAGTCTACTTCTAACTAAAATATGGTGTCATAAAACTCCTCCACATCGCTGTCGACTGGAAGTGTACTCAAAAGGATGGCGGCATTGCCACGTTATAATGATGGCAATGCTCTCTGACCAAGGTAAAAACCAGCCTTTCATCATCATCATCATCATCAGCCTTTTAATGTTCCCACTGCAGGGACACAGGCCTCCTCTCTCCAAATCAGCCTTTAGGTCACGCGAAATGTCAACTAAGTGTCAACAAAATATTTTCAAAATACTAATTGATATGTGAAATGGATAGTGTGAATGTGTCGATAATTTGCATGTTGCCGTTGTCGTGATTATGTGCTGCAATTATTGTTGAGAGCTCTAATTAATCACGATTCAATATGGTAGCTTGATTTGTACAATATCAGATTTCTGTTTGTATAATAGGTAATTCAATCAAGTGAGTTCTTGTTTAAGGATTTCGACCTTAGATAAAACAACAGAAATTTTGTTTTTCTACACTTGTGTTGTTTTTTTTAGTTGGGAAATTACTGACTAAATCGCACTCATACATTACACATTTTTTCTTTTTTTCCTTGTAACTTGCGACGCGGGGCCGCGGCAGACCACGAAGGAGATGGCGGGACGACCTGGATGTCTTCCTTGAGAATTGGAGCGGCAAAGCATGTGACCGAGATGATTGGAAAGAATGGAGGGAGGCCTTTGCCCAGCAGTGGGACAGTACAGGCTAGGTATAATAATATAATAATATAATAACTTACGACACTAGTGAACGCTCTTAAATGACCAATGTGTATATACGTTGGTTAAAGAAAATTATTTTTGAATGCGTGTCATCACCATTATCATCATCATCAGCCTTTTAATGTTCCCACTGCAGGGACACAGGCCTCCTCTCTCTAGGAGAGGGAATGAATTGAATGCGAGTGCACTGTGCAACTAACACAAAATTTTGTTCAGGAGTATTCTTACCAGAATTTTGTACTACGCACTAGATTAGGCGTACCCATGACGTACCTTACAGTCACTTTGCTTGACTTAGCTGATCGGCACGTCATATGCCTTTACATTGATGACAGTGCAGTTTTGACGTTCACGCAGTGTGAGAGCGCTATCAGTTTTTAAAGTTTTGCTAGACAACATACTCGTAATGCCAGTGATGTGCGACAGCAGAATTTTCTATTAACTTACAGTGTTTTGATAGTTTCTATGAACGTGCTTGTCTATCGCTAGGATAGAGAGTCGATGATCACAAGACATTCGTTATTCTGGAAGAAAGTTCCTACAGAATAATTTCCGATTTAACCTATATCGATCGTCGACAATTTTACAGTCTAAAACTGTTTAGCCTAAAACCGTCTAAATCCAGTAGAACCGATGTGGCTCCGACTAAGTAGCTAAATGAAAATTGATTAGCAGCTGACGGTTAAACCAAAACTGTGAGAATCTGGCTTATTTTACTCCACAATTTACATACGAGAGGAATTCACGATTGATTCTGTATCCTCCTAGCGTTTGACTGCGATTTAGGTCGACTATTTATAATTAACGGAGTATTTGTGAATATATCAGAACAGTCATGACCATTACTGATTTGTAACTGAGTGTACGGGTTCAAACTCAGCTAAGCAAACACAAGGTACTACTTTGTGTAATACAAATATTAATATAAAAAAAAAATAACACAGCCTTAGTATAGTTATTTGTAACCAGTCCATTTTAGATTTCTAAAACTATAGCCCTATATCTTAGTTTTCTATGTGTCTCAATAGTTTTTCATCAACCGGAGTTTGCCTTTGCATGCACTAGCATAATGCGTACAAGGATAACCCGTTAGCACCACGTTCCATTAAGGGTCTCCGCGAGTTGGTTTCGACCCCTCGTACGCTTACCAAAGGTCCAGGACCACAGAACCAGGTTCTGAGATAAAAAAAATAATACTAATCCAACAACCACACAATCTCGACAAATGAATGCTCTAATGACTAACCTAATGACACATTTTGCAAAGTACTAGGAATACATATAACATCACATAAGTACACAATTATAAAAATGACTGTTTAATGTTCCATTTCATTTTTTTTCAATGAGTCAATTGGCTCTTATAATCAAAACGTTTCAAAACTATATTGGTAGTCTAACAATCACACACACAAACACCACACAAACACACACACAACAGTCTCAACAAGTGAATGCTACTGAAAACTCTAATGACATACTTATCCAAAGTACCAGGAGTACAGTAAACGAAGAAGCCTAGCGCGTAGCCACGGTGGTCGCGGTCGATAAGCTGCTTAGTAGGAGTTACAGCCTACACATTACCGCTGCAGGTGACGATAATGCAGTGTATACACTGTGAACATTACCTTCTATCTGCTTGTTCTATAAACTGTCGGTTGTAGGAATATTGGATTTGATTTTTAGAGATACGATCGGTCGAATGAAAACATCTTATAGGATCACTTGTATGACTTTAAAGTAACCGTGAATGTGTAACGTGAATAAATGATTTTGGAATGGGTTACTTTTGAGATTCAAACAATGCAACATAAAAGTTAAAGAATTATTGTGAACAATTCAAAAGTTTTTTTTTTTTTTCTAAGGAAAATTGTATGATAATTTATGACACCCTTTAATTGATTTACTACTGAAGTAAGAAAAAGGAAAAATCGAAATATTTTCTTTTAGAGTACAGGAAAATCTATAAAAATCAGGTTTAAAAAAATCATGATGTAAATAAATGATTTTTTTTTTACTAAAACGAAAATACTCAACTAGGACACTGATCATTGATATGTGTGTGTAATTTATTTATTTTCTCTCGTGGTAACTTTCTGCCTTGGCTATTTTGTGCACTATTTAATTTTTGAATTTAATTTTTTTTAGAGATTTTTCTTATTTAATTTTTGATGTATACGTTAATATATATATAATTGTAAAAAATATTGTACACTTAAGGTAAAACAATGACAAACAGTGACACTTGTTACAATAATAATCTAAAGAACTGAATTTTTGCACACAACAAAAAATAAATGAATTTTTATCTGAAAATTCTATAATTAAAAGAAAATCGATTATTTTTGAGATATATATATCCTTGTGTGAATAATTCGTTAATGTTTTACTGCAAAATATATAAAAAAACCACCGTTTATAAATTATAAAGGACCAAAGGCAGCACGTCTCGAGTCGAAAACAACGTTTCATCACAAACATTTTCTCGATAAGCCAAATGAAACGCGAAGAAAATCCTCGTTGTCACAACACTAAGGGGGGATCCGATCGTTTGGGGTAAAGGGGGGATGATTTAACAAATATTCAAATAAAGGAAGAGGTCCATTGGGCTCCAACGACGGACGCCGGCCCAGTATTATGTGTCGATCTGCGGTGAACGAAGCGCAGCCGAAAATACAACGTAATTGAATAATAATAAGGTTGGTTTTCAAACGCGTGGCGAAAGGTTTTGTAACTAAAAATCGGTCGTTCATTATTTTTTTTACGTAACTTCAGCTTTGAAGTAAACAAAATAAAAATAAAGTATCTGTATTGATTGGCGTCTGTCGATTGTTGAGTGTCTTAAAAGGTTTCTGTAATGTTAGTAACACTGATTGGTAAGGCAAATATTAGTTTTGTAATAGGTACTTAATGGCAAGTTTATTGGTATTTTCTTATCAGAAAGTTTTTATCGTATATTTTTTTCAGATGTGACGAAAAAGTTGCCATAATCACCTTGATAATATTATTTAACTTCGTGACACCTCAACGTCGGTTTTTTTTTATAGTAGGTAAAAATAATCGAATAACGAAGCGAGAAACTGTCAGACTTTTAGTGACGAAAAACCTACCCCATTCCTTTCCTTGCCTTAGTCCCAGAGCCCTGGTGTTACGCTTTTGCATCAACCCTTGGCCTCAATAGGCTTCGACTATGTAGGGCCTCTATAGTTGGCTGACAACTCCATGAGGTGCTCGCTGAACAGTGCGCGCTGTCGAAGACTTGGGCTTGGTCTGAACTGTTACCAAACGACTGGACGGCGAGCTACCCATTGCTCACCGCAACGTCGATTATATCCGACAAACACCTTCGTGTTTATTTCGCCTGGGTCGCACATCCGTGAGCAAATAGTACTAATTTGATACGTCTGCTTTTCTGGCACCTAAGGGTATTGAAGATTTTAACGAGATATAACAGTATCGAGTCCCAAGTACACGACCTTGGCGAATAAGGCACGAAAACTCTCGTCATACGGCAATGCGCCACCGGTACATGATGGACATCCCTCATATACGTACAAAACGTTTTGGAAACACATTCATTGTGCGTACAGCCAAGAAGTGGAATTCCTAGCCAGAGTCTGTGTTTTCTGATGGCTACCATCCGGGACTCTTTAAGTCAAGAGTGAATAGGCTACTTCTAGGTAAGCGCGCTCCATCGTGGATCGCATCGACGCTTTCCATCAGGTGAGATAGCGGTTAAGCGCGAACGTATAACCAATTTGGAACTGTGCACTAGCTTTTTGACGTTTTATAAGTGCTCATGTAGGCCCATGTGAAAAAAAGAAAAAACATTTGACTTTTGACTTCGAATTAAAAGAAAATCTAAGTGGTTCAAAAAAATACCATTAAGGTTTTAAAGGCGATAGTAATACAAAACACCAAAAAAAATCCCAGCAAAATTTCCCAACCATTATGAATATTCCTCCATCAAGTTTTCACAAGTATGCATCCCGTAGCCGCCCGGACAATAAACGTTAACCGCTGACTAAACAATATCTCCGAGATAAAGACCCTTGAAAAAACTTCATATTTGATACTTCGGCGCGCCGGCGCAATAACTGCCCCTTAACGATAACGTGATAAGCTTCGCCTTAACTGATTTTAAATTATGACGTAGGGTGGTCTAGTGGACTTCAGAGTTTAGTGATGGTTTCTAACGTTATATTTACTTTAAATAAAGGATAACTATATGGTTTCTGTATATAGTTAGAAATTGGGAAACCCATACTTTTGACAAGCTATCAAAATTATTTTTAAGTGGGTAGTCATCGAGGAACACCTTTTGCCACAAGTGTAGCGAGAAGGAGTGCCAGAATTGCTTACTGTTAAACGGGGTGAACAGAAACAAATCGGGGGTGCAGCATTTAAATATTTTTATAAATTCAATATTGAAAACAAAAACACTTCATTAAAACTAAAATTGTGAAATCAAAATAATAATCCTAGTAAAAATGTTGTTTCTATTCACCCCATTTGACACGGTAACTAAAACCCACCTATGTTTTTTTCAATTGCTCATTGCATTTCATTTCCCACGGTAACTATCCAATTAAAAAATATATAATGTTAAACAATTATATACTTAGATACGAGGAATATAGGGAGGCCTTTTCCCAGCAACAAAATAGTATAGGCTAAGTGTAATAATAATAGATAATATACAGTAACTGGTTATATTTTGGTTTTTAGTATATCATCATTAGCTTTTTAATGTTCCCACTGCTAGGACACAGGCCTCCTCTTTAGGAGAGGGAATGGGCCATGTGTCATGATGTCACATGTCTTCTAATTTTTGGTTCTAGGACATGCCGGGTTTCCTCATGATGTTAGTATATTTTATGTATATAATACTAGCTTTTGTCAGCGGCTTCGCCCGCGTACATAAAATATAGCCTATGTCACTCAGGAGTAAAGCAGCTTTCTATTATTGCTTAAATTTCTCCAATCGGACCAGTAGTTCCAGAGATTACCTCCTACAAAACAAAAAAACAAACTTTACCTCTTTATTATATTAGTGTAGATTACTATTCAAATACGATTTTTTTTTCTCAAAATACCTTCTTAGACTGTAATCTGCATGGTTCTTACATGAATTGTTGTTTATTGTAGAGAGAGACTTTGAACTGTAGGTTTGTTTCGGTGTTTTTTCTGAGACCAGTCTAGGAACCACCGGCCTCATCTAGTTGAAATTTATGTGTAAAAGTAGGTGATTTTAAAACCTTTTTTCAAGATAAATAGCATAGCACTGTCGTGTATGAATTGTACGGGTATGAAGTCGAAAAAAGCAAAAAAACCTAACTTTGTCAGGATACGTTCGACGTAACCCAATCAGCATATTTTCTCAGAACTAGCAGCTAATACTATTACCATTTACGATACCAGGAAAGCCGTATAATTTATATTCTCTCTCGTGGCCGTAATAAGCCATTGACACCATCTTTCGCCTCAAGAATTATTTGGTTGAGAAGGTTTTCAGCGAGACACTCCTTAGGGATGATGGTCTTCAGCGTTTTTAAGATAAGGTTACATCTCCCCGAAAATATTTATGAATAATGGAGGGTAATGGGATTTTACGCATTTTCGGATCTCGTTAACATTTTATGTTTTCGAAGCGTTTTCTAAAAAGAATTTTAGTGAAGATGGTCATGTTATTTAAATTTTGATTAAAGTAAATTAACTGTGTAGAAAAATGATAAAAGATGTAAAACACATTTCCAAGCCCTAAGCTGGTTTTTACCATGTAACGTAGCAAGCCCACCAGCCTTTTGGTCACATTACCGACAGACAACTGAGACGTGGAGAAGTTTTATAACGCCATATGCTTATATTGTTATTTTAACTGCAATTATAGTCATTCAATTATTTTTTAAATGTAAATATTTATTTACTTTATTGTAGACCAAGACTACAGTTTGAGAGGTAACATTGTAATAAAGAAAACATACAATCGGCGACCTTATCGCACTCAGCGATTTCTTACAGGCTACCTGGTATGAATATCTAAAGAGATATGGATATTAAAAATGTTGGTCACACTAATTTCCTCTTAGTACGCGGCAAATAACTTCGATTGAGATCCGAATATCGGTTATAATTCCCGTCATACAAGTTGAACCAACATGACGGTCGACCTTGAACGTGCAATAACCGTTTTTGGTGTCTACTTCGAGGTGGGCGACTGCGCGTTACTACAACAAACGGTTCAACTTATTTTTTTTAGATGCTTTAGTCGAAATTCGACTATGACAGCTTCATTATAACTAATACTTGTGTCTTACACTAGATACTAAACTAAGGCTCTTATGGATCTTTTGCATACCAAATTTAAAAAGATCATTGGCCACTTCCGAAGTAGGACTAGATAAAATACTCTGGAATACTCCAATGTCACTTCTGTTTCATTTAGGTATGCTTCCTAATGTGGCGTAGGTACTTTATCAGATAATATTTTATGAAAAAATTAAATTAATAATAGCTCAATATATTGAGTAAAAGATTAATACTGAAAACCCTACCAGTTGTGTAAATTCGAAATGATCTTGATTTCCCCGAGGCAATGAAAACGAAACGGTAGCTACTTTGACATTGATGCTATAATTCTCTGACGCTGTTCATAAAACGGTACAAATAAATAACTGTTTCGTTTATTATATTTGTTAACTTGATTACTTACACGTGTTTAAAAACCAGGTAGTTCCTTGTTAATAGGAATTTTTATGTAAATAAATAACAAATTATAAAGTAATGTGCTTTTCGAAATGGGGCTATGCAGTTTATATTATGAGATGAAAAATATAAATTCTTTTTACTTTTCAGAAAATGTGAATTTTTTAAATTTTAAGTTACCGAAAAGAAAGAAAGAAGGAAAGAGAACATTGTGTGTTTCACATAGGCATACAAGGGCACTTACAAAACGTCAGAAGCAAGTGTACGGTTCCAAATTGTCGGTTCCTATGTAGAAGAACCGGCAAGAAACTTCATGGTTACTCTTAAAAAAATTGTCAAAGCCATGTAAACCTTCAGACTGAAAGGCGCAAGTACCGCTCAATATTTTGGTCTAAAAAGACCGAGTGTTCCTGTCCCCGCCTCTTAGGCAAGCTTGACGAAGCTTCCTGATTACCATGTAACAAAAATTTTTAAAAGAGACACACTTTGCCAGAATCAATTTTTTTTTTTCATCTGTATAAGGGTAACAAAGTAACAATTTTGCCAATACACGTTATTGAGATTTTCATTTAGTTTTCTGAACAGCCAGGCTTAAAGCGACAAGGTCTCGTTTAGAAAAAGAAAGAAATGGATTAAAATATTCTTAGTAACAGCGAAATTTCAATACAAAAGTATGTATCGGGAACTCAGATTTTACCTATATTCAGATGCTTTTTACATATTTAGGCCCACTTAAATCAGGTTTTACTATTATTATCATTTTGAAAGTCAATAGGTTTAGATCAATAGCCAAAGGGATTTGGACTAAAATTACTAACACGTGTAAACTATATCTTAGATAGCAAATAGGATGTATTGTATCTAGGATTGATACGATCTATTAATATACTGTGATGATTCACTTAGGATTATTTTTGGACTCTTCACGAAAACAAAACTTGAAAATTGTAGTTTTTTTTATTATGGCTAGGCTCACGTTTGATCACTATCTAGCCCGATGCTAAGCGATGATGAGCACGCTTGCCTAGAAGTAGTACTATTCACTCTTGACTTAAAGACCGCTGGATTAAAGCTATCAGGAAACACAGATTATTCAATTTTTTGTTGAACCATACAATCAGTTTGTGTTTTCATCACATGATCATTTCAGCCGATAGACGTCCACTGCTATATGGACATGGGCCTCCCCAATTGTCACCATAATGAACGGTCCTGTACATCTTGCATTTATCGGATACCCACAAGGTATCCGATAAATCCCTTGCCAAGTCATCGATGTACCTTGTAGGGGGGCTTCCAAAACTGCGTCTTCCGGTACGCGGTCGCCACTCCAGAACCTTTCAAACGTTGTGTTTGAAAGGTTGAAAAGGCTAGGTATCTGTTTTGCGAGCAATATGCCCTGCCCATTGCCACTTAAGTTTGGCGATTTGTGTTTTATGTTATATCCATTTATAGTAAAAATAGCTGATTTATTTCGTGACTAATACATAATGATATTTTTTAATTGAGGTTCCATTTTGTAAAAGGTAATTAACTTAGGATCAGTCGTTTCACAAGTAATTATAAAGTATTGGTGTGTGGGAGTGTTTTTTATTACATTAGCCTGTCCAGAAGCTGATCAAATGATTTTAATTTGGAACGGCGTATAAATTGGTTCTTTTATCCTATGAATATATCTGGTCGGTAACATAATATGAGCTGAAGAATTTTTATATGAGGCTAATACTCAGTGTAAGGGACAAGTCTCCTCAAACGTTAATTCCGTAATGTCCCTTACACCATGTATATTTATTTGAACACGATGAATCAGAATAATATGTAGTCAGATAAAATTTCCCTGAGACATCAAATTTCGATACAATTCTCACATAATATTGAGGTAAACTAAAGAAACGCCATATATTTTGGCTCCCAAAAAAGAAAGCCTCTATATTTAAGGCTTAGGAGTCTTTAAGCCAAGAGCAAATAGGTTACATCTAGGTGTGTTCCTGTTTGACTACATTACCTCTTCCTATCAGGTGGAATAATAGTCAAACATCAGCCTAACGATAAAAACAAAATAATTAAGATCTAGATTTGTATTTTTTTTAAATATATGTTTTGACTTCTGGACGATACGGCACATCGAAGCCGTAATGACGAGACAAGCTTAGACTCTGCAGACGAAACTGGTCTAATCTGACGCAAAAAATGATAAATGACATTCATTTAACAAATAGTTTTTTTACAAAACACTTTTAGACGTCAATTTAAACTGGAGTTTTCTGATTACTCTACGAAGAAACACATAGCATACAGTAAACATGTAATGGTCAAATCAAATAGAACCATGCAGATTAGTATCTGAGATGAACTTTTGAGAAAAGGACTGCAAAGATTTGTGTGGATGACGTGTCCAGTCAGTGCAAACATTTGTCATTACTCGTGTTGCTCAACTCAGGACTAAAGAGTTCAAGAATAATGAGCTGAACGAGATGTTTGGAAGGGGAAAAGAGGCTCATTTGCCTGCAGTAGGACAGACAGACTGAAACATTATTACACTATCTACATTATATTGTAAAACTGTACTGTCACAACACGATTGTATTTTTACAAACTTTTTATTAGCTTGCAATGTAACTATGTTCGGCTCAAATCTTGCAACTCAATTTTGAAGCAGATATCTTCAACCGATTGAGCTGCAATTTTGCATGCAGGTGTAAATCGCATGAAAATGCAATATTGATGATGGAATCGTGAGGTAGCCATAAAAACTCTGTAATTAAACGGCACAACCACTTCGAGTTTGGGCTCGTGTGAATCGTCTTGACGAGTTTTAATTATATAAGTATAGATCACCGCTATAAAAGCTTGTTATGAAAAAAAATATTTTCATTGAAAACTTGTTTTCAAATAGTATATAATGTATATATGGCAATAACAGTTACTTAAATAATGATATTACAAAAACTGAACCAGATACATACTGAACAAATTTGAATTCTGTGAGAATTTCATTCCTAGCACACATTTTTTTTTTTATTTAAACCTAACCTAACATGTAACCTGTATTTTATCAATGTGTATAAATATTGGTAAAAAAGAATTACTATTTTTTCATGCTCTCGGCCATCAGTGGTCCATAAGCGTTTTTTTTTTTTTTACTGATTAATAGTTCGCGCTTGATCGCTATCTCATCTGATGGAAAGCGACGATGCGGTCGACGATGGTCGCGCTTACCTAGAGGTAACTTATTCACTCTTGACTTAAAAATTCCCGGATTGTAGCCATTAGGAAACACAGACTCCGGCAAGGAATTTCACTCCTTCACTGTATGCACAATGAATGTGTTACCATGTAACGGTAGCGCAACTTTTGGTGGTCCGATGATGGAACGGTCTAGGCGGAATTGTGGCTTGTTATGAAAATGTGTAAAAAAATGGCGGTTTTAAGTATTTTGTTGGGTTAAATTTTTGGATGAGGTCGCATTTGAGCACAATCTCGGCTAATGGTAAGCGATGATGTGGTCAACGATGGAGTAGGCTTGCCCAGGATCAACCTATTTACTCTTGACTTGAAGACTCCGGAGTTATGGGTATCAGGAAATACAGACTCCGGCAGAAAATTCCTATCCTTAGCCGTATCTCTCTCTAATCTTGATTCATTCTATATTCTATACTAATATAATAAAGAGGTAAAGTTTGTTTTTTTGTTTTTTTGTTTGTAGGGGGTAATCTCTGGAACTACTGGTCCGATTTGAAAAATTTAAGCAACAATAGAAAGCTGCTTAACTCCTGAGTGTCATAGGCTATATTTTATGCACGCGGGCGAAGCCGCTGGGAAAAGCTAGTATCTTATAAATCATATAAATCAATATACATACAATAATATTATTATTGGACATTGATTTATGTTATTTGTGATTTAATGTCTTTCTTTTTTTTCAGTTTTGTTTTGCTTAAGTTTCATATTCTCTTGTTTTCATTCTTTAGTATAATTATTGGCTCACCGCATGTGATATAGTTTTAATTGTTAGTGCGGGAACATTTTACTAAATAAATAAATTTAAATGATCAGCAGTTACCACCTTTCTATGGAATTTTCCACATAATCAAACTTTCGTTCCAGTCCTGACCTTCCACGTGCATACTGAAAAGAACTTTTCTCACGCATTTGAATACCAAAAGGCTTGTAAAAAAAGTAAAGAAGAAAAGTATACTGGTCTTGTTATGTATTACAATATTATAAGGAGTATATTTGTTACTCTTTCACACTCAAAAGTGTAAACGAAATAGAATGAAATATTGTTACCTACCAGGACAACTTCTATCCTGGATAGGCAATATTTTTTAAAGGCAGGAAGTACTTTTTTAAGCCAGTAATTTTGTGCTGATGAAACACAACAAGCTTGTACTATTTCAAGCATTTTACTTTACTTTGAGTGGTGAATTCCCATAGCAAAAGAGGGCTAAATCCGTACGACTAAGGCTCTCGGTGACATAGAGTAAGTAAGTGCTCTTCAATCCGCGGAATTGAATTTCAATCACTACTCTGATTGGCTGAACTAAGTTTATGGGTCCCTAGTACCTTTATTGAGTTTGTGATTTTTTTATTTGATATGTAATTAACTTTTGTTTACCATAATTATAGACAGAATTAAAAGAGAATACGGACGCCGATGTCTTCTTGGGGCTTAATGAATTAAGTAAAATAATTGTAACTGATTTGGGAATTCATTTTTAAGTTTCAACCTTTTCTATGGGTAATATAACTAATATGTCTGAATTTTACTTAATTAAATACCACAAAACGTAAGTGTTTTTGTTTTAAAAGTAATTTCACGCAGAAATCTCATCACCATAACTTAAAATGAGCATCCAGAGTAACTTTAGAGAAATTTGTAATTTTTGACTTAACCTAGTTTCGGTTTGAGACGGCAAATTGCAACAACCGTACGCATGAAATTTATGTAGACATCTGTACGTTACGTCGCAGCGTAACCGTAAATATACGGCACGAGTGCGGCAATGGGAATAAAGTTATGGGTCATTTTCAGCGAATGGCTAGTGACACCAGCCACGTAAGTAGTCAGGGATTATTTTTAGTACGCGTAAAAGTTCTAAGTGTAGGTATGTAAGAACTACTTCGCGTGGTTTTTCCGACTATTGTAATTTTTATTTTTGCTGATTATGTGGATGCACCATTTTATCAATGACTTGTGGAATGGAGGTGATGTAAATGTTTTTTTTTTTCTAAAGTAAACTTATTTATCAGTGGTTGTGTGTACGTGACAGTTTCAGAATGTTTTCGCGCATCATTTACGCGCACTGAAATCACCAGTCCGGTTGTCAAATGCGGTGATTATGATAAAAATGTTGTTGTAGTGGTGTTTTTTTTTTAGAGGTTAGTGTGTGGTACTTACAGTGTAGCGCAAGGGGGGCACATAGCCGAGAGCGTACGAGTGCTCGCCCGCCGCCCGGCCGCGCCGCCGCGCTATCGCATGGCGCCGGCCCGCCAGCACGCGCGAAGCTGCCCGCGCGTCCAACACCCGCGCGACCACGACAACCAGTCCACGACTCCCCACCAACAGTCCGACTGCCGACAAGTCACAACATCGTCACGTCAGACAACCACACCGCCACCACCGCCGCGTCGACTGTACATCACACTCGCACGTTAATAATATATCAAAACTTTTTCGTACAACATTGTCGCAATGCAGGAAAACCGCTCCAAAACGCTCCGAGACATTAACTACGCTTTGTCTTCTTGTACGACTTTACATGCTAGCTTATTTATTCACGGGGAAAATTGCGTGGTCTTGTGGACGCGGCGTGGTGTCTGCGGCCGGTAGAGCGGTAGGATTGATCGTCGTATACTCACATGAGCATGCCAGCGTCGGCCTCCCGGTTATCAACTATCGTTAACGTAAACAATTGAACACACGGTCATTTTGCGGAGCGGCGCGGCGCGGTCTCACATGCCGGGGACGCGGTCGAAGCGCCGGGTGAGGCCCCGGTAGAGCACGGGCCCCTCAGAGCATGGGCCCCGGGCCGCGCGCCGCAGGGCTGCCTCCGCCACCACACCGTATGCGGCGTTTGCTAGCTAAATGAGCGGATTAGGTGCGCGGGGCGGAAGTGTCGGAGGCGACACGCGCGTCGTTGCCACTGCAGGCCGCCACTGAGGCGGGGCGGCCCGGGAAAGCCTCCCCGCGCCCTCCGCCCGCCGCCCCCCTCGCCCCGCGCGCCCCCCGCCCCGCGCCATGTGCCCGGAGCGCGCTCAGCCTCTCGCCTCGCAAAGGGTTGTCGGCAAAGGGAAATTGCTACTATCGTCTTTTTGTCGTGACGACAATTGGCCGTGCTTTAGGCGGCGCTTTCTCTTTGACCGGGGGTCCAGAGCGGGTCGCTTATAGTATAAGAGAAGCTATTTTATTTAGTTTTTGATCGGATGAATAATATTAGAATTGTTTTGAGTCATGTATCGGGGTCGGTGCGTTATGTAACGCCGTGCGGGTGCCATGGCCGTCCCGCAGACGCAGCGCGCCTGTCGGAATACCCCTAACGCAGCCCTTAAATTTCTAGTGAAACGTTCCGAGCGGGCGCGAAGTTTGCCGAGCCCGTCCGAGCGGCAGCCGAGCGCGGCCGAGCGCGCGCGACCGGCGCCGCCCAGTCAATAAGGCCGTCTCCACTCGCCGAACAAAGACACTAACCTATAATAATTACATTTAATTAAGGATAACTGGACTATTTTGTATAATGAGCATATCGCGCTGCAGCGTTAGCATCCAGATTTCACACTTGATAAGGGATAATTATTTTATACGTGTAGTCATTTAGGTTATCACGCACGTGTGTTGTAGTACTATTAGAAGGTTAGTGACAAGCCGTGGGTAGTAATAACCGGTACTACCCACAAAAACCCGAAATAATTTATTAGAAAAATATTTTTGTACAGAAAAATTTGGCATAAAAAATCTTGTTGCAATGTTTTAGGTAGGTTATTATTTATTTATGATTGTAGGGTAGTCAGCGGTCGCCCCCACCTGTGCAGACGGCTATGTTGCACATTCAGAGATGAGTCGTCTCCATAGATACGCGTGTGTTGTGATACCCGATGCTTTATTTACAAAGTGCGTTCATTATTCGTTTTAATTCCCACTGAAGCGGTTTATTATTGTTTTGTATAAGATAGGTGCTTTAATAGCCTTTAATTGATAACGCTCTGTGTTTTATGACTTTCCTTTCAATGTTCGAGTTTATTGTTGGGGAAAATTGTGTAGGAAATTTTATTTGTAAAATTATTATTGTAACGTATTTTGTTGAATGTATTGGTGGTTTAGGTAGATGAACCAGATTTAAATGTTTTCTTTTAGAAATTTCCTAGTTAGAAGAAAACCAATTTTCTCTCTCGGCTTTTCTTGCTCTAGGGTAAACGTGACAGCGTTTTAGGAGTACGAGTTTTCTTTTCAGATATACCAATAGATATTGACATGCAAACCAGAGCGTAATGCCACACATTTATTCTGCGTATAGCTTAAGAGTGGAATTCCTAGTAAAAGTCTGTTTTTCCTGGTAGCTACAACTTGAGATTTTTTCAGGCAAGAGCGAATAGTAACCTATTTTCTCTTGACTTAAAGACTTCTAAAACTAGATCCTAAGACTTCTGGGCAAGCTTGCCCAATCATTGCTTTCCATCAAGTGAGATAGTGGTCAACCATGAACCTATCACAGTAAAAAAAAACAACTTGTTTGTTTAGTTTTTAATAAACTTACTCAAATACGAGGAAACGTGTTGGTATGTTTTATATTAGATGGCGAGCATCCACTTTTACGTTATAAAGAATTATACGGTCCGGTCTAAGCACTTCGCCTTTTATACTTTGTACATCGAAGGACTTAAACAATTTGCTTGCTGCGGTCTTCTCGTCCGATTAAATAATTTAGATGTCTTCAAGGCAAGAGTGAATAGGCTCTTGATTCTCTAGACTAGTGTAGTTTCGTGCGTACAAATGTAAAGGTTTAAAATAAATGCCAATAATAGTTTTTAACAGCCATAACAACTGGAAATAGCATTTATTTGTTTACACCATTAAATTTTTTATCAGTTATCAAGCGCAGAAATACGCAGAGCCAGACTTCATACTTGCCAAGATCTGATGGCCGTACTGTATAATAAGATATGACTATAATTATATGACTAACAGATTTCAAATGACTAAAATATTTCACTACGGGTATCTTACATCGATCCTTACACAATTATATTATGAGAACTGAAATTCCACCTGTTATAAACAATACGAGTTCTACATAGGATTGTGAGCTGTGGTGGCCGAGTGGTATCGGCCTCGACTTACGAGTTGTAGATCGCGGGTTCAAACCCTGCCAGGCACATTACTTTGTGTAATTTATTTCATCACCAACGGTGAAGGAAAACATCGTGAGGAAACCGGCATGTCCTAGAACCAAAACTTCGAAGACATGTGACATTCACCAACCCGCACTGGGCCCGCGTGGTGGATAACGGCCCACTCCCTCTCTTAGACTCCTGTCTAAGAGAGGGAGTGGGCCGTTATCCACCACGCCTCCAGGCCTCCTGGCCTGTGTCCCTGCAGTGGAACATTAAAAAGGCTGATGATGATGATAGGATTGGACGGATTGGGGGAGGCATACGTCTTATAGCTCCATATTTGTGGATAGTTTGCATGTAATTGAATGTAGCAGACCAAGTGTTGCGGCCTTAACAGAGAAATGGTGGTAGAAATGGTGGTATACCTCAACTCAGCAAATTTTAAAGCAGATTTATATGTGAAATTTACATGTCTTCACAGTTGGCGCAGTGATTGGACACTGGCTGCTGCGCTACGTATTTTAGGTTCCTCAAGGAGTTGTCAGCAAACTGTAGGGGACCTTCAGAGTCGAAGCCTTCTGGAGCCGCCGGTGGGTGTGAAAGTGTTACCGCGACTCTAGGAATAAGCCAAGGAAGGAATGGGGTTGGTTTTTTAGTCAGTAAGAGTCTGACACTGTCTCCCGCTTCGCCCAAGAGCGGGTTTCGTCATTTGATGATTTTCACCTACCATAAAAAAAACGTATTTTAGGTTCGATTGTATACTTATATATACATATTCTTAGATCTACAAATAGTCGTTATCAGTTGTGGGGGTTTCGTGTTTATGAGAATATTTTTCTGAACACGCTGACGATACGGGAGTAATATCTAGTGCTAGGAGGATTTTGTACCATCATTACATAGTATAAAACAAAGTCGATTCCCGCTATGTAAAATCTTAGTAATTTTTGTTTCGTGTTTCGTTTGTGTTGGCCTGTCCAACATCATCCAATGACATCTTCCGCCCTTGAGTGGAGCGAGAGATAGTGACAGACTTGTATTGACGAAACCCGATCCATTCGTTCATGACCTTTGTTATAGGGCCCAGGTGTTCACTTTTACATTAGAATAACCAGAGTATTACACTCGTATTTATAAAGAAGTAATTACTTATTGCTAAGTTTTTTTTTATGTATGTAAAAATCATCCAATGACGAATCCCGTCATTGTGCGGACTGGGAAACAGTGTCAGACTCTTACTGACTAAACAACATACCCCGTTCCTTCTTTAACTTGATTTCAGGGCCCCGGTAGTAAACTTGTCGCTAAGTGATGTCTAATTAAGTCAATACTTTTTTCTTTCTTTTTCTTAACTGTACAATACAAATTGTTGCTTCAGTAGTTACTATTTCATTTTTATTAACTAATTAGTTTTACTTAATTATAAATACGGGTGTTAGTAATAGACCCTATTACCCCCGTTCTTGTTTCACAGTGAACAAAATCCCGAAGAGCCCCAAAAATATTCAATTCCTATAACCAGTTCGCTATGTTTGGAGTCGGTAAAGCTTTACCCACACAACCGTAAGCCAACAACTCACCGATGATGGATCGGACCGGGTCGCAAAGTCAACTGTGCGACAGTCCATATATAAAGGATGGAAACGATTGCATATGCCATGGATTTTTTCGTGTGTTCTGTTGTGATGCAATCTGAAACGAATTCTCTGAATATTTCTGTAGTTTTGTGAGAGATCTCTGTAACTGAAATACATTGATGATGGCACAAGCTTACTCGTAAACCGTGTTTTTTGTTGTTATATTATGTTTTTAAAAACTCTTTGATTTGTCAATATTTTCGTGCAATTTAACTAAACGATGCAAGAGGATGTGAAAGATCGTTCGTGATAGTTTGAAGAGTGACAGGACAGAGCGGAAGAAAAAAACGTGTTCCGCCGACCCCAAATATATAATATTAGATAAGGGCAAAATTATTTTACTAACGGCATAATGACTGTTGAAAACTACGTTTTATTTTTGAAAATGTGAAGTTATTGTAAAAATAATAATAAATTAAAAAAAAAAGTGGTAATAACTTCATTAATTAAACTGTACAATATCATTCTAAGGAGTGGTTAGAAGGGCTTTTCATCAGCTATATTGAACAAAATTATTAAGACTTCTTTTAAATTCTTGATTAGTAAATACTTAAAGACGCAGCGTTGGAAGGCCTCCTACACGATGGATCGATGACCTGATGAATTCAGGGGAATGCGATGGATTCAAGACGCAGAAGACCATTCGTTCTTCGTCATCATCATCATCATTCCATTCGACTCTTGGGGGCCTAAGTCTAATAGTGGATGACTTTCAGCTAAAATGATGATGATATCAGCTTTCTGCCAAATTATTACGAACATAACCGTAACTATAACCAATTACAATAATATTCCAAAAGAAACAAACTTGAAGAGAACTAGACTTTTCAAGAAAAATTTTCATAATCTTTTTTCTGATTCAGTAGTTTTTCTTAAGCCTTTTCCTAAGCCAGTCTCAGACAACGTTTATAGCATAAAATACATTTATACATTTTCAACATATTTTTATTCGCTGTAAACACGCACTTTGACTGTTTTTTGCACTAGTATGGAAAAGTGCTTCAGCGAGTTCCGCACACTATTTGTTTCATTAATCATATTAAATTTGTTGCTAAGCAGTCCCCACTAGTCGCCGAGCAGCTCCTGTTAATTTATTTCATCTTAAGTGCAAAACGCCGTGTAATATACTCCTCGGCTCCATAAAACCCTCACCTACTGCTTGGGCAGATTCTGCCAGGGTTGTTGATAAACTTTCACTTGTATCTAAATGTACAATTTTTTAACAAATTTTCTAAGATAAAAACGCGCATTTTGGAAGCTGAAAGACGAGATTTTCGTCCAATTCAGTGTAATCAGTTAGTATGGATTAGTACTTGAAGTTTCCATTCAATCTGAAATAATCTAGGGCTTTAGAAAGATGTAAAAAATACTCCCCTAAGTACTGTTAATCGTTTTGTCTACCCTTCGAACTGAGCTAATTTATTTGGCTTAGGTGGTTCTAAGCCCAAGTTAAAAAGTTCAGATTTTTAAACTGTGTTTAGAAGTGGTATTTAGGCGAAATTATCGGGTACTTTTTCGAGATACCAGTCAAAGTTTAAAAAAACTACTTTGTGGTAGATAAATGCAATAAATAAACTAACTGCCAAATTATAAGTTTGTAGGTGTTATAGTTTCTGAGATTTCGTGAGAAATCAGTGCGTGGTATTTTGCTTTAGATAATCATTACATAGTATAAAACAAAGTTGGTTAGTCCCTATGTATGCTTAGATCTTTAAAAGTACGTAACGGATTTTGATACGGTTTTTTTTAATAGAACAATTCAAGAGGAAGGTTTATGCGTATAATACATGCAAAATAATTATATATCAGTACCCTTGCGAAGCTGGGGCGTGTCGCTAGTATACTAATTAAATAACACCATTTATTACTTTATTATATATTAATTTAATAATGATAACTTTTATATTGGTCCGTTTTTTTATAATGATATGTAATATAAAATGGTGAGCTATCTTAGGAATCATTGTGCCATAATAGACCAGTGCAAATAGCTTTTGAAAGGGACTTAAATAGTAGTAGAATGAAAACCATTGGAAAAGGAAGATAATATAGCAAAAATTTAAGGAAAAATAAATTACGGTCGATCTGAGGTCGGGAAGTGGATGGGTGTGCGCTTTTAAGGGGAAAAAATGGTTTATCTCTAATTCCGGCAAAACTACTGGTTTTATGGAAAAATGTCTAATAGCAAACTTGTAGGTCATAGAAAGATCTACCACTTTTGTATTTACACTTTTTCACATAGCCTCAAAATCTATGTGAAAAGTCCAAAAAACCGAGTTTTTGAATTTAATTTTTATCTCCTTTAAAAATTACTTTTTTTTCACAAACTTTGGTGAGAAGTTTCCTTTTCATGTCCCAAACTTGCTATAATATTCACAGTTGCTCTTTATTTTGACTTAACATCGAAAAAACAGCCTATTTTTCAATCGAAAAATCTCACGTAAAAATATGTGATTTTTAAAAAAACTTTATTGGCTTCTTATCCATTGGAATTTTTACTTTTTGATGGTGTAAAAAAATATATACATTACTATAGTAAATTTTCTCAGAAAATGCGAAAAACTAAAAAAACTCGAATTAGAAATTACTTTTGTTTAATCATTATTAGCGACCCGTTCCAGCTTCGCGCGAGTGCAAAGGTGATATATTATACCCATAAACCTTCCTCTGGAATCATTCTATCTATTAAAAAAAACCGCATCAAAATCCGTTGCGATTTTTTTTGCTTTTAAAGATCTAAGCATACACATGGATAAGCAACTTTGTTTTATACTATGAAATGATGTACTGAGGTATTTATTAATTTTTTTATAAAAGATTTAAAGGGTATTTCATGTAGGAAATGTGATTGCTGCAATTTTATGCAGTAAAAACGTTGTCTTAATAAATTTTAGCTTCGTTTAATCAGTCAACGTTATTTATATTCATTACATATGTTTAAATAATATAATCTTGCCTCATATATTTTATCTTACATTCTAATCATTTATTAGTTTTTACCGTTAGTTTTTGTCTCTTTGATAGCATTTCTTCGTGGTTAAATTCTAAAAACTTACTTATGATTCAGATGATGAAATTAATCATCTGAATCATTAACTTCCTCGTAGGTTTGTTCTTCCACATTGGAGCATTATGTAAGCATACGCAATTGCAGCAGCCACATTTCCAACATGAAATCCCCTTTTAATCTTATAAAAAATTTAATAAACACCTCAGTACATTATTACATAGTATAAAACAAAGTTGCTTATCCATGTGTATGCTTAGATCTTTAAAAGTTCGCAACGGATTTTAATGCGGTTTTTTTAAATAGATAGAATGATTCCAGAGGAAGGTTTATAGGTATAATATATCACCTTTGCACCCCTGCGAAGCTGGAGCGGGTCGCTAATAATGATTAAACAAAAGAAATTTCTAATTCGAGTTTTTTTAGTTTTTCGCATTTTCTGAGAAAATTTACTATAGTAATGTATATATTTTTTTACACCATCAAAAAGTAAAAATTTCGACGAATAAGAAGCCAACAAACGTTTTAAAAAAATCACATATTTTTACGTGAGATTTTTCGATTGAAAAAAAGTCTATTTTTTCGATGTTCAGTCAAAATAAAGAGCTACAGTGAATATTTTAAATAAAAAAAATTAGGGTAAGTTTGGGACATTAAAAGGTAACTTTTCACAAAGATTTATGAAAAAAAAGTGAGTTTTAAAGAAGATAAAAAATAAAAACTAGAAACACAGTTTTTTGGACTTTTACCATAGATTTTGAGGTTATGTCAAAAAAGTGTAAATACAAAAGTGGTAGATCTTTTTATGATCTACAAGTTTGCCATTTGAATGTTTCCCCTAGAACCAATAGTTTTGCCGGAATTAGAGATAAACCATTTTTTCCCCTTAAAAGCGCACACCCATCCACTTCCCGACCTCAGATCGACCGTAATTTATTTTTCCTTAAATTTTTGCTATATTATCTTCCTTTTCCAATGGGTTTCATTCTACTACTATTTAAGTCCACTTTTTATCGTTAACGATGCTATTTGCACTGGACTATAATACATATTATGCAAAATAAAATTCAATTCTATTCAATTACTGAATTTCTTACTGACAAGTTGCGTGGAAATATGTAGTCATGGTACAGGGCATGTGATGCGAAAAAAAGGAGGAAAATTGCGTGAGAAAAGTTTCGGGTAAATACGTACCTATTTATACCGATACGGAATACCAATAAAATGTCGGAAGATTATGTTAAAGCAACCATTTTTAGATACATTAAAGTGAGCAACTGGAAAACTGTGGCCAATTGTGTTAATTTGAATTTCTATTTGACTATGATCGTTTTTAACTTTTATTATTTTACTAGCGACCCACCCCAGCTTCGCACGGGTGCAGTGTTGATATTAAATACATGCATGTAATATACATACCTTCCTCTCGAATAACTCTATCTATTAAAAAAAAATACCGCATCAAAATATGTTTCGTAGTTTTAAAGAATTAAGCATACATAGGGACAACGGGAAGCGACTTTGTTTTATACTATGTAATGAAGCGGGAGAAAGGGGCTCGTTGAAGAATCTCACCTAATCTCACTTTGAGCTATCGAAAAGTCTTCGCCGCGCACAGTGTAACCCCACCCGAGGATTTAGTTAAATGTGTAAAATTTTCTTGAAAGATACACCGCGCGCGAGATGTCACGAAATCCATTGTGCCTAGTTTCTCCTATATATTTTTCTGCATTTTTTCTAACTATTACGATTGATATAGCCTGGCTGGTGCCAGTGGTTCCAGCTGAACTAGCCTCACCTGGACGGACAAAGTAAGGTTAGTGCGCGTATTTCTTATTTCCTTACTCGTCCTAATCCACCGCATCAAATACAGTTCACTTCCATCTTCTGATTTCAAACCAGTTCACCCCGCGCCGGGATTTCCGCAATTGCATCATATTCTCATATTTCCTGTCTAAGTAACTTGCATAACGATTCGTCTTCCCAAGTTATTTATACATATAATAAAATCGTAGAGAAGTCAAAACTGTACATTGAATATTTTTTTAAAAGAATACTTGGGGCGTGATCTACAATCGATACCGAAGCCAAAAATAAATAAAAAATAATAATAATAATAAATCATTTATTTTCAGGCATCTTACCGAAAAAAAAAATATATATGAAGCAGACGCAAAATATCTTACCGATACCGATACCGTTTCGTTCCGTTTACCGATATTACTTAATAGTCATAGCAAAAATATATGAAGCAGACGCAAAATATCTTAAGAAAGATACGCCTACGACGTCAAAGAACCTCAAAGAGCTACAATATATTGCTCAACGTGTGAAGCTTAAATTGCTATTTAATTCCATCACTAATCCCATGAATTTAATGGGTTATCGACTCGGTAGGAACCACTAGGTGGGTACACTGTGCTGGGATTAGAAGGGCGATGAAAATTGCCAAAGCTTTTAGTTGTAATCAGGGGTTTTGCACGTGTATTTGTGGTTTTCACGTAATACTACTATTGAGGATTGTTTGTGTTTTGCAGTATTTTCAAGGACTGAGGATATGGTAAAACAAACAACTGGTGAACACGTGTAGAAAAGTTGTAGAGAGGGTAGTGGATTTTAATCATACCCTCTTAGACATTGACACATTTACGTATGCCATAGATCCAGTGTATAATTCTGGATTCCTTAGTGGTACAATTTTTTGTCAGGGTAATTCAATTTTGTATTTTTTTAAAGTGTACTAACTGAAATCGCACGAAGGGGTCGCGGCAGATCAAGAAGGAGATGGCGGGTCGACTTGGATGCCTTCCTTAGGAATTGGTAAGAAGTAGCTCAAAACTGAGAACACTGGAAAGAATGGAGGAAGGCCGCGAATTTCTCCAGGTCAACGGTCCAAGAGGTCTTCCAATGCTAGGCTTCCGGCACGCGAAAACAAAAACCAACAAACATCTGTCCCTTAGCCAACACATCACGTGATCAGAACAAAGGAATTGAAGGCGTAACCAATTCCAAGCGTTTGACGTTACCGAAACGATCTTAACTTGGCCAGGAGGGCTGTTTTACTAGCTCACTGTTTATTTTTAGCCTGTAAACATAAATATTATCAATTACTAGTGACCCGCCCTAGCTTCTCACGGGTACTGATATTGAATATAATATTATGCACGTGTTATACACATAAACCTTCCTTTTGAATCACTCTATTTATTAAAAAAAAAAAACGTACCAAAATCCGTAACGTAGTTTTAAACATGTAAGCATACATAGGGACAGCAGTAAGCAACTTTGTTTTATACTATGTAATGATCCATTATATACTGAATATTCTCAAAGATAAAAAATTATCTGCAAAAATGATATTTAAAACTACTTCACATTTAGCTTCCCAGACAACCGAGCTTGTCGTCCAATGCGATCAGTTATTGATGCAGCATTACATTTGAAATAGTCTCTCACTGATGCATTTTTAATCCCAAAGGCGAATGGCACATTGTGATCGCAACGTCGGCTCCTTTTAAAAACGTTTTACAAGAATTAAATGTATGCATAGAAACGCTACTTGGAAACGCTATCGCTTCGGGAATCGAAGAATAATGTTTACATAGCAAAAACTTGACAACTTGGTTTAGCTATTTCTGTTTAAAACTGCAGCAAAAAATTAGGGTTTTAAACAGAAATAGCTAAACTAAATTGCCAAGTTTGCAAGCGGGGCTAAGTAGGAATGGCGTGGGACGTTTAGTCAGTAAGAGTCTGACACTGTTTCTTGCCCACGCCCAAAGGCAAGATTAGTTATTAGATGATTTTTCTCACCATAAAAAAATCGCCATAATTATGGTTGTAAATCCCCTCTTTGAAGAAACACGTCATGGCATCATTACTTTCCGCATGACGCAGGGTCTTATCGGACAAAGTAAGTTTGGGAGATTCCTTACCTGATTCGTGCAGTTGAAACCGCCTGGGTGTCATGGAGTGGACAACGTAAACCCGCATCGTAGCTTTCCATCAGGTGAGATAGCGGTCAAGCGCGAACCTATAATCAATAAAAAAACCTAAATAAAAGGCCTGAAACAGAAAAGAAAATTCCTAACTTAACATTAGTACTTATAACATTCGAGAGACTGTAAGTAATTGCCCAATATGTCTGCTTTTGGCAAACGGAACTAACTTGTTAGACTTCAGTAATTGCTTGTGTGGGAGAACTAACTTATTGCTAAACACAGAAAATCACTATGTAGTTAGAATATTAGAAATACAATTAATAATGAATGATTGACTTTTTAATTATTTGGCTTTTTATATAACAACTAGTTTTCTGCCCGCGGCTTCGCCCGCGTGAAAATAGGCTTTCGCACAAACTTTCGACACGCGTTTCATCCCTTTAGGGGGTGAATTTTAGAAAATCCTTTCTTAGTGTTCGCCTACGTCATTAAAGGAAGCCCTTTGACAAAAACGTTCACGGACATAGGCCTCCCCAAATTTCTCCGCAATGAAGGGTCTTATGCATCTCGTACCCATCGGATTCTTAAAACCCTTGCCAGGACATCGGTCCACAAATTTATACAAAAATTTTCTTTGTATGAATTCAGTTTGCAAAGGGAAATCTATCGGTACACCTGGCTTAAAAATAAAACACACGGATATAAACACACTAACAAAAACATATTTCATAATTAACCCTTCAAAATTTTACTAACATCGGTAAGAAATATTAATTTGACTGAATAATCCTGTTGTCCAATCATTTTCAATTTTAACTTAATTGTAAATCAGATTCTCATTGGGAATCAACCACTTCAGATAAAGCGTTATTTCTTCAGAGAAATGAGTAAATTGGTTTCGTGGAAGCGGGGATCCTGATCGGTCCAAAAATAATTTTAAGGATACACCTATTTGCGTTTTGAAAGTTGATTATGTTTTCGATAACTCTTATTATAGGTAACAAGTTTTCAATTATTATTTTTTTCAAAGCAAACTTTTGTACAGCGATATGTACCAAAATACTTAAAAATCCTGAAAACGAATCACAAGAGCTCAAACTCGATGGTTTTGTGTCGTCTGATTACAGATTTCTTTCTTCTTTTCCATCTTCTTTTCGACTTCGACTCTCTGGTTCCATCGTAAGATCAACTCAACGACATATTAATTTTGTATTGTCATCTGAATGACATGTGCATGCAAATTTCAGCTCAATCGGTAACTGGAAAGTGGATCAAATTTAATTTACAAGATTTGATCAAAAATATAGTGACAGAAGAAACTAAATAAAAGCTTTTAATTAACCTAATATGAGACTATGTCGCACATTTAATTACTTATCATACAATTCAGACGCCGTTGCCATAAGCGGTCGGTCTCCTCTTTTGCTAGCATTACTGATTCGCAGAAGGAGGCAACCGCCTGCCACTCCTCTGGACCGTTGGTTCAACCAAGCCCTGGCGTAAGAGATCGCCGCCGCCAATCTTGAGCTTTCCCTTCTGCCAATACGGTGCATCACCAGGTTTGCCCAGGACGTCCAACACTTCCTTTTCCCTTGGGGATTCCAATCCAACGCCTGTTTAGGTATGTGAAGATTAGTATTCACAATCCCAACTTAGCGTGTTACTAATCCATCTTTACTTACATACTAACAGACTTATAATGGTCTATGTGTTTTGCCACAGTAAATGGCATACATAATCTTCCTGCGCTTGTCCCGTTTTATTTGGGGTCGGCGCAATATATTTTTTGTTTGTCATTCTACCCTGTCACCCGTCACGCTATCACTAACTCCTCTGTCTTTCATATCACTTCTCACACAATCCATTCATATTTTCTTTGGTCTCCCTCTCCATCCACATTTATACTCATGGTCTTTTTGGTAACATGCGTTTCATCCCTCCTTTTTACGTGGCCACACCAAGACATACGGTTCCCTTTCAACTTTTCAGTCACTGGCGCCACTTTCAAACTTCCTCTAATATACTCATTTATCACTTATCCATTCTCGTCACACCACACATTCATCTCAACATTCTCATCTCAGTAAATGGCATACAAATAATAATAAAAGTAAATTTAATTACGCCTTTAAGAATATTGACCAGATAAATAGAAACAGTGCAGTACAGTGAATTAATTCCAAAGAAGTTTCTTGAAGAACATAAAATATCACATAAGGACTTTTAAAAATATTCCCTCTGAAGAGTTTTAGGTTTTCTTCAATGAGTAATTATACTTCGTCAAGGAGTTCGTTCGAAGAAATAAGTAGATAACTGTGAGGACTTTGCGTCAAGTAAGGTAAGGGCTAAAATTAGATACAACCGTCTTAGGTTACATCTGGAGAGAGTACTTTTGAAAGTTATTCTGAACGAAGATTTCATTCAGTAAAATTTATATTTTATTTATTTAATATAGCTTTGAAGATTTTCATCTGATAAAAAAAGATTAAAAATAAAAACAATGATAGACTAAACTAGATCTTCCTAGAACAGGAAAACCCATTGGATGATTTACCCATCGCTTAATTACCAATAAGCGCAAAAATTGTAAATTGTGTATGTTTGTGTATGTACATATTTTTGTTACACATACACACACATTTGATGACATTCAGTACACAGGTAGAACATGTCTTTAAATCGCACATGTAGCACATAATTACTTCCTAGAGGGTATGTGCAAACTGTAACCTCGACTCCAGAAATAAGGCAAGGAAGGTACGGGGTAGGTTTTTTAGTCAGTAAGAGTCTGATACTGGTCTCCCGCTCCGCCCAAGAACGGGTTTCGTCATTGGATGATTTTCACCTACCATAAAAAAAAAGCACATAATTACTTACCCCGGGAATACATTTCCTTGGGTTCCTAATATTATATTTTCACGCAAGCCAAACCGCAGGCAAGAGCTAGTAAACATTATAAAGAGGAAAGGTTATCTGCGAACGTGATTTCTGCAAATACTGATCGGATTATTTCCTGATAATGACACATTATCTACGTGTTATTATTATCCTTGTTATTGTTCGAAGTGTTATTATTGTGTCTACAGAGGTGTGAGTATATCAGACACCTTTTATTCCGAGAAAATAAATGTTTCTGCTTTTTTTATGCGGGATATCATCACGGAGTATATCATTCAATGGCTTTTAGGTCAGAGTCAGACAGGAGTACGTATCTTACTTTAATTGAATAAAACCCACACGTAGAAGTATGTTACCCTATGGTTCAAATAAGTTTCAACCCTGCTGGACCCCTATGGTTTTGCTGACAACTCTTTGAGGCGCGCGAACACTTCGCACCTTTTACGATTCGGGCTAGGTCTGGTTGGTTACTGAACTACCGAATGGCGAGCTCCCATTATTCTTCGTCTGCAAGACCAACTACAAGCTACATAGGCTATACGTTTCGAAGAACACTTATACACATACAAACGACACATGAAATAAGATACTTTTCATTTCACACCCTCCTCCCGAAAACCTTTTCACCACTCAATTTTCTAACCACATCACACGTTTCCTTCCTTTCTTTCTTTTTATTTTTTCTTCTTACCTCTACTTTAGTTTTTTTTGTTATAGTTTTTAGGATTTTTTTTTTGCTTATTCTTTCTTTATTCATTTCAAAAATATATTCTCTTAGGACAAATTACGCACCCAAAGCCGCAAACAAAACCTAGTGTTGCCTACAGAATACAGTATTACGCTATGTATGTCAATATCAGTATCTCGGTAAACAATCTCACATTTCTATTCAAAATTCTTCAACACACATGCGGTGATATTTTCCAACCAAAGCCCCATTACCTGTAAATGAGATTATTTCTTATTACGACTCCATAAAGCTTATATTCCATTACTTTGCAAACGTATTCAGAGCTGGTTAACGTCACCGATAGACTGTCAAACATTAGCTGGTTATTTTGTAGGGAGACCATTATTAAGGAGTAAAGTTCAGGATATTAAATTGTAGTTTTTTTGTTAGGAAAGTATGGAAAAGGTTTTCAGGCCTTAGCAAGTTTAAACACATCCATCAATCCGCACTGGGCCCGCGTGGTGGATTATGGCCCATTCTCTCTCCTAGAGAGAAGGCCTGTGTCCCAGCAGTGGGAACATTAAAACGGCTGCTGATGATGATGATGAAGTTTAAATATGCAGCCGTACAACTGAGTAATAATTTGATAATTTCATTTGAAAAGGATTTAGATTTTTTATGGTAGGTAAAATTCATTGAATTACGAATCCCGCCCTTGGGGAGTTGGAAACATAGTCAGACTGTTATATACTAAACAACCTACCCCGTTCCTTCTGTTTTCCTTGATGTTTTCCTTCACTGCTTTGAAAACAATAGTGAAAAATAAATTACACAATGTAATACCGTATCGGTTTTGAACCCACCACCTACCATTTTAAGTCTCGGCAATTACCACACTACCACCTCTGCATTGTAAAACAGATATTTATCTACAAGACATTATTGTTTTATCCCCAATAAACATAAGCAACACCAGATTATTATTAGTCCCATTTTGCCAAATTAACGTTTTGAAAAGCAGTGGTGTTGACATGAACTGAACACAGTATTGCGGTGTACAATAAAGTATATAACAATATTTAAAGTATTACGCTATGTATGTCAATATCAGTATCTCGGTAAACAATCTCACATTTCTATTCAAAATTCTTCAACACACATGCGGTGATATTTTCCAACCAAAGCCCCATTACCTGTAAATGAGATTATTTCTTATTACGACTCCATAAAGCTTATATTCCATTACTTTGCAAACGTATTCAGAGCTGGTTAACGTCACCGATAGACTGTCAAACATTAGCTGGTTATTTTGTAGGGAGACCATTATTAAGGAGTAAAGTTCAGGATATTAAATTGTAGTTTTTTTGTTAGGAAAGTATGGAAAAGGTTTTCAGGCCTTAGCAAGTTTAAACACATCCATCAATCCGCACTGGGCCCGCGTGGTGGATTATGGCCCATTCTCTCTCCTAGAGAGAAGGCCTGTGTCCCAGCAGTGGGAACATTAAAACGGCTGCTGATGATGATGATGAAGTTTAAATATGCAGCCGTACAACTGAGTAATAATTTGATAATTTCATTTGAAAAGGATTTAGATTTTTTATGGTAGGTAAAATTCATTGAATTACGAATCCCGCCCTTGGGGAGTTGGAAACATAGTCAGACTGTTATATACTAAACAACCTACCCCGTTCCTTCTGTTTTCCTTGATGTTTTCCTTCACTGCTTTGAAAACAATAGTGAAAAATAAATTACACAATGTAATACCGTATCGGTTTTGAACCCACCACCTACCATTTTAAGTCTCGGCAATTACCACACTACCACCTCTGCATTGTAAAACAGATATTTATCTACAAGACATTATTGTTTTATCCCCAATAAACATAAGCAACACCAGATTATTATTAGTCCCATTTTGCCAAATTAACGTTTTGAAAAGCAGTGGTGTTGACATGAACTGAACACAGTATTGCGGTGTACAATAAAGTATATAACAATATTTAAAGTATTTCGCCTGGCTGGGTTTGTAACTCTGCTGATAAATCACTGGCTCATTTCCTCACAACTCCAAAATTTGATTCTTGATCTAACCTACTTAAGAAACACAAAAAATCAAACCTTAATTATATTTAAGTTACTGTCCTAAAACATATTAAAACTTATATCCACCGTACTCTAACTGGCAGGCTCATAGATTGGATTCCGTCAACCAACGCTTTCAGCTTACCATCCCGTCTTGAAACGTTAAAACTACAAAATGTCATACAGGGTGTTATTATTCAATAGTTTATTATTGATATTGACAATGACAGGCTCCAGGGAAGCCTCAACTCGAAGTGAGAAGACGCTCGTGGTTTAGAAGCATACAATATTGAAATATTGAATTTGATATGCGATGTGACAATTCTTAGAAGAATAAAAGTAGAACTTTAGTGTTTTGTTGTGTTGAAATATTAATAGAAAATGATCCTTTTGAATACAGTAATTAGAGATACAGAAGAAACAAAACTTGTAGAAATATAGTTGTTTTTTTTTCCACAGTTAAAATTTAATTTCAACCATAAAATATGCAAATTTAGATGGACTTAAACATAAACACTTAACTGATGCTTTTGGACTTAGATTTGGATCATTTTTTTTTTCTTTTGGTTCCACTTTAAGCTTTTCTCCTATAAAGTAGGTATGTAAACGAATATGTAAACTTTCCATGTCACCCAGAGCTGTAAATATAAATAATAATAATAATGTAATATGTGTAAATATTTTTTTGGTACTAAAACTGATTTGGATACAAGAGTCTAACTCTGCCACTGCAACAACCTTGTTACAATCATGTGAAGATCTTCATCATCATCATCATCATCATCTTATTGCCCTTGTCCCGTAATATTTGCGATCAGCACAATACTTTTTTTCTTCCATTCTGTTCAGTCACCCGTCACGCCATCACTAATTAACTCCTCTTTACTTCATATGACTTCTCACACAATCGATCCATTTCATTTTGGCCTCTCTCCATCTATCCAACTTCATGTATATTCTAAACTCTTTTAGTAACATGGGTTTTATTCCTTCTCTTTACATGGCCATACCAAGATAAACGATATCCTTTCAACATTTCAGTCACTGGCGCCACTATCAAACTTCCTCTTATATACTCATTTCTCACTTTATCCATTCGCGTCACGTGACAAATCCATCTTAACATTCTCATCTCTGCTACATGCAATCTTTTTTTCATCCATCTTTTTCACCGCCCAATACTCAGATCTATACAGTGTGATGTTATATGTATATGTCAAAAATATATCTTATTTGTCGTAACTAAACTAAAAAAACTAAATAGGGTTTATTTTCATCAAAATTTTAATTATTTTCTTTTACTTTTGAAGTCCAATTTTCGTTTAACTTTTCTTATGCGCAGATCTACTCGAGCCACAATGGCTTTTTAATATTGTGTCTCTAATGACGGCATCCGAACACTAGAAAATAAAATAAAAAACACTATAGATCAGTATATTCCTGCCCAATTCCCGAACAGAACAGTCGTGAATATACCGAGGCTTACAACAGAGTTAGGTCGAAGGCTGCAAGAGAGTTATTTGATTTGTGAAATCAATTCGTCTCCATTGCAAACGGTAACTTGATATTTCCATTACCGTTTTTATCGTGTCCGGAGCTAGCGATGAAAAATTCCTTCGTTGACGATTGGAATTTGTATCTAGCAGCGAGTTACTGTGTAACTGAATTTCTTTCTGTAATTTTCTTTTGTTTTAGTATGTTGCTTTTAACCACTGTCTCACCTGACAACTTATTATCACGATGATGAGGCTGACTAGGGAGCACGATTGCCAAAAAGTAACTTATTTAGTCTAGTTTTAAAGACCCTAGGTTTTAGTTATCAGAAATTTGATTTCAGCTGGGAATTCCATTCCTTAGTTGTATGCAGAACTCTACTGAGGCTCTAGGTTATTGGGAAAAAGTTACCCGGGGCACTGGAGTGTCGGCAAAAATGAAACAGAAGGGATTTTTAGTTTGTATAAGTCTGACATTATTACCCAGTATTGCTGGAAAAGCAACCAACCAGCAAACCCTTAGTGTGCGCAGTGCGATGGTCTAACTAATACTATAAAGGTGAAAAACATATGTACGTTTGGTATTTCATCATGCTCGAACGGCTGAAGCGATTTTGATGATTTTTTTTTGCAAATAATAACAACACACACTTTTTATCAAGAGAATAGTTTTTTTTTGTGGTTACTTCTAGGTAAATGCGCTCCATCGTCGACGGTCAAGTGAGAAAGCGGTCATACGCAAACCTATCGACAGCAAAAAAACTACATCTTACAGGTAAAGCCGCTGGCAAAAGTAATAATACAACTGCAATGGTACATATGTCGGTAGCTACAGTTACATAAACTGGAAATAGATATTTTAACCGCATTTGGTAAGCCACACCACTGTCTGTTGAGGTTAGTTTCCAATCTAAACTGGATAAAAGCGAAGCGGATGAAAATAATGAAAAACAACACACAATATTGTTTTAGTCAATATATGCCATTGTTTTAACCACCTTTATTATCCTAAACAAAGTTGATACGACCAATGGGCTTTCCTTAAAAAGGATTATTGTACACACCAAATAAACAGCTTTTACTATGAGACCAACCCAAAAATCACGAAAGAAAACCCGGTGCTCCATATATTTTGTCGTGTTATGTGAAATCTATGGAGCAGCAGGTTTATTTTCGTGTTTTTTGGGTTGGTCTCATAGTAAAATTTGGTCATATTAGTGTGTAAAATGATTCATCAATCATCATCAATTCAGCCGAAAGACGTCCACTGCTGGACATAGGCCTCCCCCAAACGTCGCCACAACGATCGGTCCCGTGCGTCTCGCATCCATCGAATTCCAGCAACCTTGACCAGGTCGTCGGTCCACCTTGTGGGAGGCCTACCAACACTACGCCTTCCGGTACGCGGTCGCTACTCCAGAAACTTTCGGCCCCAGCGGCCATCTGTTCTGCGTGCGATGTGCCCTGCCCATTGCCACTTAAGTTTGGCGATTCTTTTCGCTATGTCAGCAACCTTGGTTCTCTTGCGGATCTCTTCATTTCTGATTCGATCACGCAAGGAAACTCCGATCATAGCTCTTTCCATTGCCCTTTGGGTGACTTTGAGTCGTCTAATAAGGCCCATTGTAAGCGACAATGTTTCGGAGCCATACGTCATCACTGATTATTTTTCTGGAAAGCCCATCTGTCGCCATCAACTGTTTATTAGTTTTATTTAAGGTGATTGTTGTGCAGTACCTAATCTTCTGACAGGGTAATTTGTAGACCTAAAACGTAAAACGTAACTAACGAAGTATAGATATGGTTTTAGTCAGTAAAAGTTTCACACTCACTGCTCCATAGTAACCCTTGTCTTGTCATTCGCCACTTCTAAATATTACTATAGCAGTTTCCGATCATCGGGATGCAACAATGACGTACTAATGATGACTTTTTCTGGATCACGGTGTTAAGATTTTCTACACAAAAATAAAGATTTTTGAAATTTGCAACTTTTTGTGATGGGAAAAATCATCGAATGACGGCAAACACCCTTTGGTGGACCGGGAAACAGTGTCAGATTGTTACTGACTAAACGACCTTGTCTTGATTCTTGGGTCCTAGGACAAATTTGTAGCTCAGTGTCTCATATGGAAATGGTAACAAAAATTATATTTGTAGTACCAAAAAGTTTAACCTAACAATACTTATCAAAACCATCAACATAACTTGTCAATTTAAAGGCGAGGTAAAACAATAAGTTTTTATTAAAATGGCCCACTTTAGCTCTTCTCGTTAGAAAGTAATTTGAAAGGTTTTAATGAGTTAAAACTGACACTTTGAAATAACTAATATAATTATAATGAAGAAGCAAAAAGTTGGTGGAACCGTCACAGCGTTGATTTGTTAGATTCGTTTTCCAGTGTTAATTTTCTTGTCTTTCTTGTATCCAAAAATATATATTATACTATATAATTATAGATATCTTTCCTATTTCTTTACCATTAGGACGCATCTACCATGTTGTTTCCGTTTTTAGTTTTTTATGTTCGGCAAAAATACAATAACTACTTAAAACGGACCGGGAGATAGTGTCCGACTTCTACTGACTAAAAATCTACCCCGTTCCTTCTTCGCCTTTGTTCCAGGGCCGTGGTATTCTTTTTTTACATAAGCCATCGGGCCCCTACAGCTTGTTCTAAAGTGGAAAATCAGTCGATGACATCTCTCGCTCTAGAGCGGAGCACGAAGGCATTTTAGTCTTAAGACTCGGTCTTAAGGTCGTCTCGTATGCCTAATGCATTAAGTTCTCCTTTGTACAGTAATAATATAATAATAATATATTCGACAACCATCACTCAAACGCCATCTAGTCCCAAGCTAAGCAGAGCTTGTGTTATGAGTACTAGACAACTGATAAACTTACTTATATATTTCTAAATATATACATATTATAGATAAATAACAACCAGACACTGAACAAATGATCATGCTCATCACACAAACATTTGTCCAGGGTGGGAATCGAACCCACGACCTCCGGCGTAGCAGTCAGGGTCACTAACTACTATGCTGACAGGCCAGTCAAGTCAGTTCCTTAGTAGTACATAAAGTTTTAGTAAATAAATATAATTACTCTGCCTTACTGTTGGCAATGTCACTCTGCAGTTGCAAGTCTGATATTTGTAAAACTTAACACAATATAATAAAAACTGCCTGAATTTAAAATTGGCTGAGTTCAAGACGGTAAAGAAACCTAATCAACTCACTTACTGACTAAATACAAAGTATTTTACACTTTGTATTTTCACTTTTACCTAAAGTTCCAGCTAATATCAGTAAAGTTTGTAAGCTACAAAATTCTGGGAACACGAATTTCAAGTTAGCATTACTAATTTTCAGTCCGGCTGTGCAAGACTGTCAATATTGGAACGAAAAACTATACATTGTATTTAGCTTAGGTACATTAAGCGAGCAGTGGTGACCGAAAGGTAAAGGAAGACTTCTTCCATAGAGAATTCCTGTGTCCCCGCGATGGGAACATTAAAAAGGCTGACGATGAAGGTATGTTATGCTACACCTTATGAAAATGTTTAAGTATTTAAGCATCTAATAGTTTTTCTGCCAAGGTGCGCCAATATTCACCTCGAAGCGTCCTTTAAATTTTTAGTTAAAAATCATTTTAACTTACAACCCTTCAAAACATTTTCCCTATCTGTGGTATTTATGGCGCGCACTGTTCCCGCCTTAAGGAGTTGTCAGCGAACTGTAAGGGCCTAACAGGGTCGCAGCCTCGTGGGGCCAAGGGTTGACGTGAAAGCGTAACACCACGGCCCTGGTATCAAAGCAAGGAAGGTACAGGGTGGGTTTTTAGTCAGTAAATGTCTGGCACTATTTCCTGTTCCACCAAGAGTGGGTTTTGTCATTAGGTCACTTTTCCTACCTTAAAAAACCCTTTTATCTATGTATAACAAGTCGAAAAGCAGCATAACCAACAACACTACCTCTTATAAAAATAGCTCAAACATTTTCAAAACACTTTTCAACAAGAAAAGTATTTCTTCCTCACAGAAATAGTCCTCAAAAATTTTAATCTGACACGTAAATAGCCAGTAGATGTCGCCACCTTCCAGTGCTCGTGTCCCCTTGCAAAGTCAAAGAAATGCATTAGTCTATGAAGGAACTGACGTTGTAATCCCAGAGGTGTAGCTAGGTTATAAACGGGCCTGGGCCAATAGGACTGAGGCTACTTTTTTATACGGGAAAAGATTGTTGTAATAATATGTTACAAGTACTTTTATAACACAAAAGAACAACAAACAACACAACAACAATAAGACACAACAAGTGCTTTTTTTTAGTTATAAGTACTTTTTAAGTTATATTTTTTTATTTACGTTGGTTTAGTTTTAAAATAGTCAGTAGTTTCATTTTCTTTTCTTTTTTCGTTTTATAAATAGTGTAAATAAATATAGAAGTGCAATAATTTAAAACTTAAATGTTATAAATATTTACTAATATGTGTATATCTTTTATTGGAGGTTCTTGATAAGTAGATAAATCAAATAACTATTCGCTGAGGGTGGAGCAGGAAAGGATATCATATTTTACTGAACAAAAATAATTACCTCTATTAGTTTTGCCTACTATGATTTCGAAGGTGGGAGGATTTCTCAATATTCCAATATTATTTTTGCTTTTTGAGGGTTTTGGGAGCGCTACAAGCTTTGAGGCCCCGGGGCACTACCATGCCTAGCACCCCGGTACCTACGCCACTGAGTAATCCTACACTGGTCATACGCTTCGGCGATGCCATAACTTAATTTAGTATCTTCTTGTATTTGTCAGTAACGACCAAGAAATGTTTCAAGTTTTAAAAAGCCTGTCTCTTTGAGTACTTGTTTATTTTCAAAGTGGTCTGTTTTATTTTATTGTAGGTGGTAAAAACCAGCTGTTTCAGTTTCGTGTCGAGTAACATCCGTCATCATAGTCTAAACTAATTGCATTTTAAGTGACAATATAAATACCAAAGTTTGTATATCCCCTCGAACGGGGGGGGGCATTGGCCCCCTTTCTTAAAATAAACAAATAGATAAGCAAAAAAAAAGAAGTATAAAAAAAAAATTCACTGAATTTTTCTAGAAAAAGTAAAATATAAAACGAAGATTTAAAAAAAATATACATTATTTAGAATCACGATTTAACGTGCAAAGCTTCTAAAAAAGTACTTTTGACGTGACAACGTCTTAAATTAGGTTGCGGCTGGGAGTCACTTATGAAAAAGTGTAACGCTCGGTAACGTTACGATGAGTCACCGAACGAGAGAGAGGCCCGCCGAATGCCTTGCGTCTCTCTCCCACTCAACTATGATCGGTCTGCCGCGCGCGCAGCACTAGAGAATTAGGCGGTCGGTTGTCACGTAAAATCTTCGCCCGTAAAACCGACTTTACAGGCAACCATTTTTTTTTATATTTTTAATATATGAGTACATTATGTATAGCCAAAGTTCACGTAAACTAGCAAATTTACAGAGACCTTTGGATTACTCTTACACAAATGTATGTTTTGATTTCTCTAGAATCCTAGACAATATCCACAAGATATCTGTGTATCCAACATATTTAAAGAAAGATGTGTAATAACATCACAATCACGTAAGAGCAGTTGTATGAAAATGTACCTTAGCTTGGCTGCTCTTAATGCCCTTATTATGTAATTCTCGACTTCAAAAAAGATAACAATCTCACTACCCATTACATTAGATACAACATACTCGCCATCACAAAACTAGGTGACCGAAGCGTACCTACTGCCAACAAGAAAAACAAATAAATAAATAATACGTCTTCAGTCCTCACGCGTCTGTGCCCCGGAGACTAAGAGGCCAGTCATTGTGATGAAGGCATGGCATGCGATATATCTACGTCGAGGTACCTACGTGGGTACTGGCGTAAGACCGTCTTGAAGTGGCTTCAAATTTGGGTAGGCAAAAAGAACGAAATGAATCTTAAAACATAAATCTATATATTTGTACTAGAAATATATTATTTATTTATTAAAACTTTATGTTCATAACAGTGTACAAAGGCGGACTTAATGCTTTAGGCATTTTCTGCCAGTCGCCCTTAGGGTGGTGCAGAAACATTGTTGTTTTGAGTTGCACCTACCATGTTTGGTAGGTGCAACTTAAAAAGATATAATAATAGAGAAACAAAATATAACAATGAATACATACTTATATACATACATATAAATAAGCAAGGTCATTGTGAAAACAAATCCAACCAATCGGTGCTGAGATAAATCCACCAACTTCTCGGGAATGTAGTCACGTGCCTTAAAGACAATCGGCTGGTCGCCATCCTGATATTAGGAGGGAGCGTATTCCAAAGTGATATCACCTGGAAAAAAAAAGAAGAGTTGATAAGCCCAGAACGGTGTAGGGAACATCGTAGAAGACAAATATTCTGAAAGAGAAACACTATGTTAAACAAATGAAATTAATTCTCATTCTATTCTATGAAAAACGCAGTGTATTTCAAAAATACTTTATTAACGAATGGAGCCATAGATAGCTGCTAGTAATTATGTTTTCAAGCACGCCTCAAAGAGTTGTCAGCAAACCGCAGAGGTCCAGCTGGGCCGAAGCCTACTGGGGCTAGGGCCTATGGGTTATTGTGAAAATGTCACCCAGGTCCCTTCAACGAAAGCAAAGAAGAAACAGTAGTGGGATTTTTTATTAATAAATGTCTGATAATTCCTCCCGCCCAACTAAGGGCGCGAACATGTCATTGGATGATTTTTACCCACCTTAAAAACTAAAAATAAAAACATCCTATATGCTATTCTACGAAATGGTCTATCAGTATGCCAAATTTCAACTAAAACCTTTCAGCACTTTCAGCATGAAGAAATAATAATCATACACACACGCTCACAAACATTCACCTTCATAATATTATTGTGATTAACAAAAGTTTTTTACGCGTATAAGCTTTCACACAAAATGTAATGTTCTTTTTATTTCTTGCACTATCTTCGAGCCATAATAATAAAAACTAAAACTAGTTAACTAACCCGAAATCGCTCGTCCAAAACCAAATCGGCCTCTGGTCTCAAATAAATCGAAGTTCGTCGCCAGAAAATTTAAGTCCAATACGAATTATTGGACGAAATGGAACTCAACCGATTGCTTTTTATTTCGTAGGATATCCGATTCTATTATATTTATTGGTTTTAGAAAAGTGGCCTCCGGGCGGTAATATCGCGGAGAGAATTAAGACTTACTGGTGGTTTTGTTGCTTTTCCGATATGAGTCTGTGAAACTAACTTAGTTTTATATAGAATGTTGGATCTTGTAGCATTCATCTTAACAAGTAAAATCGATAAAGTATGTCGTACCTATATATTTTACTAGCTTTTGCCCGCGGCTTCGCCCGCGTAGTATTGGGGTTTCCGGGATAAAAAGTAGCCTGTCCTATTCCGGAGTGTATCCTATGCCTGTGCCAAATTTCATTCAGATCCGTCCAGCCGTTTTGGCGTGATTGAGTAACAAACATCCAAACATCGTAACTTTCGCATTTATAAAGTAAGAGTAAGATACCTACATAGTAGTATGTCATCATCATTTCAGACAAATGACGTCCACAGGGGCCTCCCCCAAGTGTCACCACAATGAACGGTCTTGTGCATCTCGGATCGATTGGATTGCCAACAATCCCAGTTCCACCTTGTAGGAGGCCTTCCAAATTATCCGTCAGATTCTCACAACCATTACCAGGTCATTGGTCCATCTTGTAGGAGGCTTTCTAACACCATGTCATCTTTCCGACCACTTCTTTCATTTCATTCGATTTTTTCATAGTAGTATACGAGTATTACCCGCAAAAAGAGGTTTCATCTCCAAAGTTACTTGTAGATTTTTTTTTTGAAATTTAATTTCAAAGTATTTTATTTCATTATATATTTTTTTCATTGCGTTACAGGCCTACATTATCATTTTTAAAATGTCAGAATTTAATGCACCACGCATTGTTAAGATCGTTTCCTAAGAAGTAGAATAACAAGAAACTACTAATATCATGTTCTGTCTAGACAAAATTAGTATATTTACAAAGTTTATCGCATCTATATTTAGCTTAAAACATAAACAAAATACAACCACTAAAACGTAAGTAACCTACTTTAAACTATAACATACATATTTAAGTAATAAAATTTATTTTTAATATGTAAATGTATAAAAATGTACCAGGGTCGCATAGACCGCAAACAGATTTCACTGGCTAAGAGCCAATGGCGGCAGGTTACGTTGCCAAGCTTCCACGGTAATGCGGGTAGTACTGTAGACACCGACCAGAGGATAAAGTACTGAGTTTTTAAACAGCTTCGTTTGATTGGTTCGCGAGAAGGGTGTGGTTTTCGAGCTTTCAAATAATTAAATAGGTCGAACGTACACATGTATCGTTTCTTTTTGAAAAGTGCTACGCGCAATAGCAACTGAAATAGTACGGCGAATATCCACGTTCTTGAGACATCTGCGATCCGAACTATGCGTTTTGCCTCGTCTTTTATACCGCATACATCGAGGTAATGGAACAATTTGCCAGCTGAGGTCTTTCCGTCCGATTATAATTTAGGTGTCTTCAAAGCTAGAGTTAATCGTCATCATCATCATCCAACCTTTATCCCATATTACTTGGGGTCGTATGCTTTTTACCTCCACTCTTTCCTGTCACCCATCAAAGATAGAGTGAATAGGCTCTTAATAAACTAGGTTGCCTCACCGTCAACGATTGCACTGCTTACCATCAGGTGGGATTACAATCAAGCACTAGTTTATAGCAATAAAATATATATGTATACCCTTACAAACAAAAAACTACCTGTGTATCTTTCTCCTCTATCAAGTCCATCCAAAGGTGTAAAAAATCGTTTTTAGCGTCTAAAAGTCTAATCACATATTCTATACGGCTTTGGGAGAGCCATTAACTAGACGAAAATAAATAAAGATACAGGTTAAATAAAAATCATAAAAGGCACAACCCTACCCATCATCATAGCACAAGATTGGCAACTAGCTAATGCCAGTGTAGATTCACCAAAGTAACAGATAGGGTTGACCCAAACTTATATTTTAACTTCACCGATATACGAGTCGTATTCATAATGTATGAGCTAGCATCGACCACCCCGCCATTACTGAAATTTGGAGGGCCATTAAAATTGTAAAGCTGCTTAGATACAGGAAATGCTGGGTTATCTTTGCTTAACTTATAGTTGTTACGTTTGGACTGATTTTTTTTTTTGTAAAGTAAATATGTACGGAATATCGCTTTCAATTTTTCAGCAAAAATGAGCTTACTAGGTAACGTTTCTAGGCAAGCGTGCTTCATCGTCGACCACATCGCTTACCATCAGGTGAGATTGTAATCAAACGCGAGCCTATCTTGAAAAAAAAGCTTTTAATAAGTGATTTTTCCTAATTGTGTAAAAATATTATATTTCTTATTAGACTGTAAGTAAGCTTTCTTAAAAATAAATACTTAATTTCAAAAAGTCTGCCCGACCATTAAAAAAAATTCGCTGCAATCCTGCCGTGTAGTGCCATACCAAACCTTTAGAGTTTTCGTTTCGAATGCAAGCAAAATTAGATTTAGCGGTAGTCAGGCGGAATTAAGGGTCTTCAATGGTACCTTTATTATTGTTGAAGCCCCTCTAGAAAACAACACCTTTTAATATTTTTTTTTTAATTGGGCTAGGTCTATGTTTTCAGCCAAAAGACGTTCACTGTTATACATAGGCCTCCCCTATAGTCGCATCGACCCTATTGGAAGCCCGCTACGTGGTCTTCTCTCTAAAACCTTTCGTCCTTATCTATCACCCGTTCTAAGGCTCTAGACAGACGGACTGCATTTCAACTGCAATCCAACTGCAATCCAACTGCAAAATTTGCAGTTCGGATGCAGTTTGAATGCAGTTGACACGACTGCAATAGAACTGCAAACCAACCGTGCAGTTCGGTTGCAGTTGATGTGCAGTTACACGATCGAACTGAACCGCCGACTGCAATTGAACTGCAATCGGACTACACGTTTAGTTTGCATTTCTATTGCAGTCGTGTTAACTGCATTCAAACTGCATCCGAACTGCAATTTGCAGTTGGATTGCAGTTGATTTGCGGTCCGTATGTCTAGAGCCTAAGAGCAATATCCGAGAAGGTATCTACAAACATATAAATTAAATTCTTTTTAAAATAAGTTTCTAAAATTTTTATACTATATACTCAAAACTTCTGTCACTAATTGGATGTAAAAGAAATTAACGAATTACTGATTTATGTGAAACCTTTTGCTTACAGCAGCTTCAGTTACACTAATCGAAAAAAATCCATTACAATACATTATAAAAAAAAAAAAACATTTATATTCTATTTCAGGACATGATGTACCCGTTTGCCAAATTTCATCTAAATCCGGTCAGCCGTATAAACATACCCACATACTCACACACTTCGACCTTTATAATATTAATGTAATAGTGTAATGTTCGTGGCATTTTGGCAGTTCTTCAAAAATGTGAGCCGGATACAGATTTAGTTTAACACAAAATTGGTACATTTGCTTTGATATTTAGTTTTTTAGACAAGTTTTTAAAACAAAATTTTTAATGTGATAGAACTACATTATTATATGAATGTTTTTAGAAGCACAACGAAATCTTATGTACTCATCATCATCATCAGCTTTTTTTTAATGTTCCCACTGCAGGGACACAGGCCTCCTCTCTCTAGGAGAGGGAATGAGCCATAATCCACCACGCGGGCCCAGTGCGGATTGGTGGATGTCACATGTCTTCGAATTTTTGGTTCTAGGACATGCCGGTTTCCTCACGATGTTTTCCTTCACCGTTTTGAGAGCATTGGTGATGAAATAAATTACATAAAGTAATGCGCCTGGCTGGGTTTGAACCCGTGACCTACGACTCGTAAGTCGGGGCCGTTACCACTCGGCCACCACTGCTCGACTCGAAATCTTATGTACCACCAGCTATCAATTAAACTCTTGAGCCTCAAGCAAACGCCGGCGTTTGTACACCTATTGTATTTTTATGTCTCTAATTACTATTCGAAACGTTATTAAATTAATATTTAATATCATATATTTACTTACATATTAATATTTAATTTTAGTTAAGTATATATCTCTTTAAATTACTTGTACAACCGAGTACGTCCACCACGTCACCACCTAGGATTCAGTTGAAAACCAGTGTCAGGCACTGTTTCTGACATTTGTGTCGAACTGAACCTATCTCAGAACTTGTCTTGGGTGGATTATGGCCTATTTTCTGTCTTAGAGAAGAGGCCTGGCTGATGATGATAAGCCTATTTTGGCGGTAAGGCACACGATTTTAGTTTTTTTTTTGTCATTAATACCTAACGCAACGTTCTCTCGCACCGGGAGCAATACAGCCGAAGCAGTAATGCTAGCAAAGGAGTCGGCCGCACTCACGAATATCCCGATCCCGATTTCTAGCCTCGTAAACATGGGCATGCGAACGGCGATTAATGGGTAACTTTCCGTCCGACTGTCCGGCAAACGTCCAAACCGGAGCCAAGTTGACGACGACGCGTATCCCACAAGGAGACGTCATCAAAACCCTGGATGCCCAGCAGGGTCGAAGCCTACTCGTACTATAGGTTCACTTCGAACCGGAAAACCCTGGGAATATAAGATTGGGTTTTAGTCAGTAAAATCTGATACGTCCTTCTGCTCTATCCTAGAACGAAAGGCATTAAACTCTTGAACCCCGAGCGCACGCTGGCATTCGTACACCTATTGTCTTATTCGAAAGGTTAAATTATACTTCTCACCTAAAAAGACTAGTGTAGTGCCAAGTATATTTTCTTTTTACCAAAACAGCAAAGCTATGTATCTTGAAAATTCGAGAACAAAACTGCACTAGCACAAAATTGCAGGTTGACATTATTACCCAAAAGGAACAAACCCAGAAAGACAGATGGCTTTAAATTCCACAGGGAAAATAATGACCGATTACTTGCAAACACACGAGTAAAATATTTCACCCATCTCTTAAACTAACCACTTGAAAATTCCATCTAGAAAACAGGTTTTTGTCATCTAAGAAATATGGGTTTTGGTCTCGTAGGACACAGCTTATTCAAAGTAGGGTACTCCGAAAATGTTAGGAAACAAGTTGAAGAGGTATTTATTAGGTTCGGGACAGCAAAGTTGCTTGCTTTCTTGTGGTGTCCCTAAAGTTGAGTCTAAACTGTTTAGCGACATAGCTGGGACGTTCCCAGTAAATTGTGTTAGCGAAGCATCTTGCGCCAACAGCTTGGAAACGTCGAAAATTTTCGCTAGCTACAGCTTGAGATAGGAAAGTGTAGACTGAGGGTTACGTAATTGGAAGACTGTTAAAAATGATGTAGAGAGACTGGATTGAGCATGTTTTTTAACTTCTTGCACGTATTATATAGTATAAAAAATATAGGTGGAATCTAAAATACATTCCACCTATATTTCTATCTTAGTTTCTAATTCCTTTGAAATTCTTGCGAGATTGTTCAGACCTTTGTATTCTGTAGGCGTGGGCTTGTGGAGCAATGGGTCGCTCGCTGTCCTACCGTCCGGTAATCGCCCTGACCAAGCCCGAGTCGTCGACGGCGCGTATCGTTCCACACGCCTCAAAGAATTGTTAGCAAACCGTTGCGGCCAGAAGCCTACAAATTATACCGTACTACTTTACTACCGTATACTTCATGGGGCCATGAAGTATTGTAAAAATGTCATCCGAGGCCCTGATACGGGATTTTTAGTCACTAAAAATCTGACACTATCTCTCCAAAGGTGCGAATATGTCATTGGATAATTTCACCCTCCTACGATAACTCTATAATTGCTATCTCTATTACAACTTCACTAAGGGTATTAAACCTACCAATCTTTCCACTGCAACCCTGTCTAAAAACTGAAATATCAAAAACAATTTTGAACCTCAAAACCTATTCTTTTTACCTCTTCAAATAGACCTTTTTGAACCTAAACATCCATTCTTTTTTACTGAAAAATTCACCGATAAAAGATTACTCTAAATAGGTTGCCGGTTAAAATACAATTTTGGGCAGAAGGCTGCCCTCAAACTAGTGACATGACATAGCACTAGCCATAAATGCATTTCAACACGAAGCGCTGGAAAATTCACTGTAAAGTGCTTTTCCAGTTTATTTTTTCAGTTTATTGGGTTATCATCATCGTTAAAACCAGTTTTAAGCGTTAAACATGAGTTTGTCATTTTTTTGTTTTTTAACAACAAGGTAACAAGTTTGTACCACGACGAACGGTGAGTATTCACCCTTAAGTTATTTAAATCTCTACGGTCTGGACTAAGTGTTTCGTTTTGTCGTTTATACCGCGTACATGGAAGGAGTGGAACAGTTTTCAATTTGGGTAACTTCAAGGCTAAAGTGAATAGGCTCTTAATAAACTAGTGCGCTTCACCATCAACGATTGCATCACTGCTTGCCATCAGGTGGTATCGCAGTCAAGCATTATGTTATCATTACATAGTTTAAAACAAAGTCCCGCTGTCTCTATGTATGCTTAGATCTTTAAAACTAAGCAACGTATTTAGATGCGGTTTTTTTTAATAGATACTCGTGAAGTAATTCAAGAGGAAGATTTGTATGTATAAAACAGTATACAGCTACAGATACAGCAAGCTATATCGCATCAATGCTATGCTATACTAATCTATGTGACACTGCAACGTTGCCCAAAGTCCTGCAACTTGCCCTTATAACTAACGTTTTTTAACTATTTGGGAATCTGCAACGTTGTCCGGAATCCTGCAACTTGCCCTTATAACTAACGTTGTTAAACTATTTCGGAATCTTCAACGTTGTCGGGAAACCTGCAACTCGCCCTTATAACACATTTGCGTGTTGTTAGTAGTAATATTTGACAGAGTTATATGGGGGACATTTGTGTTGTCATGTCATATCCCATAATGTACCTGAACCTTTAAACACCTCTTAAGCACCAAGTACAAATCTTAAGTATAATTTATTTACAAATCATTGTAACCGTTCATGTACACGCCAAGTATTTAAGAAGGATCTCAGTTCTCTACTCATACTTTATTAAAATACATATGTCAGCCTTGTCGCTCTCTTGTTGACAAAATACGACTCCCTTGTCTGAATACCAAGATAACACCGACATCTACATGAACCTTAGAAGGTAAACAATAAAGTATATTGTGCAATGACGTAACTTTAGAGATAAGTTTGCTAAGGCTTATTCGAATTACAACACCCAACGTTCAAGAGATCAATAATGCGTTCAAAAGTTGATTTGATCCACAAGTAGTAGCTTTGGCTTGAATTACAAACAGACAAACGTAATATGTGGAGCCAATATATTAGTATTGGTGTTGGTTAAGTGGGTAAATAATGTACACATATATAACCTGCCTTCATGCTCCTCTGTGGATAGAAGGCAGGAGAATAAAATATTATAAAATAAAAACAATAAAACCTTCAAGAGTTTCGTAGTTATAAAACAAATAACTAGAATAATGCATACCTTTCATCAACATCATCATCGTCATCAGCCTTTTTACTGTCCACACTGCTGGCACACAGGCATCCACCACGCGGGCCCTAGTGCGGTTTGGTGGATGTCACATGTCTTCGGATTTTTGGTTCTAGGACATACCGGTTTCCTCACGATGTTTTCCTTCACCGTTTTGAGAGCAGTGGTGGTGAAATAAGTTGCACAAAGTAATGAACCTGGCTGGGTTTGAACCCGCAATCTACAACTTGTAAGTCAGAGCCGTTACCACTCGGCTACCACTGCTCACTCGGCCACCAGTGCTCACTTCTTGCATGCCATGCACACCTTTGTATACCCCAATTATAAAAATTAAGTTTTTAATTATTACAATCCAAGCACTACACTTAAATACACTTGGGCTACCTAAATGACATATAAGTAACATACAGTAAGTAATAAGCGTCAAGTCGAGCGCGATCCTATTTTGTATTTACAATTGTATTGATAAATGATCTTTGTTTTGCAAGTAGGTTTAAAAAAACACTAACACGTCATTTTTTTTCGCTGCTAAATGAGAATTGCGGACTGGTATCCGCTACTCCACGACTAAAGCACGTATAGTTCGTACGGGTGGAACAAAAATGTGATATTCGATCCACCCCAACTCCTCAAGGAAGGACAGCAGCACCTAGATGTTACTGCCCATTACGCAGAGGTTACCTGGGATTCCAAAGTATTTTTCCATGTATCCAACAACTGGGCAGCTCGGAAGCAGATATGCTACTATTTCTTCCTCCACCATGCAAGATCAGGATAGTGGGCTGTCTGAAGCTCCTACTACAGAGAAGTGCTTATTAAAAGTTCCGTAGCCAGACCGCGATTCTATTAAAGTAAAATAAAAAACATGGCTATATTCCTCAACGAGTTCGGTAGCTCAAAACCTATGTCAAAATCAGGTAGTAGCACAGTGTGTAGTTTAGATGTCTAGGTAATATTCCACATGCCCCAAAGGGCTGTCAGTAACATTGACGTAGCCCGCTGGGGCCATTGCCTGCCAGTTTTGTGGGCTGGTTCGGAAAACTAAACACGACCCTCGAACGCATAGTAAATTGAATAACAAAAAACAGAATTTTAGTCAGTCTGTCAAAGTTTGAAACTGTCACACGTAACTTATACGTAACTTATATACCTTTATATTATTAACATTATATTATTGAATAATATTTCACTGTTGTTTTATTTAATAATATAATAAGAATACATTTATTTGTTAGAATATTGTTGTTACATTCAATTAAGAGTTGGTCTAGTAGTTAGTGACCCTGACTGCTGCGCCGGAGGTCGTGGGTTCGATTTCCACCCAGGACAAATGTTTGTGTGATGAGCATGATCATTTGTTCTGTGTCTGGGTGTAATTTATCTATAATATATATGCATTTAGAAATATATAAGTATGTTTATCAGTTGTCTAGTAGCCATAACACAAGCTCTGCTTAGCTTGGGACTAGATGGCGGTGTGTGAAAGTTGTGGAATATATTATATTATATATTATATTAAAATATTCTGCTGTTTCCAACGTATAAATATTATCAAGAAATTATAGTACCTAATGTTCATTGAAAAGACCATTATAATAGCAATTATTATTACATGATACAATGTCAAAGTATACTAAATGTCACATCGCCTATACCGGGATTTTTTCTTGATGTCCAAGGCCAAGTGTGAGTTTAAGTCACGCAAGAAGAGTTCTGCACCGTTCATAGCATTGAACGCCAAAAAAATCACGTTTATTGTATTGAAGTCCCACTTAAGGTAGGCCTTCCTCTCTCGCCTATCGTCAACGTCGCGTATGGTTTAAAAGCTTGTTGCTTCATTTAACGCAATCCAAAGTGATATTTGATGCAAAAGTAATGCGAAAAAAGATAGATAACACCTAAAAACTCTGTTGGAATTCAGTAATTCTACGATTTATTCGAATGTTTCACAAAAGTTATTCCAGGAAATACGTGTTTTTATTAAACCCTTCAGTATTTTTGGAAAAAAATTACGTCATTTAGAATCTCGATTAAATGACTTCTATAGAATTACTATTTTATTTATTTATATATTTTTAATATAGGAGTACATTATAGAGAGTCGAAGTTCACGTAAGATAGCAGATTTTCAGAGGTCTTTACTGTATTACTCTTACATAAATTTATGTTTTGATTTCTATAGAAGCCTAGATAATATCCACAAGATATCTGTGAATCAAAAATATCTGAAGAAAAGTGTGTAATAACGTCATAATCTCGTAAGAATGGTTGTATGAAAATGTACGTCGGGTTGGACGCTCTTGATTATTTATATTAATCAGTTTTTAGTATATTTTTGGCTGTCTAGCCAGAAAGGTTCATAAGATACAGTCTAGTGACAGGCAGATGGATAGCAGAAACTTATTAATATGGCTTCGTTTTTATATTTACGCCACAGAACCCTAAAAACAGAATACGCTTACCTGAAACTGGTCAACTAATAAAACCATATTTCATTTTCAGAGGAAACGTTAAAATTCCTATCTATTTTCCAATAAATGCATTACTCAATGTTCAATGCTAATAAGACATATCTTCAAAAACAATTGCAGTGTAAAAGTAATTCAATTTTCTCTTACATAACTTTGTTCTATTATATACTTGTCTAGAAATAGAAAATGGCGTCTCGATATACTCCGGAGGATTGCACTATGCATATTGTAATAAGGTGAAACACCTTCAAAGAATCTTGTTTTGCTGTGTACCTAGACAGTTGTTAGTTAAATGCTGGGTGTCTGTCTGTATTTCTGCTGCATAATTTTCAGATATACATGCTGAAACTAGAAGAATCAAGTACGTTAACGTCACGTCAAATTTTAGCTGCTCGATTCAATTTAAAAAAGAAACAAATTTATGACTTGCATTTTTGAATTATCGAGACAGTCACTAAAATAGATAGAAAGGGAGCAGGAGAACAAAGAAAACATGGATGGATTGTGTACAAATTGATATAAAAAAGGAGTTTTTGATACCGTGACGAGTGACAGCAGTGCGCATTTTTTCCGCGCGCCTCAAGGAGTGGTCAGCAAATGAAAAGGCCCAGCTGCAGGGCCGAAGCTAATTAGATGATTTTTCCCACCATTAAAAAAACGGATGACAGTACAAAGATCCATTTTTATACCACTTCATGCAGGATGTCATTGACATATTAACGCTAACGAATACCATAGATCCAGTACATGATTCTGGATCCCCAGTGGTGGATTTTTTGTCGGTTTCTTCTTATTTTTTTAAGCTTTTTAAATTAAACTGTATAAAAACGTAATTTTAAATTTATTTGCGAAAAAAATGAATGATTCACATTCCAAATTAAAAATGTCATCGGGTTTGATTAGAGTAGGTAACGACTTTTTGCCTCGATGATTTTTTTATATATTTTTTTTTCTTAAAATATCATTGGGATTGGTTAGAACAACGATTTTATACACGAAAAAAATAAAAAAATCAAAACTTTTTTTTCAAAAATTTGAACTATTGACGAAAAATTCCACCCATTGGGTGTCCAGAATCATGTACTGGATCTATGGTATTCGTTTGCGTTAACATGTCAATGACACCTTGTATATCTATACTTTTGTCAGTGGCTTCGCTCACCTACGTAAAATATAGCCTATGTCACTCAGGAGTAAAGCAGCTTTCTATTGTTGCTAATTTTTTTCCAATCGGACCAGTAGTTCCAGAGATTACCTCCTACAAACAAAAAAAAAACAAACTTTACCTCTTTATTATATTAGTGTAGATCACATAGTGTAAAACAAAGTCGCTTCCCGCTGTCCCTGTATGCTTAGTTAGTTCTCTTATAGTGAGAGAGCTCACTATAAAAGCGGACTAACCTACAAGAATCCTCTTGATAAAGACTCAACAATTTACTATTGTCTTTTTTATTTAAACAGATACTCTTTGCAAACGACGTGTTGACGCTTTTTCTCAATGGAATGAGCATTTGATATGTTTTGTTGCACTTGGACGTTAATACGGAAAAACGTTGTAAAAAATCACTTAATTTAAAGGTCACTTAATTTATATTACAATCTATTTAAAATATCTGTTATTTATTTATTGTGCACATCTACCACATTTTTGTCATTTTTAACCCAAAGGTTGACTAGTACAGAATGCCTTGTAGCATTAAGTCCACCTATGTACCACTACTGTGCATGAAGTTTAAATAAATAAATAATTAAAAAAGCTTTCCTTTAAAGGTAAAGCGGTATTATTTGATTATCATCATTTCAGCCAAAAAACGTCAATGGTTGGATATTGTTGTTCTAAGTGTCGTTACACGCGCGGAAACAGAGCGCGCCGTCGACGACTTGGCTTGGTCCGGGCTGTGATCAGACGACGAGACGGCGAGTTATACATTGCTCGCCGCTCACAAGCCTGCTGTCCCATATTACTTGGGGTCGTTGCAACACATATTTTTCTTCCATTCTGTACTGTCAACCGTCACGCTATAACTTACCTTCTTCTCTTTCATATCACTCCTCACAAAGTCGATCCATCTTTTCTTAAGCCTTCTTCTAACCATTTATCTATCTACCTAAATGAAAAACAAACAAAAAACCTAAAAAAAGGACCCTGCAGAAGGGTCGAAACCAACTGAGACCAAGGGTTCTCGTCTGAAAGGAAAGCTCGGGCCCTGGCATATATGGCAATGTAGGAATGGGATAGGTTATTTAGTCATTAAGAGTTTGACATTGTTTTCTGCTCCGTCCAAGGGCGGGATTCGATTTTTACCTACAATAAAAAATCACGTAACTCTTTTACTAACATGCGTTTCGTCCCTCTTCACATATCCATACCAAGACAAACGATTCTTTTGACTTTTCAGTCACTAGCGCTATTTTCAACCTTTCCCGAATATACCCATTTCTCACTTGATCCATTCTCGTCACACCACACAATTGCTAAACACAAACATGCTTGGAATGTTATGCGCTCGAACTTAAAATAACATATCTCTACAAACCATCCACCCCTTAAAGTGCAATTTCTACTACAAGGGGCCTACCATTCACCCCTGAGGTACACTGGACTCGTTATCGCAAAGGCTTAACTCAGGGATGGCGAATCAACGACACGCATGCCAATTGCGATAAAAAAAAATAAGTACCCTACATAGTTGAATATTAATGGAAAAAAATGGCCGTTTATGTCGAAAAAAACGTGTATTTTGATATTATAAAAGGAATCAAATTTCTCGGGTACCTACTTCCCGTTGACCCAAAACTCTGAAATTTGGCATGACGCTAGGTACTGTAATATAAGTATAGGAATAATCTATTCTGATTAATCTTTGAGCAATGGTAGCCGAGTGGTAACGGCCCCGACTTACGAGTTGTAGGTCACGGGTTCAAACCCAGCCAGGCGCATTACTTTGTGTAGTTTATTTCATCACCACTGCTCTCAAATCGGTGAAGGAAAACATTGTGAGGAAACCGGCATGTCTTAGAACCAAAAATTCGAAGACATGTGACATCCACCAATCCGCGCTAGGCCCGCGTGGTGGATTATGGGCTCATTCCCTCTCCTAGAGAGAGGAGGCCTGTGTCCCAGCAGTGGGAACATTAAAAGGCTGATGATGAATAATCTTTTAAATTTAGTTCATCACCAATTAACTTAGGTAAATACATAAATTAAATGGTACGATATCCACAGTTTCACAGTTTGCGAGTCCTAAATCGTAATAACTCAGTTTATTTTTACCATTTCATGGCACATAATTGTAGCATTAAAAAAATAAAAAAGAATGGCATGATAAAAGGTTTACCATCCCTAGTTTAGCCCCATTGATTGCGATGTAACCCATGGGTGGGGCCCATTCGTGTGTAAACTGAGCCTTATGCACTGCGTAATGCGGAATGGCAAGGGTTATTGGAAAAATGAGGGGTGAATACAGGTTAATTGGGGATGTAATGAATTATTTAAATTGTGAATAGGAGTTACGGTAATAATAGTAACTGTATTTAAATAACATCAGAACGTTAATTAAGAGCGTGTAAATAGACAAATTAAAATATTTTTCTATCTTTCTTTCGTTCTAATTTAATCAGACCTAGGTACAAATTGTTGCCCCGCTGGAAAAACCTATAGTGTCGGCAGACGCAGAACGAATATCGACTATCGTAGGTCTGCGGACGGCGAGCCATAAGTACCACAAAATTCAAATTCAAATTCAAAGCATTTATTTCAAATAAACCTTTACAGGCACTTTTGAAATGTCATAAAGTCGGTCTGTCAGGAAAAAATGACGCTAATTGCACATTCCAAAAAGTAGGTCTCAATGGAGAAGAATGTGCAAGAAACTCCATGGACACTCTTTTTAATCATGTTGTGTTTTACAGATATATTGGTTACATATTTTTGTCGCTACTATGATGTGAGAACAATGTAACTAAAATGATAAAAAAAGTACATGATCTAAACAAATTAAAATAAACCACTGGTAGCTAAGAGATGACCAGTCCCAACTGACAGCGCCCGTTCACGGACATGACGCGTATATCAGCACCACTCAGCTCAACCATTATGAAGGGAACCGAATGATCCAACACACGCGCCACCATCAGCGAGACATTTGAGTGAGCATGACAAACTCTCTACTGCCATGGTCATTTACGTCAAACAAGTAAAATATTAACTTTAAACTATAAATTACTCCATGGTACTCACATTTACAAACATTGAGAAAAAAAAATGCTTCTACATTATACAACACTATAATAATGTCAAAATTTAAGATAAAAAATAATAATAATAATAACAATCAATTCGTAGGTACTAGTGGTAGTGGAGCTGGACCAGCAATGAGTCAAGCATTTTTATCTTGTATATAATCCTCTAACTTATAATATGCTTGTCTACATAGTGTGCGTTTAACATAAGATTTAAATTTCATTTCATTGAGTTCTAATATGTTGGGAGGTATTTTATTATAACATTTTAAACAGTACCCCATGAAAGAAGAGGCCACTTTAGCCAGTCTGAAGCCTGGTTGAACTAACTGATCCCTATTTCTAGTAAAATAATTGTGTCTATCGCCTCTTTTGCTAAAAAGATGAAGATTTTTCCTAACGTACATGATGTTTTCATAAATATATTGACAAGGCACCGTCATGATGTTAATATCTTTAAAGAGTTCCCTTAGAGAATCGCACCGGCGGAGATTGTAAATGGCTCTGATTGCTCTTTTCTGCAGTATAAAAATTGAGTCTATGTCTGCAGCCCGTCCCCACAGTAAGATACCGTATGACATGATACTATGAAAATAACTAAAATAGACTAGTCTAGCGGTATCAATATCTGTAAATTGACGGATTTTTCTTATAGCATATGCAGCTGAGCTAAGCCGTCCTGCAAGAGATGTTAAATGAGGACCCCACTGTAGCCTTGAGTCAAGCGTAATCCCCAGGAAAACAGTTTTATCGACGAATTCAAGTTTCTCATTGTTCAATATAATGTCACAATCACTACTTTTAACATTAGGTAGGGAAAATCTTATACATTTAGTTTTTTTTCCATTTAAAACTAGGTTATTAGCAGTGAACCAGTTTTGGACCTGCAGTATGGCGTTATTTTCGTCGTCGAAATTATGAGTCTTTCTATTTATCTTAAAAATTAATGAAGTGTCGTCGGCAAACAACACCATATTAAGTTTATTTTGCAATAAATTGGGTAGATCATTAATGTAAACTAAAAATAAAAAAGGCCCTAAAATTGAACCTTGGGGTACTCCCATTTTAACATTTAATTCCGACGAATTAACACCATTAATCTGAACTAGTTGCTGTCTATCATTTAAATAAGATTTTATTAATCTTAACGCTGTTATGCCTAGTCCGTAATGCTCAAGTTTTAGGAGTAATGTTTCATGATCTACACAATCAAATGCCTTAGACAGGTCGCAGAAGATACCTATAGCATCTTGTGCTTCCTCCCATACATCAAATATATGTTTTAGTAAGGAGACACCAGCATCCGTCGTGCAACGTCCTTTGGTGAAACCATACTGTTTGTCGTGCAAGATGTTATTCGTATTAAAATAATTAAGCATTTGATCCAACATCACTTTTTCAAATATCTTGCTAAAAACTGGCAACACGGACACAGGCCTATAATTATTAGTGTTTTTACTATCCCCGGATTTAAAAAGTGGAATCACTTTACTAAACTTCATTAGATCCGGAAAGACTCCTTGATCTATACATAAATTAAATATTAAAGCTAAATACGGCGCTATTGTCTCAATAATTGACGTACAAACTTTGATAGACATACCCCATAGATCTTCCGTTAATTTAACCTTGATTTGTTTAAAAGCTTTCATTACTGTTTTGGGGTTTATATGCTTAAAGTTAAACTCAGTCTGACAGGCTGCAACGTTCGCCTGCAACAAATTAAAAGCTTGCGATGGCGATGAATCTAGGGTTTCAGTAGTTTTAATAGGTATACTGGTAAAGAAATTTACAAATTCTTCCGCAACTAATTTGTTATCACTAATGAGGCCATGATCAGTCTCTAACGTGTAATCATTATTATGTATTTTATTCCTGTTTGTTTCATTATTTATAATTTTCCAAACCGTTTTTATTTTATTATCTGCTGTTTTAACTTTGTTGCTAATATATAAGGCTTTAGCTGCCTTACAAGTATTTTTGAACATTTTTGAATAAGTAGCAACATACTTATTGAAAGTTTCAGTGTTAATGATAGGCTTAAGGCCATACAGCTCGAAAAGTCTTTCCCTACTTATTCTAATTCCCTTAGTCGCCCAGTCACTAAATTTAAACTGAGGGCAGATGCTTTTACTCTTCTTTTCAAAATTCTTATTAAACTCGGTTTCAACTATGGAAAAAAAATCATTATATAAAATATTACCATTATTCACTGCAATGTTCCAATTGCCTAACTTGTCAATTAAAGTGCTGTTAAATTTATTAAGTTTACCAGATGTTATTGGTCTGAATTGTATCTGCACTTGTTGTATTGGTATGATGGATTCAAAAGTTACCATTAGGCCACTATGATCAGAAGGCAGATAATTTACAATGGCCTTCTCTAAATAGTCGCAACAACAAAATACATTATCGATACATGTAGCAGTAGTTGTGGTAATTCTAGTTGGTTCTGTGAACATATCATCATCATCCTACCCTTATCCCATTTTATTTGGGGTCGGTGCAACATGTTTTTTTTCTTCCACTCTGTCCTGTCACCCGTCACACTATCAGTAACTCCCTTTTCTTTCATATCACTCCTCACACAATCCATCCATCTCTTCTTTGGTCTCCCCCTTCCTCTCCATCCATCTACGTGTAAACTCAAAACCCTTTTTGTGACATGCGTTTCATTTCTCCTGCGTTTCATTTCTCCATGCGTTTCATTTTCTTTAGTTGGTTCTGTGAACACGTTTAATAAATTAAATGATTTAAAGAGATTTAATAGTCTACAGCTATCTGTATTATCTTCTAAAATATTAACATTAAAGTCTCCACAGACAATTACCACCACCACCGTAGACACCGTCCGTATGTTCCACGTGAGCCTCAAAAGCATCACTGCTTACTATCAGATGGGATCGCAGTCAAGCACTAGTTTATAGGCAATTAAAAAAAAGATGACAGCATAATTCTGTAGGCTGTATTTTTTTTTCTGACATGTTTTTAAATTCATATTTTTTAAATAAACGAATCTTTACTAAATGTCTTTAAAAATAACTGGTGGCTTACAAGTCAAATGTTTTTTTTTAAATACCACCAGTTTACCAACAACATGGTTTAATATTCGTTTGATTAAATATACCGGCCTCATCTGGTATCAACAGACGAATAAAAATAGTTTAAAAAAGAGTATTACAAAACAAAAATCATTTTTCATAAACCACTTGACCCGACATTCGTAGATGTATCATGATTTATAAAATAAAAATACAAAAATATATATATATTTTAAACTCGGAGCGGTTTGACGTGTAAAAGAGATTGTAAAAAACTTATTTATAAAATAAAAATCATTTTTCATAAACCACTTGACCCGACATTCGTAGGTGTATCATGATTTATAAAATAAAAATACGAAAAAATATATATATTTTAAACTCGGAGCGGTTTGACGTGTAAAAGAGATTGTAAAAAACTTATTTATAAAATAAAAATCATTAATCATAAACCAATTGACCCGACATTCGTAGGTGTATCATGATGTATAAAATATAAACACAAAAAAATATATTTTAAACTCGATTCGAAAAAACGGATCTCACAAAACAATCAACAGATTTTCCGCTCCTGGATCTCTGACCGAGTTAAGCTAGCTGCCCACTGGGGCATAAAAATAGATAATTATTTTTACATTCCTCATTGTACACCTCATAAAAAACACGGGACAAACATTCAGGGAGAGCCTGTATTTCCGGGTAACTACAACATCTTCAATTCAAGACTATTAGCTTACTTCTAGGCAAGGTCTATCTAGCGTCGATGACATCATCTTACTATCGGCTTAACATCGAGTGAGATAATTGTCAACGCGAAACTATTATTGAAAAAATAACTGCGCTCAGTGAGCGGTCTTTATGCAATCTTCTTCTTATAGCAATCTTTTACAGACAACCTCTGAATGGATTAAATGACAGAAGATAGATTTATGGTTGTCCTGGCTGGATTTAAACCTATGACGCAAAATTTCTTAGTCGAAGCAAAATATATGGTTGTCCTGGCTGGGTTTAAACCTATAACGTAAAATTTTTTAGTTGAGGCCATAACCCCATGAGCCATAGCTGCTCTGTTACAAATGAATAATACGATTTTAGCACATTTTTTATGTACTTATATAGCAGATTTGATATGTTTTAGTATAACTTGTAAACAATCATCTTATAGTGATTTTCTGATTCATCGATATTTTAGCTGAAAAAACGTCCACTGCTGGACATAGATCACCCCCAAATGTCACCACAACGAAAAGTTTATTTTTGTTTAGTTGAATGAAATTTTGTGACTCAATTCAAATCCTCAGTCTTATATCTCGAACATTTCAATAGCCCAAATTCCTCCGCAGTGTACAGCAAATACAAACTAGTCGTCTCGAACGATTTTTGAATGCACTGTGTACACGACTGTACCAATTACTCGTGCGGCCGGCCTCCGCGGAATATTCGAGACTGACCGAGCTCAGAGCGATTTTAAATTGAATTTTTGAGAATTACGACGACAATTTTTGGAGTAACGTGAACTATAGGGGCGGGTTTAGTGAACGATGCCGCTGCATTTGAAAGGTGATAAATGATATCTAAATAAAACTTACTTTATCTAGGTCCGCTTGGGTAAGACTCTAAGCTACCCTCGTGGAGTTGATTGGCGGAGGCATCTCGCGTCTGAATCCTGACATGTAACAAGGGAGCAGGAAGCTCTCAAAGTATGCTAAAGCTGCGGAATTGTTTGATAAGCTAACGTTACCATAGCTCTGGAATGCAAAGGTCAATTAAAAGACTACAGATAGATTTTAGTTAAAGTCAAAGTCTAACACGCCCTTTTGGCTTTCTGCAATGTTAATCACGTCCCAGACGACGAAGACGCAGCGTTGGAAGAACGATGATACGGTGAGAGCCGTAAAAATCCGACGAATGCAAAATATAAGATGATTTGTTGTGGTAACACTTGGTGGAGAAGTTCAACAGTCAAAAGAGTCCACTCTTTTGGCTAATGATATTGCTGATGAATAATTTCAGAATTTCCTGTTTTCTGTTCAAACTTCTCCTCGCAAACTTGACGCCCGTATGTTTTATTTCATCCACCTCCAATTTTCTGAGTAAGGAATACATACTCGTACGTACATTTGAAATTACTGCCCAGCCGTCTCTGTGTTTGGAAAAATGGTTTTCGAGATGCACTTTTCACGGCTATATTTACGTTTCTGCATTTCGGCGTATTTGAGATTTATAACCAGATTGCCCGTGTATACGAAAAAGACGAGCAGTGGTGGCCGATTGGTAAAGAACCCGACTTATGAGTTGTAGGTCGCGGTTTCAAACCCAGCCAGTTTCATTACTTTGTGTCATTTATTTCATCACCACTGCTTTCAAAACGGTGAAGGAAAATATCGTGAGGAAACGTTCCTAGAACCAAAAATTTGAAGACATGTGACAGCCACCAACCCGCACTGGGCACGCGTGGTGGATTACGGCCCATTGCCTCTCCTAGAGAGGAGGCCGGTGTCCTAGCAGCGGGAACATTAAAAAGTCTAATGATCTAAAGTATAATGATGATGATGACGAAAAAGACAAAAAAAATATAGTGGCATTGAAGAGTTTTTTGCAGCACTAGTCTTCTTTTTCTTCTTGTAGTTTTCAAATCTGTATTAAGCCATAGAGAAATACAAGGCGTTCCTCTCTGGCCTTTTTTTATGGTAGGTAAAAATCATCCAATGACGAGTCCCGCTCTTGGGCGGAGCGGAAAACAAGTGTCAGACTCTTACTGACTAAACCACCTACCCCGTTCCTACATCGCCATACATACCAGGGCCAGAGCCTTCTTTTTCAGACACAAACCCGTGGCCCTGATTGGCTTCGACCCTTCTGCAGGGTCCCTACGGTTTTCCTCTCTGGCCTTCTTTAAGGCTTTCGACAGGGTCTTGCAAAAAAACCGTATAGGTAAGCTTCCTTTCATTGGTTTAACTATTGAATTCGTGTGATAGGATTACAAACATCCTGAGGCTCGGTTCATATGAAAGCTCATCGATCGCTATTCGTCCACTCAGCGCGGTATTAACACCAAGGAACCAGTAGTTCTGGGAACACAATCATTGTATATGACATCCAAGGAGCGGATTTTCCTGTAAACACAAATCCCGGTAAGAAAATCCACTCCTTAGATGTACACACAATGCATCGGCTTATATCCTAGCGTTAGACAAGGACCTTCATAGAAACTATTTGTCAAAATACTGAAAAATTAATACAAAAGTCCGTTGCAGCGCTTCATTGGCATTATGTCGTCGGCTATAAAAACTTTTAAAGCATACAGCGCTCTCACATTGCGTGAACGTCAAAACTGCACTAATGTTATCAAAGTAAAGGTGAATGGCAAGCAGATCACTTAAGGTGGGCCTTCCTCACTCGCCTATCGGCAACGTCGTGCATGGTTTAAAAGGTTGTTGCATCATTTAGCGCAATCCAAAATGATTGATGCAAAAGTAATGCGAATAAAGAGAGATAATACCTGGAAACTCTATTGGCATTCGGTAATTCTACGATTTAAAAATCAAATGTTTCACAAAAGTTGTTCCAGGAAATACGTGTTATTATTAACAAACTTTAAGGTTATTATTAACAAATAAACTTTAAGGATTTAAAAAAAAAATGCCATCTTTTATATTTTTAATATAGGAGTGCATTACAGATAATCAAAGTTCACGTAAAATAGCAGATTTTCAGAGGTAATAACTGGATTGTTCTTAAAAAAAAATATGTTTTGATTTCTATAGAAGCCGAGATAATATCCAGAAGATATCTGTGTATTCAAAATATTTGGAGAAAGATGCGTTATAACATCATAATCACGTAAGAGCATTTGTATGCAAATGTATCTCGAGTTGGCTGCTCTTAAGCCAAGTAAAGTAACTGTACAGTACGCCTAATCTAGTGCGTAGTACATATTATATCGATGGTGTTTACTGAGAACTACAATCTGGAGGTATATGAGTCAAGAATATATCTAGGCAAGCGTGCACTATCGTCGACTACATCATCGCTCCAAGGTAAGCAACGGTGAGATAAACCTTTTGAATACCATAATTAGAGACATAATAGAAAAACAAAAGATAGATGGATTATTCTTTATTGTAGTTACACCATAAAAACGACTTGGTACATTAGGACACTTAAAATTACTATGGTATTACAATGGTTTTTTTTTATTGTAGGTAATAATCATCCAATGACGAGTCCCGCTTTTCGGTGGAGCGAAAAACAAGTGTTAGACTCTTACTGACTAAACAATCTACCCCGTCGACGACTGGGCTTGGTCCGGACGATTACCAGACGACCGGATGGCGAGCTACCCAATGCTCACCGTCCGCAAGCCCGCGCCTACGGTGGCTGGAAGTCAGGATCGGAATCCCGGAGGCGTCTGGGGCGTAGTACAATGGGTGGTCCTATCGCTAAAAGCGATTTTTTAAAGACAACCTAATAGTTGTGTTTTCGCTTGGGGCTCAAGAGTTTAATGGTCAAGCACGACCGTATTACTCATAAAAAATAACTCAATTTTAAATGGAGCAAGTATCACAGTTCAGTTCACAACGAATTGGCACACACACTTGAAAACACACAAAAATAAATCTGATTAAATCCGACAAAGCCTAGAGCTGCGCAGAAATGTTCAAAAGAAGCTTACATGGGAACATGACCACGTAACATTGTAGTTTTAAGTGCACTATTTATTTATTATGTTCCCCTGGTTGATTTTCTTGTAATAGATTTATTGTTTTTCAAAACAGCACGTTTACAATTTAGTTTAGAAGTAAAACGTATACTGAATTGCAATATTCCTTTTTGAAAAGTGAGATTCTAAATAGGAAACAAACCCAAAGAGCGATTAAAAAACCCAGGTACAGATTTAGTCAGCAAAAGTCTAGCAGCGAAAAGCTAATTTGTATAATATATAAAAGCTAAAGTATCATCATCATCATCAGCCTTATTTATGTTCCCACTGCTGGGACACAGGCCTCCTCTCCAGGAGAGGAAATGGGCCATAATGCACCGCGCAGGCCCAATGCGAATTGATGGTGGTGGTGGGTTCTAAGACATGCTGGTTTCCTCAGGATGTTTTCCTTCACCGTTTTGAGAGCAGTGGAGATAAAATAAAATTACACAAAGTAATGCGCCTGGCTGGATTTGAACCCACGACCACGACGACTCGTAAGTCAGGGCCTTTACCACTCAGCCACCAATGCTCCGCTAAAGTATATATGCACATTATTTAATTTTTCATCAAAAATAAATATTCAGATTGTACAATCGAACCTTACATCGTAATAAACTACTAATATATTAAACCACTCAGAATTATACTTCTTAGTAATATAATCTTTACAAAATCGCATATTACCAGGCTTTTAAAAGCTTGAAACAACTGTAGAAACATAAAAATATTAATGTAAACAGTACCTGAACCTCACCGCAAAGTAAAAGAGCATCGAATAAAATGGAATTCTTCATCATTAATTTTCTCTTTGTTTTTCTCAAACGGAACACGAAATAGTTGACCAACTTCCAGTTGATTGTAAATATATAAAAGTAAATTTTCCAAGAGTATTTTGTTGGGAATTTATACAAAGCTTTCAAAGGTAACTTCGTGGTGGTACGGTTTCATCTCCCGGGACCGAAAAGCTATTATTATATTTTTGCGTTTCAAGAGCCAATTTTTCTAGGCTCCTGTTGCTAAACAATTTCTAGTTTTACTTGATTGGTTTCTCCTTAGATTAATCTGGAAGCCAGACGAGAAAAAGCCTTTCAGTACTTACAATCAAAAGGGTTAGATTGTTCTTAGAAAACAATAAATGATGTTGTGCTACGCTATTGCTACGAGACTACGCGGCTGCTACGACGTAGCAAGTGCTACGAAAAGGTCAAAGAGTCGCTACAATTTGAGTTTATTTTTATTACCTATAATGTATATTTTTTTTTGTATGCTTATGGTAAATAGTATTTTAAAAAATAATGAAAAATAAGTATTATGCGTAACTGATATTATTACTTATTACTGACAAGTAACATTATGCTATGTTAAATTATGACATAAAATAGGAATAACCAGTACGCAAGAACAGTGCGAGTTGGTGGATGGCACCTGTCTTCAAAGTTATGGTTCAAGGACATGGTTCCCTCACGATCTTTTCCTTCATCGTTTTGAGAGCCGTTTCCACATTATATCTAAAGTTTAGATAATTTAATATCACACTTACATAAAAAAACTTGCTAAAATTAATTTAATCCTACACACAGAAAGAAAGTACAATCGGGGGCCTACTAACCTTTGTTACCATCCGTATCCCGCCGTCCCCATAATATATAAATTTACGGACATCCCCGGCTATTAAACTCCTTTCTTCCAACGTTTTAAGGCATAAAATAGCCAAAATATTATCTGAAGGAGCTGTATTTTGACCTTTATGATGTTAATTCATTGGACGATACTTCTTATCGTGTTAATAAATTGAGTAGAACGTTTGATTGGGCTTATGTACTTATAATTAACAAGTTTATCTATTACCGTTAAATCTTATGATCAATTTCGTATTTACCTGTGGAGTTAAGTGGTTTGTAGACCTTATTATTAAGGATTTAGCTTCGGTTTATGATATTAGCTGATTTGAGTGGCTTGTTGGTCAAGTGGTTTTCAGACTGCTATGCCAGAGGTCGTGAATTTGATTCCCTGTTGACACAAATATTTGTTTTATGATCACGTTCATTTCTTGTGTCTGGGTGGGCCTGCTGCAGTCGTCCCTTCTCTTAATTTTGGTGTCTTCAAGGCTAAAGTGAATAGGCTCTTCGTAAGCTAGTGCGCCTCAACATCAACAATTGCATTACTGCTTACCATACCCTGGTCCGATTGGAAAAATTTTAACAATAACAACAATAGAAAGCTGCTTTACTCCTGAGTGACATAGCTATATTTTATGTACGCAAGCGAAGCCGCGGGCAAAAGCTAGTATCAAATAAAAAGAATGTAAAATGAATGCATTTAAACATATTGTGCTGTCTGGGTGTAATTTATCTATAAGTATGTTTATCAGGTTGTCTAGTACCCATAACACAAGCTTTGCTTAGCTTGGGACTAGACGACGTGATGTGATAGTTGTGGAATATGTTATATTATATTATGAGACGGCAAGTTACTCTTTCTGGCAGTTATCCCTCAAGGCAGGCCTATTTTATTACCGATAACTGCATTTTAACGATACAATATTGCAGCAAGTGCTCCTGAACTTACATTTTACTATGCCTGCTCTGACGTCGCCCCCGGGAAGCGGCAACCATTCCTAAACTCAAAACGGCACGGTTTTACAACTCACAACAATTTTTCTAACTTCGAACATTACCGTTTTAATACACTGCGGGCCAATACAGAGCGCTATAACTCAATTCTCACGCACTAACTTCTGGGGGTATTACCGAACGCGGGTACCTACTGATCGAGCGCTTAAACTTCTCACTCACAAGTTCGCATATATTTTCGTGCAATAACAACCTTTGTCTGAGATCATTTCAATAATATCCCAAGTTTAATAGCAACGCTTCACAGGCTCGAGGCAGTAATAAAATTTAACGTGTCGTTGCCGAGTTTTGTGACTTCAGCTAAATTTATTGCTGGAACTTTTTCACGCGATCCATTTGCTAATCTCGGGCGTTGCGTATTCACATTTGAAAAATACGACAAGCGATATGTTTCGCTTTTTTTATTTGGGCTAACGCGTGTCGTGTCACAAAAACTTGTGTGTAGTTTTTTCTGGCCCCAATTGTAACGTTGGACTCGCGATTCAATGGTTTTTAAAGTGATTTATCGTGTCGTTAATTTTGACAAAATGGGACTATGATCCGGTGTTTTTAATGTTTATTGGGGATACAATAATATTGTTTTGGAGATAAATATCGGTTGTCCAGTACAGTGGTGGTCCTTATAGTAACTGCCCCGACCTATAAATTGTAGTTCGCAGGTGCAAACTGAGCATTACTTTGTGTAATTTATTTCATCACCACTGCTTTCATAACAGTGAAGGTAAACGTCATAAGAAAATCGGCATGTCTTAGTACCAACAATTGGGAGACATGTAACATCCTCCAATTTGCACTAGGCCCACTATGGTGAATTGAGAAGGAATGGGCCACCATTCCCTCTCCTTGAGACGGCTTGTGTCCCAGCAGGGAGGACATTTCAAGGGCCTATTCGGCGGGTAATAACAGAAATTGAAAGATTTACCTACTTTATCAAAGAATAGTCTAAATCACCATTTATAACAGTACCTTAAGCTCTATAAAACCTTTGAACACGTCATTATATACGAACTCATGGTAAAATCCCACCTATTTACCTACTTACCATAAAATGCGAATGTAACTCCACGCACAAAGCTCAACTTTGATGAGTTGTGAAGTTTCAAGGATATATGTAAGTACTTATGGAGTTAAAACAACGGCTGCGGTGGGGCGACTGTTAATATGTGGAGGAACGGTATTTATGGGTATTTATTTTAGCGCCTCGACTGATCTGATGCCCTGGTAGTCTTGGGATGGTAATATAGTGATAATGTTGTAAGATCAGAATAGATTTTTAATTTTCTGTAGGTACCTCAAAAAGAAAAAATGGTACCTTTATAGGTTCATTTTGATGTCCGTCTGTCTATTTGTGTGTCAAGACCCTTTATCTCGTTAACGTGTGGAGGTATCGAGAAGAAAATTAAACCATATACCCAGGTCCCTTTAAGCTGTGAATAAATCAAACTTCTAAGTTATTGAACAAAAAAGATACGGCCGTTTATGTAGCAAAACATGAACTTCGACACATGCAAAAGAATCAAAATTCGGGTACTTCCCGTTTACCTAGAACCTTGAAATTTGGCATGAAACAAGGCCTTTTTTGCACAAATATAGTGATAAAACTAAAAATTGTTAAACACAATTCTTTTACTATTTTTTGTCACATAAATATTATTATAAATCAACTAAAATAAAGTCTAACCAGTGTTGAAAATATGTTGAGCCTACCTGAAGGTCACAATAATAGCATAATTATCATTTTAATCTTCCCACTGCTAAGACTCAGGCCTTCTCTCTAGGAGAGGGAATTTGCCTTAATTGACCATGTTAGAACGGATTGATGAATGTCATATGTCTTAGGTCACTGGTTCGAGTTCAGTCAGGAGCACACACATTTTGTAATTCATTTTATCACTGCTCTCAAAACGACATAGGAAAATATCGTGAGGAAATCAGCATGCTCTTATAATTTGAAAATATTTGATGGGCCGTTGTGGAGGATTATGACCCATTTTCTCTTCTAGAAAGCAGACCAAAGTTCCACCTGTGGGAACAAAATGAGACTAATTATAAAAAATAATTATGAATCTGAAGTGCGATTAATAGACACAAGATAATTATTGCATGATACAACATAGACAAGACACAATATATTATTATTATATAGATATTATTATTATTTTATTATTACAAGATATTATCTATACATACCTGCCCGGCCGTACAGCCTCCAAAAAGATTACAGAGGCAGTATTAAAATATTGTAAAAATAAAAAGGCAAACCAAAGCCTTAGGATTTTGCTCCCGCGAAACTTGAGTTTTCCATTATCTCATGGGTACAATATATTTTCTACGATGGAAAGTTTTCTCGGAGCCTCGTCGTCGACTCAAAATATAAACGATTTGTGTCGTGTTGATTTTATGAATTAAAAGGTTTTGGATAAATACAAAATTATTACGAAATTATACGTGGTTTTTGGATAAGTTAAAATGAAATAGATAGGAAACAGCACAACAGTTACAAATATAAGGTATAAAAGAACAAAAGTATAGAGTACGCTGGGCGTACCTGCACCGGAACGATGACCACCTCAACATTTGCTGGGCGTCAGACACCCAATGCTGGTTTTTCAGTTTGCACTCCGCAGAGACGCAAGGACGAGTGTGAGGGACTCTGCAAAAGGGTCGAAGCCTACTGGGGCCCATGGCCTTTTTCATCAACCCTTGGCCCCTGAAAGCATCGAGCTGGGAACCTAAAGACAGACCGCCGCCTCTGTCCTTTTAAATTATAATACACTGAAACATTCAATAACAGGCTCCCCCACCCCCTCATGTTGTGTATGTGAATTAAATGAAACTGTCAACCCCTTGACAAAGATGCGAACTTTTGAAACAACCCCAATCAATGGAGGCATGATTTTAAATAATATTGATCGACAAAATGGCGTCTACGGTAGGGAAGATAGTAGAACCTCAGATATAGATATACCTAGATACCGAAAGAGCAACTACTTCGCGTGCCTAGATTACATACCTACAAAAAATCGTAAGCGCTAGTCGGACATCAGTTAAACATATAAAAATGGTTAATTGTGCTAGCGAGCGAGGGGGATGCCTTACGCAGCGGCGTCTTTGAATCGATTTGATTTTCCCATCACAAATAGTGCTTGTGACGCCATAATAGGTAGTCAAAAAATGGCACGCTTGGTTTTCATACAGATCGTGATGCTTGCGTTATCTAGGTATATCTATATCTGTGAGTCGCTTTTCTATATAAAGTGAAGGTCACAGCCAAGGAGTGGAATTCTTTGCCGGAGTCGGTGTTTCCTGATAGCTACAATCCGGGTATCTTTAAGTCAAGAGTGAATAGGTTACTTCTAGGTAAGCGCGCTCCATCGTCGACCGCATCGTCACTTTCCATCAGGTGAGATAGCGGTCAAGCGCGAACCTATAATCAATAAAAAAAAAAAGGTATTGGGAACTTTCTTGATAAGGGTAAGTAAGACGTGTTGTTTTAGTGTACGCGTGCCTTATGTACTAACATTATACATGTATAAATAAATCTGTCTTTTACACTTCCTCGGTTAAACTTTTCAACCATTGACGAAGTTAGTTTCAGGTGAAGCTTGAACCTCTGTTTTTAGTAAGGAAAATCATCCAATGACATATTAAAAAAAAAATAGTGTTAGACTTTTACAGACTAAAATCCCAACGAGGTGGGTTTTAAGTCAGTAAATTCGTAAAAGTAGTTATGGCTATTTTTTAACTGACTTTAAAATACAACTTCGCATACGCAGTAACCAGCCTTCACATGGACAAAGCCAGAAGCTAGTGCATATAATACACTGTTATTAGGAATTATATTAATAGAGGAATTAAACCAACTTAATTCAAAAACATAATAATAGTAAATTCCCCATAGATACGGAAAAAAAACTGGCCAAATACTGACCTCGCGTACGGATTGTACCGTGCCGTCCACAGCAAAAAATCGGCAAAAATCGACTGCTTTGTTGTGTGGGAGCCCCCTAAAATAATTATTTAATTTTCCATTTCACATGTGGAACCAGTTTTTTCCTTCCTTTTCATTCGTATCAAAATCTTCACAAAATTTATCCATCGTTTCTTTAACGTTCCCCATATCATTCACAGTAAATAATTCAACCACAAAAAAAAATGTAACATATAAGACCATTGCTTAAAACACATACAAGACAGAGTAATATCGTAAAGCTATTTGAAAATAGACACACTCAATCTGCCAACGTGACATCCACAACCCACAACACTTGAAAAATAGACACATACTTACTTATACTTAAATGGATACTTCATTCTATATTTAAATAAATCTAGTATTTATTCCTTGTGTACAAACCTATCACAGTGTTGTTTTTTTTAACCAAAGGTTGACTGGTAGAGAATGTCATGTTGTTTTCTTTGTGCAATTTATTTCATCACCACTGCTCTCAAAACGGTGAAGGAAAACATCGTGAGGAGACCGGCATATCCTAGAACCAAAAATTCAAAGACGTATGAGATTCACCAATCCGCACAGGGCCCGCGTGGTGGATTACGGCCCATTACCCCTCCTAGAGAGGTGGCCCTTGTCCCAGCAGTAGGTACATTAATAAGGCCGATGATGATGATGATGATGATGATGATGGTAAACAAAGACAGTATTTTGTTTCTGACTGTATACACTTGCAGGAGTTTTTTAGGAGCATTTGTGTCCATGTGTATTATCACTTACGAGATGATGGTTCAAACCCAGCCAGGCGCAGTAGTTACAATAATTTATTTCATAATCACTGCTCTTAAAAAAACATAGTGACAGAAAAACCAGCAGCTCCTAGGAGTATAAAAAAAATACAAGAGGTGTTAAATAACTAATGCGATTTAAGTTATATTGCATTTGTTTTACGCTAAAAGTTTTTGGTTTTACTTTTCTATTTTAAACTATTTAATTATGTTATTTAACAGTTCGTTGTACACCCTCATCGTTTAGTCAGTTGTCAACTGTCAGTCGTCAATACATATAATATAATATAATATTGGACGACTATCACACAACGCCGTCTAGTCTCAAGCTAAGCAGAGCTTGTGTTATGAGTACTAGACAACTGATAAACATACTTATATATTTCTAAATACATACATATAGATAAATTACACCCAGACACAGAACAAATGATCGTGCTCATCACACAAACATTTATCTTGGGTGGGAATCGAACCCACGACCTCCCGCATAGCAGTCAGGGTCACTAACTACTAAACTGATAAACAATTTGACTTATAACGACCGTTTTGCTTATTAACTTTTCGACTACCGTACTTGTATTGTATTATATATCGGGCTGGCATTCACAACCCCACGTCTAAAGCACGTATTTTGTGTATGGTACTACTAATGCACTTACAGACACAATTAAAAGTCAATAGGACTAGACACCAGTGTCTTCTTGGGACTTAATTAACTAATTTGCAGGATTACCGTTGCATATATTGATAATTTATGAAAAAATCGGAAGATACATATCCTGCACTAAATCCACGGATTTAGTGCAGGATATGTATCTTCCGATTTTTCCGACTTTTTTTTTATGATCCACGGATTATGGCCTATTTCTTACCCTAAAAAGGAAGCCTTATTCTCAGCTCAGGGGAAAAATTATCAAGTTACACTTATGCTACATCACCTGGAGATAAAACCAAATCTTTACATAATATGTAGAGTAATCGCAGCCTATCAAGACCAAGGACAACTCGGCAAAATGGCTGAACATATGACGACCTAATTACGAACATTTCCCAGAGCATCTATTTCAAGTCTCATGCAAAATGTACCAAGCCTAGCTTTGACAAATGAAACCAAAGTACGCGTCCATCATTTTAAGCTGTCATGAATAAGTTTAGATATAAAATATTATATTCTGCTGTATTTGTTCATGTCAAGGTAATAGGAGGAGATAGTTGACAGAGGTTCAACTAAATGGAAATAATATTATAAATGCGAAAGTTACGATGTCTGGATGTTTGTTACTCAATCATGCCAAAACGGCTTGACGGATCTGGATAAAATTTGACACAGGCATAGGATACACTCCGAAATAGGACATAGGCTACTTTTTATCCCGGAAACCCCAACCCCAATACTACGCGGGCGAAGCCGCGGGCAAAAGCTAGCATGGAAATATGTGGCTTGGGTATATTATGATTACATCGATATATGTTATTATGTACTACGCACCAGATTAGGTGTACCGTTCTGATTTAATCGACACAAATACGGATTATAAAGAAAGTACAAAAGAATAATAAAACAGAATCACATCAGACTAACAGATGATTGTTCTTTACGTTATTACTTTTCACGCTTATACTGCTGACCGAATTTGTATAAAATTTAGCTTATGGATAGAGTATGTTGGAATAGCTATAGGATTTTTGTACCCTAAGCTAATGATACTCTGGTGGGCGGAGACGCAGTAAAATGCTTTTATGCAGTTAATTACTATTCATATATCTGGAAGTACTGTTTGTTAACATTATTTATTAAAATCAAAATCAAAAAGGTTTTTATTTCATATAGGCCTACAAGGGCACTTATAAAACGTCAGAAGCTAGTGCACGGTTCCAAATTGGTCGTTTCCTATGGAGAAGAACCGGCAAGAAACTCCATGGTTACTCTTTTAAAAAAATGATTTCTTACAATAATTCGTTGTTACAGTACTTATATCATTATGTAAGAACAGTGTAGACCAGTCAATATTGTATTAAAAGCACAATAAAAATAATCATAATAATAAAAAATAAAAGGTGAATCGTAATAGGATTTACTAAGTCTACAGTGCTCTTACTTTACAACGTGAATTGTAAAAAAATATTGTATATAAAAAAAAAATTAAAAAAGTATGAGAAAAAAAAATACATCAATCACTACAACAGTTACACTGCGGGGTGCTAACAAAATTAATTATAATTGAATTAATTTTTTTTTTGGTCTTAATAATATAAATATTGCAGAAGCAATGTGTCAAGAAAAAAAAAAATGTGTATATGGAAACAAAGATGGAGCAGTTAATAGACACAATTACACAATATGAATAAGTTACCAGGGAGCCACATGTGCAGGAGCAGTCATTGCCAAACAAGCTTGTCTTCTACATAATCCTTAACCTTATAATATGCTTTTTTGGTTAGGACCCGCTTAATGTGATTTTTGAACTTTCCCTCACTAAGTTCGGTTACCGCTTCTGGCAGCTTGTTATAAAAACGTATGCTGTTTACTAAAAATGACTTGCTGGTCTTGGCTAACCTCCATTTGGGTAAAACAATTTCGTGTTTACTTATTAAATACACATTCATTATTTTTTCTTTGTATCCTCCAAATACAATCTACTGTTTTCTTCTAATTAAAATATGAAAACCTTTGCTATTTAAACCATACAACCCTTAAAAAGTATAACTATCATGCCAGTTTGCAGTTTATAACGTTATATTTGACCTGTATGGACGCCACAGTACCTTAATGCTTGTTTGCGGCCACGCAACGCGTTGGGCAGACGTACATTGTTTTATGTTTGTATTTGCAATGTAAGACGAACGCCCAAAACGCTGCTCAACACGACGTGTCTCCATAAACAAGCAATATACAGAATTTTCTACTTTTAAGTCGTTGAAGCCACTAGCAACAGCATAAAGTTCGGCCTCTGTAACATACCTACTCCAGTACGGTATAAGACACTTTACAAAAGGAATTACACGCTTTAGATATCAGAATTAATGAGCTAATATTCCGGGTTTAAAACTTGGAATAACTCAGAGATAATATGTACATAATAATGACTCGTACTCTGAATTTCTTGTGTGGATCAAATCTGTTGGTTTGTAAATACGAGTGGAACGAACTTTAATTTTGAAGATGATGTGGTTCTTTTTTGTAACATGGTTGAAATGAGTTCTGAAAATTTAGGAGACTAGCACTTAACATACGAATTTATTAGTAAAAATATTTTCATAAAACCCTAACATTCCCTTATAGTTAAGGGAATGTTAGGGTTTTTTTAACATTCCCTTAACATTATTTTCGGAGTATAATTTCTTCTGAAAAATTAATTAAAACAGTCTCACTCAAAATTAAGGGTTCTACATACAATCTTTAACTCACTTTAAGTGGTCTTATGAGAGCAGATTTGCAAAATAAATAATGTCAATTTTTGTTATTTACTTTGGTTACTATCTGTGCTAACTTTTAAGTTGTATTATATTCTGCATACAAACGAGATTCCGTCTTTACTCTCTTAAAAGTTGAAATTTCAAAAACCTCTTCTTACTGCTACCTTAAGTGACTTTCACAAAATTTCATATTGCTAGTCCCTATAGTTTCGAGTATGCGTTGATGTCAGTCAGTGGTCCTCTTATATAGACGAAGAGAATAGGATTTGTAAAAAGAAGTGCCAAATCATATTTACAGTCGAAAAGGCATCTAAAGAAAAGAAAAGAAAACAATTTTTATTTTGCCGAAAATAGACGCACATAAAACGACAACACAAAATACAACCATTAGTCAGTCAAGTGTGAACCAGGTATTATTTTTAAAAAGCATTTTTTGAGCTTTTTAACATCAAAATGTAAGAGATTGCCAACATTATATTTTAAAAGTATCTATATTATTATGGGCCTTATCAGAACCTCCGCAACTTACTATGTCAACTGCGTCTTGTGGAAATACGCAGTCTACGTCTATGTTTCCTGATAGCTACAACCTAGGTCTTTAAGTAAAAAGTGAATAAGTTACTTTTAAGCAAGCGAGCTCCATCGTCGACCACATTATCGCTTACCATTAGGTGAGATTTTGGTCAAACGCAAGCCTATCTAGAATTAAAAAAAAAACAACAAATTGAGAACACCAGCTACTCCTCAAAAAAGAGGCTTTACCACTATGATTATTGCTTGCCTTACACTGGGTTGTGACAGTCACTGTCGCCATAATTATCGCCATTCAATTGAGATCATGCCGGTGACATATCCACCATGTCGTGTCTTGTCGCGTCACTGGAGGCGGCCTCAGCGTTGAATCTTCATATATTCCCAACTAGCTTTAAAAGGCAGTCACTCCGGGAGTGAAATCTTACAAAGCAAAAGTACACTCTTTAATAAACTGATTAGTAGACTTTCTGTCGTCTAATTACCTGTAACGACTATCAAAGGTCTACGAATGTCTTCCGTGACAAAAGTTTTACGTATTTTCCGAAGCACGGGAAATAACCTATTCAACATAAGAACTGCAGTGCCAAACTGAGACAGTAAAGTGCATAATGTAACGTCTCAAGTCAACTATAATTCACGGTTAAATATAAGCAAACTAACTTTATAATAACATGATATTTTCATATTTCCCCGTACTAACAGCGCGGAATGATGCCACGGGTACAAAGTATGAAGTCTCGGACTTGGATACACTTGGGATGTAGTCTGAGTGAAGAGCAATAGCGATTTTGAGAGGTTATATAATTTAAAAAAATGTAGAAGTTGTTGAGGATGACTCCGGAAGAGAAGACGATATGTTTTAAATGTATCTCATGAGAAATATCTGGAAGTACTTGGGTGAGAAGTCACGATCGTTTCGTTAACGTCGAACGCTTGGAATTAACCACGCCTTAAATGCCTTTATACTGACTACATGACCGAGCGTTGAGGTGACGTCAGAACATTGAAATTAAGGGAGCGGCCAACTCAAAGTGTTCGACATTAACATAACGATCATAACTTAGCTAGAATGAGTAGAAAAAAAATGTGACTTGATTTCTATACATCCTCAATCATGGAAACTATCCGGACGTAATCAATACTACATACGAGGATTCAGGGGATGGTGTTTTTATTTAAAAGGTGACTAAGGGTCACACTTGACCACGAGTAGAAGCATTCTCTGTGCATTTCAACAACTACATCGCAATCGCCCACTCGCTTCCATCTCTTCATGAAAAGTTCAACCAAAAAATAGCACCGTATCTGGATGCTAGTCTGACCTTGATTCCGGTAACTGTCAAGGTTACGGTGAGGAAAAGCATGCTGAAAATTTCCGGATAAAAATCAACCCGATTATTATTATATATTGTGGCCACAACTATGGGAAGGCCTATATTCAAAATGGACACCTCTCGGCTTAAAATGGTGATGCACATAAGCATAGCCAGAAGGCGCATAGCCAGAAGGCTATGCTTATGTGCATCCCGTGCAATGTCCCCGCTGCTAAGACTTAGGCCTGCTTTTTAAAATAAGGAATGAAGCGTAATCAACTACACGGGCCCACTGCACCTTGGTGGATGTCACATGGTTTTCAATGAAATTGTTGGTTCTATTATGGGACGTTTTGATTTTCTTCACTGTTTTGAGAGAAAAGAAAGAAAGAAAACGTGTTCATTTGGCACTCCATGAAACAAAAGCAAACAAACAAATAGATACAAATTAATTTAATAAATTAAACACAAAAAATGAAGGAAAAAACCTAAATTATGCCTTGTCAAGACTTCTTACGGCTATGCCAAACAGGTCCAGTTCAGCATAATGCCAGACAACTACATAGCAGTTGCCTGACGCTGGTTTTCAACTAAACTTTTGAGTATAGGTACGGAAAAATAGACGTGTGCGCCTGGCTTGGTTTGAACCCGTGACTTAAAACTCGTAAGTCTTCATCTACTTCCCAAGTGATGGTGAGCACTAAATCGGTTGCACTCCCAGGCAGGCTGCTGTAAATACAACTTGGCCAAATTTTACAGACCCGTCGGATACTCATTGTGAGTGCGGTACTCTTGTTCAAAACATGAGCCACTTGCTGGAGAGCCCTAAGTGCCCATACTGCCCATACACCTGAACTATGGAGGACCTAATGAGTGCCACCGCTGCTGTTGTTAACGTAGCCACCTACTGGGCCCAAACAATTTAAAGAGTTTATCATCAATTTGAAACGAAGTAGAGATGAGTCACTATCAAACCTAACTTCCCCGCTCCCTCTCTCACTCTAGACTACATTGTTAACAAAGTTACGCGGTGTATTCATACCAGTTTACTGGCAACTTTTAACTGGCCAGATGGGGCTGAGCCTCTCTCGGGTATGAATCTGATTTGCTTGCAGATTAATACGGTAGGCAAAACTTTTTTTTTATTTAACTACAGATGAATGTTGCGAGTTCTTATAGCATGAAGGCTCGGATGGTCCCAAAGTTTTACATTTAGGGGAGATATTTTTGTTTTTAATTTAGTAATAAATCTAATTAAAATACTGTTACTTGTACGCGTTACCTAATTCAAGATGGCGGTGCTGGAGAAAGTTTTGCCTGTGTTTCGTGTGGGATTACGGGACTTTCTTGTCACATTTTGTGAGAAATAAGGCGATGTGCTTATTTAAATATTGTTTTGCATGCTATTTCTTGATTTAAGAAATGAATAAGTATGTAAGAATACAAGCATGTGTAGTTTTGTAGTTTTAGATATACATCTGAGAGAAAAATCATCATCATCATCATTTCAGCCAAAAGTCGTCCTCTGCTAAAGGTCTCCTCGACGATTGATCGAGACGCGCAACGTCTCGCATCCATCGAATTCCCTTACTAGGCCATCGGTCTACTTTATGAGAAGTCTTCCAATGCATGTGATACTAGTCACCATTCCATAACGTTTTGCATCCATCGACTTCCACTTTTCCTCGCTTCGAACCATGGCCTATACCAAAGCCCGCCGCGAGAGATCCCCAACGAGGACATGGTGGTGCTCTGCCCGGCAACTGGTTTACCCTATGAGATTTTAATATATTCACATTTCTTTTTATAATGTTTTTAACACATACAGCACTACGCACATTTCTCCAAAAGAACAAACAAAGATGTAAAATATTTATTGTACCTTTACATTTTGTCAATGATGTTCATGAAAGTTTCTATATTAGGTATTTATTATTGTTTTCATGTTGTTGACTTTCCACCCAAATGAAGATGGAAGGTTAACCAATACGGTTACCGATAATGGATGACACGACGCTTGTGCCCGCCAATGAATGTCTATCTGTTGTCCATTACTGAATGAAACCATTTCAGACTGGTAAGTTTTCAGCAAGTAGTATTTTTGTTTAGATAATATTGTCACAAATTTTACAGATATAATATTTTATAAGGTTTTTTGTCTATTCTATAGTTTACTAGACTTTGCCCGTGGATTCGCTTCCGGCAACAGAAAAGCGTGATAAATGAAGTTCATCATTTGACTCGACCGATTTTGTGCAAATTTCACATAAACCATCTACTAAATAGTCCGAACAAAGTTTATAAACATTTGGTTGGGATAGGTGAGCCCGTTCTTTAGTTATAAAACTAGCTGATGCCCGCGACGTTGTCTGCGTGAAAGCTGTACAGCACCAAAAATACCTAAGATGGCAGTGTCGGTATCTTACTAATATTATAAATGCGAAAGTTACGATGTTTGGATGTTCGGATGTTTGTTACTCAATCACGTCAAAACGGCTGGACGGATCTGGATGAAATTTGGCACAGGCATAGGATACACTCCGGAATAGGACATAGGCTACTTTTTGAAGCCGCGGGCAAAAGCTAGTAGCATTATAAGTAAATAACTTTTAAAATAGCATTGCATCAGTCTTATAAAGTTCACAGACCTCCTTTCTAGGAGAGGGAATTGGCCATAATCCACCACGCGTGTCCAATACGGATTGGTGGATGACTCAATATGTCTTTGATTTGATTTGATTTTGATTTCAACTTGTAAGTCAGAGCCTTTACTACTACGCCATCACTGAGTCGGAGCCTTTACTACTCCGCCACCTTACTACTATACGGAATGTTATGAGGTACAAATACTGCCTCGCCTTCTCCACAACCCGAAAGAATTTTTGCTTCAATGGTATGTCTGTGCAGCGAGATGACTTTAAGACGGGTCTCGTTACACCACTTTGGAGGAGATATGTTCCGAAGATGCATAATCGGGACTCCGACTTTCAGCTTGATGATATGCACTGGAAGTCCACTTGCTGGCTGGGAGTTCAAAAATTCCACGGGATTATGTGTGGCGTCATCTTGCTCAACGACAGTGTTTATCGAGGTATAGATCACTGCATTTCCCTCAATTTCCAAGAGAATGTATTCTTTAATTGCGCCTGATCATTTTTGGACGTCAAAATGACCCGCTCACACTCCCAAGAATTCTGCTGGTGCGGTAAACGACTGATGTCCCCGTACACACAGCAAATGAATTCTTCTAAGCTGGCTAACGCTCTATCGAGAGACTCTGGAAGTACCTCCTGTCCACCTCTCTCGCGGTGGGCTTTGACTTGCAGCGGACTTTGGCACAGGCCATGATTCGGAGCGAAGAAGAGTGGCAGGCCGTCGCCTCCTTCTGCGAAGCAGTAATGCTAGCGGCTAAAAAAGGGGGTCGAGTGCATCAGGCAAAAGCAAAGGCGCTCAAGCTGCAGCCACCGCCGTCGTGTCTCCTTTCCCGAATTCTGGCCACAGTAGGCGCGGGCTTGCGACCGCCGAGCAATAGGTAGCTCTCTATCCACCCATTCGATAACTGTCGGGACTGGGCCTAAGTCGTCGACGGCGCGCACTGTTCCCTGCGCCTCAATCAGTCATCAGCAACTGTAGAAGCCCAGCAGGGCCGAAACCTTCTGGGGGTAAGGGTAGATGTTAAAGCGGAACACCGGGGCCCTGGAACTAAGGCAAGAATGAACGGTGGGTTGTTTAGTCAGTTCGAGTTTGTGCATTGCTGCCGAGCCGAGCTCTCAAATTAATGGTCAAGCGCATCGCACAAACTCGTGACTACACTACTCGTTTTTTCAACGTAGCAATCGGGAAGCGTTTGCCCGAAATCGCCACTGAACAAACTGTGAGGGGTCACAGTGGAGTCAGTGTGTGTGTGTCAGGGTGGTAACCTATCAAATGTTCGTTCCCGCGGATGTCCTGCAGGGTTCTGTCCTCGGCCTCAACTGCCTTCCTGTTGGCCATCGTACGCTCATTCCAAACGATCAGAGAGCAATTCTTAAGCACGTGTCCCTTATCGCTGTTACGTGACACACCACAATCAGGCGATTTGGCGCTCTCTAAATCGATAGGAATTTGAACATGGCATGTGCTGTCTTGCCTTGCCACCAGGAAGCAGTGTGGCAGCGATTCCCAACGACGCGACAGCAATAGCAATATTGCCTTACCTCCTGACCTCTGCAAGTATGCCATGTTTTTCCTGTTCCAACAGGAGCAACCCAAGAAAAATATTTTACCCTGGTTTTGCACAACGCTTTCAAGGACGGTGTCATAAATTTGTTTTTGCTCTGAAGAGAACTCTGTCTCAGCGTTATACTCTCTATACTCTTGATGCGGTGATGATTGGGGAGCTGGTAATCCATATTCAATCAGTGGATTGCCGCCGATAGAAATGTCCACATCTTGAAGTGAACTATACCCTGCCCTATATATTGCCCTGTGCGATAAGACCGCCCATTGTACACTTAATTTTTGTATTTGTATATCCTGTCCACATTATGAGGTGTACAATAAAGCTTATAATAAATAAATAAATAATATACAATACCACTTTTAGGAAGAAAATACACATTACCGTCTATGAATTTTAAGAATAACTAACTACTAACCTTGCCAACATGATCAAATTTAAATTATTAATGTACAAAAATTGTTGACATGTAATTTGATTTTTATGAAATCAAATAGATGGCGCTGTTTTAAAATTTTCTTTATATTACTACATTAAACTATGTTTCTCTGCCCAAGTTACATAAATGGCGAAGTTTTTAAAGTGTAAAGCCAGATAATAGCATTACTTACTCAAAAACAACATTTAAATATGCGTCGTTAGATTAAACACTGTCACAGAATGCGGAAGAAAAATAAATATTCACAACTCCTCCCCCGTAAGTGATAGCGTGATAATATGTAGTCCCAAGAGGACACAAATTTCCGTACAACTGTTTTCGTTTAATTGTGTCTGTAATTACGGTAGACGAAAGGTAAAAATAATATTATTTTGTTAAAGTAATGTTTTCGTTTGTACTAATTTGAGTCAGTATGTCGTTGTACGTATATAAATAACACTGAAACGTTATTTAAGATTATGTAGGTTGCGTTGCAAAATAAATCCGATAGACCGTTGGAATAAGAATAAGATATTTCATATAAACATGGAGAACGCCGTTTCACCATTAAAGAGATTAACTATTTTTTAAAATTATATATATTAAATATTAACCCACATTTTTTAGTAAAACGAACCAACCACTACCTAAGATATTTCCTTAAAAATAAATAAGTAACATTTGCTTTGTTCGGGCTTGTTTTTTTTTTCATTTCTAATTCCCAGTTGTGAGTAAATTCGACCGCGCTGTAAGACTAAGAAAATGCACATTACTGACATTACCATCTATGAATTTTAAGAATAACTAACTGCTAACCTTGCCAACATGATCAAATTTAAATTATTAATTTCCATAAAGTGTTAATATGTAACTTGATTTGATTTGTGTGTAATCTCATAGATGGCGCTGTTTTAAATATGTCTTTATACTACTAATATTCATAAAACTATGTTTTTTTGCCTAAATTACGTTGTTTTGAAAAACTAATAATAGGAATTTTTATTATTTACCTAAATAAGTTTACATGCCAAGTTTCAAGTTAATTAGCCCAAGGAATAAGATTCTCCCATACAAACTTTAACATCCCCTAAATCTTGCACGGGGGGTACTACTGGAAAAATAAATATACCGTCCTTGATAACTAATTTAGGGTAATATTTGTGCTAAGTTTTGAGTCGATCGGCCCACGGAAAAAAAAGTTACACCCTTGCATCCATTGCACCATTTAAATTCGATATTGCTTACCTCCCATAACTTACGGCGTGATAATATGTAGCCTAAAGCCTTCCTTGGTTTACAAGGAACATTTTTGCTGAATTTCAAATCAATCTATCCAGTAGTTTTGGCGCCAACCCCTACCATAGGCACAGAAAAACAGACAAACAGACAAAAATTCTAAAAAGTCACTTTTTGTCATCAGTTACGTTTTTCTAACAAAACCCACTCATTTTTTCCAAAAAATTCTCAATGTACAGTTTTTCTTTCGTTACTGTTTTATTATATGTATAGATTAAAACGAAAAGTGGCATTGATTTTTTGTATGTATTGACTAGTTTCAGCCAGCGGTTTCACATATTATGAAGGAAAGTGTTCGGGAGCCGTCAGCTATCTTAAAAAAAAACGAAATCTCACAAACCTCTGTGTCTGAAATTTGCCTAAGATATTTTGCAGAAGTTTTCTCTGCATTCTGTATTCAAATATATTAAACGCTTCTCTGTACTAGGAAAGACGTCTTGACATTACTCGGAAATCACAGGCACTTATTACCATAATTAAATTCAAATTATAAACGTGCGTAACTTCTAAATATTCGTATAAACAAATCCATAATTTTAAGCGCAGATAAACATGATATTCAACAACTTTCTCCGGGTGATCCCGTTAAAACTCTCCGGGGCGGGATTTGCGCGGGATCGCCAAGTTATACGGAGGCATCGATTCTATGAGCGTATAACTCAGAAACGTAACGAGAGGTGTATGAGGTGACCATCGGTTTTGGATATTAATAGATTATGCGCTACCGATGAATACTATTTTAGTACTAGAATGAAATTTGTTTGAATAAACTAGGTTATACAGGGTGACTGGTCATTAGTGACTGGTACTCAAACACCACGTGATTGTAGTAATGATAACTAACAACTTTTAAGTTGGAACTAACCATAAATCGCGAAAAAAATGAACGAGTTCAGTACATTTTGACCAGTTCGGCAAACACGAATATACTAAAAAGGTAAAAGGTTATTTTGCCAACCACTACAATAATTAAGAGCTGTCAAAAACTCAGTTTTATAATGATTTCTCTAAAAGCAACCTGCCATTCGTTTTTCTGCCAATAATTTGGTTTGATTTGGCATAGGACATCCTTTTCATTTTCTATTCCTGGTTTTTTTTTCTAAAGATTTGATTTAATAGGATAACGACAAATATGTCTGCAAGCTTAACTAGTAGTCAGAGTCAAAGTACTTTATGTGCTAGAAACATGGTAATGTAATTCAATACAGTAGAGTTTCACATACTTCACCAGTGCTTGGTATACAAATATTAGATAGTATAGGTAGGACCCCGACTTACGTGTAGTAGGTCGCGGGTTCAAACCCAGCCAGGCGCATTACTTTGTGTAATTTATTTCATCACCACTGCTCTCAAAACGATGAAGGAAAACATCGTGAGGAAACCGGCATGTCCTAGAACCAAAAATTCGAAGACTTGTGACATCCACCAACCCGCACTGGGCCCGCGTGGTGGATTACGGCCCATTCCCTCTCTTAGAGAGGAGGCCTGTGTCCCTGCAGTGGGAACATTAAAAAGGCTGATGATGATGATGATAGGTAGGACAGTAAACAATTATCCAAGTATCCTTGGTTAGAGAGTGAGGATATCCAATCACTCAAGCGTGTGGTTGTCTCTTTCGCTATGATCATTGGTCATGCACTGTGAATTTATACATTTTAATAAGCTTTTTTAATACTCCATACGTCAAAAATTTAATATTAAAAATATCCCAAAAATGTGTAATAGCTCTGTAAATACAGTTTCCGACATTTTCCTCTAATTAAACATAACCAGGGTCTTGTTACTCTTGCTAGACGTCTTTGACTAGTTTTAAGAGAAAATACTAATGAAGGAGCGAAATTTTGCTACATTTCAAATATCGGCCAAAAGCTGAAAAGTAGTTTTAAGTAAACTCGTAAAATTTATTGAAATGGTTTTGCTTATGATAATAAAATTAAATTGTTTTTTTGTTATTTTATCTTAGCAATCAATATTATGTATAAAATACACTGAACTTTTAGCCGGGTTTATAATGTATACACATTTATATAAAATTGTAATATGTTTTTTTTTATCAAATTTAAGTTTTTGTTTTGTAAATTTTTGTTTGTAAAAATTGTTATAAACTAGTGCTTGACTGCGATCCCACCTGCAAAAAAAGGAAAAAGCTTTATTGCGGGCAAAAAAGATAAGTTAATAAATGAACTATATATAAATAATAATAATATCTATAAATAATAATTTCTTTATATAATATTACTTATGCATAAGATAATAATATAATCACCAGCTAGTTTTCACGCTAAGCTTTCAGCGATTTTGCGTGAGAACAGATTCTTCCACACAATTTTTAGACACCCGCTACATTCCTTTGAGGTCTAAGTTTCGAGTTATCGAATTTTCATTGTCATCCTTAGTTAGGTCCCTAACAAACCTTAATTAAAAACTATTACTCTCCAACTCAATTTAAGTCAAAAAGCAATTTGTAAACACACCAGTAATCGCTGAACCAATTCCTCGAGGCGTAGGCGGCTTGTAACCAAGCTTGAGATTTATGAAGTTAGCCAAAAGGCATCTAATGATGTGCCCGTAGCCAGTGCCAAGAGCACCTAGTACTATGACGTACATTACATGTTCAATTTGGCTTCAGTTCAGTACATAATTTTGAGTAAACTTACCTACATCAATATTGATCGTGATGCTTAGCTTTTTTCTTCATAACTAGTGCTTACTTAAAGAAAGAAGAAAGAAAAAAAAACTGTTTATTTGCAGGATGCACACTAATTTACTAATAATAAACGTAAACAGAAGGGAAAAAAAAGTTAGAAACCAAAACCAAAAACTTAGAATACCTAGTGCGGACGTCCGTACAAATAGACTGCAATCCCATCTGATGATAAGCAGTGATGCCATCGTTGATGGTGAGATGCACTAGTTTATGAGTAGCTTATTCACTTTAGCTTTGAAGACACCTTAATTATAATCAGTCGGGAAGACAGCTGGCAAATTGTTCCAGATAGTTAAGGTCCTGGTTATTTAATTCGCAGAATTAGTGTGTGTGACATCAGAACATGAATTAATTGGGGGCATGGCCAACTCAAAGCGTTCGACGTTAACAAAGCGATCGTAACTTGACTAGGGGGACTTATTTCAGAGGTCCACGCGCAAGACCCGAGTCACCTATCCGCTGTTTAGTGTTTTGATTTGATTTATGAGTTGCAATGGTATCTGGAAAGGAAACCCTTCTTAGTTTAACCTTTCGAGTACCGTAATCTACACTAAAATAATAAAGAGGTAAAGTTTGTTTTTAGGAGGTAATCTCTGGAACTACTGGTCCGATTGGAAAAAATTTAGCAACAATAGAAAGCTGCTTTACTCCTGAGTGACATAGGCTATATTTTATGCACGCGGGTGAAGCCGCTGACAAAAGCTAGTTAGATATATAATAGAAAGACAATAGGTGTGCGAATGCGTTCGCTTGAAGATCAAAAGTTGTATAAAATTCGTGTGTCACATGATTTGTTATTGAACTCCTCTGAAACGACTTGACCGATATTTATACACCGTGAAATTTAAATGGTTGTTTTCCCTCAGCGAAATGGTTGTGTCTTTGTAATACAAACGTTTGATAAAAAAATAAAATATTAAAAACAAAAAATGGACCTGTAGAGTGCAAGCTAATTATGACGTATCACAACGTGCGAGAGCTTATTTTGGTTTAAATATTTAATGAATCGGTTTCTTTTGACGGCGGGCTGCTCATGCGACTCCAGTAGTACCTACAAATTACGTCTAATGTAACTATTTTTTTCGCCTTTTTGAGTTGATGAATATTTTTAATAATTTTTTATAAAAAAAAAACTTTTTAATTTTTTATTTTTTACTGTATGCTTCAAAAGTACTCCTTATGGCAAGTCATTCTGCCGCGGGAAAACAACCATTTAAATTTCACGGTGTATATTTTTTTTTTATTTTGTGGACATTTATTGTCTTTGTTGATTTATATAGTAAAACAAATTTGCCGGGTCAGCAAGTAATTTAATATTAATCAACAAGGGCTTAAAACTTTTAGAGTTTCATCGACAATCGCCTCAAATTTCAACATAATAAGATTGCTTAATACCGTAATACCCATAAAACTAATAAGTGTTCACTATTCTACCCTCTTCACAAAAGGGTACGGGGATATAGTTTCAGGGTTACAGGCTTCTTAGAGGAATGAGGTATATTACTGCCCTAGTTTGGTAATTCTGCCAGACGTCAAATTTCAACTTCATGTCTGCCTGAATTTGCCAACGATTTGTCGTTGTCATGAAAATTAACTGTTAGAGTTGTTTTTGATGATACTTGCAAATTAGGTGGATTTATTTATAGACTCTAATGCCCTAATCTAGATTCATCAGGTTTGACTTTGTTTTAACTAAGTTTTTGATTCGTCTCATTTTATAGTTTGATAGTGATAAATGTTTGTTAAAACCACTCAAAGAAATTAAGCTGTTTTAATATCTCAATACAAGTTTTTCTTTGATTGATTAATGAATTTATTTTTCGACAACAACAGACCCAGTGAATATTTTTAGTTCAAAACTTTGGTATAAACAGTAATACGAACAAGGGCGATGACACTAATTGTGAGCCATCACCTTCCTGCCTTCTTTTATGGTGGGAAAAATCATCTAATGACAAATCCTGCCCTTGGACAAAGCGGGAAACAGTGTCAGACTCTTACTGACTAAACGACCCACCCCAATCCTTCTAAGCTCTCATACCGGGGTCGGACCTGTCCTTCAGAAACCGGACCGGGTCCCCAGTAGGCTTCGGCCCTGCAGTTGGACCTCTACATTTGCTGACAACTCTATACAACCTACTGTATAGGTTACTACTATACAGTCCTACTCAAAAGGTAGAAATCAACATGTTTTCTTTCCTTCTCCTCTTGAGGAATAAAAACTGTCCCTCAAAATCCCTTCATCATAGTCACAAGACCAGCTAGTGGAACATCCTCAGAAGTGCGTTCCGAATCTTCATACATAATACATGCGACGCTACGAACCCAATAATATCTTGTATTGTTTGACAGAAGCGCTGTTTTGCCAAAAATTATGATAAACAGTACCTTTTGAACGGACCCGCGGCATACATTAGAGGATTTGGTGTGACGTAGTTTCGAAAGGTGGAGGTAAACAAAGTAGGTGATAAGTAATTGAGTTATAGAACTATTATCGGTCTGATAAAATCTACATGAATTTTTCGCCACGCAGTTATGACTGTGGCTCAGTCTCTGCAATGAATATCATCTTATCATAATCACTTTGTCTAAACGATTACACCCTTGTAGGGACCCTGCAGAAGGGTCAAAGCCAACTTGGGCCAAAGGTTCGTGTCTGAAAGGAAGGCTCAAGCGCTGGTATAGATGGCGATGTAGGAACGAGGTAGGTTGTTTAGTCAGTAAGAGTCTGACACTGTTTCCCGCTCCGTCCAAGTGCCGAATTCGTCATTGGATGATTTTTACCTACCATAAAAAAACCGGGTATAACCGGTTTTTTTTTTTATGGTAGGTAAAAATCATCCTAAATGAAAAATGAAAACCATCATAAATGAAAGAACTCAAGTGGGGTTTTAGAAGTAAAAGTCTGGCAATATCAAATCATCGAGGGTCCCGAACAATCTTCCTGCTGCGGTCTTCCCATCCGATTATAATTTATGTGTCTTCAAGGCTAGAGTGAATATTCTCTTAATAAATTAGAGCACTTCACTATCAACGATTTCATCACTGCTTACCATCAGGTGGATTGCAGTCAAGCATTAGTTTATAGCTAGTAAAAAAAAATCTCTCTCGCTTCATAAAAAAAACTGTTTTCTTTGAACTTGAACTTGCAAACGACGGGTAATAGAATTGTAATCAATCGGAGCGGTTGCCACGTGTAGGTAAAAACAGATAATGTATGAATAATAATTTTCAGTCAGGAAAGTCCTTTGGCAGATTCGATTTGCTACCGATAAAAATAACGATCTACCTTTCCTAGTATTCACCTTATTTAAAAAGAACCTCGAAAGAGTAACTGCCTCGTTGATCTAATGATCACAAGCGCAACTGCGAGTGTGGGGTCCTAGGTTCGACTTCTAGGTTGAGCAAAAGCTCTATCAGGTTTTTCTTTTAGAAAGTACTCTGTAGCTGCCAGGAATTAGAAAGGCGGTTGTTTGGTACTACTGTACAATATTTTAGCTGATAAACGTCGATTGTCGGACAAAGGCCTCCCCAAGTGTCGCTCTTACGACTGGTCTTCATCCATCTGGTTCTTGTAGCTCTCACTAAGTCATCAGTTCACGTTGTAAGTCTTCGAACGTTGTAACTTTCGGTACGCACGTTACAATAATTTCGTTAACTTCGAAAGCTTTAAGTTCCTTTTTTCTGACGTCATCTCTTCTCTCAATCACGTGGTTACGTCAAAACAAAGGAATTAGAGGCGTAGCCCACTGAAAGCGTTCGACGTTAACGAAACGATAGTAACTTCGCTATGGGGGCTGTTCTGCGAGCAACGTGCCTTATCCACTCCCACTTAAGTTTAACGATTCTTGGGGCTATATCTGTAACTTTGATTCACCAGGAAGTAAACAAAGTAGGCTGTCTTCCTGGCCGCAGTGCGAAAGGCAAAGAAGGAACTGGGTGGGGTATTTAGTAAGTAAGAGTCTGACACTGCTTTCTGCTCCGCCCAAGAGCGGGACTCGTCATTGGATGATTTTTTCCCACCATAAAAAAAAACTTTGTTTCACCTGCAGACATCTTCATGCCATTTCAAATAAGAGTTAGAGTCATTATAAAAAGTGGAGATAAGTAGAACGGAGGAAAGAGCAAAGTCAAACACCAGAATAAAGTTAGACACCAAGACATGAAAAATTTATAACACATATCTCCATCGCCCAATTTTATTGTGCAGCTTCCAACGCGTATATTAAAACGGTAAAGAATTGCGTGAATTACGCGAATTTCTCAAGATCCTAGATAATGTCACACAGTAAACATAGAAGCATTGGGACCAAAGCTCCCGAGACCGTCTTAAGGACGATTTAAGGCTGAAAAAATATTTATTGTATTTGAGAGATTTTTTTAGGTTTTATTCTGACATTGTACTGGTTTGATTGTACACGCAAACTTTTTTCGTTTGGTACTCTTTTCTGTTAGTGAAAACTCTCCATCTAAATCCGCTCCGTAGTTTAGGTGGAATCAGGGGACAAACTGACAGCCGTGAAAAGCGACTTTATTTTATTTTACGTTGAGATTTAATTTTTTAATGATTTAAAGTCTCTCTTCTTCAAATCTAGTAGCTACATATATTACTAGCTTTTGTCAGCGGCTTCGCCCGCGTACCTACATAAAATATAGCTTATGTCACTCAGGAGTAAAGCAGCATTCTATTGTTGTTAAAATTTTTCCAATCGGACCAGTAGTTCCAGAGATTACCTCCTACAAACAAAAAAACAAAGAAAATAACTTTACCTCTTTATTATATTAGTGTAGATTTAAAAAAAAATGTTTGACATCATCATTTTTTCAGTCGAAAGACATCCAATGTCGTACACAGGTTTTTGATGTCTTCCAATAAGTAGTCGCCATTCCAGAACCTTTCAGCCCTAACGGCCATACATTCTGCGAGCTTTTTGTGTTATATCGATAACCTTGGTTTGCTTGCGGATATCCTCATCCCTGATTCCTGGCTATAATGTTATGTCCCTTCATATTTGCACACATTTTAACTAATGGCTACAATGCTAATATATCCGACCTATCGAATGCTCACAAACTATTTTAAGGCTTCTAAGTGGTAAGGGATATGTAAGGAATAAAAGCAGCATTTTATTTATAAATCACTTCTTGTATGATTAAACTCAGCACTTCCTTAACATATCATATCTATTTCAAAACAATCTATACTAATATTATAAAGCTGAAGAGTTTGTTTGTTTGTTTGTTTGTTTGTTTGTTTGTTTGTTTGTTTGTTTGAACGCGCTAATCTCAGGAACTACTGGTTCGATTTGAAAAATTCTTTTTGTGTTGAATAGATCATTTATCGAGGAAGGCTTTAGGCTATATAACATTACGCTGCGACTAATAGAAGCGAAGAAACAACGGAAAATGTGGAAAAAACGGGGAAAATTATTCATCTTTGAGGGCTTCCGTTGCGTGCGCTGCGTAAACGGTTCAAGATACGAAAAAAATATGTATGAAAGAATTATTCCTCTTAAAACGATCTAAAAAAATGTCCGCGACAGTATATATCTATCTTTTAAGATTACCTCACTAGAACCGTTTTTATGAGAATCAAATTTGGCCGAAATTAATGCATTATTTGTTAGAGTTGTATCAACATAATAATATTAAACTATATCCAAATAAATGTGTTGTTGATTAAGAGTATGTAATTGAGAACAAAATTGTCTTTGACATCACTTACTTTCAATGAACATCTTAGAAGATATTACAATTTTAAAATAACTCCGATATAAAATTCACACGCGCCGCATGCAAAATATGACGCTGCGCCTGGCCGGCGGGCGAGGAGAGGGGTTGCTTGCGGGCGGCGCGGAGGGGTTTTTTTTATGGTAGATAAAAATCATCCAATGACGAATCCCGCTCTTGGGCGGAGCGGGAAACAGTGTCAGACTCTTACTGACTAAACAACCTACCCCGTGTCTCCCTTGCCTTATTCCCAGAGCCCCGGTATAACGCTTTCGCACCAACCCTCGGCTGCAGGAGGCTTCGACCCTGAAGGGCCCCACAGTTTGCTGATAACACCTTGCGGCGCGCGGGAGCAGTGCACGCCGTCGACGACTTGGTCTCGGTCTGGACTGTTACCAGACCACCGGACGGCGAGCTACCCATTGCTCACCGTCCGCAAGTCAGCGTCTACGGTGGCCGTATATCGGCGGGATCGCGGCGGCGACGGCTACGGCAAGGGCGCTGTTGTACTTGCCTTATGCGGTCGGCCTCTTCCTTTACGAGCATTAAGTACTGCTTCGCTGAAGGAGGCGACCGCTTGCCATTCTTCTTCGCTGTGGACCATGGCCTGAACCAAGGCCCGGCGCGAGAGGTCGCCGCCGCTGATCACCCCCACGAGGACACGGCGATGCTCTTCCCAAGCGGGGCACACCTCCACCGTGTCGTCCAGGTTGGCCACACAGTGGCGACACCCGGGTGTCTCTTCCGCAAGAATCCGGCGCAGGAATCTCCTGAACTTGCCATGTTCGGTGAGAACCTGCGTCATGCGGAAGTGAGGACACCGTGATGTCTATCTAACCACGCCTCAAAGAGGGGACTTACTGCCGAGATTATGGCGTGCCCAAGGGGGGGGGTGTAGCTCTATGAAGTACTTTTAGATAATTATGTTCTTTTAAAAATTAAATTATCGAAAAAAAAATAATAACGGAAATTGACACGGACAAAGTCGTGGGTAACAGCTATAATTTATAAAGCTGAGGAGGTTGTTTGCAAAAATAAATATGATGCCCAAAATAACTATTCCACGCGGACGAAGTCGCGGGCACAGCTAGTATACCAATAAAATTCACGACAAAAACGTGCGACCACCTTGCATGTTAACTATAAAGTGACCACTCACACGATGCGCAGGCCTTTTATAAGCTCTCTGCCTTTCACTTTTGACTAGTGAGGTGCCGATGGTGGGAGGTGGCACGATTAGTACGTACAGTTTCGTTGCACGTGCGCTCTGCGTGTTGTTAGAAATATTTGCGCTGATATGCTGCACCGTACAAACATGGCTTAACCCTTACAATATAGATTACTAGCTTTTGTCAGCGGCTTCGCCCGCGTTCATGAAATATAGCCTACTAGCTTTTGTCAGCGGCTTCGCCCGCGTACATAAAATATAGCCTATGTCACTCAGGACTAAAGCAGCTTTCTATTATTGCTAAAATTTCTCCAATCGGACCAGTAGTTCCAGAGATTACCTCCTACAAACAAAAAAACAAACTTTACCTCTTTATTATATTAGTGTAGATGAAAACAAAACTATCGACCATCGTTGCCTGTAACTCAATTCCGGTGTAAAGTACATGAGTAAACAACATTATTATTTTCCTAAATAACCTGCCACGAGTTCAGAACAGCCTACTTATTTTACACTAGCTGTGCCCGCGACTTCGTCCGCGTGGAATAGTTATTTTGGGCATCATATTTATTTTTGCAAACAACCTCCTCAGCTTTATAAATTATAGCTGTTACCCACGACTTTGTCCGTGTCAATTTCCGTTATTATTTTTTTTTCGATAATTTAATTTTTAAAAGAACATAATTATCTAAAAGTACTTCATAGAGCTACACCCCCCCCCTTGGGCACGCCATAATCTCGGCAGTAAGTCCCCTCTTTGAGGCGTGGTTAGATAGACATCACGGTGTCCTCACTTCCGCATGACGCAGGTTCTCACCGAACATGGCAAGTTCAGGAGATTCCTGCGCCGGATTCTTGCGGAAGAGACACCCGGGTGTCGCCACTGTGTGGCCAACCTGGACGACACGGTGGAGGTGTGCCCCGCTTGGGAAGAGCATCGCCGTGTCCTCGTGGGGGTGATCAGCGGCGGCGACCTCTCGCGCCGGGCCTTGGTTCAGGCCATGGTCCACAGCGAAGAAGAATGGCAAGCGGTCGCCTCCTTCAGCGAAGCAGTACTTAATGCTCGTAAAGGAAGAGGCCGACCGCATAAGGCAAGTACAACAGCGCCCTTGCCGTAGCCGTCGCCGCCGCGATCCCGCCGATATACGGCCACCGTAGACGCTGACTTGCGGACGGTGAGCAATGGGTAGCTCGCCGTCCGGTGGTCTGGTAACAGTCCAGACCGAGACCAAGTCGTCGACGGCGTGCACTGCTCCCGCGCGCCGCAAGGTGTTATCAGCAAACTGTGGGGCCCTTCAGGGTCGAAGCCTCCTGCAGCCGAGGGTTGGTGCGAAAGCGTTATACCGGGGCTCTGGGAATAAGGCAAGGGAGACACGGGGTAGGTTGTTTAGTCAGTAAGAGTCTGACACTGTTTCCCGCTCCGCCCAAGAGCGGGATTCGTCATTGGATGATTTTTATCTACCATAAAAAAACCCCTCCGCGCCGCCCGCAAGCAACCCCTCTCCTCGCCCGCCGGCCAGGCGCAGCGTCATATTTTGCATGCGGCGCGTGTGAATTTTATATCGGAGTTATTTTAAAATTGTAATATCTTCTAAGATGTTCATTGAAAGTAAGTGATGTCAAAGACAATTTTGTTCTCAATTACATACTCTTAATCAACAACACATTTATTTGGATATAGTTTAATATTATTATGTTGATACAACTCTAACAAATAATGCATTAATTTCGGCCAAATTTGATTCTCATAAAAACGGTTCTAGTGAGGTAATCTTAAAAGATAGATATATACTGTCGCGGACATTTTTTTAGATCGTTTTAAGAGGAATAATTCTTTCATACATATTTTTTTCGTATCTTGAACCGTTTACGCAGCGCACGCAACGGAAGCCCTCAAAGATGAATAATTTTCCCCGTTTTTTCCACATTTTCCGTTGTTTCTTCGCTTCTATTAGTCGCAGCGTAATGTTATATAGCCTAAAGCCTTCCTCGATAAATGATCTATTCAACACAAAAAGAATTTTTCAAATCGAACCAGTAGTTCCTGAGATTAGCGCGTTCAAACAAACAAACAAACAAACAAACAAACAAACAAACAAACAAACAAACAAACAAACAAACAAACAAACAAACAAACAAACAAACAAACTCTTCAGCTTTATAATATTAGTATAGATTTCACTTCCACTCATAGATAAGCATGACTAGGCTTGATTTAAAATTCCGAGTGTGTATCGGAGGCGGTTGATATAAATCCTTATTTTGAAGACTTGGGCAAACCCCTAAGTACGGGATATTTTTATAGCTTAGGTTCTGGGTGCCGACGATGACTAGAAAACTTAGTGGCCTCGTAAATAACAGTATGTGCTACATATTATGTGTACTTATATAATTCGCTTACTAGTTTCCGTCAGCGGATTCAGGGTCTGCCTATGTTCCATTTACGCATTTCTTTTATTTTTTTTATTATCAATAAAATAGCTTGCATAGCAAAAAGAATCGCAAAATCAGCAATGGACAGAACACATTGCACGCAGAACAGATGGCTGCTGGGGCTGAAAGGTTCTGGAGTAGCGACCGCGAACCGACAGACACAGCATTGGAAGGCTTCCCACAAGATGTACCCATGACTTGGTCGGTGTTGCTGGAATCCGATTGATGCAAGACGCACAGAACTGTGTCTTTGTGGCGACGCTTGGTGATGGCCTGTGGCCTGTGTGAACGTCTTTTAACTATAAATGATGATGATGAATAATAAATACTAGTGAGATAAGCACATACACGTATATCCGATGGTTTTCAGACCAGATTTCATTGAACAAAATACAAAACCTTATAACTAAAAACAGTATACAGTCAACCCGTCAAAGGTCAGAAAATTCAAACATCATCAATGCCAATAACACAAAATCAATCGTAATTTACCAATTAAAGTGCAATTGGCGAGAAAACACACAAAGTCAACGGTTACTAATTGATTACAAGCCCTCCGCTGCGCTGGCACTCGCAAATCAAATAGATAGCGCCAGATTAGCATAAAATTAAACTATAGTATGGCAAAAGAGAGGGTAGTACCGAAGGTATAAAAGGAACAAATTATGAGACACTGGCTGTAAAATAATCATCGTTATTTCACTACAGCCTCACTTTGCCCACTGTTCAGATGAGTTCAGCCTTGATAAAGGCCGTCAAAATCTGATGATGACAATTCCAGAAAAAGAAAAGAAAGAGTTCCAGCGGAATCTCATGGTGATACGTGACAGCGTCTTTCACAACCCAGCGCTGGGAATGCCACGACAGAATGCGTTAAGGGGGCCTTAACGCATTCTTTGAGGAGCGTCTGGAGAAGCATCACGGTATTTTCAACTTCTGTATGACGCAGTTCCTTATCGGTACGTGGTCAGTTCAGCAAGTTCCTGCACCAGATACAAGCGAAAAAACATCCGTACTCTAGATCAAGGGAAATCATTAGATCATATCACAACCTTTAACAAGCGCGAAAACTTTGGCTCGATCTGGCCGATTGCCTTAAATCTAGATAGCACAAAGCTCTTTGTCTACAAACCCACGTCAACCATGACTGGTAGTCGGGGTAGAGACCGGGTGGCTAGGGCGTGAGGACGGCCATTTTCTTCACTAGCACGGGGATCGACACTTGCAGTTTAACAATTGCAAATATCGATCCCCGTGCATAATCACAAGATCCTTTTCCTTCTTCTACTACTCTACTGCTCTTCTGCATTTCTTATATCCTGGTACCAAAAAGCCTTCTGCAGTATTCTACTTTGTGACGTTGATGTTTAGCTGGTGTCTAATTGTTGCTGTTAAGTGTGATAAATGGGGATCAAGTTGGTGTTTTAGCTGATGTAGTTTTTGGTTAATCTGGTTTCCTAAACGTTGGGTTACATATACAGTACTTACGACGGTATGAGCGGCTTTGTTTGTGAAAATAGAATCATATAGGTTTGTTTATATTGTGGTGTAGAATTACTAGCTTCTATTTTCCCAAATTTTAAACTATTAAGCAAAATTTGTACAGGAAAAATTAAATGCGATCCTCAATAAAGGTTATGACCGTTAACCAGATGTAAAACGAGAAATAATCTTATTGTAATAGTATTTTATTCATTTTCTAATTCCAATTATGATTTAATTTTTAAAGATATAATTAATGTTTGATAATAAAATTTAATTAATCCAGCTTAAATTAAATGAAACAGTAATAATAAATTGAATAAAATAAAAATAAAAACACTTAAACACTTTTTATAGAACTTGCACCAATCTACTATAATATCCCTGTATATCTCCTCTCCTGTATGTAAATCCCCTGTAAAAATATTAAAAAAAATAAGCTTTAATAGAATTATATTCTATACTGTTTTTTATGGTTATAGAAATATTACTGTACAAAGTATATAATTCATTTATTTGCAAATCAGCAAATTATTTTGTATAATTCTTGTTTGTATAGCATAACTATTAAGTCTTAGTTGCGTGATAATTAAAAAAATAATAATTTATTATTATAGCCACATATTTACGTTGAAGATACATATTTTTATTTAATAAAAAATTTTTTTCATAACAAGCTTTTATAGCGGTGGTCTATACTTATATAATTAAAACTCGTCAAGACGATTGACACGAGCCCAAACTCGACATGGTTGTGCGGTTTAATTACAGAGTTCCTATAGCTACCTCGCGATTATATCATCAGATCAGCTCCATGTCATCATTATATTGCATTGTCATGCGATGTACACCTGCATGCAAAATTGCAGCTCAATCGGTTGAAGATATCGGCTTCAAAAATGAGTTGCAATATTTGAGCCGAACATACATAGTTACATTGCAAGCTAATAAAAAGCTTGTAAAAATAAAACCACTGAGAATTAAAAACAAAAATTCTAAAGAAGGAATAAAATAAAAATTTATAAAGTTCAAGTTTCGTAAACATTTCAGTTATTTCTCGCAACTGCGGGTTGCAGGTGCGCGCTGCTCCCCGGCTGCCTCGGAAGTGTCATTACGCGACCCAGCGACTCCTATCCTCAACCAATTGCATTACTTTCAATCCTAGACGTCTGTCGATATTTGTTGCTATGATTTTTCTTGTTGACTAATAATATTTTATTTTTTTAGGGGTCCGTGCCTCAAAATTAAGAAAACGAAACCACTTTGAGAACAAAGTGATTTCGTTTTTTACTTTTGTGGCTCTAACAGACAAAAAGACTGACAACCATCTTTCAGTCTGTCAAAATCTTTCTTTATCTTAGGAACGCGTGGAGGTAACGAATTGAAATTAAAACCACTATACTTATTTATATCGATATTAAAATTTAAATTAAATATTCAGGTCTGCAGTCTCTTCAAACTAAAAAGAAAAAAAAATAAGGACGTCAACAAAAAAAAACTTTTTCACGGACTTGGCTTAATTTGACTATGCAATTTTATTCCAAAGCGCATTTTTTTGCAAATTTATACTAATAATTTAAGTACTAATCTCTTAATAGCAAGCGCATAAAAAACGACACACTACTATTTTGAATTTACTGTTTAAGAACCAATACTTCCCTGACTTTAAAAAAAATATTTTTTACAAACTTATACAGAATCATGAGACATTTGTACAGCTAAAGTTATAAATGACAAATTATAAATTGCAACAAACCAATCAACAAAATGGAGATAAAATAATTTAAGGGGGAGTTTCGTTGACTTTTCCAAGGTTCATAAATATTATCTCACCCCTCCCCCTACTTCTATGTATCATTCGGTTGAGGAAACTGTAGGTAAATTATTATTGTGAATTGGTATTTGTGTATTTATGGGTTGGTAGAGTAGATATGCAAAATAGAGCAAGAATAAACTAAACCAATTAAATAAAACGTTTGCCTACACGTCAATTTTTTGGCAATTTAAAATATTTGAGCCGATGTTTTCTACCTTTTTTATGGTGGGCAAAAATCATCCGATGGCGAATCCCGCCCTTGGGCGGAGCAGGAAACAGTGTCGGACTCTTACTGACTAAACACCCCACCTCGGCCACCGAGGCCAAGAACTGGGCCTTGGTTCAGGCCATGGTCCGCAGCGAGGAGGAGTGGCAGGCGGTCGCCTCCTTCTGCGAGGCAGTAATGCTCGTAAAGTAGGAGGCTGACCGCATAAGGCAAAGGCAACGGCGTACTCGCCGTAGCCGTCGCCGCCGCGATCCTGCTGATATCCGGCCACCGTAGACACTGGCTTGCGGACGGTGAGCAATGGGTAGCTCGCCGTCCGGTCGTCTGGTAGCAGTCCAGACCGAGCCCAAGTCGTCAACGGCGCGCTCCGTTCCCGCGCGCCTCAAGGAGTTGTCAGCACACCGTAGGGGCCATACAGGGTCGAAGCCTCCCGGAGCTGAGGGTTGATGCGAAAGCGTTACACCGGGGCTCTGGGAATAAGGCAAGGAAGGCACGGGGTAGGTTTTTTAGTCAGTAAGAGTCTGACACTGTTTTCCGCTCCGCCCAAGAGTGGGATTCGTCATTCGATGATTTTTACCTACCATAAAAAAAAACCGGGGCCAAGAAAGAAACCCTGGGCTTGATAAATACCGAAATAACATCAGAGGTGAAAGTTCCTTGAGCATGCCATAATCACGACTCCATAACTTCCTCATCTTTCACATGACTCTAGTTCTTATCAATCACAGCAAGTTCGAGAGATAAAAATTCGAAGACATTTGACATCCATCAAACCGCACTGGGCCCGCGTGGTGGATTACTACCTATTCCCTCTCCGAGAGAAGAGACCTGAGTCCTAGCAGTGGGAACATTAGAAGGCTGATATAGGAGCAGTGGTGGCCGAGTGGTAACGGCCCCGACTTACGAGTCGTAGGTCGCGGGTTCAAACCCAGCCAGGCGCATTACTTTGTGTAATTTACTCGTATTTCATAACCACAGCTCTCAAAACGGTGAAGGAAAACATCGTGAGGAAACCGGCATGTCCTAGAACCAAAAATTCGAAGACATGTGACATCCACCAATCCGCACTGGGCCTGCGTGGTGGATTATGGCCGTTCCCTCTCCTAAAAGAGGAGGCCTGTGTTCCAGCAGTGCGATCATTTAAGACATGCCGGTTTCCTCACGATGTTTTCGTGAGGAAACCGGCATGTCCTAGAACCAAAAATTCGAAGACATGTGACATCCACCAATCCGCACTGGGCCTGCGTGGTGGATTATGGCCCATTCCCTCTCTTAGAGAAACGAGGCCTGTGTCCCTGCAGTGGGAACATTGAAAGGCTGAAGATGATGATGATATAGGAACTAAATAGTGTAAAAAATATAGAAGCTTCTACATCAAATTAGCACTCTTTCGTTTTACAGCCTCAGCGTTTATGTAACATAAGTTTTACGCCCCAAACATAGTTCAGATCCCTTTCTTCACCAAGTTACTTTGGATAAGCAGCTGACAATGTTTATCGACTGTTCAGGAAGTTTCAAACTTGCTAGCATAATTATATCGCATCAATTTCAAAATCAGAGTATACAACATTTTAGCATAATAAACTTTGTTCTTGTAAATAAGTTTATTTAAGAAAAATATTGGGGTCTTGAAAGGGGCTTAAATTGATAAATAGACTTATAGTAAAACTCATTTTTTGGGCCTTTTTTAACAATATATAGACAGGTTATAGTTTTTACATCATTCAGTAACCACTCCTTAACCTCTCAAAATCACAGTTATTACCTTTGTTTTGTATATATCGCAATAGTTTGCCAGTAACTTTGGATGCACTAGTGTAGTATATCGGGCTGGTATCCGCAACTCCACGTCTATAGCGCGTATCTTGCGTACGGTTGCACTAGTATAGCGCGTACATAATCGTCGATTGGCATGACTTTCCATTAAATGTATCTAAAGGGCCTCTGCAAGTTAGTTTCGACTCTTTATACGCCTTCCAAAAGTCCAGGACCTCTAAGTGATATACTAATAATAAAATAATAAAAGTATTATTATTATAATAAAAGTATTATTATTTTCATTTTAGAAATATTATCAATTTATAAGCTGAAATAGTCAATCTTTCTAATATCTACACTAATATAATAAAGAGGTAAAGTTTGTTTTTTAATTTTTTTGTTTGTAGGAGGTAATCTCTGGAACTAATGGTTCGATTGGAAAAATTGAAGCTATAATAGAAAGCTGCTTTACTCCTGAGTGACATAGGCTATAAATTATATATATAACATAGATATTAACCGAGAGAGCACACCTTTTGTCTCACAAATTTTCCGCGGACGAAGGCGCGGGCAGAAACTAGTATTATTTAAAACGAAGGTTTTTAATTTAACGGCCATAAGTTGAAGCTAGATGAATTTTCATTCCCAATTTGATAAAAAGAACAGTGTTTATTTTAATATTGTATATCAGTACTTAAAAACTGCAACAAAAAATTGTTCAACATTTTGCAGATTATGAACTAACATTACTTTACACTGTATATTTAAATATACAGGGTTTAAATTTTACACTTTTAATAATACAACGAATAAAAGATCCAGCCGCGATCTTTACAACAAAACAGATACCCACAAACACTAAGAAACCAACAAACCAGCTACTACAAATAATCAAAAATCCGTGTATCAAACATAAATCAGAGAAAACATCTCGCATTGCGAGTTTTAAGTACGGCAGACCCGCAATGCGGTCTCACGGCTTAAATTGCAAACATTATGTGTCAGTAGTACCACTGCATATATATTATCATCAAGAGAATGCAACTAACTGCTGGGACATACACCAGGGAAGGATGGCCAGCAAAAAAATGGAGTTAGAATAACGTTTCTTATTTTGAATCACAATTCGAAAACATTTGTCATCCTTCAAAACACGCTGGGCCCGCGTAGTGGCCAATTCCCTCTCCGAGACTTTTCTCGGAGAGGGAATTGGCCACTACGCGGGCCTCCTCGGGCTGGGACTCAGGCCTCTTTAGGCCTGAGTCCCAGCAGTGGGAATATTATAAGGCTGATGCTATGATACTGAGCTGGCTTCTGCTTGTAGTTTTGACCGTTTAAAAGCAGAAAATAGCCTATATTACTGAGTGATAAAGTACTATTTTTCTGAAGAAAGAATTTTTAAAATCGGGTTTAATTAATCTTTGAATAGCTTCTGCCTTCTGCTTCACCTAACACAAACAAACATAAATCTTGAGCCTTGACTACTATCACCTGATGGAAAGCGATAACTTGATAGTTGATGAAGTATGCTTCTGTCAGCTAAATCTATTCAATCTTGACGTAAAGATGCCTAGTTCTTCTAATAAATATCGATAATTTTATAACACATTATTTTGAGGTCTTTAAAATATCATACTAATTTTGAGATTTGGGCTTTTTTTTCAGTAATCATTTGTAAGCAAAATTTCTCGCTCTTATGGTAAAGCTTAAGTAGTTGTTCGTACACACTAATCTCATAAAGTAGTGTGAAAAAAAACATTTAGTGCTATATACTATGCCAAGATTTACAGCTCATGGATGATTGCCATCTTGAACAAGATTTGGATCGTCTTTCCTCCTACTGGCAGAATAACCGGTTGCAACTAAGTCTACCTAAATGTAACTTCATAGACTTCACTAAAAACAAAACTGTCATTAAACTATAATGTATATATACTATGTGATGTCCCTCTGCTCAAAGTGGACTCTATTCGTGATATCGGTGTCATCCTTGATTCTAAGCTTTACTTAGACATACATCATCTTCCTGCCCTTGTCCCGTTTTATTTGGGTTCGGCGCAATACGTCTTTTTCTTCCACTCTGTCCTGTCACCCGTCTCGCTATCACTAACTCCTCTTTCTTTCATATCCCTTCTCACACAATCCATCCATATTTTTTTTGGTCTCCCTCTCCCTCTCCATCCATCCACATGTATACTCGTGGCTTTTTTTGTAACATGCGTTTCATCCCGCCTTTTTACATGGCCATACCAAGACAGACGGTTCCCTTTCAACTTTTCAGTCACTGGCGCCACTTTCAAACTTCCTCTAATATACTCATTTCTCACTTTATCCATTCTCGTCACACCACACATCCATCTCAACATTCTCATCTCTGCTACATGCAATCGCTTTTCATCCGTCTTTTTCATAGCCCAACATTCTGACCCATAAAGTAGGACAGGCCTTATCACGGACTTGTAGATTTTACCCTTCAACTTGAGGGGCATCCGTGGGTCACAAGTTGTTCCAGTTACCTGTCGCCATTTCATCCATCCTGAGTTGATCCGATGTGCCACGTCTCGGTCTACCTCACCATTTCCTTGGATAAGCGACCCAAGGTACCTAAAGTCGGAACAGATTGGTATGGGCGTTCCAGCGAGAGTTATGGGCACAGGACTAGAGAGACCGCCAAAATCGCAGAACAGGTACTCGGTTTTAGTTCTGCTCAATTTTAGGCCAACACTCTCCTGTCTTTGCCACCACACCTCCAATCTGCTCTGGACCTCTGGGGCACTCTCGGCAACCAGCACAATATCATCGGCAAACAGCATACACCAGGGTGCCTCTTCCTGAATGTCCGACGTCAGAGCGTCCATTATTATCAGAAAGAGGTAAGGGCTAAGAGCAAACCCTTGGTGTAAACCGACAGCCACATTGAAATTGTTAGTGGTGCCTGCTGCAGACCGGACTTGTGTACTGCAGCGAGTATACATCGCTCGGATCAACTGCACATACTTCCCAGGCACACCTTTCTCTTTAAGGACCCACCACAGAACCTCACGAGGTACCCGGTCGTATGCCTTTTCGAGGTCAACGAATACTATGTGCAAGTTTTTATGTGCACCTCTGTATTTTTCGCACAACTGGCGTATAGCAAATATGGCATCCGTTGTACCACGACCAGGCATAAAACCGAATTGGTTCTGTGAAATTTCACTCTCTTCTCTCAGCCGCCGTTCAATAACTTTCTCCCATACTTTCATGGTATGCGACATTAGCTTTATTCCTCTATAATTGTTGCACTCAAGCAGATCACCATTGTTTTTAAAGATGGGCAACAAGGAACTGTTGCACCATTCATCAGGTATGGCTTCTTCCTGCAACAGCTTATTGAAGATTAAAGCTAACCACACCCATCCATCCACTCTCAATAACTTCCACACCTCAACTGGTATTCCATCCGGGCCAATGGCTTTACCATTTTTCATTCCATTCACTGCTTCCCTGACTTCCTCCATACTAACCATTCTCACTAACCCCACATTCACTGGTTTATTCTCTAAAACCCCACTCCAATTATTTTCTTCATTCATAAGTCTTTCAAAATATTTTTTAAGCTTTACTTAGATATACATATAGGAAAAATTGTCAACCCAGCATATCAACTATATGGATTTGTAATGCATTCTACAACAGCAACACCTTTGAGTACTTTAATTACACACAATACATATGCGAACGCACGGGTTCGGGTGTAATGAATTAAAAGGCCGTCTTCTTATATCCACTTGTATAAGTCCCTAGTGCGTTCTCAGTTGGAGTATGTCGTGACTGTCTGCAGTCCATATTACAAGAAGTACAAAGAAATAATAATTATTTACAACAACACGCTTAATTATTGAGCGTGTACAGTGTTAAGTACAATTTTCTGCGTAGCAGGGATATTATTTGTCTTATCAAAATTTGCTTACCAAGTACAAGTCGAAACTTTAAAATTGACGACAATATTTAGACCTATGAATTTGTATAATCTTGTTAGAAATAAATTTGACTGCATAGATTTGTCTAATATGCTAAGTTATGTGGTTCCTAGGACAGTTCGTAAGCGAAAAGTGCGAGCTGGCAAGTTATTTTCCGACAAACGCGCCGGTTTGCGTCCGCCTGTTCGTAGAATAGTCGATGCCTACAATGAAACTTTTGAATGTATAGACATTTTTGCATGTCCACCGTGTATGTTCAAAAGTCTCATTCTTAGGGAGGAATCATAAATTATGAATGTTTTAATTTTTATTTATTTGTACTTTAAATTTCTTTAATTATAAATCTATGATTTTTTTTATATCCGATAGATTAGTGGGCTACAATTTTGTTTAGGTATATGTGTACCTATTTTATGTTGTAGCTTTGCTGTTCTTATTTATAAAAATAAAAAAAAGTATTTATCAAAAAAGACTATAGGCAACATTACGTCACGACTTTTTATTTATTTGTACTTTAAATTTCTTTAATTATAAATCTATGATTTTTTTTTTATGTATCCGATAGATTAGTGGGCTACAATTTTGTTTAGGTATATGTGTACCTATTTTATGTTGTAGTTTTGCTGTTCTTATTTATAAAAATAAAATAAAAGTATTTATCAAAAAAGACTATAGGCAACATTACGTCACGACTAATAGTAGGGAAGCAGTAACCATAGACGCAGGTGCTAATGTGGGTGTTCCCTGAGTTTTCACGTTGGTTGATTTATAACATTACTCGCGCACCGCCCGAGCTTTATACGGGTGTTAGAAATTTTTTAAATTCTCGATTTTAGGGTTTCACGGTAGTCAACTAGGAACCCTTATAGTTCATACATAACCCGTATAATTTGTATAAATTAGTAACCGTGAGTTAATTCGTACATTGTGAGAAATTTGTGACGGACTGGCAACCACCTCACCCTACACAGAGCGTGGCCCGACACGCTCATGGCTGATTTTTTTTTTGTACTAAAATAAGTAATATCTTATTTTTAATTGCGTACTCTAGACAAAGTGGTCATGGCCATGGATCGGTCGAGTCCTGCGCCTTCACCTCTCTCGCAATACGACGCCGTTCTGTGTTTGGTAGCTAGGGAGTTGTCATTAATGATGCATTATGTAATAGATTTGATGAGGTCCGTCCACCGTGTTAGAGAGCGTTCACGTAATCTTTTGTCTCGAATTATCCATCCTTAGTATCGTCATGATCAATCACTCTATTGATGATGGAGTCATTGCGTGTATACGATAGGTATATACACGCAATATATATACATTTTTTTTTCTCAAAAACTTTTAAGAATAACAAAAAACGTATTTCTTTAGAACAAACATTGTGAAATGTTCGAGTAAATCACAGTATTAGTAGTAGTTTTTAGATGTCATCTCTCTTTTTTCTCGCTGCCATGCATGCTCACTGCATGTTTGATGAAGACATCAAACATGCATACAGCATGAAATGAATAAGCCTTTAAACCATGCTCGACGTTGATAATAAGCTTATTGAGTCCTCTTTTAACTACACCTTACGATCCAACAAACACCACAAATGCAAACACTAATTAAAAAAACTAAACAAAAAGGAAATTGACTTAATTATAAAGCTAGCGGCACATCGTAACTTTGCGTCACAGAAACTTTTAAACAGCATTTTGAAATTATTCAACACAGCCCTCGGTTTTTTAATTTCATTTTCTAGCGGTAAAACCCAAGCTTGAATACTATTATAATTAACCACAGTATTTTTTCATGGTTTTGATGGAATATAAACATGTTATTATTCAGTTTATTTTACAATATTCGTTGTTGCGAGTAATGCAAAGAGGTTTTTATTAAGTTTAACTTTTATTATCTGTTGTGGTAGAGATTTAAGAATCGCCAAACGTTGTTAGGTCGTTGCGTATTGTCTACTGAATAATAAAATCTAAAATATCAACCAACAACTACCTAGATGTCATTGACCTGCTCAGTTGATGGTTACTTTAAGAAATTAGATTTGTACTTAAGTTTTTTTTTTTTAAATAGTTCTCTATTTTATGTTTACAAAGCGATACTGTTTCATATACTGGATCGACTAACAAGAATAAAGGGATCAAAATGGAGCTGTGTATCATTTTAAAAAGAACCTACATTTGAATAGTAAAATTACTTAATGTCTTCTTCTGAAAACAGAAGCTCAAAAAGAAATACCTAAAATTTACAGTTTGCCATTTAACGTACACTTTTCCCGATGACAGCAATGTGGAGGAGTACTTTGACGTCTAAGTGTGTTTTGTAATCTTATATATAAAATTTTCGTGTCACATTTTTCGTTCCCATACTCCTCCGAAACGGCTAGACCGATTCTCATGAAATTTTGTGAGCGTATTGAGTATCTATTTTTCATCCCTCTAAATGTTAGGGGTAGTCCATCCCATTGCAAAACAGCGTTTGCCGGGTCAGATAGTTATATATAGATTCATAGTATAAAAGTGTTAATCTTAATCTTCTTTTTCTTTTCGAATCGATGATAAACTTAACTAATTAAGAGAATATTGAATGTAAAATTTTATTTTCATTAAAAAAATAATTTTAATAATTACATAGTACAAAACAAAGTTGCTTATCCCTATGTATGCTGAGATCTTTCAAAGTACGCTACGGATTTTGATGCGGTTTTTTTTAATAGATATAGTGATTCAAGAGGAAGGTTTATGTGTATAATACATGCATAATATATTCAATATCAATACCCGTGCGAAGCTGGGGCTGGTCACTAGTAAGTAATAAAAACACAAAACTTTTTTTAGTTTCGCAACAAAAAAAAAACTATTAAGTATCCTGTCACTTCCTTCAATAGCTGCAACAACCTAATCTACTTAACCGCTCCTCCACTCCATTACTAGATGGTGAACGTAATCATCTAAACAATCAATTATCTTAATTAGGTCTACATCAGTACAGACACATGTTATTCGTTAAATAACTAATTATCTTTGTCGCAATTAATAATTGATGTACGTTTCATCGGGCCGAGCAAATTTATCTCGTTGACAGGTCGCCTAATGTGATATGTAATTACATGAAATACGGTTAATCCTGTCAATTATGTTAGGCGACTGTTATGAGCATTAGTTATGGAAGATAATCTGCTTATTATTTTTGTTTGTTTATCTTATTTATAATTAAGTCTTTGCCTATGACAGCGCAATGGTGTGTTCTCGTCGGGGCGATCGGAGGCGGCGATCTCTCGCGGCGGGCCTTTGTATAGGCGATGGTGTGGAGCGAGAAAAAGTGGCAGAGACCATCTGCCACTTTTCCTCGCTCCTTCTGCGCCTCCTTCTGCGAAACAGTAAAGCTAGCAATAGAGGAGGTCGACCGCATAAGGCAACGGCGCACACGTCCCAGATGCCGCCGGGATTGCGATCCCGACTTCCGACCATCGTAGGAGCGGACTTGCGGACGGAGAGCAATGGGTAGCTCGCTGTCGGCCCATCCGGTAACCTTTCGGACCGAGCCCAAGTCGTCGACGGCGCGCACTGTTCCCACGCGCGTTCCCGCGTTTACTCTATACTTTGTATTTTCTGCTTTGTATTTCTAAAGAAATTATAACATATTAAAAGGGAAGGGAGTATTAAATTACACTGACTATATCTCACCTGTTTTTTTAAGGGTAGAAATCATTTAATGACTTCTCCAGCTCTATGTAGAATGGGATGTCTCCCACCAGTCGGTGGGTATGGGGGTGTCTGACTTTTACTAACTAAACCAAATCTTTGGTCTGGAGTTTTACAGATTAAAACCACACCTATGTAATTCCATTGCTCTTTACGTTTTAGGACTACTAGTTTCCTTTTTTAAAAATTCCTTCGGTCCTAGTTACCGGATACCAGTCTTGCTAGGACCCCACGGTTTGCTGACATCCCTTTGACGAGCGCGTCGACGGTAGCATAATCAGCCTTTTAATTAATTAAGCCACGTGACATGATTATAATCAGCAGGGTTTATAATGTATATTTTATCATAATTTTTGTCATCTATATAAAAGGAGAAACTGACTGACATATCAAAGCACAGCCGAAACTACTGGGACTAGGAGAGTGAAATTTTGCACAAGGCTTGCTTTTACGATGAAGGCGAACACTAAGAAAGGATTTCCCAAAATTCACCCCTTAAAGGAATGAAACGTGTGTCCAAAGTTTGTGTGAAAACCTATTTTCACGCGGGCGAAGCCGCTGGCAGAAAGCTAGTACATAAATAAAGTATGTAGTTTAAAACCCGTAAAAGCTCTGATCAGCAAAAGTTACAAGAAACTACTCTATAAAGAGCGAGCGATCCTCATCACTCACTAATATACATGCACCAACTGCCACCAAAACGGTAACACACGAAATGAATTCAGAAAACATTCTTAAATACACTGGCGTGGAAAAGTTTTGGGCCAATTACCAACTCGGAAATTTTGCGAAACTCGATTCTACAAGTCGAAGATCGAACCGCTCCTTAGCCGTAATTAGGCAAACGCTAAAGACTGGCACAAACACCGCTTTTGACGCTATTTGAGTATCAAACTTAACTGCAACGGGAAACTTTGAATTACAGACTTGCTTGTATATCGAATTAATTACTCATGAAATGCATTAAACGCCGTCTGTGGTACAGTTTCAACAGCAATCAAATGTTACTTTGAACAGTTCATGTATGAGGAAGGTAAATAGTCAATATCTGAAAGTTGGGATGTTGTCATATTTGAACGTGGAACTAGCCAATCATTAATAGCATAGCAGGGCATCAGTTTTATATTGTGTCCACTGCTGGGATTCAGGCCAGTTGTATAGGAGAGGGAATGGGCTGTAATCCACGACGCGGGCCCAGTGTGGATGTCACATTTCTTCCAATTTTTTGGTTCTAAAATATGCCTGGGTCACCGTTTTGAGAGCAGTGGCGATCAAATACACAAACACGTAAAAATGCGCCTGGCTGAGTTTGAACATTCACACACATACATCAAAGAGAGCCAGAAAGGAACGGATCCTAGTAGGGCTGATGCCTGCTCTGGCTGCGGGACTGTTCGAGTTAATTTACTAAAGGTAGGTTTTATTCAGAAAGTATTTGACACTTCCTCTCAATTCACTTAGAGTAGAAAAAGATATTTGATGATTTTCCACTCTCAAATTGAGACTTATTTTATGGTCTTTAGGCTTTTTTTCACCGTTATTCTTTCAGTTGCCTTTTACTTTCTAGGGTCATAGTAACTCTTTTTAACATCCCCTCATTTGGCAATTTACGCCAACCACGCCAAGGTTAAAGCAATCACAAGGCTGTCCAACCGTCTCCATCCTATGTAAGCGTTCTACTCTACCGTTGGTGAGTGGAAAGTCTCGCCGCGTGTGAACAAGACCTTAGCTCCTTAACAAAGTTGTGAGTTATTCATGAGCCAGGTGCCTTCTATGCTACAGTTTTTGTATGTATTAATTTTATTTTACGCTCGCTCTCGGGTGTTATTTCGCCGTAGATATTTAAATGAGCATATACTCGTATTTTGTTTGGTATGTGTTTTGGATTCATTATAATTTTAGGGTTTTTGTCAGTTTAAAGTTTAATTATATTTTAGTTAAATACGGATTGAAGAAATATTGAAAAGAAAGTTACATAGTTATTTAGACGCACTACATGCTGGCTTTTCGTCTGAAAAAAAAAATTGAAAGAACGATCGCCAAGTCCAATTGTACTTTCAAAACATCCAAGACTAACTCAAATATACACACAAAATTATATCCAAATCGATTCAGCTGTTTAGAAGAAGTTAGGTGACAAACAGACGTATAGAAAAATTATATATTTAAAAAATCAGATGATTCTAGGATGAAATTGAGACGACCAAGAAGATCAGTCCATTAACAGCAGTAATTTTCGGATTCAGATTATCCGCGGACGGACAGACATACAGACAGAATTAGCGAAACTGTAAGGATTCCTAGTTAACTACAGAACCCTAAAAAAGCGGGTGATCAAGCCAAACAATGTTTAGATAATCTTTTAAAGAACTAAGTTTTAACAAGATTCAACATTACTTCCTATAAACACAACTATTCATAAACGATCAAAAACAATCGATCCTTAAACTTAATCTCCAAAAAAATCATAAACCCATTACTCGCAACATAACACTCAATCTTCCAGGATCGTTTCACATGATTTTAATACCAAATACTGGAAAAGGTTTCGTTGAACATGATGTAAATATATTGATACAAGTATCGCGTTTATTACAACGCTCTTTCATGCATAAAACAGAAGCCAGAAAACTAATAAGAGTAGTAGGCACCTTGACAACGGCCCGTGATATTATGATAAATAGAGAACCCTCGTCAGCCTTAAAACGAAACATGTTATGCGAATCGTGTGCATTGGATACGGTAGAATGGGATATGTTTTGAATATAAAGGTAAACGCTTTAGTAAAATTTAAGCCCAAAGAGTTTCATTTGTAATTTAATATCATTAGGTATTTAGCCAGAAATTTTAAACATAGGATATTCAGACTGAAGCCTTGAAATTTTAGCAACAATTAAAGGAACATTTTTTTTTTCGTGAGGAAAATCATTTAATAAGGTGTCCGCATCGTCGGGTGGAGTGAGAGATAGTTTCAGATTTTTTCTGACTAAACAACCCAATCGTGTTCTTTCTTTTTCTTTATTCCAGGGCCCAGGGTATAGCGTTTTTATATTGCTCTATAGCCCCAGTAGGCTTCGACTCAGGTGGGTTCCTACAGTTTGCTGACAACTCCTTGAGGCGCGCGGGGAAAGGAACTGGTTGGTGGCTGGTGGATTTTAGCAGTTATAGTCTGACCCCCCATTGCTACATCCAGAATAGGCATTTGATGACTGCCCAAACAAAAACGGGCAATTCAGTAAAAAATCTTCTATTCAGTAACTTAAAATCAGATTTGATTAGAAAAAAAAAATGATCTGTGTCATCCACGATACAGGAGTAACTCTTTAAATTCGACAGCGTTTTTACTAAACAACAATACAAATTAAGAATAATGCACAACATTAAAAAAAAGAGATCACAGAATAAATCAAATGAAACTTAAAACATATAGATAAGAATACTAATTGAACATAACACGAAAGCTGAAAAAAATAAGATCACAGATTACATTACTATACAAACATGTAGCTGTTTTGAAACCTTATTTAAACAAAAAAAAACTAAATGGAAGAAGAAAGCCACTTCTTTAATTCCCTAAAGACGAATAAAAAGTTTCTTCTCAAAATAAATTCAAAGGAAACTTATTAGAATATTCGTTGCTCTTAGTTTGGTTCACGTTTGCACAGAAACTATCGCGGGTGAAGATTAAAAGTTGAATAATATATAGCGAAATGTTAAGAATGAATTTGAGGAGGACATAAATAAAAATATTGACGTTCTGTCATCTCTTGAAGATATTGACTTTTATTAAGAGGGATATATAGGCAATCTAGTGAACAGATCGGATTTTGTTGAATGGTTTTCAATAGTTATAAGTAATGACAGGATTATCGAAGTGAAGACTACTAGAAAAGTGTGGCCTCGTACCATATCACTATTACAAACATTTTTCTTTCCTTTTTTCCTAAAAAGAATGAACACAAACCCAAATTGAATACAAGCATACTTATAAAACGTGCTTGGACGGAAATATCAAACCAACAAACAAAAATCACGTTGAAATATTTGCAATTTAAAAAATTACCATCACGAACAAAATTAAAAATACCTATCTGTGAGCTCAACGAATTAAATAATGCAAGTGAAGATAATTAAATAAGCGCCATCCATAATATATTTCGTTTCCACGACTCCATTATTGCTTCTATTTTGAGAATCTTCCGTGGCAGTCACGTCAGTACGGAATACGCAATTTCGTTTTCCATTTGAAGCATTCCAGTGCAGTTTTATTTGGTGCCAGTCAGACACTGTGTTGACACTGGTGACGTCGGAGTTGTGGAGTGTATTCTGGAAATAGGTTTGTAATTTATGGACTTGGATAGTTAGCAACAGTGAATGGATGGTTTTTTTAAATGTTGTACCAATAAAATTGGTTTAAAGATAGTTCTCATAAAGAACACAATAATAGTTTATTTATATAAGATAATAAATTGATCATGCAATTTATACTAAACACATTGCGACGAGTCGATAACTTATGAAGAACAAAGCGATAAATATAGTAGATGGGTGACTGGTGAGTTAGTGAACGATACTTAAACCCGCGATTCCAGGTTTAGTCCCATAGTGAAAGTTGTTTGTTATCATGACTACAATCACGTATTTAAGTATCGGTCACTAACTACCAATCACCCTTTATAAGAGGCGGTTTTAGAGAAAAAATATGTTTAGCCTGTTACGGTTTCGGATCAACGATATAATCAATTACAAGTTATAAAGTTTACAAATTATTATATATACTCGTATTCACGGCTAATAATTATAATGGTATGTAGTTTAAAGATGATATCAAAAACAACAAGTTTATTAATAAAAATATTTTTTATAGCAGTATAATGCTTATTTATTTAAAACTCGTCAAGATGAGACACGGGCCTAAACTCAATGAGGTTGTGTCGTTTATTTACAGAGTTCCATCATCAGATCAACTCCATGACATAATAATTTAGCATTGTCATCTGGTTGACATATGCATGCAAAATTTCAATTCAATCGGTAACCGGGAAGTGGATCAAATTTAATTTACAAGATTTGATCATAAACATCGGGACTGGTGAAACTAAATAAAAACTTCTAAAGTAAAGACAATTCAATACTGCTCAATTTATTTACTTATCAAGTCTTTTTATTTTGTTAGTTACTTTCAGTATTACTAATATCATCCTTCAGCCCAAGGGTACTTAAAATCGCCCAGTAAAACCACCAAAATTACAGAGTACACCAAAAAATTTCATCCACGAAAATTCAAAAAGTGTGCTACTTAAAATATCAGAAGACGATGTCGTTGATAGTATCATGTATCCAAGTGTAGGGACAAGTTACAACACGATACTCACACAGGGAGCCGAATCGCTCTGAAATATTAAACCTGGGACATAGAATAAGAATTGTATAGAAAAGAAACTCTTTATCCAAACTCTATCTGAATGGCTACAGTTTGACCCATCGTCGACGGCGCGCACTATTCCCGCGCGCCTCAAGGAGTTGTCAGCCAACCGTAGGAACCTTGCAGAAGGGGCGAAGCCAACTGGGGTCAAGGGTTCGCGTCTGAAAGGAAGGCTAGTCTGGCTCTGGTATATATGACAACGTAGGAACAGGGTGGGTTGTGTAGTCAGTAAGACACAATCTTATTGGCTTCTAAGACACAGGCTTATTGCCTAGTTTAGAAGTCAGACGTTCGACCTAGAACTTTTGTCACTGTTGTACAACTTACTTTTAAGATTACTCTCTTAATCTCTTACTCCACCCAAGAGCGAGAGTTGTCATTAGATGATTTTGAGCCACCATAAAAAAATACTAAAAAGTAAAGTGAAAACAATTTATTGTTACTTAAAACTCTTGAGCCCCAAGCAAACACACACCTTTTGTCTTTTATTTGTCTCTAATTACGGTACTTGAAAGTTTAAGACACTTTTTTACACGTAAAGATTTAAGATTTTCGCTTCTGTTTGGTTTCTTATCCTATGTCTAAGGTCAGGGAGACGGATAGTAATAAAAATGTGCTTTATTTTTGTACTTTGATGCTTTTAGGTAGGACCCTGTTCAATCATTAAGGTATGTAAGGTTGGGACTGACCAGAATAATACACAGGTTTGCCATCAATGTGTAATCGCTTACCTACTGCCCACGGTTACTATGTTGGACAACGAAACGTTTACCTAACCGAAATTTACTTGTTGCTGGCTAATTTTATTTTTATGGTGCCGTAGAAATGCTTGGAATCCCATGGATGGCATTCGAATTTTTTTGATGCTGAAAGAAATCAATATCAAATAAAGATTAAAGTCGCCTACGTCCTTTAGAAGTCGGTGTTTTTATAAATGATATTGAGTTCACATTTGGATTAAAATAAAAGTAAATAAAACTACTTTATTGTCCTTGTTAATTTTTTTAAACTCTTGCCGACTTTTACTTCTTAAGCCCGCTTTTGTCCATCAATTTTATTGTTTTTTTTATTCTAAGGCCACAGTCACTCTCTCAAATTATCCGCTTTCTTCTTGGTGTTCATATTATTGTTTTCTTATTGTAACTTAAATTAAAACTTTGATTTCTATGTAATCAAACATAATATTCTCTTAATTAAGAATAAAATAAACTACAAATACTTTTATACTAAACTTAACCATATACCTACAAATAATACAAAAACATAAACACATACATAGGCGTCAAAGTACTGCTCCACATTGCTGTCATCCGGAATTGTGCCCAGAAGTCTGGCAGAATTGCTACGTTGATTGGCAATGCTAATTCTCTGAGCGAAGAAAGTAAATTAAAATATTTATAATACTAATAATTCTCCAAATCCTGTAAATTAATGTATGTTATCATTTTAGCACAATTTGACCTTTCTTCAATGATTTTTTACATCTATACATATTATATAACAAAGCCTCGTATCATGCCTGTCTGTTTACGAGAAACTCTAAAACTACTCCACGTATTTTCAAACAATTTTCACCAGTAGACAAAGTAATTTATACGAAATGTTTAAATATACAATACATGCGTATTATACTAAAAAACCACTAACACTGTTCTGAAAAGGGTGAAGGAAACCATTGTGAAGGTTTTGGCCACTCTTAAATCCAGAAACTCGAAGTTATGTGACATCCATCAAACCGCACTAAGCCCGCGTGATGGTTTACGGCCCAATCTCTCTCATAGACTTTAGCTCCAGTAGTGTGATCATTATACAGCTGATTATATTGAAATTAAGAATATAATAGAAACAATTGTATTCGAGACAGACACAGCTCAACGATTACAAATATAAAGTAAAAAAAAGAATAGAAGTACAGAATATGCTGAGCGTACCCGCACCAAATAAGTGACCACGTCAGCATTAGCTGGGCGTCAGACACCCAACGCTAGTTTTCAGTAGGCACCCCGTAGTGACGCATAGATGACGGTAAATGTGTTTTTTTTTTTTTTTTTTTTTTTTTTTTTTTTTTTTTTTTTTTTTGTGGCAATGCTGCCAGCGTTCTGGGCACTTTTCCCATTGATATCGATGTGGATGAATTTTTTGATGCCCAATAAATCATTTGTAAATATTATTGTATTTTTAGTTTATTTAGGTTATTTTTAGTATAATTAAATGTATATTCTATAATAATAATAGTTAAATATTGAATATCAAGAATAAATAAGTCGATTATTTAAATGTGTTTGAATATAATATGTGATTGAAATAAATATTGGTATAATATTATTGAAACACTGCTCTCAAAACGGTGAAGGAAAACATCGTGAGGAAACCGGCATGTCCTAGAACCAAAAATTCGAAGACATGTGACATCCACCAATCCGCACTGAGCCCGCGAGGTGGATTACGGCCCATTTCCTCCCCTAGAGAAATGGCCTGTATCCCAGTAGTGGGAACTTTAAAAAGGCTCATGATGATGATGACTGACTATTAGACGCGTTGACGCTATGTGAAACATACTCATATCAGGCGTTCTAAAGTTGACAAACCCTTATCCAGCACTAAAATGATGCACGCTGATGATTATGATGCAAATTCTCCAACCGGATGCCGGCCCGCGTGGTGGATTATGGCCCATTCCCTCTCCTAGAGAGAGGAGGCCTGTGTCCCTGCAGTGGGAACATTAAAAGGCTGATGATGATGATGATTATTGAAACAAAATAGAGAGATAGATATATATACTCTTTAAACTTTTCGTTCTTGTAACTACATACATAATTAAAGAACAATAGGTAAGAAAGCCGGCGTTCGCTAGGGGCTTAATAAATTAACAAAGGTACATCATAAATAAATACAATTTGGTACATTAGAAGCTTAAAATTACTAAGGTGTTTTAATGGGCGGTCTTATCGCTAAAAGCGATTTATGCACAAAATGCACAAGTTGGTGATATTTAATTTTGTACACCCGTGTGAAACTGGGGCGGATAGTGCTACAATAAACACAAGTAACATTTCCAAAGAGTCTAAACAAAACGTAAAACATTATGGCATGATGCGAAACAGTGAAAACCTTTGAGAATTCCTTGCTTGCCTATTCTTAGCCCGACCCATCCGAATCGCATTGCTTTAAAGACATTCAGCTCATTAACGAACAAAGTCTGGAGTTCTGGGACCCAAGGGTCCTGACGCAAAATGTCGCAACACTCCTCATTTCTAAACTATTTACATTTACGAAATAAACTTTTGTGAGACCCCTTGTTGTTAGGCAAGGCTGTGACGTCACACTGGACATGTTTCGAATTGAGTTATTATGGGCTCAGGACTTGCTAGAATTGAAGGCGTTTTAAGCAATAGAAATGCGGTTAGTTTTTCGCATGGCTTTACCTATTTTTTTTTTAATAGCCCTAACTGTCCCACTGCTGGGCAAAGGCCTCCCCCAAGTCTTTCCAAACCTTCTTCTCCCGCGCCGTCTCGAACCAATCGTCTCGGTACGCGTCTAGATCATCTCGCCACCTCTTTCTAGGCCTACCTCGACAACGCTATCTTCCCTCTGGTGCCCACTGTGTGGTGACTCTTGCCCAGCGGTCCTCGTGCATGCTTTACCTAATAGTTTTTTTTTTTTTAGAGAGAAGCTGTGATTGTAAATGGTGATAGATAGATAAAGCGTGGATTTGTCACAATACTAAACAGTTAGCACACCAAACACCAAAGTACAAATCTTCTCATCATAACATAGTATAAAACAAAGTCGCTGTCTGTCCCTATGTAATATGAGAATATGAGAAATATATGGATCATTTTTTCGTGTTTCTAACGGATGTCTCACAATTTGAGTATTTCTGCGGTGTAATGTCCTTTCCTTGTTGGTCAAACCGTGTAGCTCTTTTGTAGTGTTAAGTTGAGCTATACAAATACTGACAAATGCTTACACTGACTGGACAGGTCTACTCAAATCTGTATAGTTCTTTCCTAAAATACCATGTCAGTCACTAATCTGCATTGTTCTCATACGATTTGACCATTACACGTTTGAATTTAATCCAGTGTTTCTTCCCATGGTAGTCAGCTAAGAAACACTGGCCTCATCTACTTTAAAGAGACAAAAAAAAATATTGACGTATAAAATTGTTTTCAAAAATAAATATCATTTATCAACAAACTTTTTAACTAGGTATATTCACAACTGCAACTGTCTCCATTCCTGTCTCTCAAACGGGATATGCTTGTTATACATAATTCAAAATATGTGTAGGACTTGACATTTGTACCGCAATGCAGCTCCTACCTTCAAACTTAGGATGCTAGTTATCTACTGGCATGATGTAATCAATTGTACTGTATTTTAGGAAGAAAAGTTATTTCGTCATTTATTTTATTTTTTGTGTGGGTCAATCAGGCACACATATCCCTGTCCTCTAACATGAGCCCATTTGGAAATTTTATTAAACTCTTGAGCTCCGAGCAAACGCTCGTTCGCACACCTATTTATTGTCTTTCTATTATGTCTCTAATTACAGTAAAAAAGGTAAGGGTTAAGACAATCATTTAAAATTTGGTGCTCATTTGTGTCGATTTGGTTAGTTTATAAGTATGACGGCAATATAAACTATAAATACCTAGTTTAACTTACGCCGAGTAATTTATATAATTTTAAGTGCGTGTTGCAATTTTGCAAGTGACGTAATTTACTGAAGTACTTATTGTGGTTGTTTTTTTTTTTTTTGCGCTTGACTGCTATCTCACCTGATGAAAAGCGACGATGCGGTCGACGATGGATGATGTTTACCCTTTACCGTTTACCCTTTTTTCTTCCTAATTTTTATATTTCTTTTTATTTGACGATTTATTATTAAAGTCAGGTCACAATAGAAGATCTTCAAAGAATCTAAGAACGATTGTGCTTGTGTTATGTTACAAATTCAACTAGTTGCAACTGTCACCATTCCTATCTCACAAATATGACATTTTTGTTATACATATTCAATGTCTACGTACAAACAGACTCTGGTACCGCAATGCAGCAGACACCTTTAAACTTAGAATGCTGCTTACCCACGGGGCTCATTGTCGTAATTGATTATAGCTCCGAGTTTATTTTAAGAAGGAGAATTATTTTTTGTAAATATTTTTTGGAGTGGGTTAATTTATTTGTGTAATTTTTTTTTTTTTTTTTTTACACAACGCCATCTAGTCCCAAGCTAAGCAGAGCTTGTGTTATGGGTACTAGACAACTGATAAACATACTTATATATTTCTAAATACATACATATTATACATAAATTACACCCAGACACAGAACAAATAATCGTGCTCATCACACAAACATTTGTCCTGAGTGGGAATCGAACCCACGACCTCCCGCATAGCAGTCAGGGTCACTAACTACTAGACTGACAGGCCAGTCTTTTAATTTAATGAGAGATTACATTTTTTTTATTTGTTTTTGATTTTAGGGTTTATATTTTCTAGCTATAATTATATAAAGGGTGAATGGAGGAGCGGGAGATACAAGAAAAAATTGGATGGTTCGTATGAGATGTGACAATTTATTATTCTTATATTTAACTAAAACTACTCCCACCTTTATTCTCACTTCTTACATAAAAAACAGTGATATCGTTTTGGCGATATCACTGTTTGTTTTTGTTTGTGTTTGTGTGTGTATCACTGTTTTTTTTTTGTTTATTTTTTTTTTGGTGACAGGACAAAATGGAAGAAAAATTGTCTTACGACGATACCAAGTATGAGACAGGGGCAACAAGATTAGATTTAAGATTATGATGATAATGTTGATGAATTATATAAAAAGCAACCTTCACTGATTGATTGATCAACCAATATACAGCTCAAACTACTAAATGGGTTATGCTGAAACGCACATTGTCATAGGCATGAGCTAAAAAAGATTTTCACATATTCCATTTTTTTTATGGAGAAAGCTTCTTTTACGTAGCCGAAGCCAATGGCAAAAGCAAATCAATATTATATATAAACATCAATTTTGTGTATGTGTGTTTGTTTCTTCTTCATCGAACAGCTGAAATTGTTTGTGCATTTTTATGAAACTTGTTATATATACTTCTAAAATAGCACATATAGTACTTTTTACTGCACAAATATTGTTGAGCATTTTCAACATTCATGCACGCAATAAATGGTATGAACTTGTTTGTAATTTTACAGATTTTGAAAACAGTCACTTTTTTTTTGTAATGCGATAGTATCGAGGGACTGGAACAGTTTGCCGGCTGCAGTCTTTCCGTCCGATTATAATTTAGGTGTCTTCAAGGCTAGAGTGAATAGGCTCTTAATAAACTAGTGCGCCTTACCATCAACGATTGCATCACTGCTTACCATCAGGTGGGATCGCAGTCAAGCAATAAAAGTGACTGTGTGTGTGTGAGTGCTAACTAATTAGGCTTACTGACATCCCATAGTATCAACAAAAACTTTTATCTAATTTTAAGTCACCCCACGTTTAGAATAAAGTCGAACTGTGTTTCTTCGTAGAACTGTCACACGTATTTTACATATAACGCCGACAATCTAAAAATGATGAAGTGTGTATATTGGGTTGTCGTGACAAAACACAATAAATAATACTTATAATCGTATTTTTTTCGAGATTTATTGAGATAAAACTGTCGAATACAAAATAAAAAGGCTCGCAGAGGGAAGCCATTGCCTCAATCCCGGTCTCCACAACAAATAAAAATAAATCCTATATTTTACTACGCAATCAAAACATAATCTCGAAATACAAAATCACACTAAACCCCGCAAATCTATAAAGTCGACAGTGTCAACTCAATTTCGACGCGACAAAAACGTAACGACAATTCTACTTACATTTGAAAAATGCGAAAACTTTTTCGTTTAAGTTTGGAAACTCCCGCGTTTTATGTTCACATTACCGACAAACCTTTTTGGTGCTTGAAACCCGGTATGTACTTCAACGAATCTCACTTTCAGTCACTACGTATTTTATGTGGTTGAACTATAAAATTTCTAATTTTGAGGTCAAGTGGTTCGTTTTTCGATCTCTTTTTCAAGCCTGTCAGCCTGGTAGACGTAACTTTGAAGTAATGTGAAGACGGTAAAGTCATTACAAAACTGTTAGAGGTTCTTTTGAAGCACGTTAAAATTTTAAGTACCTACGCAACCATGTTTTTTACTAGCCAGAAATTATAAACTAACCAGCGGGCTAACCCCACTTTGAAGTACATTCATGAATACGTTTGCAATGTTCGTATATTCGTGTCAAGAGCTCTACTAAGTCATTCAGCGCCACGTACATTTCCCCTGAAAGGCCTACATTTATTACAGCTGCGTAACTTCCGTCAACCCGCCTATCTAAACACGCAGGCCGCCATAACATTTGAAATTTAATTGGTCGCAACGCCATCTATTATTACTAGCGAGGCACTAAACTTGTGCGAGGTATGAATGGACCAGCACGCATGCGTACTACGCATCGATCCGGGATACCTACCAACTTTGTAAATAATCTATTCCGCGACTAAAAATTCGCGGACCAAGTAATATTTCTCAAATTTAGTTCATATAATTCCAGATTAAAATCCTTCAAAAGTTTGCGAATAAAATATAATATAGCTAAGAAACTAGGGGATCATAAATAAAGTGGAATTCTTTAACGATGGAACGTATAAAAACAGAGAAATTCAAACTTTGAAACAGATATTACAGGGAAAATTTTATTATTAAACGTCGATGAGCCGTCGTTTCGACGATACCGAATATTTCATTCCTCCAATAAAATTTTATTCGGAGTCGGCGCAGAATGGCCATGTTTACTCGGTTTTCCCGCCAGTAGGGGCGCCACGATCGCTGCAGCCTCTCGGGCGTAGCTGTCAAAATTACGTTTACGAAAAAATCGCTGTTCTTTCACTTATTGGCGATAACCAATCGTTATAATCGAATTAACTGAACAATAATGATCAAGTTCAAATTGTAAAATTAGCAGATTCTGATTTCAAATCTCGTTTAGAACCTAACCTCTCTAGGTTCCGTGAGCATCAGTGGTTGTATATGGTGACAATAATTTTGAGTGTTATTGCGAAATGTCCCGGACAGTTCTTCTTATCTTTCTGTTTATTTTCGGCGTTTGTTATTGTAATCCTGATGCGAAACGCCTTTACGACGATCTTCTGAGTAACTACAATAGGTTGATACGGCCTGTTGATAAAAACAATAATACTGTGCTGGTGAAACTGGGGCTGCGGCTGTCACAACTGATTGATCTGGTAAGTACTTCGAAACAATATTATTCTATTTTTGAAACTTCGATTCTTTGAAACGTCAATTATTTCAAACTTCGTTTCTTTGAAACATCGAAGAGAAGCGTTCCTCTTCCCAAAGTTTGTGGTGTACGATTACGTTGACTCGTAAATTAATTGTGACATAGTAGCATGATGAATGAGGAAGTCGAGACCCTCAATGTCCGCCCTATAAATCTTTACCTATTTGTTGAATGTAGAGTGTATTCTTTTTTATTATTGTAGTGTCGTTTAGGTTTGTCCATCATTTTAGTTTTGAGTTAGAACAACAGGTATATGTGGTACCTAATACATAAAGAAACTATTTTTATGTAACTTTTGAATATAATAAGCACACACACCCACACACACATGGTAAAAATGACCATGATTGCACTTAGGAAATATATTGTGTTTTTTTTTTAATTATGATTAAAGGCTGTTAGGTTTTTTTTTTATTACAAGCAAAAGAAAACCCTTGAACAATGTTATGCTTGATTTTTTTTTATTGTGGTAATAAAAAAACTCTTAATTACCTGTAAATTAAGATTCTTTTTCAAATAATGTATGAGAAAACAAATCGACATTAAAAATGACAATTCTACAAAGTTGTTGGCTTACCTATGCTTACAGTAAATACATGTTTTTATGACAAACATCGTAATATATGGGTACACGACGGACCACTACGCTGGACTAATGAAAAGTTTATGGGGTGTGAGGGGTGAGCACAACATCCTGTGACCCCAAACACTGTTCTCACCTACATCTATATATATAAAAATCAATGCCACTTTTCGTTGTAATTCCATAACTCAAGAACGGCTGGACCGATTTGGCTGATTTTGGTCTTGAAATATTCGTGATAGTTCAGGGAAGGTTTAAACGGTGAGAACGAAAAAAAAAAAAATAGGCGAAACGAAGTTTGCCGGGACAGCTAGAACCGATTTAGCTGAAAATTGGCAGGGAGGTAGTTTAGAGCCAGAAGAGTGACATAGGATACATTTTTTTTTTTTTTAGAGTAGGGTAGAGTAGGGTAGAGTAGGGTAGAGTAGGGTAGAGTAGGGTAGAGTAGGGTAGAGTAGGGTAGAGTAGGGTAGAGTAGGGTAGAGTAGGGTAGAGTAGGGTAGAGTAGGGTAGAGTAGGGTAGAGTAGGGTAGAGTAGGGTAGAGTAGGGTAGAGTAGGGTAGAGTAGGGTAGAGTAGGGTAGAGTAGGGTAGAGTAGGGTAGAGTAGGGTAGAGTAGGGTAGAGTAGGGTAGAGTAGGGTAGAGTAGGGTAGAGTAGGGTAGAGTAGGGTAGAGTAGGGTAGAGTAGGGTAGAGTAGGGTAGAGTAGGGTAGAGTAGGGTAGAGTAGGGTAGAGTAGGGTAGAGTAGGGTAGAGTAGGGTAGAGTAGGGTAGAGTAGGGTAGAGTAGGGTAGAGTAGGGTAGAGTAGGGTAGAGTAGGGTAGAGTAGGGTAGAGTAGGGTAGAGTAGGGTAGAGTAGGGTAGAGTAGGGTAAAGTAGAATAATCTGTTGCCGGGAGCGAAGCCGCGGGCAAAAGCTAGTAATGTATACTTATACACTATGAGCTTGCTATCTATATTTAACTATTAACTTATTGAGAAGCAAATGACGAATATCATCATCATCATCAGCCTTTTTAATATTCCCACTGCTGTGACATAGGCCTCCTATCTAGGAGAAGGAATGAGTGTCATAATTCTTCGAATTTTTAGTTCTAAGAGGAGAAAACCGGCATGTGGTTTTCTCACGATGTTTTCTTCACCGTTTTGAGAGCAGTGGTGATGAATTAAATTACACAAAGTAATGCACCTGGGTTTGTACCCACGACTGGGTTTGAACTGGCGACCTACAACTGGTAAGTCGGGGCCGTTACCAATCGGCCACCACTGTTCTGACGAATATAGTATGCAGCTATGACAACTTAGTGACAAATCAATTAATAAATCATTACATAGTATAAAACAAAGTTGCTTAGATCCTATGTATGCTTAGATCTTTAAAAGTACGCAACGGATTTTGATGCGGTTTTTTTTTTTGATAGATACAGTGATTCAAGAGGAAGCTTTATAGATATAAAATATCAACTTTGCACCCGTGTGAAGCTGGGGCGGGTCGCTAGTAATTAATAAAAATATGCATACCCTGGGGTTCTCTGGAAGCCATAGGCAAAGGCCCTTTGGATACTTTTCATGAAACGTGGTATAATCTAACAGTAATACTTTTACGCAACATGTAAGGGCGCTTTCACATCAGCCGCAAAGTGCCGCGCGGCGGCAGCGTGGCTGTAGCGCGACTTCTTCTTCTTCTTTGTCGGTATCACTCTTGACAGAGTGGTCGTGGTCATCACTTCAGGTTTTAGTACACTCCTCTCTTATGGCCGTCTTCCTTGTGCATTCATGCAACTATGATGAGCCACTTACTGAAGCCTCTATTTGGATAAGTGACACTATGCGGAAAATTTGAAGATCCTAAGTGCACCCAACTAATAGATTTGCGAAGCAGTAATGCTAGCAAAGGAGGAAGCCGACCGCTTAAGGCAACGGCGCTCACGCCCGAGACGCCGCCGAGATTCCGATCCTGATTTCCGGCCATCATAGGCGCGGGCTTGTGGATGGCGAGCAATGGGTAGCTCGCCGTCCAATCGTCTGGTAATCGCCCGGACCAAGCCCAGTCGTCGACGGCGCGCATTGTTCCCGCGCGCCTCAAGGACTTGTCAGCAAACCGTAGGGACCCTGAAGAAGGGTCGAAGCCAACTGGGGCCATGGGTTCGCGTCTGAAAGGAAGGCTCTGACCCTGGTGTATATGGCAACGTTGGAATGGGGTAGGTTGTTTAGTCAGTAAGAGTCTGACACTTGTTTCCCGCTCCGCCCAAGGGCGGGACTCGTCATTGGATGATTTTTACCTACCTAAAAAAAAAAACCCAACTAATAGAACTTATTTAAAACAGACATTTTTGGGAGGCTTCAGCGTATTAAGAACTTTGCTTAGACTATAGCCCCTGTTTGCAAATTGTCTGACTTGCACTGGGAACGCCATTGTTATTGCGGTAAGTAGCCTCTTGAAGGAGTTACTGGAAAGACGTCTCGGCATTCTTACCTTCCACCTGACGCAGGCCCTCACCGGTCATGGTAAATTCAGGAGATTCTTGCACCAGATTCGTGCAAAAGAAACGGCCATACCACCATTGTGTGGACACGGTGGAGCGTACAGTGGAAGTGTGAGCGATCGGTGGCCAGCTATAGGCCCTGGGGCCCTAGACAAGTGGCAATCTCTCCGTGTCGAATCCATTTCTAAGTTCGATTTCGCCTTAACGATGTCGACCACAAAATGGTAGACAAAGTGACATCGACTAACATATCGATAAGTCGAAGTGTTGGTTCGATAAAATAATAACTTCTTGGCTATGATTATCGAATTAAAACGTCCAATTTGACGTATAAACAACTAATAACAATTAGCAAATCGAAAACGTTTGACCACGTGACTTTTCGAAGGCATATGTCAGTTCCATACATTTCGGAGTTTCGAATTTTGTTATCGTTAGTGAGAATGTGACTTTGTCTAAGCCCCCTGGTCCGGAGCGAGGAAGAACTGTAGGCATACTACTGCGATGCAGTTATGCTAGCGAAGGAAGCAACCACACGCAAGAAGGAATGGACTTCCTCAATTTATCGATTCATATTGTTTTATGTATTTATTTATTTACATACACATAATCTAATAATCGTACATGTTGTACGTGTGTTTCTTTGGGTGTTTGCGCAAGATAAAAATATTTCATTTCTTTTCTCTCGTTTCTTTTAAAGGGTCTCTATTAAGTTTTTAATTTCCAACAGGAGTTATAGCTTTACACTAATTAAATATTTATTGGTCTTGATGGACTTGTGTGTGAGAAGTGATATGAAAGAAAAGGGAGTTAGTGATAGTGTGACGGGTGACAGGACAGAGTGGAAGAAAAAAACATGTTGCGCCGACCCCAAGTAATATGGGATAAGGGTAGGATGATGATGATGGTCTTGATGGACTTGAAAGGGATAAAGTGAAACCTTTTTCTTATAATAGTATAAAGAAAGTGAAATAAATACTGTAGCATCTATTATGGCAAAAATATTTTGTAGAATACACGTGTAAGTCTCATTTATCCAGAAAAGTACGAATATAATAATATGTGGACATCGGCTATTTGAATAGAATCTAAATCCCGAGAATCGAACATTACGGACTTTATCACTGAACATATTTAGATACAAAGAATCAAAGCCTATTATGAATCATATGGCAACGTCATAGCTGTCCATTTTTTCAAAGAAATTCTCGACCAGTGGTTTCAGCACTAAACATGGCGTAACAATCTCTTCACACACAATCCGGTAAATCGCCACAAAATATCTTTCAAAGTATTCACACCTCCCACACAATTCTAAGAATTATATCACAAAAGAAACAAGATTTCGTTACTTACTTTGAAATGAAAAGAAGCCTTAGAACCTTCAATATTCCCTTCATATCGTGAAAAAATCTATTCATCCTTAAGTAGAAAATCGTGAAAATATCTATGGTGTATTGATTGCGGCAAGCAGCCTTACCTGCGGTTACCATGGCAACCGGAGGGTTCTACAGGTGTGGTGAGAACTGCCCCATAGGCCTAATCAAATATTTAGTAAATATCTTCAAATAATAATGTATGGGCTTGTAAACCTGCTTCTGTATAGACAACTTGTTATGTTAGGTTAATCTGGGTAGGGAAAACAGCGAGATATGTATTAATTAGTTAACTATTATAAGTGAGGTAACGGTGTTATACAATAAATTGTCAGGATGATAAGTTAGATTATAAATGATTTTTATTTTGTAAATAGATTTTTACAAACTCTTTTACGCGTAATTTTTTTTTGGCCATTGAAACTAGATGAGGCCGGTGTTTTATAGCTGACTACCCTGAGAAAAAACACCGAAACAAGCTCAAGGGGAACATGCATAGCGTAGATCAGCCTTATAACGTTCCCACTGCCAGGACTCAGGCCTCCTCTCTAGGAGAGGGCCATAATCCACCACGTGGATCTCAAGCTTTAATTTTTTTTCTTTTTTTTTTATTGTAGAATTCTATAAAGCTATAGTTTTTATAATATAGAGTTACTGGTAATTAGTTGCCGATATTTGAGCACGTGATTGTACTCATGATAGCAAACATAGAGCCAAACATTGTTACGAACATTTTCATGAGCACTGTAGGGCAACGAACTGTCCTTTTTTAGGATGCTCGATAGAATGCTCGCTAAAATGCTCGCATATTTTCTATGATGTATAACCCTCAAAGGCCTACTTAAACATTTGAAAAGGGATTAACCTCACAAACACCGGAATTTAAGAATCCAGTTTGTTCAGGATTTAACCGGTTCAATCCGGCTCAGATTGAAGAAAATGGTGTTAAATGCTGGCGATCTTTTGTGGGATTTGGACAGTGTTTGTTTGGCTTTACGTATCATTTAGTTTTTGTAGATAAGTCTAATAAATATTAATTTAGGTATGTAGAATTTTGAGAAGTTCTTCTTCTTCCTATATCCTATCTTCAAGTCTATCCTATCACCCGTAACACTGTTACTAACACCCGTATTCACAAACGTTACTATGCAGTCTCACAGTGCTCGCGAGCGCACAGGGCAAGGTTTGTGAACTACGCAACACAAACGAACCAATCACAGAGCCTCTATTCAACGCTCTGCGTTTGCTTAGTCAAGGGTCGTTTGAGTATTGTTTGTGAATACGGGTGTAAGTCTCTTCTCTTTCATATCACTACTTACACAATTTACGCAAAATACGCGCTTTAGACGTGGAGTGACTAATACCAGCCCGATATACTATACTACTCGCACAATTCAGTGTTTTGACAGAGCATCTTCGTATCCTCGGCGGGGGCAATCGGCAACAGCGATCTCTCACGATATCAAGCAATTGGTAGCTCGCCATCCGATCGTTGTATAAGACCGCGCGTACGAAGTATAGGAGTAGGTGTAAACTATCTTTAATATTGGTAATATCGTAAACGCTCAGCGGGTTCCTAACATATAACGATTCTATGTTAAATAGTTTCTAATTTTATAGCAGTGACTGCACTTTACGAGTGCGGTTGGTCTCAGAAAAATGGCCGAGTTCTTTTATTTAATGCAGTCATAAACTTTTGGCTATTTTTCACTACTGTACCTGAGGTTTTAGAGTAAAGATTACTATTACCATTATCAGTAACATTTTGGAAAAAGAAATAATATGAATTTTCTATACAAACCACAAGCTTGCTGCAGCCCATGGGACAATGTAAAAACGTAACTCGGGGCCCTGGAACGATGTCACACAAGGATAAGGAGTGGGTTTTTAGTCTGTAAAAGTCTGACACTTTCTCTCGCGTCAGCCAAGGGCGTGGAGATGTCATTGACTGATTTTCCTACCTAAAAAAGCCTGCTGTAGGAATAGTTAAAACTGTTATCGTGGCCTAGTCATGTACAAAGCAAATGATTTTTGCATTTGATTTTGGTCAGTAAGTTTTTTTTTCCAGCCCCATCTCGCTCTTAGGCAGAATGGGAGGGTGTGCCCAATTATTCGAACTAAAAACGTACTCCTATTTCTTCTTTATTTATTTATTGTTTATTTACAAATACTTCACGCTAAACAAAGGTACACAGGCGGACTTAACGCCTAACACTTTCTCTACCAATCATTCAAGAGTAGTAAAGAGCAATCATGACAGGTAAATAAAAAAATAAATAATTAAACCCTCCTTTTCCTTCGTTCCAGGGCCCCAAGGTTAATTTTCACATAGAAATCCAAACAAATTTTAACCGCTGATGTCTTCACAGCTTTTTAGATGAGGCAATTGAAAAAACCACTAATTTTGGCACTCATTTCATACAGTAATGCAAGCCAAAACGCACCCATTGTCTAGTTTTCAAGTGGAGTTCGCGAATATTTATTACTGTAATAAATTGTAGAAGTTCCAACCTGATCTTGAAGATTACACCGCCTTCTAAGTCTGTAGGGGTTGCTAGGTTTTTAATTGGTTACATTAGCTGGGTTCCCAACTTAAAGACTACTGATAGATTAATAGGTAAACTTTTGTGTAAAAAAGACTTGAATTTTCTCATTTAACGTGTCCCTAACTTAGCAAAGTATTTGGCTTGAACCTAACCTGGATAGATACTCCTTTTTCAAGATGCCGTGATCCAATGTAGTCCGTGAAGCTCGAAGTATTCACATATTTTTTGCAATATGCAGTGAACTGCATAACTCCATGAGACACTGAAGTGTCTTATAATAAGGTAAAATAAAATCATCTTCAGTCTTAATATTCCCACTATTAGGACCCAGGCCTCCTCTCTAGGAGAGGGTATGAGCCATAATAAGTGTGGATTTGTTCTCCTGGGACCGAGGGTTGATGCGAACGCCTTACACCGGGGCTCTGGGACTAAAGCAAGGAATGAACGGGGTAGGTTGTTTCGTCTGCTTAACAGATTTCTGCAAAAAAAACTAAAGCAAGTCACCTCAGTCTCTTCAGTAATCAATCTCAAAGTCCTTGCTAATAACCGTACAGAAAATTTCTCATACATCGTAATAAACGGGCAGTTTTTAATAAAGCTCTTCATAATCAATTTCCCCGCGACCACGTGTGTTCGCTAGTATTATGTCTGTTCGTTAGCAGGTCAAACATGGGTAGCAAGTTTAATTACCAACGTGTAATGAACGAGGGAGCTACAGCCTCCTGGCTTGGTTACCGAGGTTCTTTTTTTCTGTTCTGCCAGTGTATTAATAATAGAGTAGTAATACAGCAGTTTTCTAGAGGTTTTTTTTTTATGGTAGGTAAAAATCATCGAATGACGAATCCCACTCTTGGGCGGAGCGGGAAACAGTGTCAGACTCTTACTGACTAAAGAACCTACCCCGTACCTTCCTTGCCTTATTCCCAGAGCCCCGGTGTAACACTTTCGCATCAACCCTCAGCTCCGGGAGGCTTCGACCCTGTAGGGCCCCTACGGTTTGCTGACATCTCCATCTCATCGACGACTTTCTAGAGCTAGACTCCGATTTACGAGTTGTAGATCGCGGGTTTGCACCCAGCCAAGCCCTCCATTCAGCAGCATTCCAGTATTCCTTTGTTTTGATTCTAATACTTATGTAATTATGGACTATGTCTGAATTACATGAATTGAATTGAATTACTTTGTGTAACTTATTTCATCATTACTGCTTTCAAAATGATGAAGGATAAAAAACAATACTCTCATAATAAGAATAAGGAATTATAACTATTTAATTGAGATTGAAATGGAGAGAAAAAAAAAACAAAATTATGAAAAAGTTTGCGAAACACATATACTTAATCTATTACACATAGTGTTTAAAAAATAAATAAACCGTTTCGTGTGGCAACACTTTAGGAACACCCGTACCCGTATCCATAACAAATGTTCGATATTACTTTATTACATTTACAAAAAACTTTTTTTTTTTTTGAAAACGTAGAAACAACCTATAACAGGATAAAAGGAAAGGGCCGAACTATTACCGTTTAAATTACGTAGAAAGTTAGTGAACGGAGGAATTCCTGGGCTGGCCTTACAGTTACTTCGCTGTTGGAATGTTAACTTAGGGTACAAAGAGCTTGTCTCACGATGTATCGTGTATTTTCATTGTTTGAAAATGTGTCGTTTGTCTTTGTATGTATTTATCGCAATTACTTTCTAGGACTTGTCAGTAACCATAGAGACCCAGTAAAACCGAAGCCTTTTGGGGCTATGATCCAGCTTCTTATGCTTTGCCCAAGTGCGGGACATGTCATTAGATGATTTTTGCTCACTACAAAAAAAAAACGAGTAAAAACAGCCCCCGCCTTCGTGCCCGGACGACTCAGTGAGGCACACGGTAGAGATGTAGCCCGCTTGACCAGAACATCGCCGTATCCTCGTAGGAGTGACTGGTGGTGGTGATCTCTCTCGCCGGGCCTTAGTTGGCTCGGAGTGAAGAGAAGTGGCAGGCGGTCGCCTCCTTCTGCGAAGCAGTAATGCTAGCAAACGGAGAGAACGGCCGCATAAAGGCACGGCGCTCACGCCCTAAACTCCGTCGGGATTCCGATCCTCAAGGAATTGTCACGCACACTGTAGGGATCCTGCAGAAGGATCGAAGCCTATTGAGGTTTGCATCTAAAAGAAAGACCCAGCCCTGGTACAACAGCCAACGTATGAAGTTGTTTAGTCAGTAAGAGTCTGACAATATCTCAAGCTCCCAAAAACGGGAGTTGACATTGGAATGTTTTTTGCACACCACAAAAAAACCTACTACTTTTTTCTTATGAAATAGTCTTATTTTAGGCACGTCTTGAGAAGGTAATACTTCTAGCTTAGTTTACTAAGATTCAATTCTAAACTAAGGCGTAGTCTAGAATTGAATTTGGTTATTGAATTAATTGATTCACACAAATATTTGTAATTTAGGGGTTGAAACTAAAAGTATTGTTACAATCATTGGATTCTACCAAAACAGGTATAAACTTGTACTTCGAGTGCCTAAAATTATTATTACACAAACTAAAATTATTTAAACTTAAAATTTTCTATAGAGACCAAAAATCATCCAATGAGAACTCCCTCCTTTGGGTGGAACGGAAGACAGTGTCAGAGTTTTGTTAAATAAAAACTCACCTCGTTCCTTCTTTGCCTTAGTTGTAGGACCTTGGTGTAACACTTTCACATTTACTCATGGCAAAAAGGGGCTTCGACCCTGCTGGGCCCCTATAGTCTGCTGGGCCCCTACAGCCTGCTCGGCTCCTATAGCTTACTGGCCCCGTACAGATCATTGTTTATACTGGAGCAATACTTTGCCTAGTCAACAAATCTGCATCATTGCAAAACATTATTATTTTGAGACAGCATTCTATTATATTATAATTTTTGGCAAAGTAACGGTGATAGTTGAAATAGTTTAACCTTTCGAAAATCATAATTAGTGACATAATATAAAGATAATAGGTGTGCGAACGCGGGCACTTTTGGCTCAAGGGTTTAGTCCTATGTCCCTGTCCTATCAATACATAGTAAGTAAAGTCGCTTACCACTGCTATATGCTTAGATCTTTAAAAGTACGCAACGGATTTTGATGCGGTTTTTTTTTTAATAGATAGAGTGATTCAAGAGGCAGGTTTATGTAATATCAGTACCCGTGCGAAGCTGGGGCGAGTCGCTAGTATTATACAAAGCATCCACCAGAAACTTTACAAAATGGAAATTGAAAAGAAAGTCGAATAAATAAAACTGAGGTATTCAATACCAGAACTGACAGCAAAAAAGTACATGTATCTAAATAAATCCTTTCCAATCCGGAACTACAAACAACGAACTGGTGCAGAAAACATTTTATTTGCGCATAACCTAGTCGCTAACGACTTCAGTTGTAAAAGGTCCTTAATTGAAATAAAATTGACGTACACAGCCGGAGCGGTGGACTCTTAATTGCGATGCAGTCGGCTACGTAAGCTGTTCTCGATCGGTCTGCCTGGTCCTCGGCTTCCCTCGGCTCTCCTCGACACCTCTCGGGTCTTCTCGGCTCGTGGCCGGTTTGAACCGGTTTTATGTCGTTTTTATGACTCAGCCATTCAGAGCCGGAGTTTGCGTGCCTGAAATGTTTTCGAAATTGGTTTGATCTCCTCGTTCGGAGTATTTTTGGTTTTCATGAAAGTTTAATACGTGCGAGAATGTTGTGTACTGGATGAAATAACGTGGATAAACGCTGCTAGGAATGTTGGGGTTTTAAAAGTAGCGAATAAACTGAACACGGTAGTACTTGTTTATTCTGTGTTCAGGCATTCTTTCTAGTTTTATATTTCTAGTTTTGTTTTTCGAGAGAATGGTAAAGTAGGCGTGCTAAATAAAAAAGTAACAAAAAGAAAATAACTAGCCTTGGCACGGCAATGGTGGTACATAAATAATTCATGGCACAAACAATGCAAAAAAAAAACATTATAAAATTTTTGTCCTCAAAAATTTTAAGTCCAAAAAACATGAACGAACATTCGACACCGCGCTTAATAAAAACTGATACTAATAAGCACTCACCATCCACAACTTGATATCGTTGCTTACGTCACAGCTATCGTATTTTCGTCGTCGCAATACAAAACAGACGAAATTGCTGACAATACAAAAGTCGTGTTCAATTTTCTGTAAGCGAAACACGTTTTACAGAAATGACGACAGTAAAACGTTAAACGACGTCTAGATGTCGCGTTGTAAAATACCTAGTTACAGACAAATCACCTCGGAGACTTACCGTCCGTTCACACTGATGCCGATTGATCTGATGCCGTTGACTGATGACAAACTCACACGAGATGCAATAAGAATATTGTAAATACTCTTTATTTTTTTACACTAATATTGTAAACACGTAAAGTAATTTTAGTTTATAGTTTGTTCTTAGGAAGTACTTTCGTGGAGTTCTTTCACAAGTAGGAAGATACATGATTTCTTAGTCTTGTTGGCGCCACCCTGTATATGATATCATCATCATCCCCTTGCCCGGCTCCTGTTATTTGCGATCGGTGCATCACGTTGTTTTTCTCATTCTGTTCTATCATGACTATCTTTCACGCTATTACCAACTCCTACATATCCACAATTTGCTCACAAACTCAACACAATTTTTGACGCCATTTACTTAAATGTATACTAAAAACTATTTAATAAAGTGAGTTTAATATTTTCTCTTCGCATGACTATGCGTTCCCTTTCAACCTTTCAATTACTGGCACTACTTTACAATGTACCTCTAAAGTACTTATTTCTTTAGCTATCCATTTCCATCACACAACATTCTGATCTCCGCTACATGCAATATTAAACACAATCATCAATTTGATTTTACGTCAAAATATTTTGACGCTTAGCAAATGCGCGATTGCATACGGATCATAGCTGCAGCTGTAGTGTCTCTCTGCAGAGTACAGATTTACTTCCCAGCTTTCCATGTCTCTCTTGAGGTAGGAATCCGATTATTTTCACTATCTCCCATTTTTAGGACTCTATTCGTAACTATTTTGACAACTTAATTACTTTTCCAACAGAATATCACAAACCATAACTTTTTCAAGTTTTCTATCTTGTCTTATTCATTTCTATCATAATCTAATTAAGATTGCAGAGAAGTTCCGTACTCATATATGAAAATATTTCATTAACGTCCTAATTGTCATTACCACAGCATCACCTAGCAAGATTATATATACCATCATTACTATCCACAACATTCTTGAAACTACTTTTATCACATCAATTTCAAATAAGATTTTTCGCTAAAAGCAACACTACCCTCGATACTTTAATGTTCCCCAAGTAAAGTAACTTCCAAAGTGATCAAAATAACTAGTTCAAAGATTTTTTCTTCGCCAGTGTCCTCTGGCTGCCTGCCAGGGTGCTTAGCTTAAAGGCAAAGCTCATTAGTGACTGCAGAAACAGTTTCTTCTACCATCCATATTATATGGTTAGGTTCTGATTTTTTAACGACTTTCTTTACATTGGGTCTAATCTATACATATAATAAAATCGTAGAGAAGTCAAAACTGTACATTGAATATTTTTTTAAAAGAATACTTGGGGCGTGATCTACACTCGATACCGAAGCCAAAAATATAGTTTTTAGAATTTTTGTCTGTTTATCTGTTTGTCTGTTTGTCTGTATGTATGTCCGAACTAAACTCAAACAGTACTGCATGGATTTACTTCAAATTTTGCATGAATATAACTAAGAGGCCGAGTCGTGCAATGGGCTGCATATTATCACGCTATCACCTAGGGGGGAGGAGCAGTGACTCTTTATTTTTCCTACGCATTCTGTGACAGCGTGTAAGCTAACGACTCATAATTAAATGTTGTTTTTGAGTAAGCCATGCTATTATCTAGCTTTACACAATAAAAACTACGTCATTTAAGTAACTTAGGCAGAGAAACATAGTTTAAAGAATGTAAAAGACAACTTTGAAGCAGCGCCATCTATGAGAATACATAAAAAACAGATCAAGTTACTTTTTAACACTTTTTAGAAATGCATAATTTAAGTTTCATCACGTTAGGAGGTAAGTAGTTAGTTATTCTTGTAATTCATAGATGGCAAATTACATTTACTCCATAAAAGTTGTGTGGTACATTTCGTTTTGACAAATTCAAGTTCCAACAAAACCTTCAAAATATTGAGCAGAGTAAAGTTGAGGAAGACAACTTAAAAAAAAAAAATCGATGTTAAATATTACAAAAAAGTTCATTGATGATGATAATTTCTTCGTCAATTTCATGTTGTTAGTGCAAAATAAACATGGATTGTTAACGCTTTTGTTCGGTATTTGTCTGTGTGATTATTTCTTGGAAATTAATATATTTTCATGTCTGTTTGTTTCATATGTATATGCCTTAATTACAAACTTAAATGTGATGTAAAACTAGCTGGATTTATTTTTACTCGCTCACAGCCATTTATTTTATGCTAAAACAAAGTCAAAAAGTCATAATAATTTTTGACCTTATAAAAATATTTCCTTTTTCCTAACTAGATGGTGTAGGCGTCGAATTAGATCTCGCTATGGTTTCGTTCACAAAAGTTGATGTTATGGGTAACGATGTCGACGCCGCAACCTATGGAACCTACGGGGGTTACCTGCGTTGTCTGTTAGTTATTGTGTGCTTTATACATTTATACATTTTGTTCAATGAAGTAATATTTATGTGTAAATAATATTTATCTATCTACACTAATATTATAAAGAGGAAAACTTTGTTTGTTTGGTTGTAATGAATAGGCTCAAAAACTACTGAACCATATTTAAAAATTCTTTCACCATTCGAATGCTACATTATCTACAAGTAACATTGGCTAAATTTTATTTTGGAAAAAAATAGTGCTCCGTAAGAAAATTGGGTTTTTCGAACACGACGTGTTTTTTTTCTATGGTATGTGAAAATCATCGAATGACGAAACCCGCTCTTGAGCGGAGCGGGAGACCAGTGTCAGACTCTTAAAAACCTACTTCTGTCTTCTGTCTTACTGACTAAAAAACCTACCCCGTACCTTCCTTGCCTTATTCCCCAGAGCCGCAGTAACAGTTTCACACAAACCGGCAGCTCCAGAAGGCTTCTTGAGGCGCGCGGGACCGGTGCACGCCGTTGACGACTTGGACTCGGTCTGGACAGTAACCAGACGACCGGACGGCGAGCTACCCATTGCTCACCGTCCGTGAGCCTCGAACACAAGGTGTAAAAAATCAACCAGACAAGTTACTTATTTTGCGTACACCACCTAAACTATAAAAGATAGAACCATACAATAACCTAATTAATTGTAGATCTTAAAAATATCTACAAAGAAGTCCGCGACACACTATACTTATCTATGTCGAGTGAGGCGCAACAAACTTTTTGTTTTTTAAATCTTGAATTTTTTTTGACTACATTTAAACGCATTTGTTTTACTCATGCTACGTATCCTTATCAATAAAAAATATTTCATTACTAAGTATAGTTTATGAAGATAATATTTGGTCTTTGATTGATTAAAATTAGACCTTTGGTTTTGAAGTTATGGCGAAATTAAAATATTTCTGCTACACGGCCCGTTACGAAGTCCCTACGGAGCGGTCGTGCGCGAAGTATAATAATTTTGGTGCGATTTTTTTTTAGATTTCGTTCTTAAAAATACACCTATGCAAAAGTTCTTCTCAGAGCTAATCAACAGTTCTTTTCAGGGCTAACCAATATTACTTTTCAAGGGTAACCAACAGTTCTTTTCAGGGCTAACCAACAGTTTTTTTCAGGGCTAAACAACAGTTCTTTTCAGAGCTAGAATATTACCATTTCACGCTATTAACATTTTTTTAAACGTTTGAAAATGCCTGTTCATGAAGACTTTCTAAACATAGTTCTCAAGCACGGGCAGCAAAAATACGTCGTATGGGAGATTCTTCACCTGAACGTTCACAACGACTTTGAACAAAGTCAGAGAAACTCTCAGGTACGCGTACGAGAATCGAGTGTCGTTCGCAACGCCTTGCACGACGAAATCTGAGAACCTCTGAGTTACGTGCACGAGAGTCGAGGCTGGAGCGTTCCCAACGTCTTCTTGAACAAAATGTAAGGACCTCTCAGTTGCGCGAAAGAGAGTCGTGCGTGTCGAGCGTTTGCAGCGACTTAGAGCTCAGGCAGAGAGACAGCAGTTATCCACAAATAGAGTCCACAATCGAATTTTAGCCGTTTGCTACTCTTCCTCGCTCTGGATCATGGCCTCTGCCAAAGCCCACCGCGAGAGAGGTGGACAGGAGGTGCTTTCAGAATCTCTCGATAGAGTGTTATCCAGCTTAGAGAGAATTCATTCGCTGTGTGTACGGGAACATCAGTCGTTTACCGCACCAGCAGAATCCTTTGGTGTGTGGGCGGGCCATTTTAACGTCCAAAAATGATCAGGCTGCAGCAATTAACGAATGCATTCTCTCGGAGATTGGGGGGAAAGCTGAAAGTCGGAGTCCCGATTATGCATCTGCGGAACCTATCTCCTCCAAAGTTGTAAAACAAGACCCGTCTTAAAGTCATCTCGCTGCACAGACACACCATTGAGGCAAAAATTCTTACTGGTTGTGGCGTCGGCGAGGTGGTATTTGTACCTCATAACTTCCCGTTCCAGTTGCTAAATGTTTGCTTCGCGATGACCATCAATAAGTCACAGGGCCAGACACTGAGTCACAGCGGGTTTCAACTTCAGGACGAGTTGCGTCACAAGTCCTGACTCTCTTTACTCCTGGCAGCATAATTATCATCATAATGTGGTGGCGGAGTGGTAAAGGCTCTGACTTACAAGTTGTAGGTCTGGGGTTCAAACCCAGCCAGGCGCATTGCTTTGTATAATTTATTTCATAATCACTGCTCTTAAAACGGTGAAGGAAAACATCATGAGGAAACTGTGACTGTGAATGTCTTAGAACCAAAAATTCGAAGACATGTGTACCTAATCCACCAATCCGCACTGGGCCCGCCGGATTATGACCCATTCCCTCTCCTAGAAAGGTCTGTGTCCCAGCAGCGGGAACTTTATAAGGCTGATGCAATGCTATTTTAAATGTTGTGTACTTATAAAGCTGTAGCGACACTGCCATCTTAGGTATTTTTGGTGCTATAGAGCCTTCACACAGACAACGTCGCGGGCAGCAGCTAGTTATGATAATATTTATAGTGATTGGTACTAGCTGTTACTTGTATGCTTTTGGTTTTCTCTCTTATTTTTTTGTTTAGTGAACAGCAAATCGAGCTCGCATTTCAAAAATTAAGTTCTTGACCTAACTAATTATACCATTTTGGGGCGTGGAAAAAGCTATAATAGTCCATTTATCTAATTCCAATGCTGTAACAATTTTTTTTTATTACCATCATCGTCATTTAAGCTTTCATCAATATTTGTTCAAAGCTAAAGGAAAATTTCTCTTTGGACCGTTACTTCAGATTCCAATTGCTTTGAAAGATTTTCTAGAACCAATGCATCGAAGCTCAATTATCTCTAATGCACGGTAGATACCTCGTACATAAAACTCAAAAGCAAATCGTACATTACATTCCCTTTTGAAAACATACAACCAATGCTGTTAGGAGCATTATTGCATTTTGTGCGATTTTAGAAATCGCGTAATAAATCGGTACAGCTTCTAGCTCCGTTATTTCCCAAGGGGTGGCCTCAGTAGCCAAAACTTCTTCAAAAGATGAAGTTACATTTTTAGTCTTTTCTACAAAGATGTTTATTTTAAAAAGAAACATTGGACCTACATGAAACCGGATCTTGTCTTGCATAAGCTTAAAGATCCTTAATATTCTCACAACTAGGACTTGGGTCTTCTCTCTCGGTGTGATTTGATGGATGTCACAGCTCTTCAAAATTTTGGTTCAATTAGGGTTTCATTATAATGTTTGCTTTTACCATTTATGAGAACATAGGTGTTAAAATCCACACACAGGAATTTTGTATCATTATCATTCTCTTCTTTTTCGGAGTTTTCGAATATCTGTCTTCTTTTGTAAATCTTGGATGTGTAAACCTTTAACTTTCGTATCATATAAACCAACATCCCCATCTTTACCATCCTCGGATTCAAATACAACACCAATAGCTTAAATCAAAATCATTCCTCCAAGGATTGCAATACAGTTAGATAACACCTTGAATTTAGAATATGTGATAGCTCACAATTACCAGACGTGTCTATGATCGTTGATAGTAGCGATAGTAGCTTCGCTGCCGGTGATTAGAGGTGAAATGTTAATTACCGGTGCGGTAACAAGCTAACGGCTGATGCATACATACAGTACAGAGGTACGTTTCCTTTAATTAAGTCTTAGACCTCGTGTTGGTCTGTCCTTGTGTTGTCGTTACAGGCTTTGTGTTTATAGGTTTAAATGGCTTTTGTTTTATTTTCTTTGTTTTTTGAAAATTTTTATTTTTCGCCTTTGACTAAGAAAGTACTACTGTATATATGTTTGTCATCGATAAGGCTGTACTTACTTATTATGTGTCCTAATTTTATTGAACGCTGGCTAAAAAAAAACCAATATTTTTATTTTATTATTACTTTTGGAAAAAAATTTAAAACTTAATTCTGTACTACACCCAAAACTTTTGTTTGTACTTCACGTACAAAGATGAGATTTTGATACCTAGTATTCATCATCATCATCATTTTAGCTGAAAGACATCTACATATGGGACATAGGCTTCCCCCAACATACATAGTTACACAGCAATATACATTGATAAATACAAACTTATACTAAGGTTATGTCAATTATGAAAGGTTCTCAGAGACATCTTGAGAAGGGATGTCACGCAGAGAGTGTTGACGTGAGTACCAGTTTTATAATCTTCTAGTCTTGTTTAGTCGCGATAATTAATTCCTTTACAGTTAAGCAACACAGACCTGCACACAAATTAAAGTTAATTCCTCTTGTTTTGTCATTATTTTATTTTCATACTCATCATAGAACAAAAACATTACATTTACAACACACTGGCTAACTCATCTACACTAATATAATAAAGAGGTATTTTTGTTTGTAGGAGGTAATCTCTGGAACTACTGGTCCGATTGGTGAAATTTTAGCAATAATAGAAAGCTGCTTTACACCTGAGTGACATAGGCTATATTTTATGTACGCGGACGAAGCCGCTGACAAAAGCTATTAAGTGATAAATACCTACAATAAAATTACACAAATGTTATCAAACTTTCCTCTATACTCAACACTGATATTCTTTAAACAAGAACCCTATTTCATTAGCATAAGGTTCATTATTGTTTACCAGATTTGAGGGGAAGATTAACAGCCACTTGCATTAAGTCTTGTCCATTCTACTTCATGCATGATTCCATGCATGATCTGTGTGTCATCTCCTTAGTTTGGAATGCTGTGGAATATTCATTGAGCAATTTAACTGGTGGAGACGTTGTGTGAGGATTGGCGTGGTGTAATGAGCAGTATTCGGGTTACAGTCTGGCTTATGAAATGCTTGATTGAGTTTTAGACAAGAATTGGTTGAGGAACTTTTGTGTATTGGTTGAATAACTTTTGCGTATTGGTTGAGCAACTTTTGCATATTGCTTGAATAAATAAAAATACAAAAGTGATTGGATGATGAATACGGAACAGTCAAATATTTACATGTTTTTACATATACATTTCCATGATTATAAAAACTACTATGTTACAAAATACAAAATGAAACCAATCTATATATATAAAAATAATTAGCTGTTCGTTAGTCTCGCTAAAACTCGGGATCGGCTGGACCGATTTGGCTGATTTTGGTCTTGAAATATTCGTGATAGTTCAGGGAAGGTTTAAAAGGTGAGAACGAAAAAAAAAAAAATAGGCGAAACGAAGTTTGCCGGGACAGCTAGAACCGATTTAGCTGAAAATTGGCAGGGAGGTAGTTTAGAGCCAGGAGAATGAAATAGGATACATTTTTTTTTTTTTTTTTTAGAGTAGGGTAGAGTAGGGTAGAGTAGGGTAGAGTAGGGTAGAGTAGGGTAGAGTAGGGTAGAGTAGGGTAGAGTAGGGTAGAGTAGGGTAGAGTAGGGTAGAGTAGGGTAGAGTAGGGTAGAGTAGGGTAGAGTAGGGTAGAGTAGGGTAGAGTAGGGTAGAGTAGGGTAGAGTAGGGTAGAGTAGGGTAGAGTAGGGTAGAGTAGGGTAGAGTAGGGTAGAGTAGGGTAGAGTAGGGTAGAGTAGGGTAGAGTAGGGTAGAGTAGGGTAGAGTAGGGTAGAGTAGGGTAGAGTAGGGTAGAGTAGGGTAGAGTAGGGTAGAGTAGGGTAGAGTAGGGTAGAGTAGGGTAGAGTAGGGTAGAGTAGGGTAGAGTAGGGTAGAGTAGGGTAGAGTAGGGTAGAGTAGGGTAGAGTAGGGTAGAGTAGGGTAGAGTAGGGTAGAGTAGGGTAGAGTAGGGTAGAGTAGGGTAGAGTAGGGTAGAGTAGGGTAGAGTAGGGTAGAGTAGGGTAGAGTAGGGTAGAGTAGGGTAGAGTAGGGTAGAGTAGGGTAGAGTAGGGTAGAGTAGGGTAGAGTAGGGTAGAGTAGGGTAGAGTAGGGTAGAGTAGGGTAGAGTAGGGTAGAGTAGGGTAGAGTAGGGTAGAGTAGGGTAGAGTAGGGTAGAGTAGGGTAGAGTAGGGTAGAGTAGGGTAGAGTAGAATAATCTGTTGCCGGGAGCAAAGCCGCGGGCAAAAGCTAGTAAGAAATAATTTTGAAAAATGATTAACGTAGTTTTGTAATGATTTTTCAGATAACTTTTGAGATACATAAAAAAATTAACAAATACATTTACGCTTTTTTTTGTTCAGTGTTTATGTTTATGCGTTAAATCATACTACTTAAACATTATTCAAATGAAGTCTTTCCCGGCTCCTGCACTCTTCAAAGCGGTCTCTAACATTCATGAAAACGCACATTGTATCAAAAGTTGGGTAGGAATTTAATGTTGTTGATTTTTTGTCTAATGTTTTTCTTCATTCTCTTTACAGAGAGACATTGACCTTACACCTCCGCATTGTTTTCTGTAGAGTTACTAGAGAGTGAGGTATATAACAATACTCCATCAACTGTATCCCAATTCCTAGTTAATCTGAAAATATCACAGTCAAAAATAAGCCCTTTTTATAATATGCCAATTTTATTATTAAATTTTATATCTGGTGTGTAGATAACCCTTACAAATAGACCTAAACTAGTACACACATTTTATTTCTATTTTTTATTTGTAATCGGTAAATTTTTAAAATTGATTTAGACTCAATTATAGTTAAGGTACTCCATGTACTTAGAATAGGTAGTTACCATTAAGCTCTAGCTAGTTAATTCTACATACGTGTGCGATGTGTCACTTAAGCCAAATATTGCGGTGTTAAGATGTCCATTTCAGGTAATTCCGTTTAGTACCTCTATGGTCTAGATAATTAGAATTAAGTTAGTTACTTTGGTCATTATTGTTTTAAATAGTAATTACATGTCATTAGTATCATAAACGCTAGAGAACCAAGGTTAAGAATTGACAAACTTAAGTGGCAGAGGGCAGAGTATATTGCCCGTAGAACAGATGGCCGGAAGGTTCTAGAGTATCAACCACGTACCGCAAGAGTGTAGGGTTCGAAGGCCTCCCATAAGGTGGACCGATGGATGTGAGGCGCACAGGACCGGTCGCAGCTTGACGCTTGGGGAAGGCCTGTGTCCAGTGAAAGTAGTTTGGCAGAAATTATGAATATCACATAGGTACCATCTTTTACCTATATAATAATAGGTAAACATTTTTTTTCTAGCCCATACTGTCCCGATGCTGGGCAAAGGCCTCCCTTCATTATTTCTAGTGTTTTCGGTTTTGGGTCATTAACATTCATTCAAGAAAACATCGTGAAGAAATACGAATTTTTTAAGACATGGGATATCCACAATCCCTCTCTGAGCCTGAATTGTCTCTTCTTGAGAGAAGGCCCAAGTTCTAGCAGAGAGACTATTATAAGGACTGTCATATTATATTATCATATCATATTATATGCTGTTATGACAATTATAAACACAATTTCAAATAAGCTTATCCTCACTTTTATTCAGCCCTCATTATATCAAAGGCCATTTCACTTCCAAGACACTAAGGTGTCTTCTCACAAATCTTACCTTCCCTCATTCCTTAAGCCTTAACATCGGGTCCCTTACTAGAATAACATTCATAACGATTACCTAAAGCAGGATATGTGCACAGGGCTTTACCAAGCCTCCCCGAGATTTAGATCTTGAAATATTGGCTAAATTCGGTCTAAGGGACTTTGGGAGAAGTGTGAATTTCCAGAAATTTCCTCGCCTATTATGAGCAAGATCGTGTTATTGTGTAAACGATGCTGAAGAAATATTGAAGATTTTATGATGAATATCGGGTATTCATTGAGTTGGGTTTTTATGGTAGGTTCTTCAATCACAATTGATGACCAATCCTCAATCCCGCCCTTAGGCGGGGCGGGAAACAGTGTCAGACTCTTACTGACTATTTTTCCATCTATACTAGGGCTAGAGCCTACCTTTCAGACACGAACCCTTGGTCCCAGTTGGCTTCGACCCTACTGCAAGGTCCCTGCGTCATTGAGTTGGGTTGTAAGTAGCCAGTGATAATCATTTTTGTAGATGAATAAAAAGTTATATGTGTAATCAGGCAAAACGCACAGGACCGGTCTTTGGGCCGGCGCTTGGGGGATGCCTATGTCCAGCAGTGGACGTCTTTCGACTGAAATGATGAATCAGGCGTACATGCCCTATTCGGTAAAGTTAACCCCACTTGCAAAACCAAGACCTGTTTTTTTTTTAAACATGTTGTTTATTTGAGCCGAACTGGTTAGTTTATATCTAAGTATTACGGTTTTTTTTAAGTGGTACATCGTTCTATGACATCCCCACCTTTGGGTGGGCGCATCAGACTTTTAAACCCGCTCTGAACTAATTTTATAATTTAACCGTACATGCAAGAATTTTTTAACTTAGTTTACATATTTATTATCCTGTGCGTATTATCTTTCAAATTAAAATACAGAAAAATAAAAATTTCTTCACGCAATCCAAAATTACCCCCGGGTACAGCACCATCTCTTGGGAAATTGGGTTACTAATTTATACATGGACTACTGGGTTCAGTTAAATTGTGAGAAATTTGTGTAGAACGGGAAACTACGGAACCCTACACTGAGCGTAGCCCGACACGCTCTTGGCCGATTTTTATTTTTAAATATGATTAGGTATTGAAATGCCATTCTTCTTGGCTCTGGCACTCTCCAAGATGATTAAATTCTAATCCATATTTCGTCATAAATACTTGAAACATTATCACAAACTACAACAATGATTCATTACATGAATAATAGTATTAATTTTGAATTTCCTTAACCATCTTATCGTTATTTCCTCTGGCAACATCGCGGTCGCGTCCAATCGTGTCCATGCTGATTGCCATAGACTATACAGTCTCTGTCTAGTAATTTGTATAGACGAGTTGCATGATTATGCTGCAGATGCATCGTGGTGTTACCACTTTATAAAAATGTATTTCCTCCTAATTTTTACGGTTGCATATCTAAATAAAGAAATATATTCGTTATAAATAGTTTTACGCTCTTTCTTTCTGTTTGAAGATTTGTAAGTAAGTTTTCCTAAAAATTAATTAGCAATAGGTATTCATTGAAGATTTCATTATTCTTAATTTAAAAAGTTTTATATTATATCGAAACCAAAATTAGATTAACATTGAACTCTTAGTTGTTCTAATTTGAGCTACACGAATACTGACAAATACTTGCACAACTAGACAGGTCTACTTAGAACTGTATGGTATTTTTCTTCAAAAGACCATCTCAGACTCCAATCTGCATGGTTATCACATGATTTGACCATTAGGTACATGTTTGTTTATGGACTTTAAAAGAGACCCCTGAGATTGTTTCGGTGTTTCTTGTCAGGGTAATCAGCTAAGAAATTCTCATGCTCATCTAGTTTAAATTGACGAAAAAAAATGACGTATAAAAGTGTTTTTATAAACCTATTTACAAAGCAAATATCATTTATCATTTACAAACTAGGCGTGTTTTTTCTAACGGGCTGGTCATCAGATTTCAGTTAATATCAACCTCTAACCAATTGATAGTCAGGCACACACACTTCTTGAATCTAAAACACAGCATTACAAAACACCCCCTGACCTGCAGCAGTGTCCACAAATTACAGTTTGTGGTATTGACACGTTCGATTAGTTTGCCTTTAGCTAGCCGTCAACTTTGGCTGCTCAGGATAAAGCAGAACGGGCACCGTATGTAAATGTAGTTAAGTTTTGTGTTTATTTCAAATTCAATCTTGATTAATATTACAAGGAGTTATAAACACACAAAGTATTGATTTCAAAATCACAAAAAAAGATGAAACTTTTCTGACTCTAGTGTACACTAGAAACTAAGCTATGTCTAGAAAACAATAATGTGCTAACTGCAAAATATTGTTTTTTATTTATATTTTAATGCCAAATTAATTAAAATGCTCTTTTCATACATTTGACATTAAATATTAAATTATAAAAAAATTTAGTTACGAGTAGCATATTGGTCTTCTAGACCATCGATATTTTAAACATCAGTGTCAATGTACCTTTTGTCGACACAGACCCAGTTAATCCAATACTCCAAAAAACCAACCCAATTTCGAAACAGTGTCAAACTTTAATGACATTCACCCACAAACGGCCGTACAAAAAATTCTAACCCCAACAAAATAGCCTGTATCACATAGCCATGAATCAGGGGCTAAACGGTGCAAAGTTGGTATTCCAATGTAGCACGGTTGGCTATTCACTTTGATGGCCGCCCGTTGGCGGAGGGCCAACTTACGACAATCGATTTACATAACTTGTACAAAGGATCAAAAATCTATTTATACTGTTTCATTTAGTTTTTTCGTGGCTACATTGTGTTTATGGGCGCCTGGTGCATTTTCGCGTGGTAATTGTGTTTTATGGAAGGTTAACGTAGGTAATAAAGTTAGCACAACTAGACAATATAAAACATTTAATCCTATGGCTCACCTTTTTAACTAAGGCCTGCTTGGCTAGAATGAAAACTAGGCGAGTAACTATTCTGATGAATGTTTCACTTATTCCAAAATTATATAAGTTTTGACAGAGTTATCACCTAGTGACTCCCTTTTATATATAGGTATTTTAATGTGTCACCTCACACATAAAAATACCCTAGAAATTGGAGTAACTAACCTTGCAGTTAATATAATATAATATATAATAATAATAACGTATTCGACAACCATCACACAACGCCGTCTAGTCTCAAGCTAAGCAGAGCTTGTGTTATGAGTACTAGACAACTGATAAACATATAATTATAAATATATTTCTAAATAAATACATATTATAGATAAATGACACCTAGATACAGAACAAATGATCATGTTCATCACACAAACATTTGTCATGGGTGGGAATCGAACCCACGACCACCAACATAGCAGTCACTAACTACTAGGCTGACAGGTCAATCAGTTGTTTATACTTACCCTACCAGCCTCCCGGAGTCTAGAGGGAAGTGGGAAACTGTTACCTCGACTCCAGGAATAGGGCAAGGAAGGTACGGGGTAGGTTTTTTAGTCAGTAAGAGTCTGACACTAGTCTCCCGCTCCACCCAAGAGCGGGTTTCGTCATTGGATGATTTTCACCTACCATAAAAAAAAAAAAAAAAAAAAACCCTACCAACTAAAAATGCTTGCACATTATTTAGTGAAATACTACAAATTGGAGGTGTTCTCGGGTTTTGTTTCTTCGTTATAATTTAGATTAATAAAATAATCTTGAAAGAAATCAATATTAATATAGGAAAAAAAAAATCTTTTATTTACAGCTGAGTATAGTATGTGTTTACAATCGTTCGTTCGACATAGAAAGTACTATTTATTATTTAAAACCGATTTTCGAAATAAATGTTAATAAATCTGGAAGTATACTCATCCTTTGAATAAAAAAAAGATAAATAGGATAAATTCAGCAGCAATAATCTAAGCGTGACACTTTTTTGTCACTGTTCACAGCAAAGTCTATCTGCGGCTCCGGACATTTAAAAGCTAAGAGATTTCCCACTTTAAAAAAATGTACATAGCTTGCACAAATGTACATCCTTGCAGGCCGCATCTTAAGAATCTCCTTAAATCCCCTCTCTACTCCACTGATTTTTAATTTCTTCTCCTTCAATGCACATGCAGTATGGTTGTGGAATTCACTACCGCCTGACGTCAGAGGCTGCTATACTCTTGCAAATTTTAAGCGTAGACTGAAAGAACGGAAAGAACACTATCTTTCTTTTCTGCCTTAGTTGTATACTTGTGTGTAATATTTTATTATATTATATAGTATGTATTTTTGTGGTATTTATTTTACTGTGTGTATGTATATATTTATAATAGCATAATATATATATGTGTATATTTTATACTATTTAATTATAAATATCACACATACGACGTCTACATCTCTATTTTTCTAACTCTTCTTCCGCAGGTATGCTGTAAGAGATTTCTTTAGAAATAAGTCATCATCATAAGTCATCACCTCTGTACCTATTTTTCTGTTACCTTGTTCTTTTCTTTTATTCTTATATGATACTTAACTGATACTCCTTCATCTACCCCTTCATACTATCAAGTTCATCATCATCATCATCAGCCTTTCAATGTTCCCACTGCTGGGACACAGGCCTCCTCTCTAGGAGAGGGAATGGGCCATAATCCACCACGCGGGCCCAGTGCGGATTGGTGGATGTCACATGTCTTCGAATTTTTGGTTCTAGGATATGTCGGTTTCCTCACGATATTTTCCTTCACCGTTTTTGAGAGCAGTGGTAATGAAATAAATTACACAAAGTAATGCGCCTGGCCGGGTTCGAACCCGCGACCTACCACTTGTAAGTCAGGGCCGTTACCACTCGGCCACCACTGCTCTCACTATCAAGTTACATGTACATAAATACAGTATTAAGTTCAAAACTTCATATTATAAATGCTGTTCTCCTTGTTACAGAACCTCAAAGACCAGATTCTAACAACTAACGTTTGGTTGGAGCACGTGAGTAACTTTGTATTAAATTATTTAGATGCATGCAAATTCTTGACCGACTGCAGGCGCCACGCTGCGAACCTAACGAAGCGACATAATTTGGGAGAGCCTATGTTCAGTAATGGCATAGCTGTAGTGGATATGTCACTGTAAAAGCTTTAACTAAGGCACATCTTAGGTTTTACCAATAAATTTTCAGATTTACTGACATAAGTCGGTACTACAAAAAATTTACAAAATAGTATGGTATGGTATATCGGGCTGATGTCTGCAACTCCACGACTAAAGCGCGTATTTTGCATACGGGTGGGATAAATGGGTCATTCGATCCACCCCAGTTCCTCAAAATAGTAATAAATTATTCAGGCTTATATCATGAGACACTGGTAGATGTCGTAAGTTTTACCAGATTGTTTGGTAAATATTGGTGTTTATATGTGTGAAAAATGATATGAAAGTAGACAGTAGTTACGACATAACGAAAGGTAAAAAAAGACATGTTGAGACCCCAAGCAAAATGGGAGAAGAGTAGAAATAAATTAGTACACTAATGATATGAATATTTACACTATTATTCATCCCTGGACCAGCTAACTGTGGATGAACTAATTAATTTTCTATCTTTAGGAATGGGAAGATCACAAATTCAAATGGGACCCTCTGGAGTATGGAGGAGTGAAGGAGTTATATGTGCCATCCGAACACATCTGGTTGCCTGATATAGTTCTTTACAACAAGTAAGTACGCTCTTTATTTAATCATATCAATTATAAGTGCGAACAAGCGTTCTAATAGGACCTAAGAATGAAACCCTTATTGAAGATAGAGATTATTAAACTGCAAAATTTTCGAAAAGTGTCATTAAAACCCTCCAAGGTACCTAAATTGAAAGATCATAGTCTGATATTTCCTTTCGCTACTTTCAGAGCAGCAGCAGTTATTTGATGATCTGCAATCCCAAACAAAAATATTACTGATACAGACAACAGACAGCATATAAGCGTACAAAATTGAGTATATCAAACAGCTAGGACATACTAAACTGTGGCCCCAAACACTACTAGACTCAATTTAAATTCCACTCAAAATATAAAACAACAATCATCAAACTACTCTAGGTACCAGCATTACAGAACTCATAGGAGCTTGAACTACACTACAAGCGACATCCGATACGCCTCGTACAAATACGTTTAGCAAATTAATTTCGCAGTGCCGAACTTGCACGGCTAACATTCGGACATTAGGCTGCACCAAATTGCATTGTTGTACTACAGAACTTGTGTGTAGACGCCATAATTGTGAAGCTTTATGTCTGTACTGGCTGATTAAAATATTTAGCTTTGTTGTAATTTTGAGTTATGTGCGAGTTATTAATTGTAAGAGAATTTTCGGACGTGTTAATTTTTTAATTGGATGGAGGGAGTCCCAAGAGTTTGTATGGTCTTCTGGCTGTCTATCAGTCAAGAAAGGGAACGCGTGGAGGTGTCGAGTTGAAATTAAAACCATATACTCAGGTCCTTTGAAGCTGTGAAAAAATCGAACTTGTAAGGTAACGTAAATAAAAAAAAATACAGCCGTTTATGACGCAAAAAACCTACATTTCGGCACTCTCAAAGGAATTAATGTTTGCGGGTATTTCTGTTGACCTAGAGTCCTTAAATTTGGCGCTTGGCACTTGGCCTTAAAAAACAAAGATCGAAATCAACGGAAACAGAAATCTAAAATCTAAAAATTTTTGATAACGTCATGAAAAATAATGTGTGTTTACTTTCGCACTTATTGATCTTCAAGTAATTGAGCTCCTTAGTAGTAGTAAGTTGAGCTACACGAACACTGACAAATGCCTGCACTGATTGAACAGGTTGTTTTCAAACGATAATTCTATCGTTACATGTTTTCAATAAAGACTTTGAAAGAAACTTCAACCTCCGTGTTTGTTTGGCCGTTTCTTCTCAGGGTAGTCAGTTGGAAACACCACTTGTAATTGACGTGTAAGAGTGACTTTCAAAAACTTTTACCTCTTTTTGCAACAATCGTCGTTATTTCATTCACAACATTACTTAGCTGGATTAATTTACTCGATTACTGGTCAAAATATTAACCCCTAAAAAACCAAAATTAAATGCGTACAACCCGCAAAGCTCCGCTTTGCTATGGTTTGCGTTGAATATTCATTGCATCTTCGTCTACCCACAAAACATTTGAACAGTCTTAACGCAACAAAAAGCGAAGACCAGGACCCCATAAAATCACCGAAGCAAACCTCTCAAATCGGGGAAACGCCGAGATTTAACGAGTCAGTTGTTATGGACAGTACATTCCCATCCCATGATGCATGGTGTTCCGTCGCCTCGGTACCAGGAGGCTATAAATCATACGGTTCATGTGTTCCACTTAGATACAGGGATCTTGATAGCTTCTGCTAGCGTTTGTTTTGCGATGGCTGTGCCAAAAGTGTAATCGTGGAAGGGTGAACTGGCGTCGGCGTCGCTCGGTTTTGAAATTATTTGCAGTCTGGAGTTATGGTTTGTTACTAGTATTTTTTTATATATAATAATTTGATTCAATGTAAAGGGGAATTAAAAAAAAAAAGAAAATATGGCAGTGATAATTATTAAGATGAAGGCAAATACTGATATAGGTATACAAGGAAAAAAAATATTCATAAAGACAAATATGGGTCCAGTGGTTAGAGTACTTTATGGTTAAAACTTTATTAACTTTAGGATTATTAATATTAAAAAACATTAAAAATATACTTAACCTACTGCCATATCAGCAATTGCAACCAGTGATTGTTGCGAATTGAAAACTTTTTCATTTCTGCAGTTGAAAAAAAGAACTATGTAAATAACCCCAAATAAATTAAGACGATTTGTGGATTATTTAGTTACCCATTATACATATTATCAAATGATCAACCAACCAAAGCCGTTTGCAGTTGCCTAGGTCAAATAGAACATCCGACTGGTCGGAAGATCTTCCCTTCTCTATGTAGATGCGTAGGATTAAACTATATATATTCTATACTACCAAATACCAGTTACAAACTTGACCCGTCCCAACTACCAGGCTCACATAACCGACAAAGACCATCGACATTTACAAACAATTCAACAACCGGCCACAACGAAAACATCCCATGAAAGTAAACAAAAAGTTTGCTCACAAGTCGCGACTCCTTACAAAGTAGGCAATGTATCCTTAACCTAATTGATTGCACGAAATATCGACAAGAAAGCGATCGCGAATGATACATCATGGCGTGTCAAAACAGGCCGGCAAACGATTAATCATGGCTGGCGAATGAGACGCGCACGTGTGACTAATCTTACGCTGTGTCGACCCTGTGAAAGCGGCTTAAGTGTTGAGAGACTAGAGGAAACAGATGCTGTAGATAAGACAATGGATCTTGGAGTATTGACGTTAAGTCTTTTCAGGATATTTGATCAGAATTGAGCCTTTGGAAATGTAACATGAGTGAGGTTGTGTTGTGTCTATGTTGATTAAATTCTCCTTACTTATTACAAATTTGTTTTTTGTCTCCTGTCGTGTCCGTTTGACAGTCACCAACTTCTTGCCCCTGTTTAAAGTTATTAGAAGTCGGCGCAAAATGCTTTTTTTATTTTCTTCCATTCTGTCCAGCCTCCCTAGCCAACTTACAATCGATTCGTTTCTATTATCTTAAATCAACGCCACGGGTAAGGCACGCGTCCGATTTCTTTGTTCTGACGTCATCTTAACCGTCACTCACATGGTCAAAACAAAGTTAATCGGAGGCGTGGCTTACTCGAAGCATTTGACGCAAGAGAATAGAAACGAAACGATTATAACTTGGCTACTGAGGCTGTTGTATTATAGTATATTCTGTTTTCACCATATAGACAGATTGATTCATGAGAAAGCGTTAAATGTAAAATACATTCACATTATTTAATGAAAAGTCATCAATATGAATATTTGTAACACGCGTGTGTCAAATAAATAACGAATTCGAAATTATATTTTGTTGAATATAATTTGAAGGGTCCACTTTTAAATACCGTAAAGCATTTTTAATAGAAGCTTTTTATAGATACTAACTGACTAGATTTACTGACTAGACTACATAGTTTGTGTTAGGCCTTTTTTTCTTTGTTTTCGGGGGGAAACCTTCAAAAGCCCGGACTTTTAGAGAAAAGAACAGGGAGTGTTCAGGCTTCACTTAATCCACCCCGGCGATCTCCATCAACACATGAAAGAGGCCCCGTGTCCTCTTAAAAGTCCACCACGAAACTCCCTCTGTACAACGCCTCTTACTTAGGGCACATCACTGAAGAGACTGTGTGGCGTCTCCTCTGAGCCTCATAGTGTACGGCAGCACGTGATCACTGTGCCGCCGTCTTTTCTTGAAGTCACTCAGCAGGCAAACAGATTCCTTACTCTGAGAGCCCATGACCTTGGAGTCCCACCTAGTCATAACACCACGTAGGCGAGTGTGTTATGGAGCCGAGGGCTGCAATGACAAACTTCCTGCACTTGTATAAAAAATAATATTCTTCCTTGATATTAAAGTCGATTGATTTTCATAAACAACACAGCAATTTGAGGAGTGACGAGTGACGGGATAGAATGGAAGAAAAAAACATGTTGCACCGACCGCAAATAAAACAGAACAAGGGCAGGAAGGTGATGACGAATTTGAAGCATAATTTTTGATAGCTTCCAAACCCCGCTTATCTTCTGTCCCTTGCACCTTGATCTTCTTCGGACCGTACCGTCCCTTCACGTATCAGCTGCCTTTGGATAGGTTTATGGTAGCTGTCATAAATTGGGCAACGCACTACACTGGACTATAATGTGCCATAATATATGAATATGCGGACGTTGCAGTGTGTATGGATGGGTGCTTTGTTTACTTGTGGGAAGACTCGCTTCTTGGTTATGTATTCCTAGTAGCTCATGAAAGGAAACAATAATTTCTAGAAGATTTCTTTTGGATTTAATCAACTGATTTGAGACGGTGCTCGAGAAAAATATCTGAAAGGATTTGAAGGTGACCTTTGTCCAGCATTGGTGACCAGCAGGGGTAACAAAAACGAAAAAAAAATCTCTCTAAATAAATAAAAATAAAATTAAGCAATGTATCCATCTAAACTTTATGTTTTAGATGGATACATTGCTTGTGGTACTTTGCAACAATAGGCTGTGTGCTTATGTTTTCCTAGTAGCATACGAAAAGCAAGACGCTTTATTAGAAGTTGAGTTTTGATCTAATTTGTTACTTATACTAATATTCTTAGGCATTGATTGATCGTTTGCCCTGTTCCAAGCTAATCACCATGAATTTAAGTAATTGTTTACCTAAAATTTTATATTTCTACCATAAAATAGATTTTAAAGAGGCCTTAGTTTTGCTCTGAAAAGATACTTTTCAGTTCACTTACTCATACTCACCTCTACACTTGCCTACGGCTCGTGCGTATTCCACCTCGGTCGTAATGACAAACTTTCTGCATTTGTTTCAAAATAGTTAAGCTTATGTTTTTTTGAGATGGGAAACGTCCAATGACTTCTCTCACTCTGGGTTTTTCGGGAGAGCGTGTCAGACTTTTACTGGCTTAAACTACACGTGTAATTCAGTTGCCTTTTGCGTTCCACGAGTTTCCTTTCCAGAAAATAGATACGAGAAATTGTATACCTATGTATAGGTTAAAGTATATTATATATTAATAGGATACAAATCCTTTTCCTTATACAAAATTTCCTTAACGACGAGAGACGAATATTTAGCATATAATATTGCTGCTTATACCGCCGAGAAACTTGAATACGAAATGCTGTTAACTCGAAAGTCAATCGCGCGACTCGTCTAGACGTACAACTATTTACATATAGCTGCTTTTCATATCAGCACATTGGTACCTTTTGATTTGTTTTATACAGTGTCAATATACTTTTATTTTAAATAAAGGTTTAAAATGAGTAAGGTAAAGAATACCGTGTTTAAAAACAAGTAATTGTAATTACTTGAGTAAAAGTAACTACCGAAACGGTTTGTATTTTATAGTTAAGAAAAATTGAAGTTTTTAATGGAGATCTATAACCTAAAGTAATGACTTAATAAAATACTATGTGTTAGACTATTCTGTTCAGGATATTTGATATCAATATGGCCTTTTTTAGGGTTCCGTAGTTAACAAGGAACCCTTATAATTTCGCCAAGTCTGTCTGTCTGTCCGTCCGCGGATATTCTCAGCAACCGTTAGCACTAGAAAGCTGAAATATAGGAATTATATGTATATCAACTACGCCGACAAAGTGCAAAAACAAAACGTGGTAAAAGATGTTTTATTAGGGTACCACCCCTACACGTGAAGTTGGAAGTGATTTCTACCATAACGTGTGATATATTGTTGGATAGGTATTCAAAAATGATTAAGGGTCCCATAAAATATTTTTTGATAATGTAAATATTTTCGGAAATATTCGCTCCAAAAGTAAAAAAGAAGGCGTCCCCCCGCTAATTTTTGAACCATAAGTTTAGAAAATATGAAAAAATCTCAAAAGTTGAACTTTAAATAGACTTTCTAGGAAAATTATTTTGAACTTAATAGGATGAATAGTTTTTGAAAAATGAGTATGAGTTTTCAGGCGCTAAAATTCTTAATAACTCCAAACTCGTCAAGATCCGACGGCTACTGTAATTACACCATTAATTCACCTTCTATCTTCTGTTCTCCTAGTGCTGACGGCGAATACGTAGTAACAACGATGACAAAAGCAGTCCTGCATCACACCGGCAAGGTGCTGTGGACTCCTCCAGCTATCTTCAAGTCTTCCTGTGAGATCGACGTAAGATACTTCCCGTTTGACCAGCAGACCTGCTTCTTGAAGTTCGGCTCTTGGAGTTATGATGGTGATCAGGTAAGAGACCTTCGTATATAAGATCCAAAAGACATTATGTTGAATTGATTACTAGGAACAATCCAAAAAAATATGTTTTTGAAATATTCCTTTCTCTTTTTGTTTTTCGAAATTCAAAAAAATATTTTTTTTTTTCAAGCTATAACTTCTATAAATAAAATACCTCTTGAAATTTCTCATTACCTGGTGAGGGTGCTTATGACGACACATGCGTAGGTCTTTGTCCAATGGATGCCTTTCGGTTGAAATGCATCCATTGCAGTGTACTGCAATGGATGCATTTCAACCGAAAGGCATCCATCTACAGATCTACAGATCTCTATGGAGAAAAACGTGCAAGAAACTCCGTGAACACTCTCTTTAAATTATTTTAAGTTCTATAATTCTTGTTCAGCTCTCCACTGCCAGCTAAGCCACTGGCAGCTAAGAGTTGAGCAGTCTATTTGAATAAGTAAAGCATACTTTCAAAGAGTTGTGTTTAAAATTTGAGAAAGTTATATCCATTAAAAAACCATAATTTTCTGTAACTAGAAAATAAATTTAAGCGCCCAATTGTAAATCATCCTCGCAATATAAAGCAATTAGTTAAATGGGATTTCTTATTCATGACGGATCAAAGAAATTTTATGGAGATTCCATTTAATTTGTTCCGAAAAGGGAATTCTAATGCATTAATAATATTTGTTTATTGAATTATATAACTGTGTTGTAAAAACAAATTTTAAAATACTGGCAGTATTTTTTGTTTTTTATTCTCATCAGTCAGGCTATATTTTTGATGATCTTTTTAATGAGTGCCAAGCCAACCGGACTTGTCAACAGTACCTATGAGAATAATTATAAATAATTTCATAAATAACTCCATGCTTTTTTCTTTGGAACACAGTATTATGGCTTTGACTCTGATGGTCACCGCTCCAAAAATATTGGTCCCCATTTACCATCTGTTCTGCGAGCAATGTGCCCTGCCCACTGCTATTTAAGTTTTGCGATTCTTCGAACTACTTCGGTAACCTTGGTTCTCATATCTTGGTTCTCCTCTCTCGCTATCTTCATAATTTATTACTTTGGTACAACTACATTGCAAGTATCTCCACAGATTGACTTGAAGCACATCAATCAGAAGAAAGGTGACATGGTGGATGTGGGCATCGACCTTCGGGAGTACTATCCGTCAGTAGAGTGGGACATTCTCGGAGTACCAGCGGAGAGGCATGAGAGGTACTACCCATGCTGTCAGGAGCCGTATCCTGGTAAGTTGGAAACTGTATCGACTGATTGTCAACCGCCACCATCTCTGTTTAGACAATTTTACATCATCATCATCATTAGCCTTTTAATGTTCCCACTGCAGGGACACAGGCCTCCTCTCTCTAGGAGAGGGAATGGGCCATAATCCACCACGCGGGCCCAGTGCGGAATGGTGAGTGTCACATGTCTTCGAATTTTTGGTTCTAGGACATGCCGGTTTCCTCACGATGTTTTCCTTCACCGTTTTGAGAGCAGTGGTGATGAAATAAATTACACAAAGTAATGCGCCTGGCTGGGTTTGAACCCGCGACCTACGACTCGTACCTAAGTCAGGGCCGTTACCACTCGGCCACCACTGCTCCCAATTTTACATGGTGTAATTTATTTATAATATGTATTTAGAAATATGAGTATGTTTATCAGTTGTCTAGTACCACAAGCTCTGCTTAGCTTGGGACTAGACGACGTCATGTGATAAGTGTAGGTAGGTGAAGAAAATACTGTTTACGTAATGAATACACGGCTTTATTTTTAATACCGTAGACGATCGATCCGGTATCTACTTGAATTACTATTGATTGGTAAAGATAAAATTAAAAAATAAAGTCTTTTTTTTTAAACTCGTCGTACAAAATTAATTTGTTAAAGAAAACATCAGTTAAACGAGTCTGATGACCTGTACGTATTTAATACGCAACGACCGACATCGTACCTATACTTTATTGTCTCGCTCAGTGTATTAATAAAAGAAAAGACATTAGATTACTCAATTTTCGAAATCATACAATATTAATCTACAAAATAATCTCATAAAACGTTCCAAGTATACTCAAGAAATAAACGTCACTACTGCCTTAGCAAAGTTCTTAGAACTACAAAGATTTACAAAAATATTCTAAAACAAAAACTCCAGAAGGATTTCACACAACGGCGCTTCGATATAATTCTAATCAAAGTTTAGAACTAAGCAAATTACTTGTTCCCAAGTTTCATTGGATAATATGCTTACAAACTCGCAAATATGGGTTACGAACTCCAGTAAAGTGTTATTTCTCCTATGAATATAAACTTTTTGAGAAAATATAACAAATATTTGTATTAAATCTTGTAGAGTTAATCTTAAATCGTTAATCTTTTTTGGCAGACGATATTCTGTATGGCGTGAACAACATAATTTAAAATGTTTATTATTTCAATCAATGGATAACATGTGTTGATAGTGTCTTGTATTATGAATACGAAAAGATCAAAGGTGTTTTTTTTTCCACAATTATCACACAACGTCGTCTAGTTTCAAGCTAAGCAGAACTTGTGTTATGCGTACTAGACAACTGATAAGCTTACATACATATTATAGATAAATTACTTCCAGACACAGAACAAATGATCATCTGTGCTTGTGCTCATCACATAAATATTTGTCCTGGGAGGAAACCCACGACCTCTGGTATGATAGCAGTTTGGGCTACTAACCAAAAGACCAACATGCCAGTCAAATTACAACAAGAAATGGTGGTATTACAGAAAATATACAAATTTGGCTCTAATCAGAAATTTCTGGACATAGGTAACACATAATCCGCTTCTCTCTTGATGTTAGACCACCAGGCCAATGGCGGGTATCCTCTACCTTTCTTTAAATCTGGATATTATTTCTACATGGTCTTTCATCTTTGCTATACCTAATATATGCCCATGCCTTCTGAGGCATCAGAAGGGACACACACACACACACACATTTTGACTTTGTTTTCTTCCCACGGCTTTCTGATTGTTCATCACTGTAGATGTTGGTTTATAGAAGTTTCCTTAATAAGAATAGTTTTTTTTATTTATTTAATCGCATTTTGTTACATAAAAAAGTCTTAATATAACATCTGCCAAACTGCATAGCAGTTTGTCGGATCATAGTGTCTCATGGCAACATGTTGGTTCATAGAAGTATAGAAGTTGCATTAATTGAGCATAGCGTCTTGTGGCACAGCATACTTTTTGAAATGATGCATCTGCATCCGATGGTAAGAAGTGATGCAACAAGCTGTGATGTTGATCGTGAATCGCACTAGTTTTTAGCCTTGAAGACACCTAAATTATAATCTAACTGGACGACTGCTCAATCCTTCAATGTACGAGGCGTAAACGAACAAGAATCTAAGAAAAACATAAAAGCAATAACAACGAAGATATCCTTATCAGCCCCAATCAAGATCTTGGCATCGCAACCCACAAAATCTTGACTAAAACCGCCATCTTTACAGACAATCCTTTTATTTCCCAGAGATGTGGCACTCCGCTAATCTGGGAACATTGTAAATTACTGTAGAACGACGAAAACTCTTATCTATGCAAAATTAGTGAGTTTTACTGCCGCCACGTCGCCTCGAACAGGTTAAACGGTTGTTTCAGTAATGTCTCTGGAGCAGGCCTTGAATGCAGATCAGCTTGATGTTTCTAATTTATCATGTTAAGTGGTATCGTTGTGGACTTATTGTGGTTTGGGTGGAGGCAGATTGATAGTGTACCAGAGATTAAACTTCAAAATAGTAGTCCGTTATGGGCATTATCAGCGCGATTGGGAGTGCCAAACATTTTCTGACTAAGGCCTCGGTAGCTCCTTCGAGCAATCTTGCAGTCTGGAAAGCGTGAAAATGCCCAAGGAATATGAACATATTCAGCGGTGACGAATTCTCGTGCCGGACTCTGATACAGACACGATGCGGAGAGCGGAGGAATGGGTGGTGATTGCTTTCTTCTATGAAACTAGGTAATGCTAGTAAAAGAGACAACCGCATGCGTGATGGAACGGACATGATGGACTTGACTTCCAACCCCCGCAGATGTGGGCTTGCAGACTATAAGCAATAAGTAACTCGCCGTCCAGCCGACTAGTATTCAGATCGAGCCCAAGTCATCGTCAGTGCGTAGTGTTCCAGGCGCGTCTCAAGGAGATGTCAATATGACCGTTGTGGCCCAGCAGGGTTGAAATCATGGGTTCTCTTCTGAAAGGAAAACTTAAAAACGCTAGGTAAAAAAAGAAACAAGAGTGGATTTTAGTCAGTAAAAATCTGACATGTCATACTCCGATCTTTTAGCAGGAGAAGTCAAAAATCAAAGATCGGGTTTCGGAATAGAGTATTTTACTGAGTTCAGAACGTCTCAAACCCAATATCTCAAACAATTTTAGCTAAAGTTAGAAATACTGAGCTTGAAATACTTATAACAGAAATCGTAGGTTAGCAATATTTCCTTTTGGTCGAGACGCAATTTCTCGCGATATTTATTGCACTAAAAAAAGGAGAGTTAAAACCACGTTAAAACGACCGTACACGTGTTTTGTTACATTATTCTACATTCTTTCGTTTCATCATTGAACTAAAAATAGTAATCAACCGGGGGTTGTCCTTGGATGCACTTGCGTAGCGCGTACAAAGATAATCGCTAGTTAGCACCACATTCTTTTAAAAGCGTCTAAAAGGGCCTCTGCGAATTAGTTTCGATTCCTCGTACGCCTTCCAAAGGTCCAGGATCACAGGGTCCTGTGAAAACTAAATGCATAAAACACTATTCCAATGACACTATTCAAATGATTATCTAAGCATACTCATACCCATACAACAACGACATTTCATGTCGAAATATATAAAATCACTCTGGGCCCGTGTGGTGTAATACGACCAATTCCCTCTCCTAGAGAATCCCAGTCCCAGCCGTTAAGACATTTATTGGGCTGACGTTATGCTATAAGATACTTAACATTTAGTGTTTGAGATTTCGTCCTTGATAGGTGATTAGGATGATTTACATAAGTTTTTTGTGAGAGATTGGTATCGTTAACGTTAACCTCAATTAAACTCCTATAAAACCATTTACACTATAAGTTAAGCAAGATTCATTAAAAACCCCTCAAGTAAAAAAATCAACGCAGATACAAAGGAACTTGAACGTACAAAGGGCTTACGAGAGCCACTTGATGCTTATAGAAACCGGTCTCCATGCACTTACAGTCGATTGTTAGAGAATCAACCAGTTTACCCAACCACGGGCCACTTACGTGAACAAAATACACTGACACTCAACAGGAAAGTTTTCTTCAGGAAATGTTTTTATTCTTTGCTCTAAAGGAAATAAACTTTGATGAAATTTCTTTATGACTTTTTTTATGAAAGATTTTATCAGTAACTTTGTTGGGGGTATTTAAATGTTTAGCTTAAAAGATGTCTGCTTCCTGGTAGATATGGATTGTGAGCAGTTGAACTGTACGTATGTACATATTACTTAAAAACTTCTGGAAACTTCTGGAATCCAATTATGGGTTAAACTTGCCTGTGTACATTGCCTGATCCCCTAGCCAAGTTACAATTGTTTCTTTTTGCGTGAAAAGCGGCCAATAAACTGGCATTGCCACGTTGGAAATTGTAAAAGTTACCGCACTTTTTCCTAGTAGCTTTAAGGGTCCAAACACAAGACTGCGTTACAGCGTCTTACTGTAACGAGCTCACAATCATCATCGCAAAATTTGTGAATTGATTCGCATCGCACGTTATATAAGTAGTCACCCGAATGCGAAATTATTTGGCAAAGTCACAACTTTGCCATATAAAGTCGCATTGTAGTTTTCTACAATGCGTTATCGTATCGCATCGCAATTTTACATGAGAGCCCCAAACAAATAATCAATAACGAAAAACATAAACAGTCAAAGATAACAACACAAAACCCTGCACACGCTACCCATACCAGCTCCCAACATAATCACACCCATCGGTTTAACAGACAGATGTCCAAAAATTACAAAGACCAGCTTATACCCAAAGAGTCCCGACATATTTTTCTTCGCTCACTTACGCAGTCCTCATACATCTCGGCGATTTAACAGCCCATATTCTGTGGGTCCAGTTTCATTGTTATTCCCGTGTCACAGACTCATCTGTCGCATGACGACACGGCTGTCCTTACACGGCATACGTAATTTCGCTTGCGAAGCTCGCCATTTAACAACCGGCCTGTACCTATATTTCACGTTTAGATAAACACATTTGGAAGTTCATAATGACACCCCTTTCATTTCAGCTTAACAGCTCTCGGGAGATTTTCAACCTTTTTTCGTTGATACATTTTCACAGTCCACACCTTTCGAGGTTTGTTTGATTAATTTTTTTATTATGAGCTCAAATGGTTTTAATTTTGAGGAGTAATGGTTATGATCAAGTTTTAACGGATAGCTATTAATAAGCTGGAGGGGTTTTAAAATTTGATTTCGATACGATCGTGTTGTTTCTGTGTTGTTTTTAACGACGCTGATCCAGTTGTTCTATTTTTGACTGACTTTGAAATCGTAGGAGAACATTCTACGATTTTAGAAGTCGGTTAGTCGATTGATTTTTTTTTTGTACTTATTTTGTTCAGTTATAATTATAATAATAATCTTCGCAAATGTGATTTCGAAATCATCTTCAGGACTCGGTGGTCCAATTTAATGTGGTAAAGATTTGGATAAATTACTTCAGACATACAGCATTCAACTCTTTCATAAGTGATAGCAAATCTTTCAAGATTATTACAATCGCATTTACTTATTTAAACTATTATATTTCTAACATATTAAGTTTCTAAGAGTAAAATTGTAAAATTCATACTAGTATAATCATATTTCGCTTCTAAATCCATTTTACTGATGTTATTTATTTCGGGATTTGGAGTAAAAGTTATTTTATTAATATATTTATTTAAAAAATAGCTGATATCGATTCAAGTCCAGATTTTTCAAGTGGATTTAATGAGAATTATTTGGAAGTGCACTTTAATTTTCACGATTTATCCACAAAAAAGAAATCATAATTTATTTATATATTTATTCACGAAATACACAGCTCTTTTACTAATTTTATTTAATGATAAACTAATGTAAAATACAATTATGGATTTACAATTTATTATCCAAACATTTATGCATCAGAATCAGAATAAAACCTAGAAGTTTTATTGTATTTGTTTCTGATGCATAAATGCTAATAGATGGTAGTCTGTCTAAGCATATCTAGTCTAGGCTAACAGCCTTCATAACACAGTTAAAAAACAAACAAACAACAAAGTCAAAAAGCTTAAAATAAACAAGAGAACATCGCCAAAAACAATCTAGAATTACAATCGTAATCATAGAATTATGACCCAGCAATTTGGAACTTAATTGTAACATCTTCAATGACTAGTTAAATCTACGCAATTTGCCCGGAGTAGTCTGTAATTACTCCCGGCTCCTCCGAGGACTTACTGCCGTCAAATTAGAAATCCCCTTTCGATTCTTTGATGATAATTGTTGGTGTTTTACTGGGAAACTGGTGTATATAAAGCTAGAGAGTTTAAGATAAAAGGTTTTCGGAATTTCTCTGTATGTATTTCCTTGTTGTAATTAATTCGGAATATCTATAGTTGAGTTTTTCTTAGGTGGGAAATCGTTTAATTATTTCTTTGGCTCTATGGCGAAGTTCTTAGGCTGGGTCAGAGACTTTTCAGAGAGACTTTTACTGGCTAAAATTCTTTTTTGTAGTGGTTAAAAATCATACAATGACTACAGTCATGACATGACATGACAGGCTTGTCAGCCTAGTAGTTAGTGACCCTGACTGCTATGACGGAGGTCGTGGGTGCAATTCCCACTCGGGACTAATGATTGTTGATGAGCATGATCATTTGTTCTGTGTTTGGGTATTATTTATCTATAATATGTATGTATTGGAATGTATTATTATGTTTATCAGTTGTCTAGTACTCATAACACAAGCTCTGCTTAGCTTGAGACTAGACGACTTGTGTGATAGTTGTCTACTACTACTATATACCTATTAACTACTACAACTCCCTCCCTTGGGTTGAACACGAGATAGTGTTTGACTCTTACTGACTAAACATCCCATCCCGTTCCTGCGTTGCCGTTACCAGGGCCGAGTCTTCCTTTCAGATGCGAATCCTTGATTATAAAATATAGATCGTTATTTTTTGTAGGGTATTTATACAAGAATGCAAATAAGATTTTCATAGACCAAATATAAAAAGGGAAAATGAGCAAATCTCCTTTAATCACAATGCGAACGCCGGCGTTCGCGTTGGGGCCTGAAAGGAGGGATGAAAGGAAGAAATTAGATGAGCGGACACCGGTGTCTTCTCGGGGCTTAAAGAACTCATACAAACCATTTTCCTCTAAGACAAAGAATAATAAAGAACAAAATATACTCAGCGGTAAAACTCAGTAAAACTTTATCATTTAATACCGTTTAATCTATTAAGCGTAGCATTAAAGATAAATCCGAGATCCTGTAAAACTTGGAGAACAAACAAATCGGTCAGCTGTAACAGTTTATCTTTCTGTATCTTTACTGTACTTTACTGTATCTTTTCTGTAACACTGGATAGTCTTAGAGAAAACCTCTTTCAGTACAGCAACCAACCGTAACGTGTACAGTCTAGACAATAAGATTCTTCACAAAGAATGAAATTAAATCCTTTGTCCGTTACTATGTCTTCTGGACTTTACAAATAGATGTTTTTATTGAGAGATTTGTTCTTGGAAATCTTGAGGTTTAGCTTTTTAATTTGTTTTTGGGTACACCGTACGTGATTTTTGGTTATCTGCGTCTTTATATTTGTAATGATAATTGGTTTGTCCTTTTGTTTTTGTTTATAAAAGGATATAATTATTATATATATAAAACTGACTACTGAAACCACTGGGACTACGAGTGTAACTTTTTTAAAATTTATTTTACTATTTATGTACACGCATTCATAGAATTCATAGAAAAAGAACATTATAATAAAAAAGAATCTACAAAGCTACTGCTTATTTCAAAAAGAAATTTATTCCAGCAGACCTGCGAAAGGAGAAATAGGAAGATTGGTTGGTTTGGTTGGTGAAATTGGTAATTTCGTCATTAAAGTGCTCACAAAGGGACAGGATTTTCAAAAATTCAATTATAATGAAAGGAAACCAGGTCAAAAGTATATCTATAATCAAGTTATTAGTCGTCTACCTTAACAAAGCTTGTAAACGAAACGAGTTAAAAAATAAAAATGATCATATCACTTACTTGACAGAAAGCAACATGAATTTGTTTAGAATTCTTTCCTCATAACTCGTCAATAACAGCCAAATAGATATTAAGACACCATCAACTTGAAATATGTTAGAATAAGAACTGTTTACTTCGAAATATTGCGACTCTTGACCGTTACACAATAATCTTATTAGAATTTAAGACAAAATAATGTGTATAGATTCCAGTTTGTCACTTTTATAGCTAAAGAAACGATGCCTTATTTCCTTCGATTCTTTATTCGCAATCTATCAATGATTGAATACATTTCTTTCCAAACATGCTCTCCTAGTCACAAAATATTTTTCGATGGGAATAATGTTAACTGTCTTGACCGGAAAACATTCATTTTTTGTGGTCTATAAATTTTGGATCGTCTGATTGTAAAACCTTTCATTCAATATACACTTATATAAAAAAATCCCTTATGAACTTAACTATAACTACCAAATCTAAAAAGGCGTCAAAAAACTCTTCCGTGTCGTCGACTAGTAAAGAACCCAAAGGGCTGACAGCATTGCCACGCTGTATGGCTATGCTCTCTACCCAAGGTAAAAGCATATATATGTAGTTTTAAGGTTAGGTACTTTATTATTTGATCCAATTGAAAAATAAATAAATGATAGTAGCGTTTTCATTCAATAAAGCTATTTGTTTCAGATATCTTCTTCAACATCACACTCAGAAGGAAGACCCTGTTCTACACTGTCAACTTAATCGTTCCCTGTGTCGGTATTTCATACCTCTCTGTCTTAGTATTTTATTTACCAGCTGATTCAGGAGAAAAGATTGCTCTCAGCATTTCTATACTATTATCGCAAACCATGTTTTTCTTACTGATTTCCGAAATCATCCCTTCTACCTCACTTGCTTTACCTTTATTGGGTAAGTATCTACTATTTACTATGTTACTGGTAGGTCTATCAGTAGTAATAACTATAATAATACTGAACGTTCACTATCGCAAGCCTAGTACTCATAAGATGGCACCTTGGGTTCGAAAATTCTTTATAACGAAACTGCCAAAGCTATTACTGATGAGGGTGCCAAAAGATCTGTTGAGGGACCTGGCTGCGCAGAAGATAGCTGGGAGAAGTATGAAGAATAAGAATAAGTTTAAAGATGCTCTAGCAGCTGCTGAACAAACGAATTCCAATGCATCCAGCCCTGATTCGCTACGTCATCATCTGCCTGGAGGATGTAATGGATTACACTCAACTACGGCTACTAACAGGTTGGTGAAATCATTCGAACAATTAAGCTCGAAATCATTAGTATTCAAATCCATGTTTAATAATGCTGCCACGCAATTAATTTCAATCCATTCATTAACATTATTTGATCCATTGATTCTAACCAATCGTAATGAACAGACAGTCCAGTATAACGATCATTTATCACTATAAATGACATTGTTTTTTTTTTTAACTTTACATCAGATTCAGCGGCCTTGTCGGTGCTTTGGGCAGCCTTGGTGCTGGTTACAACGGTCTACCATCAGTAATGTCAGGCCTTGATGACTCTTTGAGTGATGTGGCTCCTCGTAAGAAGTACCCATTTGAACTGGAGAAGGCAATCCATAACGTCATGTTTATACAGCATCACATGCAACGGCAGGATGAGTTTAATGCTGTAAGTACTAACTACTACTCTAAACCTTCGATATCTTACAACCAAGATAATTGTATTGAGTTTTCGACTTTTCCAGATTAACGATGACATCAGATTATAATATATTTTTTTTTTTTATGAATACTTTTTATTTTTATAAAAGACTAGCTTTTGTCAGCAGCTTCGCCCGCGTACATAAAATATAGCCTATGTCACTCAGGAGTAACGCAGCTTTCTATTGTTGCTAAAATTATTCCAATCGGATCAGTAGTTCCAGAGATCACCCCCTACAAACAAAAAAACAAACTTTACCTCTTTATTATATTAGTGTAGATATTTTAATTCGTATACTCATTTAAATATATTACTTTTTGTATTGAAAAGTAAGATTTTGCTCACTAAAACGTATTGTTACTGACCGACATTGTCGCAGGCGCGAACCAAACTTTTTAAGAAATTATCATAGTTAACTATTTACGTACCTTAACGTTAGCAGGTAGCAAAACAGTCAGCATACATTATATATTATTTTGTGAATTTTCTAGAACGATTTTATTTTACGCCCCAATATATAATGTTCATCAATTTGAACAGGTGTGATCTATTCTAGATACCAATAGTATATGTTTTTGTTTTCTCTAACAGGAAGATCAAGACTGGGGTTTTGTGGCCATGGTGCTCGACCGTCTTTTCCTTTGGATTTTCACCATCGCATCCATTGTTGGCACCTTCGCCATCCTCTGCGAGGCTCCATCGCTGTACGATGACACCAAACCCATCGATATGATGCTATCTTCAGTTGCCCAGCAGCAGTTCTTACCAGTTGATAGTGGAGATCCATAGGCATCAGCGTAAGCCTAGTAAAGGCTGTTCATCAGGAAACTTGATAGTGAAGGGTTTCATCTGGACATCAAAGGTTTGTGCAAAGATGCGTGAGATTACGAGAGCTCAAGTAGTGTTGGGTGTTTTTGGCAGAAAATTTTCGAGTTAAATTCAGTGGTTGCTTTAATAATTCGCAAATTAATTTTTTGTAGATATTGTGATTTAAATTGATGTGATTTATAACTCAATTATTATTTGTATAAACAAATGAACAATGTGTCAAATCATTGAAACAATCTCAATAAAAATGAAACTGAGATTTTATTGTAGTATGGAAAATCTCAACGAAGCTTGCCTAAAAAGCTCGATACATTTACTGCCAAATACTTCAAAAACATCAGAAAATGTTACATTCGCGTTCCCGACTGGCTAAATGCAGGATATTAGCAAAGACAAAAGAAAAAAGTAGTATGGAAGTTGGAGCGATATAATCAGCGGTCGTTTTGATAGAATTTCTTAAATATTGTTGATAGTTTAAGTAGGATCGACTTGATACAGCAGTACTATGTCTGCCTTCTGAGACTTTTGATCAAATATTTTAATTTGTTAATCGAATTTATGCCTTTCAATATAAATCGAGTGGACTTTCCTGTCAAATACTTTAGAACTAAGCTCATTTTCAGAATTAAGTACCAAAATGAAAGACCAAGAAGGGTTTAAACTTAAATCTGAGCTAAAACTTCTTAAATTACCGTGACAGGTCAGTCGACAATCTTTAAAATAACTTAGTAATAAAATAACAATTTTCCTCTAAAATATTCATTATCCTAATTAGACGTTGTAAAGCCAAAATAGGCTGTGAATTGTATCGTAACATTATAATGTAAGTTACTTAAGGTTTCAAGCAAAAAGTTAGTGTTTAAGTTGGAAGTAGGAGGAGGGTAATAAATAGTTCTTTCCCTCAGTTTGAAACGGTACACTACTGAATTATTATCTTATCTTGTTTTTCTCGCTTTTAGATAACATTTTAAAGGGAAAAGAAATGGTAATTGGAGAAAAAATTAAATCGAAAGAAGTTAACGATATCGAATTATTCAAAAGGCTAATTACATCGACTTTTGATTACCAAAAACGAAATGACTTTTTTTGGTTCAGACACTCTTGGTATTTCCTAACTTGAAGTAGTTACTAATCTATGCCACGATTAGAAATACCAAATATCAAAATAACTTAAGGTCCCAAAAAAGCACCCTTAGGGACACCGCTAGAGAATTTCCTAAAGACTTTAGTAAAGTGATATAAGTAATATAATAATAATTTTCGTTGCCAAAGAGGGTGAAATGAGTGGGATATTACCAAATGTTTTGGAAGTATACATTTTCTTTAACAAACAAAACATGGCTGTGTTAGAAATAATTAAATGTTTTTAGTAATGAGGTATCCTAGTGCTCAGTGTTGTTAGGGTTAGATATTTGTAATGAGGCATTGCATTATTCTAAAGTTGTAGTATTTTTTTATAGTTTTCATTAAAATGTAATGCTTTGCATAACAGTAGGATTCTTTTATATCAGCTTTTAAATTTTATCTCTTTCTTCTTTTAGTGTTCTTATAATGTAATCTTTATTTCTATATTTTTTAATCTCTTTTCTTCTAACTTGTAATTTTACTGGCTAAGTGTTAAAGAATTTGCTATGAGAAACATTAATAATTGTATTAAAAATGTCTGCTTTAATCATACGTAATCAATATCTTCTAATAACAATGTATCAACTAAACTATAGTTTTGACGCTGAAGCCATAATGGCCTTATCATTTTATCACACTGTAATCTAAATTTTATATTACACATTTACATAATTTGTCACTACAAACTACCCGTATATGTTTCTTCTACTACGTCAAATCTATCCAAAGGTAGTCTATAAAGTCGCATTTAGCAATAAGACCGCCCATAGTTACATTGTATTAATTTTAAGCTATTACTATAATTTTTATGAAGTACAGTAAAGAGTCTTTCACCGGAAAATCGCAGATTCTGTATGATTGTAATAAATCTTTATTAGCCATAACTCATAATTGCATAGTATATTATAAAAAAGTCGTTTTTGTAAACGTTCAACTACATCCAAATTTATAAGTCTTCTATTCTAATTCTAATGCAACCTTGTTTCAGTTAGAAAAAAATTTGTTCACAATTTTTCACGATATTTTAGTATCATACGGTATTTGCAATTTCCTAGTGATGTATGTTTTTTTGTAAATGATTTAAACCAGCATTTGACTTTAACTGCATCTGATGGTAAGCAGTGATACAAGCGCACTAATTAATTAAAAGCCTATTAACTCTATCTATCTATCCATATTTGCCAAAAATGATTACCCAAAAACTTTAAATTCTGCAAGCAATAAATTCCAAAATCAATTAAGTTATTGGAAGCCCAAGCAAACTTAAATGGATTGTTAATTAAAATTTTATAATCAAAATCCCTTATCAAAAACTAATTTGTTGTGTAATATCAAATTAGGACTATCTTCAGGGTGCCACTAAAACAGTTTGCCAAAATAAACAATGTAGAGAAATTAGTCATAAGCCCATGTAAGATTAGTTTAATGGACTCCGTAGTTATTAGCCTTTACCGAACCGTGTTTATAATGTAAACTTTGACTTAATAAATTGGCGAAGTATGTTTTTATTTGTTTTTATTACTTAACTTTAAAGCCCCTTAGTTTTGAATCATCATGGTGAATCAGTTTTTGAACTTCATGGTCATATTCATCATTATTTGAGCCGAAAGACTTATACAGTTAGACATATTACGTGGATATAGCCTTCCCGTTGATTTGATGACGAAATTTTACCATGATGATCAGTCCTGAACCTCTTTCATCCATTGGATTCCCAAGGCCTTAACCAGGTTATCGGTGAGGTGGAACCATAGTGGAGGTCTTTTAACCCTAAATCGTTTTTTTCTTTAAACACATCATAAAAAGTACCTCTGTGCATTTCAGTGTTTTAGGTCCGAGAGTTTGGGCGGGCATTGATGAGCCAACACTTTGCCTTTAACATTTTGAATACCGCAATTAAAGACATAATAGAAAAACAACAGGTGCGAACGCTGGCGTTCGCTTGGGGCTCAAGAGATTAATATAAGTTATATATAGACTATGAATGCACCCAGACCTAAAATAATTATCTATAGGTATGCAAATATTTGTTCCCCGCAGCAACCAAACCCCATGTGCATAACAGCAGCCTATTAGTCAACCAATGTGTCTCCAAGCATTAATAGCAATTAATAATGCTTATGGGTGCACTTATGCTGATATACTACAAAGTAGAAGGTAGCTAACCAATCATCCATTATCATCATCATCATTTCAGCCGAAAGACGTCCTCTGCTGGACATAGGCCTCCCCCAAGCGTAGCCACAGCGACCAATCCCGTGCGTCTCGCATCCATCGGATACCCGCAACCCTTGCTAGGTCATCGGGCCATCTTGTTGGAGGCCTTCCAAATCTGCGTCTTCAGGTACGCGGCGCCACTCCAGAACATTTCGGCCCCAACGGCCATCCGTTCTGCGAGCAATGTGCCCTGCCCATTGCCACTTGAGTTTGGCGATTCTTTGGGCTATGTCGACAACTTTGGTTTTCCTGCGGATATCTTCATTTCTGATACGATCACGCAAGAACCTCCGAGCATAGCCCTTTGGGTGACTTTAAGCTTTCTGATGAGGCCCATTGTAAGCGACCAACATTCATTATACCTACGCAGATTACTATCCAAGGATGTGTGTAAATGTGGGTTGAAGAATTGTATTTAAGATTTAACGTGGGCCTAGAACGCAAACTAAAACAACGCATGTGGGTTTTACTCAGTAAATCTAGCACCCCCTCTCGCCAACATAAAAAATGCTTTATAATAATATGCAAATGTGAGTGACATTTTATTGGCAAAAATATCATTTGACTCTAGCTATACTGTTCAGAAAATAGCAAAATTTCAGAAACATTTTGGTATTGGATGTATGCTAATAGCAACGATAGATCATGTTGAAAGCGAGGCGGAACCTATTGACGCCGACGCTTTGGCGTGGCGTGGCGTTACATGCCGCTCAGTTTACTTGCTTTTATTGTATATCTACTATATTGTAAACACTAGGAAATATTTAGTTTGGTATCTCGTTTGCATTACTGCCAATTTTGATACTTTTTTCACCGTTTGTATTCTATTTTTGTATATTTATCGACAAACTAATTGTTTACCGTGCACAGCTTCTGACGTTATATTAGTGCCCATGTAGGCCTATGTGACATAAAAACCATTTTGATTTTTTATTTTGATTTAACATTTATCATAATACATATAATATGAACCGACCGCATACTGGAAAACGCAGTGCTGGAAGGCCTCCTACAAGCTGGACCGATGACCTCCTACAAGCTGGAATCTAGTGGATGCGTCATCACGCATCCACTCATCACACATAATCGGAGGACTATATCTTTCGACTGAAATGATTATAGTAATATATCTTCTACTTCTCGTAAATCGGAGCCGTTACAACTCGGCCACCACTGCTCTCAAGTCGCGGATACTACTAGTAATAAAATCGTCACCAATCCGTACTCTGACCCCAGAAATCGTTAAAGATCGACCCTTTTAGCCGCGAGCTTCCACACGAAACTAAAAATACTAACAAATTCTGCTTCACTTTCCAAACTACAAAATTTCATCGGTGTTTTTCCACTCCGTCGACATTAGCTCCCGGGGTTTAGTAGCCATTTACTCTTTACTGAATTATTCATAGGCACTGACCGATCACCATTCGATTCTAGCCAGCTTCGACTTCCCAATAAGTAATTTAGCAATTCAATTAGCTAGGAGTTTTATAAAAAGTCTCGGGATTACAGCTTTTGAAGTGTTTTGAGACTCAGTTGTGTTTATCTGGTCATAAAATTTACATTTAAGACGAGGTGTAAAGGGATGGTTGGAGCAATATTAAGGTTGTTACTTGTGTAGGCGAAGTGCAATGATAAGTACTGCAAGATCTCGTTTTCCTGTTTTAAAAGGTTAGGAAATTTTCTTTTTTTTTATTTATTTATCGTTTTGCACACAAATGCAGAGCAGTGGTGGCCGAGTGGTATAGGCCACGACTTACGAGTTGTAGGTTGCGGGTTCAAATCCAGCCAGGCGCATTACTTTGTGTAATTTATTTTATCACCACTGCTCTCAAAATGGTGAAGGAAAACATCATGAGGAAAATGTCCTATAACCAAAAATTCAAAGACATGATTGTGACATCCACCATTCCCTCACCTATAGAGCAGAATTTTCCCAGCAGTGGAAACATTCAAAAGACTGATGATGATGATAAAAATACAATGGAATACTGTTAGAATAATACTAAGCTTGATGAAAACAGTTTCAAAAGGGTAACTTTCATGTACAACCAGAGATTGTTACAAAGTTTTGATCAAGCAAAGTGCATTTTCCCATAACGATGAAATTATAATAGGAAACGTTGAATTTCAGTACCTAAGTATAAAACAGTCTAATTGTCTAGTGGTACCGGCTTTGACTTTAGAGTTGTAGGTCGCAGGTTCAACCCCAGCTAAATGTATTGCTTTGTGTATTTTATTTCATTACCACTGCTTTGTAAATGGAGAAGGAAGAATATCGTGAGAAAGCCTTGGATGTCTTAGAACCTAAAATTCGAAGACATCATCATATCCACGTGGAGACTGTTTTTATGGTGGGCAAAAATCAGTGTTAGACTCTTGCTAACTAAACACCTCACCCTGTTCCTTCTTTGCCCTTCGCACTGGGGCCAAGCTGTCCTTTCAGACAGAGACTCTAGGCCCCAGTAGGCAGTAGTCTGGGGCGTGAGCGCTGTTGTTTTCTTATGCCGTCGGCCTCCTCCTTTATCTAGCATTACTGCTTCGCAGAAGGAAGCGACCGCCTCCCACCCCTCCTCGCCCCGGACCATGGCTTACACCAAGGCCCAGCGGCGTGGAGCCGGGTGGACACCAGATGCTCTATGATGTGCACATGAATATTGGGCTCAGTCGGAATATTTATCGGAAGGACGGACGACGAGCTACTCATTGCTTTTCATCCGATCCAAGACGATCCAAGACTGCCAATCCCCGGGATATCTCCAGCCTAGCGGGTATCACATAACATAGATTTTTCATGAAATGGTCAAAATAATCAAGAAGGGTACTTTCTGGATTTGCTTTTACTATATTATATGTTCTGCAGTTAGAGACATAAATGACATAACCAAACCACTCGAATTTTCAACAAAATTCCAGATTTCCTTGACTTCCCTACATGTGTTTCAAGGTGGCCGTTTCAAGCATGCATCCTATTTACTTCATGAAAGAGACGAATACTTTTAGACCCTTCCAAAAACCCGTGAAAAACCCTAATTATTTACAATCCCGAACCCTCACAGCTTACGTACGAAATCTAAACAGAAAAATTTTTCAATGTCAGCCCGTCAGAGGCAGTGGTGATTAAAAACACGGCTTCCCGGCTATGTGCTCCTGGTACATGGGACTGGCTACGTTCCAAACTGACACCGACTGTTCCATGGTTTTTGCACATTCTACTCATAGGATTTTAATTCTAATAGCTTTGTTAACGTTTCGCGTAATCTTGTTAGATGTAAATGGCGTTTCTTATCAGATTTTGGGTGGGAAAAAGGAAAATTGCAGAGAGGAATCTCGAGTATATACTTATCAAAGGGAAAATGGTTTAACTATAAAAGTTTTAGGAATATTTTTCCTTGTGAGGGGAAACATGAGTAATATTTTTGATATAAATACGTAATTCTTTATTGGTTAAACCAGTTACTTGGTCCATAATCAGATCTAAAATTGTTGTCTTATTTTTTTTGGTAGGTAATACTCAATTTCTCTTGCATTCGATTGGAAAAATACATAAACCTAATTGTGAAAGTAAATGGGGCGAGAATTTGCACCGCAGCGACCATTTCAGTGTTTGCGTGGTAGTAGGATTTTTAAAATGGCCGCCCGTCGCCCCGCGGCCGCGTCGAGTGCAAACACTGGGAGTCCATTAATATCTCCTCGGGACGTGTGCTGAATCGTAAGTTGGGATCTAAGTATTTTTAAATGTACAATTGTCGAAAGAGATTGTATAGGAATCACGTAACGCATTTGTTATGGATTTTTAACCATCAATTGAAAGAAATTGTGTTTTGGGGGATGCACGTAAATGTTGACTGAATTTTATAATCTTAATTATTATAATAGTAATTAATTTATGGGTCTATTGTTACACAATATGTTTTAATGTCAAACTTATATTATACGCTTTCAGCAACTGGATAAATAAATATTAATTTGAACAGTGTTCTCCAAAATAGGCAGTGCCTGTATCATGGGGACCGGAGTTGCGTTAACTTGCATTTGACCAAATACCAGTATTAAACTTTTGCGCCCCAAGCGAACTCAGGCGTTCGCACACCTATTGTACTTTAATTGTGTCTGTAATTATCAAAGTCGAAAGGTTAATTGTGTATAGGGATAATAATAAAATAAACTTCAACAAATTACATTAATTAATTTAATAAAACCTTTTAAACCATAATTAAATATAATTATTATCTACACTAATATATATATATCTACATCTACACTAATATAATAAAGAGGTAAAGTTTGTTTTTTTATTTTTTTGTTTGTAGGAGGTAATCTCTGGAACTACTGGTACGAATGGAAAAATTTATTATAGGCTATATTTTATGTACGCGGGCGAAGCCGCGGACAGAAGCTAGTATTTCACAAAAATGCACATTTACACAAATAAGGATTCGCCTTTATAAGTGATACTTTTGAGTCTAAAATGTACTATTGTTCAAGTATTAAATAAAATTCCAAGTAAGGTTCACCCTTGTCAGGTCAGGAATGCTACGAATAAAATAAACTGTTAGTAGGGTTCTGTACCTCAGTCGGTAAAAACGGAACCCTTGTTAGACCACTTTGTTTTCGTTCTTTCAAAACCCTTTTTCTTAGAAAGAGGTAGATGTATTGAGCTGAAATTAATATCACATACCCAAAACAGTGAAAGAATCAAATTTCTAAGTCAACACAATCTTAAAATGGCCGTTTATATTTCCACCAGGACCAGGTACTTATTGATGAATTAGAATCCTGAAATTTGGCAAAAAGTCAAATCATAATATATCATAGTACAAATAAAGGAAAACTGAGAACATGTAGTTATGTTACAAAATATTTATTTTTTGCAATTCGGAAATATCTTTGGGACTCTATACGGGAATCAAAGTATTTATATAGTGTTTGTACGGAACCTTCGACTTGTGAGTCCGATTTTTTCATTTATCAGTGGATTAATTAAAACCTAATCGTTTCCGATACCAAATCTATATTTCTTTAAGCTAACTACACCAGTTTTCTCAAGGGATTATAGCACGCTGGAAGACGAGCTTCGATTCTATGTACTTCATTACTCGTTATTAAATTTGTCAGTCCAAGCGCGAATTAGCTGCCAAGCCACTTGACGTTAATAAACATTGCGGACGTACCAGCCAGCTCTGAGCTCCCAATATTCCCCATTAATCCTCTAACTCCTTCAAAATTCACGGGAAGAGGAGACGAAGAAGGTCTACTTATGCTGGTGGCAATTTTCTACTAGTTTCCAGAGTAGGATCATCTTGAAAGTTTTGTCTTTGCAATGCGAGAAGTTCAGACGACTGGCGAGACTTTATCGTAAAAGTAATTCGACAAATGTATATGTAATATTAGAGCTGAATAATGTATTAACATTCATATAAATTACAGGTGGAATACTGCAGCTACATATGGGCTGGTGCTGCAAGAAGTCATCTAGCAAAATTAACAGCTTTTGGACTTGCGACGAGGCTAATTGGTGATCCAGTTTTGGTTAAATCTAATTTATAGAACCTGGTGCACAGGCGTAAGGTAGCCAGCCATCAGTCATCGGTATAAATAAGTACTACGCACTCGATTAGGTGTACCGTACACTCACTTTACTTCGCTTAAGTGATCTGCAAGCCAAACACTTTTACATTGATAACATTAGTGCAGTTTTGACGTACACGCAGCGTAAGAGCGCTGTAAGTTTTAAAAGTTTTGTTAGACGTCATAATGCCAATGAAGCGCTGCAGCGGACTTTTCAATATTTTCAGAAATAGTTTCCATAGACGTGCTTGTCTATCGCTAGGATACACATAATTTGATGCTTCCAGTATTTTTCAAAATGCATTTTGGAGAGTGTGAATGGGAATTGCATAACTTGAATCCGCCATATCCTTTCTACCACCGGACAGCCCGACATACGCCGAATATCCTCCCATACGTTACTGAATCCTCTACTATGCGGACTAAGCGTTTCGCCTCGTCGTTTATACCGCATACATTACAGGATTGGAACAATTAATCTACTGCAATCTTCTGGTTTGATTTTAATTTAGGTATCTTCAAATTAAAGTAAATAGGCTTTTAATAAACTAGAGCGCTTCACCATCAACGATTGCATCACTACTTACTGTCAAGTGGGATCGTAGTCAAATACTAGTTTATATCAAACCCTTCAAATATCGTAATTAGAGACATAATATTAAGACAATAGGTGTGCGAACTGTGTTTAAAAACTTAAACATCTTTATATTTTACTAGCTTTTGTAAGCGGCTACGCCCGCGTACATAAAATATAGCCTATATCACTCAGGAGTAAAGTAGCTTTCTATTCTTGCTATTTTTTTTCCAATCGGACCAGTAGTTCCAGAGATTACCTCCTACAAACAAAAAAACAAAGAAACAAAAAACAAACTTTACCTCTTTATTATATTAGTGTAGATATATTTTATTTACATGATATATTAATTAATTGATATTTTTTTTGTATGTACCTATTTTCCTGTCAGTGTGTGCACGTCTCTTTGCATTGTGTCCACACCTCTTTTTTTTCCTCCAACTCTCCTTTCGCAGGTATGCTGGAACAGATTTAAATAAAATGCATTCATCCTTCATCTTTGAACCAATTTTTTTGTTTTGTTTTCTTCTAAATATTTATAAGTACATAAAAAACTACAAATGTTTTATGCAGTTCTGTAACACAGCTCAAAGTTATGTAGCCAAAGTTTTTGTTGTTACTATTTTCAATTATTGTGTGTGCTGGAATGACAACAAATAGTTTCACAAACATGTCCGCCACAGCTTCTAAAAGACTTGATAAATGCGTGTTGGTTTAATTTCGTTCATTAATTAGCACTGGTTTACTAAGTTTGAAAACTATGAATGATGATGCAAAGTTTTACGACTTTTTACGTTAACTGTCCATGTACTTTTATAATTTGAGCATACAATTGAAACAATAAGGATTATATTTCTCTTACAATGTAAGCAAAATTGGCATAACACTTAAAGACATCGATATACAAGGTGTCATTGACACACAAATGAATACCATGGATCCAGTACATGATTCTGGGCAAACAATTCCACCACTGGGGGGTCTAGAAGTACTGGATATATGGTGTTCGTTTGTGTTACGATGTCAATGACACTATGTATATTATGTACTAGCTTTTGTTAGCGGCTTCGCTCGCGTACATAAAATATAACCTATGTCACTCAGGAGTAAAGCAGCTTTCTATTGTTGCTAATTTTTTTCCAATCGGACCAGTAGTTCCAGAGATTACCTCCTACAAATAAAAAAATAAAAAAACAAACTTTACCTCTTTATTATGTTAGTGTAGATATACGCACTAGATTAGGCGTACCGTATAGACACTTTACTTGACTTAGGTGATCTGCACGCCATACACCTTTACATTGATGACATTAGTTCAGTTTTGACGTTCACGCTGTGTGAGAGCGCTGTAAGCTTTAAAAGTTTTCTTAGACGACATAATGCCAATGAAATGCTGCAGCGGAGTTTCATATTAACATTTCAGTCTTTTGTTATGAATGTGTTTGTCTATCGCCAACACATTTTATAAATATATAATCACTACTTATCGTTTTTGAAGTGTCAGTTTATCTATTCAATTTAAAAAGAGTTCAAAACTCAACCCCAAACAAAATATTTACGACAGGAAAAATATCCTCGTTATAAAAGTACTAGGACTACATAAGCGACAACGGCTGGTCTCCAACCCACTATCGCTAAGTTAGCGATAAAGTGCGAATAACTCGAGCGCCCGCCTCGCAAACTTGCTCGAGTGACAGACACGGCCGAGAATAATCTCTTAAGTTTTACTTCATCGCCAACCATAGACTCGGCTGTGATGTATAGACGCCGTAAATTGTCAAAAGCAACTGATAAAACTCGACAATTGTTGCTATTACGTGAAATATTACTGAGATTTTAGATTAATATGTCAATATGAATTAGTACTTGGTTTGAGAAAATTTAAATGGTTAGGTATAATACTCAGCAAATAAGTTGAACTAAAATGTTTATAGTATCAGGTAGGGCGAGCATCGACCTCCACGAGTCGTAAGTGTATTGAAAAACTGTCGTCTGTCACACATGTAAACTTGTCACTGCAGCCCTCTTCTCCATAACACAAACTTTCTGCACTTGTATCAAAACGTAATTTGGCCGCCCGTGAACCATCTTTCACAAGTCACTTTAGAACAAGAAGGGCCTGCTACATCAGCCTATCTATAAACTTAGAGTAAGCAATTAGTCTACTATCAATGTACGATGCGGTAGGCCTCCTCTAAACCACACGATTTGTCTAAGAAGGCCCGAAGCACGATGTATGTGCACCCTAAGTAATCGCAAGACGGTTCATTAAGGTTAATCGATTTTTGAGTACAGGATCAAAGTCTTACGTAAGACTTAACAGGATTAAGCTTTTATACTGAGTAGGTAACCTAATGGAGATCAGAAACAGCGATGGAAACACAAAATTCAAGTGTTTCTGCTTAATCTATAACCACAACACAAGATAATGATACCAGAGCCACATGATTTTTAAGAGTATAAGATTTACGCGGGGCGAAGAATCGCTAAGGTTAAGTGGCAGTAGGCTGGACACAATTACATTGCTTGCAAAATAAATGGTCGATAAGGAGTGGCAACGACATACTTATCCTAAATCTTAGCAAAGGAAGGCCTACCACAAGGTGAACCAACGAGGATCAGGTGAGGGTTATGATAATCCGATGGATGAAAAACGCACTAGACCGTTCATTGTGACGATATGGGGAGGCTTTTGACCAACAGTCGTATTTTAGCTGAAGTCATTAATGATGATGATGACCGTGGAATGCAAAATGAAAGTGAAGGTCACAGGTGAGTTTTGAATCAGTAAAAGTCTGAGATGCCTTATCTCTCCACCCTAGAGCGAAAAACAGACTTTTTTTCCAAAAAAAAAGAATAACACTACACGCCTTAAATTCAAGTACCAGGGAATTATAAAACACAGGAGCCTACTGACCATAGTCCAGCTTTAGGTTCTAAATTCAAACAGCGAATGGCAAAAATTATAACGGGATTAGCTAAGGGCCGCCGGTGGCGTCGCAAACATGGCAACCACATCTGCAATTCAATTAAATTCCAAGTTAAATTGCTTCTAGCTTTGTAGTGGCAACATTGAATTATTTGCCAGCTGTTATAAACTGCCCATAAACCATATTAAACGACAGATTTATTTATGCATAAATTCCTCGGTTCAATTCCGAATTGTGTATTTATTTTGGGATAGTTCCTTACCGGGTTCGAGCGTTTAACTCAATAAACGGGTATTTAGAGCCATTTGTTAACGATTTAGTTTACTGCTTACGTTTAAATATTTATTGCAAAGAAGAAACGGTTTACGAGAAAAGTACGAGTACTTTAACACCTCAGTTAATTACCACGTCATGAAACAGAACTCAGTTGGTCAGTAGAATAAGATATCCCGAATCATTATTAATTCTCGCTCAAAGTCAATCAAACAAGAAGGGACATGTTTACAAGGTCCTTCCATACCACAATAACAAACCCAAGTGTGCCAGAAACCAAGATCAAATCCCAAGACTACTAAATATACCAATGATTTGCCATCCAATTCGGCCGACTACCAAATCTTTCCGATGGGAGCTGTGCATTAGCATACAACCCGAACAACTTAGAGCTTGCCTTGCCGAACTCAGCTGCTTTGGAAAAACACTCCTTATCTCCTCTAATCTCATGATCCCCTGGTACTTTTTTTAAAGCAATACCTATTTGCCAAGTTTACTCCTGAGGTAGAATAGGAACAATCCCTCAAAAGAGCTCACTCACCTCTTTCAATGAAACTTGTCAGGGGAACTTTGTCTTACTGCTCTTAATTTATGCGTTTCGCGTTTAATTTTGTTCGAGGGACGGGACGAATTTGATTTTCAATAGAAGACAATGCGGCGTCCTGTATAAACGAACGATGGATAGTTAACTTTCGGGCTGTCGCTCGAGTGCTTTGTTTAATTAATATGTATCATGTGAATTGCTCTTTCGGAAAACATGTGAGATGTTTGTGGTTACGTTCCGTTTACAGGTAGTCTCTTACCTGAAAGCTTTATAACTTGAATAGTTGAAAACTGGAATGGGATATCTCTCCTAGAAAGAAGACCTGTGTCCCAACAGTGGGAACATTAAAAAGGGTGATGATGATAACAACATGGCTTCAGGAATATCTGACGAAATTACTGTGGTCCTGGAACGCAAAGAACAAATTAAAGAAACCCAGCTGTAGGTTGGGGTGCCATGACAGAAAACCTCCTCGAGCGCCCGCAGGCTGGAGTTCCCTTGCGGACACGTCCGGAGTGAAGACCAGTCTGCGGGACGGTGCACCCCGGGAGGCCGCCATCGACCCACCCTTGGGCAATCCCTGCCTAAGGGTGCTCGATGGCGGCTTGCGAATATTCTGTTGGGAGTATCGCCTCAACGCGTGTCCCTCTGATTTAGCAGAGGGCACAGCGACGAGGTAAGAGCGGGCTCGGTGTGCACTCACCCTGCCATCGGGCAGGCAGGAGGAAGAGTTCCTCCTCCTTCTGCCACCGCTAGACTCGTAGCCCCAAAGATTGTCCAAGGTCATGTTTCTGACTTTCGATGGGGGTCGAGGGCCTCGGCTTAACCGCCCGGGCCGCGAGGAAGACAACCTCTATAAAAAATCACCCCAAACCTCCAAGCGGCGGCGCACCGTGAGGGAGGTTGTTAGCTTGACTAATGGGTAGCTAAATTAGTCTCTAGTGCGAACCACGCATTTGAGCCAGTAAAACATGTGTATACTCGTGGGAACAAAAATGAATTCAAAATTTTTCACCCAAAACCTATCGGAGAGTGACGAGCGGTCGGAGTCCGACGCTGCGTCCAGAAGGAGCTCAGGCTCGGAGATGGAGGAGGAGTTGGTGGGCAACTCCGGAAGGGATTCGCGTTCCTTCCGGAAGCGCACCAAATCGGAGGACGGGCAATCGTCCTCCGATAATGAGAAGGGTTCGGCCCCAAAGATCCCCACCGGCAGTCGCGGTGGGGTCCAAAGCCGAGGTAGAGGCAGGGGGCTCACTGCGCAGGAGTCCGCTCAGCGAGCTGAAAAGCTGGCTGCGGAGGGGCGCCACCCTGGTGCGGTCGGCGCTGGAGAGCGCCCGCCGCGTCAGGCCGGTGGCGCGCCAGACGCTGGGGCGGACTCCGCCGAAGAGGCCCGCAGGTCCTTCGGCGAGCTGATGGTCGCGGCGCTGCGCGACATGGGCCGCAAGAGGCTCGCAAAGCCGTCTTCCAAGGCGAAGACGGTTTTGAAGCGCGCCACCTCTTTGTCCGAGGCCTTCGATAGGGCCTTGGACAAGAGTGTGGCGAAGCTGCGGGCCGAGCTCCGGGCCGAGCTTCGGGCCGGGCCCGCGGGCCCTGGAGCCGTTCGGCGGGAGGCCGTCGGAGGGGGTCCCGGGCAGGGGCAGGGGCAAAGTCAGCCCCAGCCCCAGCCTGAGGCAGGGAGCCAGCTGCTGACGCTGGTGCAGTCGGAGCTGGCTGCCTTCCGGCAGCAGCTGCAGCAGCAGCGGCAACAGTTCCGGCTGCAGATCCAGCGGCAGCTGTCCCTGCTGGAGGGCATAGTCCTACGCCCTCCACTGGCGACCTCCGGCCAGCGCCAAGCGGCAACTTATGCCGCTGCCGCTGCGGCCACGGCTGCTGCGCCCAGGGCGGGCCCGTTGGGGCAAGCCGGGCGTAGGGCCTCAGCGCCGGAGCCTGCGAGGCCGGCCTCGGTGGCTGGGCAGCGTCGGGCGCGGGCCGCTCCTCCCGCGAGGGGTGCCGTGGTGCCTGCTGCCAGACCAGCGGGAGCTCCTATTGCGGGGACGGCGACTCAGCCGCGCCTGCCGCCTCCCCCGCCTCAAGAGCCATCGTCTGGCGCCGACTGGACGGTCGTCGGCGCCAAGAAAAGCGCGGGCAAGGCGCGCAGGGCGGCCAAAAAGCGCGCAAAGCGCCAAGAGCGCCGAAAGCGGGCCATGGCGGCGAGACTTCGCGCCCCGAAATCCGAGGCTGTAGTGATCACACTACAGCCTGAAGCGGGAAAGAAGGGCGCGAACTATGACGCCGTCATGGAGAAGGCAAGGCGGGCGGTGTTGCCCCACCTTGAAGAGCTCGGAGTGCCTGGGGGCTTCTGCATTAGGCAGACCCTAACGGGGGCCCGAATTCTGGAGGTCCCCGGCTCGGCCAGTGTCGCTGACACCCTGGCCGAGAAGATTAGGGTGGCCCTCAGTGCGGAGGAGGCCCGAGTGTCCAGGCCCACCAAGTGCATCGACATGCGCATCATGGGCCTGGACGACTCAGTCAAGGTGGACGAGGTGGTGGCCGCCATCGTCGGGGTGGGCGGTTGCACGCCCGAACAGGTTCGGGCGGGCACCATCCGCGCTGACAGCACGGGCATGCGAGCCGTCACGGTAAGCTGCCCCGTGCCGGCGGCCAAGGCCATCACCAGTGGGGGCCGACGGCTTCTTGTGGGCTGGGTCTCCGCCCAGGTAAAACTGCTGGAGCCCAGACCTCTGCGGTGCTACCGCTGCCACGTGGGGCACCACGTGGGGGCCTTCTGTGCCGCGGAGGTGGATCGCAGCGACCACTGCTACCAGTGTGGTAAGCCCGGTCATAGGTCTGCTGAGTGCCGGAATGCGCCGCATTGTTACGCATGTGCGGCGGCAGGCAAGCAGGCCGACCACCGGGCTGGGTGCAGGTCCTGCGACCCCCCGGCCAGCGTGAAGGCCAAACTTCGCCGGCCCCCCACCAGCAACACCGCCGCAACCGCGGCCGCTTCCTCTGCCGCCGCCGCTGTTGCTGCCGTCGCCGCCGCAACCACTGTGGCGGCACCCTCTCAGAGGGCCAGGGAGGAGACTATGGACTGCCAATAACGGCTCCATTACGTCTCCTCCAGGCGAATATCAACCACTGCGCCCCAGCTCAGGATCTGTTGCTCCAGAGCATGGCGCAGTGGTCGATAAACGTCGCCGTGGTCTCCGAGCCGCACTTTGTCTTGCCCAGAGCTGACTGGGTTCAGGACCTGAGCGGCTCGGTGACCCTTATCTCGTCGGCCGCCGCTGGTACCCCCGACCCTCGAGGCCGTCACGAAGGGTCGGGGTTGCGTGGCAGCACGGTTCGGGGACATTGCAGTGGTAGGCGTCTACCTGTCCCCGAACAGAACTCTCGCCGATCTTCACGACTCCCTCAGGGAGCTGAAGACCGTCGTCGCTGGGTATGGTACCCTCCCCGTGGTCGTTTGCGGGGACTTCAACGCCTGGAACATGGCTTGGGGTTCCCGGCTCACGAACCAGCGGGGTCGGTTGGTGGAGGACTGGGCTCTGGAAACAGGCCTGGTCGTCCTAAACCGGGGTTCTGTCCCCACGTGTGTGCGGGTGCAGGGTGAGTCCGTGGTGGACATTTCGTTCGCCAGCCCCACTCTGACACCGCGTGTAGTTGACTGGCGCGTCATGGAGGGGGTGGAGACATACTCGGACCACCGGTATATCCGGTTTGACGTCTCCGCCCAGACCTCGACCGCGCCGGTCCGACAGACCCCATGTGGTCCGCGTTGGGCGCTGAGGCAGCTGGAGAAGGAGCTCTTCCTGGAAGCCGCGGCGGTGCAGGCCTGGGTGCAAGCACCGGTCAGGCCTGCCGACATCGACGTCGAGGCGGAGTGGTTCCGGGAGGCCTTGTCGCAAATTTGCGACGCGGCAATGCCCCGTCTCCGCCCAGGACGCGCCCGACGCCAGGTGTACTGGTGGTCGCCAGAGCTTGCGACGCTGCGCGCCGCATGCAATGCTGCGCGACACCGGTATACCAGACACCGCAGGCGCCGCTTCCGCCCGCCGGGTGCGGAGGCCGTAGAGGCGGAGCTGTACGAGGGATACAGGGTGGCAAGGCGCACCCTCCGATCAGAGATAAAGCGGGCCAAAGACGAGGCCTGCAAAGCGTGGCTGGGGACGCTCAACGCTGATCCGTGGGGACGCCCATACAAGTTGGTGCGGGAGAAACTCCGCCCATGGGCTCCCCCGTTGACGCAGAGTCTCCGGCCACAGATCGTGGAGGGTGTGGTGAGCGCTCTGTTCCCTGCGCGGGGGGACCACTCCCCCCCGCCCATGGCTCCGCCACCAGCGGTGTCTGACGCGGACCACGTCAGCGACGACGGTACCAATGCTCCGGAAGTGACCGAGGTAGAGATGAGAGTGGCGGTACGCAGGATGGGTGCGAAGAATACCGCCCCAGGACCCGACGGCTTGCCAGGAAAGGCATGGGTCCTGGCCATGGAGGCTCTCGGGTCTCGATTGGGGGGGCTCTTTAGCGCATGCTTGGAGAGGGGCCAGTTCCCACTTCCCTGGAAGACGGGAAAACTGGTCCTCGTCGCGAAGCCGGGGCGCCCTGCGGACTCTCCGTCCGCGTATCGGCCCATTGTGCTGCTTGACGAGGTGGGCAAGCTCTTTGAAAGAGTCATTGCAGACCGCCTCGTCAAGCACCTAACACTGAAGGGGCCCGATCTCGCGGACGACCAGTTCGGGTTTCGCAGGAGGCGCTCCACGGTGGACGCCATCATGCGCGTGCGAGCCCTCACGACGGGGGATGCGGTGTCCCGGGGCAGGTGTGTCTTGGCGGTGTCGTTGGACATTGCCAACGCCTTTAATTCCCTGCCCTGGAGTTGCATTAGGACGGCACTCCGGTATCACCGGGTGCCCGACTACCTCTGTCGTACGATCGAGGCCTACCTGTCCGACAGGTACATAGTCTACCCCGGTCACCAAGGAGATTGGAAACGGCGAGAGATGTCGTGCGGTGTCCCACAGGGATCGGTGCTAGGACCGCCCTTGTGGAACATCGGGTACGACTACGTGCTGCGCGCCGACCTCCCCGTAGGGGTCAGCGTGGTCTGCTACGCAGACGACACGCTGGTCCTAGCGCAGGGAAGGTCGTACCAGGCGGCGGTCGAACTAGCGACACGCGGGGTTGCGACAGTCGTTGAGAGGATCCAGCAGTTGGGACTCAAGGTGGCACTGCACAAGTCCGAGGCCATGTGCTTTCACGGCCCTCGGAACGCGCCACCAACGGGTTCCCAACTAACGGTAGAAGGAGTTCACATCGGCGTCGGGTCGACGATGAAGTACCTAGGACTTGTCCTCGACAGCCGATGGAATTTCGAGGAGCACTTCCGACGTCTGGCCCCCAAACTCAATCGGACGGGGGCTGCTCTCAAGCGGCTCCTGCCGAACCTTGGGGGTCCAGACGCCTTCTGCCGGAGGCTCTACGCCGGCATCGTCCGGTCCATGGCCCTTTATGGGGCACCAGTGTGGGCGCCGACGCTACGTAAACGCCCGGCGGCCCAGCTGAACGCCTGCCGGAGGGTCATGGCCATCCGGATGGTGCGGGGATACCGCACGGTGTCCCGCGAGGCGGCGAGCCTCCTTGCTGGCCTACCACCATGGGATTTGGAGGCAACAGTCCTTGCACACATGCACGACCAGCGCGTGGAGATGCAACGCCGGGGCGAAGATCCGCTGCCCGAACATGTCGAGGCGTGGCGGAAGGAGCTCCGGCGAGATCTCATGGTGAAGTGGAAACAGCGACTGTCGCAACCCAGCGCTGGGCACACCGTAATCTCAGCGGTAGTGCCCCTCTTTGAGGCGTGGCTGGATAGACCTCACGGCGTCCTCACTTTCCGCATGACGCAGGTTCTCACCGGACATGGGAAGTTCGGGAGATTCCTGCACCGGATTCGTGCGGAAGAGACGTCCGGGTGTCGCCACTGTGAGGCGAGCCCGGAGGACACGGTGGAGCACACGGTGGAGGTGTGCCCTGCTTGGGAAGAGCATCGCCGTGTCCTCGTGGGGGTGATCGGCGGCGGCGACCTCTCGCGCCGGGCCCTGGTTCAGGCCATGGTCCGCAGCGAAGAGGAATGGCAGGCGGTCGCCTCCTTCTGCGAAGCAGTAATGCTCGTAAAGGAGGAGGCCGACCGCATAAGGCAAAGGCAACGGCGTACACGCCGTAGCCGTCGCCGCCGCGATCCTGCCGATATCCGGCCACCGTAGACACTGGCTCGCGGACGGTGAGCAATGGGTAGCTCGCCGTCCGATCGTCTGGTAAGACCGAGTCCAGGTCGTCAACGGCGCGCACCGTTCCCGCGCGCCTCAAGGAGTTGTCAGCAAACTGCAGGGGCCCTTCAGGGTCGAAGCCTCCTGGAGCCTAGAGGGTAAATGAAAATTGTAACCTCGACTCCAGAAATAAGGCAAGGAAGGTACGGGGTAGGTTTTTTAGTCAGTAAGAGTCTGACACTGGTCTCCCGCTCCGCCCAAGAGCGGGTTTCGTCATTGGATGATTTTCACCTACCATAAAAAAAAAAAAAAAAAAAAAAAAAAAAAAAAAAAAAAAAAGCTGTAGGTTAGTCATTAAAAGTCTACGGGAGAAGGTATTTGATGATATTCCATTAGAATCTTATAACAGTTAACGGTAGGAGTTCAATATTGACTTGTCTGCACTGTCCTTACATAATTTATGTGCTGTAATAAGGAAATATTGTAAAGATAACAATTTTTTTAAAAGAGTAACCATGGAGTTTCTTGCCGGTTCTTCTCCATAGGAAACGACCAATTTGGAACCGTGCACTAGCTTCTGACGTCTTATAAGTGCCCATGTGAAATAAAAAATTTTGACTTTGACTTTGAGTTATTTTTTTTTTTTTGTTTATACTCACACCGGAACGCCTTACAGCAATTACACCAATGACGCACAATCAGTTCAGAATCACATCATGAACGCAGAGGAGTAGTAGTCTTCAAAGAAGCAGCGCTGCGGTGGGTCACGTACGCTCGCTATTAATGAAAAACTAATGGACTAACTGTATCAAAAATTATTTACATTATTATAATTATATTAAAGCTTACCTACCAGGTATTTATACAGATTGAAAATAATAATATGCACAAATGGGTAGAAAAAAAAACCCATATGGCATCAAAAAATTCATCCACATCGATAACAATGGGAAATGTGCCCAGAACGCGGGAAGCCTTGCTACGTTTGATGGCAAATGTTGATTCGTTGAAAAGCCTCCTAAGAAAAGCCCAGTCCTTTGCTCAACCAGCCATTTGCTGATATCTCGAACAACTCGATGAGCGCTCAGACCCCACGGCCCGAGTGTTTCAACCCTAAACAGCTCAAACATATAACTACCGATAAAGTTACTGTATCAAAAACTAACTTTAAAAACTAGACACTGGCTAAATGCACAAACCGTGTAAAGCTAGAAGAAGTAAAAAAGATACAGTTCTAGTGGTAACATTTATCAATCTTCCGCTTTTTAAACAGCGCATTTATCACGGGTATGCGCATTTTCACTCGTCATGCACCCCTCTAGAGCAACCTCGTGTGAACCGTCCGACATCGGTATTTTACAACTTCAAGGAAAACGCCAATTGCTAACAGCTGATGCAATTGACGAATCTCTTTCATCTTCAATTTTGGACGACAGAACTTTATTTATCCAAAGTTTTGGACGCAACTATGTTCTATTGTTACTGCAGCGTTGAAGAATAGATCCATTTATTTCGTTTAGGTGGGACATCATTGAAAGCCAGAGTGGAAGACTCTATGCCATTTCGAACTTCCTTTCAGACGCAAACCCACGGCCCCAATTAGCCCTTTCTGCAGGGTTCCTACGGTTTATTGACAACTCCTTGAGGCGCGTGTGAAACAGTGCGTGCCGTGGACGACTGAGCTTGGTCCGGACGGTCACCAGACGATTGGATGGCGAGCTACTCATTGCTCACCATTCACAAGCCCGCGCCCACGGCGGCCTCCTCCTTTGCTACTATTACTGCTTCGCAGAAGGAAGTGACCGCCTGCCGCTCCTCCTCGCTCTGGACCATGGCCTCTAGCAAGGCCCGGCGCGAGAGGTCGCCACCGCCGATACACTAAAGAACAGACTTTTTGGTGTCGAGACAGACAGCAAAATTCTACGAATAACAATCAGCACCAGTGATTTTAGAGTTAGTAATGTCCCAGATAGATTTATAAAAGTACATTATGTAACTCTTTAAAAATATCACTTTAGATTGCTATGAGTCACTAAACAAAATATTTTTAAACATAACCCTATCCGACTAAAATAAACGAAACTGGCCGAAATCCGATCAGCTATTTCGAACTGGAATAAAAATACAAAACTTTGGATTAGACAGATCCATTCAATATTGAAAATACTGCTGCGGATTTTGTTCCAGATCTGATGGTATTTTGAAGTCGACTGAAAGTGGAAACGAAGTCGTATCCTATTTTCATCGTCCTCAAAAGGAACATCAAAGGAATTAAAATAGGACACGGTTCCTATTTTCATGCGTAAGTTTATTGTTTTAGTTTTTTTTGTACGACTTGAAGGAAATTTGTTCACCAGTGTCAAATCTATGGATTGATGCGAAAGCGTAACATCAAGGCCCTGGAACTAGGGCAAAAAAGGAATAGAGTGGGTTGCTTAGTCAGTAAAAGTCTGACACTATTTTCCGCTCCGCCGAAAAGCCGGATGATAAAAAATAAAATAGTGTCAAAACTGTTTTTTCTATTATGAATATCTTTTTGGATAAACGCGTTTTTGCAAAATATAGTTTTTAACACATTTACTCCAAATCCCGTATCTACCAGTAAAGTTTTCAGGTAGTGTAGTGTATTTTTCACTAGTTTTTAAAAATGTCGTGGCCAGGATTCGCTACAGTTTATTTCATTGAGTATACGAGGCTGGTTGCCAGACAGCCTTTACTGTTTGCTAGGAAGACCCTTAAAAAAACTGCAAGCTATTGCTCACAACAATATTAGTTTTACTTTAATTTCCCAAAAGATATGTTAAAAACGTCATTTGATACACATGGAATCATTGTAGTTGTTTAAATCCAAAATTGTTTATCTTTTGACTCGAGCAGTAATGACAATTTTTTTCCACATGCATCAAAATTTCCAATAAGCTTCGTCCATGGCGTGGTGTTGGTTGGTTACGAACTATGGTTACGAAACTGTCAAGTGTGCATCTAATCCATGTTACTTCTCTTTCCGCGCCTGCTACGGTCCTAGTCATCATCATCAGCCTTTTTTAATGTTCCCGCTGTTGGGGTACAGGATTCGGCTGTAATACAACACGCAGGCCTAGTGCGGGTTGGTGAATCTCACATGTCTTCGAATTTTTGGTTGTAGGACATGCCGGTTTCCTCACAATGTTTTCCTTCACTGTATTGAGAGCAGTGGTGATGAAATAAACTACACGAAATAATGCGCTTGGCCGGGTTTGAACCCGCAACCTACAACTAGTAAGTCGGGTCCATTACCACTCGGCCACCACTGCTCACTAACGGTCCTAGCACGGTCATGTTACGACACGGTGTAACGGACACACTGCTTAAACACTCAGGACCTATAGAAAAGGCACCTTCTCAAACAACCCCTGTACCAACAAGATTTTTAAATAATAATGCTATGTACTTAACAAAATATTCATTGTGGAGCCGTGCCCGAAAATGTCTCTCACCAACAATATATCAAACGAGCAAAGCTGTGAGCTCCTCGACTATTTCTTTGACGTGAACGCACCGTGAATTTTCAGAATACCCTGAATTTTAGAGCAAATTATGTTGGAATAGTTGCTTGAGCTACTATTATCGTCTTGGCGTAGTTTAGAACGCTGTAAAGAAGGGTGGTTGTAGTCTTGGTTTCATGTTAAGATAACGCAAATCTTATAAGACGAGTAATACTCGAACAAACAGCTATTTATTACATTTGTATACAAATAATAATAATCTTTTATTTTTCTTCCACAAATAATGATAACAACCAGAAAATGCACAACAGATTTTCGATATGATATAATAATTTTAATTTGTGGGAGACTGGCGCCTAAACTAAGCCGTGGCTTGTATTTTAGGATACCAGGGACTCCTCGCTACGGGGTAAAATAGCAAATTGATGCTGGTAAAATACAGAAAGTCTATAATTGCGTCCGAAGCGAAATTCACACCAGCCGAGACGAGGGCTGCAAATAGCTACTAAGGACCTCGTTTGGCTAACTCACAAGTCCTCAGATAACTACCCAGGAGGGTTCGCGAGTGAATTCAGGGCTCCGCATCGTTCACAAGAAGTCATACAAAAAAAAAATGAGATAGCACTATACGAATAGTCTGGTCACCCCAAATACTGTTTAACATTATTATAAAAAAATCATACCAGCCGAGCCGAGGGCTGCAAATTATCGTACGTTTTTATACAAGTGCAGAAAGTTTGTTGTCATTTTTCAAATTACATCTTTTGTACTTTTATTACTTCATTTACTTAATTGCCGAAAAGGTTAGATGCAATCCATATCTCTAATATTCATTTTCCATACAAAACAAAAAGACTATGTAAATAAATACCCACGACTTTGATCGGAAGCGTTGCCGATTCGTTAGCAATGCCCAGTCGAGTCAATAGTTCATCATGCAGACGAGTATCCCCTGTATAGTGAAGTGGAAATCATTCGTGTGTGTGGGCCGACGATTGAAGTGTCGAGTCGACTTAGAAGGACAAAGCTAGGTTTAATCGGGAAAGTGTCGATCTGATGCAGTCCCTAGAACGTTATACAAAATAGTAAATGACACATTTGAGATTGGTTATGGCCGGACTAAAAAAATATCATAGTGTAATGCAGACGCATTTTTTTTAAGAGTAAATGTAAATGCTATATAGCAATTTATGTTTTTGGTTGGAGAAAATAAGAAATCGAAAAAAAAAGGATTTATAAATTGAATCGTGAATTTTAAAGAGTGCCCAATGTATTTCATGGTGTTTCGTGCACATTCTTCTCCATAGACGTTTTGAAATGTGCAATTATTATAATTTTTCTAGTTAGCTGATATCTTATAATTTTTTTGTGGCAGGTAAAAATCATCGAATAACGAACCCTTGGGCGTAGCGGGAAACATTGTCAGACTCTTACTGACTAAATAACCTACCCCGTTCCTTCCCTGCATTGATCGCAGGTCCCCGGTGATGCACTTTCGCATCAACCCCTTTTCCCAGGAGACTTCGACTCTGCTGGGACAACTCTTTGAGGCGCGCGGTAGCAGTGCGCGCCGTCGACGAATTGGAAATCATCTTTTGAAATATGAAAATGATATCATCTTTTGTTTAATTTTGATTGAACCTATATGGAAATCGATTGTTAGATGAACGATTGTAATTATATTTATCCATATTATGGCACTGTAATAGTTGAAAGTGACATGAAACCTAAATCAAATGCAAAAATATTGAGAACGTTCGCCTGAAAATTCATAAAAGACACTCCGTTTGGTTCATCTCTAGAATATATTTAACTAACTTTTTTTCTGCAATCCTTCACCAAAACGTCCCTCGAATTAAACTATTAAAATATCCTGATTCCTACGACCCACCATTATTCGTGAATGGCTTTTTGCTGGACTCTCCTTTTTTGCATATTCTCCGACACATGACCATCAGACGTGACCTATTGTTCAGTTCCTACCTATTAGGATAAGTGACGCATGTGTATTCAACCCTTTATCTTTTATGATTATCATGTGGAGCAATTATCCCTTATGGTGTTAACAGCCTTTTAGAGCCTGCTAATGTAATTTCTCAAAGGTGCGTGAGGGTGGTACAGGACAATCGCGTACCGTTTATAAAACTGTTTAGTCTTGAACTGGCCAAGCTTAGTATGGAAGCACAATAGAGGTCAGATTATACTGGTTTTGTTACCATCTACGTACAGCTCATTGTACTATAGCAATAGTACATTTTTATACATGTGGAGAAAGTGTCTCATAGAACGGCACAGAATTTACCTGAGCCGCAGGTGAGAGTGTTATGGAGCCGATCATTGCAGTGACTTTCCACGTGTATCAAACAACGTTTTGCAGCGTCAAGGTTACACTTACATACCTAAAAGTAAATAGGGGGTTGATCGATGACTCGTGGGGATTGCTTACTACACAGCCTGATACGATGAAACAGTAAATTGTGGCGGGGCGAGTTTTAGCACTTTTCTACACTAGTGCAGATAAAAGCGGGATTTTGATTAAGTGTATGAAAAAATCAATATATTAAAACTGAAAAAGGCCTGCGTATCGCAAAAATAACCATCGCTTCGTTCGTTTGAATTTCTGTATCATTATCTAGTACCAAGGCCACATTACGGTACTAGGACTGCATAAAACTCAAGGAGGTACATATATTCTCTACCAGTACCAACGTGACGTAACCATGCGATATTCGTATTCATACCGGCTTCGCCTGAAATGACGACAGAGTCCTTCGATTAGGAAACCGATTCACGGCCTCTTTCATATTAAGCACACGTAAAATTCCTTTTAGACGGATACAATCGAAACACATGGGTTGAATGGGTCTCTTGGGCTGGTTTGACATTCTCATTTCTATAGAAAGTTTTATTATTTTTAGAAGATCGGGAAATCGGATTTAGAAATTTTATTTTTCATTGCTGAAATTTCTTATTGTTGGTATATAATGAATTATGCTTGTTCCTCTTATAAACACTTTTTTGAGACAAAGTGGACTCGCCGAATGTCACAGTCAAAATTGCATGTGGTTTGGAGCATTTAAACCTAAAATTAAATACAACATATTCCTTGATTATAATTTTTTTTTTAATTTAAAAATCTTAGAACGCACAGAAACGTGACTAACCTTTATAATGGTCAAAAACAAACTACGAATCCAATATGGGTATACCAATATTATGATAAACATTTATGTGTACCGATATAACAAAAAAAAAATCTAAAGTAAAATATCACATCACAGCCCAAGCAGTCACCTCCTTCTGCGAAGTAGTAATGCTAACAAAGGAGGAGGCCGACCGCATAAGGCAATGGCGCTGACATCCCAAACGCTGCCGTCGGGATTCCAATCCCGATTTGCAGCCACCGGAAACTCGGGCTTGCAGACGGTGAGCGATGGGTAACTCGCAGTCCGATCGTCTGGTAACTATCCGGATCAAGCTCAGTCATCGACGGCGCGCACTGTTCCCGCACGCCTCAAGGATTTGTCAGCAATCCGAAGCAGAAGTGTCGAAGCCAACTGGGGCCAAGAGTTTGAATCTGAAAGGAAGGCTCTAAGGCCTTGATGTACATGGCAGCGTAAGAACGGAGTGAGTTGTTTAGTCAGTAAGAGTCTAACAATATTTTCCGTTCCGCTCAAGGACGAGATTCGTCATTGGATGATTTTTACTCACCATAAAAAAATCACTTGAAAATTCAAAATTCACCTTTTCTTTTGAACAGACCCCGTATATGTGCCAGTGTATAACGTCACAAGGGTATACAAACGTAATATCTGTTTTGAAATGACGTCAAAAGTCCCTCTAGTTATAATCCGACAATTTATATTTTCTTCATTATAAACAGTTTGCCTACAGCGGTTTCATAAAGGGCATGTAACGCTGTCTCCCTTTGTGCCACAAGCGTTCAGTTATTTCGCTTCGTTTACCGGTTTTTACCGGATTTTACCGGTTTTGTGTACGTCATTGACGTTATTGTTTCAGTGAAATGTGCTGTTTGTTGGTTGAGTTTATTAGACAGTAATATTTTAGAATGAAAAATACATATTAAATGACTTATAACGACGAATAAAGGAGGAGGTTTTCAATTGGTCTGATTTTTTTTTTTCTATCTTGTTCGGAGATATCTTTGCCAACTGTTTTTTTGTTTCAAAAAGTAGCCTGTAAGGTGGTCTGAACTGGATAAAACATGGATCACTCTTCTGAACCCTCTGCTGTTGGGGTTCACAATCTTCTGCTATTTTTCTTACTGAAATGCAGGATCGAAGCCTCCAGAGCCAAGGGTTGATGCGAAAGCGTAACACCAGGGCTCTGGGAGGCAAGGAAGAAACGGAGTAGGTTGTTTAGTCAGTAAGAGTCTGACACTGACTAAACAACCTACACTATGTAGACAAGCTTATTATAAGTTAGAGGATTATATACAAGATAAAAATGCTTGGCTCATTGCTGGTCCAGCTCCACTACCACTAGTCCCTACGAATTGATTATTATTTTTATTTTTAATCTTAAATGTTGACATTATTCTAGTGTTGTATAATGTAGAAGCAGTTTTTTTCAATGTTTGTAAATGTGAGTACCATGGAGTAATTTATGGTTTAAAGTTGTTTGACGTAAATGACCATGGCAGTTGAGAGTTTGTCATGCTCACTCAAATGTCTCGCTGATGGTGGCGCGTGTGTTGGATCATTCGGTTCCCTTCATAATGGTTGAGCTGAGTGGTGCTGATATACGCGTCATGTCCGTGAACGGGCGCTGTCAGTTGGGACTGGTCATCTCTTAGCTGCCAGTGGTTTATTTTAATTGGTTTAGAACATACTTTACGTACTCTTTTATTATTTTAGTTACATTGTTCTCGCATCATAGCAGCGACAAAAATATGTAACCTATATATTTGTAAAACACAACATGATTAAAAAGAGTGTCCATGGAGTTTCTTGCACATTCTTCTCCATTGAGACCTACTTTTTGGAATGTGCAATTAGCGTCATTTTTTTCCTGACAGACCGACTTTATGACTTTTCAAAAGTGCCTGTAAAGGTTTATTTGAAATAAACGCTTTGAATTTGAATTTGAATTTGAAAATTTGAATTTGAATTTGAACTGTTTCCCGCTCCGCCCAATGGCAAGATTAGTCATTGGATGATTTTTACCTACTATAAAAAAAAACCTGGGATTTCTGCAATCGCAAGTCTATATAGTGTGTACGTTAGGGTAGTGTAGCAAGTCTAGAGTGAATAAGCTCTTAATATGCTAGTGCGCCTCATTATCAACAATTGCATTACTGCTTACCCCAAGTACTCGGTCTTTGTGGCGGCGCTTGGGTGAGGCCTATGTCCAGCAGTGGACGTTTTTCGGCTTAAATGATGATGATGATGATGATGACAAGCACTAGTTTAGGTATATCAATTGAAAAAATTACTAAAACTAAACCTCGATCTACCCAAACAAAAACCAAATAGGTACCAGGCAAACATAACCCAAAGGAACTCACACGTTACAGTATAATATACGTACTTATTTTCAGCGAAGAAAAACCGCTCCTAATCAGCCGCGGGCTAAACCCAGCAATGACGTCTAGCTGCTTTATCAGAAGCCACTAATGAACCCAATGTATAAAGAATAAGATATTGGTAACATTACGAAACTTGAGGGAAAATGCGGTCGAGTTTGGGAGAAATATATGGTGGATATTGGTTACGTGGCAAGGATACTCGTTCGATTTACAGAAAATGTTTGTTAAGAGTGACCAACCTAAAGTAAATTTCCATACTACCGCTGCAGTAAAGTGTTGCAGATGCGTTGCAGTCACACGGCCCTTTGACGCCAATTTAAAGGTGATTATGACTTTATTACACATCTTTCTTCAGACATTTGGAAACCGAAATCACATTGATATTATCTAGGTTGGTAAGTATTGAAATCAAAATACAAATTTCTGTAAAACTTATCCACAGGCCAGGAAGGATTGAATATGGCCCAATCCTTCCCCTAGAGAGAAGGCCTGTGTCCCAGCAGTGGGATTAATAAGGCTGATACTGATTTAATCTTCGTAAAGCAATAAAAAAAATGCTTCCAGCAGAAAATTTACTTAAACATTACTTAAAGCCTATAAAACCCCTTACTTCGAACATATTGTCGTAAAATAAAGATCACAATTAATCACAGCCTCAAGGGCTGTTGCTTAGATTTAGACATAAATCTAGATCCAACTCGACGAGCTAAAGATGAATGGTGTGGTGTATATCCTCGAACGATCTTGTTGTACTAAGGAAACTCGAGCTTTTTACAAATACCCTATTTTTCTTATTTTATGAAACTGTCGATGACGTCAGCTGTGCTGACGTCACACTTTTAAAAAACACTACAGAGCTGCCTCCTCCGTCATATATTAAAATTGTTTCTGTTTTTTTTATATGATATTACTCGAGCGTTTTACAAATACGAGTATCTCCTACTTTTCTTATTACCTGAATCACCATTGGATTGTTTTTTTTTTCTCAATTTTATGGATCTATAAAAATATACTTTTTTCTTGTGGAAAATTTAATAGTAGATAATAATAATGTTTTATGATAATATTCAAAATTTAGTTTGCCGTAACACCCGGCCGACATTTTGTTGTATTTTGTGTGTCTATTTTGGACAAAAATAAACACATTTTTCTTTCTTTCTTTTTTTTCATCGTCATTTTCATAAATTCGTCACATAAATAAAAAGCTTTCTCGAAAAGCCATTTTTTCAAACGACTTAATTTTTTTTCAAGAAATTTCACTTTTTAAAAAAAGCTTATAATATAAGTATTCCTATAATAGTTAAAACTTACATCTAAAAAAACAATTCTCCTTTGAAAAAAAACAGCTTCAATTTTTTTCCTCTCGCCTTTAAAAACTTCCGTCCATATCATAGTAGGCTTCGAGACCTGACTAGAAGCTGATGGTAGCTCGTAAAATAGATGGCAGGATTTGTCGGGCACTCTTTGTATGACGCATGAGAAGTTAGTGACGTCATAAGTTATAGTAATCGCACTATTAGTTTAGGAGATGGGTTTACGAATTGGGGGCTTGTTTTGTAAGTTTTTAGCTGTTTTTAAAAGTGGTACTATTTAGAGTTCCGTATTTTAAAAGGAAAAAAATGGGCAAGGGTTCTGTATCAACTAACTTATGTAAATAGTTTATTTATTAAACACTTTATGCACAAAAGTACAGAGGTGGGTATAATGTCTTAGGCATTTTTTATCAGTGAACCTTAGGGTGACGGAGACAAACAGTGGTAGGTGCAATAAAAGAGAAAGAATAGGTGCATAGAAGAATGGATTTTTTTTTTATTATTATTTAAATAGCCTACTTTGTGTCCCACTGCTGGGCAAAGGCTTCCCCTTTCTCCTTCCAAACTTCCCTGTCTTGGGCGATCTCTGGCCAAGTTTGAAGAATGGATATACTAATAAAAAATAAATATAATACAATTATATAATATATACACAAATTAATAAATCTGATATCTTTCATTGATCACTTTTAGTTATTTCGAAATATTCCATGATTGTATTAAGCCGGAAATATTATCTAACTGTGTTCACACTGCAGAAGCCTGTGAGGTGGATCGGAAACAATTTAATGAAGATTAATAAATTATGTAATACTAGCGACCCGCCCCAGCTTCGCTCGGGTACTGATATTGAATATATTTATGCATGTATTATGCACATAAACCTTCCTTTTGAATCACTCTATTTATCAAAAAAACCGCATCAGAATGCGTTGCGTAGTTTTAAAGACTTAAGCATACATAGGGACAGGCGACTTTGTTTTATACTATGTAATGATGATATATTTATACACATATAGTTCAATTGCCGAATCGAGTCTCGAAAATTTTTCAGAATAATAAATTCGAATAGATACGACAATGGATCACGCTTGCCTAGAAGTAACTATTTTTAGATAGTAAATCATACAGTGACTTCTTTCGCTACTTTGTCTCAGACTTGACTCACCTACACCTATTTTCTTCTTTCTTTACCTTGCGTTCCAGAGTTTCCAGAGTCCCCGAGTTTTCAAAGTTCCTTTCATAAGCGAAACTGTTACCGCGACTCCAGGAATAGGGCAAGGAAGGAATGGGATAGGTTTTTTTAGTCAGTAAGAGTCTGACACTGGTCTCCCGCTCCACCCAAGAGCGGGTTTCGTCATTCGATGATTTTCACCTATCATAAATAAAATGTCCCTAGTAAGCTTCAACTCTTAATTTAATTTTAGAGGAGGAGGAGTTCTATGTTGGCTGTATATATTTTTTCAGAAGGCGGTGTTTTTGTAATAGTTTGGTATCTTCGTTATTAAACACCGATTACCGAAATTAAAATTATTTTGCACAATAGTGTTTTTTACATTAAAGTCGGTTAACTGTTAATTAAGAAAATCTTTCTCTAATTTACGAACAAAACAATGATCGAAGCAACAATTCATAATAATAATAATTTTGCTCTATTCCTCAATTCTATTGTCTACTGACCTCCAAACAAATCTGATACCCTGGTAGACATCTTAATTGCACCTCAACTGTCAAACAACACAAAAGCTTTTCAGATCTAAGATTAATTCGTTAAGTTAACAATAGTGGTGACTGGTCGTCTCACTAATAGTGTAGTCAATTAAGCCCCCTTCGACATACAAAAGGTATTGCAGAAGGTTCATATGCGTAATCTTAACTTCAAAACTTATGTTATGAGGTCATCTTACACAGATAATAATGCGCTTGCTACGGTCTTTTTGTCCGATTATAGGGATTTCAAGGCTACAGTGAATAAGCTCTTAATAAACTAGTGCACCTCACCATTAACGATGGCATCACTGCTTACCATCAGATCATCGAAAGTCTGCTGGACATAACCTCTCCCGAGTGTTGTCACAATGTCCAGTCTTGTCTCGCTTCCATCAAAGTCCAGTGACTCTGACCAGGTCATTGGTCTACGTTGTCTCCTCCTACCAGTTCTGACAAAGTATGTCTAATTCGTCCTGCTATCTGCTTCATGGTCTTCCGCGACTTGTCTATTCGCTCTCATCTACCTCTTTTGTACGGTTTTGGGCACCAATTTTGTGCTACTTTGGACTTTGTGTCGAGATTCATCATCATCATCATAATCAGCCTTTTTTAATGTTCCCACTGCAGGGACACAGGCCTCCTCTCTCTAGGAAAAGGAAGGTAGAGATTCAAAGAAGTATTATTAAATAAATAATCTTTTAAGTAAAATTTCGTGTTTTACCCAACTCCTCTAAAACGGCTGAACGATTAGTATGTTTTAGTAGTGTATCTATAGTAGTTCCTAAAAGGGCACTTTTTACACTTCTACCTCCGTCTCCCAGTATTTTCTTTGATAATTTATTATTATTATTATACCTAGCCTGTACTGTCCCACTGCTGGGCAAAGGCCTCCCTCCATTCTTTCCAATCATCTCGGTCACATGCTTTGATAATTTATATGGCTGAATAATTTTTATTTAAATTGCAAAAATTAATGATCTAGACTACATTAATTTGCAATTTAAAAGATCACATTTTCCGCTCACTATACGAATTGGAACTTCTGTTATCCATAACAACAATCTCTACTATTACTTAAGAGTGATTTTAGTTCGAAACACTGCCTTAATGACTTGCTAAGTTCAGCACGTAAGGCTATTGCCGGACGCTGGCTAGCAAATGCTTGAGATTAATGTTTACTTACGCACAAGTACTTTGGAAACAAAGTAGTAGTTCCAAATAGGTTTTTGATAAAGAGCTGAAGGGTTGGAGGCACAATACTGCGATACAACAACGCTTCGCAGAAACGTAAGCCCCTTTCAATGTATGCGTTTGTTAACAGCCTGATGCGGTGCCGATGCGGTGCGAATAAAATATGACGGCTCGGTTGGCGCAGTGGTTGAGCGATTTACTACTGCGCTGAGGGTCGCGGGTTCGATTCCCGTACGGAACAAATATTTGTATGGCCTGCAGATTAGTGTTCCAGGTCTGGGCATCTTGTGTATGTGACTTTACTTGTTTGTAAATGCACCCACGACACAGGAGCAACGTGTAAAAAAAAAATACCATACTGAAGTAAACGACACCCGTTCAACTTTTCAGTCACTCGTGCTATTTTCAAAATTTCTCTAGTATACTCATTTCTCACTTGATCCTCTCTTGCCATATCACACATCCATCTCAACATTCTCATCACCACAAGCAATTTTTTTACAACCCTACATTCTGATTCAAATTCAATCACAGGTCCATTTAAAATACCCATCATTTCTTGAAAGCGTCTTTTACTTTACCTAAATATTTCAGTCTTAGTAAATAATTATTATAAGCACACTAAATAGGTAATCTTTGAAACAAAAACTTTCGTAATTAACCAAGGCTTTTGAAAACAATAAAGTACTCAATAGCTTTTAGGGTATCCAAAACTAAAGTTTCAGTTTTGTAAAGTTAATCCAAATATTTAATAGGTACTCTAAATACCATTAACTACTTTAAGATCTAGAAATGTCCTATTTTCAGTCCAATTTTTGTCATAATTAAAATTTACTCTCAATAGATAATTTAAATTAAAATCAACTTAATTCTAACAAATAAATAGTTTCTGAAATTAAAACAATTTTCTACTAGAGCAAGGTTAGACGGTCGCCAGACATCTATAGTGATATTAGAGGTTCGAATCGAAATAAGTACATTTTGGTTTAAGTAAGGAATAATTTCATTATGAAAAATAATCAAACAAAGCAAAAAAGAGGATTCGCCCGAGGTAGGTGAGGGTGTTTAGAGTCGAGAGCTGCGATAACCAATTTCCACGTCTATCAAAGGACGTTTTTCAATACACTCAGAAAGATGTAAATGAAAGGGGAATGACGCGCGACACGTGGGGGTTGCTTAGCGCCCAGCCTGATACTAGCTCACGTTTTTTCCGCACTAGTGCGGATAAGAGTAAAGCAGGATTAAGAAGAGCGGGTTAGCAAGTAAGTGAATTTTATTTAGAGTTGAAGAAGGCCCTCAAATCAGATATGCGTTCGATCAAAACTACGAACTTAAGTTAGTAATGTTAAACGGTTCTAATATGGACTTTCTCCCATCTCAAACTTACAATCCAAAGCAATGCCAATACTAAGTCCCACTTAAAACTTAGCTCGCGTTCTTTTCCGCACTAGTGCAGATAAAAGTAAAGTAAGAATAATAAGAGCGGGTTAGCGAGCAAGTCTATTATTATTTTGTTTGGAGTTGAAAAAGGCCCTCGGATCAAATATGTGTTTGAACAAAACAACGAATTTAAGTTAGTAATGTTAAACGGTTCTATCATGTACTTTCTACCATCTCAAACTTACAATCCAAAGCAACGCCAATACTAAGACCCACTTAAACTTAGCCACACGCGTCAAGTGAAACACGAATGCAAATAAGTTGACACCAGGAGTCCAGGAACGCTTGAAACTTATCTCACTTACTCCTGCCGTGTGAACACGTCTTCAAACTTTTCCCACCTGACAAATGGCGAATGCTTGCTCTGCATTTTGCTTGTATGGAAATATGTTATTGTGTAATCATTAGCGTTTCGTTCCGTCAGTCAGAAAAAATGAAACCTTTATAAGATACCGTTAGCGCGGGTTTGCCGACGGCGAGCGATGGGTAATTCGCCGTCCGGTCGTCTGTTAATCGTCCGGACCAAGCCCAGTTGTCGGCGGCGCTCACTGTTCCCGCGCACCTCAAGAATTCCTTGAGGCGTGCGGAAACAGTGCGCACCGTTGATGACTGGGTCTCCTACTAGGATGACAGCTCTCTTGTTCAATCGGTAATCGTTGAAGTAGGATGCACAATTTGTTTCAATCATTATTATATGTCAAGAAATATGTAGACATAATTAAAAAAAAAACAGTGTCCATGGAATTACTCGCACATTCTTCTCCATGGCTTCATGGCATGGGAATTAGTATCACTTTTCTGACTATTTCACTATCATGTTTCTACGCAGTCCTTCGAATTGTCAAGAACTCAGTCAGAAAAGGCAAGTCGTTAGTGCGTGATTATATGCATCTCATATCACGAACTTACTTGTTGTTTGTATTATCGAAGTATCTTCACAAAGTCCACTGAACTTGAAACTTTTCTTGTTAAGACCCGACGACTGCCAGAGCGGACTTTTAACAGGACCTCCATCTTATCATGGTTGCCTGGTACCTCTGAAAAGTGTTAATGGAGATTTTATATATTTAAAATTAAGTAAAAAAGTTTTGATATAAAATTTAAAAGGAGCTAGATTACGATAACTTTATAAAGGTCAGAAAATAAGATTAGACCCTATTTTTAACCGACTTCAGAAAAGGAGGTTTTGAAACAATTTCGAAAAAGGATGTTTCTCAATGCGTATAAATAAATGTTACAATAAAAAAACTTTTTACAAAAAAAAAACCGCCTTCAAAAAAAGCCAAACGATAAAAGTTCCTACACTAAAAAGTTGAAAATAAAAATTTGAATTGCTGTAAAGAAACTTAATTTATAGACGACTCCAAAAAGAAGTAATAAATTTTGAATATTTGCAAAATATTAATGTCAAATAAGTTTACCTATAAATTAAGTTTCTTTACAGCAATTCAAATTTTTATTTTCAACTTTTTAGTGTAGGAACTTTTATCGTTTGGCTTTTTTTGAAGGCGGTTTTTTTTTTTTAAAAAGTTTTTTTATTTGTAGCCGTTTAGTGTTTTTTATTATAATGTGTTATGGCAACGAAGTCAATATTGTTCCTACATTTCTTTTGAAAAAGTTACCAAAGTCATATAAGTTGGAATACATATTATAGGTACATTGTTATAGTATAATCGTTTTGATCTCGTGGAGAGATGATATGATGCATGAAATACTTATGATTCATCTCATGGGTACATCTCATAACAGCTCTCATCATCATCATCATTTCAGCCAGAAAACGTCCACTGCTGGACATAGGCCTCCCCCAAGCGTCGCCACAACGACCGATTCTGTGAGACTCGCATCCATCGCGTTCCCGTGATTCTCACCAGGTCGTCGGTCCACCTTTTGGGAGGTCTTCCAAAGCTGCGTCTTTTGGTGCGCGGTCGCCACTCTAGAACCTTTCGGCCCCATCGGCCATCTGTTCTACGAGCAATGTGCCCTGCCACTTAAGTTTGGCAATTCTTCGGGCTATGTCGGTGACCCTGGTTCTCTTCTCGCATTTCTTCATTTCAGATTCGAACACGCAAGGAAACTCCGAGCATAGCTCTTTCCATTGCCCTTGACAGCATTGCCCATGACAGCTCTAATAAGCTCAAATAATGCTAGGATACATTATTTTATTTTGAAGTTCCCATGCCGACCTTCCACCTTCCAGCTTCATCATCACATCAGTTCAATAGTACCTTACAGCCAAAGTGCATCTTATGACAATTCTAACAAGCCCAAACACGGCTAGGATATATTAATTAGTTACGCAGTTCCAGTGCCTACCTTCCAGCTCCATCATCATCATCAGATCAGTTCGATGATAACATTTTCAACATAATTATTTAAGATCATTGGTTTATAGTGCATTTTCATAGTTGCTTAACTACCTTGATTGTGATATCTATGTGAGTGTCAAGTTTCGTTAGCCATTTCTGATCTTCTTCACCAGTTCCACCTCATCAAATGTTACTTTTTGACTGTAAATGCTTGAGTTCTCGATGAAAATATAAAAAAAACTATATAGTTGCCTATAATATTTGAGGAGTTCCCTCGATTTCTCATGGATCCCACCAAAACTCAATTTTGAAAAAAATGGGACCAATCTGGAAGCATATCCTTTCAAGTACAAAAAAAAATTTGCAAATCCATCCATAAACAACGGAGTTCTGAGGTAACAAACATAAAAAAAAAAAAAAAAAAATAAATAAAAAAAAATACAATCGAATTGAGAACCTCCTCCTTTTTTTTGAAGTCGGTTAAAAAATAATAATATTAATGTTTTTTTTTTGTGATGTCGGTATTTATTTTTTTACGTTTTACATGCAATCATTCATACATACCATTTGGCGCAATAGGGCTATTACAGACTTTTACAGATTTTGTCCTATCAAGTGCCTAAATACAAATTTTCCTGGTTTTATTTTCAATTATGAAGAATTCCTGTTGAAACACTCATCCCTTATTTCAACCTTTTTAGTAAGAGAGTATAGCCTATGCCCATATCCAAGGTTTAATCTGTCTCCGTACCAAATTTTATCAAAAAGTTTTAGCATAAAAATGTAACGGACAAACAGGCAGTTTTACTCCCCTAATTACTTACACTTTATTGAAGACAGGAACACCTAAACAGAAAAAAACCACAACAAGTTACAAGTGTCGACATCAATGCCGACAATTCGAACTTTGCAAAAGGGTCGAAGCCTACTGAAGCCCAGGGTCTCTTTCTGAAAGAAAAACTTGGCCCCAGTGCGAAAGGCAAAGACGGAACGGGGTAGAATGTTTTGTCAGTAGTCTGATATTGTTTCCCGCTCACCCTAAGGGCGATTCTTCATTAGATGTTTTTTCCCACCATAAAATAAACATGCGCTCGGATTGTATTCTTCAAAAATAAAATCTCCAAGCACCAAACAAACCAATACAAAGCTAAGAAAAACAAACCCACTAAAATAAATCTCTCACTTGCATATTCATTAAGTTTCCATGACAACATCGCCTTACCAAAAATAATCACAATAAAAGCAAAAATCCATCAGCGTAGTTGCACTGCCATTGGTTCGTCGGCGGCCGTCAGAATCCGAGGCGATTATAGAGATTTCCACTTCGCGTGAAACTTGAAAATCTCAACAAAAACCCGTAGCGCTGTTATCTTCACAACATCTCGAATTGTTTTCGCTCGCGGCTTATCTTGCGTCCTTTGTGTAGGTTATAAATTCGTTTTCTTTGCTTTCCACGGAAAGCCCACAATGCCATCTCCGTAGATTACCTCTCTTTTTATTCGGGATATCAATTTTGGATGGTCTTTTTCTTGAAAATCGCGTGTTGACTTTGTGATAATGGTTTATCTGCGCCCTTTGTGAGTGATAATTTTAATGCTAATTACGAGGTAAATGTTTTGTGGTCCGCTAAATTGTTTTGTGATGCTTTTCTTTGGTATTTTACGTTAAAAAAACGGGGTACTTAACCATAATACAAAGATATAAAATGCATTTTAAAATCAGGTCGTTTTTGCGAGGTCCAGTAGGGTCGAAGTCTCCTGGGCTCATGGCTAGATGTGAAATTGTAACCAGGACTCTGGAACTAAGGCAATGAAGGAACGGGGTGGGTTATAAATCAGTAAAAGTCTGAAAATATCACCCGCTCTGCCCAAGGGCGGGAGTTTTTTGCCCACTGAAAAAAGGTCGTTTTAAAAGCCTTCGTAGCTGTGAGGTTATGGATGATGAGCGAGAGGTAATTCGTCATCCGACCTTCTGGTAACCATCTGGTCTGAGCCTGAGTCATTGACAGCACGTTGTGTCCCACGCGCACCTCGAAGAGATGTCAGAAAAATATTAAGGGCCCAGCAAGGCCGAAGACTACCACGGCCGTAGGTTTGCTTTCGAAAAGGAAAACCCTGGGCCATGAAACGCAAGGCAAAGAAGGACATAGCAGCGGATTTTAGCCAGTAAAAGTATAATATGCCCTTCTGCTCTGCCCTGGAGAGCGATAAGTCATTGTATGATTTCTCACTTAAAAAAAGACTCTTTTAAAATCTGCTGTCCTGGTCTCTTACAAAAACAAGCTCAACTAAATTCTCATAAATCCTGTCCAAAAACACGGTAACTTAATCTACAAAACCAAAACACACATTGATCCCAAAAATTAACATTCTTAATTGCAAAATTACAACGTATTCGAAACGGTAATGTTCGGAATCCGTGATCATTGTGTTTATCAGAACAATGGCGGAATCAGCCAGCATTGCCAATAACAACCGCGACCGAATGTACCCGGTGATCAGAATCCTAATGTAACAGAATGTTGCGTGCATAAACAATGCGTGGTGTTTGAGTGCATGCTTTGGGGAAATATTTCACTGATATAACGCCGCAAATTATGTGTTGCTACAAACATTTTATAGCCATGAACGCTATGCTGCCCTAGTAGCTAAGGACACTTGTTGTTGTAGTTTTGTTACTTGTTGTTGATAGTTTTAAGTAGTAACTAGCTATGTGGCTTTCTTAAACTGACTAAAGTATCACATTCACGTGTCGTAACTCAGAAAAAAAATGATAAAAAATAGCCCGCCGTGTGGTCGTCTGGTAACAATCTGGACTGAGCCCAAATCGTCGATGGCGTGCACTGTTCCCGTGCACCTCAAGGAGTAAGTAGGCAGCAATCGTAGAGGCCCAACAAGGCCGAAGTCTACTGGAGCCATGGATCAACTTCTGAAAAGAAGGTTCGGCCTCGGTATGAAGAGCTAAAAATAACAGGGTATGTTTTTCAGTCAGTAAAAGTGTGCCCAAGGGCAGAAAGTGTCATTAAATGATTTTTACCCAATACTAAAAAGTACACATAAAAAACTGTGTATTAAACCTAAAAATAAATGACATATAATTGATTGCCACCTATACTAAAAGATGGTGATCAATATCTAGCTCGCCGTCCGGTTGTCTGGTAACAGTCCGGACCAAGCCAGTCTTCAGCGCTCTGTGTGCGCCTCAAGGAGTTGTCAGCAAATGGAGAGGCCCAACAGCAGGGCCGAAGCCTACTGGGGCCTCGGTCTGATTTCTGAAAAGAAGGTCCGATTCTGGTATGAAGACTAAGAAGAAATGGGGTGGGTCGTTTAGTCAGTAAGAGTCTGACTCTGTTTCCCGCTCCGCCCAAGGTCGGGATTCGTCATTAGATGATTTTTCCCACCATAAAAAAAAAAAATATATATATAAACCTATCCTAAAAGTTTAATATCTAATTCACAAACTACTTATATCACATGACTATCGCTACATTGCTGTTAGCATAGCACTTGTTTCAATCGAGTGCAGAGCAAACGCCCGCAGGCGGGGACTGTCGAGCCAACTGCCAACTGTAACTGGCGCCTTGGTATGTTCCAACAATAATGAAAATATTATCACTTTGTATCTTGAAAGTGGTGTAATATTATATTAAGACTTTTTACCCGACTACGGCGAAGCAAAAGGAGGGTTATGATTTTGATTGACCTGTATGTATGTATGTATGTATGTATGTGGGTATGGATGTTCATCTGTTCCCTCGTAACTTCTAAACTCCTTATCAGAATTCGACAAATGACATATCATTAGAAGCGTCTTAATTGTCCGCTGGATATAGGCTATATGGGATTTCACAAAATCTAATGTGGCGCCCTCTAGCGGACAAAACATACGAAGTAAAAAAATAAAGTTAAGATAAATATGCCGTGTTTGGTATCATTTGAAAGCGCTTTACTTGTACATTTTGAATATATATATATTACTAGCATTTGCTTGTGACTTTACCTGTATTCATGGGCTGAGAAATCAATGAACCCAAGATTAACCTATTTAGAACTCCAAAATATATTAAATAAAAATAAAGTTTAAAAACTAACACCCGACTACTTAAAATATAAAGCCGTGGTCGTATGCCATAAGAATAATAAATTAAAAAAAGTGGTATACGACCACGGCTTTATCCTTAAAACATTTCTCATTGGAGAGTGTTTTCTTGTTTCGTACTTTTTAGAGCGTGTTTTTAAGTAGTCGGGTGTTAGTTTTTTTATTTATTTTTTTCTATTCAACGTGACAGTGCTGACAGTCGTCTGGGCATGTTTAGGACAGTGAGCGTTACACCGGGGCTCTGGGAATAAGGCAAGGACGGGGTAGGTTGTTTAGTCAGTAAGAGTCTGACACAGAAAAAAGGATATTGTATTATGTTTTCGTATATTACAATATTATTTTTAATATGATTATCCAAAACCTATATGAGGGTCGATCCGATACATTAAACACTATCGATTTGTAACGATAAAATAAAAAAAAAATAAAGTAGCTATTTTCTAAAATTTGATTTAATATAAGCATGACATTTTTTTTTTTTATGGTAGGTGAAAATCATCCAATGACGAAACCCGCTCTTGGGCGGAGCGGGAGACCATATATTAATTAATATAAGCATGACATGCTTATATTAATTCAAATTAATTTTGTACATTGTACAAAATTAATTTCTTTAAATAAACATCAGCTGAGCGAGTCCAATGACCTGTAGGTATGTAGTACGTAACAACCGGCAACTACCTACATATCATTATACTCACTCATCTGATGATTATGGTTTACTGCAAAAAGTTTTAATAAATAAATACATAAATTATTATATCAGAAACATGAGTTTCTACTCTTGGAAGAGTTGGTGCGAAGCATTCGCTCTGGGTGACGTCTAACTCATAATCGCCGCCGCAAATTTGGTCGTTATATTATCCGAAACTTTACGCGCGGTAAGACATGGATGTATGAATAACTGGACGACTAGAACTATGGAAAACATATAATTTTACCATCGGACAATAGACTTTCGAAATATACGTTTTTTGTGACAAGAGGAAGTAGATTTAAGGTTTAATTTTAATTTTCGACATCTCGACGCGTTCCCAAGATTTTCACAGACAAACAGATAAATGAACAACAAAATGGTTCTTTAAAGGTTCTGTTTTTTTTTTTTCTTTTAAGGTACGGAACCCTAAAACTGGTACGTGGTGGTAAAGGAGTCTCAAAAATCTAAACAATACCTGCCATCTACACAGTTGGTTTATTTTTTTGAGGTGGACTTATCACGCTCTACGTCGAAGTGAGAGGGCGGGCATGTCAGACTTTTACTAACTATAGTCCCACTTGTGTCCTTCAGTTGCCCTTTCCCTTCGAGAACTACGAGTTTCCTTTTCAGAAATTTCCTGTTTCTTGGAATACATACATACACCATGAGATAGATGTACCAGGAAAGCATAAATACATAGTATCTAGTGCCCGATCCAATACTACCCACATCTGGTACAAGACAGTGCTACCACTGTTGTGCAGTTATCTGGTAGCGCATTGTGACGTTAGTATTAGTTCAGCAAACTCTATTAGGCAAGAGTTAGGCTGTCACTTGTTTATCTTGAACAAATAAAAATATAGTGTAGTTTTGGAAAAAAATCTTTGTGCCATCAACATCATCTTTTTTCATTTAATGACTTCTTTTGGTCTATTGTAGAACGAGAAAACACGCTAGACTTTTACTGACTAAAAACTAACCTCTGTCTATGAGTTAACTTTTTAAAATATTGCCGCAGCTCAAATGGCCATTGGTCCTATTAGGCTCCTTGAATCGGGTTGATACCTCTTTTGTCGCACGCATGGAACACTACGCGTCTTATGGGGGAGACCGACTGCATAACGCTTACGCCCTAGACGCCGCGGGGATTCCGGTCCCGATTTCCAGCAACTATAAGCGCGAGCTTGCGGACGGCGAGCAATGGGTAGCTGTTACCAGACGACCGTCCGGTCGTCTGGTAACAGCCCGAACCAAGCCAGTTGTCGACGGCACGCCTCAAGGAGTTGTCAGCAAATGTAGAGGAGCAACAGCAGGGCCGAAGCCTACTGTGGCCCCGGTCCGGTCTCTGAAAGGCTTAAGGCTTAGAGGGAATAGGGTCGGTCAGTAAGAGTCTGAGGGCGGGATTTGTGATTGGATGTTTTCCCACCATAAAAAAAAATGATATAATATCGTATATCGTAGTATCTGAAAACTTCTGAAAACTTCTGATTGGTAGTCGAATAAAGTCTGTATAAACAGTTCTGTAAAGTTCACAATGATCATGTAAATAACACCATATTTCACGTTAATCCAGAACTTCACATGAGCTTATTAAAATAAATCCATTAAAATTTAAATATTATTGAATCGCCTCGATACATAGAGCGACTATGTAAATGAGATAAATTGCAATAAATGCTACGTTTTCCACGCACAATTGACATTGCAGAAACCAATTCATAACGATTGAAGCGAGCGATTCGTTTTAATCGGATCGATATACATTCGCTTATGAATAATGTACAAGTTGATATTACGAAAAATGTCCAGCGACGTCAGTTAAGTAAAATTAGCATTGCCATTCAGTGTGGCAATACTGCCAGTCTTCTGGGCATGTTTCCAGATGACAGCGATGTAGAGGAGCCATGATGATGGATGTTGGGCCAGACTGTCCAATTACAACAATTAAAATTATGGCAAGTCAATAACAATGTAATCAACTTACAATTAAATTATTAACAATATGTAATTATAAACTGTTCAATTTACAAACCAATTTTTGCGCTGATTCGAACTTTTAAGAGAGCTTGAAATTAAAAATTCATAATGATATTTCCATATTGAAAATCAGAAGTAATTATTATACATAATTTATATATAAAATTAATTAATTTAGAATATACATTTAATTATACTAAAAATAACCTAAATAAACTAAAAATACAATAATATTTACAAATGATTTATTGGGCATCAAAAAATTCATCCACATCGATATCAATGGGAAAAGTGCCCAGAACGCTGGCAGCATTGCCACGCTGGATGGCAATGCTGATTCGCTGACAAAAGTAAAGCCCAGCCCTCTGGTCACGCGAAGAGTCGACCAGCTGTTTGCTGATGTCGCGTACAACTCGATGAGCGCTCGGACCCCATGGCCCTAGTGTTTCAACCCCAAACGGCTCAAACATATAACTCCCAATAAGGTTATTATATTTACGCCGTTTGAGGTTTTCTGCACTTGCAGCAGCCGCCCCAGCACAACCTGCCGTACTCAGAAGATGGGATGGCGCAAGGGTGTCGACACATGTTGCATCCCACACCAGAGGCCTACCCAACTTCCAGGGCATTATGGTCATCCCGTCTGGCCTCTTCCCATCGTCACGTGCCAGGCCATTGGGTTCTAGAACAGCTGGCACCCCGGCGGTGACAAGGGCTCGACGGATGATGTCATTAATGCTGGCGTGCCTAGCTATCCGACCAGCGCTTCTGCTGCAGGATAGGCCATGGTGGCCGAGGCGGTCGACTACTTCACCGCACTGACACCGATGTGGAGCTCCGCTAGGAGCACCCAGTCGCAGGCATGTAGCGATCCGGAAGGTGGTGTCACTCAGCATAGTGCCTATGTTGGGTGACGGTAACGTCTGTAGCCAAAGGCCCGACTCCCATTCACCCACAGCCAGTAGGCGGGCACGCTCAGCAGTGTTGGTGGACGTATTAATAAGGTTATTCCGTACCAACCTGCAGAGCGGCTCATCCCACTGTCTCTGGGAAGATGGGTTCTCGGGCAACGCCTCGTCCGGGCAAGCCAATTTCCAGGCGCTCAAGGCATCGGTCAAGCACGGCACCTCACAGTCAACCAGTGATTGAGTCAAAATTCCACTGGTCAACTGCTGAGTGCTGCGGACCGAAGACAGGAACGCAGGAAGGCTTACACTAGTAATTTTGCGGATACCGAGCCCACCAAAACGAATGGGTAGCGTAGCTTGAAGCCAAGCCCGGTCATCCAGGGCCACATTTAAGATGGATGTTAGTGTATGCCGAATGGTCTGATCAATTTTGTCCAAGAGGTGTGGCTGCTTCCATAAAGGAGAAGAGCGGAGAAAATACATGAAATTTGGTGCAAAACAACAATATCGTATGAGGGTGAAAGCCGAATGAAGGTTAATTTTGGAAAGTCTTTCCGAAATGTTGTTGAAACGCTCAATTTTGTCGTCGATGAACGAAGAAAAACCGTCTTCCAAAATTGGTGAACCTAGGAGGCGCAGTGAACTTTTATCTAAAATTTTGATTTCTGGAGCTATTGCATAGAATTTCTGTAGAGTCGTTAGTCTGTCAGTGCTGTCAGAAATAAAAAGTTCACATTTGGATTCGTTGAGGTCAAGGCCAATCGATTTAAATTGCTGTTTGAGTAATTGAAAATCTTCTAAAACGGTATCTACGTCACCTCCTAGCGTTCCATCATCTAAATACCACACGTTAAATTTTGAATTTAACTGTTGGATGATTGGATGAATAGCCAAGCTGAAAATTGCTGGCCCGAGAGGGTCACCTTGTTGGCATCCAACTGCAGATTCCAAAACATTATCTTTATACAGTAATTTTGATGGGTGCCTATAGCACTGCCACAGAAAGCCAAAAATTTCAGGTAGCGCTTTTTTTGCTTCAGCCAACAAAGTGTCCCTATTAACAGAATTAAAGGCGTTTTTAACGTCAACCTTGAGGATGACCTCACCCTTTTTGGAATTTAGGTATGTGGAGAGGGCATGTACGGCGGCCTCGCAGCCCCCTCTGGAACCAAAACCAAGCTGTAGGGGCTGAAATTTTTTAGTCAGAGACTCGCCGTACAGTCTGCAACAAATTTTAGCTGCCATGCGTCTGTATGTGCACCCGACGGCGATGGGACGAATGCCGCCATCCCTCTTGCGCAGGGCGCATAGATTGGCCCCGTACAAGACATCGACAACGGCATCGTTCACGCCGCCGGAGAGCATAAGGGTAACTAGAGCCAGAAGCTCCTTCAAAAGCGACTCACCAGCGTCCCCAGCGCCCGAACTCAAGAGGTCTTTTAAATGCTGGGGAGTCAGGCCGTCGAGGCCGCCGGCGGAACCGCTTCTGAAGGAACTCACGGCTGCAAGTAACTGAGGGGCTAATATAGGGAAAATTTGTGAGTCCGGAATGGGTCTATCGGGAGGATCAGGGAAAGTGAGGTCATCCGCAGGCGCTGGATGTTTACTCTCCAGGGCTGAAATTGTATCTGGAGAGTAAGGCGCCACCACATCACTGCTAAAAAGTAACCTAGCTGCTCCGCTAATGTCACCGTCATTTAATTTGGATTCTACATGCGAATTCAACCCTTTCTGGGAAACATTGAAAGGGGGTAAATTTCGATCTAAAATGTCAGCCGAATTGTTGCAATTATCCTTAATTTGGGTTGTTAATGTTTTTGAAGCCAATCTTTTTTGGACATGTAGAATCCTATACGGGAATGTAAGTAGGTCTTCCCATGCGCTTTGAGTGTTCTCCTGGGTTGCAAGACGGACGCATCGCGCTAAACTTAGCGCAACAGACCGCCTAGCACCCCGGGGAACTCTCTTCAGAACTGGTGTTGAATTTTTTAATTTTGATAAGGTTTTCCAAATTGATTCCGAATGTGTTGGTGTTTGAGAAGGGGCTGGGAGGCATAAAGGTACACTATGTGGCTTGTGAACCTTGCCATAGTGGATCTTTAGCCCCCTTTCGCCCTTAAAATAGCGGGCCTGAGCGCAATGGGGACATCTCACTAGCTGGGAGTCTAGTGATGTGGCAGGTTGACTGCTACAGTTTCCAGAACCACTACAGCCTGCATTTAGCATTAAAAAATGATATTTGACTTACCAAATTACAAAAGTAAAACAATAAAAAACACAAACAAACACTATAAAAAAACGTCAATTTCACTGCGGGTGACAGGTGACGGCCGTGGCGCAGCCGCGCATCAGGCCTAGGGCGCCCGTTGTCGTCAGCCTGTTCTTTGTTGCGCCAAGGATCTTATAAATGTTTTCTTACGGGATCGAGTAAAAAAGGTCCAAAACACTTCTGGAATGCGTGTTATTGTTTTTTCATTGTTGGCTTATCCAAAGAATCGTCCACATCCATGATCGCCATTTTGCTCGGCAAATCATTTATCATTTTATCGAGTAAACAAAAACAAAACAAATAATTATATTATTCTTCGTCACGTATTTGGAGTCGTATCAAGTAATATTTTAATTAAATCTTCATTATTCATCAATTTTATATTACATCATTTTTCAGTTGACAGGTCTTAGTATCTTTAACCTAATTGAACTGAATTTTATTATATTTTGAGTACTCAATTTTATGCTCAACTATGTCCACTAAAAAAAAAAAAAAAAAAAAAAAAAATAAAAATTATTATATGAATTACAACATAATTTCGTGAAAATCTGGCGTGTATTGATTCTTCGTAGAAAATGTAGTATTATTTTAAAATTACAGATAAATTATGTAAAAGACTTTTGGTAGAATATGAGTTCAAAGTTCCTGGAAATTTAATCAATTCTCTTCGCCGAACCTCATGTCATGTTTTATGATTGATTGTTGCTATTTTAGCTTCAACCCTTACACGAGGATATCGAAATTGAGGTCACCTTTGTAGCAGATCTACTAACATAATCAGATTAAGAAGATCATAAATAATCTTCAATATTTCCTGGTGAAGAAAAGCACCTTGAGTAAACTGGCATGTTCTAGAACCAAATATTCAAAGATAAATTGTATCAAACCTACTTGCACGCGGGCATAGCCAATGGCAGAAGTGGCGGCGGTGGCTGTGGCGAGAGCGCCGTTGTTTTTTACCTGATGCGGTCGGTCTACTCCTTTGCTAGGCAGGAATTGCCTCGCAGAAGGGGGTGACCGCCTGCCACTCCTACACGTTGCAGACCTGTGCATGTTGCGGGCCTGAACCAAGGCCCGGCAAGAGGTTGCCGCCATCGATCTCCCCCACTAGGACACTGCGATGCTTTTCCCAAGCGAAGAAGCTAGTAGGTAAATAAATAAGTGTAAATTTTAGTCCAGAAAAGTTTGACACGCTTTCTTTTTAGGTACATCCTTGAGCGGAGAAGTAATTTTATTATAATTTAAAAAAAAACATGTCTAAGTTATCCACGTTTAGGTTCGAAAATTTAACTCTAAAATGACTATTTACTCAAGTACCTTTCCATTTCAATAGTCTTTACAGTTCAAGATTAAGATGTATATCTTCCTTCAGTGAAAGTTACGTCCCAACTTGTAGACTAGGAATGTAGGTTTAAAACCCAAGTTAGACTGAAACTCAGACACGCAAACTGACAAGTAGAAGTAATGGTATTAGCCTCACTTACAAAGCTGGCCTATTAGAAAAGCATAGAAATATATCACCTACCTTTTCGTTCATAAATCTGAATGCACTAATCAATTAGAGAAGGACTCCAATCAGTGCCTTTCAAAGTCTTGTCGATATTGCTAAATAAACATCGATGCGGATGAAATGGGAGGATAAAGCGATGCGGAATAAGCGGGATGGGTATCCCCCGTCCACTCGCGGTGGGATTATCCCCCGGGATTTTAAATCCCGCGACGGCTGAATCCCCGCTGCCCACATGAAATACGGCTTCCACGAGTTTCCAATAAATGATTGGTCATAATTGGAGAGCTCATTACTTTGCAGCCGGTGTGTGAATAGTTTATATGCACTTCTTTGATTTTCATTTTGTGGGAACAGTGAAAAATCTTGTTGAGTATTTCTTTTGTGGTGGTATTGAACGTATTTGTAACTTGGAATTTACTATTTGATATAATGAGCTATTTTAAAATCTTGATCCCTACCTTTTGGTTTTCTATTATATCTCTAACTAACCCGCCCAGCTTTGCACGGGTGCAATACTGATAAACCTTTCTCTTGCATATAACAATCACTTTATCTATTAACAAAAACCACATCAAAATCCGTCGCGTAGTTTTAAAATCTAAACATACATAGGGACAGACAACGGACTTTGTTTTAGACTATGTAATGATTATGGTTCTCGAAAGGTGTATAAAAAATATTGCTATTAATAAATTTAATAGATACAGTGATTAAGGAGGAAGGTTTATGTGCATAATACATGCATAATATATTCAATATCAGTACTGGGGCGGGTCGCTTGTTTATAATATTGCTGTCATAATATAGCCGAATTAACCATATAAAAGTCATCGAAATGATGCAATTTCAGAAACTGTTTAATTACACGAACACAACAAATTAATGTGTCAAACATAAGTAATTGTTGTGAACACTACTGATTTATTTATATATTTTCAGTAAATGAAGTTATTTTAATGTATTTTACAATAAAAACTGTTTATAATATGGATCGGAATAATGTTTTTCTTATTTTTTTATTTGCTATAAACTAATGCTTGACTGCCAATCCACCAATCCGCACTGAGCCCACGTGGTGAATTATGGCCCATTCCCTCTCCTGGAGAGAAGGCCTGTGTTCCAGCAGTGGGAACATTAAAAGAGGCTGATGAAGATGAATGCTTGACTGCGATCCCACCTGATGGTAAGCAATGTCTCAGATTAATTGTATGGGCGCTATGTTTTACCGTGAAGGCTTAAACTTAATTAAAAAACAAAAAAAAATCATAAAAAGAACTACTTCACTACAAAAAAGCTCTTGACTTCGATGAGAACTTTGCAACTTACATTTCTAACACTCCTAATGCATTGATTAAATCGTAGGTACTAGGGCGTCAGGTTCTCAAAGAACTAACTCCAGCACATAGCCTGCATTATGAAGGCTTTACAAGCCAAGTTCCACACTTAACTCGGTCCACTCAGTTTCATGGGCGCGCAACAAGTGCTTTCCATAATTGAACACACCTGCTCTGCTGTTGTTATGTGCTCCTGGTACTTCAATGTATTGTTCTGATGATTTTTCTATTAGTCCTTCGTTCGATGTTATTGCAGTTGTTGGTTGGATATTTTGATTGCAAAACTGAAATACAGGTTGAATTGGTTTTTTCTGGTTTTAGAGTGTCAAAACCATTAGTCATACTACATCGCTCACTTAACCAATTTAATAGTATGCTCTAAGGAGCTTAAGCATAGTCAGCCTTAAGCCTTGTATCCACTAGGCAACATTTGACGTGCGACATGTTGCTCAAAATGTTTCGCAACTTGTTGAATGTTGACGCGGAACATTTGATTAACAACGTTGTCTGTCTACGCATCATACACATACTTTACGTCAGTCGTCGCCAAAATGAATGGAACTTGTGTTAATTTCAGCGGTAGTGGTTAAAATTTTATCGAAAACTGCATCAAAAAGAGAAATACCATGTTGGCGTTGCAAGCAAGCAAGCAACATGACGCGCGGCTTGTTGTTTGTGTAAAGAAAATTGTAACATTTTCTTTATTTTATAGGTATTTTCTAACCCATCAACGTTGTTTTTTCCTTTTTGATGCTGAAATCAACATAAGTTCCTCTGGCGACATATTAGCTACGACTGTGGTAAAGTAGTAGTTGCGTAGACAGACAACGTTGTTCAACAAAAGTTCCGCGCTGACTTTCAACATGTAGGGCAACTAGTTATGCAACATGTTGCGCGTCAATTGTTACCTAGTGGAAACGCGGCTTTATTATGTTCCCACTACTGAAACTCAAATTTTTCTCTCCAGGACAGAGAATGGCACGTAATCCACCACACAGGCCCAGAAAACAATGACGAATGTTACATGTCTTCGAATTTTTAGTTCTAGGACATGTCGGTTTCTTCACAGTGTTTTCCTTTAAAGTTTTGAGAGAAAAAAAATAATACTAATTTTTTTTTTATTTCGTTCGCCTCTACGCTGACTAAGTATGTATTTATTTCTGGCTTAAATGTTCATGGGACTATCCATCTTAATTCCTTAAAATCCGAATTTAACAGCAAAGGAAAGTTAAGTCGAGCAAACTGGATTCAAAACTAACCAACTGTTAAAACTGACAAAAGAAACCCTTAAAGGACCGATTTAATCACACAACATTACCAACTCTTGCTAGAAATTTTACGTAATCTCTCTTTGTTACCGCTATATCCGTATATATAACCGGGACTTGATAGGATATCGAACAAATGTTCTCTCGCTACCCGGACAAATTGCCCAGCTTACCCGCTTGGAGTGGGTCTATTATGTGATGTTTTGCTGTTGCGTTTATCACGACTAGTGATATTATTTTCTGAAAATACTTAAGTGATCAATTTGGGATAATAAATAGTAAAGGTCTACTCAGACGTACCATAATCCTCCGCCTTAGGCGTTCACTCTTGACAGAGTGGTCGTGGTTGATCATGTTGCATTTTCGTATGAAAAAGAAAGAAAAGAAGAAGTACGAATCCTCAAATATTTCGGTCACTTTGTTTGCAACGAACACTCCATGGAGCGACTCGTTGTCCAGGTTTAAGTAGAGGGAAAGCGGTCTCGTAGGCGCTCACCTACGTGTTGGTCAGACCTCATTAGAGCTGCAACACAAACCTCCATGGTCCAGAGTACCCGAAACCCCGTAGATCTTGTGAAGTGGAGACGCATTGCGGGAGCCTAACTAGCCAACGAAAACGCAACAAATGTATCATAATCACGACACAATAAAAACCTCTTTTTATACTAACTTGAGAACTATTTTTTATACAACTAAATAGTTTAATACACATTGACCATATTTTGTCGCCGAACGCAACCGTTTGGATGATTTCGACTACACAGCTCCCACATCAAAACCACCAGCTTCATCACAATTTAGTCTATCAACAACGTAACCATATCGCAACCACTTTGACATTTATAGTTAGCAAAGCATCAGCATCAGCCTTATAATATTAACACTGCGGGACTCAGGCCTCCTTTCTAGGAGAGAATGAGCAGCAATCCACCACGCGGGCCCATGTCACATGTCTTCGAATTTTAGGACCTAGGACAAACCGGTTTCCTCTCAATGTTTTCCCTCACCATTTTATGAATAAATAACACAAAGTAATGCGCCTAACCAGGCGCACTTAACTAAATTCGAACCTGCGACCTACAACTCGTAAGTTGGGGCCGTTACCACTGCTCGTCAGCCACCTCTGCTCAAGAGTGAGAGAGGCTACCAGTACGGAATTATTTAGCCATTTTGGTGACTTGTCTTTAACAAAATAGATCTTTTTTTTTTCGAGTCTGACCAAACACGTTTGCTGCTTAGCATACTAAGCTGAAACCTTTGGAGCGTAGGGAAATAACAAATTCCTCAGCTGGACAATAACAAATTCCTCAGCCAAGTTGCACAGTCGCCAGTTTTTAAATTACCACAGTAGGCTAATTCAAAACCTAGGAAGGTTTTGGTACAATTTTTTAGAGTTCTGTACCTCAAAACGAAAAACGGAAAGCTTATAGGATCATTTTGTTGTCCATCTGTATGTCTATCTGTCAAGACTCTTTATCACAAAATGACGTGGAGATGTGGAGTTTAAATTAAAACCATATAATCAAGTCTACAGTCCTTTGAATCTGTGAAAATAAAAATCAAACTTCTAAGTTAACGAAAAAAACCACCTTCAAACTACCTCTAATATACTTTTTCCTCACCATATCCATTCTTGTCACTCCACACATTTCTGAAGCACCGATAATACTCTTTTAATTTATCTCATGGGACCATTGATATAATAAAAACAGTATAATCAAAAATATATGTCAGATCTGTCGTTGATTTGTTGTCAACTTGACAAGGCACGTCATCTAGTGACAACTAGAAGAACTAAACAAAGATGGTGCGCTTGACAGAATCAGTGACGTATGCGCTTTGCTATGAGCTTGTAACATGAAAAATTAAAATTTCTTCTAATATTTCTAATTTCGTTTATTGTTTTGGACGCCATTTTGCGAAGCGAGATAGATGAAGCTTCGTAAACATTTCGCGGATAGCGAGATTTCACACGCACGACAGTGCTGGCTTTTATCTCTGTCCTTGTCTATCATTCAATGTACGACTGTGACTGAACTCACTGAACTGATCATAAATGTGTAAGGTTTAGAAAATTGCAATGTTAGCAATGTTATTTGCAATCTTATCAATGCATGGGACAAATAAATTCCACGAAACACATCTTTGCACAAATGAGAAAAATGTATTTTAAAAGTTACTTCTTTCTCCTTTTTCCTAACACTCATGAAGCGAAAAAACTTAAAACCGATATCTGAATAAAAAAAAAATGTCGTAGGACATTGGCAAAGTGGATAGCGTTAGCTTCGGCTCCATTCGTACTGCTTCGGAGGAGTTCGTCGAGCTTCGGTATTCCATTTACGGTGAGAGGGATTTGCGCTAATCTGCCTTCGATAGGGCAATTTGTATCGCCCATTGCAATACTCAACAAATGGCTTGCATTCAAAGTGTGTGAGCTGTTTCTTGTGACTTGAAACTGTTTTACTTTCTTTTGGTGGAGGTTTTATTGAAAAAGGAAATAGTATATTCAGTCTATTTCTATCTATACTAACTGTGCACCCAATTTTACTTGCAACTGTCTTGGTTGTCCTATCAAAACGTCATTATTTTGGGGGTATACGGAACAGAGAGTCTCGCTACCATCCGTTGAAAAGAGATGTTCCTCCGACCAGACAGGTGTTATGTCTGGTGGGCTACTGCCCGATAGTTGGTTTTGGGCTGTCGTATAATAATATGTTCACATACATGTGGACAACTTTGATTGCGCGATACAGTATTGTTGTAGATGTGACGCCATAGATGGCTCTACATTATCATTTATGTAAGGATATCATTGGATAGATTGGATGACAATATACTTGCTTTGTTTTGTAATGAATAAACTCAAAAACAAATGACATAAGGTACGACAGACGTCATGAAACTTGCATGCATCGTCGCGAGCACGACATTAGGCGATTAACACACTGCCACCAACCACGTCAATGCGTGTTTTAAGATGGGCCATCAACGTCGAGCATGGTTAAAAGCTTGTTGCTTCATTTAACGCAATTTAAAGTGATCTTTGATGCAAAAGTAATGCGAGAAAAGATCTCTCTTTTCACCTGAAAACTCTGTTTGCATCCGGAAATTCTACGATTTAAATAAAAATTGTTTTCTTTCTTCTTCTTTCTATTTACGTGAATGTTTCACAAAACTTGATCCAGGAAATACGTGCTTATAACTTGTATCTCAATTCGGTTAAAAACACGCACAGTCCAACACACAGAATGCAATCACGCGCGTTCATACAGACCACGTGCCTATATATGAAGAAAAATCCATACACGCGCACAGTTGCGAGGCGATACGACGAAGACGAGCAAACCTTCAGTTCACAAAAAGCACCTAAGCACGTAAAACCCGCACGATGATGCAGATCTGCACTCCCGCAAGTACGCGGGTAAGTGCGTTGAAACGCAATGCGCAGCGTGATGCGGGGCACTGTGAAAACGCCTTACCACTCCTTCAACCTGTGATATCTACAAGCTATCTGATATATTTCGAAGCGTTTTTGAAGCCAACTGTCCGTGGACGTGGAAAAAAAATCTGTGTCTCATTTATGCGAAAAAAAAAATCCAATCAATCGCCAAACCTAACCTTGAAAACTCATACTCCTAAATTAATCTTCCCAAGCCAACACCCCGAAACAATACAGTACTAAACTCAAATCTCCATGATCTATGTAAGCAGATAAACACCCATTTTTCTCCAAAAAAAAGTTTCCCAAGCTGCCTCTACTCGGAATTTATGACCCCATAAAAAATTACTTACGAAAAGCAAAGGTAGACATTAAGGTGTGAAATGAGACATATCGCAAGATAACTACACCGCAAATAAGGTTGGCTTAGTCCCGCGAGACTCAACTGCCACAATAGAAGAGAGACAGAAGGTTAAGAAAGTTAAACTAGACAAATATATTTTGCCTGAAAAATGGGAGGTAAAATATAGCAATGAAGAAGGTGACGAAACCGGGATGTTCTAGAACCAAAAGTTCAAAGACATGTGACATCCACCAATCAACACTGGGCTAGCGTGATGGATTATGGCCCATTCCCTCTTCTAAAGAGGAGGCCTGTGTCCCAGCAGTGGGAACATTGAAAAGGCTAATGATGATGATGAAGAGCAATGGTAAAGGCTCCATCTTCATTTCAGTCATACACGTCCACTGTTGGACATAGCCCTCCACAAAGGCCAAATATCCGGCACAAATTTTTGACGACTCGGCTGGCGCAGTGGTTGACCGATTGACAGCTACGCTGGGTCGCGGGTTCGATTCTCGCACGCAACAAATATTTGTATGGTCTACAGATAAGTGTTCCGGGTCTGGGTATCTTGTGTATGTGACTTTACATGTTTGTGAACGCACTCACTACACAGGAGTAATTCCTAGTGTGGAACAATGTTTTAAAAAAAATCTGGATCCGCCATCAAAACGATGAAGGCAAACATTGTGAGGAAGCTGTGAATATGTTCCAGAACTGAAAATACAAAGACACGTTATATCCACCAATCTGCAGGGAAAGGACATCTCAGGGTCATCATCAGGGAGAGGTCCATTCAATCTTCTAGAAAGGAGGCCCGAGTCCCAGATGTAAGAATATTAAGATATACTGATTATACTAGACAGCTTTGGTATCTTACCTAGCATTATTACGATCATCATCGTCATGTCAGCCGAACGACGCCCACGGCTGGGCATAGGCCTCCCCCAAGAATCTCCACAACGATCGATCCTGTGCTGTCCGCATCCAGTGGCTTCCCGCGACCTCCACTAGATCGTCGGTCCACCTTGTAGGGGGGCCTGCCCACGGAGCGTCGTCCGGTACGCGGTCGCCATTCGAGAACCTTTCCACCCCAACGGCCATCGGTTTTCCGCGCTATGTGTCCCGCCCACTGCCACTTCAGTGATGCAATCCTTCGAGCGATTTCGGTTGTTTTGGTTCTCCTACGGATCTCATCATTCCTGATTATTACGATGGGTTTTACAATGTGGTTGGTTACTCCTTCATGCACAAACGGTTCCAGAGATTTAACTGATATTTTAACAAGGGTGAATCATATCCTGGGAGTAGCATTTTTTTTATTATTATTATACAATGGGACTTCTGTAATCTAGTTGTTTGTCGTAGAGTTACGCGGTCATCATCGGTCAAGTTCACATAAAAACACGCGCTGTGACGTAATGTATGTATTCTTATTGGGTTTTTCGTGTGAACCAAACGTACGTCCGCGTTTCTATGGAGTCTTATCGATTTATTTATTGATTTTATTAATATTAATGTAAAATGTGCTTTAAAAAATAAACGAAAAATGAGTGAAAGTGACCGATTTGTAATCAAGTGTTTTATGGTGATTTTTAGTATATTTATTACAGGTACATGATTTTTTTTTGTATTGGATTTCACGCTATTCTTTAAAACAATGTAACTTTTACTATTTTATTTGCATGGTACCTATTTATATATTATTTATATTGCACCTAATTTATTTTCAAAATTAAATTACAGTACGGCCATCGGATCTTTTCGAGTCTGAAGTTAGGCTCTGCGAATTTTAGCGCTTGAAAATTCGTACAAAAATAAATGTTTTAAAAAATAAATGCCAATAACAGTCTTTAACAGCAATAACAACTGCAAATTGCATTTATTTGTTAAAACCATTTATTTTTTTACGAGTTACGAGCCGACGGCCGTACTGTAAAATGTTATTAATATGTCAGATAATGACAGTAATACATATGTAAAAAAAAAATTTAGACTCATACTAAAAGCACAAGATAATGTTGAAAAGAAAAGAGACCTGTACAAGCAAACGATGTTCCAATCTCAGCAAAGGTTGCGATATTTTTAGCAAAAAAAAAAACAAAACAACGCAGCGCTGGTATTCTGATAGATCCTGGTGATGCCACGGAAACACTCACAGAACACAGACGGAATACAACATGTTGACAAACAAAAATTGGTCTCTTATCTCCTAAAAAGAAAGTAATTTTATAGGCATTTCATTTCTTGTTACAGTATCTTCAAACCAATATGGATATCGAAATGATTACATCAGCAACGGAAGCGTAAGTTATTTAATGTAACAATTCTAAACCTGTGACAGTTCGTAGGGACTCTGCAAAAGGGTTGAAGCCTACTGGGGCCCAGGGTCTCTTTCTGAAAGGAAGGCTTGGCCCCTGTGCGAAAGGCAAAGAAGGAACAGGGTGGAGTGTTAAGTTAGTAAGAATCTGACACTGTTTCCCGATTCGACATTGGATTATTTTTACCCGCCTTAAAAAAACCTGTGACAGTTGAAAACGGTATAAAGCGCGTCTAGACCGTTTTTGTTCGACGGTTAAAACTCATCCAAAGACAACTCCCGCCCTTGGGTGGAGCAGGAGATAGTGTGAGACTCTTACTGATTAAATATCTCACTCCGTTCCTATGTTGTCTTCATACCAGGGTTGAGCCTCCATTTTAGGAGCGAGCCCTTGGCACCAATAGGCCTGCTGTGCCTCTACTGTTTGCTGACAACTTCTTGAGGCGCGCGGGAACACAACGTTCTGTCGACGACTTAGGTTTGGACCGGACGATAACCAGACAAGCTACCCATCGGTTGCCGTCCGCAAGTACGCGCCTGCAATGGAAGAGGAGGCGACCTCTCCAGTCTTCCTCGCTGTGGACCATGGCCTGTACCAATGCTAACGTGGGAAATCGACAAATAACGTCTTTTGCTCTACATATCGCAGACGAAGTGTCAGACTTGTCCCGGGAGAAATTTTCACTAATTCAAAAATAGGTTTGGGACCCCAGAGCTGGGGGCCCGGGGATTTTAGTCCATCAATTGCTACGTCATTGATTACAAGCATGCTTCATCATTGGGTTAGCTACCACATCCACAGATAAAATTTCTTGTTGATTTGTCTGTATTTTTTCCTCAGATTTACCTTGATAGACCGTCAAGGTAAGTCAACTATGAGTACTTATCTGCCTACATTTTAATATCTAAAGATAACCAAACAAAAGATCTATATTTGTTTTACTTTAGCTTTAGAGAATATTCACTAAGTACATATAGACAGCTGTTCATAATACATTTGTTTTTCATGTTAATGCAAAATGAACCTTAAGTCAATCAACTTAAGTCTAATTTAGAAATAGTTTACTTTGTACGCTTGTGAGTATATTGTTGTTATTAATTGCATAGAAATCTAAGTAACAATATCGCAGTTGCTCACGACTGGGCAATAAACGTATTTACTTACTGGGCAATAAACGTATTTACGTATTTAGGTACTACGTTAATAGTAAACAAAAAAAATGCATTGTTTCAATAATTTCCTTGTATATAGATTTATTCAACGACACGACTTCTATACAATTTCAAAAGATGTTCTTTAGATCCATTGATATAATTATATGTACTCCTCACTTGATTAGGCGTGCTGTACAGTTACTTTACTTGACTTAGGTGATCTGCAGGTCATACACCACAGTGCAGTATTGACTGTTTTTCACCACAGTGCAGTATTGATTACATTAGACAGTACTGACATTAGTGCAGTAATTGACGTTCACCACGAAGTGTGAGAGCGCTGTAAGTTTTAATAGTTCTGTTAGACGACATAATGTCAATGAAGCGCTGCAGCGGACTTTTGTATTAACGTTTCAATATTTTCTGTCTATCTCTAGGATATAAGTTGATGTTTGAATCCATGGTAATGGAATTTGAAATGAATAAGAAAAAAAAACAAATATAAAATAAGACTTGTTTAAATGTAACTTAGTTTGTTATTATTTTTAGGACGACTATGATTGGGTCTGGGGATACGAAGATGTCACTCCAAAAAATGAACCAGTGAGTAATTTTGAAGTATAAATAACTCTTTCATTAATAAAAAAGGAGGAAGAAAATTCTTTAATTTATATAATAATAATTACGAATTTAGGAGTCCAGTATAAACATAGAAACATCATTAACTTGGAATGCCTGAACATTTAAAGAAAATCGCTTGAATTTCGCGGCGCAGAGTTAAACCAAACCTATGAAATTTTCATTTCGAGTGTGAGTAAAAATGAACTTAGCGGTTGTCAGGCGGAAGTATCTTCTATGGTACGCACGTAAGTATCTACCATATGTACGTATGTATATGTCCCCCATTACAATACTACCACAGAACTTCATCTATACCCATTTTCTCTTCGATTTTTCGCTTCCAGACGATTCCAGCAACTCCGGTCAGGACACATGAACACGTTAAGGATCACTGCACGCCGTACGATCCGCCAAAACCTAGCTTTATTGCACCAGGACGACGGCCCTGTGAAATAAGTAAGATAAGATATGATCGATTTAATTCAATTTTATAGCAGGCAGAAAGACTGCAGCGAGGCAGGTCTAGAAAGAGGTGGCGGTAAGTGAGACGACGATGCGAGACGGCGCGGGAAAAGTAGAATTGGAAGGACTTGGGGAAGGCCTTTGCCAAGCTGTGGGACCGTTAGAGCCAAAGGAAAAAAAACATTAGTTTTTCCCAAGTAATGCACACTGGTCCGAGATGGTGGATTATTCCTCACACAGAGAGGAATCCTCAGTCTGAGCAATGGGAATATTCAAGTCTATTTATCTGTTTTCGTTCAGGCCATCCTAAGGTTGTCTGTAAGAGATTGCCCTGTGCGATAAGACTGCTTATTGTACACTTAGTTTTTGTAAATATTTATCATGTTCACATTATGTGGTGTACAAAAAGTATAAAATAAATAAACATAATGAGCATCAAGCGTTGCCTTAATGACTAGTTCTGTGTAATGATGATGTTTCCTACGATAACTGAATACACACTATAAAAAAATCTTCTTTTTCTAGTAGTTGCGTTTGTCCAGTAGTGACTTCAGTAAAATTATGGATTAGACTGAAGACCAAACATAGCTCGAATTAAAAACAAAAGAACTTCAAAAAAAAGAACTGGATCTTACCCAACATTTTGACCTCTATCACACAGGTTAGGCTTACTGGAAGAAAACTCAACTTTGAGTATTAAGCTGGACTTTATACATAGAAATTGTACTCCTCTTTTTTATATGATGTTTGGTGTATAATAAAGAATTAAGGAATGAAAAAAAAAGAACTTAAGTAGCAGTGTTCAGGCTACATTACTTGCAGAATAGTTGCTTCATGGGACCGATTGGTTCCTGGATGACCTGGTGTTGTTAATTGGAATCTAAAGGATACGAGACGCACAGCATCGGTCGTTGTTATAATACTTGAAGAGGCTTATATCCAAAAGTGGACAGTGATAATAATGCAGATGATGAAACAGAAGACAGACTAAAGAAGTCACAGACGAGGAATTGGTGTGGCTAAAAGTCTTTTAGATCCGTTATGGCTAGATATTTTGTGACTAAAATCCCTCTGTGTTCCTTCTCGAATGCAAAGAGCAACTCTGCGTTCCAGAGCCTACGGTGGCTCTCGCTGGCATTCTTCATTCGGTATTTATCTCTTTTTTCAGAATGTTACGAATATATTTGGCAGTTAAAAACTAGATACGAAAGAAATCAAAGGATAGAAAAATGTAAGTAAAATTAAATGTACATTATATTTTTCCTTTTTAAACTGTCCTTATTTCCTTTCTTATTAAAGTGCATGCACATATCCTAGTATATCAGCAAAAACATGTATTAGTATTATATTGGTAATGGTCCCGACTTACGAGTTGTAGGTCGCGGGTTCAAAACCAGCTAAGCGCATTACTTTGTGTATTTTATTTCATCACCACTGCTCTCAAAATGGTGAATAAAAACATCGTGGGGAAACCGGCATATCCTAGACCTAAAAATTCAAATACATGTGACATTCACCAATCCGCACTGGGCCCGCGTGGTAAATTATGGCCAATTTCCTCTCCTAGAAAGGAGGCCCGTGTCCCTGCAATGGGAACTTTATAAGGCTGATACAATGCAATGCAATTTTTACCAAACAATCCCCAGTTTCATCTCAAGTTCTTACAATCTATTCAAAGGTTCGCTATTACCTACATAATATAATTGTCAGCAATGAGACTAGAATTTTAGACTGCATATAAATTATCTTAATATTTAGGTGTCCAATAACAACTAACTATATAATATTGTGTGCATTGCACCATCAATTCAAATTATAACATTGCTTTAATTCTGTAGTGTTAACTTAATTTTGTTTATTAGCAAAATAAATAAATATTTAATTCTTTTTGGCAGGTCATATTGAAATGGAAAAGAATTTGCCTTATTTTAACTTAGCTCTTGGAGCGATTGGAGGTCGCGATACTGAACCTGGAGAGTTTCCACACATGGTGAGTATACTAAGCTTTCCCATTTGCGATCCCGATTTCTGGACACCGTAGGTGCGGGCTTGCGGACGGCGAGCAATGGGTAGCTCGCTGTCCAGTCGTCTAGTGACGCAGGTCCGGTTTTTAAAAGCAAGGTTCGACTCCGGCCAAGGGAGTATTCGTCATTGGATGATTTTTACGTACCATAAAAAAACACCTCGGTGAAAATCAATGTCAAAAACGATGTTCAATAAGTAGAAGTTGTGTTTTTAATTATTATTTAGGTACATACTCGTAGATACATATAAGACAGGTAGGGAAAATTAGATTTCTTACTTGATCGACTGGGAATAAAAACATACTCGGACTGCCCCGGTTGCCATAAAATAACAGGATCTCTTTTAGTGACAGTAAAATTTGATTTTATTTGTTTATCGTTATTAGCTTATTTTAATATACAGTAGCTAAATTTAGTTTACTTTTCGCATGATTAAAATTGGACTTCTTTTCTGTTTGCATTCAATTATACTTATTTGCACTTTCTTAAAGGTTGTCTTTAAAAAATAGGTTTTAGCGATAAAATCGCCCATTGTGACACCCTAATTTTAAGTTCCTATTTTTATTTTATTTTTGGATAAAGAATACTTATATCTATCAATCTATCTATCTCTTTGGCCATAATATCGCGACATATGAGAACTTTAAGTTTTGTATTCACTATCTTGGTCAAATCAATTTTGTAAATGATTATTATTGTTTACTTTTCTTCATCTAATTCATGCCGTTCAACTATTCAATATACCAGGGCGCCATAGGTTGGAAGGCGTCCTCAGGAGGATGGTTGTTCAAATGCGGCAGCTCCCTCATCAGCCCCAGGTTTGTGCTGACGGCCGGCCACTGCTCGAGCGCTTCTGCCCGTGACACGTCCATTTCTGATCCTGTACCGCAGATCGTGAGGTTGGGAGATAAGAATATTATTGATGTGGTTAGTTTTATGCCTTCTCAACTATTTATATGTGTACATCAATATTCTTGCTATGTTTCATTTCTACCTTTGAGGTTTCTTCATTTACTTACATGGGAAAATATATTGCCCAAATTTCTATGTGGCTCTGCTGTATCAACTTGTGTCAAACCAAATGAATGATTTTTTTTTTTTACAACTATCACACAACGCCATCTAGTCCCAAGCTAAGCAGAGCTTGTGTTATGGGTACTAGACAACTGTTAAACATACTTATAATATTTCTAAATACATACATATTATAGATAAATTACACCCAGACACAGAACAAATAATCGTGCTCATCACACAAACATTTGGAATCGAACCCACGACCTCCGGCATAGCAGTCAGGGTCACTAACTACTATGCTGACAGGCCAGTCATTGTCGATTGTCGATTGTGGAGATGACCAGGTAATTTTTGCGAGAGTAGGAATTATTAACCATTTTAATAACATTTTTATATTTATTTAGTACGGTTTAAATATCAGTATAAGTCTTATACACACAAATAAAACTTTATTTTTGGCATACTTGTGACACAATCTAGTACGGAATATGGATATCCTCTTTTCTATCGAATTACTTTCATCTTGCAAAAACTTTGACATATTTAATTATACAATACCTATTACGATTTTTTTCAAATGATTCGTTTCTATTATGTCAGCTTTGCAAACAGTACACCTGTCAACATTTATTTTCTTAACTCCTGTTCTAGTACACAAACGGTTTCCTACCAATCGACGCCAGGATCATCAAGATCATAGTGCACCCGAAGTATCGACCTCCGAAGAAGTACTACGACATAGCGCTGATGAGGCTAGAGAAAGATGTTACCTTCAGCAAGTATGTCCAGCCAGCATGCCTGTGGACCAGGTACAATATCAGCGACTTGGGAAGAGAGGCCACCCTGACTGGCTGGGGTGTTGTGGAAACTAGTAAGATCCTGTTTGACTTATTTAGTATTAGATTTTATTTTACCCATGGTAAAAAGAGAAGGGATGAAACGCCTGTTACTAAAAGAGTACTTAATTTACAAGTAGATGGATGGGGGAAAGGGAGGCCAAAGAAGAGATGGATGGATTGTGTAGAGTGCTATGAAAGGAAAGGGTGAAAAGTGATAGTGTGACGGGAGACTGGACAGAATGGAAGAAAAAACTTGTAGCGCCGATCCCTAGTAATATGGGATAAGGGAAGAAAGAAGAAGTTTGCCTGTGATAATGTATATTTCTCGGATAAAAAAGATATGATAGTGTTATGTCCTTTTGTGTACCCTGATATCGTGTTTACAAAATTTTTAGAATATCAGTCGAAGAGTTAAGACGTAAAATTAAACAAGCAATCTCCAATCGCGTTCTATGATCTAGAACCTGATCTATGTATCAGCGCTAACGACTGTCATTTCTCTTGTGATAGACAAGTGCTACCAATACGTGCCAGGCGTGATCAAACATTTTAACATTTTATACAACCGCGTATACTTAGAATGTCACTTTGATTACAACCAGCTTAAGGTCAGCTTTGAAGAGTATTGCTTCAGTCTCTATATGTACGACCTTATTTCTATAGTATAGTCTAGTATTATAGTAGAAGACATCTACCGCTTACTGCACATATGTTCAAAAAATGAAGCGGCACGATTAGAGTGCATTAGGATGCATAAATTAAACAGAAGTGACATTGTAGTATTTCAGAGTATTTTATCTAGTCCTCGGAAATGTAATCCTAATATAAAATTTGTATGCATTAGATCCATAAGAGCCTTAGTTTAGTATCTAGTGCAAGATACGAGCGGTGCGTTAGCTACGAGTATAATGACGCTGTCATAGTCGAATTATGATTAAAGACTCTAAAAACAAAAAAAAAATAAAGTATGTTCGACTAATGTATATTATCTCCTTCTTAATATTTATTTGTTGACGTGACAACGTCTTAAATTAGGTTGCGGCTGGGAGTCACTTATGAAAAAGTGTAACGCTCGGTAACGTTACGATGAGTCACCGAACGAGAGAGAGGCCCGCCGAATGCCTTGCGTCTCTCTCCCACTCAACTATGATCGGTCTGCCGCGCGCGCAGCACTAGAGAATTAGGACGTTGTCACGTAAAATCTTCGCCCGTAAAACCGACTTTACAGGCAACCATTTTTTTGGATAACCCAGTAGTTTTAGTATCTCTAATAGTCATACATAGTTGTATTTTTACAGTGATTACACGACCACTGTGAAAGTAATTTCTTTGTTCCGGTTTTGCAGTTTGCATTGAATAATATGTTTAATATTACAATAGTATAACAAGCTAATGGTAGTGTTTTTCTACAAATTGCCTCGTTACCAGTCTTTAAATTAGTTCGATTTAACGCAATCTTCAGACTATTGTTGGAGTGTATTGTTCAAAATGACTGTTTCAAATCAATTCGAAAAGCATTTATATATTATGTGCATTAATATTATTATTTACTCTTGTCACGATATTTTTCTCCTCATTTTGGTTATTAGTCTTTTTACTTACTTCTTTTTCTACGTTTTGAAAATTTCTGAATAAGATATCTTACCTATATGTCATCAGATTATTGCAAACTTCTAATTATACTCTACTTTGTCATCTAATCTATTTTACTCCACTACTGACAAAAAGTTTTCTTCCTCCTTTATCACACAATGGTCTCTTGCAAAAATAACTTCTTTCTGTTCTATTGTACTTGCTCTCAATATTTTGTAAATCTATAAATTTCAAATACGATACGATCAAAAATAAATTTTATCTACACTTATTAGTGTAGATAATAAACTACACTAATATAATAAAGAGGTAAAGTTTTTTTTGTTTGTAGGCGGTAATCTCTGGAACTACTGGTCCGATTGGAAAAAGTTTTGCAACTATAGAAAGCTGCTTTACTCCTGAGTGACATAGGCTATATTTTATGTACGCGGGCAAAGCCGCTGACAAAAGCTTGTGTTTTATATTAATACCACGATTTAAACCAGAACGAATTCTCGAGATAGGCGATAATGTTACAAACACAGCCGAACACCTCCTTCTTTTTGTAGTCGGTTAAGAAAAGCCTTCAAGTACCTCTTAACACCTCTGTTCTATGCAGCTGGCAGAACCACCTCTCCTGAGCTGCAAGCCGCTGTAGTAGACTTCATAGACACCTCATTCTGTGATCAGCTGCTGATGCCGTCCTGCAACAGGAACTGGTGTGGAGTGAGAGACAACCAGATCTGTGCTGGCAAGCTGGCAGGAGGCGTTGATGCTTGTCAAGTAAGTTGTTTTATATCCACAGCAGACAGGCCACGTATAACACAGACAACCAAATAAGGTGCTAAATTGGAGACCAAAAACTTGTATTAAGATAGGTCGACGTAGGTAGGATGACGACAATAACAAAACACGTAGTAAGCGTTGGTTCGATACCAGTTACACCACCATTATAAATAAGTCAATGGCACGACAGTCCCCCTAGCTAAGTTACTATCATTTTTTTTCAACTCATCATCTTTCGATAAAAGGATGATAATGATGGAATTGAGAAAGATTGTGCCGTTTCTTCTAATGTTTTGTAACTGTCCGTGTATGTCTATGAAAAATAAAATAATTTGAATTGAATCGTTTCTTCTTATGCTTTAGGGTGATTCCGGCGGCCCTCTCCAAGTGAAGATTAACCTCCCAATCACCACAGAAGGTAGCATGCACTACATTGTCGGCGTGACTTCATTCGGTATCGGCTGTGCTCTGCCTAACCTGCCGGGCATCTACTCCAGAGTCTCCATGTATCTGGATTGGATTGAGTCCATTGTTTGGCCCCAGCTGTAAAAACCAATACTGCTGGTTTGAGGTGAGAAAAGTACCTACACCTGAAAGGATTTAGGTCAGGCCTATGCCCAGTTGTGGGACTGTATTATTTATTATTTCATTTATTGTGCATATGTACATATTAATTACACTTTAAAAATAAAATAAATTGTACGTTACTAACCTATGTTATCTCGCTACTAAGATAAATATAACAAATCAGCTTACAATCAGCCTAATAGATAGATATACTCTTTATTGTTCTGCTGGGATTTGGGTCTCTTCTCTAGGAGAGAGATCAATAATCTCTGATTCCTGGCCTATTCCTAATTTACGTGGTTCTTCGAATTTTTAGTTCTATGCGCCTGACAGAGCTTGAACCCTCAATCCACAACTCATTATCGTCGTGTTAAAGCCCTGAAGTCGACTTAGAAGAGAGCCATGAAGATCATCGATAATTAATGGTACTTGCGGAGTCAAAACTCTTAATGTCTTGACGAGGGTACTTTTGAATTTTAAAATTTAACGAAGTCCATTCTGTCATCTAATCACTAGACGTACGGCTTTGTATCGCCGGCACATAGTGGTGGCCACCCCACACGTACAAAGCGTTTTGGGAGCACATTACATTACATTTGTAGAACTAAAGAGTGGAATCCCATGTCAGAGTCTGTGTTTCCTGAGAGCGACAAACAAGGGGTCTTTAAGCCAAGAGTTAATAGGGAACTTCTAGACAAGCCATATCATCGCTTACCATCAGGTAAGATAATGGTCAAACGCGAGCCAATAAAAAAAAAAGCTCGTAAAACTAACAGTTTCAATTACCTTTCCCAACCAACAATAAACTTCACTTCAGATCTCCGATATAAAATCGCAATGTGAAAGTGCTCAAGTAAAATTTAAACGCCTTAAAAAGACTTTAAGCTTCCCACCATCCATTAGCAATTCGGCACCTTATTCCGTCGGTACTGTCAAGTAAATTGCTCATGAATTGCTCATAAAAGAGCAGAACAAACAATAAAACTAGCCTTCCTCTGCGCGGTAGGATATCTAAGGATGTAGGCTTAACTGGGCTGACTGTTACACCGTAATAACGTCGCGAACGTAATTGAATGACTTTTGGTTGGAGTGTAAATGCTTGTTTAAGAAAGCGGCGCGATTGGCGACGCGTTTGGCGTATGTGGTACATTTCAGCAGCGGGCTGCATCATCTTACGCGCAAACACAAACATATGGTAATGTACGACAAACACCCTAAGCACCGCGTCTCCATAAATAAGCACCAATATTTTACAAAACTAGTCTCTTACTTTTTTGGGGATAAAAAAAAAAAACTTAAGACTTTTACTTAGCTATGATCCTTCGGATGCTCTTTGCATTCTACAATCACCGGTTTCCTTGTAAGAAATTACCCATGGCCCTAGCGAGCATCAGCTTTACTGGGCCCCGACGGCTGGGGTTTGAGGAAGTCTGTTCCCTTATGCGTGCTGTGGCCTCCTTCGTTGTTAGCATTACTGAATCGCAGAAGGAGGCGAGTGTCTGCTAGACTATGGCCTGTACCATAAAACGGCACGAAAAGTCGTCGCCGCCGATCACTCACGCGAAGCTACAATAGGATTGGGAATTGAAATTGTATTTTCATTTTCTATGGACATAGTTAGGTTTTAGTATAAATAGTTAAGTTAATGTTGAAGGTTATGTACATGTATATGTGTAGATCTTATATTGGTAAGTACTTGAAGAATAAAAAGAAAAGTTTTGCTATAAAAAAATCTAAAAATAAATACCTATGAGTCATATACTTACTTATACTTGGATCAAATACGGAAAGACAATGAAAATCCACACTCATACACGAAAAATAAATGATACACTTCGGTGTAATACAAGCCCGGCTTTACAGTAATCTTCCATTTGAGGGAGCGATTTGTCTACCAGGCGTACAGCGGCGTGCAGCGGTAGTTTCTCACAGCCGACAGACATTACACTCTGCACGATGCAATCGACTGTTCTCTGCACTGCTGAGCTCCTGGCATTTCAATTTGATAAAGGAATAAAAGAATATTGATAGGACATACAAATCAAGATGGAAAATTGGAGAAAAGATATTGTGTAAAGTTATACAACGAAATAGTCAAAGTCAAAATCAAAGTCAAAGTCAAAAATTTTTATTTCACATGGGCCTACATGGGCACTTATAAAACGTCAGATGCTAGTGCACGGTTCCAAATTGGTCGTTTCCTATGGAGAAGAACCGGCATGAAACTCCATGGTTACTCTTTTAAAAAAATTGTTATCTTTACAATATTTCCAATATAGTATAGATATAGATACAGATATAGATATAGTCAAACGTAAACCAACTGATGCATAAGTAACAATTTGTTTTCTTCTTGACCGAAACGATTTATTTTTATTTTTGCTAGTCTTTAACTAGAAACAAGCCATTGTAAAGAAAATATAGAAAGAAAAATCGCTTAGAAGTGCCTCACAAAATAGTATAAATTAAAAATACATACAGGTAAAAGATAACATCAGTGCAAGGCCAAAAATACGCCTAAATTATTATAAACTACGATATTTAAAACTACATAACGCAGCGCTGGTATTCTGTTAGGGTTTGCTTGTGATGCTTTAGCGAGTCTGAAGTTAAGCTCTGCGAATTTTAACGCTTGAAAACTCGTAAAAAAATAAATGGTTTAAACAAATAAATGCAATTTGCAGTTGTTATAAAATTCGCAGAGCTTAACTTTAGACTTGCCAAGATCCGACTGCCATCGGACGTCAAATAAACCATTGATTTTTTTTTAAACAATGCGTTATGTACTAGTTAAATGTCTTCAAACGATAAATGGGATCAACGGCCTAACGTAATGTCTAAGGTAATGTATGTATGTTATAATAGTTACCTATCGTGAATCATTGCTTAACCTCAATCAAGAGCTCTCAAACTTATTGCCATCATCCAAACTGAGGTATCCAAACTTATTTAATTCATCATTAATTTTCGCAGGTTTTAAACATATTTACTGAAAAACCATCTTCTTACCTTCTCCTAGACATTAATAACGTAAAAATCCAAACACTTTCAACAATAAATCAAATTTATTTTCGTTAAGAACCTCAACCGCAACTAGGGCAACCCTACATTACTTTCACAAATCAAAAGTCCCCTTTGTTCTTCGCAAACTTTCTTCACTTTCCTCATAACATACCAAAAACCAATGGGAACCGCATAAAAAATATGCAGATCTGTGAGAGACAGGGTCCGATTACAGCGCGTCGTGGAATTTATGCGTCATAAAAAAAAGAATAATAAATGAGAACGTACCCTTAACGTTACGTCACAGCTAGGGCTGCTCCATCTAGCGGAGATGGTTTATTGGGCGAGAGCGGCCCTTTTTTGGTTGGGTAAATAATCGCCAAATAACTTGAGATCTTTTAAGATGTGTGCAACAAATTACCTTTTTTGAAGGTGGAAAATCATCCAATGACGTCTCGGTCTTGGTTAAGCTGTATATACCGTCTGACCCGTCAGCCTAGTAATTAGTGACGATGACTGCTATGCCGGAAATATTAATATATATGTCGGCTCGTGTCCAGGATGGTTTTCGAGCTCTGGTCTATCAGATCTATCATGTGGGCGTATGTGGGTATCGTGCAATGAATAACAACGGGTAGGAGTTGAATCGGTTTACTTCTCAATACATTTCGGTACAGTACATTGTTATCACTTTACAAATTACAACAAAACAGACAGTTTCAGAACGTCTTGACTCTGCGACGGCTTGGCTGAGAGTGTGTCCGCTCCCAGGGCGGGTTCCCCCCTCCGCAAGCTCGCAGCAAAGCGCAAACGTCACCAACTCTGTCAAGCGCGCCATCTTTATTTAGTTCTTCTAGTTGCCACTAGATGGCGTGCCTTGTCTTGTTGGCAACAAATCGAAGCCGTTTCCGACACGGCCATCCTGCAAGACACACGTCCTCGTGTGTTAGTCGTCATCGCCATCTCAGCTGGAAGATGTCCACTGATGAAATGTTCCAACTAGTCATCCATCGCTGTGTGTTACTCTGAAACAAAAGACATCTCGCAGTATCATACAGCTCGGTCACTCCTGACAAACACTAGGAATCACTCTTGCATCGCGAGTGCATTCCCAAACACGCGAGTTTGAGTTTACGTGTCACTCACACAAAATTAACAATTCACATCTTGACTATGAGCGACCATTTACAGGCCACACAAATGTCTGCTTCGAGCGGGAATCGAACCCGCAACACGAAGTCCATCGCTCAATGTGATAACAAAACTTTACTCAACAAACCAAATCAAAATTTTGGATAATAGAAATTGTCATCCAGTCATGTACCAACGTTCATTGTTCTCATCTTAAAGCCTTAGGAACCCCCACAAGCAAGCCACTAACGCCACGGCACTCATTGCCGAACTGCAATCACAATTGCCTTCCCACATGTGCATCCACCACCTGTGGATCACATTGGGTAGGCTAGTCACCGACTTCCGTCAAAGCTTAACGCGCACCGCTTACTTGCGTGTTCCCCACAACATAGGCTACCACTACTATCACCATGTACTTCGGCTGGTACATGACTTTCTGTCTTCTTTCTTAACCTGTCGTGATACCTTCACAGTACACACAACTAATCAAACTAATCCAAAACACTAATCATTAAGCTGTACGTTACGACCTCTGGCTACTCATAGCCCAGTAACCTCTAGTCACTTTTCCACACCTGCGCATCCCTCCGGGATCGCCAAGTCTCTAACGACTTAATGGTTTCCTACAATATGACCACCAACTACTGTTTTCTATTAAGATACGCCTACATATCAAATGTCCGATCATATTGTAAACTTAATTATCTCATTATCTCAACTACTTTATTGTACGTCTATTTTATAAGCTCTGATTTTCTCCTACCTCCTACTTCAAACGCGTTTTTTTTATTGTCTTTTTTTTTATTTTGTTTGTGGGTATTTTGGTTTTCTCTCCTCGTACACTTTTAATAGGGTACTACACGGTATTTATTGCGTAATGCATATTCTCTCACGACGTTTAAATCAATTCATGAAACATTCCGACCAAATCCAGTATGCAATGCTCTGTTTGGTACCCAACCTCGGCAATCGAACGGGACCTCCCTCCGGTACCCGATCTCTACACACACATTGCCTCCATCCGGCAATCCAACGGGACCTCCCTCCGGTACCCGTCCTCAACACACACATTGCCTCCATCCGGCAATCGAACGGGACCTCCCTCCGGTACCCGTCCTCAACACACACATTGCCTCCATCCGGCAATCCATCGGGACCTCCCTCCGGTACCCGATCTCTACACACACATTGCCTCCATCCGGCAATCGAACGGGACCTCCCTCCGGTACCCGTCCTCAACACACACATTGCCTCCATCCGGCAATCCAACGGGACCTCCCTCCGGTACCCGTCCTCAACACACACATTGCCTCCATTTAGCACCTTTAGCGATTACTTACATTGCCATGCTGGCGTTGGTCACAGAGCTCAAGTAAAACTCAGGCTCGCAGCCACAAACAACATTGGAATGTACATAATCTGAGTCACTTGCATACTACATTTGAACCTTTGTTCATCATCTAAGGTCTAACACTTTCATCGTCAGCCGGTCTTATCTCATTAGTTTGGTCAGAGTCATGGTCAGAGTCGGTATTAGAGTCCTTGTCGTCAAAATTGTTGCTGTCAGGCATTTTCCGAAGACGGTTGCACCATAATTCATTTACCCGCTTACGAATTATTTTAAATTCATCCGCGCCAAACTACTATTGTCATCTTTATACAGTCAAAAATTAGTCGAACGATTAAGATCACTTTTTGTTGCACGCGTTTGTAGCATACCGATAGTAAAATAGTCCAATTTATTAACGAAACGACAAAGAAATAATATAGGTCACGTCGGTGTCAACAACGTCAACATTTTTTCGGAGAACTGTCACCGTCATAAAAAAAATCGAAACGGATATTATCGGATCTACTGAGGGTACTTTGTAATTACAATTATTTACGCCATGAACCTAATCAATTTTCAAAAAATGCGTCACGGTCACTAATTCAACTGAATCTTTGCAACAAAATTTCACGGCCTAAGATTTAATTTCGCAAATAGATGTTGGTTCACGTAATAAAATCGCGATTTAGCCCTTATTATCAATTTCAACCACACAAGTAATGATCTGTACCAAGTACCGTCATAATATGTCACCTACACTTGTCAAAGTTATTACCTTTTACTTTACATCTACCCCAAAATTTACTGACAATCTACACTGTCTTCCGCTCCGACCAAGAGCGGGTTTCGTCATTGAATGATTTTCACCTACCATAAAAAAATATCTTTGACGAATGAGAACTCAACTTTAGAATAAAAGTGGAATGAGAATACCTGACCTTTTTCTGATGAAAGATCGGCGACCACGACGTCAACCCCTCGTTCGCTGTCACAACGGCACCGTCACGGTTACCACCACCGCGCCACTTCTCTCAGGGGTCCAGATCTCCATCAAGAACTCTGCTCTCCAAAGCCGATCCAGGCTTATCTTGCTACCTTATTGTCGGGGGTTTTGAGGCTTGAATATTCTTGTTTTCAGTTTGCGTATGTCCAATTTTTCCATAGTGATTTCTGAATTGCTCTCGTCTCTCCAGGTCGAATTTGGGTACATTCACAATCTGGGTAGAACGTTGTAGTTTGCGCTCTGGGGGCACAACGTCACCATGGTCCAACATTCGTTGCTCAGGATTAGGGAAAAACCCCAGTAAAAACCTAATCAAACCATTCAAGTCCGTGCTTCGATCCGAGTCTTCATTTTCGAATTTCGAATAATAACCGCCAACTGTCTTTGTTCTCGCCATTTTCTTCAGTGTTGCGTAATTATTGCTCACATAGCTTTTCAATTCATTTGCACGATTGAATCCCAATTCTGATGTCGGCTCGTGTCCAGGATGGTTTTCGAGCTCTGGTCTATCAGATCTATCATGTGGGCGTATGTGGGTATCGTGCAATGAATAACAACGGGTAGGAGTTGAATCGGTTTACTTCTCAATACATTTCGGTACAGTGCACTGTTATCACTTTACAAATTACAACAAAACAGACAGTTTCAGAACGTCTTGACTCTGCGACGGCTTGGCTGAGAGTGTGTCCGCTCCCAGGGCGGGTTCCCCCCTCCGCAAGCTCGCAGCAAAGCGCAAACGTCACCAACTCTGTCAAGCGCGCCATCTTTATTTAGTTCTTCTAGTTGCCACTAGATGGCGTGCCTTGTCTTGTTGGCAACAAATCGAAGCCGTTTCCGACATATATTATATAGTGTCAGATTTTTATTGAAACAAGACCTGTGTCCTTCTGTTGTTTTTTATTTACTAGGATTACTTTTCAGAAAATCCCCGCGGAAATAGACCCTGTTTATCACTTTGATAAGAACATGGATCTCTACGCTATATTTATCGCTAGTCTATGACCGGGGTTCAGTCCGGTTTAGGGATTGTAAACCGGGTCCGGTGCCCTTTTAGACATCTACCTGGCCCGGCCATTCATACCCGGGTCCTATGACCGGGCCGAAGTATAAAAACTGCGCCATGAAAGCCCCAACTTATAGAAAATAGGCATGGCAAGCGCTGCGAAACGCGATGTTGCTGTTCTGACGCGCCAATGGCCGCTCTCCATTATGGAGGCCAAGCCCGGTTTGCAATCCCTAGTCCGATTGAATTACTAGACTGCTAGACGGTGAGCTACCCATTGTTTGACGTCTACAAACCCATGTCAACAGTAGCTGATAGTCGGAATTGGAGTCTTTGACAGCTTTGTTTTTTTATGGTAGGTAATAAACATCCAATGACGAATCCCGCCCTTAGGCGGAGCGGTAAACATTGTCAAAGTCTTACTGGCTAAACAACCTACCTTATTCCATCTTTGCCTTAATCACAGAGCCCCGGTTTTACGCTTTCGCATGAACCCTTAGCCTCAGAAGGCTTCGGTTCTGCAGGGCCCCTTCACTTTGCTGACAACTCCTTGAGGCGCGCGGGAACAGTGCGCGCCGTTGACGACTTGGACTCGGTCCGGATGTTACCAGACGACCGGTCGGTGGCAGACAGCGACAACCTCCTTCTTCGATAGGGTTACCGATTCACAGAAGTAGCCGGTCACCTTTAGGTATCATGCAAATGCTCTTTCGTCGTGTACCACAGCTATTCGCAGAAGGAGCCTACCATTGGTGTCATGGTAATTCTTTTGTCACAGCTGAAGGGCCTGAAGGCAGCCCTATGGCAGAGTAGTTTGGTCAGTAGTTTATGGGGTCGTTTATGGAGTAATTAGGTTTTCTTGTTCCTGTAATTACAGGTGTAATGTTGTATACATGTATTTATTGTTATATTTCTGTGGGGGTTTGTATCGAGAGCCAAATGTTGAGGCAAGTTGGTATGTTCCGTTTTTTTTTTTAATTCTAGGCCTACAAAAGCCTTATGATAACAGTAATAATAGCGATATAAATTATTTTCACGTACAATGGTCTCCACAAGACTAAGTGCGGAAACCATACTCAGACATAACATAACATAAATTATTTTTTTCCAAAAATACATAGGTAGTCATAGTAAAATTACAAGGTGGACCGACCGACCGGTGACCTGGTCAGTGTTGCTGGAATCCGAAGAAAGCGAGACGCACTAGACCGGTCGTTTTGGCAACCCTCGGGAGAGTCCCATGTCCAACAAAGGACGTCTTTCGGCTGAAATGATGATGATTAAAATTAATTTTCCTCTCTAATAAATATTAGGAGCACGCTTGCCTAGAAGTAATATATTCATTCTCGACTTAATGACCCCTAGGTTATAACCAAACAAACTACACGAAAAACATACATGTCAAAACAACATTAGTCAAGTGGCTAGTTCTTTTATAATGCTACTTTTTTAACCAGCATTATCCATACTCAGATATATCGATTTAACGCTATATTATTCCTAATCCAATCTTGTACAGCACTTACTAGATGCATGATTTTCATGTTTAATACCAACGTGCGATTTGCTCACATCGAATGGTGAAGTGGAACACGTACTACAGACTTACTACGACGTGACTTGACGATACTTACAGATCACACACACACAGACAGATAAACGGAGCTCTCTTTGATGTCTTATTAACTGGTTATGCAGGAAGAAAAAAAAGCTAAAAAAAAATTGGCAAGTAAAGATACACACACTGCGTAAACAACATTTAAAAATTTAAAATTAAACTAGTGTGCCTCACCACCAACAGTTGCATCACTGCTTACCATCAGGAGGGATTGCAGTCAAGCACTAGTTTATCATTAAATAGTATGAAATAAAGTTGCAGTCCCTATATATACTTAGATCTTTAAAAGTACGCAACGGATTTTGATGTGGTTTGTTTTAATAGAGTGAGCGATTCAAGAGGAAGGTTTATATGTATAATACATGCATAATATATTTAATATAAGCATTGCACCCGTGCGAAGCTGGGGCAGGTCGCTAGTAAGATATACAATAGACCCGTGTTGTAATGAAAACAGTATATTCTAAAAATGTTATGAAATAAGTTCCCACAGCTACGAAAAACCTAAAGCTGAAAGCAAACAGGACTTAAATTAATTTAGTATCCAACTTCAAAGCAAATAAAAAGACCTCACAAATAAACAAGAAAAACCCGCCATGCAGCCATCCAACATGTTAATATTATGCTAACGAAAAAAAAGAAAATTACATAAAAAAAAGTTTTCTGATATGCAAATACAACCATCAACACGTGTTCCAAAGAAAAAAATGCAAATCATGGCGAGTAAGGCGGCCTAAAACTCACTTTTATGGCAACTCATAAATTACGGGGGGCGAGCGGAGCCGGGGCACATAAACATTGCTATTACACATGGTACCCCGCTAACTTTGAGCCGAGTATTTTTTTTACCTTACATGTATATTCATGTAAGAAGGGACCGCCGCCATTTTTTTAAGTGTCCGAGGGTGAAAGGATTTTAGGTTGGTTTATATTTTTCATATTTTTGGGCAAATCATGCGAATATGATAATTGTAACCCTGTGTAGCTTTTTTTATGGTGGACAAAAATCACGACGAATCCCGCTCTTGGGCGAAGCGGGAAACAGTGTCAGACTCCTACTAACTAAACAACCTACCTCGGTCCTTCCTTGCCTAAACTAAACTACCTGATTAACCTGACTAGACACTCCACCCCGTTCCTTCCTTCTTTGCCTTTCGTACTGAGGCCAAGCCTTCCTTTCAGAAAGAGACCCTGGGCCCCAGTAAGCTTCAACTTCTTTGACAACTCCTTGAGGCGAGCGGGAACAAAGCGCGCCGTCAATGGCTTGACTTGGTCCGGACTGTTACCAGATGACCGGACGGCGAGCTACCCATTGCTTGCCGACCCTGTGTAGCTTGTGTAAGGGTCGCGGGAATCTGATGGATGCGAGATGTACAGGATCATTCATTGAGGTGACATATAAAGGAGACCTCTGCCAATAGTGGACGGCATTCACCCGAAATGATGATGATGATTGAGTTGTTGGGTTTGATTATTGGTTGGTTAGTTGAATGTTGAGGTTAAAAGTTCGTCTTGCCAGTTATAACGTAATGCTTTTAAACTTCTTAAAGTCGTTCATCATTTCAGCCGAAAGACTCCCACTGCTGAACATAAGCCTACCTCAAGCGCCGCCACAAAGACCGGTCCTGTGCGTTTTACGTTTTTTAGACGAAATAATATAAAAAATATTTTGGTTTTTCATTCTCTAGTTCAAAAAAACTACAACAGCATTCCTTTTTTTTGTAGTCAGTTAAAATACTGGAAAACAATGAAACCAACTAACTTCTAATTAATCCACCTGACGAAGACTAATGCCAAAACAAGAGTATTCATAACACGCTCTGTCAAATACATATTTTTTTTCTCATTACGTTTCTTCGTGAAGGAGAAATTGATCAAAGTTGGTAACTTAGATTAAGTTCTGTTAAGTTATTAAAGGCCACTCACTGTCGGTTCTCGCTTGAAGATAAGATGGACTTGGTTTAATTATTATATTTAACAGCAATCCATATAATTCCTGGTTTTTGAAGACATAAGAATATCTGCCCCCAAGCCACGTTAATAATACTAATTAAATATACGGAAATGACTTCATTTCAACAAAATTAGTAGCCAAGTTCACACAATTCGAAATGACAGAATGAAATATAATCATTTCTAAAATGATCATCGCTACATCCTGCATTTTTATTATATTATTAATACTTACGTTGAGGCTTTTTGATTGTAGAAAGAGAATCGTCATGAAACGATTGTAACTTGGCTAGGGAGGCTGGAGTTGATTGAGAAGCGAGCCAGGAAGACCATCGGTAATAATGTACTTGTCGAGTCAAATCTACCTACCAGAGCCTGTGTTTCCTGATAGCTACAACCTAGGGACCTTTTAAGTCAAGAGTGAATACGTTGCTTCTAAGCAACAGCGTTTCGCATCGTCGTTTATGCCGCGAACATCTAAGGACTAGAATAATTGGGGGTAAATAAACACAACATTTTGATGTTGAATGAAAAATGTTTAGTTATTTTCAATATAAACTTAACTAAAATAAATATTTACACCAAACCTAACTACATATGTACATATAATACAAAAACACAATACTCAAGCGTCAAAATATTCCTCCACATCGCTGTCATCTGGAAACGTGCCCAGAAGACTGGCAGCATTGCCACGTTGCATGGCAATGCTAATTCTTTGGGCAAAGAAAGAGCCAGCCCTCTGGTCACGCAAAGTATCGATTAGACGGCGTGATATTTTTTTAAAAAGGTGACGCGCACTCGGACCCCATGACCCAAGCGTTTCGACCCCAAACGGCTCAAAACTATAATTACCAATAAGGTTACTGTATTTGCGCCGTTTGAGGGTCTTTGCAGCCGCAGCGGCAGCGCCAGCACAGCCCGCGGAACTAAGAACATGGGATGGCGCAAGGGTGTCGACACAGGTTGCGTCCCACACCAGAGGCCTACCCACCTTCCACGGCACTTACGTCATACCATCTGGTCTCTTCCCATCGTCACATACCAAGCCACTAGGTTTAGAACCTACGGCGGGTACGCCGGCGGTGACTAGAGCTCGACGAATAATGTCGTTGATGCTAGCGTGCCGTGATATGCGGCCTGCGCTCCTGCAACAGGACAAGCCATGGTGTCCGAGGCTGCCGACAGCTTCGCCACAGTGGCACCGATGTGGAGCAACACAAGGAGCGCCTAAGCGTAAGCAGGTTGCGAGCCGAAACGAGGCATCATCCATCATAGTGCCTACGGTGGATGACGGTAGCGCCTGAAGCCATAAACCCGACTCCCATTCTCCCACAGCCAGCAGACGCGCACGCTCCGCAGTACTTGACGACGAGTTTATAAGATTATTACGTGTAACACTGCAGAGCGGCACATCCCACTGTCTCTGCGAGGACAGGTTGTCAGGCAAAAAATTTTAGTTATTTTCAATAATGAAAAGTTATTTTTAATAATGAAAAGTTATTTCCAATAATGAAAAGTTATTTTCAATAATGAAAAGTTATTTTCAATAATAAAAAGTTATTTTCATTATTTCAATATTGAAAACAAAAATGCTTTATTAGAACTAAAAATATCAAAGTAATAATCCTAATAAAAAATCCTAATAAATCAAAGTAATAATCCTAATAAAAAATGTGTTTCTATTCGCCCCCTAAACTTCTATTCACCCCATTTTACCCGGTAGTAGTTTTAAGTACCTAATAGTATAGTGAATAGCCTCTAACTCTTAAGTTTTACTTACCCTTACAATAAAGGGGCCGCCGTTAACTTTAAAACTGCACTACAGAAATAAACCCTTTATGAAAATAGGGGTCACTTTATGACCTTTCACCTTCACATGTCAATTAATTAAATATCCAACAAAATAACAATCTAGTGACGATCTAATCAAGATATCTTACATAATAAACGTGAAATTTACTAACTGGAACTTGTACAACACATTGTGAACTTTAAGCTTTGGTTATTAAAGTTTAATTTCTCATGGCTGGTTCTTTTTATGTGGCACCTTGAGTAATAAAGCCTTCGTAACGAGGTTCGTAAAAGACTCCTCTTCGATTAAAGTTACAGTAATAGATGGCATCTAAGTTCCGATTAGGGATTTAAAAAGCCATGTTACAATTGTAAGGTTATTGGAACGCTGTGCCGTTATTGGTGATATTTTTTAATTTGCTCTGTCAGCTTTATGGGGTCCTGGTACATTACTGCTAATAATTTTGGCTGAATGTACCTTTTTAGGCTTTCATTTGCAAATTAAGGGACTGGGAATGTCGTCACTGGATATTTTCGGTCGGTTTTTTTGGAGATTGCTTTTCTGAAGAAAGGACATAGTTTACATAGTTACTTTAGTCGTAGCAGAGTATGTGAAAGCCGTAATGGATCTATAAACCTAAATGTGACTATTAAAACCACTACAAGGTTATCCGAAGGAGTTACAGGCCTTGGGACTCAAAGAGCACCTGAATGATGATTTTAGTTAGTAAAAATTAGACACCCCTCTCGCCCCATTCAAAACGTGAGAAGTCAATAAAAAAAACAACAGTTACATATAAAATTCCGGCATCGCGTAGCATTCATTTGAAGTGTGCCTCGCTTTGGCGAAACACCACCATCTCATCATGAAAGTGATTAGCCATTGGGGACCTTTCGGGTCTGGCTCTGGGTCACGCCGTGGTCCGGAGCCAGAGGGAATGGAAGCGGAGGCATTTTTCTGCGAAGCAGATTACGCTTTGCCTTAGTGAGAAAAATAATTAGCCGCAACCGTGAGGAAATGGACATCCTTAGCCGCCGCCCAATAAGACATGCCGGATGTGAGTCACACGGCAATTTGCGGTAAACGTAGATGCAGGTTTGCGGGCGACAAGTAATAGTTACCTCGCCAACCGGTCGTCTTAAGGATTAGGCCCAAATCGGCGGCGCGTGTGAAGAAATTGCGGTTGATGCCTGCTAGGGCTGTGGCAAAGGTTGAAATATTAATCGTACCCCTTGAACACAAGTGCACCTGTATGACACAAAAGAGTTTTGCTCTGACAAACTGACCAAAACCCTTTATCTTATCGTTCCCTGGAGCAAAAGAAAACATTTGAAGATTTATTTAGATATGAACAGATTGAAATGACCGGTCCCGTGCGTCTTGCACCGGTCGTTGTGGCGACGTTTGGGGGAGGCCTATGTCCAGCAGTGGACGTCTTTCGGCTTATTTGATGATGATGACGATGAGATTGAAATGAAACTTGTCACACGAATTAACTATAATTGACTGAGCTCCTACAAACTACGTTTAAAATTTCAATTAACTGCAGAACACGCCGTATTGTCTGTAATAATAACCATTACACTACTCGATACCAGACGTATGAATTAACGAAAGGGACTTTTACTTAAAATGTAAAAATTTTCCTTACGATGATTGATAAAAGGGTATTTTACGCAAAACGTTAAAATGTCCCTTTAGTCCAGTGCAAATAGCATCGTTAACGATAAAAAGTGGACCTAAATAGTAGTAGAATGAAACCCATTGGAAAAGGAAGATAATATAGCAAAAATTTAAGGAAAAATAAATTACGGTCGATCTGAGGTCGGGAAGTGGATGGGTGTGCGCTTTTAAGGGGAAAAAATGGTTTATCTCTAATTCCGGCAAAACTACTGGTTTTATGGAAAAATGTCTAATAGCAAACTTATAGGTCATAGAAAGATCTACCACTTTTGTATTTACACTTTTTTGACATAACCTCAAAATCTATGTGAAAAGTCCAAAAAACTGTGTTTCTAGTTTTTATTTTTTATCTTCTTATTCTTCACTTTTTTTTCACAAATCTTTGTGAAAAGTTACCTTTTGATGTCCCAAACTTACCCTAATTTTTTTGATTTAAAATATTCACTGTAGCTCTTTATTTTGACTGAACATCGAAAAAATAGACTATTTTTCAATCGAAAAATCTCACGTAAAAATATGTGATTTTTTTTAAAACGTTTGTTGGCTTTTTATTCGTCGAAATTTTTACTTTTTGATGGTGTAAAAAAATATATACATTACTGTAGTAAATTTTCACAGAAAATGCGAAAAACTAAAAAAACTCGAATTAGAAATTTCTTTTGTTTAATCATTATTAGCGACCCGCTCCAGCTTCGCAGTGGTGCAAAGGTGATAAATTATAGCTATAATGCATATAATAATGCAATCACATTTCCTACATGAAATACCCTTTAAATCTTTTATAAAAAAATTAATAAATACCTCAGTACATCATTGCATAGTATAAAACAAAGTTGCTTATCCATGTGTATGCTTAGATCTTTAAAAACAAAAAAAAATCGCAACGGATTTTGATGCGGTTTTTTTAATAGATAGAATGATTCCAGAGGAAGGTTTATAACTATAATTTATCACATTTGCACCCGCGCGAAGCTGGAGCGAGTCGCTAATAATGATTAAACAAAAGTAATTTCTGATTCGAGATTTTTTAGTTTTTTGCATTTTCTGAAAAAACTTACTATGTTAATGTATACCTTTTTTTACACCATCAAAAAGTAAAGATTCCAATGAATAAGAAGCCAATAAACTTTTTTAAAAAATCACATATTTTTACGTGAGATTTTTCGATTGAAAAATAGGCTGTTTTTTCGATGTTAAGTCAAAATAAAGAGCAACTGTGAATATTTTTAATTTAAAAAAATATAGCAAGTTTGGGGCATAAAAAGGAAACTTCTCACCAAAGTTTGTGAGAAAAAAAAGTAATTTTTAAAGGAGATAAAAATTAAATTGAAAATCTCGGTTTTTTGGACTTTTCACATAGATTTTGAGGCTATGTGAAAAAGTGTAAATACAAAAGTGGTAGATCTTTTTATGACCTACAAGTTTGCTATTAGACATTTTTCCATAAAACCAGTAGTTTTGCCGGAATTAGGGATAAACCATTTTTTCCCCTTGCGCAAAAGCGCACACCCATCCACTTCCCGACCTCAGATCGACCGTAATTTATTTTTCCTTAAATTTTTGCTATATTATCTTCCTTTTCCAATGGGTTTCATTCTACTACTATTTAAGTCCCTTTCAAAAGCTATTTGCACTGGTCTACTTACGTTAAGTCACACTTCTGGTATCATACTGTCGCAAGTTTTGACCAATAAATTCGTATTCATAGTTGACTCAAGTTCCTGTCCTCACGATAACCCACCCTTACCCTCGCTGTGACCCAACTCCTGAACTGACGACAAACTGCTCGGTTCACAATCACAATAATAAACAAACCGCGCCACCCTTACTTACTTTTTTATTCACATTCGCTGATCGCTGCAAGCGAATACGTTGGAGAAGCCACAGTACCTTGGAAACGGTAGGCAAAAGAACTCGGTTTTATTCCTGAAAATATATATATTTTTTAAATCGATATTAATTTTTTTTTGACTGCGATCCCACTTGTTTTTCGTAGTGTACATCACTACAACAATCGTTGTTGGTAAGGCGCACTAGTTTATTAAGAGCCTATTAATTCCACTGAAAGCAGTGATGGCCGAATAAAATCCCCGAGTTGTATGACGTCGTGTACTTTGTGTATTTTATTTCATTCATCACCACAGCTCACATCTTGAGCTACAAGATGTTTTCCGTTTTGGAAAGGGCATGTCCTAAAACCAAAAATTCAAAGACATGTGACATCCATCAAACTGTACTGGGCCCAAGTGGTGACTTACGGCCATTCCCTCTCCGGTTTCGGTCCAATTTCTAAAAGAAAGGTCCGATCCCGGTATGAGATCTAAGAAGGAAGGGGGTGGGTCGTTTAGTTAGTTAGAATCTGACACAGTTTCCCTCTCCGCCTAAGGGCGGGATTCGTAATTAGATGATTTTTCCAATCATAAAAAAATTACATACGGAAGCAAAGCAGTAACCAAAGACGCGGGTAAAACCGAGGGAACAGCTAGTCATAAATATCCTAAGAATAGAAATAGAATATCACTTTAAATAAATCTCCAGGTTGTCTCTAAATTGAAAACCACGGAAGCAACCGCTGAAACTTTTTGAGTCGGCGAGAAAATCTGCAAAGATTAACAAATTGCGGTAAGTCTTATGTTGTCGTTGTAACTTTAAGGACAAAGAGCCATGACGGCTTGTAAATTAACGTACATAAGAATTTGGGGTAAGTACTTTTTCTTTTTTTACTGTATAAGTGATGTACTGGAGTACTGGACGGCTAGATGGTCTATTAAAATGACAAAACTTTGGTTGTGTCGTCAATTTAATTTAATTAAACAACTGTATTGGAATATAACTTTTTAATATGTATTGCAATACATCAGCCGTACAATGTTTTCACTGCTGGGGCTCACCTTAGATAGCTTTCTCTCTAAGAGTGGGATGAGACCGTTTCCTCCGAATCCACCACACAAACCCAGTGCGGTTTGGTGGATGTCTCATGTCTTCAAATTTTCGCTTCCAGGACACAGGTTTCCTCGCAATGTTCTTACACTGTTTTGAGAGCAGTGGTAATGAAATAAATTACTCAAAGTAATGCACCTGGCTGTATTTGAACCCGCAGCCTATATCTTATAAGTCGGATTGTTACCACTTGGTCACCACTGCTCACAAAAAATAGTTTTGGTCACATCTGCAAATGATAACTTAAACTCTTGAGCCCCACACGAATACTGCACTCCTATTTTCTTTTTCCTATTTTCTTTGTGGAATATATATATATGTTTCTAATTACGGTATTCAAAAGGTTAAATCAGAAATTATTTAAAGAGACATTAAATTCAATCGGCCCTCCGCACTCAAACTACTGTTTCCAACATTCACTGTGGCCTCACCACAGCAATAAAACAAAGTATTTTTTTCATCTCGACTCACCCATATTTCGTGGGCGAGCCATTGATTGGCTGTCAACTCCAAAACACAATAACAAGAGGAAACTCCTTTATTGTAGCGAGACGTAAAAAGACGTGTGTTGACGTTTTGTGTGATTGCATGTGAACAGGGGTAGGGGGGAGAGGGGGGAGGAACTACAGTCGTGAGACACGGCTTTTATAAATTATTGGAAGCTACCTGGGAAATAACATTGATGAAGGTACAATTTAGTTTGCTCAGGTTTGAAATTTAAGTTCACAGAGCTGTAGCCTATGGCACTCGAGAAATGGTGGCCGAGTGGTAACAGCCCTGACTAATGATTGTAAGTCGCGGGTTCAAACTAGGTCAGGCGCATTACTTGCTGCAATTTATTTCATCACCACTGATCTGAAAACAGTTTTGAGTTTACACGTAGATGGATGGAGAGGAAGAGGGAGGCCGAAGAAGAGATGGATAGATTGTGTGAGGAGTGATATGAAAGAAAAGGAAGTTAGTGATAGTGTGGCGGGTGACAGGACAGAGTGGAAGAAAAAAACATGTTGCACCGACCCCAAGTAATATGGGATAAGGGTAAAATGATGATGATGATCTAAATACAGTGAAGGAAAAACCTCATGAGAAAACCAAAATATCCTAGAACCAATAATTTCAAGACATGATACATCCGTACTGGGCCCGCTTGGTGAATTATGGCTATTTCCCTCTTGTAGAGAGGAGGCCTGAGTCCCAGCAGTGGGAACATTAAAAGGCTGATGCTATGCTATTCTCAAGGATAAGCCCCCAAGCGAACTCCGGCGTTCACATGCCTATTGTCATGCTATTATGTCTTTAATAACGATATTTGAAAGTTTAAAAGAAATATACTTCATAAGTGATGTTCCACCTACCTTGAAAGTGACAATACAAACTCAACCACTTATAAGGAAGTCCAAAGAAGTGAAAACCGTAAGTAACATACACAATAGTTTACGTTAAAAGTTCTTTTTAAAAATGGATAAACTTTAAAATGGATTACAGAGAACGGAATGGACCGTGGCCGTTTCGATCCAATGGCCACTACTTTGAGTAACGTAGTTTTGAAAAAGTACTAGGGAACCAGCACTGGAAGGAAACTGCATTAGAATTAGGGAGCTGCTTCTTTGATGGCAAATTGGTGATTTTGTGAAGAATTCGGGCATGAATACTTACATTATTGATATTTTCAACCAAAAATATGAAAACTTTTGTCATATTGCCGGAATCTGTGTTTCCTGATGGCTACAGTCAGGGAATCTTTAAGTCAAGAGTGCAATTGCAGGAGTGAAGCCTACTGGGAACCCGGTTCGGTTTCTGAAAAGAATTTTCGACCCTGGTATGAAGGCTAAGAAAGAATGGGTTGGGTCGTTTAGACAGTAAGAGTCTGAGACTTTTTCCCGCGCCGCCCAAGGGCGGGATTCATCATTAGATGATTTTCCCATCATAAAAAAAAACTCAACCCTCGGCTCCAGAGCATGCATGGAGTTGGATGAAACCATTGCGTACATGGTCCTCGAGGGCATAGCCATCAGTGACATAAGAACACGAACCTTGGAACTTCTAATTACTCATAGACGCCCTCAACAAACGGGAAGTACTCATCAGTTTTTGGGGAGAGGTTTTTTTTTATTTTATAGTAGGTAAAAATCTACCTAGGTCCTCGGATCAAGGCAAGGAAGGAAGGGTCCTTCCTTGCCTTGATCCGAGGACCTCGTTAATACGCTTTCGCATCAACCCTTGGTCCCAGGATTTTGAAGAGAGGTAGATTCTCTTTGTCTTGATATTTTTGTTCAGCCATTCATTCTAGTTCTTGTTAAAGAATAACCAACGGCTAACTAAATTTCAATAAAATCTTCTGTCCCAATTAGACCGTGCTGCGTTAATGGTATTTTTGCCAAGTTCTCGGCTCTAACACTGCTAAAAACAATAAACCAAACTAATCTATGTACAATCTACGAAAAAGCACATAATTATAACTGGGGCGAATTATCAAACGGTATCCATGTTGTTCGTCGGCTTATTAAAGTTAAGCTGGGGTTAATATTTAATCCGCGTTGCGCACAACTGGCGTCGGGCGCTAATGTATGCGACGTCACGACTCGCGCACACCACGGGTTGGGTAAACCGGGGCCTGTTACACCGGAGCGTAACTGTGCTCGTGTATTGATCGATTTAGAAATAAAAGAAAATATAGCGTAGGTAGGATGTGAGCAGTGGTAACCGAATGGCATCGGCCCCGAAATACAAGGAGTAGATAACGGCTTAAAACCCAGCCTGGCACATTACTTTGTGTAATTTACTTCAAAACCACTGCTCTCAAATCGGTGAAGGAAAACATCGTGAGGAATCCGGCATCTTCTAGAACCAAAAATTCGTAAACATGTGACATCCACCACCAACCCGTACTGGGCCCCGCATGGTGAATTATGCTCATTTCTTCTCCAAGAGATGAGGTCTTAGTCCCAGCCGTAGGAACATTCTAAAGTTGTTGCTATGCTTTGCTATAGAGTACAATATCGAATCTTTTCTTGACTCTTAGCTCTTCATGCTTCGTTCTTCATTTTTTTTCCTTTTTTTTTGCTGTGTTTTGCTTCTCATTATAAAAAATGTGTATTCATCGAAAAGTTTTTCGAATGATTATTCAGTTTTACAACATCGAAGATGTAAGCTTGCGGACCACGAGTAACGAGTGGCTTACCATTTGGTTCTACCCGGTTTAACGGTGCTCCTCAAAGAGCTGCCTCAGCAAATTTTGCTGACCTCAGCAAATTTTGCTGACCTCAGCAAAATTGTCAGGGCTCTCCACGGCTGATGTCTTGCAAAGTTACATGATTGTTGGAAAGAGTGACAGTGACCCTAGCTTCACCTAGACTAACAGCAGATAATTGATCTAGCAAAAGACAAAAAAACACGTATTTCCTGTAACTTCTTTTGTAAAAGAAAACATGCCACAACGAAAGCCAACAGAGCGTTCAGACGTCATATATGTTTTTTCACATTATAAATATTTGCATTAAATGAAACAACAAGCTTTTAAACTATGCTCACGTTGACGATGTAAAGTTTGGAATGGATCCTCCTAAACAATATAGTTAACTAAGTATATCAGTTGGCAAATACCACTTTCTTGCCTTGAATACAACAAAATTTAAAAAAAAAAATTAACGCCATCTAGTGAGTACGACTGCTACCTTCCACCATAGCATTCTATTTACATGAAGAACCATGTACCTATTGTATTTAGGATCTGTACCATCATGTTTCAAACAAATAAATGAGTATTATTATTACTTCTCTACCAAAAACCAAAAGTACTAGTTTTCTCTCCTGTCTCCGTCATCATTCCCTTCGGTGTGACAGACAGCCATACGTACAAGCCAATGAGTTACTTAGTACTTAACGCGTATCATGCGTTCAAACTTAAGGTAAGTGCTGCGAGGAAACTTTTTGAATGTGTTCAAGGCTTTATTATATACGCCGACACTAAAATCTCTCGTATAAACTTGTGTGCGTAAGTACGTCTGCGACTTATGACTGTTCGGCTGTATGGGCCTAGTTTGATATTACGAATATTTTGGGTACTAAGATTTGAAGATTCTGAACCATGTCGGATAGGTCTAGCGTCATTGTTACCATTATCTTAATTAAGTCCGCTTTAGCTGTATTTTAAGTATGTAGAAATAAATTATCCGATGTGTGTAAATCTTTTACTGGCTAAAACCACACCTGTGTCCTTCAGTGGTCCTTTGCGTTCTAAGACCACAGATTTCCTTTTCAGATTTTTTTTTGTGGCACTATTTTCTAATGCAATCTTGATCGTGAAATGGAAAGTCCGACAAGGCGGACCGATGACCTGGTGAGGTTTGTGGGAACCTTATGGTTGCGAGTCACATGCCGATAGTTACTGTAGTGTTGATAACAAAGGAAGCCTATGTCCAACATTATATTATATTAGATTTATATGCAATGTACTAAGCGCTCATAACCACAAAGTAGTAGTTGCAACTACCCAATCCTATCATAACCAGAGGTTTTTTTTAATGTAAACCTGAAGATGGTTTTATGATTTTTTATCGCTATGTTGCAAAACTAAAAATAAATAGTTAACAAACTAACAACAAAACTAGTAATAGTTAAACTGTTTTAGTAACAGTTAATTAAATTATTTTTGCAACTGTATTGAAAAATTTCTAATGACACAAGTGAGTATTGATGGTTACCGTTCTTGGCACTTTTGTCAAATATATTTTCCAGCAGAAACTACTTAATAGATTTTAATGAAAATTTTACAGTAAAACAGCGTATACAACAGCTACAATATACGATATAATTTACAATGACAGGAAGTACTAAGAGAGAGAAGCAAGTTGTTAATATTTTCTAGTTGCGCGCTCCCAGGGGGCACCTGTTGACTATTCTTTCAGGAAAACTTGTTAAATACTTGATAGCATGGTCTCGACAAGTTGGAACTTGTTCTGAGTGTCAACTGCGAACGTTGCTATTTGCCACCGGACTGGACTTGATCTTTATTTCAAGTACGTGAGAAAATAATTTTCTGGAGTATAAGTTTATCGCAATTTGTATACCAGGCGGTGTGGTATGAATTTTAAGTAGCGTCCAGTCTGTTTCGAATTTTATATGGACCTGTCGATACTTTTGGTGATGTACAGTTTTGAATATTCTGTAAAATAATGTAGAATATATCAGTCTTATTATTTGTCATGTGAGCAACTGCAGAAATATGTAAGTACCTATTACAATGGACTTTGAACAGTGAAGTTTCAAGAATTGAATTGACTGTCACCAAATATGAATAAGTTTTTTTTGGTGGGGAGAAATTCATCCAATTCGACCCTGCAGGGCTCTGCAGGGCTCGTACAGTTTACTGATAACTCCTTGAGTCACGAAATATGCTGGATGCAAGCTCAAAGAAGTCCAAATCATTATAATGATTACCTACCTACATTGATTATTATTTTTCAAAGTGAAACTATATATAAAAGAGGATTACTTGTATATAATTTTATTGGAGATATATGTAACAGTTGCATCACATGAACCAAAAGAGTACGCGGCTAATAAGTTGAACCAAAATGACCGTCGTTGATATGGTTACGTGCAGCCCCTCGATTTGATTAAGACCTGAAAACCTGTTAGTGCACATTGTGGCTCGATCGCCATATAAGTTCGAAATACCTACGAGTCTATAGGAAGCATCAATTTTCTAGAAGCCTACTTCAGGCCTCTGTGTGCCTGGTACATAAATAAAGCTTGCCAACGAACATACATCACTGGCTAGCCAGTACATATTTAGAGTATACGCCAAATAAGTTGAACCAAAATGACCGTCGTTGATATTGTAACATGCAGCCCTTCGATTTGATCAAGACCTGAAAACCTGTTAGTGCGCATTGTGGATCAATCGCCATATAAGTTCGCAATACCTACGACTCTATAGGAAACATCAATTTTCTAGAAGCCTACTTCAGGCCTCTGTGTGCCTGGTACATAAATAAAGCTTCCCATTCAACATACATCACTGGCTAGCCAGTACATATTTAGAGTACACGGCAAATAAGTTGAACCAAAATGGCCATCGTTGATATTGTAACGTGCAGCCCATCGATTTCATTAAGACATGAAAACCTGTTAGTGCGCATTATGGCTCGATCGCCATATAAGTTTGTAATACCTACGAGTCTATAGGAAGCATCAATTTTCTAGAAGCCTACTTCAGGCCTCTGTGTGCCTGGTACATAAATAAAGCTTCCCATTCAACATACATCACTGGCTAGCCAGTACATATTTACGGTTATAAAACCCCCATTCACTACGCGAATGCGCGTACATCACGCGTTCAGTTTGTCGTGAGTCACGTAAAACCGCAATTTGCCGACCAAATGGAAGAGTGTGGTTGTCCAGCGACGTGTCGGGACCTTTATTGCTTGGCTTTATTTTTGTTGAGAATAAATATATTATTTTTGGAGGGAATTTTTACTAACCGACTTCGAAGGAGGAGGTTCTCAATTCGGTCGTATTTTGTTACCGATGGAAAAAAAACATGAGTGAGTTCAGTATATTTTGACCAGGCGAACATAAATGCCAGCAGATTTTTTTCCGCGATTTCAGGTTTGATCCCATAGTAAAAGTTGTTTATTAGCATGACTACAATCACGTGTTTAAGTATCGGTCACTGATTACCAGTCACCCTATGCACCGTTAAATTTTGGCTGTTTTAATCCCGCGAAAGGTCGATCCGGTACATGAAACACTATCGATTTCTAAACATAAAATTAAAAAATAAAGTACTTTTTCATTACTCATACTCTGAAAGTAGGTGTAAAGTTGCCTGCGGATAGGGTTGGAAGAAGTACTTTTACTCCCTAGGGAGTTTTACTTTACAACTGACAGTTGTTTTTTTTAATATTTAGACAGCAAATATTAAAAAAAAACTAGTTCTATTTTGACATTTCTATTGAACCGTGACCCGAATTTTTATACTGCCAGTACAATTAAAATGACATAGAGATAGAATTAATTTAAGAATACTTTTTTTTAATGACTTTATTTTAATTTACTTTCAACTATTTCATTAAAACTAATATTATTTTTGAGAAAAATGTTGACCTGACCCGTTTTTACAATGATAAAATGAAAAATATTGACTGAATAGCCAGACGACGACTAAAAAAAAAATAGCGGGTAAAGTCTCTCTATAATCTGTGTGTCCGATTTGGTCTTTCTTGATTTTTTTTTCGAGGTGTAGTTTTGTTTACATTTTGCTAAATCTCTGTTATAAGAAATTTGTATTAACACGATAAGTTCATCAGCTTCAGTTATAAATTTAACGCAAGATTCTTTGAGAAAACCGCTTACCGCCGAAATCAAAAGAAATATACCTACCTAAAAACATACGAAGACATTTGACGACGACTCAGGTTTTTATTATTATTTTCCTCGTATTCGTAATGAAAAGCACAGTGTTTACCTCGGGTTAAAGAGTTATTTAGTCCCTCGAACTATTAGCGACCTCGCTGTCGCTCGGTCGGCCAAGAAATTTCTCGGGACTAAATAACTAACTTTCATCCCTCGTATAACAATGTACTATTTTTCTAAAACCGAAATTAATTTACGTACAATACGTAAGTATTTTTTAATTTTTTCATGTAGCGGATCGATCCCTCACGAGATTAAAACTACCATAAAAGGAGAAACTGACTGACCTATTAACGCACGTCAAAAAATGTAGTACTTACCTACAAAATATCTTTTTTACAACGTAAAACCATTGCGCTCCGTCTCCGTTGTGTTCAAATGTTGTATGGAGTAACCTACATCAACGCAGTTTTGATGGAATTCCTGTATTTGTATAAATATTATTTCTTTCACCCCACCATTTGTTGACATGTAACCTTATGAATTCAATATGCAAACTATCTGCAAAAACTATAAACATAAAAAAGCTATTCAAATGTAACGTTTACATGCATGAACTCGGCTTTACGCGCGCGTTAACGTTAACTTTAATCTGACAAACGCTCGTAAATCACATAATAACGCAATAACGTCACACGTTTCACAGTGGCGTTTATTGCTTGTAGATGTTTGATACGCACTTAGTGGACTATTCAATTTTAAACGACTATTATTTAAATTCATGAATAAATTTACATATATAAAAATAATAATACAAAATACCTACTTTCCATGCGCGTGGGTGAAAAAAATGAAAACAAAACTATCACTGACAAAATTAAGGTAGTCGAATCACAGTTTAAATAATGAAATAATTAAATTAATACACATTCTAGTAATATCATAAAAAGATAAAATATATGTAGTTATTTTTTTCTCAATGGATCTGATAATCCCTAATAGACACATTTACATGATAGATACTCTACTACACTCTCACTCACTTGGTGACTGCTCATTGCCAAACAAGCGTCAATCTTCAACATAGTCTTTAACCATGTAATATGCTTTTTGGTTAGAACACGCTTGCTGTGAGCTTTCTCTCGTTGAATATAGAAGCACAAATAAAAATAAATTAGAAAATCAAGATGATACAATGTTGCGAGATTGTTTGCAAAAGTTACCACCGGCACGCCACAATCAGTCTTCAGATCAGGCGGAAAAAAAAGCCATGATGTTACCATTATGTAAATTATATCGCCAAAACACCGCGATGTAGCATACGGTGATGGTCTTCTCAGGTCAGGCTGATCATCACTGTATACTCGTCGAAGCTCATCGTCTTCAGCAGCGGTGACTTCTCACGTTTAGCCATGATCTGGAGCAAGAGGAAATGGAGACCAGTCGCCTCCTTATGCGTACTAGTAATTAATGCAAACGAAGGAAATAGTCGCAACAAAATCTTGCAACAATGTATCTATCAATGGAAAATATTGCACTTACGACTGTTTCACTGAAAAAACAAGTTACAAAAGAAGCTACAACTTTATATTAAAAAAAACTCAAAAAACGAAACGCTTCACCACCGCCAATTTTGTTCTCAAAACATATTTGCAATTCAAAAAATCCATTGTAAGTTCAAAAAGTTTTATAACTGGGAATCTTAATAAAATCTAGATTGATGGAAAGCGAAGCGGGGTCGCCTTTCATGTGCTAATCCAATGGAGATTACAGACCGGGAGCCAGGACCTTTGAATGAGGTTCAAGATGTAAATAGTTTACATGAATAGATAAGACGATATTGATCTAGTTAAATACTGACTCGACTAAAAATTAAATTAAGTGTTTTTTTTTAGAGCAGAGCAGTGGTGGCCGAGAGGTAATGGCTCCGACTTACGAATCGAGGTTGCGGGTTCAAACTCAGCGCGGCGCATTACTTTGGGTAATTTATTTCATCCCCACTGCTCTCAAAATGGTGAAGGAAAACGTCGTGAGGAAACCGGCATGTCCTAGAACCAAAAATTCGAAGACATGTTACATCCGTATCTATGTAGGTGATCCACCAATCCGCACTGGGTCCGCGTGGTAGATTGTGGCTTATTCCTTCTCCTAGAGAGGAGACCTGTGTCACAGCAATGGGAACATTAAAAAGGCTGATGATGAGATTTTCGATTATAATTTAGGTGTCTTCAAGGCTAGAGTGAATAGGCTCTTAATAAACTAGTGCGCCTTACCATCAACGATTGCATCACTGCTTACCATCAGGTGGGATCTCAGTCAAGAACTAGTTTATAGCAATTAAAAAAAAAAAAATTCATTATGGATATTTTGTCAAGTCTGTTTAAGTTTGTAAATGTTATCAATATTGCATACCCTTAGATACATATTGTTGCCACGATAGAAAAGATTTTCCAAAATGTTATCAAACGTCACTCCTTAACTAACTCCCTTTTCTTTCATATCCCTCCTCGTTCTCACACAACCAAGACGGGTTGAGAACGAGGAGGGATATATTCTTTGACCTCCCTCTCCCTCTTCATATTTCTATATGTATAAAGTATTCATAATTCTTTTAGTAACATGCACTCTTTTAATAATAAGTGTGTAACGACGTCTTTAAACACGTTTTGTTTTTGTCATAAATGTTTTAAATAGCTAGTTAAAATTGTAAAAAAAATAGGATAGCCTACAAAGTTAGACCAGTTTGCAATTAAAATATTAATTGTCGGCGGCATAATTACTTATTTTCTTTAACAATGAATTAAGAGCAAGCTGAAAGCGGATAATAGTGTTTTTAGGGTTCCGTAAAAGGAAAAAACGGAACCCTCATCACTTCGTAGTCCGTCTATCCGTCTGTCTATCAAGATCCTTTATCTTGGGAACGTGTGGAACTAAAAATAGGTAAAAAAACTTTTTACAATACAGCCAATTGACAGACAATTGACGTGCCCCACGGTTTTATTTTAGTCTAGTCTATGCATATGTTTATAATTCCCACGACTGTATCTATTTTATTTCGCATTTTGTTTAAATAATCTACACTAATATATTTTTTTTTACTTTTTGTTTTTTTGTTTGTAGGAGGTAATCTCTGGAACTACTGGTCCGATTGGAAAAATTTTAGCAACAATAGAAAGCTGCTTTACTCCTGAGTGACATAGGCTATATTTTATGTACGCGGGCGAAGCCGCGGGCAAAAGCTAGTTCTTAATAAATAAATTAATAATTTTTTTTTAATCAATTTATTTTATTCTTTTTCATTTGGTAGCGGCGGCCATCTTAGATTTCAATTTTGCATAGTAAATTGTATTCTACTTGTTGAGACCTTTCATTTGATACCCATGATGATGGGATTGATAAAACCTAAGCTATCCGCCATTTTGTAGAGGCCGCCATCTTGGATTTTAATTTTATATAGTACATTGTATTCTACTGGTTGAGCACTTTCATTTGATACCCATATTGATGGAATTGATAAAACCTACGTTATCCGCCATTTTGTAGCGGCCGCCATCTTGGATTTCAATTTTTGATAGTATATTGTATTTTGCTTGTTGAGCCCTTTCATTTGATACCCATATTGATGGGATTGATAAAACCTACGTTATCCGCCATTTTGTAGCGGCCGCCATCTTGAATTTATAATGATAATGAATAAACATAATTGTATTGTCATCAAAATCCAAAGTGTATACAAAATTTCAGATTAATCGGTTGACAGAAAGAGGGTGAAATTTGAATTACTAAATTTGACCCAAGAATAAAACAAACGTGGTGAGCTAAATAAAACCGTTTAATAAAACCGTTTCAAAATGAGAATATGTTACATTTACATTCCAATGCACTTTGAAAAGTAAATACTAAAATTTTTTTTTTCATTTTTATTATACTTGCGTTAGGTCACTGCCTTCCCAGCCTCCTTACGATCGTTTAGTTAACGTCGAATGCTTTGAGTTGGCCACGCTTACAATTCCTTTGTTCTGACATAATCTTATTGCTCAGTCACGTGATCAGAAGGAATTTATTGAAGGCTTGGAATAGCCAAGCGTTCGAAGTTAACGAAACAATAGTAACTTATTTATGGGGGCTGATCGAAAGGGACGATGTGATTGACGATAAAACACGCTTAATACTGACGAGATACAAAAAAAAACCCTACAAAGTCAAAAAAAAAATAACCATAAAGCATAAATCACCATAAACTTGTAACTCCTTACAAAAAAAACCTTCATTATACTAATTAAAGATTTTCAAAACGATATCTTTATTAAGTAAAAAAAAAACTCCTACCCTTTATAGTACCCTGGTAGCAGGAAATCATTAAGGAACATATTTCCGTTCATTTTCCTTTGAGATCTCGGTATGATAAATTCTTAGGGGAGTGACTATTAATTATACGGGTTAAATTAACGCTGTTCCTTCCTTCGTAGGAAACTATTGTAGTAAGCCAATATCCCATTAGTGGAGTTGATTTATTTGTTCTGGTTTTAATTATGACTAATCTGAGGAAAGTTCATTTTGATAGTAGAAAATAGTAAGTTTTGATTCAAGTGGAGAAATTTTGTAATTGCGACCGAAGCGACCATCGCCCGAGCCGTAGGTGAGGGTGTTATGGAGCTGAGAAAAGCAGTGACTTTCCACGTGTAATAATTTTAAATGCACTTGCGAAGACATATGTAAATAAATGAAGGCTGCACCGCTTCCATTTTGACACTTTCTAGCGTATTTTTCCGCACTAGTGTGAAAAACAATGCATGCTTACTTAAAAGCGGTAAAAAAGCGGCAGGTACTGAAAAAATTGAATTTTGAATTAGTGGGCAGCTCCCAATTTCTCTCATATCTTTGTATTTATTACTTTAGAAATGCTATTAATTAATTCCGGTGGCATGTCCGTTTATTACGTTTTGATATCTAAATGATGTTTGGAGGGAGCACCGCCCTGTTCTCCAGTAGGTGATCGGAAGTTGCTTTCAAATCAAAATCAAAACGGTTTTTATTTAACATAGGCCCATGAGGACACTTATAAAACGTCTGAAGCTAGTGCTTTTTCTTAAAACTATCCCTGGCCACCGTAGGGACCCTGCTGGGAAAATGGATTTCCTTTTAAAAGGAAAACCCGGGGTCCATGAACACAAGATAAAGAAAGAACATAGGAGTGAGTTTTTGACACTAAAAGCGCGCTCTGTTCTGGAGCAGGAGAAGTCATCAGATGATTTCCCATCCACAAAAACAAAGTCGACCAACTATTTCATTTATTTCCACAACTTTATTATTACATCTACCTAACCTAAACTCGACCTAGAACGACAAGCAATCAGTAGCCTGCTGTCCGACAATCCGGTAACCGTCCAGACCAAGCCCAAGTCGTCGACGGCGAAAACGGGGTAGATTGTTTAGTCAGTAAGAGTCTGACACTGTTTCCCGCTCCATCATACTCGTCAAGGGGCGGGACTCATCATCGGATGATTTTTACCGACCATAAAAAAAAAACTCGTAGACCCATTCTTAATTCGAAAACGGAAACCATTTAGTAAACCCTGATTTTTACCCCTATTCGTACAAATGGTAATATTTACCCAAGTGACGAACAGACAAGACACAATCGTTGTTTGTCCAGCTAATGCGAGGTACACACGCACGATTCACGTACTACATAGGCATACATACAAACGTATGTGTGTGCCTAGCTTTATTTACTTAACAACAAACATTTGCTCTTGGCTTGATTTTCAGTTTTCAGTGTTTCGGGGTATATTTGGTTACTGAATGCAAGAATAAAGAAAACTGACTTAGCGTTTGTTTGGAAACGTGTTTCCAAGACTTTAACTTTTCTAAAAATAAATGTAGGTTCCTATATTAAGCGACTAATAAGTTGAACCCTTTGTTGCTATGGTTACGAGGAGCCACTTCGATTGAGGCCCGAAAATCGGTTACTAAACATTCAAGGTGATGTTTCAACTTGCGTGTCGAGGATTTTACTCGTCTTATAATTACACTAAGCAAGCATTAATAATTAGAGTAGAGAGTATCAGGGCGGTTCTTGGCCACAGTAAGCATGGGCTCAAAGACAGCAAGCAATAAGTAGCTCACCGTCCGGCAAAGTCCAGGCCCGAGTCGCCGGCGCTTGCCTTAACCTTTTCACCCTCGAGCGAACGCCGGCGTTCGCGGCTACTAACGGCGAGATAGCTCAGCATAAGCGGTAGCAGGGGTGCGGTGCCAAATGTGTTACCACGGTTCCGGAATGTAAAAGATAACTAAAGGGCATAATTATGTGTGGTTTTAGTCAGATGGAGATCTAATACACCTTCCTGGGAGAAGTCTTTGGATGGTTACTACACTAAGAGTGCCTTGAAATTAGCCTCTAACTGACTCGTAGCTGCAGCACGGCCATAGCGCGGCAGTCGCACGTTTTTATTTATATGGAATAAACGCAGCAGCGCCGCAGCAGCGCTACAAACACGATGCTGTCGCGCGTCACGTTGCGGCTATTTAGATGGTCCTAAACGCCGTCAATGTCTTGGGCTCGGTCCGAACGGTTACCAGCCGGACGATGAGCTACCCATTGCTCGTCGTCCGGTCGGCCTGCAACTCCTTTAACCCGGGACATGTACTGTCGCGGCGGTTGAGGTTAGAGGATGTACGTTCCGCGTCACGGCTGTAGCTCTCTCCTTTTAACTATTATTTTTTTAACAAAAACTTTTTTTACGAATTACTACGTAGGTCAGCTCTTCTAGACAAGTTACGATCATTTCGATAACGGCGAACGCTTTGAGTTGATCACACCTCCAATTCCTTTGTGTTAATGTCATCTCAACGCTCAGTCACGTAGTCAGAATTCAAAGCGTTCGGCGTAAACTAAACGATAGTAACTTGGCTTGAGGGGCAGCACGTTCAAAAAACTTTGTAGTTTGAAGATGGCAGGAAGATGATGATGATGATTATTGTAAAGTTAATAATCATCATCATCATCTTCCTGCCCTTGTCCCGTTTTATTTAGGGTCGGCACAATATGATTTTTTCTTCCATTCTACCCTGTCACCTGTCACACTATCACTAACTCCTCTGAACTTTACAATAATATTAGTACAGAATAAACCCACACAAAAGAACGTAACAATGACGACAACAGGCAATCAGCAACCAGTAATCGTTGACTACTTTGTGCAATTGTCATTAAAAGCGGCATCAACAGTTGTCACAGGCCTTTGTTACACACCGCTTACGGTTCACAAACGCTGCCGCCGTGTTTGTACACTGGTGTGATCTTTCAAACACTAATTGTGTGGCTTTGACTAGCCGCGCTCTAATTATGAAACATAATTGTATGATTGTAATATCGTACAATAAATATAGGTGTATGTTTAGACAAATGCTGTTTGTAATTAATTTAAAATTAACTCCCAAGTAACATTTTTTTAATCGACTTCGAAAAAAAGTAGGTTCTCAGTTTTACATACATATGTATGTTTGTCCGACAAACCGACTTTGATGCGGTATTCAGAAGAGTATTTTTCATATTCAGAAGAAGGTTTTGGTTTTGTAAGCTATTAAAAAAAAACTGGTTTTGAAAATTTCTGTTTTGATTGAATGATTAACCCGAATGGCGGAAGGTATCTATTTAAGTTTGGCTGAGGGGTGCTATAGCTGAAAAGTGTGACATTCTTTTTTCACCGACTTTTGAAATTCAAGTTAGTATCTACTTTTTTTCTACATTGAAGGTTTTGACGTGACAACGTCTTAAATTAGGTTGCGGCTGGGAGTCACTTATGAAAAAGTGTAACGCTCGGTAACGTTACGATGAGTCACCGAACGAGAGAGAGGCCCGCCGAATGCCTTGCGTCTCTCTCCCACTCAACTATGATCGGTCTGCCGCGCGCGCAGCACTAGAGAATTAGGACGTTGTCACGTAAAATCTTCGCCCGTAAAACCGACTTTACAGGCAACCATTTTTGACGTGACAACGTCTTAAATTAGGTTGCGGCTGGGAGTCACTTATGAAAAAGTGTAACGCTCGGTAACGTTACGATGAGTCACCGAACGAGAGAGAGGCCCGACTGCATGCAATGTTTTAGTAAACAAAATATATTTCTATAGTTAAAATTTGTGCAATTCTTATTTTCATTCAATTCCTTGTTCCTATTGTGCAATTTAATTATATTCATATCAATAAATATTCTACCGAGAAAAAGACGTTGTCACGTAAAATCTTCGCCCGTAAAACCGACTTTACAGGCAACCATTTTTTTAGATTTATTCTCTATCTAAGCCACTGTTAAAATTAGGAGATTAAAATTGTGTACAGCTTTTGCTATATAAAAAATCTACTAGAAATCATTGTGCAAATAGTCACTGAACTTCACTTCAGAAAATCCTACCAAAAATTTGTCCCCACAATGCATATTACTATTTTATATACTTGTAAAATAACACAAGACCCGAAGTAATATCGCAAGTTTCCAGTAAACTCATTTCGCGTCAATGTCGACGCCAAAACTGAAAAAGCACTTTCCAAAACTACGAAGTAAATAAACATCACCACACGACATGACCAGGGCTGCAGAGAATATGAGGTGGTAGGGCGAAACACTCATAAAAGATGTGCAACCACGCGACCCAAACTTTGCTCTCTGCACTTATCAAGACATATTGCCTCGTTGGGCTGACACACGGCTGGAATTATTTGGTAGCACAAACAAGGGTCACATTTTAAGACCTTTGGACACACACACACATAATGGGTGTCGTTACATGCGATTAAAGGATCAGGGGGAGGAGTTATGTCGTTTGTGGACTGTGGTGACCGAAATTTCTTCTTACCAAGAATGATGTTGAAAAATATATTAAGCTCTCGAGCCCCAAGCGATCTTCGCACACCTATTGTCTTTCTATTAAGTTTCTAATTAAACATTCAAAAAGTTAATTGCACTTAAGAGGGACATTCCTCACTTGTCTATCATCGACGTAAGCATGGTTTAAAAAGCTTGTTGGTGCATCTAATGCAATCCAGCGCAATGTTTGATGAAGAGGCAACGCAAAAAAAGAGCGATAACAGCTGAAAACTCTGTTGCCATTCTGTTATTTGCTTGAATATGTAATAATAAACTTGTTCCAGGAAATAATTGTTTAAAAAAAACCTTAAAATTTTCGTCAATTAGAATCTCAATTAAATGTGTCATGATTCTATAGACATACTTTTTTTATTTTAATTTATGGCTACCACGCTACCTTATGAAGGGCCAAAATTGTTGCAATATAGCCGAATATCAGAATTCTTCACTAGATTAATTTTACACGTATTCATGTATTGATTTCAGAAGCTTAGATAATATCCAAAACATATCTGTGAGCCCAAAAATTAAAAAAAAAGGAGATGTAAGTGTAATAATGCCATAATCACGTAAGAGCAGTTGTATGGAAATATATCTCGGGTTGGCCACTCCTAATTGAACTTCTCAATCTAATCATAGTTCCATACAACTTAGCTTGGTCCGGTCTGTTACCAGACGACCGAACGGCGAGCTACCCATTGCTCACCGTCCGCAAACCCGCGTCTACGGTGATCAGAAATGAGTCACACTCCGTTCTACGCTTACAAACTACAGTCGCATAGAGAATTTATTTATCAAGCAACTATTCTGTATGTACCACCACTGAAGGTACATCCTCATATTTCGTAGACATTATACAGCATCGGCTAAAAGCCTTTGCATACGAAAGTTCTGCGGCCGCTAGCACGACCGACGCTCATAATGGGATTCTTAGCTAGCTCACTTTGTTTAGCAGATGAATGCCTTCGGGGCAATTATGACTCATGTGTTTATTATCTCCTGGTAGCTAAGTTGACCTGACACTTTGTGTATTTGGAGTGCAAGTGTGTTTGGGTGAATATAATGGCTTGATTACATGTACTGCACGAACGGGTGGGAGAGTGCTCTCGACTGAATACTCGGTGTTTATAGACATAGCACCGAATGCTCGGCCGAGCGCTTTACAACTCGCTTACGTCACTTTCTCGTCCAAACTGCACTTTACTGTCTCGGGTTTTTACTCGGTACGTGTAATCAAGGGATTATTTTAGCGAAATCAAAACCCCTAATAGTATATAGTACGCGGCAAAAATGTTGAACTATTTTCTGTGGTTATGGGCAGCCTTTTACTTCGATTGAGAACCAAAAATCGGTTATAATCCTCCACACAAGTTGAACCATCATGTCGGTCGACCTTGAATGGACAGTAACCGATTCTCGGGTCTCAATCAAAGTGAAAAATTGCGCGTACTTATCGCAAAAGGTTCAACTTATTTTCCTCGTACTTTATCAAAAAATTAAAATCGTTTTTATAATAAAAGTTGAACATAATAATGGTAATGAATCTGTTTAAACGGCAGAAGAAATCGACTTACAAAGTCCTTAGTCGACTAAAAAATACTTTAGCGATTGTTAGCATAAAGTTCACAAAAATAATAATTTATTACAATCGCATAATCTCGCACAGACTTCGCAAACTCTGCGATAAATGACTTTATAATAAAACAAATTATCCTTGTATGAACTTTTATAAAAATTATATGACCTGCCATTTTTCTTATTTATCAGACATTTTTTTTTTTACTTTGATCACTGAAAGTAAACAAAATTCAAGGGTAACTCTGATATGAAGCAAGACCAGTACAGGAATTAAAAAAAAACACAAGTATAGAAACTTAAAAAAAAAACACAAGTACCTAAATCATCAATCATCAAATCAATAGGAATTAAATCTGAAAACGATTGTTCATACGTCTAGTCTGTACCACTTGGTGACCTTGGAAAACTCCTAATTGTTGTTTTTTCACACATTTTCATTTGATTTGGCCGTAAATTTTGGCTTTTTTAATTTTATATATGTAATTTTTACTAAAGTAAGAAGAGAGAGAAGAACAAAGTTTCTTTTTCTCATTTTTTTTTTTGTTTATTTTAAGAAAGGGAGGGGGAGAACATTTAACCCCGCGAACCATAGGGATCGTTCGCGGGGTTAAATATTGATGCTGAGGATCAATGCTGATTCGTTGACCAAAGAAAAACCTAGCTTTATTCACGTGAAGAGTCGTCTAGCTTTAAGTTAAATCAAGTTATATCTCTTAAAAATAAATGAGACCCATTTTTCACAGACATTCCTACACATGTTCCAAGAATTTTGCTATCAAAGAGCCGTCACAAACTTTAATCTATGTTTCCACGCCATTAGGACCTAATCGAGAAAACTGTGGCCACAGCCGACCAATCAACTTAGACCTCTTAATTACTCCATCATACTCGCACTGGTTGAAAATTTGTTAAGATTAAGAACGATGGGAGGTCTTGGGTGGCTGGTTTCCATTGGTCTATCGACGGAACAAGGTGTAAGTTATGTGTGTAAAGATTAATCTATGTGATTCATGTGTATTTCTTGTGTTATAGGTTCTGTGGCAGCTATTAAATTGCTTTCTTTTATTGTATGTAAGTTAAAGATTTGTAGGATTTTTGCGTGCAGCGTACTTGCATTAAATTTTAGTGTTTGGATGCTTCTTTGGAATCTCAACACATTACTAACCTAGTCGAAAACAACAACAATACAATATTAAAATACAATACACAATACCAAACATTACAATCTACACTAATATAATAAAGAGGTAAAGTTTGTTTTTTTTTTGTTTGTTGGTAATCTCTGGAACTACTGGTCGAATTGGAAAAATTTTAGTAACAATACTTATAAAGCTGCTTTACTCCTGAGTGACAGGCTATATTTTATGTACGCGGGCGAAGTCGCTGACAACAGCTAGTAACAAAATAAAATAACAATAGTAAAATAGTACATTTTGATACAAGTGCAGAAAGCCCTCGGCTACATAACACACTCGCCTACGGCTCGTGCGACTTCCGCCTTGGTGAAATTCATTGACAAATTTTCACGTGTGTCGAAACGACGTTTTTCAATACACTTACGACTTGTGAAATAAATAAAGAAATAAAAAATGTTTAATCGTATCTCAAACATACAGTAGAAATATAATAATAGCATTCAAATCTGCTCTAGTCAGTTTTAAGTTCGTGTGGGTCAAACCTGCGCCTCATGAGGGACGACTTGCGCTTGATTTGATAAACTGACTAAATAAAAAAAAATAATCACCCTTGATCGTGACGATAAGGTGGGAATGAAAAAGCCCTTCTTGTAATAAATTAAAAAAAGCACTGGGGTGATATACAATATACATGCTATATTGAACCTAATCGAAGTGCGATAAGAGGCAGTTACAGAGTGTGTTGAAAAAAATATTTAAATAATATTTACACTATTAAAATATTGATTTAAAAAAATTAAAAGAGGAGGTGAACGCGTTCCTCACTAGAAGCTATTATTCACCATAAATATATATTGATACTAGCTTTTGCCCGCGGCTTCGCCCGCGTGGGTTTGGGGTTTCCGGGATAAAAAGCCTATGTGCTATTCCGGAGTGTATCCTATGCCTGTGCCAAATTTCATTCAAATCCATTAAGTAATTTTTACTTGAAAGAGTAACAAACATCCATACATCCATACTTACAAACTTTCGCCTTTATAATAGTAGTAGGGTATGGTAAATCGAGGAAGGCCTAAGAGGCGTTGGATCGACGTCGTAAGGGACAATATGCGTGCTAATGGGCTTCAGGCAAAGGACGCAAAAGACCGAGCGAAGTGGAGGCGTCTTAGTAAGAAAGCGGACCCCGGGCACCGAGGTAAAAGCCAAGGTTGGCAACCGGGACTACCGCTAGGATGATGATGACATAGATATATGGTGAATAATAGCTGATTCATTTTGCTGAGAATGAATGGAATTACATGACTTGATTCCGCCATTACTCGTCTACCATCGGACAACCCGACGTACGGCGAGTTTCCACCCCACCCCTACATTGTTGACACCTCTAAGGTCTGAATTAAACGTTTTACCTTATCGTTTATACCGTGTACATCGAAGGGCCGGAACAATTTTCTTGCTACGATCTTCCCGTCCGATTGTAATTTAAGTGTCTTCAAGGCTAGAGTGAATACGCTCTTAATAAACTAGTGCGCTTCATCATCAACGATTGCATCATTGCTTATCATCAAGTTTGATTGCAGTCAAGCACTAGTTTATATCAACAATAAAACCGGCCAAGAGCGTGTCGGGCCACGCTGAATGTAGGTTTTCTTAGTTTCCCGTCCGTCACAAATTTCTCACAATGTAACAGAACCCAGTAGCCCATGTAAAAATTAGTAACCTAGTTTCCTGAGAGATGGCACTGTACCCGGTGGTAATTTTAGATTGCGTGAACCGATTTTATTTTTTTTGAAATATGTAAGAAATAAAAAAAAATGCTTGCATGCACGATTAAATTACAAAATTAGTTCAGAACATTTTTTTAGTTCAAAATAATTATCCTAAAAAGTATTTATAAAGTTCTACTATTGAGATTTTTTCATATTTTCTAAACTTATGGTTCAAAAGTTAGAGGAGGGATGCCTCATTTTTTACTTTTGAAGCGATTATTTCCGAAAGTATATTTACATTATCAAAAAAATATTTTACGGGACCCCTTATCATTTTTAAATACCTATCCAACAATATATCACACGTTATGGTTACAACTTTTTGTTTTTGCACTTTGTCGACGTGGTTGATATTGATACCAAATTTCAGCTTTCTAGTGCTAACGCTCGCTGAGATTATCCGTGGACGGACAGACAGACAGACTTGGCGAGACTATAAGGGTTCCTTGTTGTTCCCTAAAAAAACAGTCAAGCACTAGTTTATATCAATAAAAAAACCTATGTACATTTTTAAAGCATCTTTTAGAAACCTGTCGCCAATTCCCAAAAAAAAAAATCTCCATATCAAAGACATTCCTTACCAGCATTCCATTCTCAAAACATTTAACCGTTTGAAAATGTCGTAAGTGACAACAAAAGCGAATCGCACGCAGCTACACTTAGTAGGTATGCGGTATAAATAAATAGGTGAGCGCAATATCGTTTGGATTGCGCGCCCTGACATGGGTCGACAGCCATGTCCGGCTGCTGTTAATTTCGCTTGTCGACTGTACTGGCATTCAAGGGAGGGGCTTAGCGGTGATACTGGGTGGTTGGGTGAAGTATCTTTCGTTTTATGCGCTCCTAGTACCTAGTTTAAAGATTTTCTGAGGTAATGCAAAGTTTTACAAAAAATTGTTTGCTTTTTGTTAACTGACTTTTGCTTACTTTTGTGGGCCCACAAATAATATCAGATATACCTATACCAAATTTTAAGGAAAATATAGTGTGTTCACTTACCCAAGAAACTTAAAGAAAAAGCACTTATCTGGCAGCCATACAAATATTCGGCAAACAAACCCGTGACACGTAGCATAGCAGTCGACCGCACAACCACAAATCCAATCGTGCCGTCGCCGTCGTGGTATGGTCGGGGTAATTTTCAAAGTTTCCTCCATTTTTGTTGCTGGAAATCATGAAATGACATCTTCCATCATTCATCTTTTCCTCTCGGGTGGAGCGAGAGAGAGTGGCAGACTTTTACTGAAAACCCACAAGTGTCCTTCAGTTGCCTTATTCGTTCCAGAATCACGATAACTCAATCAAAGATTCTCTTATCTATCAAAATTTGAGAGTAGTGGTGGCCGAGTGATTACGGCCCCGTCTTACGAGTTGTAAATGTCGGGTTCAAACCCAGCCGGGCGCATTACTTTGTATAATTTATTTCACTACCACTGCTCTCAAAACGGTAAAGTAAAACATCATGAGGAAACAGGCATGTCCTAGAACCAAACATTCAAAGACATGTTGTGACATTGTGGGTGTCCCACAATCCGCTCTAGGCCCGCGGAGTGGATTATTGTCCAATCCTTCTCCTAAAGAGAAGGCCTGGGTCTCAGCAGCGGGAACATTATAGGCTGCTATACTTATGCTTACTATCAACCTTATTTACAACACAAACAACTCCTTTATACATATGGTACCCTGGTATTTCTAAAGCCAGCCGCAGCAATAACGCATTAATTCGCTTGTATTAGATATATTTATATCGTTTTGCGTACCGGAAGACGTAGTGTTGGAAGGCCTCCCATAAGGTGGACCGACGTGGTCAGGGTTGCTGGAATCCGATATCCATCGGATCGGCGGGACGCACGGGACCGGTCGTTGTGGCGACGTTTGGGGAGGCCCTATGTCCAGCAGTGGACGTCTTTCGGCTGAATTAATGATAAAGTTTTCTACTGGGTATTTTTTTCACAAAGCAATATCATGGGAGAAAAAATTAGCACATAGCAATTTTTTAAATTGAATTTTACCTCAGCAGCCATCGTAATTCAATTGACAGAATTATGGACATAGAAGCAGTCACGCATAGAACATTGGGCTCGAACAAAACCTGCCATTACGATGTCGTTATAGACATTATCAATATCCGTAATGGTGTCAAGTTTTTCACTTTATTGCCTAACTGAAGGACGCAGGTGTATGGTAAATTCGATTAGCACTTTAATAGAACTTTGTTTTATTTAGTTGGAAGAACTCGGGAATTTAAACCGTAGGGACCCAGCAAAAGGGTCGGAGCCAACTGGGGCCAAGGGTTCGCGTCAGATAGGAAAGCTCTGATTCTGGTATAAAGGCAACGTAGTAAGGTGGGTTGTTTAGTCAGTAAGAGTCTGAGTATTTCCCGCTCCGCCCAAGGATTTGTCTTTGGATGATACCGACCATAAAAAAGTGAAGCTGTGAATCGAAGTCAATGTTTACAGAAAAGGGTCAGGTAATAGTTTGAATTGTTTTAATACACTTAGTCGAAAACCCGCTCCTATTCCTACCGCTCTTAGACACACCATGGATTGTTTTCTGCACTAGTTCACCCCATTATAGTTTGTATCATCATGGTATTAAGCTGGGCGTTAAATAACACCCACGCGTCTCACGTCAACTTCCGTTAATGTATTTCTTCGTAAGTTTAAAAAATGTTATTTGATATACGTAGAAAATTATCACTGCAGCACAGGACTTCATAACTCCCTCGCCTGCAGCTCGGGAGAATATCTTCTAGGTTGCAAATAACCATGTATCAAAATATACTATTTAGGAACTGACTTCAATTAGGAGTGACCAGGGAAACAGCACAAAAGAAGACGTTAAATCATCCTTTGGTGGATCAAGAAAAATGATAAATAAAATGAATCATTTCGACAACTTTTTACGTATATGAGACATAATATAATTTACTTCTACTTAAGAGACAGCTACTTGCCTTTGATAAATATCCTAAGTGGCCTAATGACGCCCTCGACAAAAGAGTCATTTAGGCGAGAGAACTAAATGACAGATATAGATATACCTAGATAACGCAAGCATCACGATCTGTATGGAAACCAAGCGTGCCATTTTTTGACTACCTATTATGGCGTCACAAGCACTATTTGTGATGGGAAAATCAAATCGATTCAAAGACGCCGCGACGTACGGCGTTCCCCTCGCTCGAACCCCGCCTTGCCAGCACAATTAACCATTTTTATATTTTTAACTGATGTCCGACCGTCCCTGTACACCGATGCAGACTGACCGCGTAAGTGACCGGAAATCGAGATCGGAAACGCGTCGGCGTCTGGGGCGTGAGCTCCGTTGCCTTATGCGGTCGGCCTCCTCCTTTGCTAGCATTACTGCTTCGCAGAAAGAGGCAACCGCCTGCCACTCCTCCTCGCTGCGGACCATGGCTTCTACCAGGGCCCGACGCGAGAGATAGCCGCCGCAGATCGCTCCCACGAGGGCACAGCGATGCTCTTCCCAAGCGGGGCACACCTCTACCGTGTGCTCCACCGTGTAAGCTAGCCACGCGAAGTAGTTGCTCTTGCATTATCTACATCTGTGAACTTAATACAAGATGTGGCAAGAAGTTCAAGAATACAAAGACTGAACCAAAACACCAGGTTTTCCGACGAAGACAATGTAAACAAAACATTGTTAGACCAGTGAAGTTTAATTTCAATATAATTCTCTGAACATTTTGAAACATACGAAAACAATTTAAGGAGAGACTGCAACACAATTTACAAAGTAAAGTTCCCCAAATCTAAAGGACTTGGAAAATTATCGCCCAAGTTTTTGAACATAAAATTCTGAAACGGAATTAAGTAGAAGTTTTAGAAAAATATATGTCTCACTTCAGTTTGGGGGACACTCGGAATGGTTATATTTCAAGTATTATTAGTTTCTGGTCTGGTTTTAAGAAGTTTATTAAAATAATGTTGGCTTACAGATTTTCTTGTTGTACTAAAGAGACATTACTTTCTTCGGAGTGTTTTGCCAATCTGCAGAATTTTTTTATGGTGAAAAAAATCATCTAATGACCAATCCCGCCCTTGGGCGGAGCGGGAACCAGTGTCAAACTTTTTCTGACTAAATGACCCATCCCATTTCTTTTTAGCCTTCATACCAGAGTCGGACCTTCCTTTCAGAAACTGGACCGGGCCCCAGTAGGCTTCGGTTCTACAGTTGGGCCTCCTCATTTGCTGACAACTCCTAATGCACAACGAGCCCGCTCTTATATCGCTATGCTCTTTAGGATTCTTTAGGCTCCAGCAGGACTGAAGCCTGCTGGAGCCATGGACCGATTCCTGAAAGGAAGGTCCAGTTCAGGTATGTAGGACTAAAAATGAACATGGTAGGTTTTTATTTATTCAAAGTCTGACACATGTTAGAATACCACAAAAACAAGGCATTTATTGCAATATTGCAAAAGTAATACACAATGTGTATTGAATAGAAACTTCGTTAACATGATTTACGTATTTGACTTTATAAATAACTAGCTTTTGTCAGCGGCTTCGCCCGCGTACATAAAATATAGCCTATGTCACTCAGGAGTAAAGCAGCTTTCTATTGTTGCTAAATTTTTTACAATCGGACCAGTAGTTCCAGAGATTACCTCCTACAAACAAAAAAACAAAAAAACAAACTTTACCTCTTTATTATATTAGTATAGATTATATTAGTATAGATGTAGATGAAGTTTTAAAATATTATCATCTCAAAAACAGCCATCGATAATTCAATTTACGTTAAACAATTTACATTGTGCGAATCTCCATTCAACGAGATCCTAAATATAATTATTTTAACCCCATAACAGAATTAAGCGGGAAAACAAATCTGAGCCATTTAAAACTCAATGTTATGAAGGCAACTCGCCAAAATTTTAATATCGCACACCGAAGTTAACTCGCGGTAATTATTCAGCGCAATTTACGCCACGCTAAAATTGCGCTAATCTGACAAAAAGTCTGACCTTAAAAATATTGCGTTGCCGACGATATTTTAGGGGGAAAAAAGTATAATAACAAAAACAATATCTAAGGAATCCTTCAAACTGAGCGATAAAGTACTGGCTGATTATCGCTAGGCGTCAAGTGACGCCATATTTCTTTTTTTTTTCTCGGCGGCAGCTCGTTAATTCCCTCTCGCAGCAAAATGAGGCTATTTGAGCCTCTCGGAGGAATATAACAACGTAATTCTATAGAAGTAACTGACTTGCAAGAAACATAGAGCTTTTATTTAGTGATGACTTAATATTTGTAATGTGTGAGGGAAATGCTGAGTAGGCTTGTGTCCTCGTATGTTTTGACTGTTAGGTTATCAAGGGTTGGTTTTGAAACTATTTTGCAGTTAGGCAAATCTTCTGCAGTGTAGTTAAGGGCCCAAAGATATAAGCCTTTTGATGATTTTAAATTCAATATATCATCTAGCGATATAGCTAGTCAGTATGTTATGAAAAAAATATGTTAAACTAGACTATTAGCCTAATAATTTGATATTTTTTTGTTATCTAACTTGGTGATTTATTTCAAAGTTATGTCTAATATACTCAAAAGCGAACGAGCCGCGAGCGAACGCCGGCGTTTGCAAACTCAAAAGGTTAATAAATTAAGGTATTTCCTTCACGTCATTCGAAAAATCTTGAAGCGAAGGGAGCAACGCTAGCTTCTATTTTGTCTGCTCAAAGTTGCTAACGTTAAGTTTCACCTTGGCCCTGAAATTTATAAGCTAACATAAGGAACACAGGTGATTTTTAGTCAGTAAAAGTCCAATACGAGACGCCTTTAGCGGATTCGTCCACGTTAAAGTATAAAAGTGTCCCAAGGGAATATACTCCTAGGAAAAAACGTATCCTATGTGCTATTACAGGACATGATCTACCCGTGTACCTACCAAAGTTTTATCGAAATCCAACAACCATTTGAATTTGAAGAAGTAAAAACGTAAACTCACACTCACAAACTTCTGCCGTTACCGAAGTGTGTACAAAAAATCCAGGAAACCCCATTTTAAAATACCTACCAACAAAATCCAATTAACATAATCAAATCAATACCCGACCTTCGCTCCCTCACACATCATCTTAACATCACATCTACTGGTTCCATAATTTCCTCACATGTCTGTATAAAAGGCCACATAAGACGAGTAACGCAGGGAACATTGATAATTCAGTGGTGCGACACCCTCGGAAAATAATTACGAGACACGAGGTTAATCGTAAAAGAGGGCATAGACTAAAATTGTGGAGAAGCGACACTACATTTTCACCTTTCGACTAGGTGGTGGGTTGGGAGTCCATTTGTTTGGTGCGGTACTTTGCGGCACGCTTCGGACTGATGGCCTCTCAATCTTTGAAATCCTTACGAATATCATGTAAATCGTAGATAGGTGCTCTGGAGTGGCGCCACTTGCACGTGGAGTAGCCCAGAAGCAAAAAAATTATAAATATCAAACAAGGGCACTGACGTAATGTCTGTGGATGCAATGTAAGGCAGGGGTGTGACTAAAATAGTCAGTAGGAGTCTGATACTGCCCAGACTGGCTCGTTTATGAGGCAGCCTGGGGCGTCCATGAAGGAATTCCCATTCCTAAAAAAAAAACCTCTCGACTATAGTTCTTTTTTTAATCCTAGACTACGATTTGACAACTTAAAATGTCAAACTCCAGAAAATTGGGAAAATATTTCTAGAGTGTGACATTCTGAGTTATCAAATCGTAGTCTAGAATTAAAAAACGAACTAAACCTTATTACAGAGACAATTAAAAGACAATAGGTGTTTTTATGGTAGGTGAAAATTATCCAATGACTAATCCCGGTCTTGGACGGAGCAGGAAACAGTGTCAGACTCTTACTGACTAAACAACCTACCCCGTTCCTTCCTTGCATTGACCCCAGGGCCCTGCTGGTGCTTTTTTTTTTATGGTAGGTAAAAATCATCCAATGACGAGTCCCGCTCTTGGGCGGAGCGGAAAACAAGTGTCAGACTCTTACTGACTAAAAAACCTACCCCGTTCCTACATCGCCATACATACCAGGGCCAGAGCCTTCGCCCTGCTGGTGCTGGTGGCTGGTGGTGTTGGGCTTTCGCATCAACCCTTGTTCCCACGAGGCTTCGACCCATCTGGGCCCCTACAGCTTCGACCTTGCTGGACAGCAGAGTCTTAATCTCTCTCTTCAGTCTTAGCAATAGGGTCCCACTTTTGAAACCAACTTAATAAAAAGAAATGATACGTGTGGCTGTATGTAATTTTTTTTATAAAGGTTCTTCAAGGAGACCAATTTTAAATACGATTTGATTTTGTTCTGTTTCGTTCTAAAGGAAATGTGTGTGAAATTTTCTTAACTAATAAAATCCCGCATCATGTATCATGGAAGACACTTTATTCCGTCAAACTACCGCTAAGTTCAGTTTTGCTTGCACTCGAAACGAAAACTTTCAAAGGGCGCCGCGGCTCAGGATTCAAGCGAAATTTTTGAAAGTGTAATTCCTGAAAAAATTCATTGTTTCTATGGGATATGCCATAAGAAATGAGTCTAAGGAAAAAACTCGCCTTTGTACATCAATTGTCTAACTACTGTATACTATTAAATGTTTCGTGTACAATCATTACACAGTATAAAATCAAATCGCTTCCCACTGTCCCTATGTATGCTTAGATCTTTAAAACTACGCAACGGATTTTGATGCGTTTTTTTTTAATAGATAGAGGGATTCAAGAGGAAGATTTATATGTATAATACATGCATTATATATTTAACTAGCTGTGCCCGCGACTTCGTCCGCGTGGAATAGTTATTTTGGGCGTCATATTTAATTTTGCAAAAAACCTCCTCAGCTTTATAAATCATAGCTGTTACTCACGACTTTGCCCGTGTCAATTTCTGTTATTATTTTAGACAATTTAGTTTTTAAAAGAACATAATTGTTAAAAGTACTTTATAGAGCTACACACCCCCTTGGACACGCCATAATCTCGGCGGTAAGTCCCCTCTTTGAGGCGTGGTTGGATAGACATCACGGCGTCCTCACCTTCCGCATGACGCAGTTTCTCACCGGACATGGAAAGTTCAGGAGATTCCTGCGCCGGATTCGTGCGGAAGAGACGCCCGGGTGTCGCTACTGTGTGGCCAGCCCGAAGGACACGGTGGAGCACACGGTGGAGGTGTGCCCCGTTTGAGAAGAGCATCGCCGTGTCCGTGGGGGTGATCGGCGGCGGCGACCTCTCGCGCCGTTTGTTCAGGTCATGGTCAGCAGCAAATAAGAATGGCAAGTGGTCGCCTCCTTCTGCGAAGCAGTAATGCTCGTAAAGGAGGAGGCCGACCGCATAAGGCAAGGGCAAAAGCGCCCTCGCCGTAGCCGTCGCCGCCGCGATCTCGCCGATATCCGGCCACCGTAGACGCTGGCTTGCGGACGGTGAGCAATGGATAGCTCGCCGTCCGGTTGTCGGTTACAGTCCAGATCAAGACCAAGTCGTCGACGGCGTGCATTGCTCCTGCGTGCCTCAAGGTGTTGTCAGCAAACTGTGGGGCTCTTCAGGGTCGAAGCCTGCAGCCGAGGGTTGGTGCGAAAGCGTTATACCGGGGCTCTGGGAATAAGGCAAGGGAGGAACGGGGTAGGTTGTTTAGTCAGTAAGAGTCTGACACTGTTTCCCGCTCCGCCCAAGAGTGGGATTCGTCATTGGATGATTTTTATCTACCATAAAAAAACCCCTCCGTGCCGCCCGCAAGCAACCCCTCTCCTCGCCCGCCGGCCAGGCGCAGCGTCATATTTTGCACATCATGCGGCGCGTGTGAATTTTATATCGGAGTTATTTTAAAATTGTAATATCTTTTAAGATGTTCATTGAAAATAAGTGATGTCAAAGACAATTTTGTTCACAATTACATACTCTTAATCAATAACACATTTATTTGGATAAAGATTAATATTATTATGTTGATACAACTCATTGGTTGCATGCATTAATTTCGGCCAAATTTGATTCCCATAAAAATGGTTCTAGTGAGTTAATCTTAAAAGATAGAAATATACTGTCGCGGACATTTTTTTAGATCATTTTAAGAGGAATAATTCTTTCGTACATATTTTTTTGATATCTTCTACCGTTTTCGCAGCGCACGCAACGGAAGCCCTCAAAGATGAATATTTTCCCCGTTTTTTCCACATTTTCCATTGTTTCTTCGCTCCTATAAATCACAGCGTGATGTTATATAGCCTAAAGCCTTCCTCGATAAATGATCTATTCAACACAAAAATAATTTTTAATTCGAACCAGTAGTTCCTGAGATTAGCGCGTTCAAACAAACAAACAAACTCTTCAGCTTTATAATATTAGTATAGATATTACCTTTACTCCCGTGCGAAGCTGGGGCGAGTCGCTAGTTTAGAATAAAGAACTAGTATTTAATAGTTATATTTAAACTCTTGAGCCTATTGTATTTATATTATGTCTCTAATTACGGTACTCAAAAGATTATCATAATAAATAAAATAATAAAAAAACTAGTATTTAATTATCAATTTTTGCTCAGACTTTTATTTCACATCTACCAGGCGTTCATAATCTATGAAGAGGGGTGCCTGTATCCCAAGATGAATTATGATTATGTGAATGTACGTCTTGATCTGTCATGGCCGCTGTCTAAGTAGGTACGTGTTTTAAGGGTAAGCACTCTAGGGAATCTCGAAGAAGAAATTGGATTATATCAAAAGATAATTTGTTGTTTAGAGAAAAATATTAAACAAAGGAATAATGCTGTGTCGACACAAATGAGCTTTATGCAAACGTGACTTTAATTCTAATAGACATCTAATCTAAATATTATTTTGTCTTTTTTATTTTACACTAGCGACCTGCCCCAGCTTCGCACAGGAACTGATATTGAATATATTATTCATGTATTATACACACAAACCTTTCTCTTCCTCTCTCACTGCATCTATTAAAAAAAACGCATCAAAATCCGTTGCGTACTTTTAAAGATCTAAGCATACATAGGGACTAAGCAACTTTGTTTTATACTATGTAATGATGATGATTATATAATATCCGACTATATAATATCCACTATAAAATGTTTTATAATATTATAATCTTTCAACCATTCTTTTAATCTTTAGATTCTCATGTTCTGAACTAACATTTATGTTTGAATAAGTATTTGCATATTAATGTTTCCAGCTATTATCATAAACTATCAATCGATATTCTATAGAATATTTACCTATGTTTTTCAAATGTTGTCTTGGTATGGCCCATATAAAACTTCTGCCAGCGGCTTCATCCGCGTGAAAAATGGTTTTTACATACAAAATTTGGGCCGTTTTATGCCCTTAGGGTTCGAGTTTCGTAAAAACTGTTCTTATATAATAAGGAACCTATACTCTCAAATTTTTAGTTTGCAGGTGTTACAGGTTCTGAAATTTCGTGTGATTAATCACTGAGAGGCATTTCGCCTTTCATATGTATATATAGGTACGTAAGTACAAGATTAGAATTAGCTTCAGAACCTATTGGCTTCATATCCATTTTTACAACTTTTTCGAAGAGATAATAGTTACATCAGTTAAAACCCAGAATGCATGATGTACTTTTCATTTATAGTAATGAAAAAAAATCATGTAATATATCACATATCGCGATCAAGACGCATTATGACAGTTTTTTTTTTTAAATTGAACTTGGTCAACTTTTGTATAATTTTTAAAAACAATCTAATAAACAGCTTCTTTAAAACAAAAGAACGCACAATGCGTCAAGTCAATTTCTTCGCTCACTAATCGATATTTGAGCGTAACATATCGATATGACACAAAAAATGAGCAAGAAAAAGTACATGCAATTTAGTTAAAAAGTGATTTTAACAAAAAGTGTACGCTGTACTAAATTAATGGTTCTACAATCGAGAAATATTTTTACAATGCCTAGACGAACTCAGCATGATAAAGAATGATTAAGCATTTTATACAGTGAGTGAATCGAATTTTAGAATTCAGTGCCTCAAAAAAAAAAACGAAACCCTCATAAGATCACTTTGTTGTCTGTCTGTCTGACTGCCTGTCAGTCAAGATCCTTTATATTGGGAATGTGTTTCTTTTTTTTATTCTAGATAGGCTCGCGTTTGACCACAATCTCACCTGATGGTAAGCGATGATGTAGTCGACGATGGAGCACGCATGTGTAGAGTGTATCTAATTGAAAATAAAACCATATAGTCAAATTTGCAGTCCCTTGAAACTATGAAAATATGAAACTTCTAAGTTTACAGAAAAAAAAGACATGACCATTTACCGACCGGTGTCGCAAAAAACGTATATTTTGACACTCTCAATGGAATCGAAATTTATAGGGTAGTTCCCGTTGACTTACAATCCTGAGAATGAAGCAAGGTGTCATAGCACAGCTATAGGAAATTACTACAAATTTACAGTTTTCAGAATTATGTCACAAAAAAAACTTTTTAGAGATTCTGAAAAATCTTCGAGACTCAATTCCTGAATTAAACTGTTGAAGCAAGGTGTCATAGCTAAGGTTTAGGAAATGACTATAAATTTACAGGTTGCAGGTTTATGTCATAAAAAAAAATTGAGATTCGGAAAAATCTTCGAGACTCGATTCCTGAATTGAACAGTTTTCATAGGCAAGTGTTTACACAACCCTCTGTGCTCAAGTTCGACTCGCACTTACCCATTTTTAAAGAAAAAACAAACCGACAGCTTTACACAAATATCTCCGTTTTCTTAATTTTATTTATCTACTAGGAACATTCTATTAAAACCGAGCGCCGGCGGTACTCGCGACAAGACTACAGATCCGCTGCTTCCGACGCTAAGATCCCAAGTTGGTATTTGAGTCGAAACTTGAAGTCTTTTGTGTAAGTTCGGCACTCAAGCCGCCTAGTTGGCGGGCTGTTTATAAAGCTAGCGTTTATGTTATAAGGGAATATTATTATTATGTAATTATGACTGGCTATTGTGTTAGCAAGTGTGATAATTATGTAGTATTTATTTGTTTACTAGATTTTACCCGCAGCTTCGCCCGCGTGGTATTGGGGTTGGGGTTGGGGTTTCCGGGATAAAAAGTAGCCTATGTCCTATTCCAGAGTGTATCCTATGCCTGTGCCAAATTTCATCCAGGTCATTGAGTAACAAACATCCAAACATCGTAACTTTCGCATTTATAATATTAGTAAGATTCTTCATGCAACACAAGGCACAATCATTCATAATTTTAGCCGAAAGACGTCCACTGCTGGACATAGGCCTCCCCCAAGCGCTGCCACAAAGACCGGTCCTGTGAGTCTTGCATCCATTGGCTACAAAGGAGGACTGAATACCTTAGGCATTCTCTACCAGTCAACCTAGGGTGGTGAAGAGACAATAGGGTGGTAGGTGCATGAAAAGAAAATGTTATTTAAAAAACAAGAATACAAAAGTATACATATTTAAATACAGTCTATTTTCTCGTAATGATGCAAACTTAAAACTATTTAACAAACATAAGCATAAGCAATAACATAAGGAAGATATGCGCCACATCCACGCTGGACAGATCGAAGAAGACAGCCACATGCGTGAAGGCATGCGAGGATGCGAGCATCATCACGCAGCCCTGCCGTAACCCTGACCCCAACTACCAGCCACTGTGAGAGGGGAGGTTGCGGACGACGAGCAATTTTTAGCTCGCCGTCACACACGAACCCCCAAGAGCTCTCAATAACCGCAGGGAATTTATGAAAAGGAAACTCGTCACAGTCCAAAAATGCAAAAGACAACTGAAACACATAGAAGTGGTTTTAGCCAATAAAAGTCTGGACAGGTCCTCTGACTCCACCCCAAAGTGAGAGAAGTAATTAGATGAACTTCTCATTAAAAAAAAAAGTATTTGACTGGACTTATCTGCATGCAACTCATCAGTCGCATTTACTATATTTCTTTCTTTATTCTCAACATTTCTAATTCATTAAAGATAATAAAAAAAAACTCCCTTAGCTGTAATAATCACTAAAAGCAATATCCTGCAAACCGATGTCTATACACATATTTGTAACGCGTACCAGGAGTTCAGGACACGTCAGAGCCTTATGTGTCTTCTAAGAGGAAAATTATAAGTGACAAAACGAAACCACGCATGTGACAGACATGCCAGAGGGAGTATAGCATGAATATAGGGAAAATTAGATATGATATTTACCAGAGGACTTGAAACAAATATTATTTGCGAACTATCTTTGTAATGATCTCGAAAATTCTCGAAGAAAACCTTAATGTCTCGATGGAAAGGAATTATTTGGAGATATTTTTAGCCTTTCCCGTCTCAGACACTTCACCTTCCGTCCTTCTGTTGTACTTAGATCATAAAAGCCTGTATTAAAGTTAGATTAAACCGAATCAGAGCAAGGCACTCGACATGAACGAAACGTCCTAAGTGGTCCGGCCCTACTCCAAACTTTGAGCACGCGAATAATGGGACGAATAATTGAATTTTAACCAATTCTCGCGAACGGCTGTGTACTAGACCCATCCAGACTAACAAGACCTTTCTGTTATCTCTACAAAATATGACGAAATGTCTTTTAGACCCTGCTTAGAGGGGTCTTAACAAAATGGCCGCTGTTTCAGGTCTTTCTCAAAGGGTCTCGCGAATAAAATGCACTTAGAGTAGTGACTGTTTTGTTCAGAGGGCCTTTAGTAGAGGAAAAAGATTATTTCTGTCGATATACGTGTGATGTGTTCGATAGGAACTATTCTTTTGTCGGTTTGAAGTGTAATACGTTGTGTCAAAAGGAGAGATACACTTTTGAAAATGTTTTTATCGGGGATGAGATGTGCTGGGTTGGGGACAAAGGTACTGACAGTATAACAGTAGTTTTTGATCGGTGATAAGAAGTATATTGTTGTTGGATAAAATAGAGATTCAAATGCGTTGTATTTCGTTTATAACTAGCTACTGCCAGCGGCTTTGCTTCGAAGTAGACAATCCGTAAAAGAACAAACATTACGGGAATACTAAGTATCCTATGTACAAGTCCAAGACATGGTTTGCACTTTGCTAAATTTCTCCCGAATCCGTTCAGCGCCGAATTGAACATAAAGTATTAACAAACACACACACATACGTATGATGTAAAATAAAGACTTGATAAAGAGTTACGTAAACGTAAAAAAAAAATACTTTCCTAACAAAAACCTACCAAATAGACACATACTCATAAAGGTTATAAATTGTTTGTACAAACTAGCTTTGAAACTGTAGCTCATATTTATCTTAAACCCCTTGACGTCCTCTAATTTCCATATAAACTAGCGATCAGTCCCAGCCGACGAGAGGTAACATGAACTAAATCACGACTTACGGCTAAAACTTCCAACAAAATTCAAACTAAAATGTTCTAATAGCTAAGACTTTGCATCTGACGGCCCCCGAATACATATTAGATAGAAAACCGTTGGGTCCATGACAAAACGGAGTTTGAACTCACTAATGCCAATAAAATTGAATATAAAAAATCAATTTGTTCTTCGACCATTACATTTTTACGAATTCATATCCAATTCCATTCTTATTACGCGCCCATTTATCAAGAAAACTTTCCGTATTAATGCTGGCAGCCATTTTTCATTGGGATCCTCTGATTGGACAGGCATGTCAGGTGATGTCATAATAGCGGGAGAAGTCGTTAATTTGTAAAAGGAAGCTGTCGCCATGTTTGAACTTTTTGGTGTTTTCCATCAATATGTCTCAAGGTGTATGAAAAAATTGGCATTTTGACTTGATGCTAAAATATTAGCATAGAATGTCTCAGCATTTTGCGTTTTATGTGTGTGCGTGTGATTTATAGTTATTTTAAGCTATAACCAATGCTTTCATCGATATAAGCTTAAAATACATTTGCATAAAATTATTCTGTACGCTAGCTTTTTTCCTTCTCTGTCGGCATGAGCTTGCGAACGTCGAGTAACTCACCGTCCGGCCGTTCGGTAGCCGTCCGGACTGAACCCAAGTCGTCGAAGGGGCGCGTAGGGGGGCGTTTAATGTGGTGTACAATAAAGTATAAATAAATAAATAAATAAATAAATAGTATTCCATGTGCGAATCAAAGAAATTTCAACAAAACTGTAGAGAACCGTGGATGTGGGGGCCCAGCAGGGTTTAGGCCTAGTGAGGCGATGGATTGGCATTCGAAAGGGAAACTCAGGGTCCTGGAACACTAGGCAAAGTTACTACTTTGCCCGGAACACAAGGCAATGTTACTACATTACATAGGTATGGTTGTTGTCATTAAAAGCCTGATACGTCTTTTCAGTCCGCCCGAAGACATTGAATAATTTCCCAACTATAACAAAAAAAAATGGACAAAACCATCACAGACTTACTACAAGCAAAAGCATAGCAATTTAAACTCAAATAGAAGAAATATAAATGGTTACTTAATTACGTGACAATCCCACAAAATACTATAACTAAATTGAAGACCACTGAGTCAATAATACCGCAAATTAAGCAAGATATTCGTCCATTATTTCCCCAATTCCATTAATATTATAATATAGGGCGACAATCACTCGTCCCATCTTTGCCATGACTACTATGTGTCCCAAATTTCCGGGACGACGTCGTGACCCTGACATGCCCATAATAGGGTCACTAATACCCGCTCCTTTCTACAACGCTATTTTTAATTTACCTCTTCTTGTTTGCTGTTCGCCTGGTACTCTGCGTGTTTTATTTTCAATTGAATTTAATGAAACCTACGAGTTTCCTTGTATATTTACATATTATTCTATTTAAACAGCGTTTTATCTGTTACTTTTCTTTTATGTTTTCCTGGTAATTTTAATATTTTATAGGCTTATGTTCCACAAGAGTTTATCAAAGCTTAAAATATTTAGCTAAGTAGGTACTCGTTTATTTTAAGTCTCATTAAGGTTTTTACCTCGTCATCAATTTTCTTTATTGATTTTACAGGTCTCCACTGAAACATAAGTAACTAACTTTTGCCAGCGGCTTCGTCCGCGCTCATAAAATTGTTTATTCACTCAGGAATAAAGCAGCTTTATATCGGTGAAAAAAATGTAGCAATCGGGCCAGTACTTTCAGAGATTTCCTCTGAAAAGAACGAACTTTACATTTTATAATATTAGCTTCGATCATTGATGATCGACGAATATTAGTGTAGATTAATGTGATCATTAACATTTAGGACAGTGGTGGCCGAGTCTTAAATATCCCACTTACCTTACACTTAGTTAGAGGTTCACACCTAACCAGGCGCATTACTTTTTGTAATTTATTCATCAACACTGCTCTCAAAACGGTGAAAGAAAAATGAGGAAACCGACTGTCCTATAATCAAAAATACGAAAACATGTGACATCCACCAATCCGCACTGGACTATCGTGGTCGATTTCGGCCCATTTCTTCTCCTAGAGAAGAGGCTTAAATCCCAGCAGTGGGAACATTATAAGGCTGATGCAACGCGAACGAAGCCACTAGCAAGAGCTAGTATTACCTACAAAAACCTTTTAAAAGAACAGCTCCATAAACTGTCCCATGTAATAATTACATTAAATAAATCCGACAGAATTTAAATAAAAGACTTTACCCCTAGCACTTTACCATCGACAGATAAAGGACTAAACAACCCCTTAGTGCCGCTATAAACCAGTACATTTTCTTTATCCAAGTGGGACTTAAATCAAGATGCTGTCCGCAACACGCAGTGTGAGAACCGGATTTTATTAAACCTGCAGTTGTAAACCCCTACTATGAAATTCTAATACCTTTATGATACTGTTAAAAGAGTGAGATGGAACTCCTTGTCGTGCCATTTATTCTCACTGCTGAGGGTCTTGACCTTTTTTCAATACACTTGCTCGAAAACCCGCTCTTATCGCATTTGTTCCAGGCACGCAATGGACTGTTTTCCGTATTAGTGTGGAAAAAACCGCATACTCGCCCCGCCAGAATTTCGTATAAGCCTGGGCGCCCCACAAATCGTAGGTGTATTGAAAAACGTCGTTTGACACACGTACAAATTTGTCCTATCTTCTGTGATGCGTTACAGATTGTGGTATCCAGTTTAGCACGGATTTTGGTCTGACCAACGAATCGGACACGCATCAGGGGCGCCGACTCTGTGGGTGCTCAGGGGCTTGGGCACCCACGAGAAATAAACCGTGGGTGCTAAGCACCCACGAGAATCCACTCATGTGTTCGCAATGTTGTTTGTGGTGACAGACAGTACCTATTTAAGTCCCCGGCCAACATCTGTTAATCGTCGGTCGATCATCGTGCATTTCTCTTCTCACACTTAGCCTCTTTTTCAAGTCATCAAATGAGCATGAGCGCCCACGAGGTTTTTTAAAAGGCGACGCCCCTTATACGTGTAGCTCTGTCCCTTTTTCACAGTGGATTATTGACAGCTATGAGATATCGTAGTAGGAGATGTAATGCAATTGCTGCCAGATGCGGCGGGGTTAAGAATTTAAACTTTAATTATTTTCAGTTGCGTGGTTGCGTTCTTGGTTCAAAGCACAGCCAGTAGTGTAGATTGTACTTTTTTTTATTATTTGGTCTCATTTTACAAATAGTCTTGTGTAGACATATATAAAGTTCTGACTCGCCAAACCCATGGAACTAGAACGCTGACTTACATTTTACAGAGAGGTTCCGAATATTTATTATATTATATGCGTAGTTTAAATACATTTAATAATAAATACCTATCAAAAGTGCCTCTAAAAAGTTTATTGTTTATTAAGTTGCCTTGGCCAGCTTCACTAGTCTAGACAACACTAAACTACAAAAAAATGTAGATTAGATTTATCGTATTTGAAACGATTTTTTAGGGTTGCGTAGTCAAACCAGGAACCCTTATAGTTTCGCCATGTCTCTCTGTCTGTCTGTCTGTCCGTCCGCGTCCGCGATAACCTCAGCGACCGTTAGTACTAGAAAGCTGAAATTTGGTATCAATATGTATATTAACCATGCCGACAAATTGCACAAACAAAAAGTGGTAAAAAATGTTTTATTAGGGCCTACCTCCCCTACACGTAAAGTGGAAAGTGATTGTGATGATAACTTGTGATATATTGTCGGATAGGTATTTAAAAATGATTAAGGGTCTCGTAAAAAAATTTTTTGATAATATAAATATTTTCGGAAATAACCGCTCTGAAAGTAAAGAATGAGGCGTCCCCCCCCTCTAACTTTTGAACCATAAGTTTAAAAAATATGAAAAAAAATCTCAAAAGTAGAACTTTAAGTAAACTTTCTAGGAAAATTATTTTGAACTTGATAGGATGAACAGTTTTTGAGAATAAAAAAAAAACGTTCTGAACTAATTTTTTAATTTAACCGTACATGCAATCATTTTTTTTAACTTTATTATATATTTCATTATCCTGAGCGTATCTTCTTTCAAATAAAAATACAAAAAGAAAAAAATCGATTCACACAATCCAAAATTACCACCGGGTACAGCGCCATCTCTCGGGAAATTGGGTTACTAATTTTTACAGAAATTTGTGGCGGACGGGAAACTACGAAACCCTACACTGAGCGTGGCCCGACACGCTCTTGGCCGATTTTTTATCATTTATCCAGAAACTATAACCTAATAAGGATTAGGCTTGTGGATGTTGAGCAATGGGTGGCTCGCCACCTAATTGTCTGATAATCGTCCGGACCAAGCCCAGTCGTCGACTGCGCACACTGTTCCCGCGCGCCGCAAGGAGTTGTCAGGAAATCGTAGGGACCCTGCATAAGGGGCGAAACCAACTGGGGCTGTCGTTTCACGTCTGAAAAGAAAGCTCTGGCCCTAGTATATATGGCAACGATACTTGCTTACTAAAAAACGAGCTTACTAAACAACTTACCCCGTTCCCAACGGGGTAAGTTGTTTTGAAAATAAGAGTCTGAAACTGTTTCCCGCTCCGCCCAAGGCCGGAATTCGTCATTGGATGATTTATACGTACCTATCATAAAAAAAAAAATACAATTTTTCGGTGGCATCCACATAAAGACGCCGAGATCGCGCTTGTTTGAAAAGATTCGACATAATGGCCAGTTGTGTTCTGTGTCCCAGCAGTGAGAACATTGAAAAGGAAGGATGAATCTGACACCACAATATCCACTAGAGATTAATTAATAATTAATCAAAACAATAATTTTCATTCAAAAAAATCCCACCAAATATGCCTAGAGCCACACTTTTAACGACATGACGATTATCAAATATTTTCCCAATAATTCAAAGCAATGCAAAAATATTCTTACAACAAGCCAAAACCCGACTGGAAATCTAATGAACCAGAAACAAATAACAATACATTTCGATTTAAGTTGCAAAGAAATAATACAAAAGCAATTACTGCTTTATTTATTGAAATTTGTTTCACAGCTCCAATACAAATCACCAAAACAAGCGTCGACTAGTAAAATCGTCGCTTTCTATCGACGCCCTGTTGAAACATTGCCCGGGAATATTACAGCAGTATCCCGGCAACATCCCGGTATTTTTCCGGAACTATCCAGTTACTGACAAATTACCGGGAACATTTGAAAGAATAGTTAATGTACTTGTCGGTTCTTTTAAAAAGCGTGCATCGCTCGCTGGTTATTTAGAGACCAGTTAAACTAAGTTAGAGTAAGTTAGATTAATGAAAATGATGGTCTTCTTCTTCTGTATGCTCTTTTTATGCTTCTTGTTTCCATCATGCATTGTAAGAACCAAAAACCAAAAAATTTGGAGGATATATGAAATTTCATCGCATATATACCCTCTCCTAGAAAGCAAGTCTGGGTCCAAGATATGGAAACATTTTAAGGCTGATCATTAATATGTGTGTGTGTGTGTGTGTTTCTTTGGAAGATCCTGTTTATGTAATTAATGCAATTAACTGTTATCCGTACTTAAAATAGTGTACGAGCTTACCCCCGCAATTGACTGCATGTATCGTAGCAAGCTGAGCGCTAAGCGACCACCTCGGTCGTTTGTTAATTCTCTTTTATTTAGTTCTTCTTAATTGTATTAAAAAGGTGGTTTGATACACATGGAAACCCCCTGCAGCACTCGGCTTTAAAAGGGCGCCTTCAAATTTGTCGCAACGTGCCAATAGTTGTAAAGTAAATGATGTACTATTTCAAAGCCTTCATTTAATAGTTACATTTGTTTAAACATACAAAAAAAAATAACAACTCAAACAAGAATCAAGATAACAAAAAAAAGACATGTAACTGTCCCACTACTTTGAGGAAGCTCATACAAAACAAGGTTTAGAAATTTATCATCACGATATGGATTCTAATTCTACCAATCTCTAGCTCCAACTGATCTTTCGTATCTCTCCAAGTCAGGCTGATCATCTGTTACAGGAGCTGTTCCATTTTCACCAGGCCATACGACTTCTTCGATCCAATCAATGAAGCTGGACACTTTGGTATAAACTCCTGGTAATCCCGGGAGAGCACAGCCCACTCCAAAAGACGTCACGCCCAGAACATAGTGCATGGTGCCTTGACTTCCGATCGGGAGTGGAATCGTTGCTTGGAGAGGACCTCCAGAATCACCCTGAGGACAGAAACTAAAATTTTATGAGAGAAAGTAAACTCAATAGTTAAAGTTGTTAACCAAGACAAGAAAAAATCAGGTTGCTAGCTTGCAATAGGATTTTTGCAACTGTAACTGCTTCCAAAAGTACTAGGCAAGCATAAATAAAAAGCGATGTACTTATAACACAGCAGCGACAAAATTACCTGACAAGCGTCAACTCCTCCACCTAACTTGCCAGCACACATCTGGTCTGGCTGTAATCCACACCAGTTCCTGTTGCATGACATTCGAAGTAATCTGTTGCATTTATCAAAATCTATGATATCCACGGTAGCTGCTAGAAGCTCTGGAGATGTTTTTAAGCTACCTGTAAAGTAGATGAAGAATCAAAGCTTCAGACATGCATGTAGAATTTTAGACGATGCGTTTAAGTATAGAATGAGGATGAAAAACTATTAATATATGGCCATGAAGTACTAGGAACGCAGCAAGATAGAGGAGTCATCACTAATAGATCATTAGAAGAGTATGCGATGTTTGACATGAATTTTGAATTAAACAAATACATACTAAGACTTTACCTGACTCCACAACACCCCATCCAGTGACCTGTACCTCATGACCATACTTAGTGATACTGTCCTTAGTCCACAAACAAGCAGGTTGTATGTCCACGTTGAACTTCAGCACTGTACCCAGTTCCATCAGGGCTATGTCAAAGTACTTTTTCGGAGATTTGTACTTCGGATGGTTTATTATCCTGATGATATCCGCGTCGTTTGTACCATTTATCTGGAAAAATATTAAAATAGATACTGTTAAAACAAACATTAGCTTTTATATCTTCGCTAATAATTTTAATGGCTTAGTTTCTTACGTACCATATCCTGAATATTCTTATCTCCTAGTCTCACTATCTTTGGTATTACATCAGCAATCGTAGTGTCGCGTTCTGACGCACTAGAGCAGTGAGCAGCTGTCAGAACGAAGTTTGGACTGATCAGCGTACACCCACACATGAACCTCCACGTTCCGGTAACCATTTTCCATCCTATGGCACCCTAGTAGTTGTAAGAGTGTTTTAAAGTAAATTAGTTTTACAAAATTAGAGAACAATTTTTGATTTTAAGATCAAACTATTATAATGTATCTCACCATATTAGGGAAGTCTCCTGAAAACGTGTAGTGTCCACCAACAATATAAGAGGATATACCTCCTCTCGCTTTCCAATTATCACCTAAAAGCAGAAGTTTCAATAATAATCAACAAAGACAAGAAGGAATTTGTCAATAATATAAATAAGTTCTTCATTCAACTAGAAAACTTACATTCAGTCTCCTGTTCCGCTTCATCATTACGAACTTTCAGTTCCCAAATATAATCAAAGCATTCTGAAACAAAATAAAAATACTAAAAAATCTAATCTATACTGAATGTGATATTAATCCAATTTAGGGCCATTTTTTACAACGTCACACGTTTTTATTACCAGTAAAAATAAAATTTAAATTTCGAGGTATTTTAACGGAGAAACTATCAAAAATTAAACATGTTTTTTAAATCAAGACCTTAGAATAGTCTATCTTATTCAAAACAAAAATTATAATGTCACTTACTAACTTCGCTGATGCGTCTACCAGGCGCCCTGAAATCTGGCATAGGTGGTCTTTTGAATGGTTTACAAGGATCATAAGGTTTTTGCAAAAGTGTAGGAGAGCTAGATGGTTTAGCGGTTTGCTTAGGAATTAGAATTAGAGGTCCAAGTGAATTAGAAGGTAGTAGTGTAGTCTTTGGTTTCCAATATGGTATTTTGGTGGTAGCTTGGCTGGTTGGTTGAGAGGTGGTGGTTGTTGTGACCAGAAGATCAGTTTGTGTTGGAGTCTTCGTGGTCGTTGGTTGCAATGTGGTGGGTGTAGAGACAAGGAAATCTGTTTGTGTAGAAGTCTTCGTGGACGTTTTTGGCGATGTGGTGGGTGTTATGCCCGGTAGACTAGCTTGTGTTGGTGTTCGCATGGTCGTTGTTTCCGATGTGCTGGAATTTGTGACTAGGAGATTAGCTTGTGTAGGAATTTTCGTGGTCGTTGTTTCCGGTGTGGTGGATGTTTTGACTAGGAGATTAGTTTGTGTAGGAGTCTTCACAGTCGTTATTTGCAATGCGGTCGATGTTGTTAGTAGGAGGTCAACTTGTGTAGGAATCCTCATGGTCGTTGTTTCCGATTTGGTAGATTTTGTGACCAGGAGCTCAGCTTGTGTAGGAATCTTCTTTACCGGGCCTTGGGGTTCATTAGTCGTGGCAAATGTTATTGGTTCAGTAGATGTAGTAATCGTGACGTTTGTGCTCGTTGGAAGCTCAGTTTGTTCATCTAATGGAGGAATATATGGAGGAGGTGTTCCTTTTAATCTGAGCTTTGATCTATCTGGCTTGAAAGGAGGTGGGGATCTCGATGGCTTGTCCTTTGATCGGAAAGATTGGACAGAAGGATTTGTTATGTTTTTGCCAGAAGCCTGTAACAAATTAAAAATTATCAAAACGTAGTAAATAACTGACCGAACTAAAAAAAGTAAATTCGTTAATTTAGAGCATCGTTTAATAAGAAATAATAAAAATAAATATAATTTTAATTTACCTTGATTCCCTTGGTAAAATTCGACACTCCAGTTGGAAGTACTGTAAAATATTGACAAAAAAAAGCATTTCAAATAAGTAGACACAGGTTTGTTAGAAAAAAAAATAAGATCAATATTAATCAGTAATTTGAGAAATTACTTTGTTTACTAGATTATCATCAAATAAAGAGGTTATCCTCTCTGGGAAAAAAACATGAACTTACCTATAAAGGATAACACCAAAATCACATAAAAACACTTCATTTTACTTTCCAAAATTTATTAATTTACCAAAAAAAAAATCATATAAACGACCATAACTGTATCACAAAAGAAATTAATTGATTTGTAGGTAATAATAAAGTCAGTCAATCTCTTAAATTATCTTAATACTAAAAACAATTAAACATGCTTAAACGTAGTTATTATTATTTAGATAAAGGTATTTAATTATTCAGGTCTTTAGTGAAGATAGTTGCATTAATTTAGTAATAAACAATCAATTAAATTATCTTAAAAATTAAGAGTTTCAACAGAAATATAACAAAACAGTATTATAATAGCATACTTAATTATACAATACAAATATTTGTTTTAAATTGGGGAACCTGAAATAAGGCTCTAAAAACTTTAGCACTTGTGCACTCGTACAAAAATAAAGGTTTTTGAGAAATAAATTCCAATAACAGTTGTTAACAGTAATAACAACATATGACATCTATTTTTTAAAACCATTTCTTTTATAAGTGCACAAGCGCTAAAGTTCGCAGAGCCTAACTTCAGGCTACAGTTAAAAAGGCCGTCTATTATCTCTTAATCGTATTAAACGTCAAAAGTTATCGTCAAAAACATAAAGACCATTTAAATATAATAAACATACGACTACATTCAGGTTGGTAGAAGTCAGTTATAATACTAATAAATTATGGCTGACCGGGCTGGGGTGGATTAAATGACGCATTTGTCCCACGAGTTGCGTATACCAGCCCGATATACTATACTATACTATGACTGGCCCGGCCACACATGACTCTCAATCCAATCCACAAAACTAGCTACCCTAGTATACACTCCTGGTAGGCCAGGCAACCCGCAGCCTATCCCGAATGAGGTGATACCGACCACGTAGTTCATGGTGCCTTGCGTCGTGATTGGTAGAGGAATCTTCACTTGAAGAGGTCCTCCGGAGTCACCCTGGGATAAGAGACAAAAGTTAATAACAAATCTTCAGATATATCGACAATTATTCAAGATTTTTTTTCCAATACTACTATTTAAACTAATAATAACTTCTATTATTTCCAGTTTCCTAATAAATGCTCAGAAACATCAAATTATAATAATTTTTATATTTTTAAATGCTTTTTTTATATATATTTTTTTTAATATTTTAAAATGTAACATTAAGATTGAATAATAAATAAAGAAATAAATTATAATAGCATTTTTTTTTCAAACAACACACAAATGTTACATTTATAGGAGCATGGCTAAGAAGGCTAGAACAAAAAGACCCTGACTTTTTAACTAGGAATAACCAATCTCTTTGAAGCCGGTATACCTTTGAAATTATGTGTGCATAAATCAATACAAATATAATATTACCTGGATAGGACATAATGATACGCAAAGAAATTGACAAGTACTCATTACAAAACAAATGTAAGCCAACCCAGGGCGAAAGATTATTACCTGACAAGCATCCACGCCGCCCCTCAATTTGCCAGCACAGAGCTGATGCTCCTTCAGTCCACACCAGTTCCTGTTACAGGATCTATGGAGCAGGTTACTGCATGTGCCCGAGTCTATGATGTCTACTTCTGCTGTTAGGAGTTCGGGAGATGTCTTCAGACTTCCTGTTGGAAGAAATTGTCAGAAGTGAATATCGAGGGTAATTTTTTGACAGTATACTTTTTGGATACTTATCCACCTTTATAAGAGTCCCACCAGTCTGAAAACACATTTCAGGGCACTGGAGGAGAAGTAAAAGCGCAAAAAATCTTTAAAACTATCTTATTCGCTCTTGACTCATAATATCTCCAAGAGGTTGTATATGGAAACACAGACTCGGACAGGGAAAGCTACTCCTTCCAAAATGCTGGAATTTTTTTCCCAAAACGTTGTTTTGTTTGTTGTATTAAAAGAATATTTTAGTTCTTAGTAGTATCTTTAGTTAAAATTAAAGAAACCCTAAAATATAGCTATAAATATTTTTGACAAAACTGTTCCTCTTTATTTTGATTACTTGCAATGATTGTTGGGTTTTTATTTAGTTAACTCTAATTATAGATAGTTAAGTATTTTTCAAATAAAGTTTTCGTCATTTTCGATACCTTACAATCATACATAACACACACACATGGGCACATTGCACGCAGAACAGACAGCTGTCGGGGCCGAAAGTTTCTGGGGTGGCGACCGCGTACCGGAAGACGCAGCATTGGAAGGTCTCCCACAACGTGGAGCAATGACCTGGTCAGGGTTGAGAGAATCCGATGGTCGTTAGAAGGGCGTATGTCCAAAAGTGGACGTCTTTTGGCTGAAATAATGTTTATCATAAATATACTTTTTCCCTTACCAGATTCCACAACACCCCACCCAGTAACCTCAGCCTTCCCACTGAACATGGCCACATCGGGCTTGGTCCACAAGCAGGCAGGCTGGATGTCAGCAGAGAACAGCAGCTGGCGGTCCAGCTCCATCAGGGCGATGTCGAAATACTGCTTCGGAGACTTGTAGTTAGGGTGAGAGATAACCTTAATGATGTTCACGTCGAAAGCTGCGTTACCGCTTTTGTCCTGGACAAATGGAATAAAGATGATTATTTTGCGTAATGCAGTGTCTTCAGAACGGTAAAGTGTATAACAAAACGCCTCGTACATCAGCATCAACAGCCTGATTAATGTTCCCACTGCTGGAACACTGGCCTCCTCGTTAAGAGAGGGAATGGGCCATAATTCACCACTCAGGCCCAGTGCGAATTGATGGATGTCACATGTCTTCGAATTTTGGGTTCTAGGACATGCCGGTTTCCTCACGATGTTTTCTTTCACCGTTTTAAAAGCAGAGATGATGAAATAAATTACACAAAGTAATGCACCTGGCTGGGTTTGAACCCGCAGTACTTTCGTAAAAAAAAATAGTGATACTATAACTATATACCTAATAATTATTATGTAAAAAAATGTATTATTCATTAAAGAACAGTGTCAACGACTTTCAGGTCGGCGCCTAATCTCCTAGTACAATTACGAGTACTGTGCGATGGAAACGCAGGCCAGGGGAGGGAAACGACAGAAAAAAGCAAAAACATAACAAATACATTGTTGCGAAAGGTTTTTATTAAAAACACAGTCTGGTCTCCGCCCAAACTGAACTTTTATGAATCTATAAATGGTACCACTTTATCTTCTCCCTCAGAGCAGAGATAAATTTTATTTCAGCAATTGTACTATAAAACTGAAGTATTCAGATAAGCCCTTACAAATTACCAGCCATCAAATAATGAATCCTATCAGGAGTACGAATCATGGTGACGGGATTTTTATAGGACTTAAACGTCTAATGAAGAACGTAGGATGGTGGCCTATAAATAGACCATGCTCTAAAGAGACCTTACGAAAATTACGTCTTACTACGAACATGTTTGCGTGGTCGCACCAGGAATGAAGTTATCCGTAGAAGAACCAAGGAACCTGCAAAGCCTGAAGAATCGCCAAATATAATTAGCATTAAGCAGTGCACATAGCTTGCAGAAGAGATAGTCAATAGAGCCATCCGATTATAATTTGGATGTCTTCAAGGCTAGTGTGAATAGACTCTTAATAAACTGCGCCTCACCATCAACAATTGCATCACTGCTTACACGGAGTGGGATCGAAGTCAAGCATTATTTCATTACAATTTTGAAAAAAAAAAAGCCAAATGGTTCTGGATTGGCAATCAAAATCTGGAACATGCAGCGTTTGCAGGCCTCCCACATGGAGCGTCACGAGAATCCGATAGGTACGAGACGGATGAGCCCATTTATTATGGGGGACACCTATGTCCAACCATGAACGTCTTTCGGCTGAAAAGATGATAATGCCAACAGGAGTAGCAATCTACCCAGCCATTTCCTAACTATGTTATGTCTAACTATGTGATTTTACAAGTAAATAGCTATTGTTATAAGATACCCGTTATAGTTACTTATGTTACATTTGTTTTTAGGAAAAAAATATGGCACTACGTTGTATGAGTCTGATGGGGACGAAGTCGCGAACACCAGCTATTAGAAAAATAAAACAACTTACAATGTCAAGAATATTCCTGCTGCCCAACCTGACGATCTTGGGCACAGTATCAGCAAGTGTGGTATCACGTTCTGATGCGCTGGAGCAGTGGGCAGCCGTTAGCACGAACTTGGAACTGATGAGACTACTGCCACACATGAACTTCCACGTACCGATGACTAGCTTCCAGCCTATGGCGCCCTGGTACAACAAATATACATTTATATAAAAGAAATAGAATTTAAATTGAACACTTGGCCACAAACTTAACACACAGACTACCCCTGTATTATGTTTAGTTCTTATATCGCTATATATGACAACCTTAGGATGGATCGTCAGCGATAAGATTCAGATCCATTGTGCCCATACATTTAAGTTTTGTATAAGTTCTATTCATTATACTCAGGCCTCCTCTCTATTAGAGGGAATGGGCCGTAATCAACCACGCGAGCCCCCAGTGCAGGTTGGAAAATGTCCATGTCTTCGAATTTGATCAACTCTTACCATATTCGGGAATTCTCCTTGTTTTGCTCGATGACCTCCCATTATGCCAGGCACGGGCATAATTTCACGGCCTGGAAACAAGAAAAAATATAATATCAAGAATCATTATTGTCTGAGAATCGTCTCTAATATATTGTTGGATTGGTGTTTACTAAAATCATTTTTGATAATGTTAATATTTGCGGAAATAATCGCTCCAAAAAAACAAACTGCCCTCCCCCCCTCTAAAAACTTTTGAACCATAAATTTAGAAAATATGAAAAAGAAACTTAAAAGTAGAACTTTTTAGAAATTTTCTAGCAAAATTATTATGAACTTGATTGGATGAACCGTTTTTTTTTTTAATTTACAAAATAATGTCATTGTAATTTATGTGTAAGCATTCTTTTAATTTAGTTCTTTCAAAATAAAAAGGAATGATTAAAATCGGTTAATGCATTCCCTAGTATGTACAAAATTAGTAACTCAATTTTCCAAGAGATGGCGCTGTACTTTAGGCTACTTCAAGCTGTTAATTTTTTTCCTGAGTTAATGAAATTGGGACAGGTATGAGCTATTGAATTATCGTTGTGGACAATTATCCAATTGTTGTGACTGACGGGAAACTACGAAGCTCTACTGAGCATGACCCGACACGCTCTTGGCCGTTTTATATACATATTAGTTTTATGTATTGATTAATCGATATTGAATATTTATTCATCACTTACACTTTTCAATCCTTCTCGCTTTTTCATCTCGAAGTTTAACTTGCCAAATGTACTCGTAGCATTCTGAAACAATTGAAATTATTTTGTTACATTATTCTTTCAAAAATAGGAGGAAGTTCTCCATTCGGTTGTACTTTTTACAAGTTTTATACACCGTTAAATTTTAGTCGTTTTAATCCCGAAGAGGGTTGATCCAGTACATGAAACACTATCGATTTGTGTAGATAAAATCAAAAAATAAAGTACTTTTTTTCTAAATCTCTTACTGATATACGCATTTACGAAATTAATTTCTTTAAGTAAACGAGTCATTGACCTTGTAGGTAGTTGTCGATCGTTGCGTACTAACTACCTACAGGTCATTGAACTCGCCCAGCTGACGTTTACTTAAAGAAATCAATTTAGAACATGCGTAAATTAATTCGAGTTTTAAAAAAAAGTACTTTGTTTTTTCATTCTAACTTTACCAATCGATAGTGTTTCATGTACTGAATCGATCCTCCAAGGGATTAAAACGACTAAAATTTAACGGTGTATTAGTTTCTCCTGTCCCTATGTTTTTTTTTTTTATGGTGGGAAAAATCATCTAATGACGAATCCTGCCCTTGGGCGAAGCAGGAGACTCTTACTGACTAACCAACCTACCCCGTCCCTACGTCACCATATATACTGTCTTCCTTTCAGACAGGAACCCTTAACCCCAGTTAGCTTCGACCCTTCTGCACGGTCCCTACGGTTTGCTGACAGCTCCTTGAGGCGCGCGAGAACAGTGCGCGTCTGGGGCATGTGCGCCGTTGTATAAACGCCTAATAAATGTGTTTGAGTATGAGTAAGATGTCAACCATACTATTTATTTTCCTTAAACAAACCGGAAAAATATCTACACTAATATAATAAAGAGGTAAAGTTTGTTTTTTTGTTTTTATGTTTTTTTGTTTGTAGGAGGTAATCTCTGGAACTACTGGTCCGATTGGAAAAAAATTAGCAACAACAGAAAGCTGCTTTACTCCTGAGTGACATAGGCTATATTTTATGTACGCGGGCGAAGCCGCTGACAAAAGCTAGTAGTACATATTTTTGACGTGGAATTACATGCATCTAGCATCTAGCCGATATAATATAAAACACAGTACCTAAGGGATTTTGCGATGCGATTTTTTTTTTAATAGATAGAGTGATTAAAGAGGAAGGTTTATATGTATAAAACATGCATAATATATTCAATATCAGTATCTGTGCGAATCTGGGGCGAGTGGCTAGTAAAGAATAAAATTTAAATGTCAATTATTATAGGTCAATACAATAAAGATATTTTTAGTTATGTTGGCCAAACCTGCTCAAAAGTCACTTGTATTAACATAAAAAGTGATCACGACCAGCGAAATATGTAATTTAATAGTATTTACATTGAAAAGAAAATATTGATATGTACAAACTTGTATAAAAAGAATATATTGGACATAAAAATATAAATGTACATAACATGGATTGCAATAAAGTATTAAGTAAAAAGTTTTACTTACTAACTTCACTGATCCTTCTACCAGGAGCGCTGAAGTCTGGAACAGGTGGGTTGTACGGCGCGCAAGGACTATTAGGATCTATAGGAGTTACTTCATAAGGAACCGGAACCAGGGTCGGGTCCGATGGTAATGATGAATTTCCAGGAGGCTGAAACAAAAACTTTATTGTCGTATTGTATACTGCCAGCGAAACATAAACCTTTTACATAAATATAACATAAATATTTGCTGTTTTGTTGTATATGAACTACCCGTATCATCATCATCAACGTTTCAGCAAAAAGAGGTCCACTGATAGACATAAGCCTACTACTACCCGAGTAGCCAGTTTAATCGTAAAACATACACACACACACCATAACAAATTTTCGCCTTTATAATACTAGCTGCAGTCTACGGCTTTACCCACTTGAAAGTAGAAAATTGTCCCAGTTGAACACAATTCTTAAGATTAAAATATTCTATGAATATAAGATACTTTATTTTATATACAGCAATTTACGTTGGTGGTAAGTATTAACATAACGAAGCCTATATTTTGACTACCAGTGCAGATGTTCTAATTTTTTTCAAACAATCACGCAACCCGTTTTTTTAGGTGATAAACCCATCTCTATTCCTTCAATCGCCCTTTGCATTCTGGAATGCAAAACGTCTCTGGAGACGTGATATCTTTTTTCGAATAATAACACAGAGGACCCTGATAAAGGTTTAGATTCATTTACACATTTGTATATTAGCAAATTTTATGTGAGTTCCTACGTACTCGAATTTAGTAGTAAGCGGTAGATTAAAACTACAATTACCTGAGAATTTGTCTCAGTCTGTTGTCCCGTTGCAAGTTGAATTGTTATCGCTGTAAAAGATTATGTTAATTTAACTATCACTAATTCACAAAACTATAGTCCTGTTTAGGTACTAAACTAAACGTAAACAATCTTTATACACGTACGTTATTTTATTTAAAATACACAAACATAATATTTAAATTTAATTAATTCAAATAAAAAACAAGTTTATTTATCTACACAACTAACATTTTAGACATCCAAAAATATGTTATTTGCCGTAACAAAAAACTTAAGCAAACATGAATTTGTAATTTGTGGGAGATCTGAAGTCTACACTACCCAACATCGACTTTTTTCGGTGGGTAAAAATCATCTAATGAATCACAAATGGGTACAAATCTCGCCCTTGGGCGGGAGATAGTGTCAAACTATTACTGACTGTCAACCCCGTTCCTTCTTCGCCTTTCATACCAGGGCCGAGCCTTCCATTCATAAGTAAACCCTTGGCCCCAATAGGCCAGCCAATCGACCCTACCTGCTGTTTTAAGTAAATAGCTAAGTAATCGTAATCATTTTTTGATTTTTATTAGATAAAAGACATGTGAAGACCGTTTACATTTAGTTAATTACCTAAACAGATTAATTGAAATAATCATCTCACTATCACTACCAAATAGCCTTACCAATCACAAATAATATTAACACAGATTCACTTTTAAAGGCACACATTTTTGTCACAAAACTCGTTGAATTATTAATTTCTACACTATAATTAAATATAAACAAATAGGTACAAGACCTTCTCGAAATACGATTCACGTACGACTGACTAATATTTTTAACGAATCAACCTGTCTTCAGAAACAAATTCATAGATGTAATTCATCATTGATAGTTTTACTAGAAAATAAAAATTCCGGTGTTGTTCTAAGTAATTTATTCTCTTAATTGGTTGGCATTACTGGTGTTAATGAATCATTTTTGTTAAGGGACTTAACTGTTTCCTATACTGGTACGTATTTCTTGGTAGATGTATTGGAAATATTAAATGAAACGTATTTATTACCAACATATTCTAGGTGTCAATATATCGAGCACGGCGTCTTCCTCATTACTAGGTATTTTATTATCACACTAACAAAGTCTAGTTAGCGATTTCGTTTCGCGTAAATCTATTTATACATTAACTAGCTTTTGCCCGTGGCTTCGCCCGCGTGGTATTGGGGTTGTGTTGGGGTTTCCGGGATAAAAAGTAGCCTATGTCCTATTCCGGAGTGATGCCTGTGCCAAATTTCATCCAGATCCGTCCAGCCGTTTTGGCGTGATTGAGTAACAAACATCCAAACATCGTAACTTTCGCATTTGTAATATTCATCATCATCATCATCAGCCTTTTAATGTTCCCACTGCAGGGACACAGGCCTCTCTCTAGGAGAGGGAATGGGCCATAATCCACCACGCGGGCCTAGTGCGGATTGGTGGATGTCACATGTCTTCGAATTTTTGGTTCTAGGACATGCCGGTTTCCTCACGATGTTTTCCTTCACCGTTTTGAGAGCAGTGGTGATGAAATAAATTACACAAAGTAATGCGCCTATCTGGGTTTGAACCCGCGACCTACGACTCGTAAGTCGGGGCCGTTACCACTCGACTACCACTGCTCTCAGTATTTGTAATATTAGTAAGATATAATTATGCTAAACCTAAATATAGTTTATTCAGAGTCAATAATTGAATCAATTCAATTTTTTTATGTTGGGTAAAAATCTTTTTTTTCCTTTGGACTTTTTTTTTAAATTCACGCAAGCGAAGTCGCTGTCACCTGCTAGTCCTAATCATAATAAATTAGTATCACAAACTACGTAATTAGAATAGTCGATGCACACAAAATAAAACATAAAGCCAGGTACAGACTGTCGTAATGTATCATGAAATGTAACACACAATAAAATAAAAACTGTCCACATTGTAACAATGTATCATGCAATGTAACTGAATTCGTATAGCGTGAACGCCTTGAGCTCGCAAACCGTGCAAATTACGAGTGCGAACAGAGCATTTCAACTATGTGACCAGTACGGTACATTACAATCACCGACCTCTATTATTTATTACACTGGACTAGCTATGTCTACGTACAGTAAAACGGGGTGAATAGAAACACTATTTTTGATGTTTTTCACGTTATTTAACAATTGTTTGCATTGCACAATTTAACAAACAAACAATTTTTTACATATTTAACAAAAATCAATATTGAAAACAAAAATGGTTTATAGAAACTAAAAATATGAAATAAAAGTAATAATAAAATTGTTTCTATTCACCCCCCGAGTTTTTATTCATCCTATTTTACCTGGTACGTCTACTGCACTAAAACTGGTAATGTCGCACCGTATAAATTATACGTCAAATTAGTTCTTTGGTCGCTCGCGAGTGGCGCTTCAAATAGGTACAAAAAATGGACGGTCAAACATACGGAACAACCTCAGTGATAAATGGAAGAGGTCAGTGAATCGAAATAAGAATAGGATCGACTTTTACAACATGTTGTGTTGTCATAGCTGTAAGGGTTGAAGCCTACTAGGGCCCAGGGTCACTTTCTGAAAGTAAGGCTTGGCCCCAGTGCGAAAGGCAAAGAAGGAACGGGGTGGGGTGTTTAGTCAGTAAGAGTCTGACACTGTTTCCCGCTCCACCCAAGAGCTGGATTCGTCATTAGATGATTTTTGCCCACCATAAAAAAATGTCATAGCTGTCAAATCGAAAAATTCGGTAAGGTGAGCAAAACAAGATTTTTTCGAAATAAAACAAAAAAAAAAAGTGTAATCAGCATCTTGTTCTTAAATTTTGTTAATGTCTTCATAACTGTGTGAAGTATCTAAGTTATGGTAAATGGAAGAAAGCGAATTGTATCTAGCAATGAAAATTAGAAAACAAACCTTTTTACTTATTTAATCTTTATCATGACTTTATTTTACATAACATACTTAGCTAATTTAAATTAAACAATAACGTTTTTACTTCACTAAGATTTAACATAAGATTTCTAATCGTTCAAGGAAAAAATGCATTTGGTACAGAACAAACCATTCACAGCGTACATACTCGTATTCACCGTGAATTGATAAGTATTTTATTACCAAGGCAAACTAATATTATTAACTCTCCATTCAGGTCATATACCTCTCAACTAATTCAGTTTTTGATTAAAAAGTTAACATCACCTTTTTGCAGTAGGTACATTTAAGGAAAACCAGGACACATCATATTTAGATGAGATATGTTTGGAATCAACAACACAGAACTCAAATTGGCGCGCAAAGCATTAACATAATTGAAGTCTTTAACAAATAAAATAGTCCCTATAATAAATATATATAGTTTAAATAAACACTAATTTTAATCATATTTGCACAAACAAATACCACACTCTTAAATAAAGATAAAAAAGTATTCTTTGCCAACCATTCTTTTCAATCGACATTTATTTTGACAGAGTGAAATTATTGACTTTTCTATTCATATTTAGAATGCAAGTTACATGTTCGGTTCGTAAGCACGCTGCGTAGACACTCACGTTACCTTGCAACATGCAACGTAACAACTTTACAGCAGTATGCTGGGTGCTTTATGTGACCAGTCAATCCACTTTACCGTTTGTCCAATCAAACAGAAAATTATTAGTTAACGATTGCTTAATGTGGAGAGCAATTAATTGTTCACTTATGTCACCTCAAATATTTAATAGTATGATATAAATAATATTAATTAAACTTGTTGTTTATGATGCCATCAATATGTTGCTGTGCCTAGCTTCTAACGTTGCCAAAGATCGTGCTCATCACAGGAACATTGTTTTTTTCACTTATAATGGGCTTATGATTAAAAGGCAAAGTCAAAACTATTTTTTTTCACATGGCATTTATAAAATTACCTGAAATAAATGAATTGAATTTGACCTGGGTGAGATCAAACCCACGACTTCAGGTATAGCAGTTAGGGCCACTAACCACTAGAATAACAAGACATTCACTCGGACAAAGCAGCCAGCAGAAGCTAGTTGTGAAAATACATTTGCAATATTTACTTCAAGATCGCAAGTTTCTCCAGAGGTTCAGTTTTTGTGACTTGAAATATGGAATACATCGAAACCCAAGTATCTACAGAGCCATAAAAAACTCCCTCACTTTTTTCTCCACCGCACCCCATAAAAAACAAACTCGCATAAAATAAGCCGATGCACGCCATGGCACATTGTACCGTTACCGACCCAGTGCCGTAACTTTAAAAGACAGTGCTAGAGGTGCCTGGGCGCAGACCCTGGAGGGCGCACAAATTATCAACCCTATCAAAATCAAATTCTCTAATTCTCAAATTCTTCTAATCAAATTTTCACTAGCTGTTGCCTGAAATTTTATTAAAAAATAGCTCAAGGGAACATACTCCCGGAATTAAAAATTGCCCATGTGCTATTCTAGAATATGGCCTACCCTTACCTAGTTTTTGCGTGAAAAAGTAACAAACATAGGGTCAGATTCGCGATTTTTTTAACGAGTCAACTAATTTATTTTATTTACTACTAGCTTTTGTCAGCGGCTTCGCCCGCGTACCTACATAAAATATAGCCTATGTCACTCAGGAATAAAGCAGCTTTCTATTGTTGCAATTTTTTTTCCAATCGCACCAGTGGTTCCAGAGATTACCTCCTACAAACAAAAAAACAAACTTCACCTCTTTATTATATTAGTGTAGATTTATCATGGTTTTTGTTTATTCTAAGACATGTGACATCGACTAATCCGTTCTGGGCCAGCGTAGTCGTTTATGGCACATTCGTTCTCCTAGAGAGGAGGCCTGTGTCCCAGCAGTGGGTACATTAAAAAGGCTAACTGATGAATTTTTGCCTGGCGGTTAGTCATATAGTAAATTTTAATAAAATGGTGTTTTATTTTTTTATATTTGTGGATTTCCAGAGGGTTCTTTTTCAGGTTCAAAATCAGCAGAACCACCCTTCAAAGTATTTTATAAAGGGGGAGACCAGTTATACGTGTTCGCACCGAGTATTTAAAAGACTTGTTACGCCACTGAACCGGCCCACGAGAATTATTCCTCAATCGGTACCAATATGAATAACTTACAGACTTGCCTCATCAAATATAGATTCCCGTTTTTCTCCATTCACCTCCTAACTCGGATTCGATGCCTTTTTGACTGCGGACAACTTATAAACTTCCTCATCGGTTACATTTTTTGTTGTTTACATTAAAAAGGGAATGAACGGTGCTTTTCAACTTGTTTGATTAGGGTCGTGTCGGTATTGAGGTTCCGTAGGTTGCATTGCGAAGATGGGACTGTTGTAATTTCGTGGGTTTTGTAGGTATTATTGTTGAATGTTTATACTACCTACTGTTAAAACTATTAGACTATGTCGAATTGCAAGCAATATATTTTTGACGTAACTTAACTTTGTGGTTGCAATTTGATGCAACCACGACGTTAAGTTACGTCAAAAATATTAAGAACTAAACTATTTCCTGTTTGTTGGCTTAAAAATTAACTTATAAAAATACCCAATTAAATAATTGTACATTGACATTAAATTAATTATATGATACGATTATTTTATCAAACATATTTTGTTTAAAATTAAATGCTCCATACGATATTAATGATAACATAAACTTCATGTTAACTATAGTATTTCTTCAGAACGCATAAATCTTCCTCTTCCTACTAAAGATTCCGAAAATCTCCAGCTGGCAGTTACCCGGACCAGACTCAACACCCGTCATCCTTTTCAACAGAGGTTTTTACGGACTTTGTACTCTGTTCCACTTACACCAAGAATATTACGAGTATTAAGTTAGCGTGATATTTTTTTCTATTGTTGCACAGCTATCACACAACGCTTTCTAACCCCAAGCTAAGCAGAGCTTGTTATGAGTACAAGACAACTAATAAACATACATATATATTTCTAAATATACATGAATTACACCCAGACACAATAAAAGATCGTGCTCATCACATAAACATCTATTTTGGATGGAAATCGAACCCACAACCTCCGGCATAGCAGCCGGGGCCAATAAAATAAAAAAAAACCACTCCACCAACAGGCCAGTCCTAATTTCATTCAAGCATGTAAGTTTATTTGGAGCCGAAGTGCCACACCAAATCACCCAGCTGTCACCTCTAAGAAGGGGTGTCCAAAAAAATAAAAAGAAATACCTATCAACAACAAATACCTATATTAATCCAATATTTCTGGAACCGTCCGAGGTTTATTCGTGAGGACGCGGCCATATTGTCGGCCCACAATTCGGACGCGGCCCGAAAGTGGTCCGCGTATGAAAACAAACGGCCGCTACGTGTTCCGCTTGCTTTTGATGATGTATGAAAATGAATAACAATGGAATTGTAGATGTGGTTTTTTTTATGGTAGGTAAAAATCATCTAATCGCAAAACTGGAGCGGTTCGCTAGTCTAAGGAATAAATTAAAAAACTGTGAACTGTTTTGAAATCAATATGATCCGGAATAAACAAAATAATTGATGTTGATAAACGTTTGAAGTGCGTGCGTGTTGAAGGTACACCGCTTCGGATGATTCACGACAGCAGCCGAAGAATGCCGAGTTACCGAAGGCGAACGAACAAATGTCAGCTTTATCTGCTGTTATTATGATGCTGCAGGAATATTTTAGATAAGTTACCCAGCCCTAGAGCGCCAAAAGCAGCTGGAGATACGCACGTGGGTATTAGTCAGTAAAAGTCTGACACTCTTTAACTTAACCCCTACACTTTGAGGGTTTGCCGTCTAGACGTCTTTCACGCCCAACGCGCCAAAATTGCGGGCTCATCATGACATTTACTTGTTTTAACTGATGATATCCACAGGCGAACCAAGGTTACCGTTATAACCCAAATAAACGCATAGGTAACTCTCAAGCCCTAAACGAACGCTGGCGTACGCAATTTGTCTTTCTGACCACATTACTCACGGAACTGACGAACAGTCGATTGCGTCGAAAAATTCTGGAGTGGCAATGGAGACGCAGTGTTGGAGTGTTGGAACTCCACCGACAAGGTAGACCGATGTCCACTCAGATGTCAGTCGATGTCATCAGGAGATGAGACTCGCGGCAATCCGATGAGTGTTAGATGCCCAAGAAAAAAAAATTGTAGATATCTTAGCTACAATACAATACCACATCCACCATTTCAATAAGATCCAAGGCTCGTTCACAAGTAAGCAAGCACAGTTGATCTGCCGCAAAGCCAGCTTGTTTAGACCATTGCATGTGTAACTAGCTTTATGACCCTCATCCACCCTCATCGCGTATTCAAGGAACACGCACGCTTCACTAGAACAAAATAGAAAGTATGTAGACACTGTCTTCTCTTTACATACGTGCTTGTCTTTGCAGGGAACCTTTTTAGGGTTCCATAGTCAACTAAGAACCCTTATAGTTGCGCCAAGTATGCCCGTCTGTCCGCGGATAATCTCAGCGACCGTTAGCACTAAAAAGCTGAAATTTGGCACCAAAATAATTTCTGATCTAAAATTGTAAAATAACCACATATGCAAACATTTTTAAAACTAATTTACTATCCTGGACGTATCTTCTTTCAAATAAAAATAAAAAAAGATTAAAATCCAATTACCACCGAGTTCTGCGCCATTTCTCGGGAAATTGAATTACTAATTTATAAATGGGCTACTTCGCGCTAAAGTCGTAGTTTAGGAGTTCTGTTGCATTGTGAGAAATTTGTGACAGACATGAAGCTACGATCCCTACAGTGAGCTTTAAAACTTGTATTAAACGCACGCTATGTAGACAGGCATATTATAGACTGGAAGATTACATTCTTGATAATAATGCCTGGCTAAATGCCGTTCCTGCTCCACAGCCACAGTCTACTTTTACCTACTGATTTGTTGTTGCCCTTTTTATATTGGCGTGTTCGTAATAGTTTTATATTTATTTTTTTTAATTGAAGCTCATGACCATCTACTATATATATATATTTTTTTTTATGTGGATACAATAGCATTGTATAATGTAGAAGCACTTTTTAAATTTTGTAAATGTGAAGTACCATGGAGCATTTTTCGCTAGGTTGCAACTTATTTGACATAAACGAGCATGGCAGTTGAGAGTTTGTCATGCTCACTCAAATGTCTCGCTGATGGTGGCGCGTGTGTTGGGTCATTCTGTTCCCTCTAAAATGGTTGAGCGGAGTGGGGCTGATGCGCGCGTCATGCTCGTGAACGGGTGCCATCAGTTGAGACTGGTCATCTCTTGGCTGCTAAGCGCTTATTTGAAATTTTTTTTTTTAGTTATTATCTTACTTTTTTTAAATACCGCTACATCGTGCTCGCATAATAGAAGCAACATAATTTTGTAACTAAGTACATAATATGTAAATATATAAATTTGTTTTAAAAGAGTGCCCATGGAGTTTCTTGCACGTTCTTCTCCATAGGAGTCTACGCCTTGGAACGTGCAAATTAGCTTCAATTTTGACATTTCAAAAGTGCCTGTAAATGGTCTATTTGAAATAAACGTTTTTGAGTTTGAGTTTGAGTTTGAGCGCGACCCGACACGCTCATTCCGTCACCAAGAAGCCGCCCTAACCCTCATGCTCTCTTCTGTAATTTATTTCATCACCATTTGTCTTAAAATGTTTTTCCACTCCTAGTGAGGAGACCTGAGTCCTGACCCGCAGAAAACGTTAACGTTAAAAGACTATGCTGCTCTCAAAACTGCTACGGTGAAGAAAACCATCACGTGGAAACCGATATGTCCTACGGGCGCCTTCAAATTAACCGTAAAGTGCGCATCGACGGCAGCGCAGTTGCAAATACAAAACGTTCGACTACTGCGCGGCTGCAGCGCGGTTGCCGCGCTGCTTTAGCAGCACTTTGCAGCTAATTTGAAGACGCCCTGCAACAAAAAATCCGAAGACATGTGACATCCACTAATCCGCACCATACTCGCATAGTGGATTTAAGTGGATTAAGGTAACAATCCATATATTCTCCTAGAGAGGAGGCTTGAGAGTCCCAGCAAAGCTTGATTGATATAGACCACTGCAATTCAAGTCCAGGTAGGAAATATTGATTGAATAGTAATGACTGATGGCTTAAAACAATAAAGTAACTAAAACCACCCCTTGATGCACAGGAAACCTTAATTTCTCTAACTTTATATTCCCAGCTCATTCAAAATTAGAGCCAATAAAACCACCCCACCTGAAACTTCCTTATTGCTGAAAACATAAGGGTGATAATGGAGTGAGAAATAGAACAGTAAGGATGAATGCGAGTAAAACAATGATGCCGAAACTTCCGAAGCAGATCAGAATAAGTTTTTTCTAATTAGAATCCGATGAATTGGCCTTTTCCCGGCGCTTCTCGATCGGAGTGCCGAAGTAATTAGTGACTCCGTTTTCTAATGAAATTCTGGCGATGCTGGCATTCTTTCTCGTTTTACATATTCGGGGCTTGATGAGATTTTTAACCCCTAACTAAAATAAACGATTTCCGGCCACCGTAGTCGCGGGCTTGCGGACGGCGAGCAATGGGTAGCTTGCCGTCCAGTTGTCTGGGAACGGTCCAGCCCAGGTCAGGTTGTCGAACCCTGTTCTCTGTTCCCACGCGCCTCAAGGAGTTGTCAGCAAATGTAGAGGCCTAACTGTAGGGCCAAAGCCTACTGGGGTCTCGGTCCGATTTTTAGTTTAGAAGTTTTATAAGTGCCCATGTAGGCCTATATGAAATAAAAACCATTTTGATTTGATTGATTGATTTCTGAAAGGAAGGTCCGACCCCGGTAAGAGGGCAAAGAATGGGGTGGGTCGTTTAATCAGTAAGAGTCTGTTTCTCGCTCCGCCCAAGAGCGGGATTCGTCATTGGATGATTTTTGCCTACCATAAAAACCCCTAACTAAAAAAAGAAGTGTTAGTTTGATGTATGTATTTATGAGTTCGTGGGTCTGTTTGTGGTATTGCTTCTGACCGGGTTAACTGATTTTGATTTATTTTTCTTTAAAGAACAGCTGAGTGGGTTCAATAACCATAAGTAGTCAGTACGCAACGACCGACAACCACCTAAGATCATTGAAACCGCTCAGCTGTTATTTACTTAAATAAATAAATTGCGTATACGCGAAGTAAATTAATTTCAGTTTTGGAAAAAAAAAGTACTTTATTTTTTATTTTATCTTTACAAATCGACAGTGTTTCATATACCGGATCAAACCTCCACAGGATTAAAACGACCAAAATTTAACGGTGTATAACTAAAAATTCTTGGAAAAAATATCGTCATCATCATCAGCCATTAATAATGTTCCCACTGCTGGGACATAGGCCTCCTCTCTAGGAGAGGGAATGGGCCATTATCCACCACGCGGGCCCAGTGCGGATTGGTTGATGTCACAAGTCTTCGAATTTTTTGGTTCTAGGACATGCCGGTTTCCTCACGATGTTTTCCTTCACCGTTTTGAAAAAATATGTCTTAACTTTATTACAAGTGTCTATGTTTAAGCTTCCTCTTGTTGTCAAGGTACCACAAAGTAAGTACAATAAAACTCAATTAAGATAATCATGTAAATCAAAATCTACCGAAAATGTGAGGCCGCAACCCAAGATATAAAATAGCAGATTTCTTCCTTATTTTTTTCATAATTCCGTCTTTATTCTGACAATATAACATTGAAGAAGGCGTTTCGAAATACTAAAATAAGATCTGAGCGGTTTTCGAATGAGATTACCTGTGAGTTGCTGATATTAATGTAAAATGTGTTGTTTGTGAATTTCTTATTTTTTATCTTTCACCTAGTTACATGTGCATGCTGTGGTCTCCTGTAACTGAAGGAGCTCACGCACAAGACCCCATTCCTAATGATTTTTACTGTATCTGTGTGATCTTTGTTGGAGATCCAAATAAATAAAAGATTTGAAAGTAAAACACAATTTGTTTGGCCTGTCAGTCTAGTAGCTAGTGACCCTGACTGCTATGCGGGAGGTCGTGGGTTCGATTCCCACCCAGGACAAATGTTTGTGTGATGAGCACGATCATTTGTTCTGTGTCTGAGTGTAATTTATCTATAATATGTATGTATGTATTTAGAAATATATAAGTATGTTTATCAGTTGTCTAGTACCGTAACACAAGCTCTGCTTAGCTTGGGACTAGATGGCGTTGTGTGATAGTTGTGGACATATTATTATTATTAATATAATATCATCCCAGTTACCTTGTTGGCAACCCAACTTGAGCTTTGTTTTAAGGTGGGCAAAAATCATCCAATGACATTCCCTGCCCTTAGGAGATAGTGTTAGACTTTTACTGACTAAAAAAGCCACTCCTGTTCCTTTTTAGCCTTCATTCCAAGGCCCTGGATGACGTTTGACCGTCCGGTAATCATACGGACCCGGTCCAAGTCATCGATATCGCGTATCGTTCCACGCGGGCCTCAAAAAGTTGTCAGCAAACCGCCCACGGTTAACTGGGCCCCTAGGCCCAGATAACTCGAAGCCTACCGGGGCCATGTGACAATGAGAAAACGTCACTCGGGGCCCTAGAACGAAAGCAAAAAAGGCACAGGAGTGAGTATTTTGTCAGTAAAAGTCTCTGCAAAGGGCGCCGAGATGTCATTAGATGATTTATTTAATTACACTGCGTTACACGATTTTGGTACCCACGTAAGTGTTAGCTGGAATGAATAGCTAATGAGTCACAGATTAAATGTTCCAAACATATGTGGTATCTATCACGTCTAGTTTTCGGGGTACATGCCAAATTATTTTTTCTATTGCCACATTGATGAAAGACCAAAAATTTGAGAAAAAGCTTACTGACTAGGAACTTATGCCTGGTTATCGCTGAAAGCAGTTATTAAAGGGTTTTTAGGGAACCGCAGGGGCGAAAAAGCTAGTTGACGACATGTTAGAAGCATATAAAAAGTTGGATAGCAGAATTTCGTTAAAAATTCACTTCCTTCATTCTCACTTTTCTTTTTTCCCATCTAATCTTGGTGCAGTCAGTGATGAGCAAGGTAAGAGGTTCCACCAGGATGTAAAGAAGCTTGAAGAACGATTTCAAGGGCGTTGGGACACAGCTATGCTAGGCGATTACTGCTGGTGTTTAAAACGAGAAGATCATTCAAAGCACAAAAGAAAAAGTTAAAGTTTTGCGATCTTTTGTGTTACTAAACTTTTTATAATGTTTTTTTTGTTTTTTTTTTTAACATTAATGATAAAATTAAACTTGGTTAATGTGAAAAAATCTGGTTGATTTAACTAATTTTCTTTAAAATATATTGTTACGCCGTAAAAATAGAACACGTCGTTTCTTCGACAAAGCTGAAAGTATCACCGAATAATTAAAACGCATTGCTAGTCGAAACCTCCAGAATAGAAGTACGTACCAGGGCCTAGCAAATTCTAGAAAAATCCGACACGTATAAGTAGGTACTCAATAATTCTGAGAACTTTTGTAGGTACTTAAGTAACTTGGTAAAGGAATTTGTACCTTCAGTCTTTTACTATAGAGTCGAAATTCGTATGAGTCGTGGGGTCGAGTAGTTACCTACCGGTTGGTAATAAGAATAATTTATTGCTTCGCGGAAACGGTTTCTTTTGTTCTGGTGTGGCCTCGAACCTTCGGTATCTAGAATTTTCTTGGCTCTGAGTATAAATACGTGTTCGCTGGCCGGACGGGAGTCAGTTTGATTTCGACAGCGATCAAGAGCGAACTACCCAAGTCAAGTGAAGATTGTTTCATCCATACGACGACCTAAGCGATATTTCTACGGATCTCTAGAGTGCATTACGAAGTGGTTTATTGGCGATTGGACTAAATTGGTGTTTTGTTTGTGGAAAATAAACCTCTCTACTAGTAAACCGGCATTTGATTACTCACGTTCGTAACAACTGGTGTCAGAAGTGAGATGCCATTACTACAGAGGGACGACGAACAGCGACCACGAACAAGGAGACAAACGGAGATGGATGCTGCGCGACACCGACTGGAGGAAGAAGATCCGGCTGGTATGGGAGCAACGGCTGCTGCTGAGATGCCAGCAGGCCCAACCTCGGAAATGAGCCTCGCTGCGGTGTTGGCTGCAATGCAAGCTAGCATGGAGGCTAACCAGCGCAAGCTCCAGGACCTAATCGCGGCTAACCAGGAAGAAGCTCGCCGCGAACAGGAAGCCGCTCGCCGCGAACAGGAAGCCGCTCGCCGCGAACAGGAAGCTAACCAGCGCCAGCTCCAGGACCTAATCGCGGCTAACCAGGAAGAAGCTCGCCGCGAACAGGAAGCCGCTCGCCGCGAACAGGAAGCCGCTCGCCGCGAACAGGAAGCCGCTCGCCGCGAACAGGAAGCCGCTCGCCGCGATCAAGAGGCTAAGCAGAACCTTATCCTCGAGAAAATCGATCACGGCCTCGTCACGCTGGGCGAGAAAGTAAAGAATCTCACCTTAGAGGTCAAGGAGGTTTCCGCCCGAACTGATACTTTGGAAACCCGAATAGATGGCCATGAAGATCGCCTGCTGGACATCAATAGAAAAATTGTCAAGCTGGAAGCACGCGAACCCATTGCCATTGGCTCATCAGCGCACACCCACTGTACGTCGGCCGCAAAGTTTGATGTGCCACGTTTTGACGGCACGTCGTCATGGACTGCCTTCAAATACCAATTCGAAACGTTGGTGAAGACAAACCGCTGGGATGATGAGCAGTCTTTCGCGGCGTTAACCTTAGCTCTACGTGGGGACGCCCTACTGGTCCTAGAGAACCTTCCTTCGGACGGTAGGACCTTGGAGCGTCTAATGGAAGGGTTAGACACCCGCTACGGTGACAAGCACCTCGAGCACGTATTCCGCGCGCAGCTTCGCGAGAGAACACAAAAGCCCAACGAGAGCCTCCAACAGTGGGGTGTCGAGGTTGAACGGCTGGTGCGGCGCGCATACGTGTCGATGACACCGGAGACCGTGGAAGTATATCTGGTGCAGGCATTCATCGACGGTCTACGGGATACTGAAGTAAGAGCTACGGTGCGACTTGGACACCACCAAACTCTGAAGAGTGCGATGGCTCACGCTTTGGAAGTGGAAGCCGTACGACAGGATTCACGCACGCACAGAGTTCGAGAAGTGGTGGTCTCGCCTTCAGTGCAGCCGCGCCAACGAGAAGGGGTGGTTTCTTCTTCGGCAAAGTCCCGATATATTCCGACGTGCTACGGGTGCGGAGAAAAAGGGCACATTCGTACCGATTGCCCCAAAAGAAAGAGGGGAAGTGTGGACTCCGGAACCCAGGTTAACGAAGAGTCGTTAAACTAAATGTCGCCAGGGCCGCGGGGCGGGTGCTGGCTGGTCAACTTAAGGCCCCAACCATAACCATCAATCAAGTCCACAACGGAAATAGTTTGACCATAGAAGGAATACTGAATGAAAGAGCTTGCAATTTCACCGTTGACACCGGGGCGTCACGGACTATTATAAGACCTGAGTTGCTGAAACGTACGATCTTGTGGCAAAGAAAGTCTCCATCCTGCCGACTTCAGACAGCAACCGGCCAGCCAGTCTCCGTCCTCGGTGATACAGATGTAGAGTTAAAAATTGGTGATCAAGTCTACACCCATTCTGTATTAATTGCCAATATTACTGATGATTGCATTCTGGGTTTGGATTTCTTGCGGAAGTACCGATGTGTTTTGGATATTGATAGGGGAGTATTGAAGTTTCCAGACCAAGAAGTGTTCCTGCGGGGAATCAACATGTGTAACCTCTATTGTTTAAAAGATACGACATTGGCCCCGAGAACAGAAACTTTAGTTGAAGTAAAATTCCCTAAGAAAATCAGGCAACAAAGATGCGTAATAGTTGAGGATACTGGCCGGCACCCGGAACTCATCACTGCGAGGACTTTAGTAATGACGAAAGGGAAATCTAAAGTGAGAATAATAAATCTTGGGAAAAAGGAGGTCCATTTGAAGAAAAACAGTGTTGTTGGAAGATGTGAAGAAGTGAAGTATCTCCGCCAAATCAACACATCTCCAGTGAAGCAGGACTCGACAAAAGGTGAACCTGACCACATCCAGCAACTTCTGGAAAGTTCTAAGAACAATTTGTCGACCTCAGAACTACAGCAAGCCAGGGAATTTCTGCTACGGTTTCGGGATATTTTTGCGACGGGAAAAGACTGCGGAAGAACAGGCCTCGTCAAGCATGAGATAGACACAGGTGATGCTAGACCGATTAAACAAAGACCGCGCCGCATACCCTGGGCTAAAGAAACTGAAGTGGCAGAAATGGTAAAGGACATGGCTGATAGTGGAATAATTGAACCTTCTACGAGCCCATGGTCTTCTCCTGTCGTTCTTGTGAAGAAGAAGGACGGCAGTACAAGATTCTGTGTTGACTACAGAATGCTGAATAACGTCACGAAGAAGGACAGTTACCCCTTGCCGAGGATCGACGATACGCTGGATATGCTCAGTGGTATGAGGTGGTTTTCAACCATTGATTTGAAAAGTGGCTACTGGCAAGTGGAAATCAGCGAGAAGGATAAAGAAAAGACAGCGTTCAGTACGGGCATTGGCAATGGCCTGTGGCAATTTAACGTCATGCCTTTTGGGTTGTGCAATGCTCCAGCAACCTTTGAACGCCTCATGGAACGAGTCATGGTTGGTCTTCTTGGTGACGTCTGTCTAGTATATTTGGATGACGTCATTATAATGGGCCGCACTTTTAAGGAAAACCTTAGGAACATGGAAAAAGTGTTCACCAGGATACGAGGGGCTAACCTAAAACTAAGCCCAAAGAAGTGTGCCCTGTTCAAGAAGGAGGTCAGCTACTTAGGACATGTGATTTCCGCCGACGGAGTGAGAACCGACCCTGAGAAGATAAAGGCTGTGCAACAGTGGCCAGTTCCGAAGAACAAAACAGAAGTACGTGCATTTCTAGGGCTATGCACATACTACAGAAGGTTTGTTATGAGTTTTTCGGACATTGCAAAACCTCTGCATCAACTGACTGAGGATAAAAGAGAATTTATCTGGGACAACAACTGTGAGTCAGCGTTCAACGAGCTGAAGCAGCGGCTATGTGAAGCACCAATACTGGGGTATCCGAGCAGAGATGGAAGATTTGTCGTTGACACTGATGCCAGCAATACGGGAATTGGTGGCGTATTGTCACAGGTGCAAGGTGACCGACAGATCGTGATCGCTTACTTCAGTAAGGCACTTTCAAAGCCTGAGAGGAACTACTGCGTTACTCGACGAGAACTGCTGGCTGTAGTAAAAACCTTGCAGCACTTCCATAAGTACCTCATAGGGAGGCAGTTTACGTTGAGGACCGACCACGCTGCATTGAAATGGCTGCTACAGTTTAAAAACCCGGAGGGTCAAGTTGCAAGATGGCTCGAGCAGTTGCAGGAGTTCAATTTTGTGACGGAACATCGGAGTGGAAAAGGGCATAACAATGCTGATGCCCTGTCACGACGTCCGTGTGATGAAGACTGCAGACACTGCCAGCAGAACGAAGCCCGAGAACACGTGAACTTGATTAGAACAGAGGGCAACTTCAAGAAATCACAGGAGGAAGATGACGATATTCGACCGTTACTGGATTGGATGCGTAATGAAGCTAGGCCCCAATGGAGTGAAGTATCATCACTTAGTCCCGTCACAAAGAGCTACTGGGCGCAGTGGGACAGTTTAGTCCTAGAAAATGACGTGCTCTGTAGGAAATGGGAATCGAATGATGGCAAGGAGGTAACCACACAAGTGATAGTACCACGAAGTGAAGTGGTCCCCCTGCTACAGGAAATACACGATGGTGCTTCTGGTGGACACCTGGGGATTAAGAAAACTCTACTGAAAGTGAGACAGCGGTATTACTGGCTCAATTGTAGAGATGACATAGAGCAATGGTGTCGGAAATGTACAGCGTGTGCATCTGTGAAAGGACCACAGACTAGAAGCAGGGGCAAACTTCAGCTGTACAACGTGGGAGCCCCTTGGGAACGAATTGCCATCGACGTCGCTGGACCATTTCCAATTACAAATGACGGAAACAAATACATAGTGGTGATCCAGGACTATTTCACAAAGTGGCCCGAAGTTTTCGCCATACCCAACCAGGAAGCGACGACAGTGGCAAAGAAGGTGGTTGAAGAAGTAGTGTGTCGGTATGGCGTACCTTTGGAGATCCATTCCGATCAAGGCCGAAACTTCGAATCTGCGCTGTTCCAGGAAATGTGTACCCTTCTGGGGATTTACAAAACACGCACAACACCTGCGCATCCACAGTCGGACGGAATGGTGGAAAGATTTAACCAAACCTTGGAGAATCACCTGGCTAAGGTTGTCGATGACCATCAGAAGGACTGGGACCGGTATATTCCCCTATTTCTGATGTCTTATCGATCAGCAGTGCATGATAGCACCGGACATACTCCAGCAAGAGTGAATTTCGGCAGAGAGATGAGACTTCCAGTCGATGCTATAACTGGCGTGCCACCTGACAAGACCAAGCCAGTTACGGACTATGTCAGTGACCTTCGAGATCAATTGGACGAAGTGCATAAACGAGTACGTGAGAATAGCATGAACACCAGCTCCAAAATGAAAACTAGGTACGACCGTAATGCCAACACCAAGGGATTTGAAGAAGGTGCACTAGTCTGGCTCCACAACCCGCTCCGACGAAAAGGGAAGTCGCCGAAACTTCAAGCTCGATGGGAGGGACCTTACACCGTGATGAAAAGGATTAACGACGTGACCTATCGCATCAAGAAAGGACTAAGAGGGAAGCCTAAGGTAGTCCACTTGGATAGACTGGCGCCGTACCGTGGATCTAATAATGCTCGGGACGAGCATGACTAAGAGGGGGGCACTGTTACGCCGTAAAAATAGAACACGTCGTTTCTTCGACAAAGCTGAAAGTATCACCGAATAATTAAAACGCATTGCTAGTCGAAACCTCCAGAATAGAAGTACGTACCAGGGCCTAGCAAATTCTAGAAAAATCCGACACGTATAAGTAGGTACTCAATAATTCTGAGAACTTTTGTAGGTACTTAAGTAACTTGGTAAAGGAATTTGTACCTTCAGTCTTTTACTATAGAGTCGAAATTCGTATGAGTCGTGGGGTCGAGTAGTTACCTACCGGTTGGTAATAAGAATAATTTATTGCTTCGCGGAAACGGTTTCTTTTGTTCTGGTGTGGCCTCGAACCTTCGGTATCTAGAATTTTCTTGGCTCTGAGTATAAATACGTGTTCGCTGGCCGGACGGGAGTCAGTTTGATTTCGACAGCGATCAAGAGCGAACTACCCAAGTCAAGTGAAGATTGTTTCATCCATACGACGACCTAAGCGATATTTCTACGGATCTCTAGAGTGCATTACGAAGTGGTTTATTGGCGATTGGACTAAATTGGTGTTTTGTTTGTGGAAAATAAACCTCTCTACTAGTAAACCGGCATTTGATTACTCACGTTCGTAACAATATTTTAGCATTTAAATTTTTAGTAAAATTTGGCACATTCTTTTGGAAGAAAAATGAGACGTGATGAATGGAAATTTTGTATGTATTTTTAATAAACTATAAGTATTCATAAGAAAACATGACATTTCAAAGCGGGTACTCAATTTTTTTTTTCATTTGTAACGCAGTGTTATTTAAATCAGAACATAAAAGTGTGTAGCGCCATCTATGGTGTCACATAAGAACTACGAGAATCCTGCATCGGGCAAAATCAACTATCCGGCAGTAGTCCACCAGACAACAACACCTGTCTGGTCGGAGGATCCTCACTTTTCAATGGAGGTTTGCGGGACTTTACTCTATGTTCCGCATACCCCCAAAAGTGTAAGCAAAACTAAAAAATTATGTTATTAGTATCTTAAGCCTTATTCTAAACAGTCGTGCCTAAAACAAAAATGTCTCGGTTACAAACAAAAATATGCTTCCTTGCAACTACATAATTATATATCTTGTCGTTTATATAAATCTTAATATTTCTGCCGATGATTTTTACCCTACATAAGGGTCGTTATTATAAAAGTTTGAGAAAGGCTGATTTAAAACATATGTATTAAATACAATGTGTTTTGTATAAGAATCTGAGGGGACATAATATTAGTTCAATAACAAGTGTAATAAGACAGTTATAGGCTGTTATTGGATATTTATCTGCTTCGAATGGGGAAGGAATACTAATGTTATTGGCGCATGCGGTAGCACGGAAATGTTGCGTAGTTTTACAACTGTGCCGTACGTTATTGGATATTTTACTAGGACACAACAACTTGCCTGTGTGAGGGATAGGTATTTCTTTTTTACAAGGCATATAAAGGCAGTCTTACATATGAAGTAGACTGACGAACATCTTTTATAGAATAGAATTTGTGCTCTACTTTATTATATAGCAAATAATTAACGCAACTTATTGAAAGATATTTTTTTTTTTAAGTTTCGAAATTTATTTCCCGTATTAACTTACTAGCTAATACGGAAAATCGCGTTCTGTATTCGCGTATTCTGTATACTTGCAGAATACGCCCATTTTTTTTTATTAACTGATAGGCTCGCTCTTGATCACAATCTCACATGATGGTAAGCGATGACGTGGCGAACGATGGAGCACACTTGCCTAGAAGTAACATATTCACTGGTGACTTAAAAACCATAGGGTTTTTTAATCAAGTTATAGAAGACCCTTATATTATAGAGTTCAGGAAACATTTTATTTCATTCGATTAAGTTACCGTAAACAGTATCTTCCGTCAGTATCAAAGTCAAAGGCGTAACCGTGTTGGTACCAGGAGCCCAGGATGTTTGAAGTGGTCGTGTCATAATCAAATTGTTGGCACGCAGATACCGCTGGGTTGTACACGAGGTATACTGACCGCATGCTCCTCGGTCCTTAGACTGTGCCTAGACTGTATCGAGTCTAGGTATTGATAGGATGGTTTAATTTGATTATTTACTGTTCCTGTAGACAGTTCTGAGAACTATATACTTTGGCTATATGATAAGGCGATCTCATGCGAAGAAATAGGATTGTAATTTAGGAACCTATTGTATTAGTTACTGATTTGGTTGAAGGAGTTTGTCCCTGGCTTGATAGGTGGCAATCATGTTACAAAATATATAGGTACTGTGGTGCCTGCAAAGAGACCACATAATTTACTAACAACTGGGTCGTTAAATGTTTTGATGGCAGTTTAAAATAGGTCTGAACATTTTATTTCATTCGATTAAGTAACCGTAAACAGTAACTTCCTTCGGCATCAAAGTCAAAGGGGTAACCGTGTTGGTACCAGGAGCCCAGGATGTTTGAAGCGGTCGTGTCATAATCAAATTGTTGGCACGCAGATACCGCTGGGTTGTACACGAGGTATACTGACCGCATGCTCCTCGGTCCTTAAACTGTGCCTAGACTGTATCGAGTCTAAGTATTGATAGTATGGTTTAATCTGATTATTTACTGTTCCTGCTGACAGTTCCGAGAACTATATACTGTGGTTATATGATAAGGCGATCTCATGTGAGGAAATAGGATTGTAATTTAGGAACCTATTATATTAGTTACTGATTTGATTGAAGGAGTTCGTCTCTGGCTTGGCAGGTACCAACCGAGTCACAAAATAGACAGGTACTTATGTAAAATGATTATTTATTACATTTTGGAACAAGTGCAGAAAATTTGTCATTACGACCGAGGTGGAATTCGCACGAGCCAAGGGTTGCAGTGACAAATATGCACGCGTCAAAAGACGTTTTTTGCGGCTTAACCCGCGCCTCGTGAGGGTCTCGCCGCCCCTTCGATACACAATTATATTACAATAAAATTGTGCCACACGCATTTTCCCGTACTAGTGTGGAAAACAGTCCATTACATGCTTATAAGCGGTGCGATAAGGGCGGGTTTCCGTGTAAGTGTATTGAAAAAGCCATTGCTTGAACAGCCTCCATTTGCACTCGAGGTTCAATAGAAACGTAACAAATATCAATAGCGTGCGATGTGAACCTCATTACCAGCCGAGTGCCACAACATACATGCTGCGCCACCTGATAAATGTGTAGCGGGGGTACAAGGTAGGAGGTTATAGCGAGCAATAAAGCACTTGTGAGTTTTAGTAGTTCAAGTCTGAAACGAACTCTCGTGGTGCAGTGGGAACAGTAGCATAATGGTATCATCAAAAACATTTTTTTTTAATTTATTAAAAATATAGGTACAGAGAAATATAGGTACAGAGGTGATGCTTATTTCAAAAGAAAACTTTTCCAGCACACCTGCGAAAGGAGAGTTAGAAAAATAGAGAAGATACTATTTTGGTGTACAATAAAGATTATTCTATCTATGTGAACACCGCTTCAAAAACCGTGTGATAATTAAAATAATGGTTCCTTCTGTAAGTGAATCTATAAAGACTATAGAACGTTTATAGATATATTTTTGAATAAAAGGATATAAGGTAAGTGTAGGACTACGAGCATAAAACATCGCCATATTTTTTACCATGTTATAAATATAGGGCCGTTTTAAATTATGTATTTTGGTTTTCGTGGTTTTCCATTATAATATTGTATTGATTTTGATTTAATTTATAATGTTTTTTCAATACACTTACTCGAAAACTGCCTCTTATCGCACTCCTATTAGGTTCAATATAGCATGTATATCACCCAAGTGCTTTTTTGAGTTTATCACAACAAGGGCTTTTTTTTCCTTCCTTATCGTCACGGTCACGGGTCATTTTTTTTTTCTTAGTTTATCGAATCAGGCGCGAGGCGTCCCCCACGCGGCGCTGGACGACCCCACGAAGTTAGAAACTGACCAGAGCAGATTTGAATGCTATTATTATTATATTTCTACTGTATGTTTGAGATACGATTAAACGTTTTTTCTTTCTTTCGTTATTTCACAAGTCGTAAGTGTATTGAAAAACGTCGTTTGACACACGTGCAGATTTGTCATTGCAGCCCTCGGCTCCATAACACACTCGCCTACGGCTCGTGCGAATTTCGCCTCGGTCGCAATGACAAACTTCCTGCACTTGTATCAAAATGAACTATTATTTGATTCTAAAAATGGCAATTCAGGGTCCAAATACACAGAGAGTCAAAGCTCGAATACCCTCATAAAGTTTCCGCTCCCTATAACATCTTAGACCACGCTCCACTCCATGCCAGCAAGTTCAGCTCAAACTGCGAATACCTTAGTAGTACCACGCCACAGAACTGTGCTTTGAATGCAACAAATCCAGCGAAATGGGTTTGCCACACTACGGTAACTATTCAAGATAAACAATACACCTTTATATTGTGCCACTAGCTAACTAGTCTAGCTTGTAACTGGTACCAATTAAACTACATTGTAACTTTTGACTGACCTGTATTTAGAGTTTGAGTCCAATCCAAGAGAAATTTTGTAGCACGATAATTTTTCTGTGGCTGAGTGCGATGTGAAGTGAATGTCGTTGTGCGATAATTGTAAAATATTATTATTTTCTTTATTCGTCATATATATAAAATAATAAGTAAGTATTCAAAATATTATCTATACTAATATAATAAAGAGGTAAAGTTTTTTTTTTTTTTTTTGTTTGTAGGAGGTAATCTCTGGAACTAATGGTTCGATTGGAAAAATTTTAGCAACAATAGAAAGCTGCTTTACTCCTGAGTGACATAGGCTATAAATTATTTATATAACATGGATGTTAACCGAGCTATCACTACAAGAAATTTTCCGCGGACGAAGTCGCGGGCAGAAGCTAGTTTAACATAAAAAAAAACACACCGGTGTCGACAACATTCAAGCTACCAGTTGTCAGGGCCAGTTTATAAACTAATGCTTGACCGCGATCCCACCTGATGTTAAGCAGTGATGCAATCGTTGATGGAAAAATAATATACAACATTATACAATTGATAATTGAATTAAATAATCTAATTAGTAAGCAAAGTTGTCGTAAGTCAAGCGTTACTTTATATTTATTTATTTATTTAGTGCAGCAAAACAGCCATTAATACTAAATTAAATTAATTAACCCTTTCACTTTGTCTTCTCACAGAATCGTATATTTTATATCAATTTAAAAAAAGATGGGAGGTCTGTGCACCCAACACTCAGTGGTTCTGAGGCTGAAATGATGATGGTAGCGTATAATGGAAAGAACCCATGGAAGTTAGATTTTTTCCTAGCCATAACTGTCCCACAGCTGAACTAATTGCAAGATGACACTTGCCCAGCGATGTCTTTGTCTACTGGCCATCTGATTAAACTTCCCATTTTATTAATAAATTAGCTTTTGCCCGTGGCTTCGCCCGCGTACGTAAAATATAGCCTATGTCACTCAGGAGTAAAGCAGCTTTCTATTGTTGCTAAAATTTTTCCAATCGGACCAGTAGTTCCAGAGATTACCTCCTACAAACAAAAAAAACAAACTTTACCTCTTTATTATATTAGTGTAGATAGACTACGGAAAATGAGATAGGGTTTTCATATTTTTTATATCGCCAACTAAATATTCTTAGTAAAATGGCGAGCAAACCGAGCTTGGAAGTTACACCCCGCCACGGTTAGGTTAAGTTATTTTTTAAAACCACCCAGAAAGTAGACAACAAAGTCAAACAAAGTATGATAGTATCATTCTGACGCTCATTAATTGTGGCTTAGTAGTGTAGTTTTTGAAGTTTTTTTTTTTTTAAATATGCATGTTTTATAACTTACATACTTTTAAACCTTGATAACAAATTTCTCTGTTTATTATTTTATTGGCTTCGTAATGATTTCATGTTTTATCACCGTGTAATTTAAGTTTCTATAACTGTGTTAGGTACGAATAAACGTTTTTCTTTCTTTAACCCATGAGAAATAACACAAATAAAAGAAATGTCCCATTCGGCCTAACAGCGTAGTCACAATACCGGCGTTGATTTGCATTAAAACCGCTTCTCAGCAAAATGTTCCTGGAATTCCAGAAATTTGTGGACACAGTACGCACTTTGGTACACTTTATGAGTTCAGTTACAATTAAAGCGATTCATAACGTCGTTTATATTCGCGCTGCAGTTATAAAGAAGATTCTCTTTTGTTTTATTCTCAAGTTTGCTGAGCTGAACTGTAATAATTCTGTTTTAAATGTGTGTTTTCGCATATTACGAATTATTCAAGTCATACGGAGCTTGGGAATTGTTCTCTTACTTCAGATAGTGGGCTTTTTTGGTGCCTAAACTAGGTTTAACGGCTTTTTTATCACATATATGTCTGCATGTGGTTTCTGCAATGTGTAAAATATAATATTTTTCTTTCTTTATTATTATAATAAAATAATTTTATAAACACTTTATAATAATATTAATATTAATATTAATGTTCCCACTGCTGGGACGTAGACCTCTAGGAGAGGGAATGGGCCGTAATCCACTACGTAGGCCGTAACCATAAGATTCCATAACCATTATAATACCAACTATCTAATACAGCCACTATCTGTTATATCACTAACGCAATAAAAGTCAAAATCGATTGAACCAACGCTTGAAAAAGATTTGTTTAAATGGCTAATCTTGCTCTGAATGGAGTATAAGACATGTGACTTACACTATGCCTTCATATTAGCTACTATAACGCGGCAAATAAGTTGAACTATTTGATTATCCACAGCCCAATTCGATAGCGACCCGAAAATTAATGAACTAAAATATTAGTGTGATTATTGAACATAGTGCTGTTTCTTTCTATCATCCTGTTACTTTTAACTTGTTCAATATGAAAACGTTCAATTCGAAAAATAAGTACTATAATAGTACATTGTTATCAAATGTCAAATGTATGATTTTCGATATAATATATTGGCGTTAAATCCTTAACTCAATTTGATGAATTTATCGTGTTAATACAACTGTCTCATAACAGAGATTTAGTAAACTATAAACAAAACTCTACAGCTCGAAAAAAACCACAATGATCAGATCGCCGTTTTCACGTCTATTTTGTTTTTTTTTTCAGTATTCGGCCGTCTATTCACCCAAAATTTTTTTCATCTTATTGGTGTCAACATTTTTACCAAATATATATTAGTTTTAAAGAAATAGTTGAAAGTCAATTAAAATAAAGTCATTTTAAAAAACACACCTATACTTTAATGAATACTATCTTTATATTAATTAAATTCTACTGGCTGCATAGAAATGTAGGTCACAGTTCAATAGAAATGTCAAAATAAAACTATTTTTTTTTTATAAATGACAGCTGTCAGTTGAAAGTAATTCTCCCTAGGGATGAAAAGTACTCCATTCAACCCGTTCCGCAGGCAACTTTACACCTATTGTCAGAATATGAGTAATGAAGAGTATATCAACAACATTTTTAAAAATTTACATTCACACATTTTACATCCTCATCCAAAACTTCAGACTTAACCCTCAAACTCCAGTCAAGTGCGTTACAGCGTTCTTGAAACCGCAGAGCAAACCGTATGATCGACGACACGGTGTCCGGCGACGCTGCGGTCTGGAGGTTCGTCAAAGAGACACACTGAAGCCTACCCTAATGTGTCCGTTCCTACAGCTATTCACCTCAACCGCTCACGGGTTTAATTGGAATTGATTTATTTGGTCAATATAAAGGGTAATTGATTTGACACAACTTTACATAACTAAATTTAGACAGGCATATTTTTTTTTATTGATTATAAATTCGCGCTTGACCGCTATATCACCTGATGGAAAGCGACGATGCGGTCGACGATGGAGCACGCTTACCTAGAAGTAACCTATTCACTCTTGACTTAAACATTCCCGGATTGTAGTCATCAGGAAACACAGACTCTGACAAGGAATTCCACTCCTTGGCTGTACGCACAATTAATGTGTTCCCAGAACAAACACAATCTACAATTTACAACAAACAATATATTATACTAGCTTTTGTCAGCGGCTTCGCCCGCGTACATAAATTATAGCCTGTGTCACTCAGGAATAAAGCAGCTTTCTATTGTTGCTAATTTTTTTCCAATCGGACCAATAGTTCCAGAGATTACCCCCTACAAACAAAAAAAAAACTTTACCTCTTTATTATATTAGTGTAGATAGATTATCTACAATTATGAGTAAAAAGTAAGTAGTTAGTTATCCTAGGCTTTTATTTTCAGCTGTTGAAAATTTTAGCGGTTCATTGTCGACCATTTTACCCTATACACAGACATATTATAATGATTACTTACAATATTATTGAACTTACTAGGTTTACGAAAATATTGTAGGTATTCCATACATTGCTACTTAACTGTCTTCCTCTCTCCTAATTTTTGCTGTGCCCGACAGGGTCCATATTGGTATGTGGCAACTTTAAACACTATCTATATACACATATTTATTGCAATAAAATATTGAGTAAATTACTAAACAAAAAAAGACGACAAAAAACAACAACAATTAACAACTTTGCCCCGTCAATAGTGACGGGGCAAAATTGTTAAATATTTGTAATTCATAAAGTATATTTTAGTCGTCAGATGTTCAGTAGAATTGAGAACCTATATTCCTACTCTTTTTCTTAAAGGTGATCAAAAATGAGAGAGCCCGATATTTGAAGCGAATTCGTAACAGGGATTTGAACTTTTTAGTTGTTCAATCTACATCTACACTAATATAATAAAGAGGTAAAGTTTGTTTTTTTGTTTTTTTATTTTTTTGTTTGTAGGAGGTAATCTCTGGAACTACTTAACTGGTCCGATTGGAAAAAAATTAGCAACGATAGAAAGCTGCTTTACTCCTGAGTGGCATAGGCTATATTTTATGTACGCGGGCGAAGCCGCTGACAAAAGCTAGTTTACACTAAAGTCTTACGTTTAAATCAGTATTTCAGATTGACGATTTTGTGATCAGCAAATTCCTAGGGTTCCATGATCCAAATATTGAACATGGAATTCAGAATTTAACCTTTCAACAATCGTGGCGGCGGCGACCTCTCGCGTCGGGCCCTGGTTCAGGCCATGGTCCGCAGCGAAGAGGAATGGCAGGCGGTCGCCTCCTTCTGCGAAGCAGTAATGCTCGTAAAGGAGGAGGCCGACCGCATAAGGCAAAGGCAACGGCGTACTCGCCGTAGCCGTCGCCGCCGCGATCCTGCCGATATCCGGCCACCGTAGACACTGGCTCGCGGACGGTGAGCAATGGGTAGCTCGCCGTCCGATCGTCTGGTAAGACCGAGTCCAAGTCGTCAACGGCGCGCACCGTTCCCGCGCGCCTCAAGGAGTTGTCAGCAAACTGCAGGGGCCCTTCAGGGTCGAAGCCTCCTGGAGCCTAGAGGGTATGTGAAAATTGTAACCTCGACTCCAGAAATAAGGCAAGGAAGGTACGGGGTAGGTTTTTTAGTCAGTAAGAGTCTGACACTGGTCTCCCGCTCCGCCCAAGAGCGGGTTTCGTCATTGGATGATTTTCACCTACAAAAAAAAAAAAAAAAAAAAACCTTTCAACAATCGTAATTGCAGACATATTTAAAAGACAATAGTATTGCGGACACCGGTGTCCTCTTCATCAGAAATCGGCTTCAAATTGTATTATTTTCAAACAAATTTTTCAAAAGATTTTTTTTTAAATTGGGGCTATAATTTAAGTACCTTTGCCGACATAATGCGAAGTTTCTTTAAAGTTGCAATAGGTAGAGCACAATACAAAGGTTTGGAGTGATGACCGCGTACCTGAAGACGCCGACGACACGACGACGATGTTGGAAGGCCTTCAACAAGGTAGACCGAAGACCAAGTGACGTAAGAAGGAACGAAGGATGCGAGATGCACAGGACGGTTACTTGGGGGAAGTCTATGTCCAACAGTGCACATCTTTGGACTGAAACTCTGATGATAATAATTTAAGTGACGAATAAGAAATTGAGTTCAAAAAGTACTAGGAGACCATCAAAAAGGGGAGCTCCTAAAATCTATTCGCAACACGTCGGTTGGAGCGCAGCAGATCTTATTCAAATACGGTAAAAGCCCGCAGTATATATTTACCCAGTATTTACCTACACTCTGATGCCATTAGCCACGAAACGGAATCGACTCGGAACGAATAAGAAGCAATTTACGCCTATTGGAAACCTCTTGTGACCCAAGGAAATGTAATTTACATTTTTTCGCTTTTAGGATTTTGAGGGCTATAAAATGATTGAGATTGAGTCTGGACCTGAACTCTAAAATTTATCATCGTGTAATAGAATCTTCTACTTTAACATTTACACACTTTTAACCACACACAAATCTGATGGTTTTTTTACATAACAATTTCTTGTGATTGCCACAACCATGGTGGTAAGTCCCCTCTTTGAGGAGTAACTGGAGAGGCACTATGGATTTCACGATCCAGGGACATCGAAAGCGCGAGCTTACGGACGACGAGCAATAGGTAGCTCGCTGTCTGCCCGTCTGGCAACTGTTCGAAGTCTCAAAGAAATATTAGTAAAACCGTACGGACTGACTCATTAGAACCAATGCCCGCCACGCTAGCGAGAATTTCTAAAGAGGAAACCTGTCTCCACACCATCATACCTACCACCATACCTGTCTCCTTCAGTTGCTTTTTGCATTCAAAAAGCAACTGAAGAAGACAGGTAGGAACATGCTCTCACGCTCTACCACAGAATGAGAGAAGTGGTATCCAATAACTTGAATGATTTAGGTATAACCTCAAAAAAAAAACAACAATTTCTACTGAATGACAAAACGTTTTCGACACATATCGAAAAGCTGTCTTTAAGAATTACAATTTAACTTAAACTTAGTTTACAAACTAAGTAAATATTTGGCAGACGATTTGCTTTTGCCCTTACGTTCTACCTCAAAACTGAATGATGTAGGTACCACCTCAAAAAAAAAACAACAATTTCTTCTTAATGACAAAACGTTTTCGACACATATCGAAAAGCTGTCTTTAACAATTACAATTTAACTTAAACTTAGTTTACAAAGTAAGTAAATATTTGGCAGACAATTTGCTTTGACAAAATCAGCCGCACTGTTAATAATAATGCTAGTCACTTAATCAGTTGGTTGATACTTGAACTGAACTTAGTTACAAGTCACTGCGGGTGTGGCCGGGCTAGATGTTGGCCAATGTTGGGCCATGTTTGTGTCAAACGTTTGAAATTGAAGAAATTTAAACGGAGAACATAAGTGCAGTGCGGCCATTCTATTTTGACAAGCTTCAAGTTAGGTTCTGCGAACTTGAAACCCTTGTGTGTACTGGCAAAAAAAAAATATTTAAAAAATAGTTGAACTTAGCAATTGTTATTGGCATTTATTATTTTCTAGAGTCTCCCTGACTATGAAAAAATATGTTTTCACTACAACAGTAGCAAGCTCAAATGATAAATGATCTTTATTTTGCAAGTAGCTTTAAAAAAAAACCGGCCAAGTGCGAGTCGGGCTCGCGCACAAAGGGTTCCGTAGCAGCAAATATATTATAAAGATTTTATATCATCGCGGATTTTTAAAGGTGTACAATACTGTAGTATATTTTTTGATCTATCTTATAAGGTTCAGCCATCGTTTTCAGTGTAAGCACAATAACTTAACCAAAATTACAGTTAAATCAACCTATCTCAAAAACTATAAGAGATACTTTGATCAAACCAAAAATCGTTGAAAGAGTTAATTAGCATGCATCACCTCTATTTTTTTTAGAATTTTATACCCCGTAGTTATAAAAATAGAGGGGGGGGGACATACTTTTTACGACTTTGAGAGCTGATATCTCAAAAACCGTTCACTTTAAGAAAAATGTTTTTTAGAAAACTTTATATCATTTTAAAAGACCTTTCCATTGATACCCCACACGGGTATGTACATCGAAAAAAAAATTTTCATCCCTCAGTTACATGTATGGGGGGCCCCACCCCCAATTCTTTTTTTTACTATTTAGTGTCATAATTTTGTAGCGGTTCATACAACACATATTCCCATCAAATTTCATCACTGTAGTACTTATAGTTTCCGAGTAAATCGGCTGTGACAGACGGACAGACGGACAGACGGACAGACGGACATGACGAAACTATAAGGGTTCCGTTTTTGCCATTTTGGCTACGGAACCCTAAAAACACCTTTACACGTCATTTTCTTTTCGATGCTAGATGAGTCGTTGTTTCTTAGCTGACTACCCCGAGAAAAAACACCGAAACAAACTCAGGGATTCAAATTATTTATTTAAACAAATTAAGTTAAAACCTCAACCAACAACCGCCCATAAAACCAAACTTATATGTAAAGCAACTAATATAATGAAAAAAAAAACATTATAACTCAAATATTGGCTAAACAATTACTTCGCAACATTGGTTGAAATCCTTCCCAAAGTCTGCACGTAGCATTACGAAGCGCGAGATAATTTCGCGCCGCCGCCATTTTGCGGGTCCCCTAATTGCAAAACTGTCATGGCGGCGACACAGGCCCGCATTCCCACGCTCACAAGATTTACACTGAATGCCTGAATACCGCCCTGTGTCTTAGAAATCTAGTCGCCTCTAAGCACTGTTGGAAGGAATTTGGCCGGATAATTTAGGAGGTGGATGTAATTTTTGAGGTGACGTTTATTTTACGACGTTTTCTAGAAAGGCATGCACTCATTGAAAGAAGAAAGATTTAGTTTTCTATTTGTTTGTTAAGATGTAACTCAAAAATGACTAGACTGTTTTTAAAAATTCTGTCAACAATAGAAAGCTATATCTTTATTGTGTAAATATAGGCTATATATGAGTTACCTTTATATCGGCGAAGCCGCTGGCTGATACTAATCGTTATTAGTTAGGTACATAGTATAAAACAAAGTCGCTTCGTTCCTATGTATGCTTAAATCTTTAAAACTACGCAACGGATTTTGATGGGGCTTTTTTAATAGATAGAGTGATTCTAGAGGAAGGGATAATATATTTCATATCAGCATTGCACCCGTGCGAAGCTGGGGCGGGTCGCTAGTGCTTAATAGAATGCCAGACGTCAGTTCTGTTTGGCTACTCCCTCTCCGTATTTCAAAAGAGAATTTCACTCATATCTGCATTCTCTGCAATCCCAGTCAACTTGTTGAGCAAAATATTTTTCAATATGAAACGAGTGTTACGCATTACCCGGATTGAATTCCAATTGAAAACGATTCGGAATATGTCAGACAATCCGGCAATAAATATGCTTATTGTATATGCACTCGCATTTTTATTATTCGTATATTCTAGAGTGCATTTTGAGTGGTTAGTCTGGATATGGTAAAGCCTGGCTTTTGTGGATTTCATTTATAGGCTATAGAAAAACTGTTTCACTTGGTATAGTACGCGGAAAATAAATTGAACCATTTCCTATGGTTTTTTTTTTATGGTAGGTAAAAGTCAACCAATGATGAATCCACCAACGCCTTCGGGCGCTTCGGGAAAGTGTCAGACTCTTACTGACTAAACAACCTAACCCGTTCCTACGTCGTCATATATACCAGTGCTAGAGCCTTCCGCCACGAACCCTTGGCCCCAGTGGTCTCGACCCTTTTGTAGGGTATGGTTACGCGCAACTTCGATTGAGACCCGAAATCGGTTATAATCATCGTCACACAAGTTGAACCACCATGATGGACCACCTTGAATGCGCAATAATCGCATCTGGGCATACCTTAAACCTTTGCTTTAATTTATTTGCCCTCTACTATAATTATGTTGCTAAATATTTTACTAATGTTTCTAAATGCTTACGAAAGTTCCGAAATACGATATGTTTTACATACTTGATCACAAGCAACCCTTAAAAAAATCACTACCAAAAGAAATTCCCTACTGGAAATCGTCTGATGAGCAGCAAAAAATCCTCAACCCTCAAGTAATTCCTGTACACACAACATAAAAACAACCAATAAAATGTTATCTAATCCGAGGTACTAGGACGACATGAGCCGTTAGGAATACATACATAAACAAAACTGTAGGCGTACCAGGCGCACATAAAATTCCTTCTATCACACATAACCTATATATTTCCCGTTCGTTATTATAGTACATTTCAGTTAGAAGTAGGGATATAGAATCGACTCAAAAATATCGATAGTTTTTACATCGATAGACAAATATAATATAATAATTATAAATAGTGAACTGTGAAATGCTACGAAAATTTATAAAAAACAAAATCGTCTTCAGCAATCCGTCCCCATTCATATTATAATCTTACAGTGTTACTTCTATAATTACTATTGTAATTAAAATAAATTAAACATAGTAATTTTCTTCAGGTATTTTAACCCATAGAAGTAAGTTTAAGATTACTAGCTTGAACTTATTAACTATAAAGAAACACACGAAAAAGAAATGAATTGTCTCTAATTACCAAAAAAAAAACAGCAAAATCATCGCATTGATAAAAAGTGTTTTCTTCACATACTATTAGTATATTATGTTGTTCTGACCATCACATATTTACTGTATGGACTTTAAAAGAGACTGACCCCTGAGTTTGTTTCGGTGTTTCTTCTCAAACTAGTCAGCAAAGAACACAAAACACAGCCTCATCTAGTTTAAACTGACGAAAACAAATATGCGTAAAAGTGTATTTTAAACTCATATATTACAAAATAAATGTCTTTTTATCATTCACAGAATATTTAACAATATATGTATAACTCGCGAAACATATGAAAAAACTATTTCATCAAATCGTGACGTCACAATCACAGCTAGTTTAATAACATCGAGTACCGAAACTATCTCGAGTAACGAAAAGTATCGATACTTTTTTCGGACCCAGCGCCCCCTAGCGGAAGGAAGCGGCAAACGAGCGCCGGCTCTTCCTTTCCCCAGCAATTGCAACTAAGTTCTGTGTCAAGCGTAATTACTCTATTGCCTTCTCTCTGACGCTTTCAAACCTATTTGGGATTGTGTCACTTTTCTTTGTAGTAGCATTTTGTAAGGATCTTTTCATTTCGGCCTTTACAAGTGTCGAGTTGCTTGAGTTAGTTGTATGTAGGTATACTGTATGTAGATACAGAGTCTTTTGTGCTGCCTTATGATGGAATTCCTTTGATGTTTTGATCTTAGCCTAATAATATTATAATCTTTCTTTATTAAACTTTGTTTTTCAAGGGTTGCATTAGTGAAAATAGTGTTTAGAGAACAAAAGAGGAAAAATCCGGAAGTTCGCCTAGGTCATAAAAGGAAGCCCTGTGCAAAATTTCACTCTCCTAGTTCCAGTAGTTTCGGCTGTGCGTTGATATGTCAATCAGTCAGTTTCTCCTTTTATATATGTAGATAGATGAAAAGAAAAACATTCTCCACGGCACTTTATTATACCACAAACTCATCTTTATTCGATACAGTGTAATATTTTTAAAATTGCCATTTCAATATTATTGATACTTTGACGTCACGCCGCCATCACGTTTATTGGAGCCTGAACATGCGATCAGTTTTACGATTGTTTGCAAGTTATAGCGACTGAAATATGCGATAGATATACGGAATGTCTGCGTAATAAAATAAAATTTAATTGAATGGAAATTGAAGTGAGGGTCGTGATAATCCGCAGGATGCTAGATGCACAGGACTTCATTTTTTATGGTGGGCAAAAATCATCCCATGGCAAATCCCGCTCTTGTCCGGGAAACCAGGACTACTTTTTTTATTGTAGGCAAAAATCATTCCATGACGGATTCCTCATGGAATGATTTTTGCCTGGAATTTTTGGATGGAATTTTTTTTGGAACAGTGTCAAACTCTTACTGACTAAACACCCGAAAGAGACTTTCATGGCCCCAGTAGGCTTCAACCCTTTTGCAGAGTCCCTACGGTTTTGCTGACGACTATATGAGGCGTGCGGGAACAAAGCGCACCGTTGACGACTTGGCTCGGTTCGGACTGTTACCAGACGAGCGGACGGCGAGCTACCCATTGCTTGCCGTCCGCAGCCCGCGCCTACAGTGGCCGGAAATTGATTCCGGCGACGCCTGGAACATGTACACTGTTGCCTTATGCGGTCGGCCTCCGTCTGGCATTACTGCATGGACAGGACTAGTCGCTATACTAGTCGAGTGTCAGTGACACCCAGGGAAGCCTATGTCCTTTGGTGAACTTCTTTCAGCTGTGATGCTGATGATGGATGGAAATGTGCGTCATTATAAGATAAAAACGTTTTTTAATAGTTCATAGGGATTCGAATTCGGTTTAGCCACTCTTGAGAAATCTAATGTCTTGTATGCCTTCAACAATCCTTATCTTTCGTCTGAAATAAAAAACTTAAAAAAGGTGTTATTTGTTTTGTTTACTAACACTAATTCTTAACAATTTTCGTGCTACTAACAATTTTATGGAGATGTCTGAAATAAATTACTATTATTATTATTATTCTCTTTATTTATTATGTACACATATTATTTATATTTTTAAATATTTTCTTAAAAACACAAAAAAAACCTTTTAAAATATAAAAAATACTTATTATTATTAAATGTAGAAAAACCACAAGAAACAGCACAAAATAAGTTCAATTGCGAAAGTAGGTGTTTAGTAATAGTTTTATATCTTAACTAGCTGTGCCCGCGACTTCGTCCGCGTGGAATAGTTATTTTGGGCATCATATTTATTTTTGCAAACAACCTCCACAGCTTTATAAATTATAGCTGTTACTCACGACTTTGCCCGTGTCAATTTCTGTTATTATTTTAGACAATTTAGTTTTTAAAAGAACATAATTATCTAAAAGTACTTTATAGAGCTACACACCCCCTTGAACACGCCATAATCTCGGCGGTAAGTGGGTCTTTGAGGCGTGGTTGGATAGACATCACGGCGTCCTCACCTTCCGCATGGCGCAGTTTCTCACCGGAAATGGGAAGTTCAGGAGATTCCCGCGCTGGATTCGTGCGGGAGAGACGCCCGGGTGTCGCCACTGTGTGGCCCTCCCGAAGGACACGGTGGAGCACACGGTAGTGGTGTGCCCCGTTTGAGAAGAGCATCGCCGTGTTCGTGGGGGTGATCGGCGGCGGCGACCTCTCGCGCCGTGCCTTGGTTCAGGCCATGGTCAGCAGCGAATAAGAATGGCAAGCGGTCGCCTCCTTCTGCGAAGCAGTAATGCCCGTAAAGGAGGAGGCCGACCGCATAAGTTAAGGGCAACAGTGCCCTCGCCGTAGCCGACGACGCAATCCCGCCGATATCCGGCCACCGTAGATGCTGGCTTGCGGATGGTGAGCAATGGGTAGCTCGCCGTCCGGTTGTCTGGTAACAGTCCAAACCGAGACCAAGTCGTCGACGGCGTGCACTGCTACCGCGCGCCTCAAGGTGTTGTCAGCAAATTGTGGGGCCCTTCAGGGTCGAAGCCTCCTGCAGCCGAGGGTTGGTGCGAAAGAAAAAGGCAAGAGAGAAACGGGGTAGGTTGTTTAGTCAGTAAGAGTCTGACACTGTTTCCCGCTCCGCCCAAGAGCGGGATTCGTCATTGGATAATTTTTACCTACCATAAAAAAACCCCTCCGCGCCGCCCGCAAGCAACCCCTCTCCTCGCCCGGCCAGGCGCAGCGTCATATTTTGCACATCATGCGGCGCGTGTGAATTTTATATCGGAGTTATTTTAAAATTGTAATAACTTCTAAGATGTTCATTGAAAATAAATGTCAAAGACAATTTTGTTCACAATTACATACTCTTAATCAACAACACATTTATTTGGATAAAGTTTAATAATATTTATATGTTGATACAACTCTAACAAATAAATTGGTAATAATGCATTAATTTCGGCCAAATTTGATTCCCATAAAAACGGTTCTATTGAGTTAATCTTAAAAGATAGACATATACTGTCGCGGACATTTTTTTTAGATCATTTTAAGAGGAATAATTCTTTCATACATATTTTTTTGGTATCTTGAACCGTTTTCGCAGCGCACGCAACTGAAGCCCTCAAAGATGAATATTTTTCCCCGTTTTTTCCAAATTTTCCACTGTTTCTCCGCTCCTATTAGTCACAGCGTCTCGTCAAGATTATGATTCTGTATAAAATATGTACCTAGCTATTTATTTATTTTTTTGTTTAATATTTAAGCTGTTTAACCTTTCAGCCGTGTCTTTGGTCCACCTACTCCTGTGGGTCACAGCGTGATTGTACATAGCTATGTGATTGTGTAAAAAATAGGCAATCTAACACCAAAATAATAATAATTTATTGGACTGCATCATATTGTACAAGCACACACAAACAACACAAAAATAAAGATATAGAGAGAATATAAATACAAATACAAATATGTTTATTGTTCAAAAAGGGATAAATAGAAGGTTGGTAGGTCGGTTAACTTGCGTTATGGGTACCAAGATTCTCACTCTAACTTTATATCATTCGATACATCAGAAGGTAACAAAGCAATCAGTTAAAAGCCAAAACATTGAAATCAGTTACAAGAACAGCCCTTTCCTGTAATGGGTCTATGAATTATGACTTAGAGAGCTTAAAAATATATTGTTTTTAGTTCAAACCAAACGAACGAACTCTTCAGCTGTACAATATTAGTACCTATACCTATATTTCCTTTGATCAAAACTAAATGTAGTCCCCTCTACATCCTACGAGGCAAAATATTAAGAATAACTTGAACCATCTTAGAAAAATGATTCCGTAGAGCGCTGGCTCGCTTCCAATATTCCAATCCGATGGTATAATGTAATAGTTTTAGTTTACAAAAAACGCATTACAGATGAAAATAAAACGTCGGTTTTAAGCGGCCGTTCAAACTTTGTCTGACGGTTCTTGAGAAAAACATTTCGAGAATTTTTAAAGTTAATATTTATGTGAGTATTTCGTAGGAGGAACATTTGCACAGACCGCTCTGTGGGGGGTTTTAAACCTATTTGAAGCATTTTCTTAGTCTGTGCAGTGGTGACTTAACGGCCTCAATTTATAAGTCGCGGGTTCAAACATAGCCAGGTGCATTACTATGTATAATTTATTTTATCACCATTGCTCTCAAAACGGTGAAGGTAAACATCGTGAAGCATTCCTAAGGTGACTACGATTAGGTACGAACCCTCTCCAAGAGAATAGTCCTGATTCCCAGCACTGGGAACATCCTCCTCCGGCAGGATCTCATAATGGTGGAATGACTATCGCAACCCAGTGCCGAGCATGCCATAGTCGCGACGATAAGTCCTCTCTTTGAGGAATAGCTAAACAGACCTCACTTTCCGCATGATGCAGATCCTCACCGGACATGGCAAGTTCCTGAGGTTCTTGCACCGGATCCGTGCGGAAGAGACGTCTGGGTGTCGCTACGGTGAAAATAAAATTAGACCAATGATTTACAATTAACTTAAAAACCTTATACCCGCCAATTATTCCTTATCTATGATATCCACAGGTGCAAATAGGCTAGTTGCCTTTATAAAGGCGTATCTAATTACAGTATTTAACCCCCTATCAGGGTATAATGTCATTATCAATGAGCCGAGCCTGTAAGGCGACGCGCCCGGGTCTAGATCCTATTACGCTGTGCTAATTGGTATAACAAGGGTTTGTGTTGAACGTATATTTTGAGGGTAGTTTTGAAACAATCAAATGATGGTATCTTGAAAAATAGCGTTGTAGTAGTTAAATGCCTATGTTATTTTCTTTTTAAAGCGTACCTTAAAGAAAAAAATCCCTTACAGAATCACTTTGTTGTTTGTCTGTCTGTGAAGAGAATAAAAATTTATAAAGTTCTTCCCGTTGACTCTCTAGGATATGGAATAGACACTAATCCACCACGTCGGCCCGGTGCGAGTTGGTGGATGTCACATGTCTTCGAATTTTTAGTTCTAGGTCACGCCGGTTGCCTCACGATGTTTTCCTTCACCTTTTTGAGAGCAGTGATGATGAAATAAATTACACAAACTAATGCAACTGGCTGGGTTTAAATCCGTGACCTATAACTCGACCATTACCATTTAGCAACCTCCCTCCGGAGTCCTCAGGTGTGATCGCAGTCAAGCACTATTTTATAGCAAATTTAAAAAAAAGAAAAACAATCTGAAAAAAAACTAGTTTTCATTAAATTAACCTTTTGGATGCCGTCATTGAAGACTATCATAGTCATAGTTATAGTTTTTTATTGGTAAGGGATTCTTACAAGTCATAAAGGTACAAACTGATACAATAATGTCAACAAATTACAAATTAATCAAATAAAAATGTCAAATAATAAATACAAATAATTAAATACACATGTCAAACAAATAAAATAATACAAATAGTCAAAACACAAATTAAAATTAAATATAAGAAAAGTCACAATATTAAATTAAATTATAAATTCGTCAAATGAATAAATAGCTTGCTCGATAAGCCATTTTTTTAAGCGGGCCTTAAAGTTGCTGGTAGTCGGGCACCAGAAATAGCTGCAGGCAGCTGATATCATATAAATACAATTATTAGGTTCATAACAGTTCTAAGCAACAAAATCTGTAAAAATACAAACAAGGATATGAAAAATACTCCAGTAAACAGTTTAACTATTTTTATAACTCTTAATTAATAACAACAAAGTTTGGGGTCGTGTTGTTTGTGAAATTTGTTCCATGGAATGTGACCCTACCATGGTAGTAGTTTACGACAACCCCTCGTCGTGGCGGGCAGATTAATGATGGTGTACACTAACTTACTATCAGAACCATAAGATATAAAGCTGTTATATAAATCTCTAATTATATCTTTGTTACAAAGCTTGTCTTTTTTCAGGTGGGAAATCAGTTTTTGTTTCAAACTCAAACTCAAAATCGTTTATTTCAAATAGACCATTTACAGGCACTTTTGAAATGTCAAAATTGAAGCTAATTTGCACGTTCCAAGGCGTAGACTCCTATGGAGAAAAGTATGTTTTATTATCTACACTAATATAATAAAGAGGTAAAAATTTTTTTTTTTTGTTTTTAAGAGGTAACTCTGGGACTACTGGTCCGATTGGAAAATTTTTAGCAACAATAGAAAGCTGCTTTACTCCTGAGTAACTAAGGCTATATTTTATGTACGCGGGCGAAGCCAAACAGCTAGTTATTGATAGACTCGCGTTTGACCACTATCTCACCTAGGGTGCTAGAAAATAGACTTGAGCGCAGCGCTCTGGCAGCATGACGATACATACAAATAGATACATACAAATCTTACGAACCTATGTATTTGGATTTCGTCGCTAGGCCAGCGCGGCGCACTAGGCTGTAGTCATAATGAATAGAGGGCTTATGGTAAGCGATGATCCAGCCCAGGACGACGCCACCTAGAAGTAGGCTACTCACTCTTAACTAATGACTTCTTTAGGGTGGAGCGAGGGATCATCATCTTTTGCCCTTGACGTTCCAATGTCAAGGAAAGTCTTTTAAGAAATCTCGTGGCCCTGACGAGCATCAGCCTTTCAAGGCCCCTACAGTTTTCCTGACAGCTCTTTTGAATTACTCGTGGAACACTACGCGTTAAGCTAGAATTACATTAGACTGACGCATACGTGTAACACGCCTGATTTAGACCTAGAATGACGTCGCTTGGCGTAGATTTAATGAAGCTCTGCAAGTCTAGCTCCCATTTAAAATATATGGAGACCGACGCGCCCAGATCCGCGTACATGCCCGATGCACTTGTGCCCATTGTAGCTCTACCTTTAGGCTCCAATTTCCGGCCACCTCTGATATCAGTCCGGACCGAGCCCCAGTCGTCGACGGCGCGCAAGGAGTTGTCAGCAAACTGTAGGGGTCCAGCAGAGTCGAAGCCTTCTGGGACCAAGGGTTGATGCGAAAGCGTATTACTAGGGCCCTGGGGTCAAGGCAAGGAAGGAATGAGGTAAGTTGTTTAGTCAGTAATAGTCTGACACTGTTTCCCGCTCTGCCCAAGATCGGGATTCGTCATTGAATGATTTTTACCTACCATAAAAAAAAACCTTTAGACTCATCCTTAGAGATATTTCAGTAAATACATTCATGACGATACATTAGTAAACATAAATAAAAATCCTCTATAATGTAGCTACCAGAACCAAGAATATATTTCTATTGCTAGCCTTGGCAGCAAGTTAGCCGAGTAATCCGTCCATTTGATCAGACATTTTTGTACTAAAACATTAGAAACTGCACTTTCAGACAGTTTTATCGAGAGCTTCAATGAAGTCAGCCATAGATTTCACTAAGAAACTAGTTTTGTACGTAGGAATTCTTTATTTTACTTTTTTTTTGTTAAATATGGCAGCATAACGTTGCTAAAATGACGATGATAATGTTGAGATAAGAACATTTTTGAGCTCACACAGGTCTTTTATTATTATTATTATTTTCTAACCCATACTGTCCCACTGCTGGGCAAATATTTATATCCATTTTTCCAGTGTTCTCGGCTTTGAGCCACTTATTGCCAATTCCCAAGGAAGGCATCCAAGTCGTCCCGTCATCTCCTTCTTGCTCTGCCGCGACCCCTTATTTTTAATCTTTTAATATTGTTTTTCTTTTTTTAAATCAAATATTTATAGATTTAATAGTTACTTTTTATTTTTGTGTTGTTTGTTCCGTGCAACTCATAAATGAAGGTTTTTCTTCTTTCTTAGCATATGCAGCATATTCAGTTCTATGGAATAATGAAAAGTTTATCTAGCTTATGTGTGCTCCTAAGTACTAGGACGATAGAGGTGTAAAGAGGTGGTTACTGATCAATAATGTTGTAGAATTGTGGGAACATATTCGACCACTGTCTCATCTGATGGTAAGCCATGGTGTTGTCGACGATGGATCACGCTTGCCTAAGACTAACCTATTCACTCTTGACTTAAAGACCTCTAGGTTTGTAGCTATCAGGAACATGGATTCCGGCAGGAAATCCCACTCCTTTGTAGCCGTACGCTTATTTTTACCGCATTCTTTCACCGCAGACTATCTCCTGAAATATTTTAAGTTCTTACGATCTATCTTAAGGTTGTCTAGTAGATATTGCTGCAAGTATAAGACCGCCATTGTGCACATAAATTTAAATATTTGTGTAACTTGTGTTACTTTTTTTGGTGTAGAATAAAGCTTGTTCAATTGTAATCTATAACGGGTTTATTTTCCTTTAGGCTAATTGTTTTCTTTCAAGCTGATGGAATCGCTGAAAGAACCTATTAAAGTTCAGAACCAATAAATATCAAAAAGCGTAGAAAACTAAAGGGAAAGGCGAAATAGCGTAAAGCTCACTCTCAATTTCCGCTCATTTCCTCGTCATCCTCCGATAACTTCTGAAGTCCCAATTTGACGATAGTTATTATTACAACGTTTAAAATATTATTCAATCTATTGTTATTAAAAATAAATTATTAAAAGATAAGCCAATAAAAAATGTAATTTGCAATTTGGAATAATTGACATCACTGACATGTTTGCACCAAAAGTTATGGCAGGATATGCTGGGAAAAAAAAATTTTAACATTTTATGTACCATATTCTTGCAAATAAATATTTTGAAGGACCCACAGACATTACGTTCACTTTACAGTCTTCAACAATATTTCTTGAGACACAACAGAAAACGGCTCTCAATCCGTTGGTAGGGGTTAGGTCGCGATTGTGTTTAAATAATAAATGTTTGTCGCTCACAACTCTAAGTTTGGGTCGTTAAAGCTGCCCGGTCATCCGAGCTGACGACGTGACGACGTGACGGCGTAACGGCGTGACGCGTGACGCAATGACGCCGTGACAACGTGACGCGACGGAACCGTGCTTCAGGGTTAATAAATTATGTGACGCAAATATGTAACGGGTTGGGTATGTGTTATATTGGTATTACATTGGTTGTTATTAATGAAAAGCGAGGTGTTTAGTCACTTTGAGATCTAGGTTTAACTTACAGCCCCAGTGGAGCTTTAGGTTCCAGAAACTTTTTGTGTTCAAGTTACATCTAGATGAATGGAAAATTTTGATTAAATACCATAAATGCAAAAAAAAATCAGCAAGTTACAAAATAATTTCGACCATTTCATCATCATCATCAATTCAGCCAAAAGACGTTCACTGCTGGACATAGGCCTCCCCCAAACGTCGCCACAACGACCTGTCCCGTGCGTCTCGCATCCACCGAATTCCAGCAACCATTTCGACCATTTAGGTGAACATAAATGTACTGACCAACAGAATTTTTCCGCGATTTCAGTTTTGGTCCCTTAGTAAAAGTAGTTTGTTATCACTACAATCACTTGTTTAAATATCGGTCACTATAACCAGTCGCCTTGTAGGTATGGCTCGCTAATAGCTAATACTTTGGAGTATGTTTGAGTAAACGAAATCATTTTCAATGCCGTGAGAAAAAAAAAAACAAAACTTTTTTTTCAAAAATTTGAAAAAAAAAACCGACGAAAAATTCCACCATTGGGGGGTCCAGAATCATGTACTAAATCCAAAAAAATCATCAAGGCAAATAAAGTCGTTATTCTAATCAAACCTGATGACATTTTTAATTTGGAAAGTAATTCACCCAGTTTTTTCGCAAAAAATGTTAAAATTAAATTTTTATACAGTTTAATTTAAAAAACGATAAAAATTCATTAAAAAAAAATAAGAAAAAACCGACGAAAAATTCCACCACTGAGGGGTCTAGAAATCATGTACTGGATCTATGGTATTCATATGCGTTAACATGTCAATGACACCCTGTATAATTACGCATATAGATATAACACATGTACAGATACTATTAAATATTAATACGACAATTGAGTAAAGAAATGTTCTTTAATTTTCTTCTTAAAGACATCCAGAGAATGTGTGTCTATAAAATCGAGAGGACAGGACCGAAGCCTACTGGGGCCCCGGTCCGGTTTCTGAAAGGAAGGTCCGACCCTAGTATGAAGGCTGACAAGGAATGGGGTGGGTCGTTTAGTCAGTAAGAGTCTGACGCTGTTTCCCGCTTCGCCCGAGGGCAGGATTCGTCATTAGATGATTTTTAACTACCAAAAAAAATGTACAATCTAAACCTATATCATTTTTTCTTATTCATTCATACTAATATTATAAATGCGAAAGTTACTCTATCTGTCTGTCTGTTACGCTTTCCCGCTTAAACATCTCAAACGATTTTGATGAAATTTGACACAGACAATCTTTAGACCCTGAGAAAGGACATAGGCTACATTTTATTACACAAAAAAGACGCAGACGATGTCGCGTATACCAGCTAGTTATTAATATTATGTCAATTGAATAAGAAAGACTCTTTAATTTTCCTCTTAAAGACATCCAGAAAAGGGCTGTCGCAAGTCGCAAAGGGAATGTGTGTCTATAAAATCGAGAGGAAAAACCTGACAACATATTGAAAAAAATAAACAAACACATCATCTAAATCGACCGCTGGGAAAGCTGTATTCAATATTTGACAAAAAAACACTTACGGCTGATTGGTTCCGGAATAGCTTTAGAACATTTATACTTTAACGCTATTGGAAAAACTGCAGGCTGTTGACGGGTTAATAATGTAAAATCATTCGTCTGTCACTTCCAACATTTTTCCGATAACTATCCAATCAACTGTTAACTTTGAAAGGAAATCGTTCCACGCATTGAAAATTATTTTCATTGCTAACGTAGTTTTAATGTTTTATTTCATTTCGTTTTTTCATTATTTTTGTTTTTGATTAAGTTTGGCTTGGAGCCGGGTTCAAGTTGTAAAGAGGTAATATTTCTTTTTACTATTTTATTGAAAGGTTTCTCTGTGTCAGCTTAAAGAAGGTATACGGGAGTTTGCTTTAGGGCTTGCCTACGTGGTTTTTTATGGTGGGAAAAGTCGTCTAATGACGAATCCCGCCCTTGGGCAGAGCAGGAAACAGTGTCAGACTCTTACTGTCCTCCTTACCAGTACCTCCTTACCAGTCACGCTATATATTTTATTTTTATTGAAGTTTTTGACATGTAAATAATTTACACTTCATTGGGTATGTTACATCGATGTATAAAAAAGTGATTAATAAAAACTAACCACACGTCGTAAGTACATCTGGTGATATTAATATAGAGTATTAAAACGCCATATTTTAGCTAGAAATATGGGGTATTTTAATTAATTAGTGAAGCAATTTTGTTTTTCTTATTTAAGTGTTTTGTTTTATTTGAAAAACTTTCATTAAATGATGCTTTTGACAGACACACTTCATATTTTGTATGCATAAACATTTAGCTTTGATAAAACCCGTATACAATTTACTTAGCAATCTGGGTGGAGCGAAAGGTAATGTCAGAATTTTACTGACCGTCATTGGATGATTTTTACCTAGGTACCATAAAAAAAGACTTTTACTGGCTTTAACCCACTTTTCTTAACTTCCCACAGGTTCACACTTCCCACACTTAACACAGGTTCTTAACTTCCCCTTTGCTTTAATTATGATGACATCGTTTCAAGACCGTCCAACAAAACTTTACATTCAGGATCATCCCGACATCTCCTATAATCATCTTATTTGGCAATCAAATTTGAAACACAAAATCTCATCAACACCCCCATGTCTGCCCCACCGGCCTCCAAAACTAGCCCCCATGGGGGGTCAGTCCGCATATCGATACACACGGATAAATCGCACGCCGTGACGAGAATCGGCAATTGGCGTATAAGTTGGGATCACGGAGGGAACTGGCCCTCAACACGTGACGTAGCTATATTGTGTTTCATAGCACGTTAATACAGGTATAAGTGTGTTAGAAAGTTATGCTTATTCATTATTTATTTATTGCACACGTGTTTTTTATGGTAGGTAAAAATCATTCAATGACGAATCCAGCCCTTGGGCGGAGCGAAAAACAGTGTCAGACTCTTACTGAGTAAACAACCTAGTCCATTCCTTCCATGCCTTGATCCTAGGACCCTTGGTTCCAGGCTTTGACTCTGCTGAGCCCCTACAGTTTGCTGACAACTCCTTGAGGCTTGCGGGAACAGTGCGCTCCGTCGATGATTAAGTTGTTTAGTCAGTAAGAGTCTGACACTGTTTCCCGTTCCGCCCAATGGCGGAATTCGTCATTGGAAGAGTTTTAATCACCATAAAAAACCTTAAAAAATGATTAATTCTACAATTTTTCAAAATTTCCCTGTTACTAGATACAAGAAGACAGTGTAAACCGGTAAAGTTTATCCCCAAAAACACGACAAAAATATATCTTTGGATCCGCAGTTTACAGTAAACTCACCATAATTCCTGCATTCACCATAGGAACCCTGCAGAAGGGTCGAAGCCAACTGGGGCCAAAGGTTCGTGTCTGAAATGAAGGCTTTGGCCCTAGTATATATGGCAATGTAGGAACGGATTAGGTTGTTAAGTCAGTAAGAGTCTGACACTGTTTCCCGGTTCGCCCAAGACCGGGATTTGTCATTGGATGATTTTTACCTACCATAAAAAAAAACCATAACTCCTACATTCACATCAAAACTCGAACTTTTTAAAAGCTCCTTCATTTCCAAAATAGTTCTAATGAACGCGCCATTTCCCTATCAAAACAGTTGGCAGTTCCCTGATGACCCACCAAACCGTCCCAAACAGTGGCAATTAAAAGTTTACCTGAACACCGGCTGGTTAATAACAGCTGGAACATATAGCTACAACTATTGATCTAACTTTGTTCGCTTTCGTTAATCAACAACACGTTGGCTAAAACTGCTGGAAGCGACATGAGGTTATATTAATATAATGACTAATTTCTAGCCTCGGACCAGCACATAACGAGCTACACTTTGCTTATCGTCCGCAAGCCTACGCCTATGTTGGCTCGGTGGGCCTTGGTAGAAGCAATAATGGTCCGGAGCAGTCTTCTTCTTTTCGTGTCGATTTGACTCAAATTTTGTCCGACCAATATTTAGCCACCTGGACAGCTCTCTCGTTGGCCTCGTACAAGTCATTAAAGGTGCAGGTGGTAGTGCAAGCTGAGCAAGAAAGGAGATGACGCATATCCTGTGAAGGGGCTCCACACTGGCACTGTACTTGCGATGGGTCAAGGAAGCCCCATTTGGCCAGATTATCTCTGCAGCGACCAACTTGAACCCGCAGTCGGTTCAGGGATTTCCAGATTGGCCACTGCAGTTCGTAGCAGTAATGCTAGCAAAAGAAGAGGCCGACCGCATCAGACAAAGACACCGATGCTCACGCCGCAGCCGTGTCTCCGATCTCGATTTCCGGCTACCATAGGCACGGGCTTGCAGACGACGACTAATGTGTAGTTCGGTGGCCACCCATCCGATGACAGTTCGGTCTGAGCCGGCCCCTTCATTTGCTGACAACTCCTTGAAGCGCGCGTGGAACGAAAAGGGCCATCGACGACTTGAGCCTGGTCACTGCTGTCCTTCCTTGATAAGATAGGGTGGATCGAATGACACATTTATCCCACCTGTACACAAAATTTGCGCTTTAGTCATAGAGCTAGCCCGAAATACAAATACTTATAAAACTAATTGCCAGTGTTGGGGTCATTTCCATTGAGCCGTATCCCTGTAACCACAAAGTACAAACTTAAGCTCATCGGCTCCGCGGAGTAGTGACGTCACGCCGAGCGGATCCGCGAGACCTAATTAACGAGACCACCACTCATTACTTTTTATGTTTTGTACTTATTGGCGGGTATTATTGGCAAGATTATGGTTCTCTTTTCTCTTTGAAAATAATATAAAATAGAGATACACGAAGTCAAAGAAATATTGTCAATAGGTTGTTTTAAGATAAGAAATCTCATCACTTCTTCTGCCCTAGGATGGAGTGAGAGTGGAAGCCAAACTTTTACTAACTAAAATCTATGTGCAATAGTAAAGCCTTGCGGTTCAGGACTCCGGTTTTCCCTTTCGGAAGGCAACCCGTGGCCCCAATATGCTTCGGTCCTGCTGTTTTGCCAGCATCTCTTTGAGGTGCACGTGGAACATTGTGCGCCTCTGTTGCTCATCGTCCACAAGTTCATGCCTGCGGTGACTGGAAATCGAGGTTGTAGCGTAGCGGCAGGAGTGTGAGGATCTCCGTTTCTTCCTATTATGAATTAAATTCCTATTACGGCTTACCTTTTTTATTATTATATTTATTGTGTATTATTTTTATTGTGCTTTTGGGTACATTATTGACTGGTCTACACTCTCCTTTCATAATCATATCAATACTGTAATTTCGAAATATTGTAACAAACCATTTTTTATTTAAGAATAACCTTGGAGTTTCTTCCCAGTTCTTCTCCAAAGGAAATCAATTTGGAACCGTGCACTAGCTTCTGACGTTTTATAAATGCCCATGTGGCCTAAGTGGCCTAAGTGAAATAAAAACCATTTTGTTTTTTTCTAGGAACAAGGCAACTGTATTCTGCTTAGTGTCTACGGTGCAATTTATTAATACCTGGTTCATACTTGACTAACAGATTGTTGTATTATGTGCGTTGCGTTGTTGTATTTTGGGCAAATATAACATTGTTTTCTTCCTTTCTTTTTTGACTTGATACGAAATAAAAAAATAAAAAAGTATTTTAAAGTAGCTGTTTGTCATTTATTCTTAAACAAATCAATATTAAAGAACCCTTTCTACTACCCCAATAAATCCGAAGTACCCACCTCGTACAGAGCCAATGCACGATGTTGCGAGCCGCCCCCAGTGACACGTTAGATTGTGCCCTCCAATACCCCCCATAGGAATCGCGCCTTAAGGAGAAGTCACTCACATGAATTTAAAATTCTAATTCCTTGATGGGTTTGGAAGAACACGTTCCTTAGTTTATTTCTTTTTTCTGACTAAAATAAAATGAACATTCAAAAATGTATTCCAATAAATATGTAAGTAACTAAATAAAATGCACTTAAATTAAAACTTACCTGAAGACTGTACTTAAATAACGATGATGAAGATGATGATTTTGACAAATTTTGTTTGTTTATACCATACTAGCGACCCGCCCCAGCTTCGCACGGGTACTGATATTGAATATATTTATGCATGGATTATGCATATAAACCTTCCTCTTGAATCACTCGCGTCGTTTATATCGCGTACATCGAGGGACTCGAACAGTTTGCCAACTGCGGTCATCTCGTCCAATTATAATTTAGGTGTCTTCAAGGCTACAGAGAATAGGCTCTTAACAAACTAGTGCGCGATCAACGATTGCATCACTGCTTACCATCAAGTGGGATTGCAGTCAAGCAGTAGTTTATATCAATTAAAAAATATATATTCTTTCTTTCTTGAATTATTACAAAGTTCCAAGTCCACGGAGCGCAAAGGTTTTAGAGTGATGACTACGTGCCGGAAGACGCAGCTTTGGAAGGCCTGAAGACATAGTAGATCTACCACCTGGTAAGTGTTACGTGAATCCGATGGCTACGAGACGCAGAAGACCGTTGTAGCGACACTTGGGGGAAATTTGATGATGGTACTATTTTTTAATCACAGGTGGTTTCGCCAACATGTAAACTCACAAACATAAGATACTCAGACCCGGGATACCTGTTTATATGCGATAGAAATACTTGTGCCTAGCGGGACTCGAACCCGCAACCCGCAGCTCAAAGCCATAAAAAATTATGTTGAACCCGGAGCTCAGCAGCCAATCGCTCAACCACTCCGCCATCCGTCTTTGTAATACTAGATGCGAAATTGACACTGTCATTGTACTTTTTTTTCCAAACATATTTTGCAATACAAATAACATTCACCATATACGTAAACAAATGAGTTCAATAAATATCTCCCCAAGTTCAATACGTCTCCGATAACCATCGGCCCATCAACAACGCCTTAACCGCTCGACAATATTTGACAGCTCCTCACACAAATGAAGGGCGACACGGAAGGAAAGCGTCAGCACCGCTGATTTGTTACTCTCATGTAATTGCGACAAGGGTTACCTCTTCTGAACTCTGAGATCCTAGTACCTGGGAAATTAGCTGAACTAGTTTCTAAGGTCTTTTTTGTGGTTAAAAATTATCTAATGACATCACCTACCCTTGGGCGGAGCGGGAGATAGTGTCAGACTTTTACTGACTAAAAACCCATCCCATTCTTTCTTAGTTCTTCATACCGGGAACTAATCTTCCTTTAAGAAGCTGAGCAATTACTTCGGCCTTGCTGGGCACCTACGGTTTTCTGAGAACTCCTAGAGGCGCGCGGGAACAATAGGCGCTATCGACAACCTGGGCTCAGTTCGGACGGTAACCGGACTTTTGGACGGCAAGCTACCCATTGCTCGCCGTCCGCAAGCCCGACCCATTAGCTATGATTATGTACCAAAAAGAGTATCATTTTTTTTTTAGTTGAGTGTAACATTTGTAACTATAAAAACTAGAAATAAACATTTTTTTAATGCTATAAACTAGTGGTTAAAAAGCAATCCCACCTGAAGATAAGCAGTGATGCAATCGTTGATGGTGAGGCGCACTATTTTATTAAGAGCCTATTCCCTCTAACCTAAATTATAATCGGACGGAAAGACCGCAGCAAGCAAACTATTCCAATCCCTCGATGTACGCGGTTTAAACGACAAGGCAAAACGCTTAGTCCGGACAGTAGATGTTTCAATAACGAACAACAACAACTGATAAATCCGATACTCCGATATACCAAAAATCTCTTCAATTTCAATCTTGTCATCCATCTAAAACCCTGACATCTAAGGAATAATCTTGATACATGGTAGCCCTGATTGGAACCCCCTGAGGAGTGACGTCGCGGCGTCAATACTTAGCGTGAATGTTCCCTTATGCCCTTATTCATGAGTTTGATGGCGCTGACAGTTTCCTGATAAGACTGCTATAAAATAGAGGGTAGTTTTGAAATGTGTATTTGTTTTGATGCAATGATTTGAGTTTTATTTGGTAGCAATAATTGTCAAGTTGGTTTGTAAGCTTTCTGTACCAATTGCTTTATGTCCTTTTGCATATGAAAAAAATAGTTGCGGACATTCCGTCTTTTATACAAGGTGTCATTGACATGTTAACGCAAACGAATACCATGGATCCAGTACATGATTCTGGACCCCCCAGTGGTGAAATTTTTCGTCGGTTTATTTTTAAAATTTTTAAAGAAAAAGTTTTGTGTTTTTATTTTTAACCTGTATAAAATCGTTATTCTGACCAATCCCAATGATATTTTTAGAAAAAAAAAAGAAATATTTTTTTTTCTAAAAAATCATCTAGGCAAATAAAGTCGTTATTCTAATCAAACCCGATGACATTTTTTATTTGGAGTGTAATGCACTCATTTTTTTCGCAAAAAATGTTAAATTGACGTTTTTCTACAGTTTAATTAAAAAAACGTTAGAAATTCATTAAAAAAAAAAAACAAGAAAAAACCGACAAAAAATTCCATCACTGGGGGTCTAGAATCATGTACTGGATCTATGTTATTCGTTTGCGTTAACATGTCAATGACACCCTGTATAAGATCGACTTTTATAAAATTCGACCGTATATATAGGATGACTGGCAATTAGACAAATAAGTGATGATACAGTACGGCCGTCGGATCTTGGCGAGCCTTGTAGCGCTTGAAAACTCGTAAAAAAAAAACAGTTTAAACAAATAAATGCAATTTGCAGTTATTATTCCTGTTAAAAACTGTTATTGACATTTTTTTTAATTTTTATACGAGTTTTCAAGCGCTAAAATTCGCAGAGGCTAACTTCAGAAACGCCAAAATCCGACGATCGTATTGTAGTCATTATAACAAACAAATTTTACCAAACCTAAAATCGCGAAAAATAATCTCAGTCAGTACCCTTTCAAAGCGCGCTTAAATGTAAAGAATATATGTTGCATCTTCAGAAAAAAATATTCTTACAAAAAAAGAAAAATCATCGAAATATGTTAATAATATTTGACGGAGATATTGCTGAACAGATCAATATTAAAGCTTGCTGTCCAATTATGTTTTACAAATAAAAAAAAAAAAACAAAACTAAGATACACCTATTGTCTTTCTATTATGTCTCTAATTACGGTTTTCGAAAGGTTAAGCGAGTTTAGACATCATTAACTTGCAGTTCAGAAAAAACATCTTGATGAATGATAATCGCCATTGTGTAGTCCCAAAAATTAGAAAGAAGAAACGAAGATAAAATCCATGACAAGTACAAAAGGACATGATAACGGAATCCTTTCCCTATACAAAAATAATCAGGGGCCAACCTCTCACAACATGAAATCTGATTACATACTTGAAGGACAACCATCTTGTTGCGATAACTTCACGAACAGAAGTTTTGAAGCAAAGAGTAAATGCAAATACAAGTTGTGGAGAGAACTAGGGACGGTTAATAGCGATTTTTTTCATTACTTTAATTAGTTATTTAAGGTATACTGTCTTAGGCTGAAATAAAAACAGTTTATTTACGCATAATAACGCAAACAAAATCTACCAATTAAATAAGGAAAATATGCGCCACATACACGCAAAATGGCCGAACGCTCAGCATAAAGCTGTGTTTTCACGCATAATGCGACGGACGACAGCGCTGATTTTCAGCGTGGGCCGGTGGCGATGTCAATATAAGACACTGGAATGGTACAGTGAAAGCCTAGCGCTTTCACAGACCGCTGTCTGTCCCAATGTTTGCTATGTCCGCTGGAAGCGACTTTGTTTTATACTATGTAGTGATGATATAATTATCTCCCTCCAGCTAACTTCACCACAGAGGACCTCACCGATGACGTCCACACTAAATCTCAAACCTATTTAATTTTAAATAAACAAAACATTTATTACACTAGACAAGACAATTTTGTTGATAACTAAATAGACCTGGAAGAGGCAACTTGGGGGCCTTTTATTTTTAAATCACCCCGCCGTGAAATCTTAGCGTGATGGCGGGGGCAATGTAATTACCAGGAGAAGGCTTTGGGCTGTAGTATACGGCTTTTTAATTATTTTTTTCTGTTGTTTTACATAAAGAGATGGTCAGATTGCAGTTTTGAAGAACAAAAACGGTTTGTGGAGCTTGTTTTTAATAGAAAAATGTTTATCTTGTCCTGTGGTTGTCTGATAAGGATTTGAGTGACAGATAAACTTGTATGGTTGACTAGCACTTCGCCAGAGTTCGTTCGTAAGAATATTTACATAAACTTTATCATTTTTTAAAAGGCAATTTTGAAAAAAAATAGTGTTTTTATGTTGTTTGCTTATTTATGTTTTTTTTTATGGTGTGTAAAAATCATCTAATGATGAATCCCTTCTTTGGGCGGAACGGGATTACAGTGTCAGACTCTTACTGATTAAACAACCAACCCAGGACCCTTGTAATACGCTTTCGCATCTACAGTTGGCCCCAGTAGGCTTCGACCTTGCACCTACGATGTGCTGACATCTTGTGGCGCATTTTGAACACTAAGCGTCGACGACTTTTTTTGCTCGGTCCAGACATTTTACCCCATAAAGATTGAATTTCCAAAAACCCCTTCTTATTACTCACCTACGCATAGAAGGAAGCATAATGCAAAATTTCAAGCTCCTAGTCCCAGTAGTTTCGGCTGTGCGTTTATTCATCAGTCAGTCTGTTTCTCCTTTTATATACATAGAAGATATAAAATAAATACGTAATGAATTCATAAATCAAGACTGTCATGTCACGTTACGGGATGAAAAGGGAGAAAGTTTATGCCCTACAGTGAGTTGACAAGGGCTAAAGATAATAGTAATGATGACAGATGGAAAACATTCAACCGGGAAATGAAGACGACAAAAGTGGAGCTTGTAGTCTCTGCACACACGTGCCACAACCACGCCACGACGCAGCGATTAAAAGTGGCTGCGTGTGTTGCTGCCACTGACCTCCACTATTTAAAAGAGACTGACCCTTAGATTGTTTCGATGTTTCTTCTCAGGGTAGTCAGCTACGAAACACCGAATTCGTCTAGTTTTAACTAATAAAAAAAATGACACGGTTGTGTGTGTTACATGTACGAACGAACGGCAAAATATAGTGTGAATTAAACTATTTTTTTTTAAACGTCCAACCACATGTTTGTTACGTTGTGGTTGAGATGTGGTCCGTCTGAACAGGCCCAAAGCTAAAAAGGTGTTTCCAACAGGAGAATCAAAAGTTAATCTTTCTACTTTCCTTTTAACGTTCAACTCGAAACTTAAAAATAATAATTACTCATTTACATCAGTATTGCGAGCGAAACCTCTTCAGTCCTATTAAAAGTTTAATTTATATTTAACGGTAGACTGCTCCTTAAACATTTAAACGACTAACTTGAATTGCGTCTTTTAAAAACTTAACTTGTGTTGCACGAGAATGAAGTTCAGTCTTACTTTTTATAGAAAACTAGCGAAGCGCCCCAGCTTCGCATGGCTTTTAAATTTATTTTTTAATTCTGGTGTTTTAATTTTAAATTTAATGTTTAAAGGGTCTTTAACGAGTGTTACATAATAATAAACGTTATAGAAATAATAATTTGTATAGTACAACTTATCTTACTAATATTATAAATGCAAAAGTTAAGTACGATGTTTGGATGTTTGTTACTTAATCACGCCAAAACGGCTGAACGGATCTGGATGAAATTTGGCACAGGCATAGGGTACACTCCGAAATAGGACATAGGCTACTTTTTATCCCGGAAACCCCAACCGCAACCCCAATAGACCGCGGGCGAAGCCGCGGGCAAAAGCTAGTTTGCTATAAATTGAACCATTTACAACTACGGCCGTCGGATCTTAGCGAGTCTGAAGTTAGGCTCTGCGAATTTTAGCGCTTGAAAACTCTTAAAAAATTAATGGTTTAATGAAATAAATGCAATTTGCAATTGTTATTGCTGTCAAAAACAAAAAAAAACCTTTAATATCCTCAACTCTTTTTGGGGTTTTAAGAATTGTATTTATATATTTATTTATTGCTATAAACTAATGCTTGACTGCGATCCCGCTTGATGGTAAGCAGTGATGCAATCGTTGATGGTGAGGCGCATTAGTATAGTAAAAGCCTATTCACTCTAGCCTTGAAAACACCCTAATTATAATCGTATAGGAAAACCGCAGCAGGCAGATTGTATGGAGAATTCTTATTTCTTGGATTAATGAGCTTGAAACTTAAAGCAAACGGGTGTCAAAATTTCTATGACAACTACATTTTCGCAACTGAAAGAAAAGTGCTAAGTAAACATAAATAAAAAAAACTGGGAAAGTCCAAGTCGGACTCGCATACTGAGGGTTCCGCACCAATCAAATTATCTCGAAGTCGAGTCTCGGAAGATTTTGCTCATTGAAACAAAAATGGTTTTGTGACGTTAAACGTAAAATTTTCAGTTTTCAGATTTATTACATTACTTGTACTTAATTGAACTTTGTTTATTCCTATACTTGTGCGATAAAACCTTGCTTCCTGCCAAATTGCACGATTCTAGGTCAAAGAAATGTACCTGTGAGTTTTGATTCCTTTGACAGTGTCGAAATACACATTTTTTGCGACAAAACGGCCATATCTTTTTTTTTTCCTGTTAACTTATAAGTTGTATTTTATTCACCGCTACAAGGGGCCGTAGACTTGAGTACATGGTTTAAATTTTAACTCCTTTCCTCCACGCGTTCCTGAGATAAAGTCTCTTGACTGACAGACAGACGACAACAAAGTGATCTTACAAGGGTTCTGTTTTTTTTCCTTTTGAGGTACGAAATATAAAACCTAAAAGTAAATAAATATACTATCTATCTTAGGAAAACCACAAATATTTTGTAGACTTTCATTCGAGTAAAAACAAGTTTACTGTCGACCACAAAAGAGTTGAAACGACGACGAACTGGAGAATAAAATTTAAACAATCAACGGAAATTATACGTAAAACTTAGTTCTGTTTAAAACGAGTTACTTTTGTTACAAATAACTGTTCTTCTTCTTTTCGTGTCGATTTGACTTAGATTTTGTCCGACCAATATTTAGCCACCTGGACTGCTCTATCGTTGACCTCGTAGGTGCAGGAGCTAGTGCACGCTGGGCAGGAAAAGAGTTCACGCATATCCTGTGAAGGGACTCCACACCGGCACCGTTTTTGCGATGGGTCAAAAAAACCCCATTTGACTTTCCATTTGAAACCTCATTTGGGAACCTTAACAGGTATTTTAACAACGTCTGGCACTTTTCATCAGTATAGGCTAGCCGTTAAAACAAGACTTAAACCATTTTATAACCGACTTCAAAAAAGGAGGAGGTTCTCAGTTCGGTTGTATATTTTTTTACCTCAAAGGTTCATCCTTAGTGAATCTACTTTGAAAAGTCTTTTTATATTATAGGAAATACTTCCAGTGAGAACTGAAAGATAGGTATGGGAACTTCGTAATAAAATAATGAATCTCAGCTATATTTTGTACGTATGAACTTTAAGTAAAAGGATTTATTGGTTTAATTCTATAGTTGACACAACCATAACTAATAGTAACCTTTTTTTACAAACTACAATATTTATAAATATGTTTTTTTTTTTTTCGGAAAATGTTGTTTTTATTCAACCTAAATATACAATCCACATGTTGACAGCGCAACAAAGTACTAGGATAACAGAATATGGCTGGAGGTTAATCTTGCCGATTACACACGCCGTACGCCAAAATGATTGAGTTACTCAAGCCAGGCGGCTGTAATATAAGTATAACATGGGTCCAACAGAGCATAAATAACAACACCTTTATCAAATAACCACTGCGCAACCAGTAGAGTAATATTCCTCCGGTTCATTAACTAATTTATTCTTGAGAAAGTCCCGGTTATCCGGGAGTAGTCTGCAAGAAACAAAACTAATGGCGTTGGCAACACGAGAGCCTGGAGCTGTCGCGGGGGCGTGTGCCATAAGATGTGGATCAAGCGGGTTTATAGAACGTAGCGATTTCAACGAGCTCTGAACCCCTGGTAGAAACATTTGGATCCCCTTTTCTTAGGTGGGTAATTATCCAATGACTTCTCTCGCTCACATGCCGTAAAACTTTTACTGACTAAAACCCTCGTGTGCCAATTGTCCTTTGCGTAGCCAAAACCATAAAAAATGGGTGCCCCTGGCTGTAGCAGACTTTGACCCTGCTGCGCCCCTACGGTTTTACTGGCATCTCTTTGAGGTAGACTTGGTCTTACGGACCGTCGTCAATCGTCCGACCATGAGCTAATTTGGGTCCCTGCTCGCTTAGTAAAACATCTATTAGGACCAAGAGTCGAGTCTATACAAAACTTGCATTCCTATGTGCAAATGATTGATTTTAGATAAGTGAAGGCTTCGTATTAAGAAGCGCTTAATTTCGCTCCTACACTCATCATGTCCTGAAACTATTTCCTTACTGCCAATGATGCAAAAATTCGACAGCAAGGTTAGTGTGTGTTAATTCCCGCACAGAACAAATATTTGTAGAGTCTATAGTTGTTTCGGGTTCAGATATCCACGATACAGGAACAATTTAAAGTGTAGCAACATTTAAAAAAACCATAATAGCCACTAATTACTAGAACATGCCCGAAAGACTATAGCATATCAAATCCTGGCCAAAATCCACGTCATCCTTGCTTAACCGATGGTCTCACGGTCCGCCTGACTTACGAAAAGGAGAGCTAGGAGAAAGGAACTAGGAGACCATAAGACGCTGCAGATGTTGATCAAAAGTCAGTCCACCACTCGCTAAGCCCCCACTACTTGTGCCACATAATAATTTATGGACGGAAGCCGGTCCGGGGACGCGGCAATTAGCCGGCGCGTAACGAACCCTTGAAATAAATATCATTTGGTGATAAATGCGAGCGGTTCTGATAAATATGTTGTTATTATTCATCGGCTCTATGCTGACCGGATCGGAGTATTCGCGATAAAACTTGTGGTGGATTTTTCGTAAAGTCTCACACAGGAAAAAACACATAAAGGTGTGTGTGTCTGAGTGAGGCATAGAGGAGACCGTTATACGTTCTCCTCAGAGATGTGCCGTAACAGGCGTTGCGCAGAGGGGGTTCCGGAATGGTCTTTTGAGAGGTAACGGAGCCCCTTCTACGTGCTGATGGTGATCACCGGGGTGGTTTTAGTAAGGTAAAAATCCCAGCATCCCCGGACTTAACCCCAAGATCTGGGCGCCTTTTGAAGGTTTCCCTTCGACAAAAAAAAAGAAAAAAAAGTCATGTCTGTCCCAAGCACCAACTAACTTCATAATTATACTCTTTTTTTGGTTCAGCTCAAGTTTTTATAACATACTACAAATCGACCAGAACGAGTTTAGATTGGGTTTTGTGGTTTGTGGCAATGCTGATATTAAATAAATTAAACTTATAATAAACCTTCCTCTTGAATCACTCTATCTATAAAAAAAACCGCATCAAAATCCGTTGCGTACTTTTAAAGATTTAAGCATACATAGGGAGATAATGATAATGATACATATTTACTGCAGTAAAAAAAAAAAAACAAGAATTTCAAAGTTTTGTAACGTCCAAACAAAGTTGAGATAGGTGGCTAGGTAAAAACTATTTAAGATAGAGTAAGCAGGTACCTACCTACACTCAAAGTCTGGAAAACTTTGATAGTACCAGCAGTCTTCTGCATATAGACAGACACATGCAAAAGGAACTGTCTTAACTTTGAAAACTATTTTCTTCTTGGACTACTTACCGTGATTACAGACATTTGTTTTTCAAACATAGTAAATCATGTCGTTATGGTATAAAAATTTTGCAACGTTATCGTATAAATTGAGTTGGTGTACATATTTATATTATTATAAGTGTTACAAGTGTACTGTTATCTCGAAGTTATTTATTTATAGCAATTTATTTATTCAAATAAATGAATTACCACCACTAACTTCATTTTTGCTTGCACTCGAAACGAAAACTTCAAAAGTTTAATATGGCGCCGCGCCGCAGGATTTAAGCGATTTTGTTTTAAGTGATCAAGCGGAGATGACTGCAATGGTACCTATGTATCAATATCCTCAGACTAACATTATCAGGTATCAAACACAACCACATAAAAGGCAAGCAATGGGCAGTTCGTCGTCCAGTCGTCTGATAATAGTCCAGACCGAGCCCAAGTCATCGACGGCGCGCACTCTTCCCGTGCGCCTCAAGGAGTTGTCTGCAAACTGTAGGGGCCCTACAAGGTCGAAGCCTCCGGTGGGCAAAGGTTGATGCAAAAGCGTAACACCAGGCTGAGACTAAGGCAAGGAAGGAATGGGGTAGATTAAAATCTGACACAAGGGCGGGATTCGTCATTCGATGATTTTTACTTACTATAAAAAAACTACATCAAAAACAAGTGAATAAACCCAGTCTACACTAACTACTTTAATCAGCTAACACAGAATCAATTTTCGCCAACTCCTGATTTCCACAACTTGCGATTCGTGGAACGCTGCCAACCTCCATGTAGGTTCTGCCTTTAAAATGCATCCCCATTAGGTTGGTAGCACTCGACGAGGCTTCAGGCCCCGCCGAGCGTATAAACTAAGCTAGTTTGCAGCTAGAAGATTTTTCTCAAGATACTAGAGAACTATGAAACTCAACAAATCTTGGAGATTTAGTTGAAGTCGAAAAAGGTTTGTACGGGTTTTGAGTTGTAACTATAATGTTCGTATGTATTTTTGTTTAGCTCTAATCTAGAAAAGGTTTTGGTAGTTCATTATTTGATACCTTCTTCTTGAATATTAATTATCTTCATACTTGCTGTCCTGGCAAACGTTGTACTGCCATAAATATTGTTACGCCGTGGAAATAGAACACGCCGTTTCTTCGACAAAGTCAAGAGTATCACCGAATAATTAAAACGCATTGCTAATCGAAACCTCCAGAATAGAAGTACGTACCAGGGCCTAGCAAATTCTAGAAAAATCGGACACGTATAAGTAGGTACTCAATAATTCTGAGAACTTTTGTAGGTACTTAAGTAACTTGGTAAAGGAATTTGTACCTTCAGTCTTTTACTATAGAGTCGAAATTCGTATGAGTCGTGGGGTCGAGTAGTTACCTACCGGTAGGTAATAAGAATAATTTATTGCTTCGCGGAAACGGTTTCTTTTGTTCTGGTGTGGCCTCGAACCTTCGGTATCTAAAATTTTCTTGGCTCTGAGTATAAATACGTGTTCACTGGCCGGACGTGGGTCAGTTTTGATTTCGACTGCGAACAAGTGCGACTACCCAAGTCAAGTGAAGAACGTTTTCATCCATACGACGACCTAAGCGATATTTCTACGGATCTCTAGAGTGCATTACGAAGTGGTTTATTGGCGATTGGACTAAATTGGTGTTTTGTTTGTGAAAAATAAATCTCTCTATTAGTAAACCGGCATTTGATTACTCACGTTCGTAACAACTGGTGTCAGAAGTGGGATGCCATTACTACAGAGAGACGACGAACAACGACCACGAACAAGGAGACAAACGGAGATGGATGCTGCGCGCCACCGTCTGGAGGAAGAAGATCAGGACAGTATGGGAGCAACAGCAGCTGCTGAGGCGCCGACAGGACCTTCCTCGGAAATTAACCTAGCTGCAGTGTTGGCCGCCATGCAAGCTAGTATGGAAGCCGCTCGCCGCGAACAGGAAGCCGCTCGTCGCGAACAGGAAGCCGCTCGCCGCGAACAGGAAGCTAACCAGCGCCAGCTCCAGGACCTAATCGTGGCTAACCAGGAAGAAGCTCGCCGCGATCAAGAGGCTAAGCAGAACCTTATCCTCGAGAAAATCGATCACGGTCTCGTCACGTTGGGCGAGAAAGTAAAGAACCTCACCTTAGAAGTCAAGGAGGTATCCGCCCGAACCGATAGTTTGGAAATGAGATTTGACGACATGAATCAAAAAATTGTCAAGCTGGAAGCACGCGAACCCATTGCCATTGGCTCATCAGCGCACACCCACTGTACGTCGGCCGCAAAGTTTGATGTGCCACGTTTTGACGGCACGTCGTCATGGACTGCCTTCAAATACCAATTCGAAACGTTGGTGAAGACAAACCGCTGGGATGATGAGCAGTCTTTCGCGGCGTTAACCTTAGCTCTACGTGGGGACGCCCTACTGGTCCTAGAGAACCTTCCTTCGGACGGTAGGACCTTGGAGCGTCTAATGGAAGGGTTAGACACCCGCTACGGTGACAAGCACCTCGAGCACGTATTCCGCGCGCAGCTTCGCGAGAGAATACAAAAGCCCAACGAGAGCCTCCAACAGTGGGGTGTCGAGGTTGAACGGCTGGTGCGGCGCGCATACGTGTCGATGACACCGGAGACCGTGGAAGTATATCTGGTGCAGGCATTCATCGACGGTCTACGGGATACTGAAGTAAGAGCTACGGTGCGACTTGGACACCACCAAACTCTGAAGAGTGCGATGGCTCACGCTTTGGAAGTGGAAGCCGTACGACAGGATTCACGCACGCACAGAGTTCGAGAAGTGGTGGTCTCGCCTTCAGTGCAGCCGCTCCAACGAGAAGGGGTAGTTTCTTCTTCGGCAAAGTCCCGATATATTCCGACGTGCTACGGGTGCGGAGAAAAAGGGCATATTCGTACCGATTGCCCCAAAAGAAAGAGGGGAAGTGTGGACTCCGGAACCCAGGTTAACGAAGAGTCGTTAAACTAAATGTCGCCAGGGCCGCGGGGCGGGTGCTGGCTGGTCAACTTAAGGCCCCAACCATAACCATCAATCAAGTCCACAGCGGAAATAGTTTGACCATAGAAGGAATACTGAATGAAAGAGCTTGCAATTTCACCGTTGACACCGGGGCGTCACGGACTATTATAAGACCTGAGTTGCTGAAACGTACGATCTTGTGGCAAAGAAAGTCTCCATCCTGCCGACTTCAGACAGCAACCGGCCAGCCAGTCTCCGTCCTCGGTGATACAGATGTAGAGTTAAAAATCGGTGATCAAGTGTACACCCATTCTGTTTTGATTGCGAATATTACCGATGATTGCATTCTGGGTCTGGACTTCTTGCAGAAGTATCGATGTGTTTTAGATATTAATAGGGGAGTATTGAAGTTCCCAGACCAAGAAGTGTTCCTGCGAGGAGTCAACACATGTAACCTCTATTGTGTGAAAGATACTACATTGGCTCCGAGAACAGAAACTTTAGTTGAAGTAAAATTTCCTAAGAAAATCAGGCAACAAAGATGCGTAATAGTTGAGGATACTGGCCGGCATCCGGAACTCATCACTGCGAGGACATTGGTAATGACGAAAGGGAAATCTAAAGTGCGAATTGTAAATCTTGGGAAAAAGGAGGTCCATTTGAAGAAAAACAGTGTTGTTGGGAGATGTGAAGAAGTGAAGTATCTCCGCCAAATCAACACATCTCCAGTGAAGCAGGACTCAACGAGAGATGAACCTGATCACATCCAGCAACTTCTGGAAAGTTCTAAGAAGAATTTATCGACCTCAGAACTACAGCAAGCCAGGGAATTTCTGCTACGGTTTCAGGATATTTTTGCAACGGGAAAGGACTGCGGAAGAACAGGTCTTGTCAAGCATGAAATAGACACAGGTGATGCTAGACCAATTAAACAGAGACCGCGCCGCATACCCTGGGCTAAAGAAACTGAAGTGGCAGAAATGGTAAAGGACATGGCTGATAGTGGAATAATTGAACCTTCTACGAGCCCATGGTCTTCTCCTGTCGTTCTTGTAAAGAAAAAGGACGGCAGTACAAGATTCTGTGTCGACTACAGAATGCTGAATAATGTCACGAAGAAGGACAGTTACCCCTTGCCGAGGATCGACGATACGCTGGATATGCTCAGTGGTATGAGGTGGTTTTCAACCATTGATTTGAAAAGTGGCTACTGGCAAGTGGAAATCAGCGAGAAGGATAAAGAAAAGACAGCGTTCAGTACGGGCATTGGCAATGGCCTGTGGCAATTTAACGTTATGCCTTTTGGGTTGTGCAATGCTCCAGCAACCTTTGAACGCCTCATGGAACGAGTCATGGTTGGTCTTCTTGGTGACGTCTGTCTAGTATATTTGGATGACGTCATTATAATGGGCCGCACTTTTAAGGAAAACCTAAGGAACATGGAAAAAGTGTTCACCAGAATACGAGGGGCTAACCTAAAACTAAGCCCAAAGAAGTGTGCCCTGTTCAAGAAGGAGGTCAGCTACCTAGGACATGTGATTTCCGCTGATGGAGTAAGAACCGACCCTGAGAAGATAAAGGCTGTGCAACAGTGGCCAGTTCCAAAGAATAAAACAGAAGTACGTGCATTTCTAGGGCTATGCACATACTACAGAAGGTTTGTTATGAGTTTTTCTGACATTGCAAAACCTCTACATCAACTGACTGAGGATAAAAGAGAATTTATCTGGGACAACAACTGTGAGTCAGCGTTCAACGAGCTGAAGCAGCGGCTATGTGAAGCACCTATACTGGGGTATCCGAGCAGAGATGGAAGATTTGTCGTTGACACAGATGCCAGCAATACGGGAATTGGTGGCGTATTGTCACAGGTGCAAGATGACCGACAGATCGTGATCGCTTACTTCAGTAAGGCACTTTCAAAGCCCGAGAGGAACTACTGTGTTACTCGACGAGAACTGCTGGCTGTAGTAAAAACCTTGCAGCACTTCCATAAGTACCTCATAGGAAGGCAGTTCACGTTAAGGACCGACCACGCTGCACTGAAATGGCTGCTACAGTTTAAAAACCCGGAGGGTCAAGTTGCAAGATGGCTCGAGCAGCTGCAGGAGTTCAATTTCGTGACGGAACATCGGAGTGGAAAAGGGCATAACAATGCTGATGCCCTGTCGCGACGTCCGTGTGATGAAGACTGCAGACATTGCCAGCAAAACGAAGCCAGAGAACACGTGAACTTGATTAGAACTGAAGGCAACTTCAAGAAATCCCAGGAAGAAGATGACGATATTCGACCGGTACTGGACTGGTTGCGTAGTGGAGCTAGGCCCCAGTGGAGTGAAGTATCGTCACTTAGTCCCGTCACAAAGAGCTACTGGGCGCAGTGGGACAGTTTAGTCCTGGAGAATGATGTGCTCTGTAGGAAATGGGAATCGAACGATGGCAAGGAGGTGACCACACAAGTGATAGTACCACGAAGTGAAGTGGTCCCCCTGCTACAGGAAATACACGATGGTGCTTCTGGTGGACATCTGGGGATCAAGAAGACTCTACTGAAAGTGAGACAGCGGTATTACTGGCTCAATTGTAGAGATGACATAGAGCAGTGGTGTCGGAAATGTACAGCGTGTGCATCTGTGAAAGGACCACAGACCAGAAGCAGGGGCAAGCTTCAGCTGTACAATGTGGGAGCCCCTTGGGAACGAATTGCCATCGATGTCGCTGGACCATTTCCAATTACAAATGACGGAAACAAATACATAGTCGTGATCCAGGACTATTTCACAAAGTGGCCCGAAGTCTTTGCCATTCCCAATCAGGAAGCAACAACTGTGGCGAAAAAGGTGGTTGAAGAGGTAGTGTGTCGGTATGGCGCACCTTTGGAGATCCATTCCGATCAAGGCCGTAACTTTGAATCTGCGCTATTCCAGGAAATGTGCACCCTTCTGGGGATTTACAAAACACGCACAACACCTGCGCATCCACAGTCGGACGGAATGGTGGAAAGATTTAACCAAACCCTGGAGAATCACCTGGCTAAGGTTGTCGATGACCATCAGAAGGACTGGGACCGGTATATTCCACTATTTCTGATGTCTTATCGATCGGCAGTGCACGATAGCACGGGACATACTCCAGCAAGAGTGAATTTCGGCAGAGAGATGAGACTTCCAGTAGATGCCATAAATGGCGTGCCACCTGACAAGAACAAGCCAGTTACGGACTACGTCAGTGACCTTCAGGACCAATTGGATGAAGTGCATAAACGAGTTCGTGAGCATGAACACCAGCTCCAAAATGAAAACTAGGTACGACCGTAATGCCAACACCAAGGGGTTTGAAGAAGGTTCACTAGTCTGGCTCCACAACCCGCTCCGACGAAAAGGGAAGTCGCCGAAACTTCAAGCTCGATGGGAGGGACCTTACACCGTGGTGAAACGGATCAACGACGTAACCTACCGCATCAAGAAAGGGCTAAGAGGGAAGCCTAAAGTGGTCCACGTGGATAGACTGGCGCCATATCAAGGATCTAATAATGCTCGGGACGAGCATGACTAAGAGGGGGGCACTGTTACGCCGTGGAAATAGAACACGCCGTTTCTTCGACAAAGTCAAGAGTATCACCGAATAATTAAAACGCATTGCTAATCGAAACCTCCAGAATAGAAGTACGTACCAGGGCCTAGCAAATTCTAGAAAAATCGGACACGTATAAGTAGGTACTCAATAATTCTGAGAACTTTTGTAGGTACTTAAGTAACTTGGTAAAGGAATTTGTACCTTCAGTCTTTTACTATAGAGTCGAAATTCGTATGAGTCGTGGGGTCGAGTAGTTACCTACCGGTAGGTAATAAGAATAATTTATTGCTTCGCGGAAACGGTTTCTTTTGTTCTGGTGTGGCCTCGAACCTTCGGTATCTAGAATTTTCTTGGCTCTGAGTATAAATACGTGTTCACTGGCCGGACGTGGGTCAGTTTTGATTTCGACTGCGAACAAGTGCGACTACCCAAGTCAAGTGAAGAACGTTTTCATCCATACGACGACCTAAGCGATATTTCTACGGATCTCTAGAGTGCATTACGAAGTGGTTTATTGGCGATTGGACTAAATTGGTGTTTTGTTTGTGAAAAATAAATCTCTCTATTAGTAAACCGGCATTTGATTACTCACGTTCGTAACAATATAAATTATTTATCAATGAAAAAATGGGAGGTTGATATAACAAATATAAAAATCGGTCAATCGGTTTCGGAAGAGTTCGGTAACAAATACCTACTGCGACACGAGATTTTTTGTATTCAATAAAAAGTTAATAATATTACTTTTTTTAGTCAGGTTTATGACGGCTTTGAAGCCGATAGATAAAACAAATTAAAAAATAATTACACAAGTTTTCGCCTATTATACAAATAACGGTTACAACCAAAGTAGTGCTTTGTCATGCTCTTTCCTAGAGAAGAACCCGTAGTCCCAACAGTGGGAACATTATGATTATGACCAGACCATAACTTCAACAACGCTGCCGTTATAATAATAATAGCCATTATTATTATTAAATGATAGCTGTTAACGCCACTCTGCGCTATCGAGAAACTTTCAATGGTTCTATGGATTACATTTATATTAATGAGTTTGCATAGCAGTTACGTTTAGTAAAGGTGACCGTGACTTGAGCAAACTGTTAGGCTTTGACTAGAGTGTATGTGGTGGCTGGAGCGGACGCGGCAGCGAGCGCGATTCGCTACCCCCCTAGCCAAGTTGATAATCTATAATCGTTAACGCTAGTAAACAACTTTTGGGGGTATGCAAAACAGAGAGTTAAGTCCCACATAGGTACCTCCGTAGTTGAAAAGGGAGGATCCTACGACCAGACAGGTGTTATAGTCTGGTGGGCTACTGCCCGATAGTTGACTTCGGGCTATCGTATTGTATTCTAATCGCGCGGAGAACTTTCAGTAATTTTAATTTGCGTGAAACGATTTTAATCTTTTTGTATTTTTATTTGAAAGTAGATTCGCTCAGGATAATGAAATCTACACTAATATCCAGTCCAGTGCAAATAGCACCGTTAACGATAAAAAGTGGAACAAAATAGTAGTAGAATGAAACCCATTGGAAAAGGAAGATAATATAGCAAAAATTTAACCTTTTCGCCGCCAACGTACACAAAACGCAATGCCTCGCCGAGCGCCAAGCTATAAATGTATAACTAAATGTACAGTAAACAGTAGTGATGGGGATATCGTCATATCGATGAATAAGATTTGTACGCGTAAAGTTAAGATTTAAAGTTGATTTTACGAATATAATTAAAAACTGATTAAATATTTCCACATTTGTTTTATACACAGTATCCTTAATAAGAAAAAACAGTATAATTTATGAGTATCAAAGAAAAGAAATACATAACTCAATTAGAACTACAAGGAATGGGGTACATCTCTATTTGTTTCATGATCTCATTCTTTAACTTCATATCAAGTTATTGGCACTGAGGGCACGTTGAATTCGATTCTGATCAGGGATGGGGTCTATGGTCTTTCTTTCTTCTATTTTTGTTTATTCCTGTGTTTTTTTAATAACTTCAGTCAACGTTTTTTACCGTAGGTATCTAAGTGGCAGAATTTTGAATTGTTTTTAAAGTGTTTTTTGAAATGGAAAGTAGATAAGTATATATTTAAATTCTATCACGCTTGTAGCCGTGTACTTATCAAAGCATTGTTTTTTAAGTGTTGTTTCTGTTCTTTTCTTAATTCATGTATCGGTAGCGTTTACCCATCTGCGCGCGGGGGACCCCGCGACCCGCAAAGATTGCGTTTCTCTATTTACCCACGACGGAACGGAGCAGGTATATGCGTTTAGGTTGAGAGATGTTTGTGTTTGTGCAAAGTAATGTTCCCACCTATCTTCTAAACTAATGATCCGATTTTGATGCGGTTTTCAATAGCAGGTTTGTGTTTAATGAGTTCATGTTCTTAGATGGTGTCATAGCTGCAACTCACTAGGGGGCGCCACAATCTTAGTTCTTGTGAAAAGTAATGTTCCCACCTATCTTCTAAACCAATGATCCGATACTGGGTTCACCGAACATTTTACATACTTATTGAATTCCTACTCTTTGATTATTATTATCATCCAGTTAGACATACCTCAGAATTATCTTCTGGTTCAATATTCTCCACAAAATACTCCGAGTCCGATTCCACACCTTGCAAAATTTTCAGAAGTTCGTCCGAATCAAGTTCTTCACTCATTTTTCTATTTGCAAGTGAAAGAAAGAAAGATGCGTGCGAGCGAATCCGATTTTGTGCTGCACTACGCCAAAGTGACCTTGACAGCCGCACGCCTATGACGTCACTGATCAACTTCTATAGTAGTTCGTGGCACTCGGTGGCGCACAGGGGCATAGACGACCAATTGTTTTGTAGGGATGGGAAAATAACTATCGACAAGAATTAGTAACAACTTTATAATTACGTATCGGCATCTACCTGAAGGTCGAAATTCATCTACTATCCTCTGTAATAAAGTAGATAACTAAGTTCATATTTTATTGACCTCAAATTGTTTTCGATATTCGCAACTTTCTGTATTTATAAATATTTCAATGGTGAAATCAACCTTTCACGGCACATCACTGGCCAACTTGATATGAAGTGATTGGCGTTCTGAGGAAAGTAACAAAATTCGGAGTTTCTGTTTTTGCCGATTTTAGGACAAACTAGGGCTTATTTTGTGTAGAAAAATAAAAAACAGGGTAGTAGACAGTGCTATCTTAAACAATAAAATAAACCAAAGCTTTTAATCACAGTAATTTTTTTTTAATAAGACAGTTAAAATGAACAACTTCTATAGAAGTTGTGGCGCTGGTGGCACGAAAATCCCGAACTTCTATAGAAGTGCATGGCGGTGAAAAGGTTAAGGAAATAGTACATTTTGATACAAGTGCAGGAAGTTTGTCATTGCGACCGAGGCGAAATTCGCACGAGCCGTAGGCGAGTGTGTTATGGAGCCGAGGGCTGCAATGACAAATCTGCACGTGTGTCAAACGACGTTTTTCAATACACTTACGAACATATAACACTTATAATACACTTACTTACTTTGAAAATTACGACGCATTTTTGTTAATTTCTTACTGAAGAAAAATTTCCAAAGTTGCCGTACATTTTACATTTAGATTGCAGCAAACTATAGTAAAGCACAATATCTGACGGCAGCAGCTTAGTGTCTAAAAAAATCTCTTATATCTTACATTCAACATATTTTTCACAACTACCAATAAATAAGTTACATAATAAGACATCTATTTATAGACTTTTCCCGCGCTTATCCTTTGCAGGATGAAAAAGAAGCAAAGACATCAAACCGTTATACATCCTACTTAATATTAAGAATAGAAATTCAAATATTTTTGAATTTAGAACACAGATAAATGTTAATTTGTTGTTAACAAATTATTGCATAAATAATCATGTTTATTTATTATATTCTTTTAAAAACACGATTTAAATTTTGATTAAATATTAAAACCTCAAAAATCTGCACCTCTTTGCTTTAAAAAAAAAATAATTATGCTTGACCGTGACGATAAGGAGGAAAAAAAAAGCCCTTGGTATGATAAATGAAACAAAAGCACGCGGGTGATATACGTGTCATGTCGAACCTAATTATAGTGCGATAAGTGTCAGTTTTCGAGTAAGTGTATTGAAATAGTACATTTTGATACAAGTGCAGGAAGTTTGTCATTGCGACCGAGGCGAAATTCGCACGAGCCGTAGGCAAGTGTGTTATGGAGCCGAGGGCTGCAATGACAAATCTGCACGTGTGTCAAACGACGTTTTTCAATACACTTACGACTTGTGAAATAAAGAAAGAAAGAAAAAAAAATTAATCGTATCTCAAACATACAGTAGAAATATAAGAAATATATAAGTACAGCATTCAAATCTGCTCTGGTCAGTTTCTAATTTCGTGGGGTCGTCCAGCGACTCTGGGGGACGCCTCGCGCCTGATTTGATAAACTAAGTAAAACAAAATAAACACCCGTGACCGTGACGATAAGGAAGGAATAAAAAAGCCCTTGTTGTGATAAACTCAAAAAAGCACTTGGGTGATATACATGCTATATTGACCCTAATAGGAGTGCGATAAGAGGCAGTTTTCGAGTAAGTGTATTGAAAAATAAATTACGGTCGATCTGAGGTCAGGAAGTGGATAGGTATGCGGTTTTAAGGGTAAATAATGGTTTGTCTCGATTTCCGGCAAAACTACTGGTTCTATGGAAACAAGTCTAGTGGCAAACTTGTAGATTATAAAAAGATCTACGACTTTTCTATTTATACTTTTTCACATAGGCTCAAAATCTATGTGAAAAATCCAAAAAACTGGGTGTTTTTTCACAAAATTTGGTGAAAAGTTTCCTTTTCATGTCTCAAACTTACTAAATTTTTTTTGATTTAAAATACTCACAGTTGCTCTTTATTTTGACTTAACATCGAAAAAACAGCCTATTTTTCAATCGAAAAATCTAAATCCGTAATTTATTTATCCTTAAATTTTTGCTATATTATCTTCCTTTTCTAATGGGTTTCATTCTACTACTATTTTGTTCCCTTTCAAAAGCTATCTGCACTGGTCTATAATAAAGAGGTAAAGTTTGTTTTTTTGTTTGTAGGAAGTAATCTCTGGAACTACTGGTCCGATTGGAAAAAAAATAGAATCAAAGCTGCTTTAATCCTGAGTGACATAGGCTATATTTTATGTACGCGGGCGATGCCGCTGACAAAAGCTAGTATGTAAAAATGTAAAAAAAAATGCTTGCAAAATTAGTTCAGTTTTTTTTTTAATTTTTCAAAAACTGTTCATCCTATCAAGTTCAAAATAATTTTCCTTGAAAGTTATTTTAAGTTCTAGTATTGAGATTTTTTTCATATTTTTTAAACTTATGGTTCAAAAGTTAGAGGGGGGGACGCCTCATTTTTAACTTTTGTAGTGATTATTATCAAAAAATATTTTACAGGACCCCTAATCAATTTGTAATACCTATCCAACAATATAACACACGTTATGGTAGAAATTTAAAAAAAATCACTTCCCAGTTTATGTGTAGGGGAGGTACCCTAATAAAAACATTTTTTACCACTTTTTGTTTGTGCACTTTGTCGGCGTGGTTGGTACACATTTTGGTACCAAATTTCAGACTGCTAGTGCTAGCGGTCGCTGAGATTATCCGCGGACGGACAGACAGACAGACAGACAGACATGGCGAAACTATAAGGGAAAAGTCCTTTTTAGGGTTCCGTAGTCAACAAGGAACTTGACTACGGAACTCTAAAAAAGGACTTTTATAGAAGCCTAGCTCATTTAATCAACATTCTAAATGTTGTAATTTTATTCCAAAAATCCTTTTATTGGGTTTAATGCAAAATACTTATTTCCTGGAATAAGTTTTGAGAAAAATTCGAGTAAATCGTAGAATTACTATAGAGTTTTCAGGTGTTATCTATCTTTTTGGCATTACTTTTGCATCAAAAATCACATTGGATTGCTTTAGATGAAGCAACAAGCTTTTAAACCATGCTCGACGTAGACGGTAGGCGAGTCGGGATTCGAGAAGGACCTTAAAGCAGGAAAATAAAAATAATACACCAACATCGCATTGTAAAACAATTTATTTCGTCTATAATTTGCGTTAGATCTAACAATAGGATAGTTGCATCATTCGTACACTAGACTAGGTACTAATTAGTACTCAGTCGCGAAATGTCCTGGAAGGCCTACACTAAAAAGAAGGAAGTATTCAATATATCCATTCCAACTAGCAGTATATCTGTGTCCTAGGTACGTTATTTATTAAATACAATACGTGAAAAGAAATGAATTATTAACAATAATACAGTTTTTTAATAATAAATGTTTTTTTCTAAAACAATTTTCGTCGTTTGTCTATCTAAGAAATCATTTTTCATTAACATAAAACAAGTAATAGTATAGTAATCTTAATAACCAAAAATACAATGTACCAGGACCACAGACTTCAATAGGAGTTAAAGATAGGTAAATGTACAGTATCATGTTATTTCAGACACTCAGGCTAGCTTCATTCGTTTGTCAATTCATTATAAACTCTATCTCCGTTACAATAAGAGCAAAACTAGATTGTATAAGACTCGGACAGATGACTGTACCGTAATATCTACTTATTATTTAGTTCTATAAAACAAATTATTTTCATTGGTTTACTAAAGAGCTAGCTAAAGAAGTTTTTAGGAGATTTGCAACATGTTTAGTCTATGGAATAAAAACTTGTTACAATTATTATCTTAGTTACCGATGTTTATAGATTTCTTTCTGTTTGCTAAATTGATGTAAGCAAACCTAAATGACCACGTTAGTGTAAAATAAACATATTTCGCATTTATTTTGAACTTTATGTCAGCAGCCATTAGGCCTATTTTTGATAGGCTCGCGTTTGGCCACGATCTCACCTGATGGGATGCAAGAAGCAAGCTTGTCTATTTACTCTTAACTTAAAGACCCCTAGGTTGTAGCTATCAGGAATGATGATAGGATTTGGCTTGGGTGTTTGAAGGAAATATGCCTAAAGAGGTCACTCCATAAACCAACATGTTAAAAATATCCTCACTACCGTCAAACGGGAGATGCAAGGGTGAGGTCCGAAACCGCATTCGTAATGGGCATGTCTGACAAAGCGCGGTTGTCCCCTTTATGGAAACGAACGGAAACCGAATTATTTAATTTCCCTGTGCATGTAGTCGTATCCCCATAACGTACATTTTTCGCAGTTTCGTTCCTCAAAACTGCTGTTCGCCCCGATTGACGATAACATACAATATATCAGTGCAATAAAACCACTAAGTATACGGTTATCCCCGTACAACATACAAGCTAAGATTAACATAGAGCGTTAAAAAAATATGCATCAGTATATTATATATTTATATCTTACAATCACACACATGGAATCAAGTCGTATCCGTACATAGTACATACATACTTTACAGTTTTTAGGCCTAGGTTACATTAAATGCAAAAAAAAAACATTTATTTACCAGAAACTTGGCACTTATACTACATGTTTGTTTTTACAGATAATGTAACCATGCCCTGTGGATCCGTATTATAAGGTGATAGTTTTTGTAGAAATAAATATGGAAAATAGTGTAAGTCTGATTCAAGATCTCGTTAAAGAAAAGCGAAACAAAGATATTTGTTTCCTTATGAACGACTTATATACATACGCTATTCCGCAATAAATCCAAATACATAGTTGGTTTCTAAAAGTTAAGCCAAACCGGATAAGGAACCACTCATAAATTACGTCACAAGATTTTTGTTTTGTCCCTTCCCTCTTTGTAGGTCACATTTGTAAACTCGATCTCTCTCTCCCTAATGTGATGTCACGTATTTTGCAATTAAACATTTAGAAATGATTATAAGAAAGCAGCAATTCCGAAATTAGTTTTAGGGGAATACCCATTGCTAAACCTTACCCGTGATCCCTGGGTGGTGCTAATCAGATGACATTAACTGGAGGTACATTTCAACCGATAGCTTTTAACCTCAGAAGGATGTCGAGGTGGCGATTTCAATGTATGCAGACCAACCAAACTCGTGCTGGTAAAAATGTATCGGGAGACTAGTCGCGGACAGTGGCGGGAACCGAGGCACGGTGCGCCACTGGTCGACCGCAAGTAGTTGTGTGTCCAAGTTATGTGACATCTACGTATAAAAGGCTGCCGCGCCAACTACCACTAACAGGGGCAGCTAAAGCATCTCTGCAAGGCTTGTACTCGAATGATGCCGTCCTTCCAGAGCGTGACTGAAGATTAGCAGCTTGGAACTCCATTTCACTGCCTTCTTTCCTTTCTTTACTCTCAGAAATAAAGAGTAATAACAGTTAAAAAACAAAAACACTGCATTCAAAAACATCACAGAGACTTAGAAATATTTTTGTTTTAACTTTACACTATTATGTTTATCATTGATTTTGAAATGTGACTTCACGACACAACTTGTCACACAATGTCACACTTCATCGACCCCCTCCCCCGTAGCCAGTGACGTAATATATGGATAGCCCCTAATAATACGAATCCTTCTCCTAATATTAAACACTTTCGTATACACACACTTTCTTAAGCTAAGCAAATTAATTTCAACCTTCATCGTCATTAATTTTAGATTATACATTGCTATCGTTTAAATTTCGTTATTTTATTAGTTTTTTTTTTAATTTATTTTAAAGGCCATTATTTAAAAAAGTATTATTTATACGTCGTTTTCATTTTGTTTTTAAATGCTTGTGAACTTTCACATTTATAGTTCGTTTTTTAATTCTAGACTACGATTTGACAACCAAGAAAGTCACACTCTAAAAATATTTTCCCAATTTTCTGGAGTTTGACATTTTAAGTTGTCAAATCGTAGTCTAGGATTAAAAAACTAACTATAGTGATTTTTTTATTGAATACTATCGCGTCGAAATCTATATCACCCAGATTCAGAATTGAGAATTTAAAGTTAACAACTCTCAATGTTGAAAATGAGTGTTAATGTTTGCTATATATTACAATCTCTTGTAAATATTTTTTCTTACATCGTGCTTATATATCCATACTAATATTATAAATATGAAAGTAACTCTGTCTGTCACGCTTTCACGGTTAAATTACTGAACCGATTTTGATGAAATTAGAGATATTGGCTGCTTTTTATTTGACTTAGACTTCGCAGCCACTCCAACATTCACGCGAACGAAGATAACGGCAAAAAAGCTAGTCCTTTTAGTTACATAATTGGATACTGATAGAAATTTGCCAATTTCAATTCTGTAGTATCAGATTTATGGTCGATTTTCAGTTATTTGGGCGTTCGATCGTTCTCCTAAGTCACAGATTTTAATGTTAAGAAAATCTATCGTCTAGTCGTAAGTTAGTAGTGTGTGTAATTTAATCTATATTCCTAGCTGTAAGTATTCTTGTGTTAACTTGTTATTATGTACTGTAAAGGGAAAATTTGATAACTTACACTTTACAACTAACCTCGCCAAGATGTAGTTACTTTTTTCTTTTTCAAACTGTAATTTGTATCTTCACTACATAGTATAAAACAAAGTCGCTTCCCGGTGTCTGACCCTATGTATGCTTTAGATCTTTAAAACTACGCAACGGATTTTGATGCAGTTTATAAGGCTCTAGACAGACGGACCGCATTTCAACTGCAATCCAACTGCAAATTGCAGTTCGGATGCAGTTTGAATGCAGTTGACACGACTGCAATAGAACTGCAAACCAACCTTGTGTTTAGTTTGTAGTTCTATCAATCCGTCTGTCTAGAGCCTAATAGATTCAAGAGGTGTATTTGTATATAATACATGCGTAATATATTTAATACCACCATTGCACCCGTGCGAAGCTGGGGCGGGTCACTAGTACATAATACAAGATAACACAGAATACCAGTATAAGACATCTCCTATATTAAAGCTATAGTATAGGAAATAGTAATTATATCACATATACACATATTCATAATCAAATATTTATTATGATATAAGGCTTATCGGAAACTGCGAAAATAAATGAATAAAATAAAACATATATATTTATGTTATAAAAAAAACTTATGTTATTACTTTAAAAATAAAGTATTTTTCATAATGTTGTTTTGAATTCATACAGTTTTTTTTCTTATTGACAATCATTGATGCATTTTTTATGTATATGGTATTTATTGGATAAAGTGCAAAACGTAATTTCTGTAAGCTTTTTCAAATAGCTCTATAAAAAACGTTCACAATCTGAAAAAATCGAAAGTAGGCCTATGAAACCTCATTCGAACTATAATCTTGTCCTCTCGTTTACACATACCATGTGCGAGCGAGAGGTAAACAGTCTCACGTCATTCAACAACAAAAGAACATCAAATCGAATACCATAATTAAAAGCCAAAACTATTCGATACAAAAAGAGCACATATTCGTTGACATATACAAGCGAAATTCGACTTTAAATACATTAACATAAGTATTACAAAATGTACAAATATAAACAGTAGCTCTGGCTAGTCAATGTTTACGAAACGTTGGGATAGAAAAGCATAGTTACAATCATTATAAATTACTGATGGTCTTAGAATGCGAACTTTAAGACTCAGTCATCATCATCATTTTCCTGCTCTCATCACTTTTTATTTGGGATCGGCGCAATACGTTTTTTTCTTACATTCTGTCTTGTCACCCGTCACACTATCACTAACACATCTTTCTTAAGACTGAAGTGATTGTCGATTTTTGTCAACATAAAAGCTCTGGCGAAACTCAAGCGAAATCCGCAGCGAAATTAGTTCACACCGCGATTGTCGACTAGCCCGGCTTGCGATTATTCGCGCTTGATTCAAGATTACAAATGTGAATAATCACAAGACTTCCTGATACATAAAAAAAACTCTCATGCATCTCTATATTGCATCCCGAACGGATTACGCCTGTATTTAACCAGTATTCAGAAAATTCATCGTAATTTTCTTCTCTTTTCGAAATTAACGTGATATTTAGACCCAATTCGACTGAGCCTTATAGCTCTGAAGCTGTTTTTACGTACATAATGTACGTCAAAACTCTTGAGTAAAACCCACCAATTTCTATCTGCACCATCCAGCTAGTAAGTGCCAATGTCTCAACCTAACCTTTCTTTCCTCTACAGTACTTCATCGTTCGTTCTAACACCATCAGTACAAGTTTGCGTCAAGTAACTTTGCCGCGTTGAAACCAAGCTTCAAATATCTTCCACCCACTCGGGGTAGGGCAAGAAGGTACGTCTGAACTTTAGTTGCCAAAACCTACCTGTGCTTCTAAAGTTGCGCTTTTGTTCCATCGCAACGGTACTTTCATAGCCATAAGTTTTCCCTAAGTTTTCTGAAAATGTTTTAAGGTACAGATTACTGGCACGAATCTTGAGCGCGCTGTGAAAGAGTGAAGATCGCTTTGTGCATGGAACACATCGGCGAGTCAAGACCTAGTGCAAAGATAGCACACCCCTGCATCTCACTTCATATCACTAAAGAGACCTGATATATCACTTCTGTGCAAGTGCAAATCAGCCTTGAAGCAAAAATGCAGTCTCTCCGTCCGATTATTATTTAGGTGTCTTAGGTGACTAGAGTGAATAGGCTCTTAATAAACTAGTGCGCCTTACCATCAACGATTGCATCACTGCTTACCACCAGGTGGGATTGCAGTAAAACACTAGTTTATTGCAATAAAAAATAATACAGCGCTCAAGATCCATCCCGGTATCTATAAAACACACATAAGATACGTGATGTCACCCACATGACACACGACGAAAATATAGTTTTTTAGAAGTCATTGGACATTGGCTACACTTTCAGTATGATAATTACTTCTACACAGTCATTTGTAGCTCACTTCATAGCGGCAAAGTTATAAGACGCAGACTAAACTATAGATACAATATTTTTATAAGCGTATGTTACATTCAGAGTGGTATGTATTCTCTTATTTGTTGCAGCGTTTCTTGATCCGTTGATTGTATTAAACGCTCGAAGGTTTCTGGTCCTACCTGGTTCTTCAGGGTTTCCAACTGAAATTAGATTTTGTTTGTTAGGTTTTGAAACCTAGGGAGTTGCATTTTGGTAATGTGTATCAAATTCAAAACGACGAAAAAACAGACTTTTTAATATGATGCTATTGATAAGTCTGGACAGAGAACCGCCGCATTATAAAAACTTATAAAGGTTTTTAAATCATTATATTTTATAATGTAATTGTTTTTTATTATTTAAATAAAAAACAATTATATTATAAAATCTTTCTGGTTTGTTACATTGAAATTCTGTGATAAAACGGCTGTTTAACAAGCATATTACAAGATATTCTAAAGAGTTTTGTGTCAAAAAAATAGTTATTAGGACCAAACAATTATAGTGCATTCACGTTAAGCAAATAGTGACTCATCGTCACTTAGCTTATCCTAATTAGAAAATAGTAAATTAGAAAGCCGTTCACATTTCACAGCCGTTAGTCTTTGCTTAAATTTAAAAATAATTACTTTATTATATTTGAAGTACTGTGTAATTAAAAGTTTGCTTTCAAATTCAGTTTAATTTTTACCCCAGTATGAATGATCCTTCACTACTATGCAGTTGCTCTGATGACTCACCATTTTCTTAACGAGAACCATAAAAGATTTTTTTATTAATATACAACTTAACTATCTGGCTTTAGAATTCGACACAACGTGGCATGCCGTCGCCTCCTTCAGCGAACATGTATATGCGGTATTACCTGATGATGAGTGACGGCTCTGAGGTCGATAGTGTGCGCGGGGTGCGTGGCCACCAGCGTGCGGCGCCGCAGCTCGTGCGGCGTGTCGCCCGCGCCTCCCCCCGCCTCCCCCCAGCGCGCCGCACCTCCGCGACCCTCCAGAGGAGATGCCGGCCGAGACCCTGGAGGGGCCAGCAAACCACTGCAAGTAAACAGGACATTACATACTGAACTTCAGACTACTACAATTACAGTTCTCTTGAATAATTGAGAGAAGAATGTACTGGAGACTGCTACAAAAGGTTTCAATCGGAAGAAACGCCTGAAATGTCACCATTGCGAGCCGCTCGGAGAACACGGTGAAGATGTGTTCTAAATTCAAAAGCTCCGTGGCTCCATGATGATGACCCCGACTAGTTTTGTGGGTACCACGTAGATTCCAACCTAATCAAGTGTGTTACTCATTTCATCAATAGTGCTTTCAAAACGACGAAAGAAAACATTGTGAGGAAGCGGACATGTCTTAGAACTTTGAAAACATGACATCTAAAAACCCGCACCGAGCCCGCATGTTGTATAATGATTCATTAGGGAATGGGCAAGAAAGCTAAGTGCCATATATATTAAATTTTTGGCCGTTATATATGTTTGTACGCTCCAACATCACGGTCATATTAAAGAATTGATTTTGAGCAATGTGTTATCAATCGAGTCAGTAATATCTTAAGTTATTTATTTTGCATTCTTTTCGAAGGGAATCAAATGAAAGACGACAAAATTTTGACTTCAAAATATATTAAAAAGAGTAACCATGGAGTTTCTTGCCGGTCCTTCTCCATAGGAAACTAAAATTTGGAACCGTGCACAAGCTTCTGACTTTTTACAAGTGCCCATGTAGGCCTATGTGAAATAAAAAAGATTTTGATTTTGACTTTATTATGTAAAAGAGTAATCGAGAGACGTGGAAGCAGAAACACCCAAATCCTCCACACTTCACGGAGAAAATGTTTTAATGAGGTATCATTAAAACATCTTCTGGACATGAACATTGAACAGTACAGTGGCCAATCTGAAAATCTCGTAATCGATTGTGGACCAACGTCGAACACTGCATGTTAACACAGTGCCAGTAAGGAGCTGCTGCACAGGATATGCGTCACCTGCTATGCTAAATATCCTGCACAACGACCTGCAGTTTTCAGGATTTGATAGCTGCAAATATCTTTAAGCCAAGAATGATTACATTCGGGCATGCGTGCTCTTTCCAACCATCAGGTGAAATAGCGCTCAAACATGAGTCTTGTCAATATGAAAAACTTACTCAATATATGCGCCGTTGTCTTCCGCCTTCATGACATCATTCAACACTTCTGCTAAGTTCAGAAGTATCGCAGGGAATCGCTGCAACACGGTAGCATTCTGTGTCGTTAGCAGAGCTGCTAAACCAAGACCTGTAACCATAAATATGATGGTAAAGATATGGCCGTCTAAAAATTTAACTATACGCGTTCGCTATACAAGGAGCAGTGGTGACACACAGTGCGAGTTCAAACCCAGCCAGGCGCATAACTTTGTGTAATTATTTCGCCACCATTGCTCTCAAAACGGTGAAGGAAAACATCGCGAAAAAACCAGTATGTCCTAGAACCAAAATTCCAAAACATATAACATACACAAATCCACACTGGGCCCACGTGGTGCATTACGCCCCATTCCCTTTCCTAAAGAGGAGACCTGAGTCCCAGCAGCGGGAACATTAAAAAGGCTGATGATGATCCATAAAGATAGCGATATTCGCTTAAGTTTGAATAGTATGACTACCGCTTTCTCTACCGCTCTGGGTAGTGAACAGTCTACCTAGAGGTCTAAAGTGGCATTAATTCATCGAACAGCCGGTACCGCGATCACATAGTTCTTAAAGAATTAATTGGCAAATCAATAGAAATTGTCACGAGCCTCTGGATTATTGTGATAGTGCCTAAGTTTTTTTTTTATTATTATTTATTTATCTGCTAATATTTAGGGGCTTTTATGAGTGTATGTCAGCCCCATACTTGACATAATTCAAAAAAGAATATTGTACGCGGCAATATATAAGTTGAACTAAAAGGCCCGTCGTTGCGATGGTTACGCGCAGCCCCACGCTGCTTTAATTGAGACCCGAAAATCTGTTACTACGCATTGAAGATCGATCGCCATTTTGGTTTAACTTACATCCCGCGTATTATACTCACCAACAACCTTCCACCTTTCAACTTGTGTCACTAAGTTCATCTTCTCAGTCCAGACATGCAGGAACCTGGTCAGTAACTTGGCAGGGTCGGAGTCGTACTCGGCGAGTCCATTGGAAGCCTCCTGTATGGCTTTGTAGAACAGGTCTGTCGACAGCAGGATCACGCGGGACACCACGCACAGCTGGACTGAGAGAACCATCGGGAGGTCGTCGCCTTCGAGGAGGCAGCTGTGAAAGGAAGATTGTGTCAGTTGGAGATTTGAAAAATGATAATGATAAATTATATTTATTATTGCAAATACGTACTTTTACACGTTATTTTTTATTTGTCAGTTTAAATTAGATGAGTCCAGTGTTTCCTAGCTGAGAAGAAAGTTATCTTATGTCTGAGTGTGATTTCCGCACTTAGTCCTATGCGGACAATTGTATGTGAGCCATGGCGGCCATAATCTTTGGTGGGCTTATTCCCACCAGCCCAACTCTCTTCAAATGCTGAGTAAGTCTCTCAGAAATTTGTGATAAAACACGCCTTTCGAGAAATTACATGTATTTTTTTTTTATTAATAATCACGCGTTTTACCTAGTGGTAAAATGCGAGATTGTTAATAAAAGAAACCATCATGTAGTCCTGATAAAAGTATTGACAACATCAGTGCATACGAATCTTCGGAATAGAAGTTGAAATGGATTGAATGGGCAGTAAAAAAGGTATGTTTCAATGCCTAATCTTATTTTGAATGTAGTATAGATGTTATTTTTAAATGAAATCTGAAGAATTTTAATCGATTAAAAGCATTTCTTAAAACTCATATTATGTACTCACTGTATAACCCTAATAAGAATCGGCCAGATGACCTTGACTCCCAAGAACGCGTTCCTCTCAGGGAAGGTCACACTGATGCAGATTTCTGCCATTTTCAGCACAGTGATCACTCCCTCGGTCCTCATGTCACTCAGCATGTCTTCGAGGAGCGCCATGCACTTGCCTCCGGGCCCTGAGAGGAACTCCTCAGGACAGAGGAGGGTGTAGGCTTGCATTATGTAGACTACTATCCGGAGGTGCTCCGAGGATTGTTCTGGAAAAGAGTTTGTAGGTTAGTCAATGACCTTGTCCAGTTGTGCAACTTACATTTTTATCATTTAGAATATATAGAATTTAGTAGAGGAGCTTGAGCGTAGTGTGGTGTGGTGTCACGCAATATAGGTTACTTTCTTCTAAAAATTATCACTTAGTATATTCTATTCTAACAATAGCTTCTGCCAGCGGCGTCACACACGTCAAAGTACGAAACTTTGAAACTCCGTTTCATTCGTTTAGGTAGTGAATTTGGAAAATACTCTCTTAGTGGTAGTCTACGTCATAAAAGGAAGCTTTATACAAAAAAAAATCATACTCCTAGCTCCAGAAGTTTCGGCTGTGTGCGTTGATATGTCTGTCGGTCAGTTTCCCCATTTATACATGTATAGATTTCTAACTTTCCTTTGTTGGGAAAAATTTAGAGATATTATGTTGAACTGCTAGTAACTAAAACTTCAAATAACTCTTTACTTTAAAATTATTTAGATTTAAATATTATTATCGACTAGACATGGGTCATGAAAATATTTATGAATTGATAGAGGTACATATATATACATAAATTGCTAAAACTAATGTGTAAAAGTGTATGTGTCTCATCATCATCATCATCATCTCAGCGCTAGTCCCGGTTGCTTCCTTGGCTTTCACCTCGGTGCCCGGGGTCCGCTTTCCAACTTAAACGCCTCCACTACGCTCGGTCTTTCGCGTCCTTTGCCGTAAGCCCATTGGCACGCATATCGTCCCTTACGACGTAGATCCAACGCCTCTTAGGCCTTCCTCGTTTCCCGGGTACCGGCGGAGGTGGCATGGCGAGGCATCTGTTACCCACGTAGTCTGCCGGTTTTCGTAATACGTGGCCATACCAGCGTAGGCGACCCTCCTGCAGTTTATCCGCTATGTCACGGACCTGAAGGCTGCCCCGGATGCGGGAGTTTTTAATGCGGTCTTTCCGCGACAATGTGTAAAATGTGTAGGTATGTGTCTACAAATGAGTTATTATTATTACCAGTTCAATAACTTAAGAGGATTCAAGTGCAGGGAGCCACAATTCTGACTTACTACTAAGAACAGACCTGTGCGTTACTCCTGCTCACCTAGTATCGGGTAGAGATTCTCAGCGAGCTGCAGTGTGGCGGGGTCGGCCGCCTGCGAGGTCTCGAGCACGGCGAGCCACAGCTCCAGCGCGTCCTCCAGCAGGTACACGTGCGCCGGCTCCGTCAGCTTCGTGGACTCGTTCACCACGCTCAGGATCCACGGTCGGATGTTGGGTGGACATTCGCCTAGTGCCTGAGGATGAGACATTCGATTAGAAGTGGCAATACCTACATCAATAGCTACAGTTTATCAGGAATCGGAAATAGAATGTTTGCAAGTAGTATTTCACAATGAAACAAAAAGACGGTTGAACAATATTTTTTCTTGATACTTTAGATTATATACAGTACGGCTGTCGGATCTTGGCGCGTCTGATGTTAGGCTCTGCGAATTTAAGCGCTAGAAAAATAAAGTTTAAAAACTAACACCCGACTACTTAAAAACACGCTCTAAAAAGTACGAAACAAGAAAACAAGAAAGCCGTGGTCGTATGCCATAAGAATAATAAATTAAAAAAAGTGGTATACGACCACGGCTTTCTTGTTTTCTTTTTTATTTTTATTTAACATATTTTGGAGTTCTAAATAGGTTAATCTTGGGTTCATTGATTTCTCAGCCCATGAATACAGGTAAAGTCACAAGCAAATGCTAGTAATATATATATATTCAAAATGTACAAGTAAAGCGCTTTCAAATGATACCAAAAACGTCATATTTATCTTAACTTTATTTTTTTACTTCGTATGTTTTGTCCGTTAGAGGGCGCCACATTAGATTTTGTGAAATCCCATATAGCCTATAACCAGCGGACAATTAAGACGCTTCTAATGATATGTCATTTGTCGAATTCTGATAAGTAGTTTAGAAGTTACGAGGGAACAGATGAACATCCATACCCACATACATACATACATACATACATACAGGTCAAAATCATAACCCTCCTTTTGCTTCGCCGTAGTCGGGTAAAAATTCGTAAAATAATAAAGGTTTTAAACAAATAAATACCAATTACATTTTTTAACAGCAATAACAACATAAACCATTTATTTTTTACGATTTTTCAAGTGTTGAAATTCGCAGAGCCTAAATTCAGACTCGCCAAGATCCAACGGCCATACAGTATCAAAACAACTCTTTAAAATGTATATAAACATACATGTCGCCGAACTTTGCTATTACCATCAGAAACCCATCACTCAGAAAACCGATTCTACATGACGTGTTAAACTCAAACCTCCTCTCTAAGACAGGGAATTGGCTGTAATGCACCACGCGGGCCCTTGTAGTGGCTTACTGCTGGTTGCCGGTTGATGAACGTCACGACTTCGAATTTTTGGTCCTAGAACTAGAAATGCCGGTTTCCTCACTCCCAACAGCTGTGACAGGTTCGTACCTTCAGCAGGTGCACGAGCGCCGCCAAGGCCGCGGCGCGCAGCATGTTGTGCGCCGCCTGCGCCGCGTGCGCCCACAGCTGCGGCAGGTACGAGAACAGCGCGCCGGCGCCGCCGCCCCGCGCCACGCGGGCGCCGCAACGTTCCATCACGTATGAAACTACGTGCAGCACGTGCATCTTTGTGTCACATTCTTCGGATTCCACCTGAAAAAAAAACGTTATTCTATTTTATTGTGAACGATTACAAATTCACGTTCTTCTAATTCTGCAATTAGGAAAACCTAACTTTGTAGTTTACTAAAATTTTAATCAATCCAACTACCAGGAGTTTATAAAACACAGGGAACCAACCGCGCCCGCCTCGATTGTGGAAACCGCTGCTTTATTTCTAAACTCACGAGACCGTGCAAGTTGCAAGACGGCTCGGTGGTAAAAGGGGTGTATTTTTTTATATAATTATGTACCTAAATGCATTCTACAGAAACTTCTTAAAACTCCGTGCGTTCTTAGCCTTACCGTACTGAAGTAAAGATTTCATCAGGGGGTCAAGTCTGCTAATTTTATTTAACTCACATGCTATTGAAATTCAATCACGACTCCATTACGATTAGAACAAATTTGGTATTCTGCAAAAACTTGAATGTAAACTCAATAGAGTCGTAATGGAATCGTAGTATAATTGTAATTGACTCTCAATTGAACAGATAAAGGTGTTCCATTCAAAATCTATCAAGAAGCTAAATGAGTGAATGAACTGTTTTTTTTTATTTAAATATACGTTTTTATCATTTTCTGTTATTCAATAACGAATTACATTGTCGGTAATGAATCGCCTTGACGATAAACATGACTTAACGGTGTTAGAAAGAGTTTATTTCAAATGAGGTGGCTGTATTACATAGTTATCTATGACAATGTTAATAATTTAAAAAAAAACTTCTGTCATCTGGCACGTCAATATCACGACAAATTCTAAACATTGAATTGGTTTATTGGGATAGACATATTTATTAACCTTTTTTTTTCGATTGATTGATATTATGTCCATGTTTATTGGGTGTTGGATATACAACATTGACATGTTAACGCAAACGAATACTATAGATCCAGTACATGATTCTGGACACTCTAGTGGTGGTTTTTTTCGTCGGTATTTTTTTCAAATTTTTGAATAAAAATAATTTTTTTTTTACCTGTATAAAATCGTTATTCTAACCAATCCCAATGATATTTTTAGAAAAATAAATCTTTTTTTTTTCAAAAAAAAAAATAATAAAAAATCATCGAGGCAAATAAAGTCGTTATTCTAATCAAACCCGATGACATTATTTATTTAAAATGTAATTCACCCATTTTTTTCTTAAAAAATGTTAAAATGACGTTTTTATACAATTTAATTTAAAAAACGTAAAAAATTCATTAAAAAAAATAAGAAAAAACCGACTAAAAATTCCACCATTGGGGGTTCTAGAATCATGTACTTTTTTATGGTAGGTGAAAATCATCGAATGACGAAACCCGCTCTTGGGCGGAGTGGGAGACCAGTGTCAGACTCTTACTGACTAAAAAACCTACCCCGTACCTTCCTTGCCCTATTCCCAGAGCCGCGGTAACAGTTTCACTCAAACCGGCAGCTCCGGGAGGCTTCGACCCTGTAGGGCCCCTACAGTTTGCTGACAACTCCTTGAGGCGCGCGGGAACGGTGCGCGCCTTTGACGACTTGGACTCGGTCTGGACAGTTACCAGACGACCGGACGGCGAGCTACCCATTGCTCACCGTCCGCGAGCCAGTGTCTACGGTGGCCAGATATCGGCAGAATCGCGGCGGCGACGGCTACGGCGAGGGCGCTGTTGCCTTTGCCTTATGCGGTCGGCTTCCTCCTTGCGCATTAGCTAATGCTAAAATACGCTATCGTAACAATGACCGCAGCATCTTTTAAAAAATTTTAGTCAAGTAGCCACCACTTAAAACCCTTAAACCTTAGCAAAATATCTATTGTTGCTTAATCGTACTACGATCGTACTTCAATTGCAAAATTGACACTGAGTGTCCATTGACATAAATGTCAATCAAACGTTAACTAAGAGTAGAATACCGATTTAGACCACAATCGATTTACAATTGTACACGATTGAAGAGCAGACTAGCAAATATTCTGATAGCAGTTCAATGGTATGTCACTGGAAAACCATTGGTCTTAAATTAGTAGCAGAATACCAAATGTAGTTAAAATTGCTACTGAGATCCAATTGATATTCAATTGAGCCATTCGTAAATTAGCAGACTTGGGGCCCAGTTTTTATAAAAGCTTTAATAATTAAATTGCTTAAAATAAATAAACTGCTCTTCTTGTCTTGCAATGTCGAAATCGGCAATAATTGTCATGCAGAAAAATAGAATATAACTAACTGTAGGTAAATAAACTCTTCAAAAACCTAAAACTCACACAACAAAATAAGACAAAAGTAACTACTACGTACCAGGAGTTCATAAAGCGCAGCGATCGCATGCGGAGCGAACGGCGCGAACTGTTCCACGTCAAAGTTGAAGTCATCAATAGTACTCCTCAAGGCTTCGGCCGCTGCTAATTTCACGGCTGCGTCTTCATCTGCTCTACTGAGAGGCTCAAGCAACGACGCGTACATTGCTGGTCGGAGGGACTGAGATGCGCGAACACCGCACCATTGACCTGACATGGACAACAAACATTTTAAAATACAACGGTTTTTCGTTACTTGGTACAAGAAGATTTTTGGATAAATTACTTACCGATAAGTTGACAAACTCTTCTTCGTATTATTCTGTAATTGTTGTCTTTGATCTTTAATTCTTGACTCAATACATTCGTGAACCATTCGTCAAAGTCAACCTAAGAAAAAACCAAAAATTTTTAGAAAAAACAGAATTATGGAGTTGTTTGGAAGTGGCTTTGTATAGCGGAAAACGTATATTTTTATGTTATTCTGAAAGTGAAGGGTTGACTAGACATTTGCAAATCAACATCCCAGAAGTGGCCTAGCTTGTTTCAATTCGTGTAGACAGCGGTTGTAATCCATGACCTTCAACGCCCTTGGTTGGGACGCGCGTTTTCCTAGCCACAGTGACTGTTTTGCGAACGTGTTAGCGCGTAGTTTACATTCATGTAGCCGCAACACAAACAAAATACGCAAACTAAGCTCCAAATAATGTTATCTTCGTTAGAGCTTGGGCAAACTATCAGTCACATGTCATCGATTTTTTGGTTCTAGGACATGATTTGCTTTTAATGCCATCCTTATATCTACGTAGTCGAAATCAAAATCGGCTGAACGGACAACAAACATGAAGGTAACTGTATCAAAAACGTCATCTCTAGTGCATTTTATATTTTACTGTACAAATAAAATGATGACTGAATGGTATATTGATAAAACCAGCGAATTACACACCTAAATAAAATTAATACTCACATCATCATACAAATCAAAGGCAGCCAATCCAACAGCGTTATAAACAGCATCTTTCTTCAGTATACCAGGCAGATCGTCCGGTGATATTTGTTGCGTTTGCAGGGTCGCCAGTAATCGTACCAGTTCCGGAGCTAGTACGTTCCGGAATTGGAACAGTTCCATGAATAACGCTTCTGTACAGGGCTGAAAGGAAAGATAATGTATTTGTTCCGGTTATATGGAAAGGCTAAAATATTGTCTCTATGCTTGTCTTAATTTAAAAGTACTATGCGTTCCAAACAAGAATAAGATAGATTGACAAGATGTGACGTCACGCCGCCGCCGTACTGTCAAATCGAAGATATTTCTGCAAAATTGAAAAGATGAGTAAAATTGAAAAACTGGCTTTTGATTAAACTTTTTCATTTACAGCTCGTAATTAAATAAGTTTTTCGTAAAAAAAACTAAATTTTAAAAATATCTTGCCTCGATTTTACAGTAAATCGTGACAACATGACAATCTATCCTATTCTCATTTGGAATGCATTGTAAGCTTAAGATTTATTCTGCCCAGGGCAGCGAGATTTGTCGAAAAATTTTAGACATTGGTTATCGAAAGTCTACACGCAACACCCAGAGTAAGCAAAGATATTTGATAATTTTATTTTAACCAACTTTAAAAACAAATAAAGTTCATTACTATATTATAGCTTAAAATAAAATTGCATGCCTAGCATTTGCATAGATTTGAGTTAAACTTGGTCCACATTTATACCACAATCTGAATTAGGAAATATATTTTTTATTCTAGTCTTACATTAGGATAATTTCAGAAAATTTACCAGTCAGAAAACCGCCGCTGGTAAATGTTGTTCAGAGACTTTTAGCTTCTTATTTTCTGTCAAAGCCTTTACCCTGCAATGGGACAGTATAGGCAAAAAAAAAATTGTCAAACCATGAAAGCACTCACCCTCAAACTATACTTCCAAGATTCTCCGGCTTCATCAGTAGCAAAGCTTTCTGGCTCAGCGTCCCAAAGTGCCAGGTCGTCAGCACTTAGTAAGAAGTAATGAGAAACTAGGTGCCGACACATGTGGCAAAGAGTGTTCGCGTCGAGGACTTCCATCTTCACTTGGTGAGCTTGAAGAGTTACTACAAGAGATAGAAAAAAGTTAGCTAAGTTCTCAAGGCTCAATTCAAAAGTACTAGGGCAGCAGCACTTAGTAGGAGTGTGTAGTGGATAATACATGTTACATGACAAAAGAATTTCCAAAACTCTTAAATTTAATACAAAAGTACTAGGACACTAGCACATAGTAAGAGGTAGTGAATAACGCTTTTCATGTTGCAGATAGAATTCGCGTCGAGGATCTCTATCGCCACTTGATGAGCCTGCAGAATTACTTACAAGAGATAGGTTCTAAAAGATTAATAAAGCTCTCTCGCTCGATCCTAAGTACCAGGGCATCAGGTTTGCATAGTAGTATTATAACAGAAAAAGAGTCGTTTGAGTGTGAGTCTAGCATCTCCATCCAATGTTATCCAGGTCAACACATGAGAGCTTGGACACTTAAAAAAATATACAGTAAAAAGATTAAGAAAGGAAAGAATGCTAGTTATACATCTTTTTCTTTTTGTGTCGATTCCACTCAAACTTTGTCCGATCAATATGTACCCACCTGGTTAACTTTGATGAAAGAAAATCAATTTACGAATGACAATACCAATTTTTATTGCACCGCAACCTTGTTGACTAGTATTGCTTTTTCACAGCATGAGCCCTCATTAACACAAAAAATAACAATGTTAAATGCAGACTACAGTTACATCCGTATATGGTTTCTATTCACGACGCGTCTTCGGGTATACCTACAGGGTGACTGCTAAATGGTGATCGATACTTAAACACGTGATTGTCGTCATGATAACAAACTACTTTTACTGAAAACGCAAAAAAAAACAAGATCAAGACCAGATCGGTCAGCGGGCGTACATAAATAGTACATTTATATTGGCCTGCTGTTCTGCCCAGCAGATCTTTTTTCGCGATTTCAAGTTTGGTCCAATAGTAAAAGTTATTTGATATCTACAATCACGTGTTTAAGTATCAGTCACTAATTACCAGTCATTCTATATATATGTAGGATTTCTATGCGAAACTAGAAAGTGTATGGGACAGGTAAGTATCACGGATGCCGAATCTACGGTACCATATGTATTTATCTACATACTGGAGCCCCAAAGTCGAAGCCTCCTTAGGCCAAGGCAGGGTCGAAGCCTCCTGAGGCCAAGACAGGGTCGAAGCCTCCTGAGGCCAATGCAGGGTCGAAGCCTCCTGGGGCCAAGGGTTGAAGCGAAAGCGTAACACCAGGGCTCTGGGATTAAGGAAGGCATGGGGTAGGTTGTTTAGTCAGTAAGAGTCTGGGCAAGGGCGGGATCCATCATTGGATGATTTTTACCTACCATAAAAATAAAAACATACTGGATCCCAGATTTCGTTTTTTTTCACTGATGCCATATATGGGTAGATCCAGAAATGTTGACAACAAATTTTGGACATGTAACCTATTTTAGCATTCAATGAGTTAAAAAATTACAGTACATGTAATACTCACAAGGCTCCTTCACCTGATCCATTCCCTTCGGCGGCTTATACTCCACACACTGAAGGATCCCCTTCACAATATTCAGGCACTGTATCGTGAACCTCTCATAGATCAGCGCCATGCCCTGCTCGGTAAAGCAGTAGTACAGGGCGAATTCCAAGGAAGGCCTGATTAGAGGTACGTAGGAGAATGGCTGGGCACACAACACCCCGAGGGCCACTTTGGTCAAGTGAATTATGAATTTTTCGCAGAGTTCAAGCGGGTATATGCCTCTGCCTTTTAGTAGTTTTCCTGAAAGAATTTTGTATTGTTTCGGTAAGATAGTTGTAAGCTTATGGTTTTTATTTAAAGGTAGAATAATTATGACTGTTTATAAATGTTCTGGTCTTGAAATCTCAATACTTATTAAACTGCCAAAAGTCGGCCTAAAGAGACGAAAATCAGCTCGAATGTCGCCTACTTTTTACTTGGATTTTAGCTTGAAACTTTATTTATTTAGTTTGTCCATGCTATATTCAACCCATTGACGTGGTTAGAGTTGCGGGAATCTGATGGATGCGAGACCGTTGTGGTCACACTTGAGGAAGGCCTATGCCCAATGGTTAACGTCTTTCGATTGAAATGATGACGATATTATGATAGAGATCGAAGAAAGCGATAAGGCCGCCCATTGTATATTTAAGACTAGCCTTCTGTCAGCGGCTTCGTCCGCGTAGAGTTCTCCATACAAAATTTAGACCCCCATTACATCCCTTTAGGACTTGAATTTTGAAAAGACCTTTCTTAGTGTTCACCTACGTCATAAAAGGAAGCCTTGTACAAAATTTCACGCTCCTAGGCCCAGTAGTTTCGGCTGTGCGTTGATATGTCAGTCAGTCAGTTTCTCCTTTTATATATATAGAAGATTAAAGCTCTAACTATAATTTATAATATTGTTGTACAATAAATTATATATAAATAAATAAAATGTGGTAAATCAATTTTATACTCACTACATTCCAAACTAGTCTTAGCTCTGTCAAATACGACGTTCAGGAACGCCATAGCATCCTGACTCTCGTGTGCCTTCTTGAACCCAAAGACTGTCAGCTTCCTCAATATCCTCAGGCAGAGGAGTGCCTTCTCTAGATGTTCAGTGATCAGTTCCGTGGCAGCACCCTCTTGGATATGGCGTAGGAACACTTCTGTGTTTTCATGCCAGAGGGTTAAGATGAAAGAGTATACTGTATTTGTTAATTCCTGTGGATAGTAGAGAATTTTTTATAGATTATATATATATATTTTTTTTAATCTAGGATATATATAAAAAACAGATGTTGAAATGTAACTATGCTTCTCTCAGATTAGTAACATCCCAAATATGTCACTAGAGTGTGTGATAAATATGAGTTAGTATTTATCTATTTTCACACAGTGTGAGTTAATTTTTCTTTCACACTGTGTGATGTTTAACAAATTTTATTAAATCACCGTAATATTATCACAGGATTTTTTTTTTATGGGTCCGACCTTGGTTACTTTTATACGGAAAATGATGAAAAGTCGCGTAAACCTCCGTTGGATCATCCAAGCAGACGGGTGTTTGAGTCCAGGCAATTGATGTCGGACTGTTATATAAGTTCTAAACGCACGGAGAACTCCAATACCGCGACGCAAAATTTTAAATTATAGTTCTTATGTGGCGTCACAGATGTCACAGTGTGTAGTCAAAAATAATCCCAAACATACTAACCTGGAATGTGCGTCGATCACCAACGAGCCTCTTGGAAGCCAATGCCTTTACGACATGATGGAAGATGAGGAGAGACCGGTGCTGCACCAGAGGCTGAGGAGCTTTTAGTGCACCCATCAACTCTGGCACTAGGTCTGGCCAACTTGTGGGGCAGTCCAACCTGGTAGCCAGAAAATGGAAAGTTGTTGAGCAGATGTTTTGTTAGAAAGCAACTGGGTATTTCACGTGTATTTTTTTTTCGTTAAAAATAATACTATCCAAAATCGCAAATAGAAAAAAAGAAACTCATATCCATTCAAAATTACATAAGTTATAAATCTTTCGAATCTGGTGGAGGGGAAACAGTCCAACTGAAAAGTTATGCACTAACTACAATGTGACGTCTTCATTCTATTAGCGCTGTGGCTCTGTTTTACACATGAGCCCCAGCTTTTGCTGAGCACTGGCCGTTTTGTGCGGGTGTGTCGCTCATTTTTATTATTTAGTTGTTTTTGCTTTTTTTTTATTGTATGCGCCACACTCTTCGCACAAATAAACTTTTTTTCTTTCTTCTTTCTTTCTTTTCTTTCTAGTCTATTCTAAATTTTATAACCAATTTTAATGGGGTTTTCAAAAAAAGATTTTATTAATGTTGTTTATTCTTTTTGTACGAAATCATTACAAAGTATAAAACAAGTTGTGCGTTCCTATGTATGCTTAGATCTTTAAAAGTACGCAACGAATTTTGATGCGTTTTTTTTTAATAGATAGAGTGATTCAAGAGGAAGATGAGGGGTTATGTATATAATACATGCATAATATCTTCAATATCAGCACCCGTGCAAAGCTGGGGCGGGTCGCTAGTATTGTACAAAATAAGTACAGGTATTTTTTTTTTTAATTTCTATGCAAACTAGTACCATTCGTACGTAGTTCGATTAACCACGAGGCGAAACATTGAGGGTCAACAGTGCGGCAAAGCGGGAGCCCGCGCGTAGTTTACGATGAACCCCATAGCGGAAACCGGATCACCAAAAATTGGGTAATGACAACTACCCAATTGAAGTAAAGCGCGTTTTGTGGCTTACAGTCTTCACTTTTCATAAAGCATGAAGTTTATATCTGAATTAGTACTTCAAAATGGCTCCTAATGAGCCAAATATATAGACATGTCAATTAAAATTATTGTTAATCATTTTATTTTACTAACCAACCTTCGATTTAAATTGTTCATTAATGATTTTTGTAATAAATATACCACAATAACGACAAAATTCTTGATAGTTTTGATTAGTTTCATGTTCTAATTATAACTATAATAGGACAGCCTATGAGTACAGATACAAGCCTAAGTCACGTTAAATAGCAGGTTTTCATGGGCTGGATTAGATTCACACAATGAAGCCTAGATAATGTCCACAAGATATCTGTAGAAAGTTGTATAGTAACATCATAATCACGTAAGAGCGGTTGTATGAAAATTTACTTCGGATCGGTTGTTCTTAGTTTCTTCTTTTTTTCAAATCAAAGCCCAGTTAGAGACCTTTTTAGGGTCGAGTCACACCGAAATGGCAGCGGCCGGCAGCCACGCGGCGAGCACTTTCAGTGTGATATAATTTTACACTTTATCTTTATACTTGAAAGGACCACTATCCTGTGAATAGCTTGAAAAGGTCGCGAAGCTACCCGCGGTGCCGCGAGTGGGCTCGTCCCGCCGTAGATATAACCACCGACAAGATATTCACGCCATACTGGTCTTTTATGTCTAGTTTAAAATTATTTCACACTTAAAGTACTCGCCGCGGCGCTGCCGGTTGCTGCTATTCCGGTGTGACTCGGTTCTCGAGGTCATCCAAAGTGTAGATGTAAAACAGAATGGAAGCTTTAACTCACCTAGCAATCTTGGAAATCAAGACAGCAAGCTGCGTAGCGATCTGAGCGACCGGTTCACTCAAGATACTAGTGGTAAGGAGCCCCTGCCTCAGTTTAATCTTCTCCTCTTCAGTGATGGCGTTGGGAGCATTCTTCCTCCAGTAGCGGTCCACGCCATTTTTGAAGCACATCACCGCCAACCATCGGACATTGCCGTCTATCGAATGGTTTGATAGAACATTCTGTGAAAGATAGAACTTACAATTATATAGGTTTGTAATTTGTTTTTTTATTTTATTTTTCCCTTGACAAAGGGGTTAGGCGAAAGGTTTAATGGACCTCATTAAGCAACAGCCGAGATCGTGGCAGACTGACTGACTGAGGGTGTTGCTACTGAAATAACTGATCTGTACAGTGTGGCCATCGGATCATAGCGAGTCTGAAGTTAGGCTCTGCGAATTTTAGCGCTTGAAAACTCGTAAAACAAAATGCAATTTGCAGTTGTTATTGCTGTTAAAAACTGTTTGACATTTCTTTTTTAAACCTTTATACGACCTTTAAACCTTTATACCTTTGTACAATCCGATCCAAATGAGAATAGGATCGATGGCAATGTTTTGACGTCACGTCGAACTGTCAAATCGAAGAAATTAGGTAGAGTGAACAAAAAAGATGTTTTAAAAAAATAATTTACGTACGAATCGTGAATGAAAAAAGTTTTATCAGAATACAGTTTTTCAATTTTGTTTATCACTGTTTCACTGTGTGATGTGTCTGAGTAGTGGTAAATAGAAAAAAAAGGCGAAATGTTTCTAACAACGAAAATAAGAAATAAAATAGTTTTTCTTGTAAACTATTTATGACTTAAAACAATATATTTGGCAAATATATATTAAACCTTAACATTTTTACTTCAACCAGAATTAACTAAAATTTAGTAATTAAATGCAAAAAAAAACTTTTTATTGATACGCAAATAAGATTTTTTTGCAAACCGTACTTTTCACTCAAAATTTGACAGATCGAGGTTATTGACTTTCCTGTTCTTATTTGGAACGCATAATACGACGTTTCAAGTGCTAAAATTCGTAGAGCCTAACTTCAGACTCGCAAAGATCCGTCGGCCGTACTGTACCAGCAGGGACCTTACCATAACGTGTTGCGAGAAAGAGGGCATAGAGCTACACACCCTACATAGTTATACACCCTATAGAGCTCTATCCTCCATCCTTACCTGTTCAGTTTCGATCTCTCATGGTAGAACCTCTGAACTAAGGATACAGAATGGAGTTAAAATAGGAGCAGCAGTTTTTTAGTTGTCAATTACATGGTGTTATTGACAACATTCCCCTTATCCTCAAACTCCTCAAGTTCCAGAGTCATCCAATAACACTCCTAAAGTTTCTAGATCAAGATAGCTGGACTAAGTCACTGTTTGACTTGGTTCACAGATACATGGCCTCGTGGTCAGTTCTATTAGAGATTGACCTTCTAGGCCAAAATCAAGACCAGTAATGTTAGAACTTACCAAGAGAACAGAATAAAAGCCAGGTTCCACCTCCCATTCTTGCAGCTTTTTTTCAGCTGGCTTCAACACCTCCGTGTCCTGGCTGGTGGCACGGTTCAAGGTGTCCAGGACCAGAGCATAAATGTTCGGGTCCATGGCTGTGGTGATTACCTTGAAAGAGAATGAATAATATATTAGATATTTGCTGAAGAAGATATTTCCACAAATCCCTGTTGAAAAGGGAAGATCCTCAGACCAGATTTATCTGACCTGCCAATAGATGATTTCGGATTTTGGTATGTGTTGTAATGACATGGAGAACACTGATGCTACTATGCAGAATTTTGTAGTTTGGTTCCTATATTGCGACAGATATGTCGCTACATACCGAAGTTATTTTCAAAGAGAAACATGCTGAGAATTTATGTTGTTTTTATTGTTACATAGACATCTCTGCATAATAAATAGGTAATCGCAATTATTTGGTAATCACAACCAATTTTTGATGAGTCACTATACTACTATACTTGTTATATTCTTTGCATAGTCCACTCTATTTTTATTTTGGCACAACAATATTTTTCGTCTCCAGGTGCTTATCCAAAGCATGATATTATCACCATCCTACATCTTGTGCTGTATTTATACACTGCATAATTAAAAGTATTTGCATGTGGTATTTTTCATTGCACACATTTCTAACGCCTAGGCCATACTAACGGCTAACATCAATGCCCATAAACATGATATTTACTGTGATAATTTTAATGCACATTTGAAATGAGCTAGAGCTAGCTATATATAGCCTGTGCATAAAGAAGTTCCCAAGTTAGCAGAAATAATTCAGGAAATGTAAATAATAAAGTAAGTTTGAATCTCAGAATAAAACTAGATTGTTGAATTATTTTTTGTAAAATCATTTCGAATTACCAATACCTGACTTGTTTGAGATTATAACTATTTATTTTGTAAACTAACTATTATTATGGTGTAATGAATGTTAAATCAATTTGTGTTTATAATAACTTACATTGTTAATTCTCTTTCATAATCTTTGCTATAGCCAATCCAAGCTTGTGTGTTAGAAATGTTTTACCAATGAATGGCAACTAGACTTGTAAAATTAAATTAGATCCACACCACACAACATTATTTCAAATCAAATCAAATAATCTTACTAATATTATAAATGCGAAAGTTACGATGTTTGGATGTTTGTTACTCAATCACACCAAAACGGCTGGACGGATCTGGATGAAATTTGGCACAGGCATAGGATACAGTCCGGAATAGGACATAGGCTACTTTTTTATCCCAGAAACCCCAACCCCAACACCACGCGGGCGAAGCCGCAGGCAAAAGCTAGTTTCTAATAATTTGTGGTACATGTGTGCATCATTCTAATGTTGTCCTAACTTAAATAAGAGTGTAAGTATTGTTACTGTATTAAGCAGTACTGTACTGAGTATTATTGTCACATGGAGAAACAGAAAGCAACAAAAGATCTGCATACATATTATTGTTATTTAATTTTATACTGCTTTCTTTTGTTCTGCACTACACCAGTATTGTTACCTTAGAATGGATTAAAGTAATAAATATCTCTATGATCATGTGTGTAATAAACATAAACCACATAGTTGCAGCAATTCATTACTTTTACAAGTCTACGAGTATTAAAGCAGTGGTGGCCAAGTGGTAACAACCCCAACTTACGAGTTGTAGGTTGTGAGTTCAAGCCCAGCTAGGGGCCAGCCATTATGTAATTTATTTCATCACCACTGATCTTAAAACAATGAATAGAAACAAACAGTGTGGTAGATTACAGCCCATTCTCTCTTCTAGAGAGGAGGCGAGCAGTGGGAACATTAAAAAGGCTGACGATGATGACAAGGATTTAGGAGCTATAAACATATAATTATATTATAGTTAATAACTCTTCTTGCTGTCTGGTAATAAAACAGTTAATTGATAATTGTTTGCTTCTTCTAAGTTAATTTTGATATCTTAATTAACCTTTCGAGTACCGTAACTAGACATAATAGAAAGACAGATATGCAAACGCCGGTGTTTGGTCGGGGCTCAAGAGTTTAATCAATAGTTGCAATTTATCTTCAAATAAATATTTTAGTAAATCAAATACCGCCATAATACCAAGATCAGTGCAAGAATTGCATATAACTCAGTTTGTAATTTAAAGCACAGTAAAGAAAACCTGTGTAAATAACAATGAGTGAAATGTAAACTCCACAAAATAGGTTGTATTTACATATAATGTGATGAACGTTCGTTTCTGCCTAGTCATTGCAATGTAAAGATGAATCTTACAGACTAATAATTGTTTAAACTAATGTTTATTATGAGGTTCACAATAAGTCATTGTGAAGACATACTGAAGTTATAGAAACAGTAGTAATACAGTAGCAATATTTTTATCAGCAACATACTACATACTATTTTATATTTATATACTTAATAAACAAGTTGTATAATTAGGCTGATTTTCAAGTTTTACATGAAGTCAGCTGCATGTGTGATAATATTCGAACATACCTATCACTTGAACTTATATGTTTTGTCGGTAATGAGGTCAACACTCGCGACTTTGCAGAAAAACCGAAACATGATTCGTGTAATCATATTGTTTGCAAAGACAGTCATAAAAATGCCTTACTAGTAATACTTTTCAGGCTACTAAGACGCTACATATTGCGTAATACCACAAATCCTAAAACACATAAATATACGGAGAATCATCAGAGATATAACGAAATAAATCAAACAAACTCACTTTTCACCCTGGGCAAAAGGCAAAGGGCATAACATAACCTCTAACAATTCACTTATTACGCATAAAACGAAACAAACTAATGAAAAAAGCACTTATCCGTAATATTTGTTTACGAAAATATGCAATGCACAACTAAACAAAACGATCGAACAGTTATTATGCGAATCATGCCGAAGAACCGATCGGAAAAATCACCACGAACGAAATTCCGATTTTCAATAATGCATTATGTCACTTAGCTGTCACCTCTGTGGCTGTCACTGTCATATTTGTACCTCGTTCAGAAACGTCTATCTCTTATAGAAGAATTGATTATTTTATGAATTAGGCTTCTAGGATTGAATTAAATCAATAATTATTTATGAATCAAAAATCTAAAATGTACTAATCACATAGTACTTTTTATCTGTTTGTTTTGTGATTGGGGGCAAAGCATGCCATTTTTCTACCAATCTTCTTTGCTTCCATTTATCAATATTCTATTTACAGAGGTAATAATTATACGAGAGAGACTATCACAGAATGAGATTATCATTTCTAAAGTCTATGCATTGTTAGCAGATAACAGACAATATGTACCTTATCATCACATTCTAGACTAGTATGATTAATTAGAACAATCTATAATGAACATTTTAAATAATGCAACTTCAATTTTTATCACGTATAATAAGGATGCTCTAATTACAATGCAATTAGCATTGTAATTAAAACCACGCACCCATTCAACTCCAATTTAAAGTTTGTGTGACTGCTTTCCTCTTACCTCAATCAATTTTTGCGGCTACTTAATCTTCGCTGATTCGGGAGTCATTATCTTCTGTCATCATTGTTATCATATCGGGGTTATCAAGTTACCGATAGTAATAATTATGTTATATGTAGAAGGCCGACTAAATGATTTTGTTGTTATAGTGAACATAAAACATTTTAAACACCTAATAATATTATTATTGTGTAATATTTGCTATGGCATGCACAATTAATTTTAATAGTGATTCCACTGGAAGTTTTTATGCAGGTGATATTGTGACTGGAACTGTGATATTGGAACTAAAAAATGACCAGAAATTCCGAAGTAATTCTTTTAATATGTATTGTTGCATTAAGTTTAAGTTAACGGTTGATCGGAAGCTTCATTTTGATTTAGTTTAATATTTATTTGATTTGTATTTCGTTGTTTTTATATGTTTCAGGTATTGATTTAAAAGTTACTGGGATTTGCAAAGCTTCGTGGACCCGGTCCATGCCTACGATGCCGTACATAAAAATCTATTCCGAGAAGAAGAAAGTTCTTAGTTTATTAATTACCGATATATTCAGAGATTATGCTAATGGTAAGTTTTTAAAATTATTTATAATATTTTGGCGGAACTTTGGCCGAGCTTTGGATCAATGTATGATTTACTTACAAACTTAAGCCAAATTAAATTATGTGAATTATTAAAAAAATAATTTAAAACATCGAAGTTATTTGGAATAAATCAATGTTTGTAAGCTATTTTTAGAGATGATTTCACTCGCTCTATTTTTCCATTTGTTAAAGTTATTTTTTTTTGTACAGGTAGCACATTACCGGCCGGCATTCACCAATATCCGTTTCATTTTGCTTTACCGGCAGATATACCTTCGTCCTTTGAAAGTTCCATTGCGAAAGTTATTTATACAGTAAAAATCAAAAGCAAACCCGCATATAAACTCAGAAAAATGGCATCATTTAATGTTTTAGGAAATATCAATTTAAATCACATTGAAGAATTACTGGTGGGTATTTAGACATAATGAATTAATAACATTATCTTCAGTGGATTTATATTAATTGCAATTTTTTTGTACCATAAAAACAATTTTTTTCAGATGCCTTGTTTCAACGAATTTCGAAAAACATTTCGAAATTCAGGAAAATTCACTATTTGCATTAAAACTTACAAAGCGTTCGCGCCTAAACAAACTATTCCCTTCGAAATAACAATTATTAACGAGAGGAAAGTAAAAATACGAAAAATCAACGTTATATTGATACAGGTAAAATTTCACAAAAATTTAATTTAACAGTAAAAAAAATTATTAAGTAGGTATTTAACTGACCTATTGCTTTTCTTTTAGAAAATACGATATAATGTGCAGTCAGGATGGGCAGACGAAGAAAAAAAAATTTGCAAAACAGAATACAAGAAATTTTCTCAGAACATAGCTGAGATTTGTTTCTTTAACATGGAGATTCCTCATTTAATACCTTCTAGCTTAAATCTAATAGACCCTATGGTGGACATTTCATATATTTTTAGAGTAAGTATGTTGAACATAACTATTACTTAAAACTTTTCCTTGTGTGATGTCCCACTACATGGTCCTACTACTGGGTCCTAGAATTAAAAATAGATTTACTTTATCAATTCATACAGAAAATTAAAACTGGTGATGGGAAAATTTAGGTACTATTAGTAAAAGTAAGCAACGTTTTTACGTGAATAATTTTTAGTAATAGTAAGTGGTGTTTCCAATTGCCGAGTCTTCCAGTCCAATCCAGTCTTAGCAGTTTTAGTCTTAGTAATATGCAAACAGCTCACTAGGCGCCAACCAAATTGATCAACCTAGGGCTGAAATATTGTAGCGCCTTTCCAGGGTCATGTATGCACCTAGTTATTAAAACTTTTCTGTAACTTTGTGTATGTGAACATTATGTTCAATATTTCAAAAAGTACCTAAATTGATTTTTAATTAAAGTTTTTTTTACAGCTTCAAGTGATTTTTCCTTTCCATTTTACTTTACAAGAAGAAATTCCTGTGACTGTGGCGACGGCACCAGTTATTCATTGTGAATTTTGAAACTGTACATAAATAAATATTAAATTAAACAACTTTGGTTTTTTTCATACAAACTACCAGGTACCTAGTACCTTACTAATACTTACTATTATTATTTTGTTCTTAAAGTTGTACTGAACAAAATTTAATAGTAGGTATATCTATGACTAGCTGAGCCCGCGACTTCGTCCGCGTGGAATAGTTATTTTGGGCATCATATTTATTTTTGAAAACAACCTCATCTTTATAAATTATAGCTGTTACCCACGACTTTGCCCGTATCAATTTCTGTTATTAATTTAGACAATTTAGTTTTTAAAAGAACATAATTATCTAAAAGTACTTCATAGAGCTACACCCCCTACTTGGGCACGCCATAATCTCGGCGGTAAGTCCCCTCTTTGAGGCGTGGTTGGATAGACATCACGCAGGACATAACGCAGGTTCTCACCGGACATGGGAAGTTCAGGAGATTCCTGCGCCGGATTCGTGCGGAAGAGACGCCCGGGTGTCGCCACTGTGTGGCCAGCACGGAGGACACGGTGGAGCACACGGTGGAGGTGTGCCCCGCTTGAGAAGAGCATCGCCGTGTCCTCGTGGGGGTGATCGGCGGCGGCGACCTCTCGCGCCGTGCCTTGATTCAGGCCATGGTCCACAGCGAAGAAGAACAGCAAGCGGTCGCCTCCTTCTGCGAAGCAGTAATTCTCGTAAGGCCGACCGCATAAGGCAAGGGCAAAAGCGCCCTCGCCGTAGCCGTCGCCGCCGCGATCCCGCCGATATCCGGCCACCGTAGACGCTGGCATGCGGACGGTGAGCAATGGGTAGCTCGCCGTCCGGTTGTCGGTTACAGTCCAGATCAAGACCAAGTCGTCGACGGCGTGCATTGCTCCTGCGTGCCTCAAGGTGTTGTCAGCAAACTGTGGGGCTCTTCAGGGTCGAAGCCTCCTGCAGCCGAGGGTTGGTGCGAAAGCGTTATACCGGGGCTCTGGGAATAGGCAAGGGAGGAACGGGGTAGGTTGTTTAGTCAGTAAGAGTCTGACACTGTTTCCCGCTCCGCTCAAGAGTGGGATTCGTCATTGGATGATTTTTATCTACCATAAAAAAAACCCCTCGCCCGCAAGCAACCCGTCTCCTCGCCCGCCGGCCAGGCGCAGCGTCATATTTTGCACATCATGCGGCGCGTGTGAATTTTATATCGGAGTTATTTTAAAATTGTAATATCTTCTAAGATGTTCATTGAAAATAAGTGATGTCAAAGACAATTTTGTTCACAATTACATACTCTTAATCAACAACACATTTATTTGGATAAAGATTAATATTATTATGTTGATAGAACTCATTGGTTGCATGCATTAATTTCGGCCAAATTTGATTCCCATAAAAACGGTTCTAGTGAGTTAATTTTAAAAGATAGACATATACTGTCGCGGACATTTTTTTAGATCATTTTAAGAGGAATAATTCTTTCGTACATATTTTTTTGGTATCTTCTACCGTTTTCGCAGCGCACGCAACGGAAGCCCTCAAAGATGAATATTTTCCCCGTTTTTTTCCACATTTTCCATTGTTTCTTCGCTCCTATAAGTCACAGCGTGATGTTATATAGCCTAAAGCCTTCCTCGATAAATGGCCTATTCAACGCAAAAAGAATTTTTCAATTCGAACCAGTAGTTCCTGAGATTAGCGCGTTCAAACAAACAAACAAACAAACAAACAAACAAACAAACTCTTCAGCTTTATAATATTAGTATAGATATACACATATCACTCTTGTTTTTCAAAAAGTCGAGGTCGAATATGGATTCAGGTTTAACTTGCAAGCTTGCCTAAAACTTACTAACGAGCGACAAATCTTTAACAACAATCTTTTGTTATTAAAGATTTCTCTCCGAATGTACAATAACGTAGGATAATATTATTTTCGACTGATTTGAATTTTAAAGCATTAAATTATATTGTGAAGGACCAAGAATGATGCTTTCACTCGAACTAAAATTGTGGCAATATGAAACCAAGATGGCGTTACTGTTACTAGCAAGAACTCTTGTTCCAATTTTTGATGTTTACAATAGTTTTCGTCAGTTAAACAATTTAAAATTATTATAAATTTACTATAACACAATTTTTAAGCACTAATTTTATTTATTCAAATTTAAAAAATATTTCTGGCTACATTCCAAATGTCATAAAGCTATACGTATTTATTTTATATGGCAACAATTTCTGTTGTGCTGCCACCTGGCGTCAGGCTTATCCTTTATTGAAATATTATCGGTTTACTTACTTTTTAACATTAAAATCATACTTTTATGATCATAATATAATTATTTTAAATTGTTAAAATATTGTTTTATTTTAACTATTATGATTTTGAAATAATTAATTTGAAATATGCATTATTTTTGTAACACATTTATTAAGGAGACATTGTATTGACAACTTCCCCTTTCCATGACTTTTTTTTGAGAAAGCGGAAATGGTTGGTCCGCCATAATCATTCGTGTGGGTCTGTGCTTGTGTGGTTTGGTTGTCTTTACCGGTGCCAACCATTATTTTTAATTAGTAGTAAGTTATGCGTATGAATCCAGACATGGACGATGATGAGAAGGGGTGAGTTTGTTTTCACATATTTTTGGTGTGGTTTAAGGCTGTCTACGACGTGCCAACTATAATAGGTCAAACTGGCATGTTCGCTTGGTGTGTCGCATTTCACGGATAGCCAGCAAGGCTTGTGAGGTAGCGTTACGTACTCAACTTTGTTCTCTGAAAGTATGCATTTTGTAAAGATAACGTTATTTTATGATATTAAACGTAAAATGACATAGATGCGAGCAGCAAAATTTCAATTAGCCCTATGCTTTATACCGGCTAGCGGGCACCGACCCCAAGCCTCGCCGTGCGACTTGCGTGGTTCGATCAAGGCAGCTATTACTTTCCCATGCTATATTTTCTCCGGTTGTTGTTGCATTTCATTGTCAAAATTTACGTGGAATCAGTTTATATAACTGTACTTCAACATCAAAAGCTGTTGATGTGGAAACGTCGCAATATGTAAAATTAACCTTTCTGTGACTAATCGTTGCTTTCTCTTATCGGTGATTTTGCGCTAGGGTTTTGCTGGCGTCACATTTTGTGGAAAAATATGGAGATTTTGAGTAGTGAGTTGTTAATGAGGTTATTAGATCAATGTTCGAAGTGCCGCGTAGCGCGATCTCATTTACCTACAAGACGCGAAACGTGCTGATTCATTTGCATATGGTTACTTGCGTCGTCAAATTTGTTCATAAACACTTTTCCTCAATGTTGGTTCGGATGCGTGTTATTTTTTATGTAAACACGCTTTGGGCGGTCGCCGAGGACGCTCGATGCAACAATACCGTGGACACAACATGGCCACACATAACACAAGACATTTTGCTTTATTATGTTAGAGCTACCCCAATCATAGTTACAGGAAAAGATTTATCTAAATAAGCACATTATTTTAGTTAAAAAGTTGTGAGTAAATAAAAATTAATTAATTATTAACTTTCAACTAATTATTTCCTAGCTCACTGCTTATTTCACTTGTATTTTTACAAGCAATCTAAAATGCAAATTAAATAGCATGATTGTGTTATTAAAAATAAAGTGAGCAGAGATTTGGTACATAGAAACCATTACTAGTAGAATTATGAGGCAGAAGTGAATGGTACTTTCACCAATCTTGGTAAATGTGCTTAGTAAGCACTAAATTATTGTACTATGAATGTTTAGAGAATAGTTTAAAGTAAAACTTTCAATATGACTACTGTCTGACAATGTACAATGGCATTGATTAGATAAAACTGCTGATTGTAACTTCTATGTATATTTTAACAGTTGAATTCCTGTGGTCTGTGACTCATTTTGCAAGTTATCTATAGCCAAAGGTCACATATGGCATGGGTTGTCCAAATTTTTGATTTAAACAAGATTACTGTAACATAGCATCAGCCTTATGTTCCCACTGCTGGGACTCAGGCCCGGTCTCTAGGAAAGGTAACATAGACCAAGCACATTTTCTGTAACTTGGTTAGACAAATAATGGATATTTTTTGCTTGGTTTCACTAAATAGTCATTATTTTGAATATACTATATAATACAATTTAGCCCAAATTAGAAGTAATTATAAGTATTCTATGATTAGTTTTTAAATACACATCAATTTAAACAATCATCGGCTGAGTTCGATACTTGAATAGTACACTTGTATTTCTCAGAGATCCTTGAAAACAGTCTAATCTAAATACCTTTACCCCAGTGAACTTTACACAGTTACAGTCTCATAAATATACATTCATAATGAATAGTTTACTATTTAATCATTAAACCAACAATTGTGGACTTGAAGTACTAGAGCAGTCGTTATCACAAATAAAATGACTATTGGAATAAATTTACTGTAGATAGCAACTACCAAGTAGGTTTTTAGGTCATTTACTCTAGGTTTATATCTTCAATGTTTTAATAGTCGAAATGCAGAACTATATTTAATATTCAAAGGTCTACAAATCCTTCATTAGTAAATTGAAGTATGGAAGCAAAGTAAGTTCTATCTCATAGTTTACCACCTGTAATTTATAAACAAGTAAAAGTAATTATTTGAGTAAAAGTAACTATGTAACAGTTTGTATTCTATTCACTAAGAAAAAAAATTTTTTTTTTATGTAGTTTTCCAGCCTCAAGTAATGACTCAAAAGAAGTTACTAAGCAACAAGTAATTACTTAAATAATTATAAATGTGGGTCTAAAAAATCGCATTATTGATCTTATATTGTGCTACTACTGCAAGTCTTTTATTTCAGCATAAACTAGCTTCTAGCAGTGGCTTTGTCCATGTGAAACTAAAAAAATCGGCCATGACCGTGTCGGGCCACGTAGGGTTTCGTAGCTTCGCGTCCGTCACAATGTAACAAAACCCCTAAACTACGATTTAACAGCGTGAAGTAACCCAATTTCCCGAGAGATGGCGCTGTACCCGGTGGTAATTTTAGATTGCGTGAACCGATTTTAATCTTTTTTCATTTGAAAGAAAAATACATTTAGGATAATAAAATATGTAAAAATACTTGCATGTCAGTTAAATTACAAAATTAGTGGGAACTTTTTTTTTTAATATTTCAAAAACTGTTCATCCTATCAAGTTAAAATTATATCCTAGAAAGTATACAAAGTTCTACTTTTGAGATTTTTTTTTCAGTTTTTTACTTTTGGATCGATTATTTCCGATAATATTAACATTATCAATTAAATATTTTACGGGACCTTTAATAATTTTTAAATATCTACCCAACATATGTCACACGTAAGGGTAGAAATGAAAAAAAAATACACCCCAGTTTACATCTTTACGTGCAGGGGGAGGTACCCTAATGTAAATTTTTTTACTACTTTTTATTTTGCCACTCTTTCGGCGCTATTGATAAACATATTGGTACTAAATTTTAGCTTTCTAACAGTCGCTGAGATTATCCGCGGACGTAGACAGACTTGGAGAAACTATGATGGTTTTTTGTTGACTACGGAACCCTAAAAAAATACATTCCGAATAAAAAAAAACATAATTTGTGCTAATAAAGGAGTAACGAAAATACCTACATAAAGTTAAGAGCGAATAAGTTGAACCATTTGCTATGGTTACGTACATTCCCCCCACTTCCAGAAAATCGATTATAATAAATATGTAACCCTCGTCACGCAAGTGGAACCATTAATATGCAGTAACCATATAGTCCAACTTGTACGCCGCATACATTTCAAACTTTGGCCTTTACAATATTATATGTGATGTGTTTAGGATTGATTTTATTTATATTACCTGTATAGCTAGTTAGCGACACATAGCTTGGGTTAAACCTAGATACTATTTACCTTATACAAAATACTTGAACAACTAAAATATATTCATGATGTCATACATGGTACACTATGGCAACTCCTGACCTATAGATAAGAACTTTAAAATAGGGAAAGCAATCATCCAAAGTTTTTTTTAAACGATTTTCAACTTTATCACACAATCTTTACCTTTTTGAGGGTTCCAAAGTCATAAAAAAACGGAACCCTATTATAATACTCCACCGGTCTGTATCTAATGAACCGTGTTTAGTCAGGCAGTTGAAAGTTTTCACATGATGTTTTTTTGTTGCCACTATAACACGTAACAAAAAAAAAATGAATAAAATATGGGGGGGGGGGCTGGTCCCCATGCAACGAACATGATTTTTTTTTGCCGTTTTTTGCTCGATATTAGTAAGCTGTCCCGACGAACTTCGTAATGTCACCATAATATTTCTCACCGTTTTTAAACCTATGGAACTAATGTTTGAAGACCAAAACTAGTCTAATCGGTCCAGCCGTTATCGAGTTTTAACAGCTATTGTAATGTTATCTATAACAAATATTAACTATTTAATTAGTCAGTGTCTAATGTTGTATAGATATTGGTAGCCCTTCATGGACGGGTCTGACTTGAACGTAGTTTTTTTCAACTGATATTCAGTTACACAAAAGATTTATTTCAACCATTCAAAATATAAATGCCTAAACATCTGGAAAACAAATCCTTCTCTCCTTGAAAACACAATTTCATTACTTGACTTTTAAAAGTCAAGACCTTAAATAATATTAAATATTCAAAAGTAAACAAAGGGACATTTTAATAAGGGTTATTCATAATTCTTAATGTCTTAACAAGCAGAACCCTAATGTGTTGGTAACAGTTCCACAGACGGTCCGAACGCTGGCTCTCAAGGACTTGAGCGTCATTAAAATTCATTATTAAAGTCACTCTGACTAAGCTTTCATATTAATATTTTCTCGCTGCTTCAAGCGCTTTCCGAGCTTTAACGCTAAAATTAAATTGACGCTAGGAAAAGCAGGGTTGTAGGCAGTGCCGGTTTTAGTGCTATCAGCGCCCTGGGCGAGATTTCTACGGCGCCCCCTATATCCTACCGGTAATTGGTAATCCGATGGTAGCTTAGCTCCATATTTGTGCAAGGCCTTCTCGAGTCCCAACTCATTGCCAGTGAGTTCACACCTAAAACGCTTCTTATAATCTGGTGCCCTGGGCGGTCGCCCAAGCACACTCTACCCTATCCCCGCTACTAGTTGTAGGATATGCCATGACCTATCAAAACTACCCTAGACTTTGTGACTTTCAACGATCGTTAAAGCTTATAGCATTCGACCGATGCACACGTGTTAAACGCCTGATTTGTACGTAGAATGGCGTCGCGTGCCTTGGATCAAATACAGCTCTACAAGTCTAGTTTCCATATAAAATGTATGGAGACCGACGCGCCCAGATCGGCGTGTTTGGGACACGTGTGCGCAGTGTAGTTCTACCTTAACTCATAGACGAGTTTCCTGGCAGTCACGTGAACCCAATATGCCACATGTTACACGTCATTACTTGATTTCAATGAACTTGGCATAGAATTGTATGTGTTTAAAGATCGTAAAGTCATTAATATCTAGGGTGGCAGGCGGTAGTGGACAAGCCGACCTAGATTAAATTTGCATAAGTATTTCCTAAGTGCTATAAAATATCTGTATTTAAATCCTTTTGACCCAGAAAACTGTTCGTCGGTGGCCTGTCATGGGAGACGTCTCAAGAGAATTTGCAGCGTTACTTTTCGCGTTACGGCGATGTGATCGACTGCGTGGTGATGAAGAACAGCGAGTCGGGCCGCTCCAGGGGCTTCGGCTTCGTGACCTTCGCTGAGCCGGCCCTCGTCAACGTGGTGCTGCAGAATGGGCCCCATCAACTTGATGGCAGGTACGAAGACGCTAAACAAACATGTGTTGTACTCGACATATAAGTTGAACTAAAATGGCGATCGACCTTAAATGCGCTGTAACAGATTTTCGGGTCTCAATTTAAGTGGTGGGCTGCGCGTAACCAAAGCTCCGGCAGCCATTTTGGTTCAACGTATATGTCGCGTACTAAACCAATTATAGGGAAAAATAATGACGTCGGGACTTGGAAGTATAAATCTTGGATCTTGTATAAATGTCATATCTTCATGAGCAAAATAGGATGGATCTACAACCAGTACAAGGCAAGAGATATTTGGAACAAGTGAAAGGTACTTAGCGGTCCGTAATTTAAGCGGTGAATGGCGGTGATGTCATTACTAGGAATTTCTTTGTAAATCTTCCCAACATTCACTCGTCAAAAGTCAATGTTACAATCATTTGCCAATAAAAACATTAGGTTAAAAATATCGAGCTTCAATGGTCGTGTTAGGAGATTAGGTTAAACCTATTAGCATTACTAAATACAAGAAAATACCGTTACTTTTGTTAGTAGCGTCAATTTTCTACGGTATTTGATATATTGTTGTCTTTTACATACGATAATATCTCCGCTAGATATTGCGGCATAAATTCTTTAGTTTCATGTTCTCAAAAATACTTTTGCATGGAGAAACAAACTTTTATCGACTCAAAGTTCATGTACCATTATAAATCATGACGTAAACTGACAGCCTCTCATGATAAAATCATCTATCACCGTGGCATACAAGAGAAATCTTTCTAAAAAGACACAATGTTGCATCCACAAATAATTGTGACCCAATTCTTGAAACAGAAATAAACTGTATGTATGGCCTTACTCAAACAGACGCTGGTTCGTCTGTCAACCTATACATTTTTAATTTTTATTTCGGTTCTGATTAAGCTATGGATAAAAGGTTAGATCAATGTAACACAGAAATAGATTCCTCCTACGAATTTACTACAGCTTTTTTCGTTTACACGAAAACGTAATAGATAAAAATGCGAGTTTCGGAATATTTTGGCGGTCAAAGTTAATTGACATGGCTTTATGAGGTCGTTTCGCCTCATGTATAAGCGCCATTAGGGAAATTATTTCGAAAATATCACTATTTTTGTAAGGTCTCGTTGATTTAATGGGTCGTCAAGCACATTTCAGCTATAATATAATTGCTCTCTACTTTTATTAGTAGCTATATACAACGATAAAGGTATAACCGATCGTTTCAATCGCTAATTTTATGATCGAAGCATACCTGCTTCTTCATCATTTCTTTGAAATCAAAACCTTGTCGATTAAGATTTTTTTATGACATGACGTTGGCATTACGTGCCATCGCAGTAATTAAAATAGTTTAGAGGCTCGTTTCCTCATATAGTCATTTTGCAACAAACTAGAAATAAATCGCCCACTAATAATAGTGTCACATGACTACTGTACTATTGTCATATAAAATTAATTGAAGTTCGTTGATGGAAGTTGTTTCTACACGTAATGGTCTCGTTATGGTTCTATTACTGTATTTTTCTATTTTTAGACTTACAACATCCAATGGTAAGAATTGTGAATGAGAATAGAATAGAATGCAATGTTGTTTTCAGATAACCAAATCAGTCCTAAAACTGTTTTCTTACAATTATTTACGGCGTGTGACAGACTTAGCAAAACTATGGAAAAACCAAAACGTGAAGTTTGAAATTTAAAAGGCAAAAAATTGATGCATTATTCATGCCTTCTTACTAAAAATGTTACGTCTGTAATTTTAATGTTACGTTTCTCTAACAAAATGTATTCTGCTGAAACTATTTTAATAGTTTAACCTTATAGAACCACGGTGTTCTATGTTATGAAATATTTTTCAACAAAAAGGCAAAATATTTCGGAAGGCGAAAACTGAAATCCTGGCGGAGGGTGGTGGGTGAAATTCGCTCGAGTATTGACGTGATACCGAAACTATAATAGAAGGCCTTTACGACCCGTCGGAATATTGGTTCCTAGTCCCTATCCACATCCAGGCAGTGCCCTCAGTTACATTACTGCTGGTACGTTCAGATGTTTGTGGGACATTAACACGCAAATTAGCATATACTCCTTATTCCTATGGACAAGAGAGTCTACAAGGTTTGCGACAAGGTTCTTTGCACTTATTAACACTGATGATTAGGACTGCATACTTAGTCAGTTTGCGTAAGAAAGAGCTGACATTACATTATTAGGGCTCCGTACCCACATGATATAAACTCACTCTTGCTATCACTCCACCGTCCACGTCACCAGGCGGTCGTCGTCTCATAAATCATAATAGTTAGACAATTGGAATTTTCCACAGATAATGTATGTCTGTTGCTATAGTAACCAATAGTAAAAGTAAGAACAAAATTTAATAAATTACTAAGTGAGGCGGCCCATACACCAAACTTTATTTTGTTTGTCGGTTTTTTGCTGCTCTGATTCTTTTTTTTTTTTTTCAAATCTACAAAGTTGATAGTGGGTTTTTAAGCTTCATCTCTGCCATCTGAAAGTAAACAATAGTTGTTGTTTAGTGTTCAACGGTCGGGTAGGTGTATGAAAATCGCTAGGGGAGAGCAGGATGAATAAATCACAGGGGTAGACATGGTTTGCATAATACAAAGGAGAGTTATGGCCTGCTGGGGCTGGATACGGGCTCCAGATTCTTAAATGAAGAAACACTTGTTCAACAGGTAGATTCATTGTAAGGCGTTTTACTTGTAGTAGATTTTCCACTTTCTAATTATTAATTTTCGGATTGTTTGCCTTTCTATCTTTTTAACCATAGTTCATGAAGGATGTATGTGTTTTGCGCGTATTTTGTTTATAAATGTTGTTTTATGTGATATTAGTACTCAGGCCACTAAGTCGGGTTATCTTCTAATTTATATTCAATTACCAATTTACAGAAATCGTTTTTTTTTGGTTGTTAAGTGTTCAAAACGGATTAAACACGAACTCTTGTAAAGGAGAACTATTTAACTAATCAGAAAAAAAATGAGGTAATTATGACGGAATGTTGGATTTTGTTCTAAAGAGTAACGGTAACGGTCCAATAACTCAAAGGACCGAAAGGACACAGGCGGCCTAAGACTAAATAGTCGGTAAAAGACTGACAAACCTTGTTTTTTTTTATTCAGAGCAGCAGAAGTTATTTGATGACTACTCATCTAAAAAAAAAAGGTTTAAAAAATCTATTCATAATTTTTTACTAGCGGTTTCATCCGCATGAAAGTAGCAAAATTATTCCAAAGGATCATTACACTAGGAACAAAACTAGGACATAGAAACAACGGTCTATCAGAGTGTCAAAATTCAACCAAATTCGTTTAATACTTGGAGCGTGAAGAAGTAACACACTCGTAAAACTTTCGCCTTTAGAATGCTATTGTGAAGTGTGAAATGATTGCACTAACCGCCAAACTATATTAAAAATGCTATGTCGCGAATTGAATACAGATGAGTTTAGCATCAGCTACACAACAGATGAAGACGGATAGAGTTCAATTGGTACTAGAAAGAAGCGGTACTTCTCGTATAAGGCACGGTATACACCAAAGCGGAGAGGAGAGATGTTTTGCGAAGCTGGCTAGTCATTTCCACCACAGCGGAGAGATGTGAGCGTTAACTTCTCATTCCTCGCCTTCACGGGTGTTAACGGAAATTTGTCTATAAAACTTTTTATGTACGTTCTTGGATAAATATCAAAATACCGTATAAAAAAAAATGCTCTAATATTGTACATTCTATTTAAAAAAAAATTGATAACGGCGCGTAGCTCGAAATCATGCCGCGAGCGCCGGCGCTCGCTTGGGAGTGACTGCACTAGCAGGGACGGGCGCGGGCACTCGGGTCTGCGTATTCACAGTGCCGAACGAGCATGACGCTTGATGACTTTTCGGCGGTTGAATCAATACGGTTTAGAACCACAAGCGCAGTCACCTAACAGACGCTATATCACTATGAACGATACGGGCGGACTGAGCGATTAGAAGCTCCCGCGCCCGCCTCATGCAGACGCGCGCACGGGTCGCGCGGCTCGCTGGAGCACTGTGAACGCGTGAAATGGCGTCTGCATACATTTTGAATTATACGCGCTCGCGCTAGCACCCGCGCCCGCCTCCACTCGAAAGAGTACTAAGAAAAGAGGCGTGGGGAGAACGCAACGGGCTGCGCGAGTGCGTGCAGCGCTCGGCCGCCCGACTAGACACTTCTCCACTTTGCCGCACCGCTTGCTTGTTCGCCGCACAAAATTCTATAGAAAAATGAGACTTGACTCTCCGCTTGATCCATTTCCACCTAAGCTAAACGGAGAAGAGATGTGAAAATAACGTACACATCTCTTCTCTCCGCTTTGGTGGATACCGGGCCTAACAGCATCAATACCGCTTGATATCAATGCAACACACACATCAAACAAACACTCACACTTAAGTATACTACAGTAATACTGTAACACGTTCTTTGAATTGATCTGAATTCCGAGGACACATTCGCAACAATAATTCAAATAAATTTAAGCGGAATGTCCATTTATTTTGCCACATCATTATTAAAGAAAACACGATATTATGTTGGTCTGTAACATTCTATGGAATTTTTCAAACAGTTGTTATTATCATCAGTAACTAATCACTTATAAATGAATTGTAATGTTTATTTAACAGTCAGCGACATTGAATTTTATTTGTAAATGGGGTCGTTTGTAATGACAGGAATTTCAATAGATGCACCATAGTTTTAATTATATTACATCGATCAAAACACTGTACAATCTAATATATTTATCACGTTATACGCGTACACGTTTCACGCTACAAATACCCCTGCTAACACGTGTCGCGGGGTGAATGTGGCCACACCCATAACCTTGGCGCTTACCTGCTTTCCTGGGTTTTGTCCTAAACAAAGCCCTGTGATCCCCGGCTAAAGGAAATGACTGTGTATTCCATTCACTGAGCGCCGTAAAATGATAACTAGAGGATTTTATTTCGAGAATAGGGATGGACATTCTTTGCGAAAAATTATTGTGTAGTAATTTTCCGAAAACCTCTAGTCCCTTGGGCACGCGTGGGTTAGAAAGGTTTTTACTTTAAACCCAGTAGATTTGTAGTTATAGGTGTATATATGAAAGGTGTACTATTGTGTGTCTGTTCGTCTCTGTCATAGTATACTGACAATAGGCTTGGAAAATGTAAAGGATGGATGAGTATTCGCAATTTCTTGCTGAACAAAGACTACCCACTGAGTTGTCGAAATAAAAAATATTCTTCTCACAATTTTGTATTCTATTGGCTTCTTTGATTGAATGAACTGAGCAAAAACTATGTCGACTTAAATGGAATAAGAAATTCGTCTCGCGTATCGAAAGCACCCGTCTGTCGTTATTGATGTTTTCGCGTTAATACTGCTGTTGAGTTAATTGCGCGTTTGATTGAGATCTTGCTCGTATAGTATACGGCAATTAAGTTGAACCATTCGCTGTGGTTTTAAGCAGTCTCTACTTCGATTGAGACCCGAAAATATGGGCTTCGCGTAATGATTCTAAATTACTTGAACCTTATTGGGCCGCGTTCTATACGGATTTAGATTACAGAGTTAATCGCATTAGGTTGGCATTGCCTATTATTCCGTGTTCCATGTCAGTTTGAAGAAGTCGGTAAAATTCATAAATGTGCCTTTTTCCTGTTCGCTGTAGCTGATAAGCGCTAGTGCTGACCTCAATATTTATCTACTAAGTATTGTTGAAATTTGAAAATAGAATGAATCCTTATTTGCCAACTGGACACGTTTTCAATAAAACCGTTTTTCAATTTTGTACGTAATTAAAGTAGGGAATAATGTAAAGTTAGTTACGTTATTAAAGTAGATTCACAAATATCATATTTCGTGACCGAAGCATATTAACAATATTTTTTCTTAGTAAAATTTACGAAATTCAACATTAAGTGGCTCTTTTATTTTTTGCTGCAATAATCCGCTAAATTACACCTGGAAAGTTTTGCATTTCATCTGTAGTGAAAACCAAAAATCTTTTCTATGTTCTATTTAGTTACCTTTTGGTCAGATTAACCCATGTTATGTATTTCTTCGATATTGACTTCGTGATATTTTTAACGGGTGTGATGCAGTATTTATAGAATAAAATCATTACTCCGATAGCTATAAATACAAATTTCAAATACCGATTTTCATAATCGGAGTTTACAATTCTCAAATTGATAAGTTTCTATTTAAAACATTAAAAAATAGTAATTTAGTAACTACCGATTAATTAGAATTCCGAAATAAGAAAGTATTGAAAATTGCAGTATCGTTTTTCGTAATGATAACCTATAAAGTCATAATTATTTTCATTCTTCGAACTGAAAATCGGAAGACAAACTTTAATTCTGGAAAAATAAATTTCATGTTAGTTCTCAGGTAAAGTTTAGAGTTTTGAAAATCGAAACTAGGAAAAAATATTTCACTGTTCCTAATTTTAATAAATTCATCTAAAGGTTGTCGTTAAAAAATCGCTTTTAGCGATAAGACTGCCCATTGTAACACCTTAGTAATTTTAAGCTCCTAATGCACCAAATTGTATTTAGGGTGTACCTACAATAAAGAGTATATATCTATCTATCTATAAATTGTACGAAAACATAATTTTCTAGTCTTAAAACTACCGAATGATTTTGTTGCCAGTATTTGTTTTTCAAATGTAAAACAACAATATCATTTGAATAGTGGCAATCGCTAGCCATCTTTTTAACCTCAAATAAAAACATGGTATAAATTTACAACTGTTTGATAGGACCATCGACCCGAAGCCGTGCAACCCTCGCACGCTGCAGAAGCCGAAACGCGGTGGCGGGTATCCCAAGGTGTTCCTCGGAGGGCTTCCGTCCAACGTTACCGAGACCGATTTGCGGGTTTTCTTCGGCCGCTATGGCAAGGTCATGGAAGTGGTCATCATGTACGACCAGGAGAAGAAGAAGTCTCGAGGTAAGTGTGACCTAGTCAACAGCTTTGTCAACTCCTACATAAGTATTACAATAGAAGAGTTTCATGTATTACTTCTTCATCACAGCTTGCTGTCGAGGTGAGAGGACATGCGTGCATAACGTCGGTAAACAACATTATGCAAATCAGTTCATTTTTATAAATGTTCGAGTCATAAGTTCACACTATTAAAGGACCAAATGATAATGACATTGCAAAGCCTCTAGGGTCTCTTTTACGAGAGAAAGTTAGTTATAAACCTGGTTTTATTTTATTCTCTAAAACAGTAACTATTGATTGATGCGATTAAATGAAAAACAGATCTAGTGTAACGGTACTTTTTACTCAAGTTGATCCATTGATTTTTTATTATTTTTAAACGAAAGTAACACTCAAATATTCTAAATTTTATTGTGACGCTTACAGAGCAACGTGTTTCTATATAATATTTTATGTAAAATTTTAGCTAATAATAGCCACATCCAGGCAGCGCCGTTAGTGGTAACTTCTGTCGGTGCGTTCAAGCGTTCGTGGGACATTGACACGCAAATTAGCATATACTCTTTGTTCTCATGAGCTACAGAGTCTACAAGGTTTGCGACAGGTCACTTAGAACAACCGTTTTATTACGTTGGATCTGATTGAAATACCTACTTCTGTAATGAAAGGATTAGGTCCGATACACAATTATCAAGTACTCAAAGATAACATGAACATAGGTACCAAGTAAAGATTACTATGATGTAATACGTAGTTAAAATTCATCACCCAATTGAAACTGTAAACAATACTAATAGTACACATTGAACTGTACAAAACAAAAGTTCACAAGATACAGTTTTGCTAAGAAAAAGTGTTTCGCTTTCCAAGCAGTAACGCGAGCTAGGGTTAACGCAATCGAAATGATACGACCTCAATCGTGAGCTCAGTGAAAGGTGTCACCCTTCGGGGCGACTTTATCAAACAATTTACGACTTGTGTAATTTGTGCGACCGGTTGTGATCCGAGGGTTGTAGGCACAACTGCGTCGAACACATCTTTTTATTAGTTCGCTTCATTACGATAAAATTGCTTCATAAAATAAAATAAGGAAAAAAGGACCAAGAGGCAGAGCTGTTACTATGAGAATGTTGACGAAATAGAGCATTCTATGTTTAACATGAACTAGTAAAGCTATTTGCAGTAAATTATCTCAGGGTTTTTGTTTGGTGTTATTGTGCTATAAAATATTTGAATGTTTTTGCAAGAATATGTCTGATTTGCTAATGTCTCGGTGTTTGAAGCTTTTTTCTACTTTTCCCAATATAAAAACAAACACGATTGTTCTAGGCTTCGGTTTCCTGTCGTTCGAGGACGAGATCTCCGTTGAGAGGGTCACTCAGGAGCATTTCATCAATCTCAACGGCAAACAGGTAATGTAACTATTTTTGTAGCTGATTTGAAAACATCAGTTGTTTGCCAAATATTTTTGTAGCTATCGTTCGCGAAACAAACTATCGTTGAACTGCAGAGTGAATGAAAGAACAGTTTAATTTTTGAAATACTTGTGCAATTTTCTGTGTTGAAGTAATCAGTTATTTTTCAAAACAAATAACACTGATAAAACTTAACAATGTTTTCTTGTAGGTTTCAAATTACAGTGTAGTAAATTTTATTTATATACACCTCTTGTATATAATAGGTAAATTATATTGGTCCTGACATAGCAACAAATCACGTTGAAACTCGTAATGTGTGTCATCATATTCTAATAAGCATGTGTGACGCATGTTTTTAATCTTTTCCGGGTGAACGACTTCGAGAATTTAAGAAACGTGTAACTCTACGTTTGCATCTTCAAATACTTCGTGACTAAATATACATATGTTTAAAATAAATAGAAAAATTGACGCCACAGTGCAAGCCGCTTCGTTTAATAAGATTTCAGTTAATTGCGACACAAAAGTAGTGCAATCACTTTACAGTTTGTATTTTGTAATCATCTTGTTGCGGTTAGAGGAATTAAAATTCATTTTAAAAAAATGTGGGTCCTACTGCTATAGAATAAGTAATAGTACAACCAGAGCTGTGCGTTGTGCTGAATTTTGAATCGCGATTTTAAACTGAAAACTATATCTAGGACGGTTCTTCCTGGGAACTTGGTGTTAAAATGTTAAACGTGGCAAGCATGAAAGAGGGATCGAGCTATGCGCCCTATAAACCTCGCATATTTATAACAGTTTAGGTCGTCAAATGTATTGCATAAAGAGCTCATGGTAGGGCTTCTGATAGGTTTTTTACTTGGCGTCTAGTCTTAAAATGAAACGAAATGGTAAGTTGACAACTAGATTTTCTTTAACCCAAACCACGTAAGCAGGTGGAGATTAAGCGTGCGGAGCCCCGTGACGGTTCCGGCAAGCTTGGGTCGGGAGCCAGCGGCATGGGCGGCGGCGCGCTCAGCGCCCCGGGCGACGCGCCGCAAGCCGGCCAGTGGGGGCCGCCCGCCGCCGCGCCCATCAACATGATCCAGGGCCACAACGGCCAGATGGGCGGCCCGCCGATCAACATGCCGATGGCTGGGCCCAACATTATGCAAGGGTGAGAACTGGTTTCGATTCGAGTTTTTTACTGATGTATCTCCCCTTATATTTTTTGTTTGTTTTTTTTTTGCGAGGATCATTGGAATGTACAATTTAAAAGTCTATTCATATACTTACTTCGAATTTAATTTTTTATCTCCTGCATTGAGCCACGTGGTTCAAGGCGATTATCAAACTGTGTATTATGTTTGTTTAGCGGACAGAAAAAGTTACATTTACTTGCCTCTTTGTATTCACGTTTCTTATAAAAGATCTTACTTTAGCATTAATGCAATAATAAAAAAAAAATACGTCTACCGTTAAAATCAACATTAAAAAACTTGAAGTCAGTCGCTGAAATATTAGTAACGTCGGTGATGGTCGGTCGCGCAGGTACCAGGGCTGGGGCACTTCCCCGGGGCAGACTTCGTACGCTGGATACGGCGCAGCTGGCGCGGGCGCGGGCCCGGGCAACTACCAGGGCTGGGGCGCTCCGCCCGCCCCGCAGGCGCCGCCGCACGCGCCCGCCTGGCCGGCCACTAACAACTACACGCAGCACACTCAGCCGCCCGCTCAGGGCTACGGCAGCTACGGTACGTACAACCATCTTGACACGCTGCCCAACATCCATTCACATACAGGTTTAGCATACACTGTTGTAGGAGGCACGTTGAAATGATACTTTTCGGCACAATTTTATTCATCAAATTCATCAACTAATTGGCTAGTGAGCCATGATCGAAGATTGTTGAACTTTGACTACAGAGAGACAGACAGACTTTGTGACTACAGAGAGAGCATGCTAGAAACGGAGAGCATAATATCGGCTTTATAATGTTCCCATTGTCTGAGGCCAGAGTCTAAACTCAGATCTCTCTAGGTAAAGTGGAAAAAGTACCAAAAAAACACTTTTTTTTACAACGCCTTCAAGGATTGTATCACTGCAATCGTTATCATTCAAAAACTAATTTTAACGTTGCTAACACTATATTGACTTCTGACGCAAGACTTTTGTCTATTACTTCCCATTATTGCACCAATGCCAACCTTGTGCCTAAAAGCTAGATATTGTGCTATGATATGAAAACATCATATTAACTCATCTTCCTGCCCTTGTCCCGTTTTATTTGGGATCGGCGCAATAGATTTTTTTTTTAATCTTTTCTGTCACGCTTTCACTAACTCCTCTTCCTTTCATATCACTTATAGCTAAAGTATACTTAAAACATGATATTAACTAATTTAAAAAATATTCCCATATTAAAATTCTCTCACTTGTAATTGTGTGTATGCTAAACCAGTATGAGACAATTGCTTTTTAAATTACATTGTTTTATTAAATACATTAAATTATAAGTAATCGTCTACGGGCAGCAGCATCTTCAATAACTTCGGTTTCGGAGACCTATGTCCACTAGTGGACTGCGATTGACTACTGATTTATAATTTATAAGTACGAACCTTAACCATAAGTTTGAACAAGTTCACGCAACCGCCTGCGCAGAGCTACGGAAGCTATGGTCAGTACACACCTCTAACATAATAAATTTAAACAAGTAATCATGTTTAGTGGAGAATAGGTGGCAAGTCCCCCGAATATATAAACGCGATAATATATCATGTAGAGTCACAGACTATCCACATCCAGGCAGTGCCCTCAGTTACATTACTGCTGGTACGTTCAGATGTTTGTGGGACATTAACACGCAAATTAGCATATACTCCTTATTCCTATGGACAAGAGAGTCTACAAGGTTTGCGACAGTTCAATTTTAAAATTAACTGATATCATAAAATTGAAAGAAGACACTATAAAAGCTATTGCGAACACTGCAACTAGCTGTCTTCAATTTAAACACATTCATAATAATAAATCATTCTAAATACGACAACTTTTGCAAACAAAACCAGTTGTCTAATCGATAAGTTTACCCAAGAACACAAACCAAAACTTGTCGATCGAGCCTATCGCAGTCTACTACATAGGCTGAGTCCACATGTCCGCATTTAGTGCAAGTCCTGGTGATTAATGTGATGTTATTGGTGTGTACAGCTAACTACAGCTCTGCGCCGGCGGGCGCTTCGGCCGGCGGCAGCTGGACCAACTGGAACATGCCGCAGAACTCCAACTCTACCGGCTCCGGTGAGTAATGGAACTCGTTTACACGCTGCTAGTTGACACTGGTCTCATCTTTTCTCGGCGAACGTTCGCAGAGATATCTTAAAGGTCCTTGTAACCTGGCTAGTTTTGTGACAAATTCTTGCTGCAATTCTATAGCCGGCAAGTTGTTGATTAATTTGCTCGATTTAGCAGTGTAGCCCGGCGATATAGTCAAAGGGTTTTAATCGGACGAAAACAAAATTCGTCAGCAATTTGATTGCAGAATCTTGCTGGATATATATTGCGCAATTGGGGTTTAATTGCCATATATTGATCAATATTGCACAATAAACATTGCCTACAAAATGCAATTTTTATAGCCCGTTTCAACAAGGGATCTTAAGGTTAGCTGTAATTAATCCTGCAATAGTTTGCGATAAAATAAAGAGAGAAGTCTCGCTAGAGAAACACTATTCCAGCGAATCCTATAACTATTCTGCTCCATAATACAGGAATTGAGCTGAATCTATACTAATAGCTGAATAGTTTGGTGTGTTTGAACATGTTAAGCTAGTTATTCAACAAGCATCAACTCTTGGTCCCAGGTGGCATCAACCCTTTGGTTCAAGAGTAGATTTAATTGGTGGAAAACACGTATTGGTTGTTCTGGGCGTAGTTTTATATTCGAGATAACACACATTTATAATTTTACAATTTCTTGATCACAAAGGTATAAAAGGTGGAATCAATTGCCATTTTTTATTTGTCATAAAATTCTTTACTAACAATATTATTATTGTTCAGCTGTTGTGGGATTCGGTGATGATTTTTTTTTAGATAAGGGAATCCAGAAGTTTTGGAAATAATCGCTTGGAGCTGCCAACTGTGATAGCCTTAGTATTTACCAGATGCTGATTGAATAGTTTTATGTTAGAGTATTTGTTGTGATTGCTGCCAGACAAGATGCTAATCTCTGATGATTGCTGTTATCTCGGACATATTTATGATATAAGCTTGTTTGTGTAGTATTGCTGACGGTTTAATAGGACCCGAACACGTGTTTATGGTCACTACGATATTTTTAATAAGTAATTTTAGGATATACAATAATTTCTTACTGCATTTGTACTTAATTGTAAGAACGAGAGGTTCTGAATGAAGTATTATCGGGTTTACGATTTCTCCGAACCAGAACCTTGATAATGGTTGCTTCTTGCCTGTTTTGAGAAAAATATAAAAGGAATTAATTTTTTTCTGCAGTCATTAGAAAATATAGTTTAGATTGCCCAAAAAAAAAATTAGCATAGTTGCTATCCTAAATGTAAACTAAGTGGTTATTCAAAATAATTGGAGAAACTTAACATAATTTTCAAAGACCAATTTAACGATATTTTAAGCGACATAGTTCGTCAACTTTTTAAATGAGTGTCATTAAAGACTGTAATCAAAATTCGGTCTGATGATAACTAGATATCGATATAATAATAATCGCTCGTTTAGTATAGTCATCGGTGTAAGAATCGTCATCAAAAAAGGCTTGGCTTTTTTTTAGCGAAAGGAACAAACATACATATAGGTGTAGCAAACATACATACATAGGTTACATATATAGGTTGGCCTTTTTTGTGTCGCGCAGTCGGATAAAAGTAAAGCCACATCAAGATTTACTTGTTTGCTTTTATGTTGTAAAAAAAAAAAATAATAAGGGATCTGGGGAGGAGTAACATATCAGAGCATAGCTTAAAAATTTAGCACCTCAACCGTCTTTAGATAACTTTGTGAAATATCGTAGTGATCATCATAGCCTTTTGAAGCGTTGAGCTAATGTGTGGTGTTAGAGTTAGGTGCATAACGTGTGCGGTGCGCAGGTTCGTACGTGCCGCTGTCGGAGGGCGGCGAGATGTACGGGCGCGGCGGCGGCGGCGGCGGCGGCGCCGGCGGCCCGGCTCTGTCGGGCGCGCTGTCGTCGGCGGCGCTGTCCAAGTCTTCATCTGCTGACTACTCCACCTACCAGCAGTACCCGCCCGCCTACCAGCAGGACCAGGTACACCAGCAACAATACCTCACACAACACGCCGAATAGACCACACACGACCACATCAACCGCGCAGAGCGAGCGTGACTCGATCACGTCACTCAACGTGTCGCCTTCTCATGAAACTCTTCCGTGATTAACCATCGAACACGCTCGACTCTCTTAACCATCAAATATTGTTAAACAAAATTATCTGCTTACGTACTTGTGGCACTGGTACAAATACCGTTAAAACCGGTAAAATACGAATACTTTAGATATTTTTATCTATCTATCCACCAATTATGGAATTTTGGCCAGTTTCTAATTTAAATAAATATTACTCAACGAGAGTTCGCGCGAATATATTTTCAATGATTTTATATTATAATGTTTTAAAATTCTTGATCATATAATCTAGAAGCCAGTGTCGCAAGTACTCAGCTCATTCTAGTTTTGTTATTTTGAGACAATTTTAATTTGATCTGTTCCGAATCACAGCCGAATTATACTGGTTTAAGGTTTATTAAGCTAATGTACGACCATTATGTGTATCTTGATAACCCACTGTATAAACTGTTTGTAATGAATTGTAAGATCCAGTAGTACTTACAGATGCAGTGTTAATATTATTCCAAATATTTCAGTTCTGATTCGGCTTTCCCATTTAATATGAAATGATAAAAGGTGTGTTTATAATTCAAGACTCGCCAAAACAATAAATAATAGTTGATCAGACGGCGAGTTTCGGTCATTGAACGAATGTTCTACGACTTATCTGCTAAGCCAGGAGATAAATGTGTGGTCTTTCTCCTGGTACAATTTTCTTTTTATAAACGCATCTTCCGTCGTTGTTCGTGCCTTTTGCCGTTTACCTAGCATGAATCATTTAAGCATTTTAGGCTATAGCTCCGGTGATGGTATAGTAACTGCTATAAACACAACATTGCAATTTTGGGTGGACATTTTGAGGTAAAGAAATACATTTTTATGCATAACTTTAGATAAACGCTAGCTCTTTGAAAAGATTATCAGTAGAAGTATTTGCTATAAAATCATGTATGAATTGTTTACTGCGTGCAGTCTTTTGAAACTCTGGTATAAAAATGTGTTTTTTCATCTCAGTTCATGCTTTTGTCACATGGAATATTTGCCGTACCTACATTGACACAGTGCCGTGTAACTAAACTGGCTTGTTCATGCGGGCTCGATGCTCGGTTTTGCTTATTTTGTTCCAATTTTCGCTTCATATATTCGTTTGACGTATTGTCTGTTTTCAAATACAATATTTTTTTTTCTTTTTGTATGGAACCTTAAAATATGATTACTAATTGGCATCACAATAGCCTTTGTTTGTTCCAATTTAACCTAATAATAGATTTTACGTGTTCAGAAAACATTATACGTAAAACTTTCTGTTTGGACAATATCTCGTAAAGGCGAGCTGTTCAACAAACTACAATGACATTACAATAACAAAATAGTTAATGGTAGCTGTGTCAGTGGGTCGCGTGAAATAGTTAACAATACGCCCGATTGAGATGTAACGGCGAGCGGCGACGCCGCGCGCGTGTGTGCGGCCTCGCCGGCTGTCCTACTGTATGGGACAAGATATTGGATGACTCCGTTTTTTGTTTGCCTACCTTTTGCATTCCATTATCCAATATCTAAATCGCAAACGATGTTACATATAAACTATACCTTGGATGCTAATTTTACGCCATTTTATTCAATTTTTCATATATTGCCAAAACTATATTTCTTCATAGTCAAATCCAAGGTACGGTTTAATGTTGATGTTTGTCGTCCATAACTTTTTAACAGATATGGGCGGTAGTTGCACAAAAGTACAGCCAAGTTGACCATCTTATAATTAGTATAATTTGCTCATCACCTCGGGGCTTGCATCCTTCCTTCCCACACTCCTCTCTCCTACGCTTTACTCTTTGATTTGTATCCTGCATCTACCTTCGTATTAGTATGGCGTGGTAATGGTATGCCCGATAGCATGAATGACCATCCGACATTATTATACCCAGTGTCACTAGAGAATGTTTGTACGCGTGTGTTGAGTGAATGCGAAACTTCGTACTTCTGCATAGTTCAATTTGGTTGTACTTGCAACAGAGCTGTTTGCGATTTGAGAATGAAAGGAGATGACCGAATGTATTGGTGAGCGAGTGATATTCAGCGAAAACATTGGTCCACGAACGCGAACAAAGGAATCGCGGCTAAAAGCAGCATGAGTTGATAGTATAGAGCCATTAGTTTGCCACCCCTGCATCCGTGTGCTGTGTTCGAAATGCTTGTTTATATCACGATAATGTCATACGCGGCGACGACGAAGCCCACTTATCTGCATGTTTTCAGTGGCGAGATTAATGTGCGATGTCTTTTTGATTTTACGAGCTATGCTGCGGTACATATTGAGAGTAGACGCGGCGCTGTCCGCGGCCGCCTCTCGTGGCCATGTTGACAGTCGCACCGCTATCCATAGTGAAAAATCAAGAAGATTAGTGTTGTTGTCGAGTTTCGCTGAAGGTCTCTCATCACCGACCTCCACGGTTCCTTCCCGCCTCTCCTCTCCCGTCCTCCTTCGCCTAAACTTTCATCTCGCCCTTGGGGATAGTCACACGCTTTCGCCCGGTCCATCTTCACGCGCTGCGCTACTTACATAAACCTGCTAAAGATCCCGTTGAGTTGTGGCGAGTGGGACTTTATTGTCTTGTTCTTCTTTTCCAGTTGGTCGATCAGGGCCCACAAGAGTGGCTCCTCCAGAAAGACAATTAGAGATAAGGGCGGGTATCGGATGAGGGAATGTCGCGAAACACTGGGGATTTCTCACTATGGACGGTCGGTTGTTGCGACGATAACGCGCGCTCATCATAAAGGCATCGCACCGCACTAGATTATAAGCTTACCCTTAGTTCCGTTCGATATTCATATTATAATATATTGCATTTTGTAGCCGTGCGAGATGATTCAATCGCCTTGTGTCATCTCAACACTTGTAAATTGGCATTTAAAGTACAAATTAGTAAAATTTGGATTTTCTCATATTGTTACAGGTTCATTAATAGTTAATTTTATTGATAAAAATAATATTAAGAGCTGTACTTTAAGTGTTCAGAGATGAGAATTCGTCTATTCTGTTAAATGTAACCAGAGTACATTATTTACAAAATTATGTTAATCAAGTAATGTCATGGAGCATTTGCGAATGCGGCCCAACTTTCCTTTCATTTAATAAATAGAACAATCAGTTAAAACATATGTCGTGGAGTCCTCTCATTTTATGCTCCATGACGGTCTAAGGACGCATCGTAGCTGAAGCTCGGCTCAGTTTATACTCGAGAGAGTTATATTTTTATACCGAGTAGAGCACGTAGAGACGCGCAGTAGCGGTACACGCTTAGGCTTCAGCTGGATGCGTCCGCCGCGTGTGGGCCGCGCGGCCCATGTGCGGCGGCGGCCCACTCGCGCTAACTGTGCTCGTGGTAGGGCTCGTCGTACGGCGGCGCGTCGCGCTACTCCGCCGCCGACTACCACGCCTCCGCGCCCGCCGCGCAGCCGCCAGGTGTGCACCACCCGCATCACGCGCCCAAACACTTCAACGCCAACGAGTTTAACAAGGAGTGGCCCGCCGCGTAGGCACCACCCGCACGCCACACTACACACCTCACACTCTACACCTCACACACCACACGAGCCACGAGCGGAAGACATGCTAATCTGACGAGCGCTACTACCATTCAATAACTGACACCCCCTGCACGTTTGTCAGGGTGACATAGACAATCTTAGTTAATAACCGAATGAGTAGTCCGTGCTTGTCTTCTGTTCCGCTCACATACACGACCGCAGTGTGGTTAAACTACAGTCGTATCGCTCACACGTTGATATACACTATTATTTTCTAACTAAAGGTACGTAGAGGTAGGTAGAGTGAGTTCTGTAGTTTGTTACGCTGCGATAACCAACACGCAGGCGTTGACCCACGTTCTAGTACGCACTTGTCGAGTAGCATTAGTACCTTGACGCTTGAGACACGACCGTGTGTTCATAGTAGATGTAGCCATTCCGCTTAACGTTTGATTGATGCAAGTGCGTGCTCGAACGGCTAACACCCCAACAACGGTTGCATTCGATCGACTCCATCTATCGATTCTAACTTGGTCGATATAACTTATAACGACTCAAGGGAATAGGAATAGCTAGTATATAACCGTTTTAATAACGTGTACTCCCATATAATTGACGCGACGATTTCGTATACCTCTGTTTAACTTCCCATTAGGTATTAGATTTGTAGTTGTGTGTTTTTGATTTCACGACCAAAACTACATTAAACGTGAAAAAATAGATTATGAATACAATGCAACAAATTAATATTTATGATAACTGACTAAAGTTAATGGATAAATTTAAATTAATTGCATACGATTATCTAAAGCCTATATAAAGGCGGTTATATAATTAAAGTCACCGAAGACTACATTAACACAAACCCACACGCGTAAGTAAGCGATAATGTTAATAAGTAAAAATAGTTAACAATAACATTCAAAAACTATTAGGTGTTAAAAGTCTTTTGTCTACTAATTTTAATAAGGTACTCCCACATTTTCGCAACTTTTGGCACTCGGCCGTCTCTGAACGCCTACGAAGATGATATTAGCGCTCGCTGCGGTGTCGCGGCTCTGACTTGACTCGCCCAGAAGTTTTCGCGACCCCTCTTCTAAAGCTAAACGACGCTGTCATATGCGTGTACAAGTGTGTACACAGTTTTTTAATTAACTTTGCTTTTAATATTCTATTTGGATGTGGGTTTTTTGTGAAAGATTTGTTTTTCTTCACACGTTTCGAATGTTTAATATTTTTTTTGTCGTATTTTCTAAAGTGATTTCTTTTAATAACGTCATGTACGTGTATGGTCCGGGCCCCTGCCCGCAGGCCGTCGCTAGAGGCGAGGCGCGCCGTCGCCCGCTCGCCGCGGCTCGCTCGCGTGACGCACATTTGACAGACACTGTTAAACAAGGCCAATTTAGGGAAAATGACCTAAAAGAACTTAACTTAAGCTAATAACTTGTATAAATATTTGGTATATATATCGGTATGTATGTTTAATGTTAGAATTTTGGTTATTTACCACACACTAGACTTAGGAAAACGGTAGGCATGTAATGAGATAATTATGTGTTAATATTAAACAAAAAATAGTGACTGAACGTGATTTTAATATTTTTAATTATTCCCGTTTATAAAAAAGGGAACAATTCTGTATAAATATTCGTAATTTTAATTTGTTTTCTTATATGCATTTTAGTTTTTTATCGCAATTTTAAGTTGATACTATTATTATATGGAATTTATACTTTAATGAATTAAATTTACCTGCCAAATTGTTAACGAGCAAACGATATTGTCGTATGTGTTAAGTAATGAAGCTCAAGCATTTAGGATATAGTTCGGTACGTGTCCGCGACTCGCTCGCCGCACCCCTCGCGCCCCCTCCATACATTTGTACATATATATACTTACTTGTGTGTAAAGCATAATTTTAATCGATTCTCTCGTCACATAGTTTTAAAGTTTTAATTTATGTGATTGCCAAATATTTTTAAAACTGTATAGAGCTTTCGCCGGCCGCTACGGCCGCTATGTTAGTGGTATCATAATATGTACCGACGCGCTCGCCAGCCGCGCGGTCGCCTCACCCCGTTACAAAGTGAGTTATAATTTAAAATAACATTGTTAGATTAAATTTAATGTTAGTCCTTTACTGTACTATATCGCTCAATCGTTGACCGATCGACTGATTAAAATTTTAGTGATAAGCTAAGTAATTAACGCGGGGAGGTCGGCGTCCGCGCTCGGTTCGCGCGCGAGGACCATTCTTTGTTGTAATTATCTTAGAGTTTACGGCCCTACTGATAGACTGCCCGACCCCGCCAGGGAGTTGTTCCTTTAAGTTAAATAATAGAACCGCGCCGCGCCGCGCTCGATAAGATTTGTTAATAAATGTTTTAAATAGACGAATTGTTGATGATTACATTGAATGCATAATTTGATCGTTTAGAATAGGGTTATTTAAGATCGCTCCATAAGTAAAGTATAATTTATCTATTGAGGAATATTGTGAGGTGTAAGCAAATTTTATAAGTGACTAGCGGTCCGGGGCGAGGGGTGCGATGTCCCAAATTTAACGGTAAAACATAGTGAAGAAGCCTTTTACATTGTGATGTTCATAGTTAACGCGCATACATTTCTTATAGCTCTTAAATATATAACATTACAGACTCGACTGAGACTCAATCAGTATGTAGGAAAGTGAAACTCGTACCTTATAACAATATAATGAAATAATATAAACTAATCGAGGTCGGTGCCTGACTGCCCATTAGGTTACGTGTAGATGTGCCGCTTTGTACCGCTTCGTTACTCTTCGTTCCTATGTTAGTTAGGTTAATTTGTCTCGATTCATTCCTGGTTAATTTTATCGTTGTCAGCATAGGTAGTGGTTGGTTCGTTTCGGTCTCACGTCGCTTGTTGCATTTGTCCGCACTAACCCGCCACAGCCGCTGGCCCTCCTGGAGTGCCGGCTGTCCTGCACATGTTCAGTTCGCATAATATCATTCTTTTCCATTGTTTCGGTTACGTTTTATACTTACTGTAGGTTTAATGTACATCCACCGATGATACGAACGAAATTGTTCACATCTGTTTTAATATTAGGAAACGATGCCTTACAAAAAGTTAAGTGAATATAGAGATGATTTATAATTATGTTATTTTCAGTGATAACGATTAGCACTAAGGTGTTAGACAAGGGCTCTCGGCCCCGCACTCACAAACCTTTGGAACAATTTAAGAACTTAGTTTGTAATTAACCAACGTGGCAATCTTCTTATTAACATAAAGAATATAATTTATTTAAATAAAGTATAATATGTATTAGAAATTTTAGATTTACTCAACATTAAACTTAGTGCAAATTATTGTGAAAAATCAATTGAGACTATTTATATGGGTTTTAATTATTATTATATAGGAGAAGAACATTAAATATTGGATGAATTTATTAATTAAAAATAGTTAGCAAAATACAAATACGATAAGACTCGTTAAGAGGCTCGTCTGTCAAATGTGGTGTTCACGCGCGCCGCCGCTGCGCGCCGCGTCTCTGCGCTCGCGTACCGTAGTGTTAGTGTAGGCACACTCCACCGCTCTGTGTACTACGTGACTGACACACGTGCATCCTTTGCATTTTAATATTACACTCTGTAATATCGACACGAGATATGCAGCTGTATCTTTAAATAATGTTTACCTACGAAATAATATTTTAATCATGGCTTAACTGTAGTACTGTTGCGTAGTTAACCTTTCGACTCTTGTTTGTATTACTTTTATATTATAGTGTACGCGGTTTTTATATGTGTATGTTTATTCAGTAGTATATAAAGGAAACAATGTTTTGTGTAAAAGTGTATTTTGGTATAATGATAAAAGTAACGTTACGCGCCGCTCGGTGGGCGCAACGCGCGGGCGGGAGCGCTGTGCGCCCACCGAGTACTCATTAATAAATTTATGATCGTAATTGACTAATTATACAAGACCCCTAGTGTTAAACGTTAGATTAGCAGTCGACTCATTTTAAGTTCACTGTTTACTCGTCTTATAAAATTAATTCATTTGCATTTAAATGTATATCAAGGACGACACCAGCGTCCGTCTTAACTGTAGTCTTTTCGAAACTTATTTTAAAAACAATGCAGGTATTATTAAATATAAAACCTCATATTTATACTAGAATTTAATATAAATGTAATTATTGATCCCGAGTAAAATAAATTTCACGGGCTTTACAGTTAATTATAACATTAATTATTATAAAACCTAGGGCAAGTTGTTATTTATTTCTGTTTTAATTAAAAAAAATTGATGTTGATTATTTTTTAAACTATTATTTTCTTTATAGTAAATAAAAGTACATAATTCTCGATCGATTAGAAACAAAATTGTTAGGTGAACTATCGACTGATGTACAATATTTAAAGTAATGTTTACTTACAACAGTACCTATATAAGTTTAATTTACACCGACCCACTACGGGGCGGCGCTGTATTTATACACACTTGTATTAATTTCCTAAAATGTAATTAATCGGAAGCGGCGTCCGCGACCTAGCCACAAAGTAAGCATGTTACAATTGTAAGACTATTATCTAGATTTGTTGTAATCTTGTAATGTGTAATCTACTATACTTAGCCCTAACGCGCCCACACTAGCGGGGCGCGCGCCCTCGCAGCGTGCAGTCGCGCGCGCCCCTCATAAGTTATTTTATGTTCGTATAAAAAAGAAAATTATGATAGAATTTACACGTGCGTCCTTATTGTTTCTTTTTTACGATGATTACCTAATGATAATTAGTTAATTACGGTTTTAATTATTAATTTTAACCGAAGCACTAAAGTAAGACGAGAAGCTTGTACGCGATGATTTATTGATGTAATAAGTGCTATCACACTACATAACACTGAGGTCTTTCGGAGTAGAAATTATGCATTATTCATATTAGGTATTTTGGGTATATATATTTAGTGTTAGATTTAACTGGTAACATAAGTATGTAGTTTATAATGTAATGGAAAGAAATAAACACTTTTGTCGTAGTTTCCTATTATTAAGCTTCTTCTATCTTAATGGATTAAGTAATTACTACTGGTTGATTAATAAAATATTAATATTACCACTGCAAATATTTGAGATATCTTATGATGAAATATATATCTACTTTAAGGACATTATAAAACGTAGATAATTAAAAGAAATCAAAAATTTCAAAATAAAATGGCATTTTTAATGTTCGATCACACACCCCCTTACCCCTGTAGTGACGAATCCCTCCAGATGGAACTTAGCAGATATCATAATTTTTGTTTTTATTTTGTGACATTATAGTCGAGAAACACATTCATAATAGTCTTACACGAACGGCAATTATGACACGAAGACAGATGAAACTATATGTATTGCCGTTTCCATTAATTATATTGACAAGTATACATTTATAGTATGCTTACATTTTGCACCTAACACTACTCTCACGGTAACGTATGATTGCACCTGCTACATAATATATATCTATCCTTATCACTATCTACATACTATATTTTCTCCTATTTCTGTAGTGTCGTTTATTTTTACAAACAGGTGTAATATTTATAATGTATTGGCATTGCCATGCTAAAGACACCGTATAGTAAAATGAATACAAAATACTAACATTAGGGCAGTACCTACACGCTAGTAATTCCTGTGTTAAAAATATACTTGTCATAGCACGCAAAATCATTTAGATTTAAAACTGAACAAATATGTACAAACTATTCAAAAGACTAAATAACCAGACCAGCAATTCACGGCAGACGGTGATGGCGTGGGCAGTCATGCAGGCAGTCCCAAGTATGTGAACGTCCCACAGATGTCCGACGTCGTAGAAATACCACAGGTCCTTATCATCCCTTTTGTATTTATCTACGGCTAGACGCAGACTTCCCATCACACTTCTCAAACAGCCTGGATCCTCGCATCCACGATTAGTCCTACGAAATCGATAAAGCTCGTATCATACGGCACTTTGCAGATCAAACACAAATGATAGGTGTTTTTGCCCTATTGTTTACATAAAAGTTCTACTTAGTTATACTAGATGGCGCATTATACAGACAATAATTTCCGTATTGCTAAAATTACCTACTTTCACCTAATCCAAGTAGTTTTTCGAACATCAGTAGATTTCGCCCATGGACATATCACATAACTTTTATCAAGTGTAAACTATCAACATTTTTTATATTTTATCGTTTTTCAATCGGGCTGAGTCGTCGCTGTATGCAATAAAAATAATATCAGCCAAATGCCGTGTGACGAAAGCTTACCCCCAAAACTAGTTTTCAAAATGTTCTCTTAGTTAAATTTTCCATTTAGGAATTAATTTTTTTATACTTGCAATGTAAACGAGAGTATTCAACAGGTCCCCATGATGTATTGCGGAGGCATGGTGTCGCCGCAGCCGTCTTTTTGCAATGTGTCGGACGTGTCTGCGTCTGCCTCAGGTTTTCACTTTCCTTTCCCGTGACCATCCTCCACTAGCTATGTAGCCCTAGTACTCGAGTATTAAAAACTTTAATAATTTGTTGAATTGACACATGAAAGAATTAGAATTGATATTTGGAGGCATTGAATTTACTGTAGAATTAGGTATAGGCCATAGGATACAAGGGTTCTGATCTGTGATCGTTTTAACTCTTCTGGGGGTAAATTAACTTCAAATTATTTTGAACCTTGCTTTGCAATGGTTGATCACATAACACCTTTTTGTCCTAAACCTAAGTTGAATGATTACCATACTCAAACCCTTGGTGTGTGGATAAGTGGTGCGTGGTGCGGTAAGTTCCAATTTTATTTATTTTAATTAGTATTATTCTAATCAAATTAATTTGGCATGTCCGTAGATTGGCTTTTAAATATTGCTATGAAATGTTTTAGTCTGTAGTATAGAATACTAATGGAAGTTCTGTATATACAGGTGATGACTATGAATACACCGGTGGTTCCGGCGACGGTTACCAGCGTTCATCGAAGCGTAGCTACCATGGCTCATCGTCGGGCGGTACTGCCTCCGCTTCTTCATACCACCCATATCGGCGTTAACGAATGAGTTGCTCGTACTTCTCGCGCTTATGAGAACCTGGTATCTCACGTTACACTTGTCAATGTTTGTTAGTCTACGAGGGTTATTTCTCTTGCATTCCGGTACTATAGTATATATCTTATTATAGATAGGTTTAGAAGGTTATTTTTTCTCGCATAGATAATCACAATTTATTTGTAAGCGCACCTGTCCTACACCGTCACTAGATGTCGCTAAGATAGTGCGGACTGATTTAATTTTTAACTCGCTTTATACACTTTGAACATAAATAATAACTAAGTCACTCGCAGCTTTGTGCTATAAAGTTTATAAGTTTATGTAATATACAAATTAGGCTAACAAACCACCTTATGCGAGGCTCCGTTTAGTAACAAACATTGTCGCACATTTACTTGTAAAATATTATTATCTCTTTTTCTACGAACGCAATCATTGAGTTTGTAAATTGTTTTTATTGGGAAAAAGTCTAACGGGAACGCCTGTTACTTGATTAATTTAGTTTTTGATACAATTTTCTTTTGACATGCATTTCTTTGACTTGTAATTTTGACATGCGGACTATACTAGACTAGCGTGAAGTATGTCTTACGTCATCGATTTGACGATAGCTAGATACTAAGAATTTATTAAGAGGCGTCCCTTTTAGAGCATTTTCCGAGTTATTAAGTTAGTAGATTAGTTTTTTCTTTTGGAAATATTTGTGTAGTGTGGACTGATTGGACGCGTCAATCCAGTGGGGCTTTTTTAAAACTGAAATTTCTCAGTTGTAATATCATTCTCAGAGTTAAGAGCATTTTATTTTACATAACAATAGTTCCCAAAATCTGATATTTTAAGCATATTAGGTTACACTGTTTGGCTAGAAGCCTGCCTTCACTATGTAGGAAGGTAGTTAAATATACAAGTATGGTATCTGTCCCGCCTTATATGCATCTGCCATTAACACTTGTTACAAAAATATTGCTCAACCGTTTTGTGGAACTTTTTGGGAATTTTAATATCTTAAGATAGGTTTAATGAAGTTACTACCACCATTTTAAAATAATTAATATTTAATCCTCGTCTCTTTTAATATAATTAGTATGAAATCCTCAGGTGGATTACTTCCAAGCATGAATGAGGTACTTATACCACCGCGGCGACGAGATCCGAATGAGCTTTTCACATTGTTAGAAAAAAAAAATTGACGTATTTTTCTAAAATTTACTTGTAGTTGATAGTTAGAATAGCTAACCATGCAAAATGGTTTTAAAATTATTTGTGACTTCAAAGAAATCATGTTCATACCTGAATAGGTACTGTTGTTATGAGGCGTTAATAACTAAATTCGAAAATATCTCCCGAGTAGTATGTGTCAAATGTAATGAAATTGCGTTGTGTTTGATGAACGAGATTAATTTTATAATGATGTTGGAATTCGGCCTCTGAAACGGTTTTTGTTGATACTTTCCTCTCTGAAACGTGTATTTTTGTTTAAACTTAATAAAAATACTAATAACTTTAAGTTTTATTTAAATTTACGGACAAGACTGTCTAGGTATCCTCCTACTGTAACTGTTAGCTGTAATAATGTTTTCCTATCGCAGGTACAGGTAAAAATATATTAAATTGATAGACGGTACGGTTTTGATAATAATCATATTTTTATTTTTGAATCATTTTAAATACATTTTATAACTCGATTAAGTAGGCCTTGTTAATAATATTTAAATAATGTACGATTAAAATTTAATGACATCGGGTAAGTACAATCGAAAATAGATCAGTTAAAAATGTATGTAATTAAAATTAATGTTTTAATTTTAGCGATGTAATATAAAATAGAAGTAAATGTACATTATAATAATTATTTTAAATCGTTTAAAGTTACACCGATGGACAGTATTACATTAGGTCAGATGATATTAATTTAGAAATTACGTCTAGATATTAAATCTAACATTAATATTAGGCTCTAAAATTAAGAGGTCATGATACTTTTAGCACACATGAATTATAAATATAGTTTAGCAGTTCAATACTCTGGACCATAGAGGTAATGATAGCCACCTACACATAAGTTAATATTTTGGCTTAGATTTTATACGAAACGTGTTCTTTATAATAAATTAGTGTTACGGAAATTCTTATGTAGAGAATCGTCTAAATAAATTGTGTAAATTTGATTTCCACATTATTTTATTACAGAGCTTACACTAGGGTTACTTTTAATCTTATCTCCAATGGACAGACAATTTTTATACAATAATTATACTAACTTTTGAATTTAATATTAACGCTTGCGATGCGTTTCTTTCCTTAATTACAAAAGCGATTTTGGATGTGCATATTTTATTTATTTTTTGGAATATAATTCTACATTGCATGAATTCTCTATAATGTGCCAAAATGTTTTGGATTGAATGACATTTAAAATTTATTAGCGGATTTGGTAAGGCACTAGGACAGAAGCGAATATGTACATCAGATGATGCTAAGTGCATAGTTGGAATTGACTAAATTGTTGAGAAAGGCCCCGAATTGAACTAATGATACATTTAGGTACATGACTACCCACCAGGAATGACATTGGCATGGTATATCTCAGCCAGTTACGAAAACAACACAAATAAGACTGTGTCCTTAAAATAACTTGTAGTATGTCCCCCTTTTCATCGATCAAGGTGATTTTACGAAATTCGGACGGCGGTACCTATAGCGATCCTCTTACAAAAGCCGATTTTTCGAAAATCTATAGGTATACTAAGTTTTTGTTAGGGCATTTATTACTGCCAATTGACATTGAATACCTGCCTACTTGGAACCGACTGGTCTCATGGCGAATTATGGTGAAAATAAAGGGTGGCTCAGATGGTTGCCAATTGGCTTTCTGCAACTTAGGAACACCTTGATTGGAGCTTGGTTTGTATTGCGACTACATGGATGTAAACCACCTGCGTTTGCGAAAGCCACGTCTCCTAATCAAGGGCGTGGAAGTTCATGGTTTACAACTGCTGTCTGTACGGATTGAAACTTGCAAGGTCACCTCTGGGGGCATTGGGTTGCAATTGCCCTTTAGCCTTTTAGATTTGGAGCAGCTATGGTTGTGGACATCGCATTGAATGACATTTTAGGGATTCAAACAGGTGGTATGCTGTATGGAGACTTGCTGGGGTACATTCAGAAACGACAGAAACACGAACACTCATAACATAAAAACAATACATAGGTATTCTACTATTTTATAAACACTGGTAATGGAAACACTAAGAGCCATGCCTTACCGAGATGCCATGGCGACGTGGCCAGGGATGTAGCCTAGCTATGTCTGGCGTCCCTGCGTCGCCAGACCGGGTCGCCAAATGAGTTGGCAGTCATACATCTCAATAAGTTGGCGATGTCGCTGGCCACGTCGCCATGGCATCTCGGTGAGGTATGGCTCTTAATAAAATATTTAAAATAGCGTCTAAAGACTAAAATATTGTCCATAAGCTTGAGCTAAAGTCAGTTCCACCGATTGAATAGTGTCGGTAGCGCGGGGATGGGGCGAGTGAGCGCCGGCGTGGTGGCCACGGCGGCCGTGTCTCAGGGCGCGTTGGCGGAGTGGCGCCGCGCCGAGCAGTTGGCGCACTCGCACGGCCGCGGCGCCGCGTCCTCGGGCACGTGCGCGTGCGCAGCGCGGTAGCACAGCTCGCGGTAGCGCGCGCAGCCTGGAACAGACCACGAAGAGGTTTAGAAGCTATACACGCCTTTACCCCTACCTGAAGGAGCTGTACATGCATTAAAAACAGCATATACCTACGTATATGCTGTAACAATAGCATAACGAATTTCTAGGAGGGATGATAGCTTATCACGTTTTTTAAACGCGCTGTTGTCACGCGTTTTAGAAACTCCTGTCGACGACGGGCTTTTATTCTATTAAAAGTATACGCTGCGTCTGACTCGCGTGCGTATCTAAAAATCTAAAAAAAAACCCACTGCTCCACACTTGCATTTCATTTGGACATGGTGAGCAAAAACAGTCAGACTTACTGACTAAACACCTCATTTTGTTCCTTCTTCGGAACGGAACAACTTATTTGCCGCGTGCTGTAGTTGAATGGTTATCGGAGAGTACCTGTGGGAGGGAGTGCAAGCCGCGTGTCTGCCGCGAAGCCCCGCTGCGCCAGCCGGTCGAGCAGAGTACTGGCTGACCATCACCTCTCACTGCCGTGCTCCGCGTCTGGAACATAACCATATATTTCCGTCAATAATCTGGTGGATATCTCCTTAAGATACTGCTTACGACGACACACTGTTGATGCAGCTGTTGAGCGACAAGGGCGGATCCAGCTTTGGCGCCAGGAGGGGGTCACATAGTCGTGGTCTTGACCACGACTGTGTGACCCCCTATGTGAGAACTTATAATTTAAGTTTGATAAAAATAGTTGCAAATTAGAAGTAGGTATTTTATTAATGTACGAACTACTGTACTTACAAATATTTATTCTTTATTGTACACTTGATCGCTTTTAGCGGTAAGACCGCCCATTGTAACACCGTAGTAATTTTAAGGGTCCTAATGTACCAAGTTGTGTTTATGGTGTACCTACAGTAAAGAATATATCTATCTATCTTGAAATCTTAACACATAATAACTTGCACATATTATATATACACATATATAATACCATCTTCTCTTGAAGACATCCAAATCCACAAAATGAGGCAGTCTAATTATATTCCAAAACCGTGGTGAATGATTTGTCATAACAGCTAGAAGTATGTCCTGAGCCCGATTTAGCTATTTAGCCGCTTCGGGCAAAGGCACACGGGGTCTGTTAGGCCGGCGCGGTCGAGGTCTGGGTGGAGACGTCAAACCAGATGTACCGGTGGTCGAGAACATCACACCCACTTCCATAACGCGGCGGTCTACAACAAGCGGTGACAAAGTGGGGCTGGCAAACGTTAAACCACCACCAGGCCTGTCTTCCGAACCCAGTCCTCCATCATCGACTCCACTGGTTCCTGAACCGGAAACCCCAAGCCAAATCCTTGGCATTGAGTTCCCCGCAAATGACTACTGGGAGTGAATCAAATCCCACGACGAACCACGACGACGGTTGGGCCTTCAGACTTTACTCTTGGCCTTGACGGAGGAATCGAAGGACCTACTCCCAGTGTGGTTGTCAGCCTGTTTGCCTGCCGTCGCACAGCGACGACGCGGTACGACAAAGGGTTCCAATAAATAAAATAGAAACAGATAAAATAAACATATTTAAATAACAACATACAAAGTTATTATACTATAGGGTCGAGTGGTCAACAATGAACCAGCGGTACAGAGTGAATCATGTAAATAATTCAGAATTGTGACGTTGCCGTTTTGTGCAAACTACATTAAGTAAGTGCCTTTGAGGCCCCCTTTCGCCTTATCCAAACGTCAGGGAGCTAGCGGCGCAGGTAACCGTGCGTTCCCCTGTTTTGTGTTTTTGTACCGAAAATGTCATGAAAATGACGTAAGTAAAATTTCGTCTCATTTTATTTTTGTAAACAGTAGCTAAATGTCAGTTGTATAGATGATTTCGTTGTTTTTTGCGCTTTAACATAAGATAGTTTCGTTAAAAACCTCATGTTTGTGCATGTGGTTATTTGACCTCAAAGTTTATAAGTATGGGGTGGTACAAAATGAACCACTTTGAGAGAGTACACAATGAACCAGTGATTAATTGAGTACTACCCTTAGTACATTGAGTATTAACTCAGAAAATTTACTTTTTTGAAAGTACCTACTTAGTTATTTCACAAAATTAAAAATCTAAATTTCAGGATGGCCGAACAAATTAGATCTGGTTAGGAAAAAAGGATCCCATCTACCTGAAGCAATGAAGGCTGCTCTCGATTTACACAAAAATCAAAATAATATAATTAATGATTAAGAATATTATATTTTAAATGTTATTTCTATTTACTTACGAACTTGTAGTCAATATATTATACCGATGTAAAACCCTAATTGTTGAATCCTAAGAAACTAATGTTGATTTAATCAATATTTACGGTTTTAAGTACCTCTTTTAGAAAAAAAATACTTTTTGATTGTTACCTACTACAAATAAATAGGTACTTTAAATAAATTTGAGAGATTTATTTAACAACATTATTATTATCCAATCATTTTAATGCTTTGATTATTGACATGGTTCATTGTATGCACCCACGGTTCACTGTGTACTAACCCCCGGTTCATGGAGTACCACTGAGTGTACACAGTGAATCATTTCTCAATAATTAAAAAAAATAAAAAATGTTAGTGGCTATTGAACTATAACAAAAATAAAGTACTACATAATGTAGCCAGTTAAATTATCTACAAATATAAGTAAAAAGTATGTAGTTAAGGCCCATAGGGGTACATTTACAGCTCTTGAAAATTTAGGTGGTTCATTGTCGACCATCTCACCCTACTTTTGCCCGCGGCTTCGCTCTCGGCTACAGAGAAATGTGATAAATGAAGAACTGCTCGACCGATTTTGTGCAAACTACACATAAATATAAAGTGGAACAAAATAGTAGTAGAATGAAACCCATTGGAAAAGGAAGATAATATAACAAAAATTTAAGGAAAAATAAATTACGATCGATCTGAGGTCGGGAAGTGGATGGGCGTGCGGTTTTAAGGGTAAAATCTCGATTTCCGGCAAAACTACTGGTTGTATGGAAAAAAGTCTAAAGGCAAACTTGTAGGTCTTAAAATGATCTACCACTTTTGTATTTACACTTTTTCACATAACCTCAAAATCTATGTGAAAAGTCCAAAAAACCGAGTTTTTATCTTCTTTAAAAATTACTTTTTTTCACTCAATTTGGTGAAAAGTTTCCTTTTTATGTCCCAAACTAACTAAAATTTTTTTAATTTAAAATATTCACATTTGCTCTTCATTTTGACTTAACATCGAAAAAACAGCCTATTTTTTTAAAAAACTATACATTAATACAGTAAATTTTCTCCGAAAATGCAAACAACTAAAAAAACTCAAATCAGAAATTTCTTTTGTTTACAAAACTTAAATATTGCAAAAAACCATGCAAAAATGTTCTAATGTTCTAAAAATTAATTTAAGAATTAAAGGGGAAATCTTATTTTATACTTTTTCATATTGTCGCTTTTTGTCGTAGTTGGGTTTTAGTTTTTTTTTTTTACTTTTTATTATTTGTATTATTTTGGTGTTAAAGTGTATTTGTGGCGCATAATATTAACTAAAGTTAAATTGCTGAACGAAACGAATAAAGCATTCTTGTAATTATGTACAAGCATAAAGTACTCGTGAAGCTCTTTCAAGTGATACCAAACACGGTATATTTATCTTAACTTTGTGAATTTAACATTTTGAATATATAGATATTACGAGTATTTGCAACTATTTTTTTTACTCTGTATATTTTGTCCGCAAGAGGGCGCCACGTTAGATTTTGTGAAACCCCATATAGCCTATAATCAGCGGACAATTAAGACGCTTCTAATGATATGTCATTTGTCGAATTCTGAAAAGTAATTTAGAAGTTACGAGGGAATAGATGAACATACATACATACATAGCCTAATATAAATTATAACCCTCTTTTTGCTTTGCCGTAGTCGGGTTAAAATTCAAAAACTCTGTTTTTTTTTACTTTTCGCATAGATTTTTAGGTTATGTGAAAAAGTGTAAATAGGTACAAATGTGGTAGATCTTTTATGACATACAAGTTTGCCATTAGACTTTTTGCCATACAACCAGTAGTTTGGCCGGAGATCGAGATAAACCATTTTTTACCCTTAAAACCGCACACCCATCCACTTCCCGACCTCAGATCAACCGTAATTTATTTTTCCTTAAATTTTTGTTATATTATCTTCCTTTTCCAATGGTTTTCATCCTACTACTATATTGTTCCCTTTCAAAAGCTATCTGCTCTGGTCTAATAATTCGAATAAAGCCTAAAGATTTGGTTTGGATAGATGAGCCCGTTCTTGAGTTATAAAATAGCAACGAAAAGTGACATTATTTTTTTTATATATAGATTAAATATTGAAGGTATGTATTTACATAAATATGTAAGTAACTACATACCTTCAATATTTGATGTCAATTAGTCTTTATCATGTTCAATTAGTTGTCCACCTAAGTCCTGGAACCAGCTCAGGGGGGGGTCATGACCCCCATGACCCCCCCCCTGGATCCGCCGTTGTTGAGCGATTAGATTTTGTGTTGATTTGCGTGTCGTTTTTTTTTTTATTGTAGGTAAAAATCATCGAATGACGAATCCCACTCTTGGGCGAAGCGGGAAACAGTGTCAGACTCTTACTGACTAAAGAACCTACCCCGTGCCTTCCTTGCCTTATTCCCAGAGCCCCGGTGTAACACTTTCGCATCAACCCTCAGCTCCGGGAGGCATCGACCCTGAGGGCCTCTACGGTTTGCTGACAACTCCTTGAGGCGCGCGGGAACGGAGCGCGCCGTTCGACGACTTGGGCTCGGTCTGGACTGCTACCAGACGACCGGACGGCGAGCTACCCATTGCTCACCGTCCGCTAGCCAGTGTCTACGGTGGCCGGATATCGGCAGGATCGCGGCGGCGACGGCTACGGCGAGTGCGCCGTTGCCTTTGCCTTATGCGGTCAGCCTCCTCCTTTACGAGCATTACTGCCTCGCAGAAGGAGGCGTCCGCCTGCCACTCCTCCTCGCTGCGGACCATGGCCTGAACCAAGATTTGCGTGTCGTGGGTTTGGTTCCCGCTCGGGACAAATATTTGTATGGCCTAAATTTATGTTCCCGGAACATCTCCATCCAATTCTGGGTTTATTGTGTAGGGGAATTACATGTTTGTGAACGTACCTACGATACAGGAGTTATTTCTAGTGTGGAGCAAAAGTGAAACACATTTAGTCTCCTAGGATTGTAAATAGATTTTTTAAACATTTATTTTTGAGGGTAGTAGGTACAATAACTAGATAGGTAGTAATGAGGCTTTAGAATTGAATTCTTTCATTCACTGCACATCCAATGGCAGGAAGCATAATAGTTCACATAGGAGTACGAGTGAAAATCAGACTCCCAATAATAGATGGTAGGTGACGTATGTATGTTGCTCCAAAAAGAAAGAGTAGGTACCTAGCCAACATTCTAAAAGAAGAAACTGACTTATCAACTCCGCGAAACTATTTTATTTAACAGTACATGCGCCTACACACTAAATATTAAAAAGAAATTAAGACAGAAACAGAAAAACTGAGCGTGAGATTTTGCACAGAGTTTCCTTTTATGACGTAGGTGAGCACCAAGATAGGGTTTCCTAAAGTAATTCCTTTAGAGGGATGAAACGGGGGTCCAAAAATGGATGAAATGGGGTATAGTTTGCAGGAAGAAAACTATTTTAACGCGGGTCAAGCCGCTGGCAGAAACTAGTCTAGAATCAACCGTCTAATAATATATTGAACAAATTTAAAAGCTACTCGTATGTTTATTCTATGGGCGTACCTACATTCAATGGTTTCCAAAATGGGGGAAATTAAATATAAATAGACGCGTTGTTTTATTTGTTCATACTGGCTCATATCTACACATTATTATTTTTCTCTCCTGTTATTGGGTTAGTATCTCCCTGCTGAAATAACGTTACTCCATCAGAATTCATGTATTGGGGCCAATGACTATATAATTCTCTTTGACTGGGCCAGTGTACAATCTAAACGTACATAAACATGTATAATATATAGGTACCTACTCACATATATCTATAGATTAATATACATAATCTATATATTATACAAAAGAAAGTCGTGTTTGTTACAACACTTATAACTCGAGAAAGTCTGGACCGATTGCCATGGTTTTTGATTTGTTGGATTTGTTTCCGTCCCGATTAGCAAAATACATCTTAAAAACAATGAAAAGGGTAGAGTACCTAGGGTAGAGTAGGATAAAGTAGGGTAGAGTAGAATAATCTGTTGCCGGGAGCGAAGCCGCGGGGGCAAAAGCTAGTAATATATTATACTAATATTTTGTCAATTGAGAAAAGAAGTGCAAAGAAGCAACTTAGGAGTGGGTTTTAGTCAGTAAAAGTGACACGGTCGCCCAAGAGCGGGAGAAGCCTTTAGGATTACGCCCCTAAAAAAGCAGAATGCATTTTCATCCGTTCTTCTCCAACACCACATGCACAGTTTTTTTTTTGCGCATATTTAAGTATAACAGATTTTCCCTTTAATGATGTTTTATTTACTTCGATTAGAAGCAGCGTTGCCAGATGTACGAGAAATCTCGTACCTTTACGAGATTTAGCAGTCTCTGTACGAGAAACGAGAAAAAAATAATCTCATACACTTTTTTTACGAGATTTTAAATATAAATATTTGCAACATTGTTAAAATCTCGTTTCTCCAAAAACATTTGTAAAAAGAAAATAATACACTTCTCATCAAAAAAATCGAAACACCTTGCAAGTTTACGTTTTGTCAGGATTATCAGAAAAATGTGTACATTTAGGAATAAATGTTAAATGTCGTTTAATAGTGAGTAATATGAGCTTATCAAATCTTAATGTTAATGTTCTAAATTTAAATGAATTTTTCATAGGTTTCGTATTTTGTTAAATGAGTCATTTTTATTCCGTATGGAGTATAAAGGAAATGGATAAAACAACACACGTAAATGAAAAAAAAAGCTAAAAAACGTTTATTTAATAACTTGTATTCCCTCCCCGAGCTCTAATTACTGCTTCCATACGGTTCTTCATCGATCGGATGAGAGTCACGATCACATGCTGTGGTATATTGTCCCATTCCTCTTGGATTGCATCTTGCAGCTGGCTAAGTGTTTCTGGGGCAGGATCTCTTGCTCGAATTCGTCTCTTTAATTCATCCCATAGATGTTCAATGGGATTCATGTCCGGGCTTCTTGCTGGCCATTCCATAATAGAGATATCGACTTCGTTAAGATAATCTCGTACGACGCCCGCGGTGTGAGCCCTAGCATTGTCGTGCATGATTATGAAGCCGTTGCCAATAAAATGTGCATAGGGCATCACATGAGGCTCGAGACACTCTTCGACGTACCGATGACAGTTTAGTGCAGGCAGACGTGGCCCAGACACGAAAGCAAGCTCTGTCTTACCGTCGGCGCTGATTCCTCCCCAAACCGTCCACGAACCGCCACCATAGCCGACCTTTTCTTCAATGCAGCATTGTGCATAGCGTTCTCCGTCTCTTCTGTAGACCTTGTTCCTTCCGTCGTTACCATACAGCATAATTTTACACTCATCAGAAAAGAGAACTTTGCTCCACTGTAGGTATGACCAATTTAGGTGCTCACGTGCAAAGTTAAGGCGCGCTCTTCGATGGTCTGCAGTTAATTTCGGCCCATTTGCTGGCTTATGCGGTACCAGTCCACGATCCTTCAACCTTCTTCTAATTGTAGAGTCACTTACAGCCACCCTTCGTACAACACGAAGCCGCTGCTGCAGTTGAAAAGCGTTAAGGCGTCGATTTCTTAAAGAAGTTGTTACAATAAATCAATCATCTCGCTCAGAAGTGACCCGATTCCTGCCAGATCCTGAACGGCGCGTGAACAAACCAGTCTCCCGATAACGTTTATAGACTCTATGAACAGATGACAGGCTTAGATGCAGTCTTGCAGCCACAACACGCTGACTAAGGCCAGAATCCAGCAATGCCACAACTTGGGCGGCTTCTGTGGGCGAAGTATCCATACGTTTTAGAAAAAAAAACCTTTTTTCAGACGTCCCAAAGTCACAGTATTGAAATAAAAAACAAAAAGTTTAAGGATAGGCGCCAATTTTTAGTTTTTAAACGCTAAATGTACTCCAACCCTAAACACACATTTGTCTCAAAACTGATTCATTTCGTTTATAAGATAAACAAATGAAATTCTAATTTTGAATTTAGAATTTTCGCTTATTACTGTAATGGCCAAACTGCCAGCTATAATATATGTATTTTTTTTCATCGTATGAATTCTTTTTTGTGTTAAATTCGGACAGAAACAATGAAAACGGAAGTGTTTCGATTTTTTTGATGAGAAGTGTATAATATGTCCATGCCAAAAACTTGACAAAGCATATCACTAGATTCATTACTAAATGTATTTTTCGTCGCTGACGGGAATCCTTGTTACAAGTTAAAATTAAAGTTTTTAAAATTAACGTTTCTCAGTTCTGTCTTTGCCTCAAGCAAATGCTTTGTGCGAGTGTTAGGCTCTGCAACTTTTAGCGCTTGAAAACTTGTAAAAAAAAATGGGTTAAACAAATATTAAAACGCAATTGGCAGTTGTTATTGCTGTTAAAAACTATTATTGGCATTTATTTTTTTAAAGTCTTTATTTTTATGATTAAGTTCGGAAATTTTTACTTTTACGAGATTTTGTTTTGTAAGTACGAGATATTTGACAGCCCTGGTACGAGATAAAAAAATTGCATCTGGCAACCCTGATTAGAAGATCCTTTTCTGTTGAAATTACGTACATGTTTCACTTATTATTCAGTGAAACGCAATATAACTCTCCAGGCTCCAGAAGATCTTGTCACGACGTCTGCGTGGATGAAGCAATTTTGAAATAAAATCATAATCATATTGGCCGAGTCTCAACAAAAAAGCTCACAAAGTGCTGAATACTGTTAATTAAAAATTATTGAAATAAATGAAAGAATGGAGTGACACATTACCTACCTTCACTCGGGGCAGGAGAGTGGCCTCTAGACTTGTCTCCACGGGGCGTGGACGAGCCGTCACCCTGCTCCTGAAAATAATACAATAGCAATGAGTTACGTTCGCGTAAAATTGCTATTGTAAATCTGTATGGGTGATAACGGATTCGTTCTGGACTTATGTCCAGAACAAATACATCGAAAACGTGCAACATTATTGACCACTTCATCACATAACCATCAGGATTCAGGTGAGATGAGATGATCTTCATTAGTGCCGTGAATTCACCCGCGAATTCACGCCATAAATAAAGTAAACAAGTCGTAACCTGCGAAAACTGTTCACGCCTGTTTACAGAGCTTCACGGCACTAATCTGGAACCGCCATTAGATACACATGTGGTATCTACCGCCTACACTCATGGCGGCCCATTACATAGGAATCCCATCTATGTATATAAAAATCAATGCCACTTTTCGTTATTTTATAACTCAAAAAACAGGCTCACCTATCCAAACCAAATGCTAAATCGGTCGTGAGGTTCTTCATTTATCACATTTTGCTGTTGCCGGGAGCGAAGCCGCAGGTAAAAGTTAGTTATCTATAAATACTAAATAGGCATTCACTTTACTCTCAACTCGATAATCCTACATATCTAGTATGTACTTTCTCAGACTGACCCCAAATAATATAAAATTATCTTCGACGCCATTGAAGCTGTTAGCATGAATACCGTCGCAAATGTTGTCAGTGACCAAAGCGGGGATGATTAGGGTTGACAAATATTGTATGTTGGCTTAATATTTTGTCACGGAACAACATGTGACAAAGTATTTTCTGCTCGTCCGTTTGGGGATTAAGGCATGATGTTTCATTTATCAAAATATTGGCAAAATGTAATAACATTTTTATTAATTTGGGTCTTATATAGTGTAGGAGGTTTAAGACGAAATTGTGTGTAGGTAGAGGCAGAAGAGGGCAATTAACTTGACTCAACATTTTGTGGCGGGAGAAGTTTCCGTCATCCACAATTCCATACATTTTGACGTGGTCGAAGTACCCCCACCCCGAAAATCTGTCTACTGTACATTAGTCCAGTTAAGACTAGTAATTTTTTTAAATAATAGTCAAGTAATTGTGCAGTTGCAGCACTTAGGTATAGTTGTAAGATTTGTTGTTCATAGGGTTTATTGTACCTACCAACTTTTGCTTAACTTAGCTATGTAGTACCTACGTAATCATTACATAGTAGGTATAAAACAAAGTCCCTTCCTGTCCCTATTTAGATATGCTTAAATCTTGAAAACTACGCAACGGATTTTGATGCGGCTCTTTTTAATAGATAGAGTGATTCAAGAGGTAAGTTTATATGTAGGTATAATACATGCATAATATATTTAATATCAGCATTGCCCCCAGTGGCGGATTTGCAGTCCTGGCCGCTGTAGGCCCCAGGCTACGTGCCGCCCCCTTTCTCAGCACTCATCATTACTAGACACATTGTTCATGAATTACTTTATTCCCATTTTTAATTGATTCCGTAAACTGTTTAACTAAAAGTATTAGCTTATAAAGCTAGTTTAGAATATTTTTGGACATTTAAATAAAACGGTTTTAGGTTTTATTTTTAATAAAATAAATGTTTTACAAAACTCGTCTATCTTTTATATTTTATCGTTTTCTTCTGTTTTATTGTTTTAAAAAAGAATTTTTTCGGCTTCCTTAAGTTCCAAAAATTTAAGGAAAAATAAATTACGGTCGATCTGAGGTCGGGAAGTGAATGGGTGTGCGGGTAAAAAATGGTTTATCTCTAATTCCGGCAAAACTACCGGTTCTATGGAAAAAAGCCACATTTCCAACATGAAATCCCCTTTAAAAAAAAAATTAATAAACACCTCAGTAGATTATTACAAAGTATAAAACAAAGTTGCTTATCCCTGTGTATGCTTACATCTTTAAAAGTTCGCAACGGATTTTGATGCGTTCTTTTTTAATAGATAGAGTGATTCCAGAGGAAGGTTTATATGTATAATATATCACCTTTGCACCCACACGAAGCTGGAGCGGGTCGCTAATAATGATTAAACAAAAGTAATTTCCGATTCGAGATTTTTTAGTTTTTTTCATTTTCTGAAAAAACTTACTGTATTAATATATACTTTTTTTACACTGTCAAAAAGTAAAGATTTCAATGAATAAGAAGACAACAAACTTTAAAAAAAATCACATATTTTTACGTGAGATTTTTCGATTGAAAAATTGGCTGTTTTTTCGATGTTCAGTCAAAATAAAGAGCAACTGTGAATATTTTAAATCAAAAAAATTATACTAAGTTTGGGACATGAAAAGGAAACTTTCATCCAAATTTTGTGAAAAAAAAAGTAATTTTTAAAAGAGATAAAAATTAAATTAAAAAACTCGGTTTTTTGGACTTTTCACATAGATTTTGAGGCTATGTGAAAAAATGTAAATACAAAAGTGGTAGATCTTTTTATGACCTACAAGTTTGCTATTAGACATTTTTCCATAAAACCAATAGTTTTGCCAGAAATCGAGAGAAACCATTTTTTAGCCTTAAAACCGCACACCCATCCACTTCCCGACCTCAGATCGACCGTAATTTATTTTTCCTTAAATTTTTGCTATATTATCTTCCTTTTCCAATGGGTTTCATTCTACTACTATTTTGTTCACTTTCAAAAGCTATCTGCACTGGTTTTTTTTTTTTATGGTGGGTGAAAATCATCCAATGACGAAACCCACTCTTGGGCGGAGCGGGAGACCAGTGTCAGACTCTTACTGACTAAAAAACCTACCCCGTACCTTCCTTGCCTTATTCCTGGAGTCGAGGTAACAGTTTTCCACCACCCTCTAGGCTCCATGAGGCTTCGACCCTGAATCTGCACTGGTCTAGTATGTCAGTTGGTCATACAGTTAATATAAAATTACTAAAAAGTCAAATGCCGCTACCACAACTTTCATTACGGACGTTATATCCATTTACCCATAGATGGCGTTCTGCAAATACGTCATTTTTCTGAATCGCGGTATTAAGATTTTCCATGCATTGATGATCCTCTCGAATTTTTGTGTCAACGTTCCATTCAATTGATGTTTTATTGATCGTAAAAAAAACGTGTTGATACTTGATTCTGGTACGTTTTATTTATGTAGGTAGGTATGAAGAATTAGAGATTGAGTGAGACCTTTTTCATTATCTAAATATAGCGCCTGTCCAACTCCAAAGTCGCGCCCATTGCCACCAGCTTCACACTGCCGTCGCACCCATTACAATTTTTTTTTGCACGATTTGCCGCCCTTCATATCCGGCCGCCCTAGGCCCGGGCCTACTGGGCCTTAGGGCAAATCCGCCACTGATTGCCCCCGTGCGAAGCTGATCTATAAAATATAAATTATTATCAATAATATAAAGCTGAGTTTAGAGTTGTTTGACGCGCCCATCTCAGGAACTATGTAACCTGTTCGAAATGAAAAATTCTTTCGTGTTGGGTAGCTCATCTATCAAGGAAGGCCAAAAAACAAAATAGGAATGCACCATATAGCCAAAGATGCGAGTGAAACCGCGTAGGATAGCTAGTCAGTTAATAACATCGAGGGAAAGTTGGGGAAAGCGGAATTCGACAAGCAAAAAATCCTTCGAGATAAAAGAATTAGATACATCTTCGACAAGAACGAAAAACATCGTTTGACTTAGTTTCAGCACTTTCAGACCTTTTGCCCCTGTAAACTTTCCTTTTTATTTTAATAGGTAAGTTACTATCACATAATAATATACATACTAAGTGTATCGTATATATCTGCGCAAGTGTTTTTTTTTATGTTAGGTAAAAATCATCCAATGACGAATTCCGCTTGTGAGCGGAGCGGGAAACAGTGTCAGACTTTTACTGACTAAACAACCTACCCCGTCCCTTCCTTGCCTTATTCCCAGAGCCCCGGTGTAACGCTTACGCACCAACCCTCGGCTCCAGTAGGCTCCTGTATCCTCCTTGAATCTACACAAGTGGTAGGTTTGTGAAACGTTTGCCTCGAAGACATCTATCATCTGTCTTTAAGGCTTGAGTGAATAGGCTTTTAATAAAATAGGACGCTTCATTATCAATTGCATCACTGCTTACAGTGTTTACCATCAACAGGGATTGCAGTCAAGCACTAGTATTTGTTGTTATAATGGCAACAGTGAGAGTAAAATGAGGTGGATTACCTACTGTGTCTCAAAAGGTAAAATACACAGTATCTTAATACAATAATTCAACTTCTCGAGGTTTTATAGAAACTGCACTAAAGAAAAAAACTAAAACCAAACTTCTTGGTTGCTGTATAAACTCTAGACTTTTAGCATACACTCTGAATTGTAGAAATGTAAATATACGACCCTGGCCCTGTAGAATGGAACACTAGCAGTTGTAGGTACGGTTAAAAAAGTAAGTTTAAAGTAACAGCTGGTATAGTACGCAGCAAATAAGTTGAATCAAATTCGCCGTCGCTGCCCCCACTTCGAATGAGACCCGAAAATCTGTTACCTACTGCACATTTTGTTTCTAATATGCTGTTCTAACTGTATACAGCCCTAGCTCCAACCCAAATTAAATTTTAAACAGAAGACCCCACTTCCGACATCCTTGGATCCTAGGGAGATACACTTAAACCTCATAATGTTATGAAAAAGGGAGAGGTGAGGGAAAAGCAAGCATTTTTCAAGAGGGAAGCCAGAGGTAACTTTAATTAAACTGAACGACCTTGTTCGTAGGGCATTTCAGGGATATTTTAAAACCGTGTCGTTTCGTTGTTTGAGTCGAACAATTGTACGCAGAGAGTTGCCAATTAATCGATACTTACTTAACCTACTGGACTAATTTGAATATTACCTGCCAATTATCTCGCTTTTGTTGTAGTGATTCCATTTCATGAAGGGTCCTTGATTGGTAGAATAATTAATAGGATCGTGAATTGAATTCAAGGATTTTTTGAACACTCAAAGTATGATTGTATTAGGCGGCCCAGACACCTTCAATAATATACGCAATAGAAATACAGATTGTAATAAAATATTATTGAACGTGTGAGGATAGCATTGATGATTTAACATAATAGAAAGACAATGAGTGAGGGCAGTGGTGGCCGAGTGGTAACGGCCCCGACTTACGAGTTGTAGGTCGCGGGTTCGAACCCAGCCAGGCGCATTACTTTGTGTAATTTTAGTATTTTGTGTACATCACCACTGCTCTCAAAACGGTGAAGGAAAACATCGTGAGGAAACCGGCATGTCCTAGAACCAAAAATTGGAAGACATGTGACATCCACCAATCCGCACTGGGCCCGCGTCCCAGCACGGATTGCACGGATTATGGCCCTTTCCCTCTCCTAGAGAGGAGGCCTGTGTCCCAGCAGTGGAAACATTGAAAGGCTGATGATGATGATGATGATGATGAGTGTGTCGGGGCTCAAGAGTTCAATAGGTTTGCGGACGCCGGCGTTTGTTTGGGACTCAAGAGTTTAAATAAGCTTCAATTTTATTGTGTAATATTATTGACCGTGTAATGGTCACCTTGGCTTTGAGAACGGCTTCGCCCGCGTGGAACTATCAATGCTATGTGATATTGCAGGATTTAGGCTACTTAATCTGTTCAACCGTTTGAGCAACAAAGATGCCACATTTACCGTCCCCAAATATAAAACGTTTATAATAATATTTGTGTGATCAAAAAAAAAAAAATGTAATAGCCTGTTTCCTAATAGAGTCTTATCAAGATATGCGTTCCAAATGAGGCAAATGAATCGAGGCAAGCAATTTTTTAAAACTAATTCATCTACGAAAAATTTAATTTATTTACAAGCTGTGAACCCAACTTAAATATTTACTAGTATTTGCTGTAATAGCGGAAACAGAAATTATTTGTTAAAAATTTCAAGTGTCTAGAGAGATACAGCCTGGTGACAGAAGGACTGTGGAATTCATGAGAAATAAATTATTCATTTTTAATTTCATGGAACGGGTCTCGTGTTACCTTATAATAAAGTAACTTGCCTATTCCAAAGAAACCCGTTAATAGTCTTCAAACTTCCGTAATATTCCGAATTACAAAAACAATGAAAAGACATAGTTCTCTACCATTATAATTGAACATGGCAACAATACCGAACAATACCAAGCTACCGTCAGTGAGAATATTGACAGGAGAATAGGAAATTGATATCATGACAGGAAATTGGCGTGAGCTTACTCCAGAGAAGCCAAGTTTCTGAATTAAAATTCTGGCTAACTACTCGAAACATTGTTAAAACACGGATGCAGTGGGTAGGCCGGAAATTATCGGCTTCTAGCTACCGTAGTTTGACATGCTAAGTAGGAGGAAAAGCCATGGGAAAACTAATTTATTAGAATGTTCAACGTTATTGTCTAATCGCTGTGAGTAGGCATCTACTTATTTACCTACACAATTATACAGTTTGCTTACGTTATTTTCCGGTTTCACTAACTTCATAAGTAAAAGAAAAAAGATAGAGAAAGATACCTATGCGAATGTCTTGTTGCATAAAGTCCGCCTATGTACCACTACTGAAACGAAGGTAATACAAATATAATATAACGATTTAAAAAAAGGAGAAAACTAACATTGTTTGTACCACGGTTGAACGAAGTAGATACTAACATGTAAATACCCACACTGGAAGTTTATTTGAAAATAGCTAATGATTAAGCTAAGATTAAATCAAAACAGCGGAAGATAGTTGACCCGCCTCTAAAGCCTGGACCGGTGAAATCAGGCCGTTATGGCATGATGTTACTCAGTTGCAATCGGCGAGTGACATAAACGGGGGTGCAACGGAAATAAATTATTTTTTTTCGATTTCGTTCGCACGACTGTACCGGCTCTTGTCCATCAGTGGCTGTAAGTTTGCGACTGTGATGACTGTGATGATCGTAAATGTGGAGTTTCAAGTCCATGTTTTTTTATTGCTATGTTAGCGATTAACGTATCTCCCATTGTAATATATCAATGCTAATATGAAACTTTATTCTGTAATTAATTTTTTTTTTAATCTATCGTGCCAAAGCTAAACCTACACTTCTACACTAATACAATAAAGAGATAAAGTTTGTTTTTTTGTTTGTAGGAGGTAATCTCTGGAACTAATGGTTCGATTGGAAAAATATAGTATTTAATAATTTCTTCAACTCGTACAGAATCCGACATATTTCGCGGTCAATAGAAGAGTCGCCACACCTTTTAAATCATATTTATCGTCCATTAATTCGTATGAATTTGGAAAGGTTCGTACACTAGCCCGCAAAAATACCGGGTCACTACTGTGTGCGGTACACACTGGTTTTAAACAGTTCCCAAAATGTCCCCACCCCGTTCCCAAAATGTTTTAATTAAGTAAGTACAGCAAAATAGTCATAAACATGAAAATAGTTTAATCCTTTCATTTTGTCTTCTCACAGGACCGCAAACTTAATAAAAACAGGGTCTTCCATTCATCAGTAAACAAAGCCAATTCAAGGCTGGTGTCCACAATCGCATTGAGCATCGTTAACATATACCCCTATATGTATAACCAAAACAGACAAAATAGTTTATTAAATAGTTAAGGCTTTCTAGAGTGATTATAATTATTCGGAATTAATATTTGCTACAACTCCGCGCGCAAGTAGCTTAGCTTAACTTTAAGAGACAACACGTTTTTCTATGCGACCCATTAAATTTGCAGCCCAGTTTATTTACCATCAGGTTCAAAGGGCCGTGATAATCTTTCCACAATATCGACAGGGTAAAAAGGGTTGTTAATACCTACTTGTGTTTCCCTGAGTTACATGGTCTGTCGCCTGCAAATCTAATTTGTTATTTCGGAGTTTTTGCGTGGTATCTGTGAAAGGATAAACTTCTGTGAAGTAATCGTGTTTCATCGTACGTGGTTTCTCTGTAAGGAAGGTCGTGTGAAATTTGAATGGGGAAATAAAAGCTTATATAGACATACGGGACGCGACAATGCGTCAAAGCGTTTTCAATGATATGGGTCTGCGGATTAAAATCATTTTTTTTTTTAAATATATTCGTCGTTTATACCGCGTACATCGAGGGGCTGGAACAGTTTGCCGGTTGCAGTCTTTCGTCAGATTAAAATTTAGGTGTCGTCAAATTGTCAGCAAACTGTAGGGGCCCTACATGGTCGAGGGGCCGAGGGTTGGCGCGAAAGCGTTACACCGGTGCTCTGGGAATAAGGCAAGGAAGGAACGGGGTAGGTTGTTTAGTCAGTAAGAGTCTGACACTGTTTTCCGCTCCGCCTAAGAGCGGGATTCGTCATTCGATGATTTTTATCTACCGTAAAAAAGGTGTCGTCAAGACTTGATTGAATAGGCTCTTGATAAACAAGTGCCTTATCTTCAACGATTGCATCACTGCTTACCATCAGGTGGGACCGCAGTCAAGCGCTAGTTTGTAGCAAAAAAAAAATTTAAGTAGTTACACTTGCCCCGATGTTTATGATCAATCCTTGTAAATTAAATTTGATCCACTTCCCGGTTAATGATTGGGCTGAAATTTTGCATGCATGTGTCAATCAGATAACAATGCAAAATTATTATGTCGTGAAGTTGATCTGATGATAGAACCGGAAGGTGGCCTTAGGAACTCTATAATTAAACGACAGGACCCCAATGCGTTTGGTCTCGTGTGATTAATCTTGACGAGTTTTAAATACATGTACCTATAAGTAACAGCTTGCTATGTTTGTTATTTCGGAGTTTTTGCGTGGTATCAGTAACACATGTGAGTGGATATACTTCTGAGAGTGGGTAATCGTGTTTTTTCGTACGTGGTTTCTCTTTAAGGAAGGTCGAACGTGAAATTTGGGATATATAAGCTGACTAGCTGCTGCCCGCGACGTTGTCTGCGTGAAGGCTCTATAGCACCAAAAATACCTAAGATGGCAACGTCGCTATAGCTTTATAAGTAAACAAATTTTAAAATAGATTTGCATCAGCCTTATAAAGTTCCTCAAAGGGTCAAATACCTCCTTTCTAGGAGAGGGAATGGGCCATAATCCACCACGCGGGCCCAGTACGGATTGGTGGATGACACATGTCTTCGATTTTTTGGTTCTAAGACATTCACAGTCACAGTTTCCTCATGATGACTTCCTTCACTGTTTTAAGAGCAGTGGTTATGAAATAAATTACATAAAGTAATGCGCCTAGCTGGGTTTGAACCCCAGACTTACAACATGTAAGTCAGAGCCTTTACCACTCCGCCACCACACTACGATGGTAGTTATGCTGCCAGGAGTAAAGAGAGTCAGGACTGGTGACGCCGACGTACAGTTGACTGCTTAAGAAGCAACTCGTCCTAAAGTTGAAACCCGCTCTGACTCAGTGTCTGCCCCTGCGACTTATTGATGGTCATCGCGAAGCAAACATTCACAGGGAACTATACGCTGAACTGGAACGGGAAGTTATGAGGTACAAATTCTGCCTCGCCGACACCACAACCTGTATGAATTTTTGCCTCAATGGTGTGTCTGTGCAGCGAGATGACTTTAAGACGGGTCTTGTTGTACAACTTTGGAGGACATAGGTTCCGAAGATGCATAATAGGGACTCCGACTTTCAGCTTTCCACTCAATCTCCGAGAGAATACATTCGTTAATTGCTGCAGCCTGATCATTTTTGGAAGTCAAAATGGCCCGCCCACACACCAAAGAATTCTGCTGGTGCGGTAAACGACTGATGTCCCCGTACACACAGCAAATGAATTCTCTCTAAGCTGGATAACACTCTATCGAGAGACTCTGAAAGAACCTCCTGTCCACCTCTCTCTAGGTAGGCTTTGACTTGCGGCGGAGTTTGGCAGAAGCCATGATCCGGAGCGAAGAAGAGTGGCAGGCGGCTAAAATTCGATTGCGGACTATATTTGTGGATAACTGTTGTCTCTCTGCCTGAGCTCTAAGTCGCTGCAAACGCTCGACACGCACGATTCTCTTTCGCGCAACTCTCTCAGTTGCGCGTCCTTACATTTTGTTCATGAAGACGTTGGGAACGCTCCAGCCTCGACTCTCGTGCACGTAACTCAGAGGTTCTCAGATTTTGTTGTGCAAGGCGTTGCGAACGTTCGACACTCGACTCTCGTACGCGTACCTGAGAGTTTCTCTGACTTTGTTCAGCAAGTCGTTGTGAACATTCAGGTGAAGATTCTCCCATACGACGTATTTTTGCTGCCCGTGCTTGAGAACTATGTTTAGAAAGTTGAAACCTGGCATTTTCAAAAGTTTAAAAAAATGTTAATAGCATGTAATATTCTAGCTCTGAAAAGAACTATTGTTTAGCCCTGAAAAGAACTGTTGGTTAGCCCTGAAAAGAACTGTTGTTTACCCCTAAAAAGTACTATTGGTTAGCCCTGAAAAGAACTGTTAATTAGCTCTGAGAAGAACTGTTGTTTAGTTCTGAGAAGAACTTTTGCATAGGTGTATTTTAAGAACGAAATCTAAAAAAATCGCACCAAAATTATTATACTTCGCGCACGACCGCTGCGTAGGAAGCCGACCTGCGGTTTACTGTTTACCATACTCATAGATCTAAATTCCCCTCCCGCAGTCGCGCCTTGGTGACGCTCACTTCGCAACGGGCCGTGCAGCAGAAATCGTAATATTTTAATTTCGCCATAACTTCAAAACCAAACGTCTAATTTTAATCATTCATCATCATCAACCAAGCGCCAGTCCCGGTTGCTACCCTTGGCTTTCACCTCGGTGCCCGGGATCCGCTTTCTTGGAAACACGCCTCCACTTCGCTCGGTCTTTTGCGTCCTTTGCCTTAAGCCCATTAGCACGCATGTCGTCCCTTACGACGTCGATCCAACGCCTTTTAGGCCTTCCTCGTTTTCCGGGTCCCGGCGGAGGCGGCATGGCGAGGCATCGGTTACCCACGCAGTCTGCCGGTTTTCGTAAAACGTGGCCATACCACCGTAAGCGGCCCTCCTGCAGTTTATCCGCTATGTCACGGACCTGAAGGCTGCTCCGGATGCGGGAGTTTTTAATGCGGTCTTTCCGTGAAACTCCTGACATCCAGCGCAGCATATTCATTTCCGTGACACGCAGGCTTTGCTTATGCCGCTCAAGTACAGGCCACGCTTCACTGCCATACAAAAGGACAGGCCTAATGATGGTCTTATAGACCTGTCCTTTGAGCCTAACCGGCATAAGTTCGGGAGGTACCTACATCGGATTCGTGCGGAAGAGACGCCCGGGTGTCGCCACTGTGTGGACCGCCCGGAGGACACGGTGGAGCACACGGTTGAGGTGTGCCCCGCTTGGGCAGAGCATCGCTGTGTCCTCGTGGGAGCGATCGGTGGCGGCGATCTCTCGCGCCGGGCCTTGGTAGAAGCCATGGTTCGGAGTGAGGAGGAGTGGCAGGCGGTCGCCTCCTTCTGCGAAGCAGTAATGCTAGCAAAGGAGGAGGCGGACCGCATAAGGCAACGGCGTTTGCGCCCCAGACGCCGCCGCGATTCCGATCCTGACTTCCGGCCACCGTAGGCGCGGGCTAGCGGATGGTGAGCATTGGGTAGCTCGCCGTCCGGTCGTCTGGTAATCGTCCGGACCAAGCCCAGTCGTCGACGGCGCGCACTGTTCCCGCGCGCCTCAAGGAGTTGTCAGCAACCGTAGGGACCCTGCAGAAGGGTCGAAGCCAATCGGGGCCACGGGTTTGTGTCTGAAAAGGAAGGCTCTGGCCCTGGTATGTATGGCGATGTAGGAACGGGGTAGGTTGTTTAGTCAGTAAGAGTCTGACACTTGTTTTCCGCTCCGCCCAAGAGCGGGACTCGTCATTGGATGATTTTTACCTACCATAAAAAAAAAAAAAAAGCCTAACCGGCATTTTGGGGTCACAGATAACTCCAATTTTAATCATTCACATTTCCAACATGAAATCCCCTTTAAATCTTATAAAAAATTTAATAAACACCTCGATACATCATTACACAGTATAAAACAAAGTTGCTTATCCCTGTGTATGCTTAGATCTTTAAAAGTTCGCAACGGATTTTGATGTAGTTTTTTTTTAATAGATAGAGTGATTCCAGAGGAAGGTTTATAGCTATAATATATCACCTTTGCACCCGCGCGAAGCTGGAGCGGTTCGCTAATAATGATTAAACAAAAGTAAATTCTGATTCGAGATTTTTTAGTTTTTTGCATTTTCTGAAAAAAAAAAATAGTATATTAATGTATACTTTATTTACACCATCAAAAAGTAAAGATTTCAATGAATAAGAAGCCAACAAACTTTTAAAAAATATCACATATTTTTACGTGAGATTTTTCAATTGAAAAATAGACTGTTTTTTCGATGTTAAGTCAAAATAAAGAGCAACTGTGAATATTTGAAATAAAAAAAATTATAGTAAGTTTGGGACATGAAAAGGAAACTTTTCACCAAATTTTATGAAAAAAAGTAATTTTTAAAGGAGATAAAAATTAAATTCAAAAACTCGGTTTTTTGGACTTTTCACATAGATTTTGAGGCTATGTGAAAAAATGAAAATACAAAAGTGATAGATCTTTTTATGACCTACAAGTTTGCCATTAGACATTTTTCCATAAAACCAGTAGTTTTGCCGGAAATCGAGATAAACCATTTTTTACCCTTAAAACCGCACACCCATCCACTTTCCGACCTCAGATCGACCGTAAATTATTTTTCCTTAAATTTTTGCTATATTATTTTCCTTTTCCAATGGGTTTCATTCTACTACTATTTTGTTCCACTTTTTATCGTTAACGGTGCTATTTGCACTGGAATATTACTTAAATGACGTAGTTTTTATTGAGTAAAGCTAGATAATAGCATGGCTTACTCAAAAACAACATTTAATTATCAGTCGTTAGCTTACACGCTGTCACAGAATGCGTAAGAAAAATAAAGATTCACTGCTCCTCCCCCGTAGGTGATAGCGTGATAATATGTAGCCCATTGCACGACCCGGCCTCTTAGTTATATTCATGCAAAATTTGAAGTAAATCCATGCAGTACTGTTTGAGTTCAGTTCGGACATACATACAGACAAACAGACACACAGACAAAAATTCTAAAAACTATATTTTTGGCTTCGGTATCGATTGTAGATCACGCCCCAAGTATTCTTTTAAAAAAATATTCAATGTACAGTTTTGACTTCTCTACGATTTTATTATATGTATAGATATTGGCAAATGGGAGGCGACAATGCGTCAAAGGCTTCAAAGCTTTTTTAACAAAACGGCTCTACGGATTAAAATCCATTTTTACTGAAATATGTACATTGTTGCTTCAATTTTTATTTTTTAATATTTGATAGGGTCTCATTTAATCACAATCAATGATGTGGCCGACGATGGAGCACGCTTGGGGAGCGTTCAAGTATTACGTAACGCAATTTTTGAAGATTTTTGACCCCCCCTCCCCCCCCTGTAACGCACCGTAACTTTTTTCTGTACCCCCCCTCCCCCTCTCTAAACGTTACGTAACATTCAAAGTGAGCATTTTTACCTAAACTTTTCTTTATTTTTCAGTTTATTTTAGCCGTTGTCTAAGACCAGACTAATAAAATCGAGGGATTCCTAAATGAAAAGTACTACGTAAATGAAAAAGGTTGCCATTTTGGGAGTTTTGATTTCCGAATTTTTTATTTAAAATAAAAACAATGTTACGTAACGTGTTGTAAGAAAGACCCCCCCCCCCCGTTCCTGTAACGCATCGTAACGTTTTACGAGACACCCCCTCCCCCCCAAATCGCGTTACGTAATACTTGAACGCCCCCTTGTCTAGAAATACAGTACGGCCGTCGGATCTTGGCGAGCCTTAAGTTAAGCTTTGAAAATGTTAACGCTTGATAGTGTCCGACCGAAGGTGCAATTCTGGCCGAAGACGAAGCCGAAGCCGATTAATCGGTATTCACCAAAACCTTCGGCCGAAGCCGAAGCCGAAGGTGTCATTGACCTTGAGAAATACGATAGTTATTTTGATCTCAGAATATACTAGATAGATATTGTGAGAGCTTTAGAGATTTAGCCCAATAACGAGCCGAGTGACCAACATATACGAGTAGGTAATAAAATATTGTCTAAAATAAAAGTTTATATAGAATGTTAATTAAATATTTATTTACTTAAAACAGAAATTTTGACAACTAGCAAACCTTCGGCTTCGGCCAAACCTTCGGCAATTTTTTGGCCGAAACCGAAGATTTGGCCGAAGGTGCTTTTTTGGCCGAAGGTGGCCGAAGCCTAAGCCGAAGCCGAAGCTTCGGTCGGACACTAACGCTTGATAACCCGTACAAGAATAAATGTTTTAAAAAAATTAATGCCTATGACAGTTTTTAACAGCAATAACAACTGCAACTTGCATTTATTTGTTTAAACCACAGTACGGCCGCCGGATCTTGGCGCATGAAGTTAGGCTCTGCTAATTTAAGCACTTGAAAACTCGTACAAAAATAAAGATTAAAAAAAAATGCCAATAACAGTTTTTAACAGCAATAACTAATGCTTGAGAGCAGTGGTGGCCGAGTGGTAACGGCCCCGACTTGCGTGTAGTAGGTCGCGGGTTCAAACCGAGCCAGGCGCATTACTTTGTGTAATTTATTTCATCATCACTGCTCTCAAAACTGTGAAGGAAAACATCGTGAGGAAACCGGCATGTCCTAGAACCAAAAATTCGAAGACATGTGACATCCACCAACCCGCACTGGGCCCGCGTGGTGGATTAGAGGAGGAGGCCTGTGTCCCTGCAGTGGGAACATTAAAAAGGCTGATGATGATGATGATGATGACTAATGCAAAATTCGCAGAGCTACCTGTAGCAGAGCATATACTGTAACCTATGCGCTCTTGACTTAAAAACCCCTATATACCTAACAGAAAACACACACTGCCGGCAGGGAAGTTTATTTAATTATTTGTTGCAGCTTTTATCTTCATGTAGGTTTAAAAAATAAATGGTTGTGTATTTATTCAAAACATTTAAAATATCATATTGCAGCTCCATTCTGCGGAAAATAGGACTTTAACTATTTTCCGCTAGCGTTAACTTGCTGTATGCAAAGTTGAAATGTTCATTAAGGATTTATCTTTGTTTTAATTATGTGATTTCAAAATGCTTTTAAATTGCTTTTATTTATATATGTAACAGAAGGTAACGTAGGTACACAAATAGACAGTTAAACGTAGGATTTTACGTAATACAACTTTTACGTAATCTGACGTTTATAAAATTTCGTTTTTATGTATAATCAAGAGGTTATAGAATCTAGCTTTTATATAATCTAGTTTACTTATATATAATATAATTTTTTACAGTATCTAGCTTTCATATTATTCAGTTTTTACATAATTCAACGTATATACTCGTAAATATCGACACTAGGTGTAGGTACCTAGTGTCGATGCTTAATATAGGTATGTATATGTTCAACAAACATTGTTCATTAAACCCCAAGAAGACACCGGTGTCCACACATCTGTGTCTGTAATTACGGTATTTGACCCTATGAATACAGTAATTACAGACGTAATAGAAAGACAATAGGTGTGCTAACGACGGCGTTCACTTCGCTTGGGGCTCAAGCGTTTATTTAATAAGCATACGTAGGTAGAAAATATTATGTAGATTAAAATGAAATTGCAGTAAAATGGAAGATTAATAAGACGCGTGTTTACCTACAGATTTATAAATAAAACGCGCTGGTTTAATATTCCACACCACAACCTTCTACAAATGGCGCGTAATGTCGGTGGGTTGAAAATAAAATCAAATCTCCATTTTCCTCCGCGCTGAATTAACTTTGAAAACATTTCAATAAAAACGAAATATGTTGCTACCTCCCCCAGATAATAATAAGATCTGGAAGTCGCACAGGTCGCACATGTATATATATTTTACTAGCGACCCGCCCCGGATTCGCACGGGTGCAATGCTGATATTAAATATAGGTATTATGCACTAGCTTTTGTCAGGGGCTTCGTCCGCGTAGATAAAATATAGCCTATGTCACTCAGGAGTAAAGCAGCTTTCTATTGTTGCTAAAATTTTTCAGATCGGACCAGTAGTTCCAGAGATTACCTCCTACAAACAAAAAACAAACTTTACCTCTTTATTATATTAGTAAAATAAAATGTATTATAAGTACATATAAACCTTCCTCTTTAATCACTTTATCTATTAATAAAAAGCCGAATCAAAAAATATAAGCATACATAGGGATAGGAAGCGACTTTGTTTTATACTATGTAATGATACAAAAGAACAAGGGAGGAACATAGTATTTATACAACGGCGGGATTCCGGCGACAGCGCCACCTGGCGGTAGTATTAGATAAGAAAACAAGACATTTCTATGATAATAATCCCGTAGCCGGGTGTTCGGTGTGGTTTTAGGCTGTTTTATCTAAATGTCCAATACCTAGTTATTTTGATTATTAACTAAGTTTTTGAGTGTTGTAGTGGTAATAGGAATATGTATCTGGTAGTAATAGTACCTTTTATAGCCTGGTATAATTAATAATAGTGTAAATAATAAATTAATGGCGCGTAGTGTTCCACGTGGGCCTCAAGGAAATGTTAGCAAATCGTAATTGTCTTAAGAATACGGGCTCAGTCCGGACGGTTACTGGATGGCTGGACAGCGAGCTATCCATTGGCCGCCGTCCGCAAGCCCGCAAGCTATAGGTGTCACGATGTACAGTCTTGTCGCTAAAAGCGATTTTTTTACAATCAACCTTAGGATGAATTAGATAGGAAGGAGAAAAAGATACCTATACTGATACCTAGTACCTATATGAGGTAGGTACTATTACTACCAGATACATATTTTATTATTACAATTAATTTGTTTTAATGATACCACATTATATTTCACCAACCAGTGTTGTCTTTTTTAACCCAAAGGTTGACTGGTAGAGAATGCCTTGTAGCATTAAGTCCGCATATGTACCTCTACTGTACATGAAGATGAAATAAATAAAATTGAATTACTTACGTTCATTTTTGAGAGTAGACTCGAATTTCTTCAGGCTTACTCTCGCATATACCCTAAGCTTTTAGAATAATGACGCTATTTTTCTTCATAACACTGATACAGCATGGTTGAGCAAATGTAAACCTGTACTAAGAAATAATGCATAACGGTAAACGAGGCTGGAGGGCCGAAAAAAGAGGTCACACGTTCCTCTCAGAGCAGGATCATGTTGAGAGCATCTCCTGGGTACAATCTCCTAAATAACTAAATAAATAACTTATTACATGGCAACACACGCCCAAAATGTTATATTTACAATATCTCGTTTCAGAGTGGTTTTTTCGTGCCGGTGAAGCGAACCCGGGGAAATAGGAATGTTTAATAAAATACCAATTTGATACAAGTATGTGAGCAACTTATAGATCTTATAAGTTGAGTTATAAGTTGTAGTTATATCCCTCTGCTATTTTGCCATATTTATTTATTTAATCTTCATGTACAGTAGTGGTACATAGGCAGACTTATTGCAACAAGGCATTCTCTGCCAGTCAACCTTTGAGTTAAAAAAGACAACACTGTGGTAAGTGTGCACTATAAATAACAATTTTATTTATTTAATCTTCATGTACCACTACTGTATGGTACATAGGCATAGGCAGATTTAATGCAACAAGGCATTCTCTACCATCAATTTTTGAGTTATAAAAAAGACAACACTGTGGTAGGTGTGCACAATAAATAAATACCAGATATTTATAATAGAATTTTCGTTTTGTTTTTTACTACATGGGTCATGGCTGCGGGGGATTATTCCAAAGTGTTACAGTGACCCTGGAAAGCAAAGGGTAATAAGGAATAAGTACGGATGGGTTTCAGGTAAAAGCAGGGGAGGCCTTACCCGTTATTAGACCTCGGGCGGTATGTCTTTGCGAGGCCCGTGTCCTTTTTGAAAAGTATGTGAATCAAAACCGGGTATTTGTTAAGATAGGTGAGAAATGGAAAATGTATATGTAATGTAAGTACATTTTTTTGTGGGTAATCATCATAGATATATCTGTGCAAAATTTCACACCCTTAGTCTCAGTAGTTTCGGCTGTGCTTTGATATGTCAGTCAGTTTCTCCTTTTATATATATAGATAACGACCCCCCTCCCAAAAGAATGGCCGTCTATAATTGAACTAAGCAGATTAAGTTCAAAACTATTAATTGTGTTTACTATACTTCGGTTACAAGTATTAAACTTCGTTCCACAGAACCTCGTATGTCAGTAACTGTTATCAAATTGCACAGCCTACGTCGAACGTTGAAAGGGTAATGACATTTTCCATTTAAAATAGTTTGTATGTTCGCAGGACGTGGAAAATGTTTTAATGGAAGCGGCTGGCGAGGTTCTAACTTTGTTGTTTCACTTTACTGCCAGATAAATGGTTTAAAGTGCGGTTTAAAACTTAAAGGACATTGAGACTTTAGTGTAATTCGTTTGAATACGTATTGTTACGGAGTGGACGTGAGTAATCAAATGCCGGTTTACTTAGAGATTTATTTTTCCACAAACATTAACACAATTTAGTTCCATCGCCAATAAACCACTTCGTAATGCACTCTAGAGATCCGTAAAAATATTGCTTAGGTCGTCGTATGTATGAAACACTCTTCACTTGACTTGGATAGTTTGCACTTGTTCGCTGTCGAAATCAAACTGACTCACTTCTGTTTTTTTTTTGTGTGGCCGCTCGTAGGTCAACCTATGAGGTTGTCGGCTGCTTAACCGGACTTGCCTGTGGCGGCCTCGATACGAGATCAAAGCCTCCAGCCAGGGCTTAATAGTACATTGTTATACGAGGGATGAAAGTTAGTTATTTAGTCCCGAGAAATTTCTTGGCGACCGAGCGACAGCGAGGTCGCTAATAGTTCGAGGGACTAAATAACTCTTGAACCCGAGGTAAACACTCTGCTTTTCATTACGAATACGAGGAAAATAAAATAATAATAAAAACCTGAGTCGTCGTCAAATGTCTTCGTACGTTTTTAGGTAGGTATATTTCTTTTGATTTAGGCGGTAAGCGGTTTCTCCTCAAAGAATCTTGCGTTAAATTTATAACTGAAGCTGATGAACTTATCGTGTTAATAAAAATTTCTTGTAACAGAGATTTAGCAAAATGTAAACAAAACTATACACCTCGAAAAAAAAAGGAAGATCAAATCGGCCACAGATTATAGAGAGTCTACCATTTACCCGCCAATTCTTTTTTTCAGTGTTCGACTCCCTGGCTTTTCAGTCAATAGTTTTCATTTTGTCATTGTAAAAATGGGTCTGGTCAACATTTTTCTCAAATATATATTAGTTTTAATGAAATAATTGAAAGTAAATTAAAATAAAGTAATTAAAAAAAAGTATTCTTAAATTATTTCTATTTCTATGTCATTTTAATTCGGTATAAAGTTTCGGGTCACGGTTCAGTAGAAATGTCAAAATAGAACTAGTTTTTTTTTTAATATTTGCTGTCTAAATATTAAAAAAAACTACTGTCAGTTGTAAAGTAAAACTCCCTAGGGAGTAAAAGTACTTCTTCCAACCCTGTCCGCAGGCAACTTTACACCTACTTTCAGAGTATGAGTAATGAAAAATACTTTAAAACTACTTAAAAAACTAAGCGACCACGCAAAGGGGGGTGCCCTTTGCGTGGTCCTAGTGGGTGTAAATAGTTTGTATATTCGCAGGACGTGGAAAATGTTTTAATGGAAGCGGCTGGCAAGGTTCTAACTTTGTTGTTTCACTTTACTGCCAGATAAATGGTTTAAAGTGCGGTTTAAACTTAAAGGACATTGAGACTTCACTGCGAAACTGCGAACTCTATTAGTTAAGGTGGGCCATCTCCAGTCCCGTATCGTCAACGTCGCGCATGGTTTAAAAGCCTGTTGCTTCATTTAACGCAATCCAAAATGATGTTTGATTCAAAAGTTACGCGAAAAAAGAGATTCAGGTGTTATCTCTCTTTTTTCGCATTACCTATTTTTGTATATGAAACTATGTTGGCATTTGGTAATTCTACGATTTACTGTTGTAATTATAATGTTTCACAAAACTTGTTCCAGGAAATACATGTTTTTATTAAACCCTTAATGATTTTTTGAAAATAAAGACATCATTTAGAATCTTGATTAAATAACATGGCTTTTATAAAAGTACTGTTTTATATTTTTAATACAGGACTACTTTATGGAGAGTCAAAGTTCATGTAAAATAGTAGATTTTCTGATTATCTTTACTGTATTACTCCTATACAAATGTATGTTTTGATTGGTATAAAAGCCTAGATAATATCCACAAGATATCGGTGTATCCAAAATATCTGAAGAAAGATGTGTAATAACATCATAATCACGTAAGAGCGGTTGTATAAAAATGTACCCCGGGTTGGCCGCTCCTAAGTGACAAAAGTTAGGAATTGCTCACTTCTTGTTTTCGTGGTTCATAGGTAAGCAATTGAAAACTAAGGTTCCAATAGTCTAGCTATATCCCAGCAGGGTCGTAGCCTTCTGAGGCCAAGGGTTGATGCGAAAGTAGAACACCAGGGCTCAGGAATGAAGGCAAGAAGGAATGGTGGGTTTAGTCACTAGAGTCTGACACTGTCTCCCGGTCCGTCCAAAGGCGGGATTCGTCTTTAGATGATTTGACCCACCGTAAAAAAAGGCCCTAGTAGGATTTATCATTGGTAAGAATTTATAAAATAACTTCTCCCGGTCTGGTTAGTGCGAGAGGGAGAAAACACTGTTAAATAAAGGGTAAAATTGCGATCCGCTATATAGCGAAAGAGCAAGAAAAATCGTGGGATGATTTCTCACCTCAAACAAAAAGCCTGAAATTTGAAAACGTTATAGTAAGACCCTAGTAATGAGGAAAAATTCAAGCGGTCCTTTTACTATATCGGGAAGGCTCATTCTGATGACAAGATGAATGGAGTCGAGATAGCTCTAGTAGTATAGTCATCAGTCTTCAGGCAGGTGACAGACCCGTCATTTCGCCAATTTATTTCCCTTTAGTTCTCAAACTTTCGGGATCGATTTTAGTTTAGTATCGGCGGGTCCCATCTTTTAACTAACGACATACTTGAATAACCATTTGTCTGGCGAAGTGGTTGAGCGATTGACTGCTGCGCTGAGGTTCGTGGGTTCGATTCCCGCACGCAACAAATATTTATATGGCCTCATCGATCACTGATAATAATAATAGTATCGTTGATCGATGTATGGCCTACAGATTGGTGTTCCGGGTCTGGGTATCTTGTGTATGTGACTTTACATGTTTGTAGACGCACCCACGACACAGGATTAATTCCTAGTGTAGGACAATATAACAGAAATAGTTACATAAGTAGTCACTTTTACTCAAGTAAGTTTAACTTTGTAATGAAGATTTATAACGTCAAGTATTAGACTTAATAAGTTATTACTTAGCAAAAAGTTATTACTTCTTTATGAATACGGTTGTAAGTTTCATAAAAGGCAGGTATGTCATTCTTTTTTTCGAAACTACCTAGTTTTTTATTGGCATCTTTGTTTTTTGTATTTTATGCATTAAGGCAAACATTTTCAAATTAACATCATTTAATTTAATTTAATTTCATTTCATAGCATGTAATAGCTAATGCCACTCTCATTTAATCAAAGTACAAATGAATAGATCTGACTTAATGTTGCCAGATTGGAACTTATCGGTATAACATTGAGAGAGTGAAGCGCGCGCGTCAGAGGCGAGTCTTTGAGAGGTGATCCATATCCGAAACGCGCGCCTCAAGGTGTTGTCAGCAAACCGTAGGGTCCCTGCAGAAGGGTCGAAGCCTACTGGGGCCAAGGGTTCGCATCTGAAAGGAAGGCTTTGGCCCCGGTATATTTGACAACGTAGGTATAGGGTAGGTTGTTTAGTCAGTAAGAGTCAGACACTATTTCCTGCTTCGCCCAAGAGCGGGATTCGTCATTGGATGATTTTTACCTACCACAAAAAAACCCACACAATGAAATAGTTTTTTTTACTTTCATCTTCTGAACATTGGATGGACAGACGAAATTTTTACGAAAATTCATTTTTCTTACGATTTCTCGGAAAAACTCGGAACCGTCGTAGTTCAAATGGATTATGATTTAATCTGTTTGTATACATACTTATGACTCAGATATTTTTCGTGGAATATTGGAAAGGTTAATAAAGTAATAAAAACAAATCGTGGAACAAGAATAAATATTTGTTTAGGATTACAAATTGTTCCTACGAAATAAAATTATTATAAAGAAAAAATCAAATCAAATCAAATCAAATCAAATCAAATAATTTATTGTGATACACAGGTATTATAATAGGTCTTAAATAATATATGTTCATGCCGTGATCCGCCACACAGGGCATACAAATAGAAAAATAAAAACACAAAAATACAAAACTATTGCTTAATATTACAAATAGCCTAGTTTGACAGAAAGTCAGTAAGACAGTAATAACAATTTTCTATCAAAAAATTACACAGTTTATGTTTAAAAATATTTATATTCTCACTGTCTTTTATATTTTTTGGAATTTTATTATAAATTTTAGTGGCCATATCTCTGTAAGTTCTCATAATCTCGTGTAAGTATTGATGAAATGATTCAAAAACCAACCTTTTTACTTTTCGTTTAACCGATTTACACTTTTATTGCGTTAGTGGTATGATAAAAGGTGGCTGCAGTAAATAGTTGGTATTGTAACCACTTTATTTTTGCTTTTAATATCATCCTTATGCTTAGTAGGAATAGAAGTCAAAACCGGTTGAATAAACAGTAAAACAGATTTGTTTAAATGGCTAATCTTACTTCGAATGGAGTATAGAATAATACATTCTTTCACAAAAATGAAACAGAGAAAAGTGTAAAGTTTTCTGTATTTTGACTTGAATGCTTTTAAAAGCTTTCTAGAGTGTAGTAAGTATGGAAAAGTTGGATTGTAAACTAAATAATAATGTTATCCAAACTTGAATAAAAACATTTTAGAATTGCTCTGATTTTGTTTTCCAAGTTATTTTTTTTAGGTTACAGTTTAAAAGTAAGATGATTTAATAAGAGAAATAAATTATAGGTAGGTACTTACCTACCTAAATCATTCCCACTTTTTGCCGTAAAGCTGGGCTTAGAAACATATTAAAAGTTTTACCATTACTTTTTATGATACTTGACAAAGCTGCCTATTTGCAACTGTTTGATTCTTTAATGGCTGCTACGAATACCTCCTCGTGTATTTGTATTCCTGGTAATTCTTTATTTAGATTCTTGTTTAGTAAATATTTTATTTGCTGGAAAAAGCAAATGTTACGAGAAATATTACGTCGTATTTTGTTATTTGTTGCGTATCTTTCTTAAAAGATTACCTATCTATTGATTTCTTTTAAGATATATCTACATTGTTGAGGGAACGTAATACATATATGGACTTAACAGAATTAACAATCCAATCCGTTGTAGATATTTGAGACGGGGTGAATAAGAGAAAATCTTTGATTACTTAAGTAGGTAAATGTTTTTAGAAATTTTTGTAAGACTTCTTAAAAAAAAACCTCTTAGACAAGACAAAGGCACTTTATCGATGAAAAATTTTGGTTGTAAAACTCTAGGTTTATTTAGTTTAGTCTATAAGGCCGTACGTAATGGTACGCCTTACGTAAAATACTTGTAAGTACCTGTTACGCCCACGTAGCGCGTGGTAACTGGTATTTCCAGTTACCACGCACTCTTTTATGATAAAGCCAAATCCCCCCAAACCTCATCCCTACAAATAAATGATATAATGTTATAAAAAATCCTACAAAACTTAGCATTTATGCAGCCTTAGTTATTTCAGTATGTAATTCAGTACCTCCAGAGATTTGTCTTTTACAGTCGAAGAAATAAACAATTTACTTGTCATTATAGGTACAATTAACGGTACATGTGCCTCTCGCATCCTTCGGATTCCCGCAACCTTTGCCAGTTCATCAATCCACCTTATTCATTGCGACTCTTGGGGGCTTGTGTCCAACAGTGGATCTTTCGGCTGAAATGATGATGATTATAGGTACTAGGTTAGAAGAAAATACCTGATGTGGAATCTCCAAGTTGGCAGTAGCAGTGAGCAGATCCAGGATAGCAGAGAAGGATCCCCTCGCAGCTCGTCGGAAGCCTTCGGGCGGAGACTCGGCTGCCCCGCCCGCCACGCTCACTGGAGACTGGGACCACTGGAAATGACGATGGATTGAAAATAGGTACTAGGGACAGTATTTTTTTTTTCAAATAAACTTTGCCCCACACTAGGAATTACTCCTGTGTCGTAGATGCGTTCACAAACATGTAAAGTCACATACACAAGATACCCAGACCCGGTTCACTTATCTGTAGGCCATTCAAATATTTGTTCCGTGCGGGAATCGAACCCGCGGCCCTCAGCTCAGTAGTCAATCGCTCAACCACTGCATCCACAACATCACTTTGAGATCGATTAAACGGAAAATCGAAAATTAGATTAAAAAAAAAAAACGGTTTTAGAAATCAAACTAAACATAGGATCGATTCTATGAATTGGTCTGCAAAATGCAACAATATTGAAAAAAAAAGTTCATTAGTACCTACCTAATTTTCTTTACTTTTTTTGTGAATATTGTTTACTCCATTACATTTGTACGCACCATTCGTTCTGAGTTCAACAATCAATACTTGCAGTATAACAATGTGATTCGATTTATTACTGCATCGATACTTTAGTCTTATACGGGCAGTTAACTTGTCATTAAACAATTTCTTTCTTGTTTTTCTTTCACAAATCCACATGTATCTCTTCACGTGTCTGTTTACCTGGTACCTGAACGTGCCTCTCGTGGTAAACAAGAAACTTCTGTAGAGTGTTTGGCTCAACTCAGGCTGACAAACTTTCATATTGAATGGGTAATGTGGTCCTAAGCAAACGACTTGTTGGTGTACCTATTGGCTAACTTACTCTCGATTTCTGAATTAAGCATTTGATGTTGTGTAGGTATTTTTCAAAACTCGATTCTAGCATAAAAACTACAATTAAATTCAATAAAAAAAAATACAATATTAAGGGTTTTATTTGCGATTTTTTTATTTTGAGCCAATTTATTTATGTTTTGATTTTTGTCCAGCATTGGTCATTATAGTCAATTTTAATAAAATATTTTTTCATGGTGTTTTCTTTTATATTTTTGGAATCCCAGAGGTTTAAAAACGTTCAAAATGAGTAAAACTTGGCCTTAGAAGAAGGATTAATTCATCCAAGGTAAGACTCAGGGGACTGTTCCATAACTGTGACTCCGGATCCCAGAGTAGGTACAAGAGGAAATGTGTCAGTGTTTTAACCCTTAAATTGGCAAGGATTTTTTTTTCTTAAATTTTACATTTTATTGTTTTTTTCGTATTTATTATGATCCCAGAGGAATGAAAAAAATAGTGAAAAAAAACTGTATATTACAGTTTTCGCGAAAACCTGTGTACTCCAGAGAGGACATTGCCAGCTATAGTGTAAACTACGTCCTCCTATGTTTGTACTACGTGTAGTACAGTGCCAAGATATCAATAATTCTCATTTAGTTAATTTATTACTTTATTTATTAAAAAAACATCACAAACAAAATATATTTAGAGTGAAATTGACGGAAGTAGTTCTCCTGTTGCTTTCTCCTACCACAAAACACGATGCGTTTTGCACTTCACGTATAAATCTTTAGTCCTTCCCGCTTTGCAAAATCTACGAGATTGTTTACTTGCCGATTTTGGAAAACGACTAATAGCGTCGTACCTGACGCTGTCAGAGTGATTGTAGACTGCAACATCAACGGTCCCACTAATAAGAAGAAAAAGTGGCAGGAAAGATGTTTTTATTGCCTGGTTATGGATATTTTTTCACAAGAAAACATGCATGACAAGTTACATCAACCTAATGACAGATCATATATTTTTCTTTTTATTTTGATTAAGTACCTACATGAAGGTTGCTACATAAGCATATCGGTCAAATCTACGCCCCTCCTATATATGAAACATAGAAATAAAGCCATATTGAATAACACTATGCATTTGGCAATGTACTTCGTGTATACCAAAGTATATTTTGTGTCTTTTTGGCAACGTGATTCACGGAGTACATACATTGTTTCTAGCTTATACAATTGTTATTACGTAAATTACAGCAAAAATAGCGATTGTGTTATATTACTTGTAAGGCTCTCATGCGCTCCAAAGCTAAAAACCCAGAACTCCCAATCGAAAACCTAAGGAAAAAAATAAAAAACTTGCCCAGGTCGCAGAGACACCAGACCGTTTCGAAGACATTTTGAATTTGACAAATTATTTTTTATGTTATTACAATATAAAATAAATTTCTACTACAATTGACAATCATTGATACTTATTAAAAATGAAAAATGCTATTTTTTTTTAATTTTTGGGTCATTAAATTTTTTCAAAGTTTATGTGATCAGTGGAGTACATTGCCAAATTAAGGGTTAATGACCAAAACCACACCCATATTCTTTTTTCTCTTGCGTTTTAAGACTCTGGGTTTTCGGAAGTATACCCATGGTATTATTAGGTTTCGGCCCTGCTGGGCCCCTATGGCTTTGCTAAGATGAGGCGGGCGCGCGCGGAACATTACGCACTGTCGATGTCTTGGGCTTGGTCCGGATGGTAGGGCAGCGAGCTAGCCATTGCTCGTAGTTCGCAAGCTCATGTACAGCGGTGGCTGGGAATCGGGGCTCCTGGAGCGTGAAGACATCCTCCCGAACTTGCCCTGTCCGGAGAGAACCTGTGTCTTGCAAAATTTGAGGACGTCATGGGGACTCCTTAAAGAGGGAACTTACCGCCTTGATTATGGTGTGCCCTATACGTGGATTTTAGTCTAACACTCTCTCTCTTGCTCCACTCAGATCCGGAAAAGTAATTTAATGAGATTCCATTAAACGAAAAAAAAAAAAACAAGCAGGTACTGAACAAGTGGAAGGTTCAACTAGAAATATTAATAAACTCTACAAAGTAGTCTGTGCTACCTTGCAATGAGAGCAGGCAAAGCTTAACTGAGGAAATTCTAGTAAAGTACCAATAAAAAAGTCTATCTACTCGGCTCTCGAAATGAATTTCATAAATTAGCCCTACTTTATCGTAACAAGAATCCTGTGATGACCTTCATCCAATGGAGAATGCATGAGGATAAGAAAACGTTATTAAATTACTTTGAGTTCGAGAAATACCAAGTGTTGCAAATTAATTTAGAAAGACATATTAAATAGCTCTCTTGACTTATTGTGTTGCAATTTCTTCTTTATTTCTCGACTTTATGCCTTACTATTTTGTGATCAAATTGAAAAGGTACTGCTCTCAAAACGGTGAAGGATAATATCGTGAGGAAACCGGCATGACCTAGAACCAAACATTCTAAAACATGCGACCAACCCGCACTGGGCAAGATGGATTACGTCTCCAAGAGAGAAAGCCTGGGTCCCAGCAGTGGGAAAATTAAAAAGGCTGATGATAAGGTATCAGTGACATGGAATCGACATGTTATAATTATATTCTTGCTTACCAATATTACTCATCATTGTTATCATTTACGGACTATTCGCCTGCAAAAATAAAAATAATGAGTTTGTCAGGAATGCTTACATATTAGTTTGTATATAAGGTTACACTACATTCCATGAAATATGATTATTTGTATTGATTATTAGTACCTAGTTTAATTGATTAGCGAAGGAATTCTCTGAGATTCCAAGATCATTGCGTAGATAGTTTGATTATATCACATAAGGTATGAGTAAATTAAATGTGTTCTTGGAAATTCTACAGAACAGAAACAAGGGATCTTGTTCTGATTGTAATATATATTGTACAGTGCCATTAAGCTAATAACATAGCTGAATAGTCGCATGAAATAATTAATTCAATGACAATCCCATTTAATTTGTATCAATTAATAATTCAAATGTTTAAATCGAGCTGAGAGAATGTCAGTAGTAAAGTTAAAATTATATTTTGCCTAAATGTTAAAATTGGAACCATGGTCGGTTTGTTATCTGCTGGTTATTTCCCAAGGGAAAAATGGATGAACACAATAACTCGTTTGTTACAGACTTCGGGTTCGTCATGTACCAGCTCGACATGAAAACTCTTTAGTACATCCTTGACATTGTAACTTCTTGGTCTATTGACCCGAACAATTATAAATAAACAATCATAGCGCCTTCCGCTTGTCAGCTTCCGGTACATCAAATAATTAGTAAAAGATATTATATTGTGCATTATTCTTTGATATATATTATTGTTAATAATTAATATTTAACGAGCCATTTCATTAGATTATTCAATTGTAAATTAATAGTCATGTATTCGTGTGTGTTATAAAAGCTGCTGTGTTGACAGTTTTCCTGATATAAGACTTCTTAGTTACGGTTGCTAAGAAAATAACATTATGAGAACATTACTCGCTGCTGTAATATTTGAATTAAGTATAATTATAAACTTGTTGAATGAGAAGTATCGTTGTTTTACTGTGACCATCCTGACGTAACAGTTGGTTCACAGTCAGAAGTGGGATAGAAGAATTCCACTGCCCATATAATCGCGGATTAGAAAGACACCAAGTCGGAAGAAAATGGTGGACGCCACGAGGGAAAAGACCTAGATTTTTTTTTCTTCAATCCTTAATCCAGCCACCTACCAACAAAGTCCAAAAATAACTTACGTAAATACAAAAAAAAAACAGATCTCTCGAAGGAAAATATTGACTGGATAACTCCACAAAATCGACTCTCTGATGAAATCTCCAATAATTGAGAACAAAGGGAACGGATTATCCTTACGCACAGACTCTTCCACGCGGCGCCGCGCGACGCTCGATTTGACGCTCGACGAGTACTACCTATAATATGATGAACTGGAAGAATTACAACGTCGCTGGATGGGACACTTACGTAGAAGCAAAGGCTGATGATGGCATTTTCACGTGCCAGCTAGAAGTGGAACTAAAGACGGAAAAATTAAGACTCCGTTCCGACCAGAAGTCGAACAGTTCGACTTCTCAACGAGGCTCTGCAACGAACCTGGCCCCGAAAGTGTGCTACAACTGTCGGCGAGCGGGCCATCGCAGATCGATGGGGAATCGCAGAGCTACAGTGGCTGATTGGCTGCGCGCGGCCAGGGTCTCAAATCTGCTATTACAATGGTGTCAACTACTTGATCGTTGATTTCAAAATTGATGATTTTGACAAGTTTGGTAATCTACTAACATGATGGCGTCATTATGACTTTCCAATTATCAAACAGTGACCTGTGGCACTTCATTGAAAGATTTTATTTTAGAATGGTAATCTCATACATAATGACAAATGAATATTTGACAGAATGCGGTAAATTATAAAAACTTTGACAGTTCCTTTAATCAGTGATTTCCGATTAGAATCTTATTGTGCAGTTATTGTTTATAATTCGTTACAAGACAGCTCGTACCACAGTTGTATGTATTACGACACCGTTGACCGCCCAATGATCAGCCATTATGAATTAACAGATTACGAACTTTTAGCAAAATGACAATGGAATCTTGTTGGAATGTCAATATTTAAAAAATAGCAGACTTGGGTCTTAGGTCTACCAGTGCCGGGTACACGCCGCCTACACCTGCAGGTAGCTAGCGGGATGCGCCGGCGCCACCACTAAGATGTCAACAGGTACAGCATGTTTATTTCATTACTACAATAACGACATCAGACTTGCACCGAGAACGACTGTTCATTAGTAGATTGAGGTGATTGAACATTTAGGTTGATGCGTGTTACTATAACTACAACAATAGCAATCGAATAATCGCGACTAAGTACTTGTCTATTTTACCATTAAACTATTATGAGAGGTTTTGATGGTCAGATAATAAACTTATTAGAAAAAACATTCCGATGATCTAAAGCTACAAATACAATTCAATACTGAGATAATGAACATGATCCTTCACAGAATATTAATTAGTTGCAGCCAGCCTGTTATTATTTGGGTGTTAACCTGATAGAACCGCTCAAACTGTGAAATTATAAATGACAAAAAAATTATACTTTATTGTAAAGTATAATTTTAATAAGAAAATTATTATACTTTATTGTACACCACATTAACAACAAATACAATTCATTGGACAAACATTATTTAAAATAAGAGTACAATATGCAGTCTTATCGCACAGGGCAATCTCTTACTGACAACTTTTGGATGGACTGAATGAGAGGAGATTTAGGGTTATCAGTGAACAATTATTAGAAATAATACTAATAAGATATAATAACATGAATATGTACATAGGTACAATACAAAATAATATACTATTAAATATCAAATATGTAATTGAGACAGGAGAAGGAAAATCAAAGTAAAATGTAATGCTCCTTGACCAATTTACCTAAATAAATGTGTTCTTCATCACCCATATAAATAGTATGTCAAGCAGGCAGGACCAAAAGTACCATCATCCTTGTTTGATCATTGAATTTCAGTTGTGTGCAAGCACACATGTGTCTACACATAATTGGGATACCACTAACCGACACAGATATCTACTTATTTGATATCAACACATGATTGTACTGTATTATATATGGCTAATAAAACATACTATACAGGTGCCAAAATAGTCTGAGATAGTAGATAGATATGACTCCAAGGGATAACAACAACAAGCAGTTCACATGCATCAAAATTAGAATTTATCATTTAGATACCTATGTTAGTGATATAGAAGAAGGCTACCTTAAATAAAATTATTATTAGACTAAATAAATACCTATCCTGGTATACATATTGTTGATAGTAGCATAAGAATGGTTTTGGTTCTACGGATTTAATAGAAGTGGAAATTGCAGCCACATCAGGAATGCCATATTATAAGTCGTACAGGACCTATTGATTATGCAACTAAGAAAAAGAAGTTGCACAGGTAAAGGTGAATGACATTTTGTACGCAGTGATACACCTATGAGGTTCGAGAATTGAACTCTACCTAAGCAAAGAAAAGTTGGTTTGAAACTTATTAGCAATTTAACATTAGTATAAAATAAATTATGAAATAGCTTTGTGAATTGACAATATCACATTATCGACTTACCACAAGGTATATTATTATAGTTGTGGGTATAAATTTACATAAAAATATATTGAACCTTCCACCACACTAATTTAAAACTTAATCAAAATTATCTTGTTTCAAAATCAGCATAAATTAAGAGACATTTTAACAACATTTATTTAGTTTACTGAAATTGCTTGAGCAGTCACCAGTTAAAAAGAATAAAAATAAATAAGAGTTGTATCCTGGATATTTATGGAGCTCAGAACAAGAATATTCTTTCAACCTCCAAATAATTACAGACACGCCGCATTTCAAAAGATTGTCCCTTTTCTATAAATAAACAGTTTCCTGTCCAGTTCATAAAATAAAATAGGATTATTGTAAACTGTGTCATTAATACTATTGAATGTAAATATACCAGAGTTGAGAAAGTTCCAGTTTCCAGATTTGTTTTAGATTTGTTTTAGATTTGTTCTGGGATATAAATAAGAATCATGCTCTCCAATGGTAATTGATCATTCTATGAAAATCAAGACCACAAGAGTAATTACTTAATGTGTGTAGCTGCAACGTGAAATCATACATTGATTTATGGCAGTTATAAAAGTGGCTGTAAGAAAAGACATAATTAAGAATAAATATATTTAAATAATATATAGGAAATATAGTGCAAGAAAATACTTACTTACTTACTTACTTAATACTATAACTATTGACAAACAGTTCTACAGGTTCTGATTATGAGATTGATAGGGGTGATTTTTATGTAATCAAAGACCTACTTTATATAAATAAAGGTCTTATTTATCATCTCACATAAGCTTGGAGAATATTCTTAAAATTTAAAACAAACACCATGGTATCACAAGAAGTTTGTGCCTTGACATCTGTGACATATGTTTAAAGTATAGTTTATATCTACTAATAAGGAAATGGGCACTCAAAGGGCTAATTCCACTTCCTACACTAAGACGGATTCATAAATAAAGTAAGTAATAAAATGTAACACAAACAATAGATATAAATAAAGGAAAATATAGATGGTTATAAGAATAAAAATAATTATATTCTCTTTAAAATGGATAAATCTGCGAGACTAACTATTCTGTTGTAAATCTGTGTGATGCAACGGATAAATCTGAGTGAATAATTAATCTGCTGTAAACACTGTGTGATGCAACGGATAAATCTGTGTGAATAATTAATCTGCTGTAAACACTGTGTGATGCAACGGATAAATCTGTGTGAATAATTAATCTGCTGTAAACACTGTGTGATGCAACGGATAAATCTGTGTGAATAATTAATCTGCTGTAAACACTGTGTGATGCAACGGATAAATCTGTGTGAATAATTAATCTGCTGTAAACACTGTGTGATGCAACGGATAAATCTGTGTGAATAATTAATCTGCTGTAAACACTGTGTGATGCAACGGATAAATCTGTGTGAATAATTAATCTGCTGTAAACACTGTGTGATGCAACGGATAAATCTGTGTGAATAATTAATCTGCTGTAAACACTGTGTGATGCAACGGATAAATCTGTGTGAATAATTAATCTGCTGTAAACACTGTGTGATGCAACGGATAAATCTGTGTGAATAATTAATCTGCTGTAAACACTGTGTGATGCAACGGATAAATCTGTGTGAATAATTAATCTGCTGTAAACACTGTGTGATGCAACGGATAAATCTGTGTGAATAATTAATCTGCTGTAAACACTGTGTGATGCAACGGATAAATCTGTGTGAATAATTAATCTGCTGTAAACACTGTGTGATGCTACAGATAAATCTGTGTAAATAATTAATCTGCTGTAAACACTGTGTGATGCAACGGATAAATCTGTGTGAATAACTATTCTGCTAGAAGTACAGTTTTATTTACAATCTACAATATTTTCATAGCCCCTACACAAACAAGACACTGTGAATAAACAAAATACAATGCTATTGCATAAAAATATAAGTCATGCTTTCTTCGGTTAGGTATTATGACGGGTTTGATGGAGTATACTCAAATACATTGAGAATGTCCGATTTTATTGTTAAAATTGATAATATTATAATAATTGACTCATCTATATCAAAGCTGTGTGACTCGTCTATATCAAAACTGTGTGACTCATCAATATCAAAGCTGTGTGACTCGTCAATATCAAAGCTGTGTGACTCGTCAATATCAAAGCTGTGTGACTCGTCAATATCAAAGCTGTGTGACTCGTCAATATCAAAGCTGTGTGACTCGTCAATATCAAAGCTGTGTGACTCCCCTATATCAAAGCTGTGTGACCCCCCTATATCAAAGCTGTGTGACTCCCTTATATCAAAGCTGTGTGACTCCCTTATATCAAAGCTGTGTGACTCCCCTATATCAAAGCTGTGTGACTCGTCTATGTCAAAGCTGTGTGACTCGTTTATAATTAAAGCTATGTAACTTGTCAATAATTAAAATCGTCTGAATCATCAATAATCAAAACTGTGTGAATTCACAGTCGTCTCTGTGACTTAGAAGTAATTAAGGTCGCAGGGCTTTAAAGTAATTAATGCTGCATGACTTAGTAATTATTGTTGTCATCATCATCATCATCATTATCATTTGAGCTGAAAGACGTCTACAGATGGACATAGGCCTTATTGCTGTATTACGTAATAATTGATTCTGTTAAAAAATTGCGTGGAAAATAATTAAATTAACACAATTGAACTTATAACACACAAGTAAAAGTTATGTAAAACAGCAATTTGCAGCAGCTTTGCACTTTCACCAAATCAATCAATTACATGAACAAATGTACTGCCCTTATTGTTTTGTATTCCAGATGCCAATTAGCAGCGATAGACATGATGGTGCTGATCGCCGTGGGACACGGCATTCGCAGGATGGCCGAATGTTACAGACTTCGGGTTCGTCATGTACCAGCTCGACATGAAAACTCTTTAGTACATCCTTGACATTGTAACTTCTTGGTCTATTGACCCGAACAATTATAAATAAACAATCATAGCGCCTTCCGCTTGTCAGCTTCCGGTACATCAAATAATTAGTAAAAGATATTATATTGTGCATTATTCTTTGATATATATTATTGTTAATAATTAATATTTAACGAGCCATTTCATTAGATTATTCAATTGTAAATTAATAGTCATGTATTCGTGTGTGTTATAAAAGCTGCTGTGTTGACAGTTTTCCTGATATAAGACTTCTTAGTTACGGTTGCTAAGAAAATAACATTATGAGAACATTACTCGCTGCTGTAATATTTGAATTATAATTATAAACTTGTTGAATGAGAAGTATCGTTGTTTTACTGTGACCATCCTGACGTAACAGTTGGTTCACACGTTACTATTTTAACAGGATCTATTATTATTTAAATTAAATCATTTAATAACTAGCTGTTTCTGTCAGTTTAATAAATTGTTTAACTTAACAATAACTTAAGATATATTGAATTGTGTGTTGGTACTAGGCTATCAAGAAATACAAGAGCTCTTTTTGAACCGTCTTTTTGAGTCAACACAGCTATTGTATTATTTTGTGATTCCAAATACAACCCAACAATTATTTTATTATTGAAACAACAATAAGGATTATTAAAGTTCAAAAATTATTCATGCATAAATTGAATAATTTGGACTATGGTTTACAAGAAATACAGCTTCTATTAAATTATGATAAAGTTCTTGTGAAGAGAGCTCAAATGAGTTTGTTGTTTTATTTTTTTACAGAGAATTAGATAATTTCGAGAAAATGTTATGTCTATTGAGTGACAATGATAAGATAAGAGAGGAAAAAGAATGCCTTGAGATTATTTCATTTATTGCATTGATTTTGATCCTAGCTTATTATACTGACAATAAAAAAAGGTTGAATACAGGGGACACCCGGGTTTGAACCGGGGACCTCTCGATCTGCAGTCGAATGCTCTACCACTGAGCTATATCCCCACATGTTGGCATTTGTCAAACCGTTTGCCTCGTAGAATTAATCACGGAGACTCATCATAAAATTTGTGCTCTAGTTATTTTAAACACGTTTCTTTGCATTACAGAAAATAAGGTCTTTTATTGATTTTCAGTTCCAAAGGTTTTAAGGGAAACGACACTTTTAATGATCATTCACGTGTCTGTCTGTTTCTCTGTAACAAACTCTTCGCCTTACAAAACTAAAAATGGTATAAGAGATAAACATGATTGTGTTTAGACCAAGGGACATCTTCTTTGTAAGCAGTTTCGTTTGAAATATGGCTTTAAAATTAAGTTCGATGGATTGTAGTATTTTTCGTAGATTGTTGTTCTTTGTTCTTCTTGTGTTTTTCTACTCTTTATTTGAGGTAAAGGAATATTTATCTAGGTACTCGTATTTAGTTCATAATACTTCAGCAATATCGTTTATTAAAGTTTTTGACATAAGCACGCGATTTTTGACAAGGATTAGAGCATAGGGTTAGAGGATAAATCAAATAGCGAGATTATTCGAAAGACTTCGAAAGAGCCTTTTACGTTCCGAGGTGGTGACCTTGGAACGTAAAAGGCTACTGGGGTGGGTTTTAGTCTGTAAAAGCCTGACTTTCTCACACACCCCACCCGAAGCGATAGTTATCCCACCTAAAGCTCAAAGCTAAAAAAAGGGTAAACTAAAATAGAAATCTTAAAGTATCCGATAGTCACGTACAAGGTAAACATAAATGTGTAGGTAGTGATAGGATACGCTCGTATTATTAGTTGAAGACGAGTCAGAGGCATAAGAAAGACACAAGTCGAGAGTAAAAGAAAATAGTGTAAAAATCAATTTCTTGTCAATGCAACTTTTGACAAATGAACGGAAACTGTCAAACGTTGTCAGAGGATTATGTTTGTCTTCCAAGTAAATAATTTCAGCATACACGGCGTACAGTTTGCAATCTGTATTATGCAATAGATGTGAGTGTACCAGGAGAGCAGAGCCGGTGCGGAGGTCGAGCCGCTTCAATAATTCAGTGAACCTGAGCCTGCTGCCTGATTCTGTACACGAATCCTTAAGTCCCATTTAGTGAAGTTTATGGTTATGTTACCTTGAATAGTAAAACCTAAATGTTAGTAGGTAACCTTTTTTGTTAGTCAGTCTTGGGTATTGGAATTATGTAGGTAATTAAAATAACCACTCTAATAAAGCGTCAAAAAACTCTTCCGCATCGCTGTCGACCGGTAAAGTGCCCAACAGGCTGGCCGCATTGCCACGCTGTATGGCAATGCTTATTCTTTGCCCAAGGTAAAAGCCAGCCCTTTTTAGTTAAGTTAATTAGGTTTATGTAGTTTTAAGGTTCGATATCTAATTATTTATGGAATTTTATAAATAATAAAAAACCTCTTATCACGAGTTTATGGTATTTAGCTAGCTCATGAGCTATGAAATTTAATTACTATGTCATGCAAAGCGACTAAATACCTACGAATCATCGTAATTTTGTTGAATTGTTAGTACTTAATTAACTAAGGTATTTCCTAAATTAAAATGTCTTAAAGTTAAAAGGTTATGTAAATTATTTGTTAAGTATTTGGTTTTTTTAAGAATTTTTGAGCTTTTTATGAAACTCCGTAGTCATGTAACCTATTTTGACTAAATAAGATTATTTTTATTAACAACAGAATTTAACTATAATATACTTATAAACTACCTAATCACTACATAGTATAATATAAAGCAAAGCGCTTCTCGCTGTCTATCCGTATGTATGCTTAGGTCTTTAAAACTACGCAACCGATTTTGATGTGGTTCTCGGGTTTTCACGCTGTATAGATTGCTATACAGCGTGAAAACCCTTGTTGCTTAATCTCTGGTTGAGGTAAAGGCTAGCGCTTGGGTCAGGTGAAGTGTTAATTAAGCATTTGGATATATTTCGTTTTTTAATCCTAGACTACGATTTGACAACTTAAAATTTCAAACTACAGAAAATTGAGAACATATTTCTAGAGAGTGAATTCTGAGTTGTCAAATCGTAGTCTAGAATTAAAAATGAACTACTTATACATCTTTAGATTCATATTTGAGCACTCTGTCAAAACCCTTAAAGTGACCTATTTTAATATATAAGTCTAAATCTACGTTTTTTTTTATAATATTGCTTCATTACATAGTATAGTAAATAAAGTAAAATTTTATCCTGTCCAACGATATAGAATCAGGCGCTCACGTGGTCCGAAATATGAATGAAAATCACAATGTGACCCAACAAAGAAATTATACAACATCGTTATTCCGAACGAGCGCCATAAATAATGTATGAAATCCTTCTGAATGTTTACGTAGGCATGCAAATCAAATCGCCGCGTGATCGTTTGCAATCGAATATATTAAATGCGATACGTTTCAATTTATGTTCGCCTGGTATATCAACCATCCAAATATGAATATATAAATTCCGAAAGAGCCTTGAAATAGATTAATTTTACCTTTAAAATATTTAAGACAGCAAAATTGTGACAAGACAATGCCAAATTTATGTGTATCACAGTCACATAAAATGTCTCGAATAGAGATGGGAAAAAAAAATCTTAAGATGACATTTAAGACTATTACAGTTTCTGATGATTTATGTAGGCCTAGTATGAATTGAGAAACAAAATCTATAATTATGATATTTAAATCTGATAGGCATTTGAAACTTGAATTTAAATTCTGACGTAGATATTTAAAACAAAGTGTTCGTTTAGGTTTATGAGAAATAAAATATTTTAAATTGAATTGAGTACACAATTTTACAAATAACGTTCTATCTGACGCCAAATACGATATTCAATTTGAATAAGCTTCTAGCATCTGGTAAATATTGTACATTTTATGTCGGCATTGGCAGTTTGCATGAACAAATTCTACGCTAGCATTGCTAATCAAATCACAGTCGATATTATAGGCAGTGTGGTGCTTGAGTCATCACTGTTGGAACAGCGATAAATTATCCTTATCAGTGGGCGTACAATATGGCTTTATCAACTTGCCTTTCTAGAACATTGTGTATGTTAATTTAAATGACGTCATGAACTTGACGAGATAACATAGTAGAATCCTTTGTTTAGTGCGAGCAAATATGTGGGGATATAGCTCAGTGGTAGAGCATTCGACTGCAGATCGAGAGGTCCCCGGTTCAAACCCGGGTGTCCCCTGAGAAAAACTCTTTTTTGAATTTTTTGAGGATTTTTTTCTTGTAAATTCTGATTGAATGTAACGATAGTAGCGAGGTAATTGGAATCTTTAAGTACCTGGTCAGTAAGTGCAGGGTCTGCTCCATGTGCTAGTAGCAGTTCTACGATATCAGTGGCATCGGCTGCGCAAGCTGCATGCAGTGCTGAGGACCCCACCTATTTGGAAGCAAAGTAAAACTATAAGTAAGTAATATTTGTAGGCAAACCTTACTTAGATTAAAAAGTTACGAGTAGAAAAACGACTATCGTGCAAAAAAGACTTATAGTAGTGCTTCAGAGACTCATGATATCCTGGTACATATTCGCTGTTTTGCACTTTGCTCTTTAACAAACCCAGTGAAACAAAGGGTAAAACGGTGTTTTCTTTGCCAGCAACAAAAATAAAACACATGTGAACCAACTGTTACGTCAGGATGGTCACAGTAAAACAACGATACTTCTCATTCAACAAGTTTATAATTATAATTCAAATATTACAGCAGCGACTAATTTTCTCATAATGTTATTTGCTTAGCAACCGTAACTAAGAAATCTTATATCAGGAAAACTGTCAACACAGCAGCTTTTATAACACACACGAATACATGACTATTAATTTACAATTGAATAATCTAATGAAATGGCTCGTTAAATATTAATTATTAACAATAATATATATCAAAGAATAATGCACAATATAATAACTTTTACTAATTATTTGATGTACCGGAAGCTGACAAGCGGAAGGCGCTATGATTGTTTATTTATAATTGTTCGGGTCAATAGACCAAGAAGTTACAATGTCAAGGATGTACTAAAGAGTTTTCATGTCGAGCTGGTACATGACGAACCCGAAGTCTGTAACATTCGGCCATCCTGCGAATGCCGTGTCCCACGGCGATCAGCACCATCATGTCTATCGCTGCTAATTGGCACCTGGAATACAAAACAATAAGGGCAGTACATTTGTTCATGTAATTGATTGATTTGGTGAAAGTGCAAAGCTGCTGCAAATTGCTGTTTTACATAACTTTTACTTGTGTGTTATAAGTTCAATTGTGTTAATTTAATTATTTTCCACGCAATTTTTTAACAGAATCAATTATTACGTAATACAGCAATAAGGCCTATGTCCATCTGTAGACGTCTTTCAGCTCAAATGATAATGATGATGATGATGATGACAACAATAATTACTAAGTCATGCAGCATTAATTACTTTAAAGCCCTGCGACCTTAATTACTTCTAAGTCACAGAGACGACTGTGAATTCACACAGTTTTGATTATTGATGATTCAGACGATTTTAATTATTGACAAGTTACATAGCTTTAATTATAAACGAGTCACACAGCTTTGACATAGACGAGTCACACAGCTTTGATATAGGGGAGTCACACAGCTTTGATAAAGGGGAGTCACACAGCTTTGATATAAGGGAGTCACACAGCTTTGATATAAGGGAGTCACACAGCTTTGATATAGGGGAGTCACACAGCTTTGATATAGGGGAGTCACACAGCTTTGATATTGATGAGTCACACAGCTTTGATATTGACGAGTCACACAGCTTTGATATTGGCGAGTCACACAGCTTTGATATTGACGAGTCACACAGCTTTGATATTGACGAGTCACACAGCTTTGATATTGACGAGTCACACAGCTTTGATATTGACGAGTCACACAGCTTTGATATTGACGAGTCACACAGCTTTGATATTGACGAGTCACACAGCTTTGATATTGACGAGTCACACAGCTTTGATATTGACGAGTCACACAGCTTTGATATTGATGAGTCACACAGCTTTGATATTGACGAGTCACACAGCTTTGATATTGACGAGTCACACAGCTTTGATATTGATGAGTCACACAGCTTTGATATTGACGAGTCACACAGCTTTGATATTGATGAGTCACACAGCTTTGATATTGACGAGTCACACAGCTTTGATATTGACGAGTCACACAGCTTTGATATTGACGAGTCACACAGCTTTGATATTGACGAGTCACACAGCTTTGAAATTGACGAGTCACACAGCTTTGAAATTGACGAGTCACACAGCTTTGATATAGACGAGTCACACAGCTTTGATATTGATGAGTCACACAGCTTTGATATAAACGAGTCACACAGCTTTGATATTGACGAGTCACACAGCGTTGATATTGACGAGTCACACAGCTTTGATATTGATGAGTCACACAGCTTTGATATTGACGAGTCACACAGCTTTGATATTGACGAGTCACACAGCTTTGATATTGATGAGTCACACAGCTTTGATATTGACGAGTCACACAGCTTTGATATTGATGAGTCACACAGCTTTGATATTGACGAGTCACACAGCTTTGATATTGACGAGTCACACAGCTTTGATATTGACGAGTCACACAGCTTTGATATTGACGAGTCACACAGCTTTGAAATTGACGAGTCACACAGCTTTGAAATTGACGAGTCACACAGCTTTGATATAGACGAGTCACACAGCTTTGATATTGATGAGTCACACAGCTTTGATATAAACGAATCACACAGCTTTGATATTGACGAGTCATACAGCTTTGATAGTGATGAGTCAATCAATTTTAACATTAAAATCGGACGTTCTCAATGTATTTGAGTATACTCCATCAAACCCGTCATAGTACCTAACCGAAGAAAGCATGACTTATATTTTTATGTAATAGCATTGTGTTTTATTTATTCCAGTGTCTTGTTTGTGTAGGGCTATGAAAATATTGTAGATTGTAAATAAAACTGTACTTCTAGCAGAATAGTTATTCACACAGATTTAGCCGTTTCATCACACAGTGTTTACAGCAGATTAATTATTTACACAGATTTATCTGTTGCATCACACAGTGTTTACAGCTGATTAATTATTCACACAGATTTATCCGTTGCATCACACAGTGTTTACAGCAGATTAATTATTCTCATAGATTTATCCGTTGAATCACACAGTGTTTACAGCAGATTAATTATTCTCACAGATTTATCCGTTGCATCACACAGTGTTTACAGCAGATTAATTATTCTCATAGATTTATCCGTTGAATCACACAGTGTTTACAGCAGAATAGTCTCGCAGATTTATCCTTTTTAAAGAGAATATATTTATTATTATTCTTATAACCATCTATATTTTCCTTAGGGTTTTATTTATTGTTTGTGTTACATTTTATTACTTACTTTATTTATGAATCCGTCTTAGTGTAGGAGGTGGAATATACCCTTTGAGTGCCCATTTCCTTATTAGTAGATATAAACTAAACTTTAAACATATGTCACAGATGTCAAGGTATTTTGCACAAACTTCTTGTGATCCCAATGGTGTTTGTTTTAAATTTTAAGAATATTCTCCAAGCATGTGAGATGATAAATAAGACCTTTATTTATATAAAGTAGGTCTTTGTTTACATAAAAATCACCCCTATCAATCTCAAAATCAGAACCTGTGAAACTGTTTGTCAATAGTTATAGTATTATTTTCTTGCACTATATTTCCTATATATTATTTAAATATATTTATTCTTAATTATGTCTTTTCTTACAGCCACTTTTATAACTGCCATAAATCAATGTATGATTTCATGTTGCAGCTACAACACACATTAAGTAATTACTCTTGTGGTCTTGATTTTCATGGAATGTTCAATTACCATTGGAGAGCATGTTTCTTATTTTTTTCTTATTCCCAGAACAAATCAGGAAACTGGAACTTTCTCAACCCTAGTATATTTATTTTCAATAGTATTGTTGACACAGTTTACAATAATCCTATTTATTTTATGAACTGGATAGGAAACTGTTTATTTATAGAAAAGAGACAATCTTTTGAAATGCGGTGTATCTGTAATTATTTGGAGGTTGAAAGAATATTCTTGTTCTGAGCTCCATAAATATCCAGGGAACAACTCTTATTTATTTTTATTCTTTTAACTGGTGACTGGTCAAGCAATTTCAGTAAACTATTTTAGAAATAAATGTTGTTAAAATGTCTCTTAATTTATGCTGATTTTGAAACAAAATAATTTTGATTAAGTTTTAAATTAGTGTGGTTCAATATATTTTGTACCCACAACTATAATAATATACCTTGTGGTAAGTCGATAATGTGATATTGTCAATTCACAAAGCTATTTCATAATTTATTTTATAATAATGATAAATTGCTAACTTTTCTTTGCTTAGGTAGAGTTCAATTCTCATACCTCATAGGTGTATTACTGCTTACAAAATGTCATTCACCTTTACCTGTGCAACTTCTTTTACTTAGTTGCATAATCAATAGGTCCTGCATGACTTATAATATGGCATTCCTGATGTGGCTGAGTTTCCACTTCTATTAAATCCGTAGAACCAAAACCATTCTAATGCTACTATCAACAATATGTATACCAGGATAGGTATTTATTCTAATAATAGTTTTATTTAAGGTAGCCTTCTTCTATATCACTAACATAGGTATCTAAATGATAAATTCTAATTTTGATGCATGTGAACTGCTTGTTGTTGTTATCCCTTGGAGTCATATCTATCTACTATCTCAGACTATTTTGGCACCTGTATAGTATGTTTTATTAGCCATATATAATACAGTACAATCATGTGTTGATATCAAATAAGTAAGTACCTGTGTCGGTTAGTGGTATCCCAATTATGTGTAGACACATGTGTGCTTGGACACAACTGAAATTCAATGATCAAACAAGGATGACGGTACTTTTGGTCCTGCCTGTTTGACATACTATTTATATGGGTGATGAAGAACACATTTATTTAAATTGGTCAAGGAGCATTACATTTTACTTTGATTTTTCTTCTCCTGTCTCAATTACATATTTGATATTTAATAGTATATTATTTTGTATTGTACCTATGTACATATTCATGTTATTATATCTTATTAGTATTATTTCTAATAATTGTACACTGATAACCCTAAATCTATCTCCTCTCATTCAGTCCATCCAAAAGTTGTCAGTAAGAGATTGCCCTGTGCGATAAGACTGCATATTGTACCCTTATTTTAAATAATGTTTGTCCAATGAATTGTATTTGTTGTTAATGTGGTGTACAATAAAGTATAATAATTTTCTTATTAAAATTATACTTTACAATAAAGTATAATTTTTTTGTCATTTATAATTTCACAGTTTGAGCGGTTCTATCAGGTTAACACCCAAATAATAACAGGCTGGCTGCAACTAATTAATATTCTGTGAAGGATCATGTTCGTTATCTCAGTATTGAATTGTATTTGTAACTTTAGATCATCGGTACCTAGTTTAAGAATGTTTTTTCTAATAAGTTTATTATCTGACCATCAAAACCTCTCATAATAGTTTAATGGTAAAATAGACAAGTACTTAGTCGCGATTATTCGATTGCTATTGTTGTAGTTATAGTAACACGCATCAACCTAAATGTTCAATCACCTCAATCTACTAATGAACAGTCGTTCTCGGTGCAAGTCTGATGTCGTTATTGTAGTAATGAAATAAACATGCTGTACCTGTTGACATCTTAGTGGTGGCGCCGGCGCATCCCGCTAGCTACCTGCAGGTGTAGGCGGCGTGTACCCGGCACTGGTAGACCTAGGACCCAAGTCTGCTATTTTTTAAATATTGACATTCCAACAAGATTCCATTGTCATTTTGCTAAAAGTTCGTAATCTGTTAATTCATAATGGCTGATCATTGGGCGGTCAACGGTGTCGTAATACAACTGTGGTACGAGCTGTCTTGTAACGAATTATAAACAATAACTGCACAATAAGATTCTAATCGGAAATCACTGATTAAAGGAACTGTCAAAGTTTTTATAATTTACCGCATTCTGTCAAATATTCATTTGTCATTATGTATGAGATTACCATTCTAAAAAAAAATCTTTCAATGAAGTGCCACAGGTCACTGTTTGATCATTGGAAAGTCATAATGACGCCATCATGTTAGTAGATTACCAAACTTGTCAAAATCATCAATTTTGAAATCAACGATCAAGTAGTTGACACCATTGTAATAGCAGATTTGAGACCCTGGCCGCGCGCAGCCAATCAGCCACTGTAGCTCTGCGATTCCCCATCGATCTGCGATGGCCCGCTCGCCGACAGTTGTAGCACACTTTCGGGGCCAGGTTCGTTGCAGAGCCTCGTTGATAAGTCGAACTGTTCGACTTCTGGTCGGAACGGAGTCTTAATTTTTCCGTCTTTAGTTCCACTTCTAGCTGGCACGTGAAAATGCCATCATCAGCCTTTGCTTCTACGTAAGTGTCCCATCCAGCGACGTTGTAATTCTTCCAGTTCATCATATTATAGGTAGTACTCGTCGAGCGTCAAATCGAGCGTCGCGCGGCGCCGCGTGGAAGAGTCTGTGCGTAAGGATAATCCGTTCCCTTTGTTCTCAATTATTGGAGATTTCATCAGAGAGTCGATTTTGTGGAGTTATCCAGTCAATATTTTCCTTCGAGAGATCTGTTTTTTTTTTTTGTATTTACGTAAGTTATTTTTGGACTTTGTTGGTAGGTGGCTGGATTAAGGATTGAAGAAAAAAAAAAAAAATCTAGGTCTTTTCCCTCGTGGCGTCCACCATTTTCTTCCGACTTGGTGTCTTTCTAATCCGCGATTATATGGGCAGTGGAATTCTTCTATCCCACTTCTGACTGTGAACCAACTGTTACGTCAGGATGGTCACAGTAAAACAACGATACTTCTCATTCAACAAGTTTATAATTATAATTCAAATATTACAGCAGCGACTAATTTTCTCATAATGTTATTTGCTTAGCAACCGTAACTAAGAAATCTTATATCAGGAAAACTGTCAACACAGCAGCTTTTATAACACACACGAATACATGACTATTAATTTACAATTGAATAATCTAATGAAATGGCTCGTTAAATATTAATTATTAACAATAATATATATCAAAGAATAATGCACAATATAATAACTTTTACTAATTATTTGATGTACCGGAAGCTGACAAGCGGAAGGCGCTATGATTGTTTATTTATAATTGTTCGGGTCAATAGACCAAGAAGTTACAATGTCAAGGATGTACTAAAGAGTTTTCATGTCGAGCTGGTACATGACGAACCCGAAGTCTGTAACACACATGAATATGAATGAATAGACTCACATTGTTTTGCAGATGGACATTTGCGCCAAATGCAAGCAGATGCTCCGCAATGCCGCGACAACCTTGAGCGCATGCCATTTGTAACGCCGTCACACCGTTCTGAAAAACCAAACGACATTAAAAACTGCACTTTATTAATATAATAATAAGGGCCAATATAATCAATGGCCACTTGTCTGGCTAAATATAAAACCGCAAAACATTGATATTTTAGTTATTTGCGCTCCCGACAACCAGGTAATGAGCTCGCAATGTTTTATTCATAAAGTTTTCTTTTATTTTTGCCTTTCTATAATTGCGAGCTTTGTGTGAACGACAAATTCCAGTGATTTGGGTACTGTTGTCAGATTCCAAAACAACTTTTGTACAACAATAAATGTTATGAGGAAAAATGAATACAAAATCCTGATAGGTACTTAAATGTGTCTGGCTCTCCAGTATCCATGTTTTTTTTTGCTTTTCAGAACAAAAAATGACAGGTTTATAATTGAGAGAAGCGTGATAAAAATAACAAATCAAAACCCTTAAGGGTTTTCGCCTAATTATTTTTTATCAATGCTGAACGGAGCGTAATGACTTCATTAAAATGACTGGTTATTAAATTATGGTACAAATTAGGCTACGAGACTAAAATGTCTCATAATGAGTTTTTTTGTCCACGCGAACACGCAAAAACGTAGGATCGAAGTACTAAGGTAGCATAAACTCACGTTGTCTACAGCGTCAACGTAACATTCGGCGTCAAGGAGGACTCGTACGAGTTCAGTGTGTCGATGCACTGCCGCGAGGTGCAGCGGGGTTCGTCCAGAGTTGTCTCGTGCCTCCTTTGAAGCGCCTTTAGTCATTAGGAATGCAGCAGTTGAAGAGTGTCCGCCTTCGCAAGCCACGTGTAACGCCGTGCGTCCAACCTGGGAAATAAAACAAACAAATACAAATATGTTCAATAAGGGTAATTACAATCATTTAACAGATCTCTGGACTCCACACTAGGATTCCCTAAATCGTTTTTTTTATGGTAGGTAAAAATCATCGAATGACGAATCCCGCCAAACAGTGTCAGACTCTTACTGACTAAAAAACCTACCCCATTTCTTCTTTGCCTTATTCCCAGGGCTCTGGTGTTATTTCCAGGACTCTTGTGTTATCCCTGTGTTGTGGAGTCCAGTCTTTTCCATCTTATCACAAAGTAAAATAAAGTACATATTCAACAGAAGATATTATTGCTAAGTATATATGAAATAATTCACGACTATTCTCACAGTCTATACTAAATAAGATAGACATACAGGTAGAAACTCTACGAAGCCATTAACATGAAATCCTCTTCCATTAATTCCGTAACAAGTTCTATTTTGTGAACTTCCAGCGACAGATAGTTAGATTTGAGAAGTCAACTGGAACTAACTAACAGAATACGTAGAAATGTAATCAGATTTTCAACGAACTGAATATTTCATATGTCATAATCCTGTGCAAAGTTATTTAGATTTTACATAACATTCTCTCAATGTGAGTGATTTTGTCATTATACTAACGAATCACATAATATATTATCTTTCTATAATGTATCTAACTAGTGAACCGCCCCAGCTTCGCACGGGTATAATACTGATATTAAATATGTGTATTATACATATAAACCTTCCTCTTGAATAACTCTATCTATTAATAAAAACCGCTACAAAATCCGTTGCGTAGTTTTAAAGATCTAAGCATACATAGGGACAGACAGCGGGACTTTGTTTTATACTATGTAATGATTACGGTATTAAAAAGTTTAAACTAGATGTCGCTTATCAAAGTTAGCAAGATTGTGAAGATAGTAGTTTTCAAAATAAAAATGCTAAGTTTGCTTGCAAAATATGCATTGTTTTATAAACTAATAGCAATTCAATTTCACCCGAGACTATCACGAATTCGTTTATCTTGGTTTTGCAACATGCATTTAGGAAATATTAAGGTAAAACTAAACAGGTAGGTAGGTACTTTCTTTTCTAAGTAATTTTATCTTATACTAGTTTTTGCCAGCGGCTTCGCCCGCGTACTTAAAATATAGCCTATGTCACTCAGGAGTAAAGCAGCTTTCTATTGTTGCATATCCAATCGGACCAGTAGTTTCAGAGACTACCTCCTACAAACAAAAAAACAAACTTTACCTCTTTATTATATTAGTGTAGATTTTATTTTACAGTATATCATTATGTCATTATTTTATGATTATTATTTTTTATTGTTATTATGTTAATGTTCTTAAAATGTTTTGTGTACCTAATTATAGCTACTTATCCATTAATATGTGCGTAAAATTTATAATTGTGTAGTGTGAAGTGACAGTGTAAATTAGCAATAGGTACATAAATAAACAAAAAAAGGTACGCTACAAATAAGATGAAACCATTTAAGTATTGATATTTATTTATTTAGAAATATTTAAGTATTTTTATCAGTTGTCTAGTACTCATAACACCAGCTCTGCTTAACTTGAGACTAGACGGCGTTGTGTGATGGTTGTCAAATATAGTCGAATACTTATTTATTTAGTAAGTACCTATTTTAATTGAGAAATATATATTTATATAACTGTTCTATAAAAATATGCAAAACTGGATATAGTTCTGCATAACTTTAAACATAGATTAGGTATTTAAGAATAACAAAATTGAAATATCGTTTTAAAGTTTTATTGTTACGACCTTAGTTTCGGTTTCGTTTAGGTACTGGTGAAACTAGAATACGAGCCAAATATTCGGCTGAAAATCGTCTTTCGGTCAAATATTACATTCTTTTCATTTTAAATTTGGCACAAATGTCATTGATATAATAAGTAACAGACAAAAATTACGTTCCAAACTGTACAACTGGCAAATATTAATTAAAATTTTTAAGTTTGGCAGGTGACGTAACTTTCGAAATGGACAAATTTTTCAACAATTATTTTAATTAGTTAGAAAAGTGAACGTTTGGATTGACAGTATCAGATTACAATTTGCCGGGTAGGCTTAACTTTTGTCCAAAATAGTCGAGGATACCTTTTGATAGCACCATTTTTATAAAATGTCAGTTTACGTAAGTAATCATTACATAGTATAAAACAAAGTCGCTTCCCCCTGTCCCTATGTATGCTTAGATCTATAAAAATAGGCAACGGATTTCAATGCGGTTTTTTTATTAGATAGAGCGATTCAAGGGGAACATTTATGTGTATAATACATCTACACTAATATAATAAAGAGGTAAAGTTTGTTTTTTTGTTTGTAGGAGGTAATCTCTGGAACTACTGGTCCAGTTGAAAAAATTTTAGCAACAATAGAAAGCTGCTTTACTCCTGAGTGACATAGGCATATTTTATGTACGCGGGCGAAGCCGCTGACAAAAGCTAGTGCATAATATATTTACATTTCACCCGTGCGAAGCTGGGGCGTGTCGCTAGTTACTAGATAATTAGAACTGTAGTGTTTAGTATTTATATTTTTATTTTTATCTTATTTATTTTGGCATTTCGTTTAACATACCCTCTCATGTTGGACTATCACCACATGTCACATTATATCAATGCTTCACAGGATCAAGATAACTTATCATAATTACTTTCTCATGTTTTATTCGTTTCATATTCATGTTATTTATCAACACAAGATAAAATTTCATGCTTGCGTCATGTTTGAGGGTGTGTCATGTGGATTTTTTGTCCTGATGCTGTCGTTCGAGTTAAGTGGCTGTCCAGTGCATCAACATGTCGAGTGGGTGGACAGCCGACCGTAATTCTGCCGTGCTACCGAAAAAGGGCACAACTAACATTTTTTGTCAAAATGAGTTATATATATATTCGGAATCAGGAAAAAAAGGCCTATTTTCCTGATTTTTTGTGGATTTTTAGCTGCAAAATAAACAGAGATAGCATAAGCTTAAAGGGCACAACTACATCATTTTTTAAGTTTTATTACAATAAAAAGGCATATTGTATGATGTGACTTTTATTATACCTTTTTACTATCGATGAATTAATTCTAATATTTTCTGTACCTATATATTCATTTTAATAATTTACGATGAAAAGACACAATTAAAAAAATATGCCTTTTCGTCGTAAAATGTTAAATTTTTTACTCAAAATTTTACATTGAAAAGGCATATTTGGTTATATGTGCCTTTTCAACATAATATTGCTCCTTTCTTGTTATTTTTTATGTTAAGTTAAAAAGAATTATGCTAATTATTAAATATATCCATTTAAATTAAAAATATAATATTGCTATCGTTGTGTACATACCAAAAAAACACAATTTTTTACATTTTCACAATTTTGAAAAACATATTTTAAACGTGATTTTTTTAACAAAATTCAAAAAATATTTTAAACTCGATTTTCTCAACATTTGTAAAATGTTAGTTGTGCCTTTCTTAATAACGACGGCAGAATTGCGGGTACTCGGGTGACATAGCTTGTTGGAGTTCTGTTTGTTTCGACGAGCCTCCGATTTGGCGTTGATTTTCAGAGCCGTTGTTTGTGTTCACGCTTTGATTTTCCTCTAATTCTGCCTTGACATGTTTGCCTAATATATTGGATTCTAAATAGTCCTAATCAAGGAGGGGGATTAGTTTAATACGCTTTTGTTTACTTGTATTAGAATTTAGTTCTGTTAAACTTTGATAAACTAATGAAAATAATAATATTTTGTAATCCAACAGATGGCGCTGAGTGGTATAATGAACATCGATCGGCTTCAAATACAACAAAGTTCTTATGAATGACGTAGAAAATGATTATGACATTAGCATCTAAAGCGGAGGATATAAAACAGAATAGCAGATTGTCCTGGAAAACGACTGTTGCCAGGGAATGATAAGCCCACCTGAAGAGGAGGAATATCAAACCAGAATAGCAGATTGTCCTGGAAAACGATAAATGCTCATAAATGAGTTTTTGATTGGAGCTACGTCGTTCCTTTTAGCGGATACAGCTTTATTTAGCTTACTTACGGCTACAAGTGTACTTTATGTCAGATAAAAACAAAGGTCAATTTGAAAATACTTATTTTTCATAGATAGAGTCATATACCTACTGGAAACCGACATCAAAAAATATTCCATCCAAAATACTGTGAAATGTATTTATGGGACAATTAGCAGCCAAAATAAACAGTGCTTACTAATATTAAACAATAAATTCAGTGGTAACAATATCGCAGCCAATATTATCCACATTTTAACAAAAATGTTCCGACGCTAAAATAACATAATAACGACCTATCAAAATATTCGATACAGTATAACTAAAAAAATCCTCTCACATTGCTATAGTACACTTTAATCACCATAGCGGCCATTGTGGGATGAAAAGAAAATACAAAAAGCAGTGAACTGAAATCTGATGCCAATGAACGTTTTGTTGCGAACAGGGTAGATTGCCTCTGTTTATTAATAAAGGTAGAATCGATATTTACAAGTCAGAAGTCGAAACGTCTATTCTTTGAACATTTTTTACTGCGATCCCACCAGATGGTAGATTTTTTTTTATGGTAGGTGAAAATCTTCGAATTACGAAACCCGCTCTTGGGTGGAGCGGGAGACCAGTGTCAGACTCTTACTGACTAAAAAACCTACCCCGTACCTTCCTTGCCTTATTCCTAGAGCCGCGGTAACAGTTTCACACCACCTTCGGCTCCAGGAGGCTTCGACCCTGAAGGGCCCCTACAGTTCGCTGACAATTCCTTGAGGCGCGCGGGAACGGTGCGCGCCGTTGACGACTTGGACTCGGTCTGGACAGTTACCAGACGACCGGACGGCGAGCTACCCAATGCTCACCGTCCGCGAGCCAGTGTCTACGGTGGCCGGATATCGGTAGGATCGCGGCGGCGACGGCTACGGCGAGCTACCCATTGCTCACCGTCCGCGAGCCAGTGTCTACGGTGGCCGGATATCGGCAGGATCGTGGCGGCGACGGCAACGGCGAGGGCGCTGTTGCCTTTGCCTTATGCGGTCGGCCTCCTCCTTTACGAGCATTGCTGCTTCGCAGAAGGAGGCGACCGCCTGCCATTCCTCTTCGCTGCGGACCATGGCCTGAACCAAGGCCCGGCACGAGAGGTCGCCGCCGCCGATCGCCGCCGCCGATCACCCCCACGAGGACACGGCGATGCTTCGGGTTCGGGCAGCGGAGTTTCGCCCTGGCGTTGCATCTCCACGCGCTGATCGTGCATGCGTGCAAGGACTGTTGCCTCCAAATCCCATGGTGGTAGGCCAGCAAGGAGGCTCGCCGCCTCGCGGGACACCGTGCGGTATCCCCGCACCATCCGGATGGCTATGACCCTCTGGCAGGCGTTCAGCTGGGCCGCCGGGAGATACCGCAGCGACGACGCCCACACTGGTGCCCCATAAAGGGCCATGAACCGAACGATGCCGGCGTAGAGCCTCCTCAGAAGGCGTCTGGACCCCCAAGGTTCGGCAGGAGCCGCTTGAGAGCAGCCCCCGTCCGATTGAGTTTCGGAGCCAGACGTCGGAAGCGCACCAGATGGTAGATAGTGATGCAATCGTTGATGGTGAGGCGCACTAATCTATTGAGAGTCTTTTCACTCTAGCCTTTAAGACAGCTAAATAATAATTGGATGGGAAGGCCACAGCATCTTAAGGCTAACGCTACGTTCAGCAGGAGCCAGCACAGTCTCATATAAAAGTGCTCCGTCTGGGCTCACCGCGCGGGGAACCGTCGGCTTCGTAGGCTACCGTGCCACTTGCTACGTAACAGTACAATAAAGTTCTCCATCGATATGACTGCGTGCACACTGTTTAAGTTGAGCTAGAGACACTAGGCAGGTTATAATCCGGTATCTACAGGAACTTGATGGTTCCTGTAGATACCGGACTAAACACGCTCGACGACTGGAGACGGCGCGGATGTCCCGCACGCCCGCTTGACGCAGAGTTGGCCCTTAGAGGCGTTAAAAACGTAAGGGTGGACACTCGCTGTACGATCACAAATTATATAGGTATAGATGTCAATCTACGTACAAAGCGCGCTCGAGTAACGCACACATAGACACCGTTCACCGACGCGAAAACCGGGCTCAACGAAGATCATTACGACCGCGAGGGTGTCACGTTTGAGGTGCGCGTCTGTGAAATTTTGCAACTATCACGATAATTTGTTGTGCATAATCCAGTTGAAAACCCGAGCGCGCGCGACCGCCGTGCGTAGGTATGAAAAGTGAAGTACATACATGAGATTGACTTCTGTACCTTTTTATTTTGTGGTACGATTGTCCGATGGTAGAAAGGTAATGGCGGAATCAAGTCATGAAATATATGCGCATATTCTCCAAAATGCATCCTGTAAAATGCGGAAAGGCTGGCTGTCCTACATCTGTGCTTACAGGCTTAGTAAATTGGTGTTAACCAAATCTGGATCACCAATTAACTAGTACACTTCATACGCCACTCCACAGAGAACGTAACACATGCATAAACTTTAGTTCTACTTCCAAACGTGGGCAAAACTAGTTAACAATGAGAATCTTATTTTAATTTTTATTAAAAACTAGCTTTTATTCGCAGCTCTGGAATCAAGCAGCTATCGGTGAAAAAATGTTTAGCAATCGGACTAGTACTTCCAGAAATTATCTCCTACAAATATAAAACAAACTTAACTTCTACTTCTAACATTAATGTAGATTAAACTTTTGAGCCCTAAGCGAACGCCAGCTTTCGTATACCTATTGTCTTTATATTATGTCTCTAATTACGGTATTTAAAAGGTAAAACTACAAATATATGTAGTACGTGGGAAATAAGTAGAACCATTTGCTAGGTTATGCGCAGTTCCCCACTTCCATTGAGTCCTGAAAATCGGTTATTTAGAATTCAAGGTTTGCCAAGATGGTTCAACTTGTGTGACGAGGATTTCAACCGATCTAAATCTAGCAAATAGTTCAAGTTATTTGCCGCATACAATACTAAAGAGATACGTCACTAACAGGGCGATTAGTAGAGTTTTATCTAAAACCAAATAATTCGGATGAACGGCAAATTACTAGGCTTGCAGCACTGCATAGGAATTACCCGTAGGACATAAATACAGCGTGTATAGTAATGAGATAACCGCTAAACGGATCGGCTCTGGATGTAATTATCCAGGCTCACCCGTTCGGAAGGATTCATTTGATTGACTGACCAAGCGCGAGGACATGATTTGGTGACAGAGTTTAGTCTATAAAGGTCAGCAGGGTATTTGAAACCGTTTATAATAGATGATATTGGTGATAAAATAAATTGATGTCTGTCCCATATTATTATTCTGTTTAATTAAATAAACATACGAGTATTAATCAGCGCTATATTTTTGCTTCTATGAAATTATTGTTCAGAGAAAAGCGTGGTTTCGAGAAATATTTTTTAAAGTAATTAATTTTCAGTACAGTTGTTCGGAAACCCATTCTTATTCCACCGTTTAGGCAGGCACGCAATGAACTGTTTTCCGCACTAGTGCGGTAAAATCCTGTGTTCTCTCTTGCTGCATTTTTTTGTTAAAATATGTATCAAGCTGGGCGCACGTTGACCCCTGCCTAGGTCAACACCCACGAGTCGTAACTGTATTGAAAAACGTCGTTTGACACAACACGTGCAAATTTGTCATTGTGACCGAAGCGGAATTCGTTATGTAGCCGAGGGCTGCAAAACTTTCTGCACTTGTATCAAAATGTATCAAAAAGTATTGTTAAATATAGCTCCAGTTTCTCTGAAGTTATGTAACATACCCACCGCCCACATATTAATGTAAACTAGAACACATTTCATGAAAATGGTAAAACGGAACTGCAATGCTTTTGATATTCACAACAAAAAGGAATACGGCAAACTGACTAAATAAACTACGGAATAGAAATAAACGCTAGTTTTTTTATGCTAGATTGCAGTGTGAGGGTACTGTTCCCTGCAACCTAAAAAATAGAAAAATATTATACCCGCCCGAATTTTTGTTTCACGGCTTTCTTGTACTTTTCCCTAGGTAGTATGAAAGTTAGTTTAGGCAGGCTATCTGTCGTATTTAATCCTTAAAGTCACTTCGTATAATATGACAAATTACCACACAAACTATCATATTAGTTTGATAACAAATAAGCTCTTTTTTGACAAGCAGTTTATGCCGCGTACATCGAGGGACTGGAACAATTTGCAGGCTGCAGTCTTTCCGTTCGATTATAATTTAGGCGTCTTCAAGACTAGTGTGAATATAGGCTCTTAATAAACAAGTGCGCCTCATCATCAACGATTGCATAACTGCTTACCATCAGGTGGGATCGCAGTCAAGCACTAGTTTATAGCAATTATAAAAAAGCCTGTTCAACGGACACAGAGTAAGCGGGACATTCATAGATATTATTCCTTTAAAAAAAGTACTAGGACTACATAACGATCGAGAAAATCTTTTAAACCACACAATGACATAGTGACAAAGTGTATTATTAGAACCTACAACGTCATTAGAAGGCATTGATTCAATCAGTATTAGTTTTCAAACAACATTAATTTCAAAATTATTGCTTTTTGACGTGTTTACTGTTTATTGATATCGTACTACAATTAAAGTGTCATTTAGTTAAAATACACGGATGTTTGACAATATAATCTTTGAGTTCATTAATGTTTCACAAAGGAGGTTAACATTTTATTGTGTTACCGCAAATCAAGACTCGAGCTAGATGCTATGATTCAATTTACTATCTAATTTACCCCTAGAGAATCCTCCACTATAATAAATAACTGTATTTTATCCAAGTTCACTATAAATTGCATTAAACTTTGTAGAGGCTAGATTCTCGTCGGCTGCATAAGATTAGTTTTAAGTTACAATTTCTGTTCTTAATATTTATGTTATCCTGGTAGACTGTTCTGCATTTTGTAATGATCTTGCTATCCTAGTACTAGGATTGGTAAACATATGATTTCCCGTATAAATAACGTTCGCATTTACATTGCAACATCAAACAATTAATTCTGATTTTCCTTCACGACAATTCTGACAAGTTGTTGTCATGAAGTCTTTTTTTTTGGGTCAATTATCGAATTAATTCTTTCACTTTACGGTTTGCTGACATAACTCGCACGCGTTTCCTTTGGGCCGGTCCGTACAATTTTGAAACCCTGACGTTTCTTAATTCGGAACAGAAACCTACCGAGCTTACTATGTCTGGTGTGGACCTGTGTGTTGCGAAATGCCTCTCCAGTTACTCCTAAAAAAGGGATTTTGCTGCCGCAAACGTGACGTCTCTAGTCATTGATTGAGATTGAAATACGAATTTGAATTTTCTTTAAAAATTCGGGAGTTTTATGGAGAAATTGAGAATGGTCAACTCGCAAGGCTATATCATATCATTCGGCCTTAACGAAACGAAGTCGGACGCATAGCTTATTCGATAGCGTTCGACACAAAGCGTTACGTTATTAAAGCTACCGTTTTTGCCCATTAATGTAGTGTGCAAGTCACGTCCCGCCATTTTAAAGCTACAAGTAGACCATGTTGCCCTAGTTGGTAATCTTGAGGAAGGATCATTAATCTTATAAAACCAATATTCGTTGGGCATCTTAAGTATCAGTATCATAAATATAATTAAAATTCAAAATACTGTATCACTATTAGAATTTTCTTCGTGATTAAAACATGCAGAAATCAACTATTGGGCAGTTGCCTGGACTATAACACTTGTCTGATTTGAGGATCCTCTATTTTCAACAGCGGTTTGCGGGACTTTGCACTTTGATTCGCAAACCTTTAAACACACATTCGATAAGCATCCGGCCACCGTAGGCACGGGTTTGCCGAAGGCGAGCAATGGGTAGCTAGCTATCCAACCGTTCAGTAACCATCCGAAACGAGCCCAAGTCGTCTACGGCACGTACTGTTCCCGCGCGCCTCAAGGAGGTGTTTGTTGACAAAACGTAGACGCCCAGCAGGGTCGAAGCTTCCAGGACCCATGGACCAGCTTCTTAAAAGAAAGTACGACCCCGGTATGAAGCCTAAGAAGGAACGGGGTAGATTGTTTCTGTCAGAGTTAGACACTATTACCCGCTTCGCCCAAGGGAGGCATAAAAATAATACAAAAAAAGCACTCACACATTCGGCAAGCAAGTGATATTTTGTAACCCAGTTTTTCCAGGCTCAAACAAAAACAATAAGGCCAAAAAATGTACCGAATATACTCTCTCTTCTGACTAATCGATACATGTCAGGCACGGGCCGGTATTTGATATTTTTGATTGAACACTGCTATATGATTGGACGAGATGAATTGGAAATAGGAGTTAGGCGAATGGGAGTAAATTTTTTGCGAAATTTCTGTTATTTTTTTGATTCTTGCTAACTGGTACAGTGCGAACTTTGTCATTGTTATTTTAGCCGAAAAATGTTCACTGCTGGACATAGGTTTTCAACAATTTGCCTTCTGCAATTAATCAATATTCTGCAATTCGTCTCACATCCGATTATAATTTAAGTGTCTTGAAGGCTAGAGTGAATAGGCTGTTAATAAACTAGTGCGCCTCATCATCAACGCACAATTGGGATTGCATTCGAGCACCAGTTTATAACAGTTGTCACTACAATGACAGGTGTTGTGCGTCTCGAAGGCAGCGGATGTCCGCGACTCTCACCAGGTCGTCGGTCCACCTTTTGGGAGGATTTTCAACGCTGCGTCTTTCGGTACGCGGTCACCACTCCTGAACCTTACAGACCCATCGATCATCTGTTCAGCAAGCAATATGGCCTTCCCACTTCTGCTTAAATTTTACGACTCTTTGGGCTGGCTGCCTTGGTAGGAATGGTTACGGGAAAACCCATTTACAAAGCTGGAGCATCTACGTCTAGTCGCTTTTAGGGAATGAATTATTTTTGTGACTATTTCAAATTAGCAATAATTACAGAAAATTGTCCAAGGTCTGAGTTAGGGCACTTCAATTACCTGAATTTATACTCTTAGCGAACATCAGTAATGGCCTTATAATTTAATTCTGCGTACCTTACGCTCGACCGAAGAATGTTAATTCGCTCTCGGTAACCTTTGCTCGCTCGTGCTCGTTGGAAAAGCGGAATTAATCTGACTGATGCATTGTTAAGCTTTATGCTAACCTGGTACTCTCTGTCTACTTTCCTCGATTGAATTGCTTTTTAATCCCTTTCCAATGGGTTTTCAATTATTGGAACTGGCTTATTTATGATGGAGAAATACCTATTATTTAGAAAGTTCAACGAATAAATGCCTTTGTTCCCCGTTAGTTGGTCATTATTATGAAAATCTCTTGACATAAATATTTAGTTTGCGCAAATATAAAGTTTCAAAGTAACTGCCAAGTTGCCCTTGCCAGAATGCGTCTTGTATCTGTTTTTTCCTAACCGATTTGCAAACTTGTTTCGATGACAATAATTTAAATGACATCATTCTAATTCTAATATGGTGGACTCTTAAACATGGTGGATAATTTTTAGTGAACTTCAATTACATGGTTATCAAAAAGGGATGAAGCATACCCGGGAAAAATAAATTAACAGTTAAATCAATGTAATCAAAATGATTCATTTATGCAATTATGCATTTTATAACAATCACTCTAATTTTTTAAAGAGCTAAAGTTTGTGTGTGTGTTTTTTACTTTTTAACGCACCTTCGGCTAAACGGTTTTTTCTGAAACTTGGTATACATGTGTCCTGGTAACCCAGGATGTATGCCAAGTTATACAGCACATAAGTAGGATATTTTTTATCCCAGGAGAATGTTCCCTTGGAATCATCATCGGCCTTTTCAATGTTCCCACTGTTGGGACATAGGCCTCCTCTCTAGGTTACGGAAAGGGCCGTAATTCATCACGCGGGCCCAGGGCGGGTAGGTGGATGTCACATGTCTTCAAATTTTTGGTTGTAGGACCAGCCGGTTTCCTTACGATGTTTACCTTCACTGTTTTGAGAGCAGTGGTGATGAAATATGTTACACAAAGTAATGCTGGACTGACTCTGACTGGGTTTGAACATCAACTTGTAAGTCGGGGCTCATACCATTCGGCCACCGATGCTCATTCTTTATATAGTATAGGCATAGTTCTCTACTATCATACGGGTGACGCCGATACCAGAACTTAGTATTATAACTTCAAAAGTTTTTCGCGAGATTGTTGTTGCTTGTTGTCCTTAACTTTTTAAATAAAATTTGGAGTGAAGTTTGTTCTTTGATTAAACATCAGATGAGCGAGTCAATGACCAGTATGGTATTTAGTACGCAACAACTCGTTACCAACGACCGACAGTTTTTGTTTTAAACATGTCACTACTACTTTACGCTGAAACCTGCCATGACCATGTCCTGGATTAGCAAATATGATAATTTTCTGATACAACACGAGCTAAACCGCTAGCAGAAACTAGTGATAATCTAACTAGTGGTACCTTCCCGCCGATATCGGGTCACCGTAGACGCTGGCTAGCGGACGGCGAGCAACGCGTAGCTCGCCGTCCGGTTGTCTGGTAACAGTTCAGACCGAGCCCAAGTCGTCGAGGAGTTGTCAGCAAACTGTAGGGGGCCTAGAGGGTCGAAGTATCCTGGGCCAAGGGTTGATGCGAAAGCATAACACCAGGGCCTGGGAATAAGGCAAGGAAGGAATGGGGTAGGTTTTTTAGTCAGTAAAAGTCTGACACTGTTTCCCGCTCCACCCAAGGGCGGGATTCCTCATTCGATGATTTTTACCTACGATAAAAAAAACCTAGTTGTACCTTTGTACTCTTTTACATGTATTTGTTATTTTCTTTTTGTAAGTGTTTGTGTGTACATAAATAAATAAATCATTGAAATATGTATTTCGCTTATACAGCTTTATACAAAGGCCACGAAAGGGTTTCGCGTTTCGAATTCGTTTTGTTTATCCAATCAAGTATTAATTACCAAAGGTTAAACGTATGCAAACAACAAACAAATCTTGTTTTGAATAAATTTGTTGAACGCGAATAAATTAACAAAGCATTTACAGACCTTACAGCATTGCCTTTTATTATTTTAATTTTAACGATTTTATATTATTTGTCAAAATATATCAGCATTTACATTCAATGTGGTAACTTGGAATTGGTTTTGTCATTCTATGTGGTAACGTGGAATTAGCATTGTCATTCAATGTGCCTAAGAGGAATTAGCACTGCCATTCAACGTGGCGTCACGGAATTAGGATTACCAGTCAACGTGACATATAGTTGAATATACTTGAATTGAAGAACTACTTAGTTTTTCCTATTAACAAATATTGAAACAGAAGAACACTTGTGTTTGTTACTGGGGAAAACTCAGTTCACTCTTCTTGAATAAATACAGAAAATTATTTACATGATTTTTTTTTGACGTCATCACAAACAAATCCCGAATCGAGGCTCGTAGATTTTTCCAAACTGCGAAAACTTTTTTTTGTGACGTTACCACAAAACAGTTTTGCAGACTTTTCTTATACTTAAGGTGAAGCCTTCAACATCATCATCATCATTTCAGCCGAAAGACGTCCACTGCTGGACAAAGGCCTCTTCCAATTGTCACTATAATGAACGATCCTGTGCATTTCGTACCCATCGGAAACCCGCAACCCTTGCCAGGTCATCGGTTGCTGAAGCCTTGCTTCATGACAAATTTCAGGATTCTAGGTTTCTAAGCCTTTGGTTTTGCCTAAGGTTTTGATTTCATTCCGAGTGCCAAAATTTGCGCAGGCTAAACGGAGTATTAAATGCCATTAACTTCAGTTAGAGTTAATTTAGAAGTTTAATTTTTCACTGCTCCTGGGGGTAGTAGACCTGAATACCTATTTCATGTTTATTTTAGCTTTATACTTCCAAGGATATCTCAGAAATGTATTAATTAACATTCAGATCTGAAATTGACACGAAAATTACTTAGTTAATTAATTGATAAACGCATGTCAGATTTGAGATTGATATGGTTGACTTTTCAATAGCCAATCGGATTACTCGACATGGGATTAGTTATTCAGTTTCATTTCTTTTCATAATTATTACATGTACCAAATATCAAATCAAATATCAAATATTTGCTGGTTAGTACCTACATTTTTATGTTCGCCTAACTGGTCACTGAGTTTGCTTGTTGATATTTTTTTCGTGATTTCAGGTTTGGTCCCGTAGTAAAAGTTGTTTGTTATCATTATTATTAAGTGTTTAAGTATCGGTCACTCACTCTAATTGCCAGTCACCTTGTTTAATAGACAAAAGGTACTGTTTATTTCCAAAGAAATTTCTTCCAGCAGACTTGTGAAAAGGGAAATTAAAAGCAATGTAGACAATAGTGTTTAGGAAGCTAGAGAAGAAGAATAATAATACATGTATGTAGTGTGTGTGCAGTTTCGTATCCCTACTTCTGCCTACACAACAAACTGCCGTGAACAGTAATGGTAATGTTTCCAACTTACCTTATTAACAGCATCGATATAGGCCCCCTTCTGCAGCAATAACTCCACTAACGTGGAGTGTCCGGCCCTGGAGGCCAAGGCGAGGGGAGCATCACCTGCAGCGTCCGAACTCTGGACCTTAGCACCCAGGGATATGGCGTACTCTGCCACGTCGAGTGCTCCCCGGGAACAGGCGCATTGAAGGAGATCGTTTTGTTTCTGTAAAAAACACACTTGTGTTTATGTGCGCCTAGTCATTTATATCACAGAACGGTGCATTTGCGATTTGTTTCGGTTTTGCCCCTATAAAGTTTGTCTCACTTTTGTTTGTGTTTACCCTACTCTTTGTTCGTTTTCGCCGCATTTATCATATGTTATTTTATTTATTTTTGAACATAAAATACTTAAAAAAAAGAATAGAACAAAATATACCGATACAAGAGTAAAACGGTATTGATTTCTTCCAGCAGAATTGCGATTGCGACAGGAGATTTGGATGAGAAATATCATTTGTTTCATTCAATAAATAGAAATTCATTACCTGCTGATAGAGTTTACCTATAACTATTTAAAAATATCGGAAGCGATTCTAGAATAAAATAAAATATTTATAATTATTATTTTTTAAAACTCACTCAAAGAAATTTTTTACAGAATTGTAGTATTGCAATGAAATTCGAATTAAAGCGAACTTAGCGAACAACTACCTCACAAACATAACTATAGTCTTCTTACATTTCTGATGTCCTAGTAGTTTCGGAGAGATATTTCGAGAAAAAGAAAACTTTTGGCTTGATCGACGACGATCGACGCATTTAATTTAATTGGTAAGAAGACTGCATAATTAATGGTTTTTTCCCCAAAAATCTAAATTTCTATGCCATGCCACTAATATAATCAATCTTTCATTTACAATAGGGGACTTGAAACCACTGAAACTAATAATAACCCCTTTGTGTCGAAGGTTTAAATGAAATACCTTAGTCTTATAATTTGTCTCGGATCTCCATCAATCAATTTCTATTTTTATAATTTCAGAATGGCGCCTGTCTATAGCTTACAATGTTCGATTTTAATTGTAGCTAATTGACAAGGTAACACGATACGCGCGTATTTATAAAATAATTATTGTTTAATTATTAAAATGAATGTTCTCGCTTTCATGATAGAGCGTATTATTTGTAATTATGTTAATAAGTTAAATTACCTGTTTATTATGTTTGAGGAGTTATAAGAGACTATGTTATTAATGTTATTAAATTAAATAACATAATTATTCGTAATTTAAAAGCCTAAATAATATTACATTTAAGTTTTGAAATGAGGCATTTACTTTTTCAACATGGTATGCAGATGAATCGAATAATACAAGGAGAGCATACTTTGTTAGTAGCTGCAAGGCAAGCTCCTGCTCCGACGAGAGTCTTAACGGCTTCGAGGTGCCCGTGCCACGCCGCCATCAACAACGGCCGCATTCCGAACTGAAACAAACATTCAAATTACCTTCTGTTTGGTCTGCTAGCCTGGTACTTGAAAGAAGAAAAATTTCCAAAAACAAAATTTCACTTAAACGAAAAAATGTGTTTCATTTCAATTTTTCAAGCAAACAGTGGTTATAACTACAGATAAATGTACAGATACGTGTATAAAACGGCAGTGAAAACAACTTGAGTAAAACAACAAGCAATGTGGTATCATACAAATTGTATGAAACCGAGCACAACGGGAGACGCTTCCGTTGGTTACTGCTCCAATAAATTATTCTCAAGCAAAATTACCTTATCGGCTGCTTCTATGTCGCACTTGGACTCGATGAGTAATTTTATTATCTCCACGTTGCCTCTGCTGGCAGCCCAGTGTATTGGTGCTCTTCCATACTGCCAAGAAAATAAAACTTATAGAGACTTGGAACTTCATGTTTTTCGTCAAACGTATTCTATAGTTTCAAATGCTTAGAGATTGGTTTGTGTATCGAAATTCATGCAAAATCAGTTGTATATTTACGTTACAATCCCCTGGAGATTTCCTGGATCGATTTGAAAGCATCTGATTTCTAATAAGTAATGATATATTGCAATCTCCGGCTTCAGAAGTTGATAGCATTTATTAACAATGTTCCTCGGGGATCATTCGCAGTACCGACCGATTTAGGGGAAGCTCATGTTCAACCACGGACAATTACGGGGTTCGGTGAAGCGTGAAAGCTATTAACTTGTTTTCATGAAAAACATCGAATGGAGCCTCGAATTTCGGTTCTCACCAACCACGACTGAAGGCAGTTGTTTCCGATCTCATTTACTTCACGTCAACATAGCATCTTGTTTGCTGGCAACGGGATTATTGTTATGCCTCACAACATCGTATACACAAACAAATACAAAGGCTTCAATTACATTGTTGACAAAACCAGGCAGCCAGAAACAATCAGTAAGTTTGTATGAATAATGTACAGGATTTAGTTGTCTTGGGTGTGCAAACTTGGGGAGGAATGTGGAAGCTTATGTACTATGACTTTATTTACTTACGGATTTATGAATTGAATACGTTAAAGAAAATGGAAATTATAATTTTCGGTGAGGTAAATTTCGAATAATTGATTTGATCGACAAAATGTTAAAAATTCGTAAGCAAAATATATTGGACACACTTAGCAAGTCAAGGTTTCGGTTAAGAAGTTCAAAGTACTAGGCTAACATACTTCATGAAGAGAACTACTCACATTGTTTCTGCAGTTGACATCGGTGGGGCGCTCTAGCGCTTCGCGCACAGCCGCTGGTTCGTTCTTGATTACAGCTTCATGAAGAAGAAGATCGTTCTGTTGTATACGAGTCCGGTTTTCCAGAGCCATCTGAGGGTAAATAGAATGTAGACTTAGGGAGGGTTGTTTCAAACGGTCGGTTAACATACGAACGGTTAAAAGTTACTATTACACCCGATGTTTAACGTTCGTTAAATACAAAGCGTTGTTTCATCACATGAAAAACTAACAGTCAAAGTTATTTGGGTTGCCAGTACAAAACAACCCAACAAAAGTGGTCGGGAGATTTTTCTAGTATGACAACATTTCGCCGTTTTCATCAAAATTTGATCGTGGAAATACGTGGTGAAAATTTTGTGGGGAAATTTTTGTAGGATTTTTTGAAGGATGTTCAGTTTCTGTTTTAATTACCCACAAACTGATTCCTAGAGGTTATTGTGATATAAAATGTGTTGTGTTTTTTATCTCCAGTGTCTGCGCAAATTGACAATACGTGAAATCATTAAACAGCCGTGAATTTGCTATAATGGAATTGAGTTTTCTTTCAGTGTAGATTTGATACTTTGCTGCTAAATAATAGATACAAAATATTAGAACATATATATCCGTATTGTAATGATAAACAAAGTAACTGTATTAAATTAAACTAAATAATTAGCCAAATGGTGTCAGTTACGAGGTCATAAAATTCCAAATACGAACAAAAAAAACTCATACAAAAGAGAAAGGGGAACCTACGACGTACCTATTACTTGAAAACGTACGTTACGTTGGACGTAGCTACTTGAAAATGACAACAAAAAAATGGTTCAAAATGACATTAACTAGTGGGTCGTACATCGGTTATGGTAATAGTAACTTTTTAACGTACGTTAAGGCCGTCAGTTTGTGGAACAACCCATTTTTTGGGTTAGCGCCATTTTTGACTGTTACCCGTGAGTCAAGTATGGTTGAAACAACCGGCCCTTAGTCCCTGTTTTCGTTTAATGATCAAGTAATTTTAATGAGTACCTAGACTTGAACTTTCAACACTAATTAGGAAGCTAATTTTTAATGTGTTATAGACAGGGGTTGCCCCAGTTTTTAGCTTGAAGAATAACAAAGTATAAACAAGCATTTAAAAGATTTTTTCTGAGTTGATAGACCAGGCTCGCATGAAAACATTTAGAAATTGAAGTGTCTTTGTTTACAGTTTGTGCGCGAACGCGATTCGTGATAATATTTGTTCGCAACCCAACGCTAGATTGCCATAACTTTCCATTAGTTGATTCCTATAACGTGCACAGAATGCTAAAATGAAGATATTCGACACCAATTGGGGTATTTCGAAACAGCCTGCCGATGTTAGCTCGTGTTTCTTTGCATTATGGCGACTATTTTAACATAATACGATCAAAACGGTATCGTCTTTCGGAAATTTTGATTCCAGGTGTGTCATCTCATCATCATCATCCTTTTAATGTCCCCACTGCTGGGACACATGCCTCCTTTCTAGGAGAGGGAAAGGGCCATAATCCACCACGCACCATTTGCCTTCACCGTTTTGAGAGCAGTGGTGATTTATTTATTTAATTTAAGGATCTCCAACAAAGGATATACACAAAATATTATAGTTATAACACACAGCATAAAATATTATGTAGGTGTACTCCTTCACTTATAGGAGACCACAGCATTTACAGTACAATAAAATGATGAAATAAATTGATGAATTTAATTGCTCAAAGTAATGCGCCTGGCTGGGTTTTAACCCACGACCTACAACTCGTAAGTCGGGACCGTTACCACTCGGCCACCACTGCTTTAGTGTGTCATCTATGATCATTTAATTGCTAATTAAAACCAAACGCAAAGAGAATGCTCTGTAAAGCTTGTTTCCAATTCAAATGCTGATTCCCAAGTGAACATGTCAACTATTCAAGATTGGCAATCAATTTAATTAAGATGTCGTCAGTGAATAGCGTTCATGGTTCAAGTTGTCACAAGGCAACCTCTTTGTACCTATCTGTTTGAGAGAACATATCACACCTTCAGCTCCGATCAAATAGTGTCATAACTCAAAAAATATTATATTTATTTTTTATTGTGTTGTACTTTTAGAATTTATCGTGCTTGTCGTTGTCCTGCAGTCTCATATTTATGAATGTGTTTGGCCGTATTTCTCATAAGAACAAAGATATAAACACTACTAGATATAGATAAATACTTGGATTATTCCAATGCGTTCGGCAGCTCTCTGTGGTATTTGTACCATAGTCCGGATTGCGCATTTTTGTAACTCGAACCTTCTTTTCTACTACTTTTGGGGAAAGCTACAAAGCTTTCCCCAAAGAAGTATATATCTAATAAATACTATATCTAATTTTAGATTCTACTAACACAAAATAAACCATTTTCAGTGTTCTGTAGGTACTAATTACATTTCTTAAGGCAAAGGTTTCTTCTCAGAGCATAACACGCAGATGATACCGACGTATCAATTGCCTTCACTCAATTCAATCTCAAAATCAAAATCAAAAAGGTTTTTATTTCATATAGGCCTACAAGGGCACTTATAAAACGTCAGAAGCTAGTGCACGGTTCCAAATTGGTCGTTTCCTATGGAGAAGAACCGGCAAGAAACTCCATGGTTACTCTTTTAAAAAAATGATTTCTTACAATAATTCGTTGTTACAGTACTTATTTCATTATGTAAGAACAGTGTAGACCAGTCAATATTGTATTAAAAGCACAATAAAAATAATCATAATAATAAAAAATAAAAGGTGAATCGTAATAGGATTTACTAAGTCTACAGTGCTCTTACTTTACAACGTGAATTGTAAAAAAATATTGTATATAAAAAAAAAATTAAAAAAGTATGAGAAAAAAAAATACATCAATCACTACAACAGTTACACTGCGGGGTGTTAACAAAATTAATTATAATTGAATTAATTTTTTTTTTTGGTCTTAATAATCTGTTTTATAAAAAACAAACAAACTGTCTCACTATGGACTCACTTCATTATGAAAAATTCGTTTAGAAGCATGCTAAATAATCAAAAAAACCTGCTCCTACTCCCAATTTCACCTCATCTGAATAAAAAACGATGGCGGGCCCAAAAAGCCTTGTTGTTTAAACTTTTACGATTGTTTGCGGTATAAACAGACAGCCTCACAAGGTCCAACCTTGGCAATGGCCTGGTACTGCACCCTTGAGATTCCTCTGTAGCTCTGTCAGACCGTGTAGGTATTAAACCTTGCTCCATTTTTGTAGCGTGTGGTTTGCTCTGTGTAGACTTAGAAAATGGAGTGAGCGTACCTTCTTTTGTTTTGACTTTGTTATTAATCCATTTATTTTTTAGTAGCTAGCCCGAAAAAAAAAAAACTATATTTTTAGTGCACTTCAGAGCATAATTTCTTATTTCTTTATAGTAAATCTGTCAAATTAATTAAAACTTGTAAATATTTGACAGCTAATTGCGACGTTGCCAAATTTTGGTATATGCGCCATAGTAGATGGCGGTAAAGTAAACGTCAATTTACAGTAAAAGTATACTCTTATTAGCAAAGTTTATCACGAGTAAAAAAACAACGAGGAAGGAAAAACATCGAAGAGATCGCTATACAGATTTACTTTAGTTTCTATACATGCAGTGTTACCTTCGTCAGTACGATCTACAGAAAAACGACAGGTATTGGACTTGAGGAATTGACTCCATGTTTTAGATTGTTTTTATTTAGTTTCAATTAGTTAACCACTTAACTAATTAAATTCGGGGTTGTTCACGCACTGCACATAGCTCGCAGAATAGTGTGTGAGTTGTTTTTACGTTGAAGTGATCGAAACGTTTAGCTTGTTTCGGTTTCTGAATGGTTAAGAGCTTGGAGCGGGTTAATCGGAGCGCCGAACGTTATAAACACGAACGATAAAAGCGTCGATCGCGTTAGTGTAAAACAAACTCACACTAGGCATTCAGATGTTCGACAGATCGTTCTGGAGTGGCAACTGTGTACTGTAAGACACAGTGTTGGTAGGCCTTTAAAAAGGTGGATTGATGATCTCATAAATGTCGTGGGAATCCGATGGATGGGACACGCACAGAACCGGTAGTTGTAGCGAAACTTGGGAAGAGGGCCTTTACTAGCAATGGATACTAGCGTCTGACGGTGAATTAGTTAAGCGTTTAGAGCAGTGGTACCCAGTGGTAACACGCCCCCCAACTCTTGTACGTCATGGGAGCCTGGTACACCTGGATGGTTTCAAATCAAGTCAAGCGCCTAACTCCTTCTTGTAATTTATTTCTTCATCACTGGTCTCAAAACGGCAAAGGAAAAAATCGTAATGAAGCCGTTTTTCATAGTTTCAAGTTGCATGAACTTCGAAAACGTGAGTCACCTTACCAAACCGTCAAGCAGTCGACCACCAAAGGCCTAGACCGAAATGTTAAAGGTATGGAGTTACATTGGATGTATCTCCTGTCTCGCTCTTACATTTGACAGTTCAGAATGTCACGATAAGGCCTCTGCAAAGCGGATAGAATTACTCAGAAACAGAATTCATGGATTCCTGGTACTCCACTGGACAAAGGGAAACAAGGCATTTGATATAATCTGGCTGGAGGCCGTTGTTTGATTTCTAAACCGGGTTCAATTTGTTATGCGAGTGGTGGCCCGTTGGTTTGCTTACCTTTAGATAAAACAATTAAAACGGTTTTGGCCTTCAGCGATACGATACAAGCGATTGTTTACTGGATTTTTAATTACTCTTCTTAGGTTTAGTTTGCTTTTTGTCGTTTTTGTTATTTGAGAGTACTAGGACACTATGTGTTTGAAGGTATAACGTATTGATGAGTAGGTACAATTGATTAAGTACATTTATAAAATATTGTTGATTGGATTTCGGAATGATTTGAAAGAGTTAGGAGGTGGCTTTTAGCCAGTAAAATTAATCCCATATTCATGTTTATTTTTATCTAAACAACTATTTCTTCGCTCTCGCTAAATTCTGTAAGTGCTTCTGACTCCTGAGAGAGAACGGTTCTTTGTTCCTAGGAGGGATCAGAGTAGGCCGTGCTCACTGCCAGTACTTTTTAGTACATTTTGATACAAGTGAGTTGAGGAAGTTTGTCATTGCGACCGAGGCGAAATTCGCACGAGCCGTAGGCGAGTGTGTTATGGAGCCGAGGGCTGCAATGAGAAATCTGCACGTGTGTCAAACGACGTTTTTCAATACACTTCATCATCATCAGCCTTTTAATGTTCCCACTGCAGGGACACAGGCCTCCTCTCTCTAGGAGAGGGAATGGGCCATAATCCACCACGCGGGCCCAGTGCGGATTGGTGGATGTCACATGTCTTCGAATTTTTGGTTCTAGGACATGCCGGTTTCCTCACGATGTTTTCCTTCACCGTTTTGAGAGCAGTGGTGATGAAATAAATTACACAAAGTAAGGCGCCTGGCTGGGTTTGAACCCGTGACCTATAGCTTGTAAGTCGGGGCCTTTACCACTCGGCCACCACTGCTCTAAACTGATCTGACTTGTGAAATAAAGAAAGAAAGCAAAAATGTTTAATCATATCTCAAACATACAGTAGAAATATAATAATAATAGCATTCAAATCTGCTCTGGTCAGTTTCTTGTATCAAAATGTACTTACTATATTTGCATGTTATATGTATTATTTCATTGAAAACTATTTTGGTTCCTTATTTTCCTGTTACTCTTACTGGTGTCACTATTTGTTGGAAGAGATTTCTACAAATTCAATTTCTCTAAATAAGTACTATCTTTGTACCTATTTTTCTGTATCCTTCTTAGTATTTTCTATTTTAAGTGTGTAAAATTGTTATAGTACGCGGCGTATAAGTTTAACCATCCGCTAAGGCTACGCACAGCCTCCCACCTCGACTGAGACCTGCAAGTCGGTTATAATTTTCGTCACAAAAGTTAAACTATCATGATGGTCGACCTTAAATGCGTAGTAATCGATTTTCAGGGCCCAATCGAAGTGGGGGCCCGCGCATAGATGTGGCGTATGGTTCAAGTTATTTGCCGTAGGTATAGGTCGTTGCTTCCTCTGTCTTTTCCACAAGACTCCGTATTTGCTAGTGCAGATCAGTATTTGGTAGAAATTGAGCTCGTCCTGCTTTGTCCACCTTGCCATCTGCTGCAGTGTCGTCTAGCATTTACCTAACCAAGAAATATTGAAAGCCAATTGGTCGTTCGTTTAAAACCATTTCCACCCACTTAATATGTCAAAGGCGAGTAATTATAACATCTTCTTAGAAATAGGTGACGTTAAATTTTGGTTATTTTTATTAAGCAACAGAAATTATGAGTAATTTTTCGAAAAAGTTAGGTACCGCGAGCGACGCCCTAGAACGTTACCTAAAGAGTAGGTAACAGTAGTAACAGTAAATAAAAAAAATAAATGCTTCCTAAGATTCCTATCTTAGGAAGCATTCAAACTAAAAAGGTTTGAGTCCTAAAAGCGGCAACGAGCCTTATCCGATAATCCATTACAAACTCTTCAGTCGCCAATTCAAGTTTATTAGAACTATTTTCCACTCCTACTAAATTATGCTGCCCTAGTACCTACAAACTACTCCAAATACTGTACACTCTTTATAAATACTAAAAGTCACGGGGCTTTTGTCTAGAAGTACATCATCATCATCGTCCAGCCTTATTAATTTTCCCACTGCTGGGACACAGGCCCCCTCTCTAGGAGAGGAAATGGGCCATAATCCACCGCGCGGGCCCAGTGCGGATTGATGGATGTCACATATCTTCGAATTTTTGGTTCTCGGACATGCCGGTTTCCTTATGATGTTTTCCTACACCGTTTTGAGAGCTGTGGTGATGAAATAAATAGGGCAAAGTAATGCGCCTGGGTGGGTTTGAACCCGCGACCTACAACTCGTAAGTCCCGTAGGTGCCCACAGTGTCGAAGCCTCTCGGAGCTGAGGGTTGGTGCGAAAGCGTTACACGGGGGCTCTGGAAATAAGGCAAGGAAGGTACGGGGTAGGTTCTTTAGTCAGTAAGAGTCTGACACTGTTTCCCGCTCCGCCGCCCAAGAGTGGGATTCGTCATTCGATGATTTTTACCTACCTTAAAAAAAAAACAACTCGTAAGTCAGGGCCTTTACGACTCGGCCACCACTGCTCTCTAGAAGTACAAGGTGTAATATAAATAGCCTACGAAATCCAATATTAGTTACCGATGACATTACATTGTACACTTGCACTCAAGCATCTATTAGCTCTTAGAAGTTCTGTAACCAGATATATCGGAGGAGCCGCCATTAACCCGCTGAAACGTAATTTGCTGACATTTCAGTAATACACTTAATTAAAGCTTTTAGACCAGAACCTTGAAGGATACCTTTTATGTGAGTAACTTAGTAATTATGTACTTTGGTAGCTACTAATATGTTTGTATAAAAGTTTATTTTGATTCTTGTAGCGAAGGTTTGTCGTTGCAACAGAGATAGAATACATGGCTGAGATGAAACAAGGCATTTATATTTAATTATTATTTATATTATTAAAACAGCAAGTTCAGTAATTTGTGATCTAAAATATATGTAGTTACAACTGATACTTATATTATTTCTGTACTTTTGTTAACATTTATGTACTATGCATCTTACTGATATTATAAATGCGAAAGTTACGATGTTTGGATGTTTGTTACTCAATCACGCCAAAACGGCTGGACGGATCTGGATGAAATTTGGCACAGGCATAGGATACACTCCGGAATGGGACATAGGCTACTTTTTATCCCGTAAACCCCAACCCCAATACCACGCGGGCGAAGCCGCGGGCAAAAGCTAGTTCCAAATAAGAATAGGACCGATTGCCAGGATGTGACGTCACGCCGTACTGCCAAATCGAAGATATTTAGGCAAAATTGAAGAATTGGATTCTGATTAAACTTTTTTCGTTCACAGTTCGTAAATAAATAATTGTTTTCGTAAACAAACTGAATTTTATAAATATCTTGCCTCGATTTGACAGTAAATCGTGACGTCACAACATGGCTATCGGCCCTATTCTCATTTGGATCGCATTGTATCTAAATGTTACGTTACTTATAAAATAAATTACTACCCGAGTTTACGGGACCATATCTGCTCTCAATACAAGTACGCAAGGATAGTTTCAGTTTTTTTTCGCCTTGCTAGTAATCGTAGGTACTCATGGGAATTTACTAATTAAATCGTAGACTCTAGAAGATATCACTGTGGGAATGTTACCCAGTAGGGCCGATGCCTGCTAGCTAGACCACGGGGAATTTTTGCAAAAGAAAACACGTAGTCCTAGAATACAAAGGCTAACTGAAAGACACAGATGTGTTATTAGTCAGTGATAGGGTGATACGTCTTCAACCTTCGCCTAGAGCAGTTGAGGTCATTAGAGGATTTAAAACTTTAAAAAAAAACCGTCACAATGTTGATCTTAGTTCTTAATATTTAGCTCTATTGCTAACTTGTTCTTTATATTTTTCATTAATTAATTATTCGATCTGCTGAATAAATAATAATTGTGACCAACAACGCAATGTCATTAAGTTGGCTTTTACAGAACAACGGAATTTTCAGAAAAATATTCTTCATTGTTCCTCGAAAATTCTGAGAGCTCTTGACGTTCATGTTTTCTGGGTAGCAGTGTTTTCCGTTCACTCGTTATTCAGAGTCGGGAATTAAAAAGTCTCAAACAGACTGCATCGTTTCGACTTTGTGCAAAAGCTTTCATTCTTTTTCCAGCTGATTCATTAGTGGTTAGCTCTTCATACAGTAGCGTAGTTGGCGTGGGTGAAGCGGCCCCACGCGCACGGCCTCGCTCTCACTGGGGGCCCTTTTTTATAATTCCTAAGCTAAATAATGGAAAAATGCTTCCATTATTTTACCTGATGAGAAATGAAGATGTAGAATTGAACGCTGCGTTGAGACAGTCGCTGTCTCTTTTTCGAATTTATTAAAGAAAAAGGTTTCGCTGATATTTTTTTATTGTTGAAAAAAAAGCTGAAAGTAAATTTTCCTTCAAGCGTAAAGTTCGGAACTTCTACTTAAAGTCCTCTCAACCTTAGTTTAACACCCGTATTCACAAACAATACTCAAACGACCCTTGACTAAGCAAACGCACAGCGTTGAAATAGAGCTCTGTGATTGGTTCGTTTGTGTTGCGTAGTTCACAAACCCTGCCCTGTGCGCTCGCGAGCACTGTGAGACCGCATAGTAACGTTTGTGAATACGGGTGTATGTCTTCGTCATAATAATTGTCATATTTTAATTTCTGTTATTTATAATTATTTGATATTTATCATAGTATTTATTAGTTTATAATATCAGCATATATACGTATTTTATTATTATATATTATATAAGTCATTTAATTTATATTACAATGTAAGTATTTAAAATATCTGTTATTTATTTATTCTGCACACCTACCACAGTGTTGTCTTTTTTAACCCAAAGGTTGACTGGTAGAGAATGCCTTGTAGCATTAAGTCCGCCTATGTACCACTACTGTACATGAAGTTTAAATAAATAAATAAATTGTTGATAGGTTCACGCTTTACCGCTCTCTCACCAGATGGAAAGCGATGATAAGGGCCACGACGATTATACGATTCGACGATATTGACTTAAAGATTCCCGGGTCGTAGCTATCAGAAAACACAGACTCCGGCAGGATTCAACTTAGCTGTAAGCATATTTAATGTCTTCCTAAAACTTTTTTATGCGTGTAGATGGGATGTTCTCCATGTACCGGTTGCGCATTACCGTACGCCTGGTGGTCTGATGATGGAAAGGGCTAGGCGAAATTCGATTATGCGATTTCGACACACTCCTCGAAATGCAACCGGTAGAAAATCGATGGGCGGCGTCGATTCTGAAGACTTGACAATGAATCGTGCGTCATTGTCAATTATCCTTCTGGGTCGTCTCTCAATTGTCTCAAGTGCATCAAGCTGGTATCGGGCAGATCCGTGCTAAAGATAAGGGCAGTACTCCATACACGATTGAACTTGCGTTTGATATAGTTTGAGTAGCTTTTTCGACTTTGCCTACGTCTGAATTAGTCCATGCTACGCCTCTGCGTGGTAACATGCAGCCTATTAATTTAGTTCAGTGAAGTGGGGCAGGGAACCGATCTTAGTTGGTATACAAACCCTTGTACTTTCTAACTTTTGATTGGAAGTCACTTCAGTACTGCACTAGTTACGAGACCGCGGGCATTCCTTCAACTTTGCAAATTACGAAAGGCAATTTTGTTTTGGTCAATGAGAATAGTCATGACATCGTATGGAAACCGGCTTGTTCTAGAGCTATAAATTAGAAAACATGGTAGGTAAAAAAATCATCCAATGAAGAATCCCGCCCTTGGGTGGAGCGGGAAACAGTGTCAGATTCTTACTGACTAAACCACCTACCCCGTTCTTACATCGCCATTAAGCCAGAGCTAGAGCCTTCCTTCCAGACACGAACCCTTGGCCCCAGTTGACTTCGACCCTTCTGCAGGGTCCCTACGAGGCGCTCGGGAACAGTGCGTGCCGTCGACGACTATGCTTAGTCTGGACGATTACTAATAGAGGACCGCAAGCCCGCGCCTACTCCTCAAGCCTGCGCCTACATAAATTAGAACACATGAAATATTAACCAATCTGCACTTGGTCCGCTTGGTGGTTTACGATCCATTTCCTACTAGCCACTAGTGTACCTTCAGGGCTTTAGTTGCCCTTTGCAGGGCCACGGTTGTGGGGGCTTTTTAAGTTTTTCTGATATCTCTTTAAGACGTGCATGGACCACAACGCGCAGTCGATTCCAGCTTACAGTAACTCTGCGAATTTTAGCGCTTGAAAAAAAAATATGCCAATATCAAGTTTTAAAAGAAATAACAACTGCTAATTGCATTTATTTGTTTAAAGCGTTTATTTTTTTACGAGTTTTCAAGTGCTAAAATTCTTTAATCTATTGCTAGTGGTCCGCGAGCCCTTGCCTACGGTGATTAAAAATCGGGCTACCATAAGTTAAAGAAACTAGTACCTAATTATTTACAGTATAAAACACACAAATAGCCATTTTCATATTTGATTTTACCCGTTTGCTCCATGTTTGGCAACAGTTTCTAGTTACTAAAATAAAAGGGACCAAATGCTAACAAAAATGAGCCATGCTGCCAGCCAAAGAAAACATTTCAGTTAACAATAGTCTCATAGTTACTAGGCAAACATAACAATAAAGCAACAACTCGATGCTTCGAATACAAAAGGACTTGAATTACCCTCAGGATATTTTCCAGAGGTATTGTTTTCATAATGTTAAATAGTTGCTCTTGCCAATTTATGGCAAAATAAGCTAGTGTTTTAGTCCACAGGTTCGCTTGCATGAGAAGTGTTTTGTTATCCCATCTTCTTCTATTCGAGTTGATGGTAAACTTCTCAAATTTTTGGGTGCTGCTCTGAAACTGTCCTGTGTTCAAATTTGAGGTTGGAATTAACTGTAATGATGTCACAGGGTAGATACCCTACACTCGCATTTTTGAACGCAAACATCAAGTTCTTTTTCAATACACTTACTTGAAAACTGCCTCTTATCGCACTCCTATTAGGTTCAATATAGCATGTATATCACCCAAGTGCTTTTTTGAGTTTTTCACAACAAGGGCTTTTTTATTCCTTCCTTATCGTTACGGTCAACGGTGATTTTCTTTTTTTTACTTAGTTTATCGAATCAGGCGCGAGGCGTCCCCCACGGGCGCTGGACGACCCCCACAAAATTATAAACTGTTCAGAGCAGATTTGAATGCTATTACTACTGTATATATTTCTACTGTATGTTTGAGATACGATTAAACGTTTTTTCTTTCTTTCTTTATTTCACAAGTCGTAAGTGTATTGAAAAACGTCGTTTGACACACGTGCAGATTTGTCTTTGCATCCCTCGGCTCCATAACACACTCGCCTACGGCTCGTGCGCATTTCGCCTCGGTCGCAATGACAAACTTCCTGCACTTGTATCAAAATGTACTATTGTCAATGGTTTACTCCAACCTACCCTGGTCGAAATTGGAGTCATTTGGGTTAACTATAGGGTAGCTACTCGAGTCATAAAAGAACGACTCAGGGTTTGAACTCTACACTACTCTGGTATTTTTTTAACGTAGTCCTGAATGACGTGCGGAAAGTTACTGGCAGTAGCTAATAAGAAATAATAGTTATTCTCTTTTCAAAATATTCCCCAATTTATACTTGAATAGGTGAGCAGTGGTGGCCGAGTGGTAACGGCCCCGACTTACGAGTCGTCGGTCGCTGGGTTCAAACCCAGCCAGACGCATTACTTTGTGTAATTTATTTCATCACCACTGCTCTCAAAACGGTGAAGGAAAACATCGTGAGGAAACCGGCATGTCCTAGAAGCAATAATTCGAAGACATGTGACATCCACCAATCCGCACTGGGCCCGCGTGGTGGATTATGGCCCATTCCCTCTCCTAGAGGGAGGAGGTCTGTGTCCGTGCAGTGGGAACATTAAAAGGCTGATGATGATGATGATGAGGTGCAGACTATGGTCGACTAAAAGACCGTCGATAAACTATTCAAATCGCACCTGTGCAATTTCAGAACGCGGATGTTGAATTTGCATCTGAGTACTGAACTAAACGCGTAGGCTTACTGTAATGCAAATTAAACGACTGTCGACAGCTGCTCATTTGAGGTCATATTGTTTACTTTCCCTCAACTTTTTCAGGGTTTGGTTTACTTTGTTGTCCTTTGCATGTTACAAAAAAAGCCATGAGTATAAATATGGTTGGATGGAGAGGGAGACCAAAGAAAATACGGATTCTGTGCGAAGTGATATGAAAGAAAGAGTTAGTGATAGCGTGACGGGTGGCAGGACGAAATGGAAGGAAAAAACGTGTGGCGCCGATCTCAAATAAAACAGGACAAGGGCAGGACGATGATGAGTTTACTTTGTTGTCCATCTGTCTGTCTGTCTGTTAAGACGCTTTACTTCGAGAACGCGTAGAGGTATCAAGTTAAAACCATATACTTAAGTCTGCGGTCTCTTGAGGCTGTGAAAAAATTAATCATCTAATTTGACTAAAAAAAAATATTATATAAAAATTACTTACTTCTTGAATACAGAAAAATCATCGAATTTATTACTAAGTTATTTTCTACGGATCCTCAGTGTTAAATCCGATATGCGCTTGTCCATTTTTTTTAATCGGTTATTAATAAGTTGACAACTATCACTCAGGGTTTCTCTCCCATCACCCAAAGAAAACGTAAATAAAAACACTCACCAAAAAAGTAAGCACTTTCTACTTTTAAGGCAGGTTTTATAAATAAATAAAAGAATTTTCTTAGGTTCAAAAATAACCTTTTTACAAACTAAAATATGTTAAATTATTTACTCAAAACAAAATAAAACAAAAGAACTTCACTGTTTAAAATATCACATTACCAGGGCTACAAGTCTCAAAAGAGATGATTCTTCGAGCTTAAAAGAAGAATGAATTTTAAACGTCTGAACGCGGGTCTACGTGGCTTGGTGAGTGTCTCCTAGTAACTTGTAGGGATGTTAGGGAAATTTCGGATCTAGAAATGGATCCGGATATAGAATTAATATCAAACTGGTTTCGGATATTAGAATTTTAAAATTGGGTACTTGAATCAAATTTTATTATTGTTTGAATCAAAAAGTGGCTTCATCTAAAAAAAAACCCATTAGTTCAGTATAGATCAAGTTGAACACTTTTCAAATCTAGTGGAAGAGGAGACTGACAAATAACAGTAAAAGGATGCCAATGCTGAAATGTGACGTCACCGCCATTATATGACGAGTGCACATGGGATAGCGAGGTATTCCCATCACGCCCTCACACTTCCTCAAGCTTATTTTAGGAATGGAATGCAACATCGATGCTGCTTTATTTAATAACCAATATTGATGCCATTACACTCACAATTTTTTTTACATTGTTAGTATAAAATATTGTAGGTACAAAACTATTCACAGGCAAATACTTAATTATAAGAGTAAAATAGAATTATAACATTTTACGTTTATTCCTAATCTTCATTAATAGATTATCAATTTATCATACATATTTTTGGCCGCGAAAACAAGCAAAAACCTATCGCAACCTGTCATATCGACTTCGCCTTTATCCCAAACTATCCGAAACTTTTGTACCGATTCTATTTCAGAATATCCGATAGTTTCAATAGCGGATTACGAAGCTCCTCTACATCCCTGGTGCCTTGTTCCCCTCCGGCGAAGTTAACATAGCTCCTGTCTTTGAATACAGCTCCGCGACTCAGCCTCAAGTCGAGCTCTCAACTAAACAAATGTTTAATATTAATGATGTGTTTTCCAACTATTTAGAGATTTGTTTCATCAACAATGTGGACTTATTTATAAGCTCGTCTTAGAGCCTGGAGTTTTGCTGCTAGAGATTCTGGCTTTCAAATAATAATAATAATTCTTTATTTCGGATAACTGGATCCATATAATGTGTTAGTAGTAACTTAAGCTATTGTTAGTAAACATGAAATTGAAATAAAAAGTGACAACACAATTAAAATAATATAAAGACAATTAATTTTGCACATGTACGTCATTTCGCACATGTCTCCCAACCCAGTGCCTAATAAACGGCCCATCTATTTCATCCGCCAGTGTACCCAAAATATTGTTCGAGCTACCCCGGAATCGCCGCAGCATGGATGCACTTCGCTTACGCATAATAGCGTAAAAGTCGTCAAGCCTCGCTTCAGCGAACATGCCTGATGCGCTACAACACCGAGGCAGACCCAACAACATTCTGAGCCCGTTATTATATTGGACACGCAGGGCGTTGTAGGTAAATTATGTAATTTCAGTAATTTGGTATTTTTTATATTACATTTTTTTTTATGGTGAGAAAAATCATCCATTTAATGACGAGTCTCGTCCTTGGGTGGAGTGGGAAACAGTGTCAGACTCTTACTGACTAAACGACCTACCCCGTTCCTTCTTAGCCTTCATACCGAGGTCGGACCTTCCTTTCAGAAACCGGACCAAGGCCCCAGTAGGCTTCGGCCCTGCAGTTGAGCCTCTACATTTGCTGCCAACTCCTTGAGGCGTGCCAAAACAGAGCGCGCCGTCGACGACTTGGCTTGGTCTGGTCTGTTACCAGATGACCGGTGTGGGATGAGCAATGCGTAACTCGCTATCCGTAAGCACGCGCGTAGGCGACAGGAAATCGAGATCGGAATCCCGGCGGCGTCTGGGGCGTTAGCGCCGTTGCCTTATTTGCTCTTTCTTTGCTAGCATTACTGCTTCACAGACGGAGGCAACCGCTTGCCAATCCATAGCTGGAGTGGTTGGCGGTCGCTTCCACTCCGAACTACCCTCTACAAAGGCTCGGCGCGACAGGTCGCCACCACCGATCACCCCTACGAGGACACGGCGATGCTCTTCCCAGGCGGGGCACGACATGTAGGTACTGGTGGCGCATCACCACCGTACGCTTCGCGGAAATTTAAGTTACCTATGAAATTTTGAGCAATTAGGTTACAATGCGTCAAGCATTGTTTAATTTTTATATCGATCTTTAATAGAGTTCTAGTTTTAATACGCTCTATAAAATGTTAATTTACATTTTATAATTTGTTTCTGACGTACCTAAGCAATTTATTTTAATACAGTTCTCTACAAAAATAGTTATTCTTTTTTCCGAGATAGGTTAAAATTCAATTTGTCAAAAGTAAGTAGACGTTCTCAGAATTAAATTTATGAGCACGTAAATGCCAAAAAAATTGTACCAAAACTATTCAAAGGAATAGTAGTAACTTGGGTCATTAAAATGTGACCTGAAGCCTGAAGAATACCTCATATTTCTTTTTTCTTGACAGTTACCTAAATGCTGGTCACTTGTGTGCTTACAAATTTTTATAGACGTCCTTGAGTTTTCCTCTTCCAGTTTCGGCCGAAACCAAGACGTGGCGTGATAACAGAAAAACTAACAAAAAATATTTCAATAATTAATTAGATATGGTTATAACTTTCATAAAAACTATCAATTAACTTGACGATTATGTACTAAATATAGCACACACACGCAATATTCAGCTAGTTTTAGGGTAGTGGATGCCTAATATGGTGGTTGTAATGGGTACATCACAATCACCAACGAAAAATAACGCATTGGTTTGTATTACAAAAAACACCTTTAAATTAAACAAAACATACACTGAGTGAAGCTAAAAGAAATAACTACACTACAATAACAACTGTCATTTTAACGCTACGGTAGTCTAACGCACGCTAGGGCAGCAACCTTTGCAGCAACCTTAGCAACGGTTGAAAGCCAAGGCAGCAACCGGGACGGGCACTAGGTTGATGATGATGATGAGTCTAACGCACGCTAGCTTCGGTTAAGCCGAACTATTCAGCCATTTTCTGGCCGAAACCGAAATTCCAGCCGAAACCAATTCCCCGGTCGATCTAAGGTAAAACATAACATTTTAGTAATCAGACAAACAGATTCTTGACTCCTTGAATTAATAATGTTAGCAAAAATCCTATTACGCAAATATCTTCCACGTGGCTTGTCAGAAATTCACGAATAATTAAATATTAATAATGAGGCAAGATACTAACTCAGCCAAGTACTTAACTACCCGTTCTCTTTACTACCTGAGTAATATAAGTATCTATAAGCATAGATAGATAGATTAAATTGTGTTTTTTTTTTATTTAAGTAAAGTACAGCAACTTCACATAAATTTCACATTCACAAAACGATCTCAAAGTGGGTCTTCCTCAATCCTCTCTCGCCTATCGTCAACTTCGCGCATGGTTTAAAAGCTTGTTGCTTCATTTAACGCAATCAAAAGTGATGTTTGATGCAAAAGTAACGCCACAAAAGAAAGATAACACCTGAAAACTATGTTGGGTTTCGGTAATTCTACGATTTATTCAAAAGTTTCACTAAACTTTTTCCAGGAAATACGTGTTTTTATTAAACCCTTAAGGATTTTTTAAAATAAATGACATCATTTTGAATCTCGATTAAATGCACTAGGCTTCTACAGAAATAGTTTTTTTATATTTTTAATATAGGAGTACCTCTTTCTAGGCCTACCTCGACAACGCTTTGAGGTGGCGAGATTGGTTCGAGACTGCGCGGGAGAAGAAGGTTTGGAGGGACTTGGGGGAGGCCTTTGCCCAGCAGTGGGACAGTTAGGGCTTGTAAAAAAATAATAATATAGGAGTACATAATGGGGAATCAAAGTTAACGTAAAATAGCAGATATTCAGAGGTCTTTACTGGATTGCTCTTACACAAATTTATGTTTTGATTTCTATAGTAGCCTAGATAACATCCACAAGATATCTTTGTATACAAAATAAGCTTACCTTAATTCAAACTCACTGTCCAATTAGATTAAGACCAAAAAAATACATAAACAAAATCGAACAAAGTTAAATTACATTAACAAAAGTTACAAATTAAAATATATTGAAAACATTAAACTCATAAAGAATTAATTGAATACAAATAAGATGAAGTTTAATGAAAAAATTACAAATAAATTAAATTATAATCACACCCTTAACAAAATATTAAAATAAATTGAAAGAATTTAAAATTAAGTAATTCGATTAATTAAACACTTGAAAAATTAGACTTATTGTAAAACAAGGATTGTGTTGTGCACTAAAAGTAACAGAACTTATACAAAACTTAAATCTATGGGTACAATCAAATGGCGGTCTTATCGCTGACAGCGATATCTAGGAAGATTGTCTGGTGACAACCATAGATCGTGTTTATTCTGTTTATATCACACATAAAACTGCCTTTCAATATTTGATACAAGTCCATAATGTTCGTAGTTAGTACCGCTTTTCGATAACAGATGGCGTTGTGCCGTGACGTCACTTTCCTACATCGCGGTGTTAAGATTTTCCGTCGATATAATAACTATGCAGTTTTTTTGTGCAATAAATTGTCTTACTCTGGGACACGAGTGTTTTATTCTCTTGGGAGATATTTTTGGGACGTTGTACAGATCGTAAGAACTAAAAATAATACAGGGGTAGTCTGCGGTGTACTACGAACAAATTAACCTTATGAATACCATAATCTTACTAATATTATAAATGTGAAAGTTACGATGTTTAGATGTTTGGATGTTTGTTACTCAATCACGCCAAAACAGCTGGACGGATCTGGATGAAATTTGGCACAGGCATAGGATACACTCCGGAATACGACATAGGCTACTTTTTATCCCGGAAACCCCAACCCCAACCCCAATACCACGCGGGTGAAGCCGCGGGCAAAAGCTAGTTAGAGATATTTTAGAAAGACAATAGGTGTGCGAACGCAGCCGTCCGCAGGTGATTTCGCGCAATAAGCGTTCGCATATTAAGCGTTTTTTGTTATAGGGTATTTTGGTATTTATCCAAGAACTTACAAGTACAAACACAATACATTACTATATATATGTGTATATTTACACTTCTACACTAATATAATAAAGAGGTAGAGTTTGTTTTTTGTTTCTTTGTTTGTAGGAGGTAATCTCTGGAACTATTGGTCCGATTGGAATTTTTTTTGCAACAATAGAAAGTTGCTTTACTCCTGAGTGACATAGGCTATATTTTATGTACGCGGGCGAAGCCGCTGACAAAAGATAGTATATTATAATGCGAGTATGTAACACTATTCATTGAGAAGGGAAGAAAAAAGCATGTGGGAATACTAGTGATAATAAAACCTAATAATCATCATCCTCCTACCCTTTTCCCTTGTTATTTGGGGTCGGTGCAACACGTTTTCTTCTTCCATTCTGCCCTGACACACCGTCACGGTATCACTAACTTACTATTCCTTCATATCACTCCTCACACAACCCATCCATCTTTTCTTTGGCCTTCCCCTCCCTTTCCATCTATCTACATGCAACATATTACAATACAATACTAGTAATAAAAAATACTTTAATGTATTTTTTAGCTGTTGATTTAAGTTTTTTTCTAAAGCTAAACCTTTTTTCACCTCGAGGTAACACGGGGCAGACATGTTTTTAATTACAATTTTAATTATTTTACTGCGGACGTAGATAATAAATTGTGTTCAATTTAAAATAATCTGTAGAGCAAGGTGCTCTACTCTTAATAAGTGTACGATATGTATGTCGCGGCCATCTGGTTAAATTAGCCATCCAATTAGATGCCTAGGGCATTCGTTAAACGCGGGTATCCAATCAAATGACTGAAGAACAACTAGCAGTGTGGCTAGTGGTTCTTCAGCCATTCGTTCGGGAGTCGTGGTGGCGATCCCCGGCCAGTGTAAGTGTGGGGTTTTGGACGACGAGCAATGGGTAGCTTTCCGTCCAGTAAAGACCATGTTCGAGTCGTTGATAGTGTGTATATTACACGTGTGCTTCATAGAGATGTCATTAAAAGAATTTTAAAAGAAATCCCGTAGTTCTAAAACGCAAGAACACAAAGAGAAAATGAAGGACTCACGTGTGGTTTTAGTAAAAGTCTAACACCCTCTTAATATGATTTCTGACCTCAAAAAAAGGTCCTGTGACGAAATTTTCACATTTACCGATGGACATAAAATGGTACCCGAAATATAAAGACTTTCTAATAAAACGAGAAGAATGCCATTTCTCTTGATAATAATCCATTATGTGATTCTGACATTTCATTTCACACCCACATAAGTATTTCCATACAAACTCGTGCTTAATATATATTTTATATTGAGGAGGTACAACCCTACTTACTCCTACGCTGACCGCCCTCTTACCTCGGAGATCTACCAAATACAAAAAAATACAGGAAAAATATTGTGATCAACTAAAACGAGGATAAACGTTTTTTAAGCTAAAATGTAGATTAGTGCAGACAGCTTTTGAAAGGGAACAAAATAGTAGTGAAATGAAGCCCATTGGAAAAGGAAGATAATATAACAAAAATTTAAGGAAAAATAAATTACGGTCTATCTGAGGTCGTAAAGTGGATGGGTGTGCGGTTTTAAGGGTAAAAAATGGTTTATCCGGAAATCGAGTTCCGGCAAAACTACTAGTTCGATGGAAAAAGTCTAATGGCAAACTTGCAGCTCATAAAAAGATTAAGGTTATGTGAATTATAGTAGGTACTCCGAGATGATTGGAAAGAATGGAGGGAGGCCTTTGCCCAGCAGTGGGACAGTACAGGCTAGGTATAATAATAATAATAATAATATAATAATATGTGAAACGTCCAAAAAGACGAGTTTTTAGATTTAATTTTTATCTCCTTTAAAAATTACTTTTTTTTTCACAAAATTTAGTGAAAAGTTTCCTTTTATGTCTCAAACTTACCATATTATTTTTAATTTAAAATATTCACATTGTTCTTTATTTTGAGTTAACGTCGAAAAAACAGCCTATTTTGCAATCGAAAAATCTCACGTAAAAATAAGTTTGTTGGCTTCTTATTCGTCAAAATCTTTACTTGTTGATGGTGTTAGAAAAAGTATAGTTAAAGAAAGTCTATTTATTGAAAGTTCTACTTTTGAGGTTTTTTTTAATATTTTCGAAAAAAGTTCAAAAGTTAGAGTTAAAAACAAGGCGTCCCCCCCGCCTTGTTTTTTACTTTTGGAGCGATTTTTCCCCAAAATATTTACACTATCAAAAAATTGTAGACGTAGACAGCTCGGCTGGCGCAGTGTTTGAGCGATTGGCTGCTGCGCTGAAGGTCGCGGGTTCGATTCCCGCGAAGAAATATTTGTATGGCTTACAAATAGGTGTTCCGGGTCTGGGTATCTTGTTTATGTGACTTTACATGTTTGTGAACGCACCCACGATACAGGAGTAATTCCTAGTGTATATAACGTTAAAAGAAAATGCTCATGCCAATACGAAGAGGCTTCATTTTTCAGTCAGAACCAGAGGTTTCCAGTCGGTTGGGTTTCAGGACAGTTACGTTACACAAGCGTGCAGGTGACGTGAATTTATTTCGCTGTTCACGCCTGAAAACTTTTCGTGTGTCCGTTATTCGAGAGTTCGTTAAATTAACGGGTCAATGATCTGATCAACTGTGTTTGTTTATATTTGCATATTACATGGACTCGTTTTCTTGCACGGTTTTTAATATTGGAGCTTTATGGTGCAGTGGTTTTGAGTGTACGTTTGCTGCGCTACGTGTCGTGGGTTTGATTCCCACTAAGAATATTGTTGACATATAGGTGACTTGAGTTTGGGTGTCTTGTGTATGTGAGTATGTATGTTTATGAACACACCCATGATATAGGAGCGGCGGCGGCGATCTCTCGCGGCGGGTATTGGTAGAGGCCATAGTCCAGAGCGAGGAGGAGTGGCAGACGGTCGACTCCTTTTAGCGAAGTCGCTTCCTTTTCGCGAAGCAGTGATGCTAGCAAAGGAGGAGGCCGACCGCATAAGGCAACGGCGTTCACGCTCCAGACACCGGCGGGATTTCGATCCCGACTTCCGGCTACCGTAGGCGCAGGCTTGTGGATGGTGAGCAATGAGTAGCTCGCCGTCTAATCGTCTGGTAACCGTCCGGACTAAGCCCAGTCATCGACGCGCGCCTCAAGGAGTTGTCAGCAAATCGTAGGAACCCTGCAGAAGGGTCGAAGCCAATTGGGGCCAAGGTTTCATGACTGAAAGGAAGGCTCTGGCCCTGGTATGTAGGGCAATGTAGGAATGGGGTAGGTTGTTTAGTCAGCAAGAGTTTGACACTGTTTCCCGCTCCACCCAAGGGCGGGATTGGTCATTGGATGATTTTTGCCCACCATAAAAAAAAAACGCTAAAGTTTGGATATAATTTTATATTATTTATACAAAAACAAAGTTGTTCTGACGGAAGAGACAGAGAGATACAATGTCCAAAACTTCCATTAATCTCCTTTAATGAAAATACTTTTTGCTACTTTAACAAACGCTATTTATAGGGTTCCGTGGGTAAAAGATTAAATTGAAATCTTTGCGAATCGTTTCTAACTTCCTTTCAGGGTTCCAGATTTATTTATTATAATTTAGAACTATATATTTTATAGCTTAGCATAGGGGGAACATTATAAGGCTGATCCATATAATATTTCCACTATTGGGACTTAGACCTTTTAACGGAATGGGCCGTAATCCACCACGCGGGCCCAGTGCGGATTGGTGGATGTCACATGTCCTCGAATTTTTGGTTCTAGGACATGTCGGTTTCGTCACGATGTATTCGTTCACCGTTTTGAGAGCAATAGTGATGAAATAATTACACAAAGCCTGGGTTTGAACCCGTGACCTACAACTCGTAAGTTGGGGCCGTTACCACTCGGCCACCAAGGATCTCAAAAAAATGTAAAATAAAATTGTCATAGCAAATGGTTTAACTTATTTGCCGCGTACTGTAGAAGTTTCTGTCCAAGGTAAATAGAGAGCACGTGTCGTGAGAAGCGAAGTGACACGTGCAGCAGCTTAACAAAGCGGAAATAACGATGGTATGGCTGAACGATATAACCCGATTTGTGGAATACCAGCCGGCTTAGCGAACTTAACTGAGATTGTAAACTTGTGGACATTGCAAACTACGTGAAAAGGGGAAGTTTGTTGTTTTTGGTATAGAAGGGGTTCTATGAAATCTTATTGTATGACCATGAAACCATTGGAACTGAACAGTTTTTGAAAAATTTAAAAAAACATCCGAATTACAAATATCCACCCTTACGTTGTTTAGACACCTGCGGCCCGGACTAAGCGTTTTGCCTCGTCATTTATACCGCGTACATCAAGGGACTGGAACAGTTTGCCAGCTGCAGTCTTTCCGTCCGAATATAATTTATGTGTCTTCAAGGCTAGAGTGAATAGGCTCTTAATAAACTAGTGCGCCTTACCATCAACGATTGCATCACTGCTTACCATCAGGTGGGATGGCAGTCAAGCACAAGTTTATTGCAATTAAAAAAAAAATGGTTGCCTGTAAAGTCGGTTTTACGGGCGAAGATTTTACGTGACAACGTCTTTTTCTCGGTAGAATATTTATTGATATGAATATAATTAAATTGCACAATAGGAACAAGGAATTGAATGAAAATAAGAATTGCACAAATTTTAACTATAGAAATATATTTTGTTTACTAAAATTCTCTAGTGCTGCGCGCGCGGCAGACCGATCATAGTTGAGTGGGAGAGAGACGCAAGGCATTCGGCGGGCCTCTCTCTCGTTCGGTGACTCATCGTAACGTTACCGAGCGTTACACTTTTTCATAAGTGACTCCCAGCCGCAACCTAATTTAAGACGTTGTCACGTCAAAATAAAAAAATTGTAATTTAACCGTATATGTAAGCATTTTTTTTAACTTTTTTTACATATTTCCTTATCCTGAACGTGTCTTCTTTCAAATAAAAATACATGGTATAAGGTTAAAACAAGTTTTCAATGAAAATATTTTTTTTCATAACAAGCTTTTATAGCGGTGGTCTATACTTATATAAATAAAACTCGTCAAGACGATTCACACGAGCCCAAACTCGACGTGGTTGTCCGTTCCGAACCGTTTAATTACAGAGTTCCTATGGCTACCTCGCGATTCCATCATCAGATCAGCTCCATGTCATCATAATATTGCATTGTCATCCGAACTAAACGTGTATACCAAATTTCAGCTCAATCGGAAACCGGGAAGTGGATCAAATTTAAGTTGCAAGATTTGATTACAGAACGACAGACAACGGGACAGGTGAAACTAAATAACAGCTTGTAATCAGTTCACGCAATCCAAAACTACCACCAGGTACAGCGCCATCTCTCGGGAAATTGGGCTACTAACTCATACATGGGCTACTTCACGCTGAAGTCGTAGTTAAAGAGCTCTGTTACATTGTGAAAAATTTGTGACGGGCAGGAAATTTTGAGACCCTACATTGAGCGTGGCCCGACAAGCTTTTGGCCGATTTATACTATAAGCTTTAAAAAAAAAATATTTTTATTTATCCTATTCCTGCGTTCTTAGACCAAAATATGTCTGTGCCTATTATCGAGTTGCAATTGGCCGAGTAGTTCAAGTATCGTTACCGCGTTACGTATTTGGAACTAAACAAATATCGACAATTTATGACGAGTAAGTTTTCTTTGCACTTGAAGTTTGAAAACAGTTACAGCCGAAAATTAAGGAAGAATGGTGAAACGATAACATAGCTTCATCTACATATACGAACATAAAAAAGAACATTTACAAATAATAATTAATAAGATAACATATGATTATAATTTGAAAACAACAATTTTTCATAACAATCTCCCTTAATGCACGCTTAGTACCAAAAAAAGGCTTTCAAATGGAAAAAAAAGACCAAAATTTGTATCGATAATTCTTTAAAAGCAGCGATAAAACGTATGTGAAAAAAGCCACAGGCTTTTTAGCATTTTTATAGCCTGACCGAGCATCGTATGAACTGTATGAATTATTTCAGGCAAGGAAAGCCGTTTCATTTCATGAACATAAAGTTTTATTGAAAAATTCACTAGGATGTGACGCTAGGGGCCTATCTCGGAGGATGGATGGAGCTGCTCGACTGTTATGGGTACCTAGTACTTTGTGATGGGATTGTTTAATATTTTGGTAAGATCTTGATGAGAAATGTTAGCTTTTTATAAGCTTTGTTATGATAGTGTGCTTTGGTATGATTTTTATGAATATGGAATTTTTAGGGTTCCGTTACTCAAAAGGAAAATAATTCGGAACTCTTACACTTTGTTTTCGGTCTATCTGTCTATAAGACCCATTATCTCGGGAACGCGTGGAGGTATCGAGTTGAATTTTAAACCATATACTCAAGTCTGCTGACACCTGAAGTTGAAGGAAAAATCTAAATGAACGGGAAAAAACATATGGTTTATTTTATATGGCGCAAACAATTTAGATTCCTCCCTCAAAGGAATAAAAAATATTATTTACATACTTCCCTTTGGCCTAGAATCCTGAAATTTGGCATGAACCAAGGTCTCACAGTACAAATACAGGAAAAAAAATTCTGAAAATTGTAGTAATTTTTTTTTGTGACTCGGAATAATTGAACTGTTTTCATAGGTAAGTTTGTACAGAACCCTCAGCCTACGAGTCACTTGCAAGTTTTTTTTTGTTTAGCTCCGTCCTTTTTTCCCTCTTGCACGTCTGACATTTCTACAGGTTTCAGAGGTAGGGGCTCTGAAACATGACTGATAGGTTTTAATTTGGTCCGTTTCACGACCTAAACTGAATTTTTAAAGGACTAGATAAGAGCTATAGGGTGTATAGTTCCGTGCCATCTTTCTTTCTCGCTCGCTCGCCTGACAATTTAAGAAGTCATGGTAAAGTCTTAGGTGTTAGTTCTGGGAATACTAACTTATAAGTTTCTTCATTTCTATACCCAAGAAGTTGTTGCGGTTTATGAGACGAACTCTGAAACTCGAGACAGCTAATAAGGACTTTAATTGCCTAGGCTAGAAACATCTAGGTGCCATATACATAGACACAGTTTTGGTTCTTGTATCATCACGTACAGTACGGCCGTCGAGTCTTGGCGAGTTTGAAGTCAAACTCTGCGAATTTTAGCGCTTGAAAACTCGTAAAAAAATAAATGTTTTATACAAATAAATGCAATTTACAGTAGTTCGTAAAAAAAATAATGTTTTATACAAATAAATGCAATTTGCAGTTAGCTTTCACAAAAAATTAAATTCACATACACAAGACACATCATACAGGTTTATGCCCCGACCTCGACACACCCCGACGACGAAGTAGAGGCCATGTATGAGGATGTATCCAGAGCCATGCATGGTTATAAGACTCACTTCACTTTGGTCATGGGGGACTTCAACGCGAAACTGGGCAAACGAGACGGTGACGAGCTGCGAGTGGGGCAATTTGGATTTGGACGTCGGAACCACCGGGGACACCTACTGGCTAGTTTTATGGAGAAGGAGGGCCTTTATATGATGAACTCCTTCTTCAGAAAACGTGAGCATAGGAAGTGGACCTGGCAAAGTCCTGACGGTGCGACTAAAAATGAGATCGACTTCATCCTGTCGACCAAGAAGCAAGTATTCAATGATGTCTCGGTGATTAATGCGGTGAAAACTGGAAGTGATCACCGCATGGTACGAGGCACATTGAATATCAATATCAAGCTTGAAAGGTCTCGACTGGTGAAGTCTACGCTCCGTCCAGCACAGATCCAGATCCAAAACCCCGAGAGCTTTCAGCTTGAACTCCACAATCGTTTCGAGTGTCTAGGAAGCTCCGTGGACGAATACAACGACGGGTTCGTGGAAACTGTCCATACGGTCGGGTCTAAATTTTTCAAGACCCACCGTACAAATAAAAACAAAAGGCTCTCTGATCCGACCCTCGAGCTCATGAGGGAGAGGCGTGAGATGGTTCTGCAGTCTTCAGACGCTACGTGCAGATACCGGCAGCTCAATAGGCAGATCTCGAAGTCTCTGAAACGTGACCTTCGCCGCTTTAATACCGCAAGGATTAGAGAGGCGATTGAGCGGAATAAGGGCTCTAAAGTTTTTGCACGAGATCTTGCTATTGGGCAAAGCCAGCTCACGAAACTGAAGACCGACGATGGCAGAGTCGTATCCGCCAAACCGGAGCTTTTAAAAGAGATCGAGGCCTTTTATGGACAGTTATACACGTCAATCACTAAACCCGCCGCAAATCTAGCAAATGACCCAAGAGCTAGATTGACTCGACACTATACCGAAGATATCCCGGACGTCAGCCTGTACGAGATTAGGATGGCTCTGAAGCAGCTTAAAAACAACAAGGCGACGGGTGAGGACGGAATCACGGCTGAACTTCTGAAGGCGGGTGGAAAACCGGTCCTTAAGGCCCTTCAGAGGTTATTCGATTCCGTCATACTCGAGGGAGAAACGCCACGGGCATGGAGTAGAGGTGTGGTGGTGCTCTTCTTTAAGAAGGGTGACAATGCCCTGCTTAAGAACTACAGGCCCATCTCACTTCTGAGCCATGTCTACAAGCTGTTTTCCAGAGTCATCACGAACCGTCTCGCGCGCAGGTTCGACGACTTCCAGCCTCCCGAACAAGCTGGATTCCGAAAAGGCTTTAGCACCGTGGACCACATACATACGCTGCGGCAGGTTATACAGAAGACTGAGGAGTATAATCAGCCTCTCTGCTTAGCGTTTGTGGACTACGAGAAAGCCTTCGATTCGATCGAGACCTGGGCTGTACTGCAGTCTCTCCAGCGGTGCCAGATCGATTATCGGTACATCAAGGTGTTGAAGTGTTTGTACAGCAACGCCACCATGTCAGTCCGACTTCAGGACCAGACCTCGAAACCTATCCTCTTGCAGCGAGGTGTGAGGCAGGGAGACGTCATTTCTCCGAAACTGTTCACGGCTGCAATGGAGGATGTCTTCAAGGTTCTGGACTGGAGTGGTCTAGGCATTAATGTCAATGGCGAGTACATCACTCACCTTCGGTTTGCCGACGACATCGTGGTCATAGCTGAGACTACGGAGAAGCTCAGTACAATGCTCGATGACCTCAGTAGAGCCTCCGAAAGAGTGGGTCTTAAAATGAACATGGACAAAACCAAAGTCATGGTTAACATCCATGTAGCGCCCACTCCTATCAAGATCGGAGACTCTACACTCGAAGTAGTAGACGACTACGTCTACCTTGGACAGACAATCCAGTTAGGTAGGTCTAACTTTGAGAAAGAGGTCAATCGTCGAATCCGACTCGGCTGGGCAGCGTTTGGGAAGCTACGCGGTGTCTTCTCGTCTAATATCCCACAATGCCTCAAGACGAAAGTCTATAATCAGTGCGTGTTGCCAGTGATGACATATGGCTCTGAAACGTGGTCGCTTACAATGGGCCTTATAAAAAGACTCAAGGTCACTCAAAGGGCAATGGAAAGGGCTATGCTCGGAGTATCCTTGCGTGATAGAATCAGAAATGAGGATATCCGCAAGAGAACCAAGGTTGCCGACATAGCGAAAAGAATCGCCAAACTTAAGTGGCAGTGGGCAGGGCACATTGCACGCAGAACGGATGGCCGCTGGGGTCGAAAGGTTCTGGAGTGGCGACCGCGTACCGGAAGACGTAGCGTTGGAAGGCCTCCCACAAGGTGGACCGATGACCTGGTCAGGGTTGCTGGAAGCCGATGGATGCAAGACGCACAGGACCGGTCTTTGTGGCGGCGCTTGGGGGAGGCCTATGTCCAGCAGTGGACGTCTTTCGGCTGAAATGATGATGAAATGATGACACAAGACACCCAAACCTAGAATTGCTATGTCTAGGCCATAAAAGCATGTTTTTCCGTGCGGATATTGAACCCATGATACATAATCCTCACCGGATATGGTAAGTTCGGGAGGTACCTGCATCGGATTCGTGCGGAAGAGACGCCCGGGTGTCGCCACTGTGTGGACCGCCCGGAGGACACGGTGGAGCACACGGTTGAGGTGTGCCCCGCTTGGGCAGAGCATCGCTGTGTCCTCGTGGGAGCGATCGGTGGCGGCGATCTCTCGTGCCGGGCCTTGGTAGAAGCCATGGTTCGGAGTGAGGAGGAGTGGCAGGCGGTCGCCTCCTTCTGCGAAGCAGTAATGCTAGCCAAGGAGGAGGCTGACCGCATAAGGCAACGGCGTTTGCTCCCCAGACGCCGCCGGGATTCCGATCCTGACTTCTGGCCACCGTACGCGTGGGCTTGCGGACGGTGAGTATTGGGTAGCTCGCCGTCCGGTCGTCTGGTAATCGTCCGGACCAAGCCCAGTCGTCGACGGCGTGCACTGTTTCCGCGCGCCTCAAGGAGTTGTCAGCAACCGTAGGGACCCTGCAGAAGGGTCGAAGCCAATTAGGGCCACGGGTTTGCGTCTGAAAAGGAAGGCTCTGGCCCTAGTATGTATGGCGATGTAGGAACGGGGTAAGTTTTTTTGGTCAGTAAGAGTCTGACACTTGTTTTCCGCTCCGCCCAAGAGCGGGACTCGTCATTGGATGATTTTTACCTACCAAAAAAAAAACCCATGATACATAATATGTTAGCCAATTGCTTAACCAGTGCGCCACCCACCCCTTTAAATGTTAGTGTAACGTAATGGTTATTTTGAAAATACGTAAATGTCAAAAAGATACATCCTACATTAGATAAGGTGGTTACAAAACTCAAGCAGGTACCTACATTTTATGTATTCCTAGTTCCTTTTCTACGCAAAGGTTTTATATCGTTGTTATTTTTTCCCGGGTTTGTTATTGTAGCAAAGTGTTTTATCATAGGGTAAGTGAAGCACAAAGCGGAATCAAGATGAGATATGACAGAGCCACTCCAAGTCTCCGTCAAGTGCAGAAATAATGAGCATGGAATATCAGCTCAGCGAATAAACGGAACTGGAAGTTCCGTACAATCGTGTGCTTGAGAAAAATATTTATCTTAGTGTTTTACGTTTTCCTAGTACAATATCGACAGTTTATTTTAAGAATAAATATTTTTAATTCAGAAGACTTTCGTTTTTTTTTGTATATAATCTAGTGTTTAACTGCGTTGTTACCTGCCCCCTAACATAGTCTGCCACGCCTCCTATCTTTTTTTATTGATATAAACTAGTGCTTGACTGCGATCCCACCTGATGGTAAGCCGTGATGCAAGCGGTGATGGTGGGCGCACTAGTTTATTAAGAGCCTATTCACTCTACCCTTGAAGATCGGACGGAAAGACTGCAGCCGGCAAAGTGTTCCAGTCCCTCGATGCACGTGGTATAAACGACGAGGCAAAATGCTTAGTCCGGACCGCGGAAGTCTCAACAACGTAAGGGTGGACATTTGTCATACGCCGGGATGTCCGATGGTCCTTTATCTTTGTTCTGATGTAATCTCAACGAGCTGACTTTGGCCATGATGTCGCCATCTCCAGCACAACCCGTGCTGGAGATGTCTGCCAATTTCCTGATGAACCATGGACTAAAAGATAAATGTCCTCATCATCTTCTTTATCATGCTTCCTGTATAATCACTACTGCTTCCAGTATTCCAGTGTAACTAACTTTTCTATAATAAACCTCGTTTCTATTTAACTTAGAAACACCGGTTTTACAATATATAACTTTAATCTTATTACTCAAAGTAATTATTTCAACGTTAGCTCTGTTTGACTTTTCCTCTCAGGTACGCAGCGATCTTTCCTTGATTAAAACTTTGCCAGGTGTAATAAATTTTTACTGTAAGCAGTTTCAAGTAAAGTTATAGCTTTTGTAAATGTAACTTTATTTTTTTAGAATTAAGATTCAATTTTACTTGAGTACCGGGAAGAAATTGCGAGGCATGAGTATGTGACAAAGTGAACTTCATAAAAGAATCACGTGTTGACAACAATTTTAATTTAAATTAAGAAAGCTTCCTTGTCTTTGTGTTACCCTGGTACTTTTTAACAATAAGTATCACAGAATGGGTTGATTTTAATTTAAAATATTTGATAATTAGAACAGTACAATTTCCTGCAAACTACTTGCATTGAAAAAGGAGTCACCTCCGACCAGACTGGTGTTGTGTCTGACCCGGTCAATTGCCCGAAAGTCGAATTCGAGCATTTGTAAATTGTTCTAGTCTGGTGGAGGACTTTAATATCGCGTAGGATTTTCAATTTTAGTTTTTCTATGTGGTATCAATTATGATACACAAATCTATATTATCATACCGCCACCTCTATCTAGAGATGCCTCAATGACGATTTCTTTTTGTAGGATCCCACTGCGCTGCAACGCTTGCCTAGCAGTCACTGTACTGACGTGATCCACCTAACCCTATTTCAGACTAGTAGCCTTTTTGCCCACGTCTAATAGTTTTGGAGTAGATTGTGTAATTCCGTAATCGACCTGTTCTTTTTGCAGCCAATGCTGCACTCCATAGCACTTTGGCAAACCCCAAGACGAAACTTTTATACAAGTAGTACCGTAAGTGAACAGCTAAATAAAAATAACAAAAAGAAACTAAATATGAAGATCAGCAAGATCTGAAAATGATGAGGCTGAAAGCTTCTGGAGTGGCAACCCCGTGCCAGAAGATAGCGTTGGTGGGCCTTCCATAAGGTGAAACAATCACCTGGTAATGGTTGTGGGAATGCGATGGACGCGAGACGCACATCACCGGTAATAAATTGTGAAACTACTATTTGGCCTTTGTCCCACTGTGGACGTTTTTCGGATAAACTTAAAAGAATATCCTTTGAAAGCATTTGGTACGAGTATTTTTATATATGCGAAATTCTCTATTTTACCTTTCCCTGTGATATAGAGGAGCCATTTGTACGTGTCGCAATATCTTTTACCTTTTGTAGCCTCATCAATCTTTTACCAACGAGACATGTAAAAGAATGTCGTACCTCGTTGCTGATGCCGCGTTCACACTGGGAGAGTAAAGTCAGACTTATTTAAATTTTTATATTTTGAACTGCGTTTTTTAGGGGTCTGTACCTAACTTGGCAAAAACGGATCACTTTTTTGTCCGTCTGACAAGACCTTTTTTCTCAGGAAGCCGTGGAGGAATTTCCACATTCCACAACTGTCAGACAACGTCGACTAGTCCCAAGTTAAGCAGAGCTTGTGTTGTGAGTACTAGACAACTGATAAACTACTTATATATTTCTATATACATACATATTATAGATAAATTACACCCAGACACAGAATGAAGCTGAAATTAATATCAATTACCCAGGTCTGCTTTCTGAAAGCAGTGGTGGCCGAGTGGTAACGGCCCCGACTTTCAAATTGTAAGTCGTGGGTTCAAACCCAGCCAGGGCATTATCATCACCACTGCTCTCAAAACGGTGAAAGAAAACATCCTGAAGAAACCGGCATGTCCTAGAACCAAAAATTCGAAGATATGTAACATTCACCAATCCGCACTGGGGAGAGGAGGCATGTGTCCCAGCAGAGGGAACATTAAAAAGGCAGACAAAGAAGTCTACTTTAGTGAAAAAATCATAGTTGTAAGTCAACGTAATCTAAAGATATGGCCGTTTATACTCTGTTTAGGCGCATTTATTAACCCTCTTTAAGAAAACAAATCCTATAGGGAACTTTCCGTTGACCCAGAACTCTGAAATTCGGCATGTATCAAGGTTTTATGGCACAAGTATAGGCATTAGAAGTCTAATTAATCCACTTTGTTTTCAAAATAGCTGCAAAAACATGTGAAATAACGTCATAATCCTGTAAAAAGAAGTTGTAAAGAAATGTAGATATATCGAAAGACTTGAAAGGATTCAAGATTCAACCCTTTCAAGTCTCTCTCGAGGAACAAAACAAGTAAAGAATTGCGGAAAGGTTTGGAAGCACAGACTTCAATATAACGATGCCTCCCACGTAAGTTGTTGTAACCCACAAAATGGCGATTTTGGGTTTTTTATGTAAAAGTGTCTAATTTTATGTAATCTATCCTACAAAAAAACAAAAAGTCCAAAAAACCTATTATTTAAGGTACTTTTGAAACGTATAATGTTGTATATTTCGAACGATTCCGGCGTAGACTGTAGTATTTATTACTTGCAATGGTTTACAAAGGGGAAAAGCGCACGTGCGTCCGTTGTATGTAACACATATCACAGATTACGCTGGAATTCGCTGCCAGTTGCACCTCTCACGCAATTTTTACGTCGTTAATTTAATATTCTAGTAATTACTATTCCGTTTAATCTTATCTTTAACTAACATGATAACCATTTAAAATATGGTATTGATCCCATACAACAATTTACGTCGCTAATTTTAAAATTATTTTATGTTAAGTGATACGTAAAACATTTTACTTCGATGCTAGATATGTAAAAGTAAGTTGTAACATCGCATACAATGATTTACGTCGCTATTCGTTTGAAATAAGTACGTTGTATGTATTTTTCAGGGAGTGTTTTATGAATATCACTGAAGTCAGAGTCACTCAAGGCAACCATTTTCAATGAATCTGAGAAGTTTTAAATGACTAAACTAAAAGATCACCTTTTAGTTTAGTCATTTAAAACTTCTCAGATTCATTGAAAATGGTTGCCTTATTCATAACTTTGGACCTTGAAACTGCTCACTTACTCGTATTTCATAGCTGTATAGTATAATAACCATTTAGATTACGATTGTTATAGCCATTTTTGTTTAATAATATTATTATTATTCTAGCTAGCCTGTGATGTCCTACTACTGGGCAAAAGCCTCCCTTCTTTCTTTCCAGTTATCTTAGTTACTCGCTTTATCGTACCAATTCTCAAGAAAGACATCCAGGTTGTGTCGAGGAATTGAGGGCCTGGAACACAAAAGGCACCGAAAGATTACATGTGAGTTTTAGTCAGTAAAAGTAACTTTTACTGATTAAAACTCACTAGGACTTTCCTTCTTGTTCGTGTTTATTGCTAGTTTCCCAAATCAGAAAACGTTGTTCGTTACTTTTACCTTAGTCACCACCTGCATGTTTCTGCACTGTTGAACTCTTTAAGCTAAGTCAGTCAGTTATTTGATTGAATAAAGTATCGTTTGAAAAAGGTAATGAAAAAAATACACATTTACAGACTAGAGATTTTTCAAAAGGACTAACAACGTCAAAGAAAACCTTTCTAGTAAAATATAAAAAACAGCCAGTAGGAAAACTGGTCTATTGAGTCTACTGCAAGCACTATTTCAATAAATTAAACTAAAAAGGTGACAGAGAAAATGATGTATAACTATGGCTAATTTAGTTATAGGAGAGCCAAGCTTAGAATTTATGCTGATACTATTGTGAGACTAAATAAGAATAAATTGCCTGTTGCCCTTACTGAAACTTCAAACTTCAGACGTGTGTAAACAACAATTTTACCATTTCTATAAGTGATTAAGTTCTTAATAAGGTGTTAGTTAAATTTGATATACCAACAGCAGTATTAATCCCCAATCAAAAAGATTTTTAACAGCCAGTGAAAAAGTCTGGGTCTGTCAAAACCATCATTTGTGACCATTTCAAGTCTTTTCAACTGCTTGCAAGTTGAGTCACACTATGTTTGACTAAATTCACTAATGTTATATTAAACCTCTGGGTTTAAACTTTTAGTGTATATAGTAATAACGTATAGCTTTTGCCTAAAAGGTACACAGAGAAAACAGAAATAGATCTGAAAGATAATAATATCGTAAAAATAAAAGAGGTACCAGTTTGTTCTGAAGATTCAATATTAATTTAATGTTTTATCAGACTGTAAGGTAATGACCACTTCTTTCAACAACAATACCTTAAGATGCCAAAATGATGATATGAATACATCAGTTAGGTGCATGAAACCAGCTTTTTGGGGTCGGGAAACAATCCCTCTATTGTATATATTACGAGCAAAACTTAATATTTGCAGGCTTTTCTAGATTCAGTGTAAGTTAGAAAACATTACTTTTTATCTATCGTTTGTCTTGGATATGCTTATGAAAAGAAGAAGAATAAAGCATATTACAGAATGAGCTATAAGTATAGTCACTTGAAAAAATGGAGAGAGGAAAAGATTACAAAGTGATAGTGAGACGGGTGATACGACAAAATGGAAGAATAAGCTTGTTCCACCGACTCCAAATCACATTGGACTAAGATAGGAACATGATGATTTACCTATTTTTAAATCTCATTGGTTACTAGAATTTTCTTAATCATTTTGGTTACGATACTTTTTTGAGTTTTGATTATTTAAACTATAGTAAAAATTTGATTAAAGGACGATGTAATGAATTGAAAGTATAATTTAAATTTTGAAAAAGCTTCAATTTTTATTTTCAGATCTTAATCTTTAATGTTTTTCTAATCTTTGAAATATCGTTTCTTATTCTAAACTCTAAACCCTAAAATGTAAAATTTTGTTAAACTTGATTGAAAATATTCTGCTTTTTTTGTATTTCGGTAACGTATCAACGAAAAGGTATTTTCTTAAACGAAATTAGGCTGAAAAAACATTGTATTTATTTTATTATATCAAGTAATGATGTACATACCACACCTTTTTTTTTATTTGTAATCGACGTAAATTGATGTAATTATCAGATATGATCCAAATCGGCTCTTGATCTCCCGTGTATAATAATGTAAGTGATAGTTACAACATTTTGTGAGGACCTCCTGTCGCGGTAAACAGTTGTAACAACAAAATTCAAGAAACCGTTAAAATTATAAAGTAATGACATGTAGTTAACGATAACATAATAAAAACTATACACTCATACCGAATTTCAAAAAGATTCCTTGAAAAATGTGGCTTGTATCGCAAAAAGTATCTTTAAAACGCTCTCCTGTAAAATTGCATTTTTGGGGTTACAACAACTTACGTGGGAGGCATCGATAAATTTAATTGAGAGGAAGAGTTGAGGGATTGTCTAGGAGGTGGAATGACCAAATAAAAGCTTCAGTAAGTGGCTTATCATCGCTGCATGAATGTACGAGGAGGCCATCAGAGAGGAGTGGCGGCGTGTTGTAAAGCTTGCCACCAACACCTGAAGTGATGACCACGACCACTCTGTCAAGAGTGATATCGACAAAGAAGAAGAACAATAAAGTTAATTAAGTCTATTAATTCTCTTGAGATCTGTGAGGTTCACCCATCGTTTCTTTCAAGAAGTAGTAAAAAAATACTGGGTACTAGTTTTGAAAAAATCATGCTATCAGTCTAAACAAAGCATACATTGGATACCTACCTTCCTATTCCAGATATCTAAGTTACAATTGACTTGGGCAATATTGGATAGTCTCTTTGTTAGATGTGTTCAAGACGTTTTGTATCCTATTTCCTTATGGAAATAAATAAAAAATAACGTATTCTTTTCTTTCAGCGCATATTTTTTATCATCAAATAGCTTCTCATTCTCTAGGGTGGTTTGAAATTTTACTGACTAAAATCTACTTTTGTCTTTCAGTTGCCCTGCGATCCAGGGCCATGGTAAACTCTTTCAAACAATATCAGTGTTTGTTACGAGAACAAAAAATGAGACACTCACAGGACCGTTCGTTATACTATATTTGGAGGAGGCCTATGTCCAAACGTGTGCATCTTTTGGCTAAAATGATGATTGAAGTGAAGAAGTGGTTATACTTATTTTTTTTTAAATAGGTAGTGGTTGACTGCGATCCCACCTGATGGTAAGCAGTGAAGTGCATTAGTTTATTATGAGACTAATAATTCTAACCTTGAAGACAGCTAAATTATATACAAAGTTGATATGAAAGATGGGCTTTACTTAAAAAGGATCATTGTACACACCAACATGAACAACTTTTACTATGAGACCAACCTAAAAATCACGAGAAAAAACTCGCTGCTCCATCCATTTTATCGAGTTATGTGAATATATGTCTATGGAGCAAGGGTTTTTTTCTCGTGATTATTCCTATGGATGGCAGAAAAGTGAAGGCGAAATCAAGTCATGTAATACCAACACACACACTAAAATACACCCTATAAAATACCGAAAAGTTGTCTCCCCTACGCTCCAGGCTTTATAGATTGGTATTAACCTTATCTAGATCATCAATTAGCCTCTCTCTTTGCATGCCTTACCACTGAGTCCAAAGCCGCTAGTGATTAAAAGAAAGATTTATTCTAAGGTAAAAGGACAATTAAACCTCAGATACTTGGATCACAATTTAGTTAATAGATCACTGCCTCGTCCCCCGGGCGTCCTCTAAGGGACGGGATGATGGAGAGCATGTTAGCCTGCATCAACCTGGGTCATTTGTCTTCAGAGATGATTTACGACAGTCACAACATGTGTTTAGTTTTAGGGTTCATTTTTGGAGAAAATTTTGTGGCAAGGAGGGATCGAGGGATTGGAACAGTTTGCCGGCTGCAGTCTTTCCGTCCGAATATAATTTAGGTGTCTTCAAGGCTAGAGTGAATAGGCTCTTAATAAACTAGCTGCTGCTGCACTGCTCTCAAAACAGTGAAGGAAAACATCATGAGGAAACCGGTATGTCCAAGAACCAAAAATTCGAAGGCGTGTGACATCCACCAATCCGCACTGGGCCCCCGTGGTAGACTATGGCCCATTCCCTCTCCTAGAGAGGAGGCCTGTGTCTTAGCAGTGGGAACATTAAAAAGGTTGATGATGATGATGATGACATAGACTCAGAATGTCAGAATATGATCAATAACCATAACTGTTCTACGTAAAATATAAATAAAAACAATATTTTTTTACTGAATGTGTGTATTCAGCGCCTCTAACAAAAATGATTTTTTTTTCATGACAAAAGCAATTTTTTCATGACAAAGCAATTTTTAGAGTTTTTGTCTCACTGTTTTTTTGTTCGTACAAGCGGTTTAAGCCGTGCGTTGATCCGTCCATCAGTCATTCGGGACCAAGCACTTTATGTGTATAGTTTTGTGTATTTTAATTCATCATTATCATCATCAGCCTTTTTCAGAGTTCCCTATGCTGGTACACAGGCCTCCTTTCCAGGAGAGAGAATGGGCCATAATCCACTACGCAGGCCCAGTGCGGTGTGGTGGATGTTAGATGTCTTCCAAATTTTGGTTCTAGGACATGCCATGGTTTTCTCACGATGTTTTCCTTCACCGTTTTGAGAGCAGTGGTGATGAGATAAATTATACAAAGTAATGCGCCTAGCTGGGTTTGAACCTGCGACCTACATCTCGTAAGTTGGGGCCTTTACCTCTGGACCACTACTGCTCCCCTCATTTTAGTTACAGCGAAATAGAAACGATTGTTATACGTCAATCATCTCTATAATATTTTTCTACCTTTATTTTTATATACAGGGAATAAATCAACATAACAAAGGATATATGAACGAAGAACGACATCAAATTGACGTACCAACCGACTCACGTTACATCTTTTGTGATATTTTGCGTAAAAATTAATGACGTCACAAGGACGGAGGTACCAGGCGAACATAAAACGAAAAGGGTAAACATCCAGAAATAACTTGTGTTAATTGGAAGAGTGTTACAAAAGTGTACGTAACTTTTGTTTTGCTGGGATTTGTTACGACTTTACTGGTGAAGTCGAAAAAAGACTATATTAATTAAGATTTTTGCTTATATATAAAAGGAGAAACTGACTGACTGACATATCAACGCACAGCCGAAACTACTAGGACTAGGAGCGTGAAATTTTACACAAGGCTTCTTTTTGTGACACATGCGAGCACTAAGAAAGGATTTTTCAAAATTCAGCTCCTAAAGGTATAAAATCGGGGTCTAAAGTTTGTATGGAGAACCTTATTTCACGCGGGCAAAGCCGCTGGCAGAAGGCTAGTCTATCCATATGTTTATACTAGCGACCCGCCCCAGCTTCGCATAGGTACTGATATTGAATATATTATAATGTATTATGCACATAAACCTTCCTATTAAATCACTCTACCTATTAAAAAAAAATCGCATCAAAATCCGTTGCATACTTTTAAAGATCGTGGTAAGCAACTTTGTTTTATACTATATTGTAATGATAATGATTACAAAGAGAAATATATTTATTTTTTATAACGGAACTATAACTACTACAAATATGGGTATAATTTTCGAAATTAATAAAGCAATTAGCGGATGGCCAAATCCGATATCACATTATGTGCTCTATCAAGTTACTAATTAAAATTTTGTTATTGGAACATAAATTGTTAGCCAGTTTAATGAAATTGAAATGTAATGTTTAGATAATTGAAAATGTATTGATGTGTAAATAAAGTACCCTACATAATTACTTTATTAAATTTTTATAAAAATATTTTATTTTTTATCTACAACATTATTTTTAGTACAATATGCGAAACCTGAATATACTTTATTCAGAATTAGTAACTGGAAAAAATATACTATAATGTAAAAATTCATTGGTATCGATTTACCACCACATGTGTTTTTTTTTCCACAAAATATTTTAAAAAGGTTACTAAGAGCCGAAATACAAACGCGTTGCAGCGCCGCGCCGCTAAAATCCGGCAGTGCCGAAAAAAAAAGTGCCACCCCGTCCCTTATGTCATCATCATCATTAGCCTTTTTAATGTTCCCACTGCTGGGACACAGGCCTCCTCTCTAGGAGAGGCCATTTCCTCTCCTAGAGAGGAGGCCTGTGTCCCAGCCATAATCCACCACGCGGGCTCAGTGCGGATTGGTGGACATCACATGTCTTCGAATTTTTGGTTCTAGGACATGCCGGTTTCCTCACAATGTTTTCCTTCACCGTTTTGAGAGCAGTGGTGATGAAATAAATTACACAAAGAAATTCGCCTGGCTGGGTTTAAACCCGCGACCTGCACCACCTGCCTATACCACTCGGCCACCACTGCTCTCCCTTGCTTTGTTTAGGGCACTTACGATTCAATGATTCGGGTGTTTCCGTGAATACGACAATTAGCGAAGACCTGCAAGTGCATTATTAATTTGGGAATACTGTACAGGCGTTTCGACACTAACTACAACATAGGTTTCGGCAAGTGTTAGCAAGCATTAGAAACCAGCGCACAGCTGTGCGGGAGAATAAAGCAACTGTCGTTCAGATGGCCCGGTGACCGTGTATTTGTGTGGATAAGCAGGTAACATAAAAAAAGCTTAGAACTTTGTGAGTTTTCATGATACAGTTATGAAAATATTTACATAGATTTTTGACATTAAATACTAGATACGTGTTTAGGGTTTCGCATATCATTATATAGCACTTAGGTACTTATAAGTACTATGTAGTGATATGCGAAAGCCTATGCGAAACGAAGTCACTTCCTGCTGTCTGTATTTTTTTTTTTACATGTAATAAACTAGTGCTTGACTGCGATCCCACCTGATGGTAAGCAGTGATGCAATCGTTGATGGTAAGGCGCACTAGTTTATTAAGAGCCTATTCACTCTAGCCTTGAAGACACCCAAATTATATTCGGACGGAAAGACTGCAGCCGGCAAACTGTTCCAATCCCTCGATGTACGCGGTATAAATGACGAGGCAAAACGCTTAGTCCGGGCCGCAGGTGTCTCAACAGCGTAAGGGTGGATATTTGCCGTACGCCGGGATGTCCGAAGGTGAAATTGGGATGGCGGAATCAAATCATGTAATTCCTGCGCACACTCTCCAAAATGCATCCTGTAGAAAACCGCAAGGCTGGCTACTCTGCGCCTGTGCTCGAGACTTTGAAGACCGGACCCAACCAAATCTGGATCACCAATCAGCCTCTTTGCACGCCTTTCCACTGAATCCAAAGCCGCTAGGTGGCATTTTGCAGCACCAGCCCATATGTGGCTGCAGTACTCCACACACGATCGGACCTGTGCTTTGTGTATGCTTAGATCTTTAAAACTACAAAATGGTTATTTTTTAATAGAGTGATTCAAGACTATTGTTTTTAATTATAATACATGCATAATATATTTAATATCACCATTGCACCCGTACTAAGCTGGTGCAGGACGCTAGTAATAAATATACATATCATCATCATCATCATCAATTCAGCCGAAAGACGTCGACTGCTGGACATAGGCCTCCCCCAAACGTCCCCACAACGACCGGTCCTGTGCGTCTCGCATCCATCGAATTCCAGCAACCTTGACCAGGTCGTCGGTGCACCTTGTGGGAGGCCTACCAACACTACGTCTTCCGGTACGCGGAATATACATAATAATATATACTTACTAAAATTAATGTCGTATATTCTACCTACGCTTGGTAAAATCATTTGAATGCAGGTGTACAACACATAAAGCTATAAAGCTTTTCATTTGCGGCACAAATTGAAATGAGTCCATTACCGCTAAATATCAATTACGCTACGGTTTGGGGAATAAATTGTATTTCATAACAAGAGAAATTAAATACTTACTAGGTGAAAACTTTTGTGGTATGATGTTTGTTATGATAAATACGACCATTATCTAACAATATATATTTCAATCCCACCGTTTACAGTCATTCGATGGACTATTTCCCGCACTAGTGCGGGAAAAAGTGCGTGCTGTCCCCCGCCATAATATTATTGAAATAAAATAGTTTATCGTATCAGGCTGGGCGCGAGATGTCCCCCACGAGGCGCAGGTCGACCCCCACGAAATCAGAAACAGACCACAGCAGATTTTAAATGATATTTTTGCTTTATCTATTTTTATTTTATTTCTACTATATGATTGAAATACGATTAAACATTTTTTCTTTCTTTATTTCACGAGTCGTAAGTGTGTTGAAAAGCGTAGTTTGACACACGTGCAATTTGTCACAGCAGCCCTTGGCTCCATAAGACACTCGCCTACGGCTCGTGCGGATTCTGCCTCGGACGCAATGACAAACTTTCTGCTTTGTATCAAAATGTACAGTATGATTTAAGCTTAAATATTTTTTTTACTTTTATGTCTGGTGGTGACTGGTAATTAGTAACTGATACTTAAATACATGATTGTAGTCACGATAACAAACAACTTTTACCTACTATGAAACCAAACCTGTAATCGCGAAAAAAATCAGCAGCATTTTGACCAGTTAGGCCAATATAAAATACTAGCTTTTGTCAGCGGCTTCGCCCGCGCACATAAGATATAGCCTATGTCACTCAGGAGAAAAGCAGCTTTCTATTGTTGCCAATTTTTTTCCAATCGGACCAGTAGTTCCAGAGATTACCTCCTACAAACAAAAAAATAAAAAAAACAAACTTTACCTCTTTATTATATTAGTGTAGAAAATAAATGTACTGACCAGCAGATTCGAAGTTGGGGGCTGCGTGTAACCATTGTAAGTGTTTCAACTTATTAGTCGGGTACTACACCGACTCATAAATACTCACAACTCTTGAAAAAAAAAACAATTGTTAATTATTTTTTTATAAAAACATTATAGTTCAGATAGTCCAGTCAAAATAGACTAAATTATGATTTCAGTTAGCATTATTCCCAAACAAGCTGGATTTGTTTGGGAATAACACTTAGATACAGACATGCAAATAAGCAAAGTGGCTGTGAAAAAAAAAACCAAATCAAAAGAATTATTGCTGTGATAATTCAGCTAATTTTTTGCGAATCTTCTCTCGTGCCTTCACCTTAAAAGAAAAACGGCTGGTCGCCATTCTGAAATTCGGATTATACTGTACTAGCGACCCGCCCCAGCTTCGCACGGTTACTGATATTGAATAATATATATTATGCATGTATTATACACATAAACCTTCCTCTTGAATCACTCTATCTATTAAAAAAAAAACCGCATAAAAATACGTTGCGTAGTTTTAAAGATCTAAGCATACATAGGAACAGTGGGAAGCGACTTTGTTTTATACTATGTAATGATGTATACTTATGTTAGCGGTACAAAATGTAAGAAAACAGCTGATTTTTATTTTTAACCCTCTTCAGTCGTGAGGAGGTTCGATCCTGAGTGAAGTGAAGAATCTGCTGACAATGCGTGCCGTGCTTGAGACGGCCGCCTTCTGAGTCTCGACTGAGGTGTCAGTCTCAAGAATTATGTAGGCAAAAGTACTGTAGGAACAGTACCTAAATATAAAAGATTTGTTACGTTGTAAAGGTAAAAAGATTTGGTCATTGGGCATTTTGTTCGGACATTTGACCCACGGCGTACACAAACGAAATATGGCAAGATATATAGATAGACGTATTTGCAACACAGTAGTATGGGTCGCATTATTGTGGGCAATGGGAGAATTGAAAAAAAAAATTTACTTATTATTATTTTATAAAGACATTTTTAAAGCAATTTTGTAATGAATTAACTCAAATCTATTTTGCCATGGAGATATTATAATGTGCTAGTTTTATCAAAAGCTTTTGTTTTAAACTATTTAAGGAACCACGCGGTAGATACGGCCCACTCCCTTTACTAGAGAGGAGCAGTGGCGTAGCGTGCAATCTCGGCGCCCGGGGCGTGAGACCCATTTTGCCGCCCCCATTCTACACCGTGAAATTTAAATGGTTGTTTTCCCGCGGCAGAATGACTTGCCATAAGGAGTACTTTCGAAGCATACAGTAAAAATAAAAAAATGAAAAGTTTTTTTTTATAAATAATTATTAAAAATATTCATCAACTCACAAAAGCGAAAACAATAGTAACATTAGACCTAATTTTTAAGTACTACTAGAGTCGCATGAGCAGCACGTCGTCAAAGGAAACCGATTCATTAAATATTTAAACAAAAATAAGCTCTCGCACATTGTGATACGTCATAATTAGCTTGCACTCTACAGGTCCATTTTTTGTTTTTAATATTTTATTTTCTTATCAAACGTTTGTATTACCAAGACACAACCATTTCTCTCAGGGAAAACAACCATTAAAATTTCACGGTGTATAACTGGTGCTTAATTCAAATTAAACACAGGCAATGAGGTTTCTTTTATTGAACTAATACAATTATTGGGAGAAAGAATAAAAAAGCTATTGTTTTGGAATTGACACAACAATTTTTTTTTTCTTGAAGAAAGTTGTTCAGTATCATGAGTAGAAACCACTGTTAAAATTTCGTTCACAACTTCAAAATCACCCTGTATAACTGTTAGTATTCCATTTTGACCCCCTTCTACGAAAGTAGAGGGCGCGGTACTGGTTGCACACGGGCGCCACAAGTGCTACAGACGCCTCTGTTTCAATTTTATAGTTATTGTTGTTTTTTGACCTGTTCTGACACATGAAATGAAGATCTCTACCCGCTTTACCGGCGACATTTTGCCGCCCCCAAGGGCTGCCGCCCGGGGCGAGCCGCCCCCTCCGCCCCACCCACGCTACGCCACTGGAGAGGAGGCAGTGGGAACATTAAAAAGGTTAATGATGATGATTTATGGGATATCAAATTAAAATCAAGTTCTAGTTAAATAATTTTCATGAATATGAAGCACCATATATATGAAATACCAAGCAGAATTGCTTGGTCCACATCTATTGTTATTTCATTTAAAAAGGCTTGGGCATAATTGGGAAGACTTCATGGCGTCCTCACCTTCTACATGACGCAGGTTCTACACAAACTCGGTCAGTACAGGAAGTTCAGTGCGGAAGTGACTTCCGGGTGTCACCACTGAACCGGAAGACACGGTTGGGGTGTGCCCAGCTTGGGCAAAAAACCTCCCAGTCTTCGCAAGGCCTTGGTACAAGGCCATGATCCGAAGCGAAGAAGAGTGGCAGGCGGTCGCCTCCTGGGAAACCTAATGCTAGCAAAGGGGGAGGCAGAACGCGGTAAGGTCGCAACCTACTGATGCCAAGGATTTTTTCCAAAAGGAAGGTTCAGTCCCAGTATGAAAGGCAACGATGAAACATGAGTGGGTCTGGGTGCGATCGGCGGCGGCGATCTTTCGTGCAGAGCCTTGGAGGCCATGGTTCGGAGCGGGGAGAGGTGGCGGGAGGTCGCCTCCTTCTGCAAAGCTGTAAAGTTAGCTAAGGAGGAGGCCGACCGCATAAGACAACGGCGCACACGCCCCAGGCGCCGCCGTTGTTCCGATACTAATTTCCGGTCACCGTAGACGCGGGCTTGCGGACGGCGAGCAATGGGTAGCTCGCCGTCCGGTCGACTGGTAACGCGCGCCTAAAGGAGTTGTTAGCAAAGCTGTAGGGACTCTGCAAAAGGGTCGAAGCCTACTGAGGCCCAAGGTCTCTTTCTGAAAGGAAGGCTTGGTCCCAATGCGAAGGGTAGAGAAGGAACGGGGTGGGGTGTTTAGACACTATTTCCCGCTCCACCCGAGAGCGAGATCGTCATTGGATGATTTTTGCCCACCATAATAAAAAAAAAACATGAGTGGGTTTTTAGGCAGTAAAAGTCTAACACTATCTCCCGCCCCGCCCAAGAGCGAGGAACAGAGGATCATTAGATGATTTTTACACCTATTTACATCTTGATGCCTGTCCCATGATAAAAAGCATACTACGGTTACGATTTGCGCACAGCTTCCAACAGTGCGGTGTACACGAGCAGTAATACTATTTAATGCCATTTCTTTCAATTCGTGGGGGATCTTCTAAAATATACCTACGTATAATACTACTGTCGATAAAATGATACATAACAGAATCACAGGGGTACACGCACAACACATGGCCCCTGCACACTTTTTTTTAATACCATCTCGCAGATCACCTCAAATCTGTTCTCTTACCGGACTAATTAGATCGATGCCTAGACAGTCACGCAATTGTATATGTATACAGTTACACTCTTTGGTACCTGTATTTTCAATCTGCCAAAAAATAATTGTACAAGTGAGAGAGGTATTTCGTAGTTATACAAACATATTTATTTTGCTTGTAACACACGTTTCCACAATGCTGAAAATAAAAACTTCTGTTTTATAAATCAAAGTTTTTTAACTTTTTAAAAGTTAAATAACTTTTTTCAGACATTAAATACGTAAAAAAAAAATTACATATTTTGTAAAGTGAGACTGAAATCTACAATTTAAAACTGATTTGGTTTGTGTACACAAACTTTCATAAAGCGGGTCATAAACGCCCCATGACTCTGTTATTTTTAAAAGAGATAGTTCAATAACAGTGATATTCATTTTTTTAATAAAATAATATTTATTTATTCGTTAACATAGGTAAAGGATTACAGATGTTGTTTTGAAGAACAGGGCGCTATGTTACATCTGGAGGCGTACAAATTGGTTTTTCAATATTCATTACATATACCTACATAGGTTCGCACTTAACCGCTATCTCACCTGATGGAAAGTGACGATAAGGTCGACGATGGAGCGCGGTTAGCTATTAGTGACCTATTCATTCTTGACTTAAAGATTCCCGGGTTGTAGCCATCAGGAATCTCCTTAGCACTTTGTTGGCGTGATTGATAAACATATTGGTACCAAATTTCAGCTTTCTAGTGCTAACGGATGCTGAGATTATCCGCGAACGGACAGAAACATACAAACATGGCGAAACTATAAGGGTTCCTTGTTGAACACTAAAAACGAGTAGTATCTTTTTTTATGGTGGGAAAAATTCATAAAGTTGTACCTACAGTACCTAGAACTAAACACAGGTTTTCTAAATAAAAGTTTTCTACTAGGAGTTCAGCAGTCTAACGGAAAGTCTGAAGTGCGCAGTTTTTATCTGCTTTTTCTCCACATTTCCCCATTTGTATTTACTAACAAACGGGTGACATTGACCGGGTTTCGTCACAGGCCAGCGGTGTCCACCGTGTGTGTTGTTGTGATGGTTTGTAGAAACGTATTTTTGTTCTATGGGTATGAAAGGAAAGGAATTACCACGACTCTGGAAAGCTAAGAGTTTTTGTGACTTAACAAAAAACAGTTTTCAGATTTTATCCTATACTTTTGCTATGAGACTTGCTTCCTACCAAATTTAACGATTCTAGGACAACGAAAAGTACACTATGAATTTTATTCTTTTGTGGGGCGAACATAAACGGCCGTATCTTTTTTTCCCATTAACTTAGAACTTTGCTTTTTCACAGTTTCTAGGGATTGCAGACTTGAGTTCCTATATGGTTTTAATTTCAATTCAATACCACCACAAGTTTCGAAGGTCTAGACAGACGGACAACGACAAAGTGATCCTATAGGGTTTTTATGGTAGGTAAAAAGCAACCAATGACGAATCCCACCCTTGGGCGTAGCGGCAAACAGTGTCAGACTCTTACTGACTAAACCACCTACCCTGTTCCTACGTCATCGTATATATTAGAGCTAAACCCTTCCTTTCAGTCACGAACTCTTGGCCCCAGTTGGCTTATGTGATCCGTTTTTCCATGTGGGTGGGTACGAAACTCTAAAAAAAAACAATTATTACGGAAAGTTCAATCGAAATAAAATATTTTAAGGATACAATGTTTAATAGGTGGCAAGTAATTGTTTCTCAATTTATAAGGTAGTCGCCTTTTTCCTATTCATAACATTGAATGTTTGTTCAATAGCGTAGTATAAATACAGTTTATTTTTCCACCGAGTTTCACATCTTGCCAGGCAGTCAAGCGAAAAATCGGATCCAGTAAACTGCACTGACTTGGATAAATGAGAGGTTTCCAGCCTGTTTTTTATATTTCTATGTTTCCAGCTATATTTCATGTCTAGAACAATATGTAGTTGAAATATTATGTCTTACTTATAAATAACCATTTCAAAGAAAGCTTGAATACTTTTAGACTAAAATTAATTCAAGAAATCCTGTTCTAAATGTCTGACTATTCAGAAAATAATTTGGTATATGAATACATATACCAAGTTGTAAAATGTACAAACTTTTTTCATGTTTATTTTCTTGATTCTTTACCTACTATTTCTTCTTATTATAAAACTGTATTACATAGTCGACGTTCCTTTGGATCCACGTGTAAATGAAGAAAAATGTCCCAAGGGATCGTTCTCCCAGAAAAAATAAGTTTCCAATGTGCTAATCCAGGTCATGGTCTACCCATGTACCAAGTTACATCGAAATCTATTCAGTCTTTTGAACGTGAATAAGTAACAAAAATAGACCTTTTCTTCCTCCATGCGTTGTATTCCTCAATGCTGAGGGTCGTAATCACCCTACTTCATCACTTTCGCTCTTATAATATTTCTCCGTCTAACACTGTTTCTGGCGGAGTGAAGGGCCCAATATACCGTTGAGTCAAGAGCTGTGCGGATCTGGTCGAACCAATGTATTGAGTAGAGTCCTCGAGGCCCTTTCCCGTCTATTTTACCGGTCCCAATGAGCCTTTCGAGGTTGCCACCATCTTTCCTTGCAATTTAACCGAAGTATTGCAGAAACAAGGTGTCTTCAAGGCTAAAGTGAATAGGCTCTTAATAAACTAGTGTGCCTCACCATCCATGATTGCATCACTGCTTACCATCAGGTGTATCAATTAAAAAGAAAACAACCAAAAACATTTATAATATCAAGAATCAGGTTGATTATCATTTGTAACCATTCATAACTCACTAAATTTTGAAGACCAATGTACAGCAATAAAAAATGATTGAGCAAAGTCCATCCTGTAAAGCCTATCGTCGTGAAATATTACAGGCCGCTTCGTAATTCTTCAGCCATGAATAATAACTATAGTACGGCGGTATCGGACATAAAACTGACGTAAAGCTGCTTTTTATGACAACCGGTGTACGAGCATAAAAATCCTTCATACCTGGTCGGTCGCCGCGCCTCTACTTGGGTACTTTAGCTGTGATTTTAAGACCTCAGTCAATCTTGAAAGTGTTGCTATAATTAGCTGTAGTCTTGGTGTGTTCAGAGGACTCTATCTCGCTCTGAAAGTGAGAGGGCTGACTAAAACCAGTGCCAGTTTTAGCCAGTGTATGGTTTGTAGCAAATTCTACCAAGACGCTTCTCATCTTTACGTGACAACCTTCAAAAAGACCTCGGTACTCTTAGGTAGCGATGGGTCCATTGGTGAGTTGTCTACATTATTGGTATGAAACATCTAGGTGTGTTTAGAATTCATTAGGCACAGGGGTATTTTGACTTGTTTCTTTGTCTATTTTTATAAGCAAGGCCCACCCTAAAAGGTAAAGCCCCTGGGATTTCGATTCCGATTTCCGGCCACCGAAGGCGCGAGCAATGGGTAGCTCGCCGGTGCCTACTGAGGCCTCGGTCCGGTTTCTGAAAGGAAGGTCCGACCCCGGTGTGAAGGCTAAGAAGGAATGTGGGGGTAAGTCCACCTCACAGGCCATCTTCCTCGTGGGTTGGTACCCTCAACTCTTCCTTCTACCACAAGTCGCTTAAGCCACCACCTCTCAGAAAGGACTACATACTCATAAACTAAATAAAACTAGCTGCTGCCCGCGACGTTGTCTGCATGAAGGCTCTACAGCACCAAAAAAGCCTAAGATGGCAGTGTATGATCAGTGTATATCAGATGGCATAGCATTATAAGTAAACAACTTTTAAAATAGCATTGCATCAGCCTTATAAAGTTCCCGCTGCTGGGACACAGACCTCATTTCTAGGAGAGGGAATGGGCCATAATCCACCACGCGAGTCCTATTGGACTTGATTGTTTGATGGATGACACTTGATGAATTTTTGGTTCTAAAACATTCACAGTCACAGTTTCCTCATGATGTTTTCCTTCACCGTTGAGCAGTGGTTATGAAATAAAATACACAAAGTAATGCGCCTGGCTGGGTTTGAACGACAGACCTACAACTTGTAAGTCGGAGCCTTTACTACTTCGCCACCACTGAGTCGGAGCCTTTACCACTCGGCCACCACACTACGATGGTAGTTATGCTGCCAAGAGCATAACTACAAAATGTAAAGAGAGTCAGGACTGGTGACGCGGGAGCAAGCGACATACAGTTGCCCGCGTAAGAGACAACTCGTCCTGAAGTTGACATCCACTGCACTCAGTGTCTGCCCCTTCGACTTATTGATGGTCATCGCGATGCAAACACTCACGGGGAACTGTACGCGCTTGAACTGGAACGGGAAGTTATGAGGTATAAATACTGCCTCGACTTCGCCATAAACCGTAAGAATTTTTGCTTCAATGATGTGTCTGTGCAGCGAGATGACTTTAAGACGGGTCTCATTACACCACTTTGGAGGAGATAGGTAATTTCGAAAATGCATAATCGGGACTCCGACTTCAGCTTTATGGTATGCGCTTGAAGTCCACTTGCTGGCTGGGAGTTCAAAAATTCCACGGGATAATGTGTGGCGTCATCTTGCTCGACGACAGTGTTTATTGAGGTATAGATCACTGCATTTTCCTCAATTTCCGAGAGAATGTATTCGTAAATTGCTGCAGCCTGATCATTTTTGGACGTCAAAAAGGCCCGCTCACACACTCAAGAAATTCTGCTGGTGCGGTAAATGACTGTTGTCCCCGTACACACAGCAAATTAATTCTTCTAAGCTGGCTAATGCTCTATTGAGAGACTTTGACCTAGACCTCCTGTCCACCTCTCTCGCAGTGGGCTTTGACTTGCAGCGGACTTTGGCAGAGGCCATGATCCGGAGCAAAGAAGAGTGGCAGGCGGTCGCCTCCTTCTGCGAAGCAGTAATGCTAGCGGCTAAAAAAGGGGGTCGACTGCATCAGGCAAATGCAAAGGCGCTCAAGCCGCAGCTACCGCCGCCGTGTCTCCAATCCCGATTGACGGCCACAGTAGGCGCGGGCTTGTGACCGCTGAGCAATGGGTAGCTCTTTGTCCACCCATTCGATAGTCGCCGACCTCCAGCAGTCGGCAGCAACTGTAGGAGCCCAACAGGATCGAAGCCAAGGTTTCAACGTAGCAAACGGGAAGCGTTTGCCCGAAATCGCCACTGAACAAACTGTGACACCACCCATCAAATGTTCGTTCCCGCGGATGTCCTGCAGGGTTCTGTCCTCGGCCTCAACTGCCTTCCTATTGGCCATAATACGCTCATCCTATATGATCAAAGAGCAATCCTTAAGCACGCGTCCCTTATCGCTGTTACGTGACACACCACAAACAGGCGTTTTGACGCTCTCTAAATCGATGGGAATTTGAAGGTGGCATGTGCTGTCTTGCCACCCGGAAGCAGTGTGGCAGCAATTCCCAACGACGCGACAGCAATAGCAATATTGCCTTGCCTCCTGACCTCTGCAAGTATGCCATGTTTTTCCTGTTCCAACAGGAGCAACCCAAGAAAAAACATTTTGCCCTGGTTTTGCACAACGCTTTCAAGGACGGTGTTATAAATCTGTTTTTGCTCTGAAGAGAACTCTGTCTCAGCGTTATACTCTCGATTTCCATAGTCTTGATGCGGTGACGATTGGGGAGCTAGTAATCCATATTAGATCAGTGGATTGCCGCCGATAGAAATGTCCACATCTTGAAGTGAACTGAGACAGGTGTTCAGCACACGATCATCAGTTACATCGACTTCGTCTCCAGTAGCACGCCTCAAAGCTCGCAGAAAATCTTCAGACAGATGATGGCGATATTTTAATGAACATAACTTTTTTGTAATACTTAAAGCCGCATTTTTTTTAATAGTCTTGCTCAACTCTGCTCAAGATTTTGAGGGTTTTTTGGAACTTGAATTTTTCAAAACGAACTATACCCTGCCCTATATATTGCCCTGTGCGATTTTGTATTTGAATATCCTGTCCACATTATGAGGTGTACAATAAAGCTTATAGTAAAAAATAAATAATATACGATACCACGTTTAGGAAGAATTTGATTTTTATGAAATCGAATAGATGGCGCTGTTTTAAAATGTTCTATATGCTACTACATTCAACTATGTTTCTCTGCCCAAGTTACTTAAATGGCGTAGAATTTATAGTGTAAAGCAAATAGTAGCATTGCTTACTCAAAAACAACATTTAAATATGCGTCGTTAGATTAAACACTGTCACAGAATGCGTAAGAAAAATAAGTATTCACAACTCCTCCCCCGTAAGTGATAGCGTGATAATATGTAGCCTATATGATGGCCCATCTTTTATTCAAGCAAAATTTGAAGATAATCCATGCAGTATGTATAAAAATAAATATATATCCAAGTAAGTTTTTGAGTTTAGCCTGGACATACATACAGACAAACAGACAAAAATTTTAAAAACTATATTTTTGGCTTCGATATCGATTGTAGATCACTTCCCAAGTATTCTTTTAAAAAAATATTTAATGAACAGTTTTGACTTTCCTACGATTTTATTATAGTTACCTATATGTATAGATTATTCGTACAACTCTTTAGTTAAGTCCCAAGAGGACACAAATTTCCGTACAACTGTTGTCGTTTAATTGTGTCTGTAATTACGGTAGTCGAAAGGTAAAAATAATATTATTTTGTTAATGTAATATTTTCGTTTGTACTAATTTGAGTCAGTAGATGTCGTTGTACGTATATAAATAACATTGAAAGATTAGGTTGCGTTGCAAAATAAATCCGTTAGACCGTTGGAATAAGAATAAGACATTTCATATAAACATGGAGAACGCCGTTTCACCATTAAAGAGATAAACTATTTTTTTAAATTATGTATTAAATATTAACCCACATTTTTTCGTAAAACGAACCAACCACTACCTAAGATATTTCCCTAAAAACAAATAAGTAACATTTGCTCTGTTTGGGCTTGTTTTTTTTTTTCATTTTTTATTCCCAGTTGTGAGTAAATTCGACCGCGCAGTAAGAGACTATGAAATCTTGAACGCGACCTATGTCGTGAGATTTTGAGGGTTTTTTGAAACTTAAATTTTTCAAAACGAATTATACGACTTTTATGAAGAAAATGCGCACTACCATCTATGAATTTTAAGAATAACTAACTGCTAACCTTGCCAACATGGTCAAAAAATTATTAACTTCCAAAAAGTGTCAAAATGTAACTTGATTTGATTTTTGTGTAATCTCATAGATGGCGCTTTTTAAAATATGTCTTTATACTACTGATATTCATTACTACATTACAAACTATGTTTCTTTGCCTAAATTACGTGGTTTTGAAAAATGAATAATGGGAATCTTTATTATTTACCTAAATAAATTTACGTGCCAAGTTTCGAGTTAATTAACCCAAGAAATAAGATTCTCCCATACAAACTTTAACATCCCCTAAATCTTGCACTGGGGGTACTACTGAAAAAATAAGTATGGCATCCTGGATAACTAATTTAGGGTAATGTTTGTGCTAAGTTTTGAGTCGATCGGCCCACGGAAAAAAAAGTTACACCCTTGCATCCATTGCACCATTTAAATTCAATATTGCTTACCTCCCATAACTTACGGCGTGATAATATGTAGCCTAAAGCCTTCCTTGGTTTACAAGGAACATTTTTGCTCAATTTCAAATCAATCTATCCAGTAGTTTTGGCGCCAACCCGTACCATAGGCACAGAAAAACAGACAAACAGACAAAAATTCTAAAAAGTCACTTTTTGTCATCAGTTACGTTTTTCTAACAAAACCCACTCATTTTTTCCAGAAAATTCTCAATGTACAGTTTTTCTTTCGTTACTGTTTTATTATATGTATAGATTTCCTCATCATCATGATTTCAATTCAAAGACATTCACTATTGGTCCTGCGTTTCGCGTCCATCATATTCCCGCGCCTTTCTCCAGGTCATCGGTCAAATAAAATGTCCATCTTTAATACCAAGATACTACATACATTAAGTGGCCAGGCTTAATGGCAAGCTGATGAAAGCTGCTATAAGAAGTGAACTTCCATAAGAATTTTACAGCATCATTAACCTCCCCTGTGTGTCCAACAACACATTGTTATGACACCGGCCGCTTTTATTATTAAATGTTTGTCTTTCTTTCCTGTTTTCTTTAAAAAAGAACATAGTTCCTGCTTTATCTAGCAAAAAAGGCATATATAAATACCTTTCTAGAGTTTATTTTTAACTAGCGACCCGCCCCAGCATCGCACGGGTGCAGTGTTGATATTATGCATGTATTATACACATAAACATTCCTCTTGAATCACTCTATCTATTACAAAGAAACCGCATCAAAATCCGTTGCGTACTTTTAAAGATCTAAGGATACATAGGAACAGCTAACTTTGTTTTATACTATGTAATGATGATATAAAATAGTGCTTGACTGCGAACCATTTCAATTTGGAACCGTGCACTATCCGCGCTTCTGACGTTTTACAAGTGCCCATATAGGACTAGGTATGTGAAATAAAATATTTTGACTTTGACTTTGAACTAAACTGATTGAACAGTGAAACAGTGATTCAATTGTTGGTGTTAAAACGCGAATAAAATAAAATATTTTGACTTTGACTTTGAACCGACTTGATTGAACAGTGAAACATTGATTCAATCGTTGATGTTGAGGTGCGAATTTATTAACAAACTATTCACTTTAGTCTTGAAGACACCTGAATTATATCGGACGGAAAGACTGTAGCTGGTATTTTTTTCCACTTGTCCTTTGATGTACGAACGACGACGCGAAACGCTTACATAGTCTGAGTCTGAACCATAAAGGTTTCAACAATGTGAAGGTGGACACTTGCTGTACGTCTGATTGCCTGATAGGAGAGAAAAAGGTGTTAAAACTCCTTGGCTATTTATATATCCATGGAGTTTCTTGCACATTCTTCTTCGTAGAGGTGTACACTTCGAAAGGTGACAATAGTATAATTTTCCTTACAAACTTCTCGACGATCCAAAAGTGCCTTTAAATGGTTTATTTAAAAAAAAAAACTTTAATATAAAGAGTAGGACAGACTCACAGGACGTTTTTTTTTAAATGAAAGAGAGCGTAAAGTTGTGTTTTACAGCCGCGGCGTGCACGGCAGTAAATGCGCATTACTGCGGTCTCTTTATATGCCATTAACCTTCCAATGTTTTAGCGGTGGTTTTGTTTAGTTAAGTTATGAAAACGAGAATAAAAGATTTAAATTTCATAAAGGGACTATTCTTTTATTACGTAAGTTGGTTATTACTAGTTTTGGAAAACCTTCCTTGCTAAATAAAAAAAAAAGTTTTTTTTTATTGATTTTTAACGAAATAATCTAAAGAGATAAAAGTAATAGAGTCAGCGACTTATCATCGAAGTTGGTTGATGCTGAAAATCAGCGTTGTGGCCAGAGCCACAACGCTGATAACTAGACATGACTGATTAGACAGATCTAACACATGAGCCACAGCTTTTTACTGAGCACAAGCCGTTTTGCGCGGAAATGTAGCATATTTTGCACTATACAATATAATTGTATCTTATTTTTTAAATGGTATGCACTAAATTTTTTGCGCCAATTAACTCTTTTCCTTTCTAATATACGTTTGGTTCGTTTTGATGTTTATTTTCAAAACATTTTTAGGTACGTTTACAATTGTGTATTTTACAAAATAGTAACGTCTAATTTACAAGCACTCGGCGTTCGTGCGGTTGCTGCGCTTGTTAAATCTTGACTTTACGATTGTTTCCCCACCAACTTGTAAGAAAAAATAAGACATGCTTGACGCTACTTCCCCCAAAATCGACTTACGTAATGAATGACTGTGCCCAAACTGGATTGCTAAAATTAATATAGCCACCATAAATATGTCAAACTGACAATTTTTTATTTTATTTGTATGAATGAATGATATAGTGAAGTAACCTTAAAACTGCATATATACATAAATTAAAATAAAACCCTTATAAACTTACTAAAACTACATAATCTAAAAAGGCATCAAAAACTCTTCCGCATCGCTGTCGACTGGTTAAGTGCCCAAAAGGCTGGTAGCCCAACCATGCTACCAGACCATTGCTTATTCTCTGCCAGTGGTTGGGTCACGCAAAGTGTCAACAAGTCGTTTTAAAGCCTCATCGCTAGAGTAGAAAAAAAAAACGAACTTTATAAGCAAACACAAACTTAAGATATGACAGAGTAAGCTTCGTTTATGGCGCATATTTTGATACTTGCAAAGAAATCAAAACTTTATAGGTTTGTTTCAGTTGATATTAAATCCTGAAATTGACGAAGTAAAGGGAAATGTTTGAAAACTGTAAACTTGTAGTTATGTCACATTATAATTAAATATTTGTGATACAATAAGATCTTACCTTCGAAGCTCGATTTGGGATTTGACTTTCAAATTATAAGTAAGTTTTTACGGATGAGAAATCCGTAAAAACGGTACGCATACCCGATTCACCAATTTCTTTGTCCTGACCACGTGACTGAGTTGATAAGACGTTAGACCAAAATAATTTGGGGCGTGGCCAATTCAAAGCGTTCGACGTTTACGAAACGATCATAACTTGGCTAGTCATAGTCATAGTTTTTTATTGGTAAGGGATTCTTACAAGTCATAAAGGAGGGAGGAGGAGGGTGCTACCACGAGCTCTTGACAGGATCCATTTGTCGATCTGAACTGTTAAAAATGTGGGCCTATATACACCGTTTAATTTTGGTTGTTTTAATCCCGTGGAGGGTCGATCCGATACATGAAACACTATCGATTTGTAAAGATAAAATAAAAAAAGCCGTAAGTAGTACGCATCGACCCACTGCTACCTACGGTCATTAGTTAGTTCTTTTCTTAAAGATATGAATTTCGTTTATCTTTACAAATCGATAGTGTTTCATGTACCGGATCTACACTCCACGGGACTAAAATGATCAAAATTTAACGGTCTATATAAGAGGGTCATATTTAGGGGCAAACTTGGCCGGAGGTCGCCCTAAACAAAGGTTTGGAAGGAAAAAGGGAAGGCCTTTGCCCAGCATCGGGACATACAATAAGCTATTGAAAATAAAAATAAATATTATGGGGTGTATAATTCCATCCCTCTCTCTCTCACTAGCACGCTTGTCATTTAACCAGCTCATGGTAAAGCCTCTGTACCTATCATTACAACTTGAAGCCAATGATCTCGTCCATCAAAAGTCGAGTAAAAATTCGACGGTCATGGCTTACAGTATCCAAACTTTTGGGTGAGGGTCTTGACTTGGATCACCAACTTTGAGGTTAAGTTGCAAACCGCGGTCAGTTTCGAAACTGAACGTGACTTGTGCTTGGAAACCGTAGTTAAGATCGAACAACCCAAAGTACATTTTCATACAGATGCTCTTACGTGATTATGATGGTATTACACATTTTTCTCCAGATATTTTTTTACTCAGATATTTTGTGGATATTATGTAGGCTTATATATAAATTAAAACTTAAATTTGTGTAAAAATAATCCAGTAAAGACTTCTGAATACATGTCATTTTATGCAAACTTCGAGCTTTGTAATTTAGTACTTATATCTCATATATTAAAAATCTATAGAAACGTTGTACATTTAATCGAGAATGACGACAATTTACCTCAAAAAATTTAACCAAATCAAAAAAATACTTCTTGTAACCAGTTTTGTGCAACATTCAAGTAAATCACGGAATTACTAAATGCAAACAGCGTATTTCGCATTTGTCTTTTCATCAAATATTGCGTTAGATTACACACAAGCTTTTAAACTCTTGCAAGACGTTGAAGATAGGCGAGTGGCGGGGCCCCTCTTAAGTTCCTTTTAGGTGTCATGTTGTCCCCTAGAGACTTCGTATGTTTGTTGGGGCTGTGTGTATTTTGTGGACAATTTATAATCTAATTTTCGTCCCCAGTCTACAGATTCCAGAAACCTATTGCAAATGCAGTAATCCAGTACAAAAAAAATACTGAGGGTTCCGTCAAAAATATTTTTTATCCAATGAGGAATCGCGCCCTTGGGCGGAGCAGCAAAGAGTATCAGACTATTACTGACTAAACCACCCACCCCGTTCCTTCTTTGCCCTGATCCCCGAGCTCTGGTCATTAAACTGTTTTTATGATGGTCCGAATGGAACTTCGAAGATTTTATCGAATTATAAAAAAAACAACCGGGTAACTTCGAGTCAGACTCGTGCTTTGAGGCTGACCAATCATTCGACGGCGTGCTTTGTTTCCGCGCAATTCAAAGAGTTGTCAGCAAATGTAGAGGCCCAACTGCAGGGCCGAAGTTTGGGGCCCCCGGCTGGTTTCTGAAAGGAAGATCCGATCCTGGTATGACAGCTAAGAAAGAATCAGGTGGGTCATTTAGTCAGTCAGAGTCTAACACTGTTTTCTGCTCCGCCCAAGGGTGGGATTCGTCATTAGATGATTTTTCCCACCATAAAAAGGACTGACCAATTAACTTATGAAAATAATTCAATTTCCGAATCGATTTAGTTTTTTTTGTGACTTAATCAAAAATTTTCAGTTTCCCAATATTTTCCTATAATTGTGCTATCTGACTTGGCGTCAGGCCAAGTACCTATGAATTTTGATTCCCTCGAAAGTGTCAAAATTTGTAACGTTTTATGCGACATAAATGGCCGTATTTGTTTTGTTCAAAAGAACGCTGAACTTAGTATATGGTTTTAATTACAAATCGATACTTGCACACGTTCCTGAGATTAAACGTTCTTGACAAGCAGATAGAAAGCTAGATAGACAGACAGAAAGCTGGTTAGGCAAACGAACATCAAAGTGATCCAATAAGGGTTCCGTTTTTCCTTTTGAGATATGGAACCTTAAAAATTCAAAACATCAACAACGAAGTTACAAAGATTTAAACCTGATAATATGAAAAGTACGGACGCCACAGAAAATGGCGTTTTCTCGACAGAGATAAATATATTTGTTTAAAATTGTTTTCTCGTTTACTTTTCTACAAATTGAAGAGATCGGATTTTTTCACATTAGGAATATATCTTTTATGAATATGTTCTATCTTAGGAATGTTTGTGGCATTTTTACATTTATGAAAAATATATATGTTTTAAAATTATATTTTTTGACATAGGCACTTCAGTAAAAATAAAAAGAATAAATAAAATCATAATGACAAACGATGGTTGACAAACAAACCTACTGCGCTGTATATTACGAGTTCAATGGCCGCTCGGAACAAATATTTGTATACTAACAGATAGTTATTGGTTTTTTTTTTAATCTACACTAATATAATAAAGAGGTAAAGTTTGTTTTTTGTTTTTTTATTTTTTTGTTTTTTTTTGTTTGTAGGAGGTAATCTCTGGAACTACTGGTCCGATTGGAGAAATTTTAGCAATAATAGAAAGCTGCTTTACTCCTGAGTGACATAGGCTATATTTTATGTACGCGGGCGAAGCCGCTGACAAAAGCTAGTTTTATATATTTTTGAATATTTCAAGATTAAATTTACACTTACAGCAGTTTTGGTCTTGCCACAGCCAAAGGCGAAGAGATAGAAAGATAAATTAAACTTTAAAACATTTTTTTACTTTTTCTTTTTTTCTTTTTTTAATACTTCAGATCTAAGGTGAATATTTCTTTATTTATTTTTGTGAAAGTACCTAAGTAATTAAAATTCTTGAAGTTATCGTAAGAAAGTTTTTTTCTAGTTTTTTATTGTCATTATTCTGGAGTATTTTCCTACAGTATAATTCAAATAAACCCTATTTTTTATTGAAAAATTGTCCGTTTAATTGAATGACCCGAATCTGGGTTACACTATAGTTAATACATAACTGTGTATCGAGTACACACGAACGATGCCTTCAGGGAATCACTAATATATATCCAGAATAAACAGTTCTACCCAGGGACCAAATAATAATATCTGAATACATTGGCATATATATCTACTTTGTGAGAGCAGTGGTGGCCAAGTGGTAACGGCCCCGACTTACGAGTTGTAGGTCGTAGGTTCAAACCCAGCCAGGCGCATTACTTTGTGTAATTTATTTCATCTCCACTGCTCTCAAATCGGTGAAGGAAAACATCGTGAGGAAACCGGCATGTCCTAGAATCAAACATTCGAAGACATGTGACATCAACCAATCCGCACTGGGCCCGCGTGGTGGATTATGGCCCATTCCCTCTCCTAGAGAGGAGGCCTGTGTCCTTGCAGTGAGAACATTAAAAGGCTGATGATGATGATCTATTTTGTATCTATTTTGCATAATAGTTGTTTTAACAAATAGAGTAGAGCATTACCTAACTAGTGGCTCAGTTGTAATCGGTTGCGAAATATCGAGGTGTAAGAATCAAAGTCACTCAAAGATGGAATGGTTGCAATGGAAATGGCTATGCTGCAGAAATGAAGATATCCGCAAGAGAACCAAGGTTGCCGACATAGCGAAAAGAATCGCCAAAACTAAGTGGCAAGACACATTGCACGTAGAATAGGCATGGCCAGTGGGGTCGAAAGGTTCTGGAGTGGCGACCGCGGACCGGAAGACGCAGCTTTGGAGGGCCTCCCACAAGGTGGACCGATGGCCTGGTCAGGAAACTGAAATCCGATGATTGCAAGATGCACAGGGTCGGTCGTTGTGGCGGCGTTTGGGAAGGCCTATGTCCAGCAGTGGGCGTCTTTCGGCTGAAATGTCGATGATGATGAAGTAGCGAGTTTAAACCCAAGCGCATTACTTTATGTAATTTATTAGTTAAAATCTGTTCTTGAAACGGTTAAGAAATATATCGTGAAGAAACCAGGATGACCTAGAACCAAATATTACAAAACATGTGACATCGGTCCATCTTTTAAAAATAAAGTACCTACTTTTTTTATTCTAAAACTGAAGTGAAACTTTATTTTTAATTTTATCTTTACGAATCGATATAGTGTTTCATGTGCCTACCAAATCGATCCTCCATGGGATTAAAACGACCATAATTTAACGGTGTATTATGGACAGAGGAAACCGACATGTCCTAGAACCAAAAATTCGAAGACATGTGACATCCACCGATCCGCACTGGGCCTGCGTGGTGGATTATGGCCCATTCCCTCTCCTAGAGAGGAGGCCTGTGTCCCAGCAGTGGGAACATTGAAAGGCTGATGATGATGATGATTATGGACAGACAGCGGGAAGCGACTTTGTTTGATACTAGCCAAGGGGTACTGTCTTACCTGATGACAGGAGGTCATATGGAGGTCAATTAGGCAGTCGCCCATTGAAAAACACTGGTACTCAGCTGCCTCCGATTAAACTGGAAGCCAATCCCAATATAGTTACGAATCGCCTAGACAGACAGACAGACTTCTCTATAAAGAAGCGAAATCAATGACCGGAACTCAAAATAAAACCTTGCCGCTCCGGTAACTAAATATTCTAATTTCGTCACGAGGTATAAGTCTTTGACGAGTGTTTGTTTTTAGTGCAATAGTAGGAAAAACTTGGATCGTCTTATAATTACTAATAATAATATAGTATCACACAACGCTATTAGACCAAAGCTAAACAGAGCTTGTGCTATGCGTAGATATTAGATAACTGATAAACATACTTGTATTTTACACCCAGACACAGCACAAATGTTCTGTGAAAATGAGTATTTAATTCAGCTAAAAATATGCAAATTCTCTATTTCCTCAATGATGTGAAAAAGAAAGAATGAAGGAAAAATATTTTATTTGGTATGCATGGATAGGTACTAAGACTGTGAAATCATATTTAACTACACCGTTGATCACTTTAATCCCTTGGAAGATCAATTCGGTACATGAAAAACTATAGATTGGTACCTAAAGTTGGAATATTTTTTATTTTAAACTCGAATGATTTTACGCACGTCGAAATTGATTTCTTCAAGTAAGACTTCAAGTAAACGTCAGTTGGGCCAGTTCAAAGAGATACCTATATGTAGTTACTACGCAACGACCGAAAACTACCTACGAGATCATTGACTCGTTTATTTTAAAGAAATGAAGAGATTTAGAAAAAAAAAGTACTTTTTTTATTTTATCTACACAAATCGATAGTGTTTCATGTACCGTGTACCATGTATCGTACCTCTTCGGGATTGAAACGACCAAAATTTAACGAAAAAGAAAATAACATATACAATATGTGTCTCATGGGTGCACCAAATAGGTTCAGTTCAGCAAAAATACCAGACAACTACATGGTGTTAGTAATTTGTTTGTTAGTTCTTCAGTGGTCCTTTGAATTTAAGAGTTACATTCTTCCGAACATACTCAAGTTACCTGAACCTTGATCTGTCAACAGCTTTATAACCACCCCACGTTTGAACCCCCGATATCGCTACCTAAACTCAAAAACTCCACATCAAAGGTATCATGAATACTGTCATTATAACCGGGGGGTCTATAAAGCCGTTTGACCCCCACAACGAGGTGTCATTAGCCGTGTAATGCCAGGACCCCTATCGCTAACAGCTCCTGAATGCGAAGCGTGATGAATGTCCTTAATGAAGGGGGACTTGTAATTTTATTAATGGATTTTAGAGAAAATTTTGCTGGAAGTCAAAATTTTGCTGATGATACACTAGAGTATGCGTTAGATACATAGGCCCCTCGCACACGGCGACTTTTAGAAGCGTAATTGTCGCGCATTTCATGCGCACGACAACATCACTACTGACGCGAGTTAGTAAATCGTTCCCATCGTACAACTGTATCGATGCGAATAAGCTAAATAAAGCATCGCTATTGTATCGGTACGAACCATAGATATATCAAACAGTAGAGATATGGCAAGGAGGCGTGGTTCTTGCGAACACAACTAGGCCGGCATACTTCTTCCCGGTACTAAAAAACGCAATTAGGTGGAAAGACAATTCTTTGGATTGAGAACAAATATCATTGCTTGCTTAGTACAGATCGATCAATTAATCAGCTGGCCTAGATGCACAATGGATGTGTATTTAACGTAAGATCATGCGTTAGTCTTTTGTTTTGTTAAGGATGTGAAGTAATATTTGTGGTTATCGATATTTTTCATGATCCCCGTTTTTATGTATGTACGTATGTCTATTCGCGAGAAACCTAAAAAAAATAAACTGAACGGAATTTCATGTGGTTGGGATTTATTTTTATTAGGATGAAAAATTATTTCTAAAAAATATCTAAAATTATTTTGTTTGTATATTTCTTCCTCTACATTAGGTACCTCTTATAGATATTTTATTTTAATAAATATTTCAAATAATCCACATCCTGGGCTTTCTATAATATCTTTTCAAAAGTCTTTAGGCTGAAAATAATAATATTTAGCAACAAAATTGTTGTAAACTAATTGGTAATAAAATACACTTTTGGAAACTGACGGAACCAGGCATGAAATAGTTAGTAAAACGAAATAAATGTTGTAGGAAACTATTACTTTATGTTTTCTTGTGATATTCCTGCATCATTCGTTTTATCACTATCAATCATATCCACTGTCCTTTAATTTAAAATTTTTAGTTATCCGAAGGATCCAAGAATAAAAGTGGATGAATTCACTCTGAAAAGGGCGACTCCAACACTGAACTTGGAGAACATTTTGACAAATTATGTGGAAATATCATGAACGTCCCAAGTATGTTTTTATTCTGGATTGAATATAAATTTCGTCCAACTGCGAAAGCTTTCAGCTGAAATGATGATGATAATGATGAATGAGTGAATACTGACAAAAGCTTGCATTGACATATGAATAGTTTCTAGATAGTGTTTACAAAATCTAATTTATATTGTAATTAATAATAAATAAAAAAAATTCTCAAACATCTCGTAACTCGAATTAGCTTTTTTTTATGTAAAGATATTTTTTAGTTAAATAGAAGATAATAGGTCCTATCCTACGAAGATGGTGACAATCCTGGATATGTGTGTAGACTCATTACTCATTGTTCCTGTGTAAATATCAGTTATATTTTTTATGACACAGTTTCCGTGTGTGTGTGTTTTCCGTACTTCAAACGGAATAAAAAGTTATTAACGTATAATTCATCAAAGATTGCCTTGGTGAGATAGAGCAAATTTTGCAATTCTGAATTTATCGATATTCTTTTCTCGGCTACTTGTCATCACTAATTGTATAATTTGTATATGTGTGTTTAGACTGAGCCCGTAGTTACAAGAGGATGCTCCACCTCTTTTTTGAGTGTGTTTCATAAAAAAGTTCATATATGCTGATATTTATATCTCTGTGTCCGTGAGACATGTGAGGTCGTGTGGCGTACGTATAGATTTTGAATTTGTGTTAGTGAAAAAATGGACGTAGTTAGGAGACATCTGAACTCGAACAAAATTGTATTGATAACATATCTCTACTGTTTGATATATCTATGGTACGAACGCACTGCAGCATCGCTACAAAAAGGCCATAATTAGTACGAAATTGGCGGGGCAAGCTACAAATAGAGTATTTTTAATATACTAATAAAAAATATTCTTTTTATCCCAAAAGTTGTAACTAACTGTAATGTCCTCCTCTATTAGAAAAATAAAAAAAATCATTCACCACTCATAGATTGCCACTATATCACTGTAATATTATTTATTACTTTCACGCGGGCAAAGCCACTAGTACAAGCTAGTCCATGCTAACAATAGATTGCAGATTGCTACATATTGTCATGTTAAATTAATTACAGAAGAGCACTTACGGCTAATTTGTCTCGTGTCATCTATACGAGACATCTATCTACGTATCTAGTGTTGTACTTACCTAATTGGGTAAACGATATCGAAAATATATTTCACATTTTTATATTTTTAACTAACGACCTGCTCAAGCTTAGCACGGGTGCAATGCTGATATTAAATATATTATGCATGTATTATACATATAAACCTTCCTCTTGAATCACTACGTATTAAAAAAAAACCGCATCAAAATCCGTTTTGTACTTTTAAAAATTTAAGCATACATAGGAACAGCGCAACTTTGTTTCATACTATGTAATGATAATGATATATTATGTGAGTGTGTGTGAGTGATATGGAAAACCAAAGTTCACATAAAATAGCAGATATTCAGAGGTCTTTACTGAATTTGTTTTACACAATGAACTAATGCGCCTCACCATCTACGATTGCATCACTGCTTATTATCAGGTGGGATCGCAGTCAAGCACTAGTTTATCTACACTAATATAATAAAGAGGTAAAGTTTGTTTTTTTGTTTTTATGTTTTTTTGTTTGTAGGGGGTAATCTCTGGAACTACTGGTCCGATTGGAATAATTTTAGCAACAATAGAAAGCTGCTTTACCCCTGAGTGACATAGGCTATATTTTATGTACGCGGGCGAAGCCGCTGACAAAAGCTAGTAGCAAATAAAAAAAAAAGTTGTTTTGATTTCTGTAGAAGCATAGATAACATCCACAAGATATCTGTGTATCCAAAATATCTGGAGAAAGATGTGTAATAACATTATAATCACGTAAAAGCGGTTGTATGAAAATGTACGTCGGGTTGGCTCTTTCTGTAAATGGTTGTATAGCTAAATCCTTTAGTATTTGTCGAAGCTCCCACACAAGTTGAAACATCTTCATACACGATTTATGTAAGTATACAGGGTGGTATTCAAGTCGTAGGCCTTATTTTTAACCCCGATACTGCAATGCGCTTTAAGATTTTGATGTTTCACGACCAATGACGTTTAAGAAGTATTTTTTTTTAAATTACTTTTATGATAATGATACAAAAAAAATGATAAAGATCTTTATTTTGCAAGTAGGTTTAAAAAAACGCTTTTACACGTCATTTCTTTTTTCGATGAGTCCGGTGTTTCCTAACTGACCACCCTGAGAAGAAACACCGAAATAAACTCGGGGGTCAAATTCTCTTTTAACGTCCATACAGTGTTTATTTGAGATAATAAGCCTTTTAAAATATGTCTTACTACATTTTCAAGGTTTTTCATATTTGCATTAGTAGGAAGGTCTATTTCAATTTAGTGAGTAGCGCTTTGGGTAAAAATATTGCTCCCGACTTTTTTTTATAGAGGGCAAAAATCGTCCAATGACAAATCCCCTTCTTGGGCGGAGCGGAAAACAGTCTCAAAATCATACTGACTAAACACCCTACCACGTTAGCCAATTAATCCAGGGTTTCTTTCCTTTCAGAAAGAAACCCTGGACCCCAGTAGGCTTCGACCCTTTTGCAGAGTCCCTTCGATGCCCACGACTTCAATTTCACCCTGGATATCATAATCATCATCATCAGCTTTATTAATGTTCCCACTGCTCGGACACAGGCCTCCTCTCTAGGAGAGGGAATGGCCAAAATCTACATGGTGGACATGTCTTCGAATTTTTGGTTCTAGAACATTTTTCCTCACGATGTTTTCCTTCTCCGTTTTGAGAGCAGTGGTGATGAAATAAATTACACAAAGTAATTCGCCTGGCTGGGTTTAAACCCGCGACCCACAACTCATAAGTCGAGGCCTTTACCACTCGGTCACCACTCTATGCACCCTGTATAACTACGTCGAAACATGATACCAAACCAGTACATTTCACTAAGGAGCTTAAAATATACCATACCGTGTTGATTTCTATCTTCTCTCGAGGTATGCGGGCGACTTTTCAGCTCAGCAAGTTTCATTTTTCAAGTTTAAATATCAAAGGGAGTGTTTGAGAGTATTATGTGTGTGTACGAAGTTGACATAGAAAGCCTTGTGTGGAGCTATTGTATGAAATGTGAGGATTTGAGGAAAAGGTATGAATGGAAATTATTCTTGTCCTAGTTGTGAATCTTGCTGTATTATTTTAGGGTTAGGGTTTCGGGTTAAAACAGGACCCCTTTGATATCTGCTGTGCTATCACCAACTAAAAACCAGTCGCCTCTTTCTGCGAAGCAGTGATGCTAGCAAAGGAGGAGGCCGACCGCGCAAGGCTCACGCCCTAGACGCCGCCGCGATCCCGCCGATATCCAGCCACCGTAAGTGTGGGCTTGCGTGCGTTGAGTAATGGTTAGCTCGCCGTCCAGTTGTCTGGTAATACTCCGGACCAAGCGAGTTGTCGACGGCGCGATCTGTGAGAGTGAGTGTGAGAGGCCCAACTGCAGGGTCGAAGCCTACTGGGGCCCTGGTCCGATTTCTGAAAGGAAGGTCCGACCCTGGTATGAAGGTTAAGAAGGATTGGGGTGGGTCGTTTTGTCAGTACCAGTCTGACACTGTTTCCTGCTCCGCTTAAGAGCGGGATTCATTAGATGAATTTTCCCACCATAAAAAAAAAAACCTAGAACCCAACCCACCCAGAACCCAGATGTGTGCGTATTGCAATTTCCAATAGTTAACGCAGTTAATGTATTTACTGTTATAACAACAATCACATACAGAACATATAAAATCGGAATAAAATTAATATTAAAATTCAAAAAGTGTTTTTTGCAATCTTCTGCTAGGAACGATACAAAACCCTTCATGCGCGAGTCCGATTCACACATGGTTCCACACAGATACAAATTATAGTTACATTGATTTTTCGTTTATCGCTTTTTCAATTAGTAAAAACCGTATCAAATTTTCATGTATTGTTTGAAAGAAGTAAATGGAGAAACTGACAGTGGAAGACTTTTGTTTCATACTATTTAGAAAATTACTCCCGCGTATGATCACTATCTCAACTAATGGTAAGCGATGAGCAGCCCGCGGAAGTTCTTGGTACAGGGTATGGTCCGGAGCGAGGGTGGAAGGCGGTCGCCTCCTTCTGCGAAGCAGTAATGCTAAAACAGGAGGTCGCATGCGAGAGGCTTTGGCCGTCACGCCCCAGACGTTAGGATTCCGATCCTGCTTTCCAGCCACTGTAGGCGCGGGCTTGCAGATAGTGAGCAATGGGTAGCTTGCCGTCCGGTCGTCTGGTAACAGTCTGGATCAAGTCGAATTCCTCGACGGCGCGTTCTGTTCCCGCGCGTCTCAAGGAGTTGTCAGCAAACGTAGTGGACTGATGAGCTGATGAGAGTTACGGGAGTGCAATGTATGCAAGACCCATAGGACTGTTCGTTGTGGCGACAATTTCGGGAAGCCTATGTCCAACTGTGGACGTCCTTCGGCTGAAATGATGATACTAATCGTTACATACTATAAAACAAAGTTGCTTGTGCCCTATGTATGCTTATATCTTTAAAAATACGCAACGGATTTTGATGCGGCGTTTTTAAATAGATAGAGTGATTCAAGAGGAAGGTTTATGACATATTCAATATCAATACCCGTGCGAAGCTGGAGCGGGTCGCTAGTTATCTATAATTATATTATTACAGATTTAATGTTTAATTAAATAGCAAAATGTTTCCTAGTTATTATTATATAAGTAAATGGTAACATTATTAATATTACATTGTTCATTTCGGAGAAGAATGTCTGTAAGCTTTACTACGAAATTGATTACACATACATTATACATGTTACAGTGAAATAATATTCCTCGCTAATATGTAAATTGTTTTCTCTAAATTATTCGCGTTATTTATTTTTATGTACTAGCTACTGCTTCGGCTTCGCCTGTATGAAAGTAAGGTTTAACATACAAACTTTGAACTCCCGTTACGGGGATGAACCTTAGGGTGTGAATTTTGGAAAATTATCTATTAGTGCTAACCTACGCCTACATAAAAAATTAGGTGCTCCTCCAGTCTCCTTAGCCAAGTTACGATCGTTTCGTGAACGTCGAACGCTTCAAGTTGGTCGCGCCCATAATTCCTTTGTTCTGACGTCATTTCAATGCTCAGTCACGTTGTTAGAACAAAGGAATTGGAGGCGTGGCCTATTCTAAGGGCTCGACGTTAACGAAACGATAGTTACTTGGCTGTGTGCGCTCCTTGTGTTACTAAGTCGATTCTTATATATTTGCCTACTATAACTAACTTCTTTGAAAATACTACTTACCTAAGTGCTTTTCGTGCTTGTGTTAGGATTGTAACTTAATTTTCTATATATGTAGTGTGCTTTATTTCAGTTGTATGTGCGAGAGGTGTCTATCTTATTACAAATTAACCCATTTCTTGTTACTTTCCCCTCTAGTGATCTGGACAGATAAGATACTCGTACATACATAAGATAAAAGTTTTATCTAACACATTGGATAACATTGAGTCAGTTACGTCGATTTAACATTTTTTTTTAATTGCTATAAACTAGTGCTTGACTGCAATCCCACCTGATGGTAAGCAGTGATGCAATCGTTGATGGTGAGAGGCACTACTTTATTAAGAGCCTATCCACTCTAAATAATAGATTGAATAGGCTCTTAATAAACTTTATAAGAGCCTATTCAGATGCATCGAATGACGTATTTGTCCCACCCGTACGCAAAATACGCGCTTTAGAAGTTTTTTTTATGGTAGGTGAAAATCATCGAATGACGAAACCCGCTCTTGGGCAGAGCGGGAGACCAGTGTCAGACTCTTACTGACTAAAAAGCCTACCCCGTGCCTACCTTGCGTTATTCCTAGAGCCGCGGTACCAGTTTCACTTAAACCGGCAGCTCCAGGAGGCTTCGACACTGAAGGGCCCCTACAGTTTGCTGACAACTCCTTGAGGGGCGCGGGAACAGTGCGCGCCGTTGACGTATTACGCGCGCGCGCGCTTTAGACGTGAAGTTGCGGATACCAGCCCGATATACTATACTATACTACTAAGAGCCTATAACTTGATAAGAGCCTATTCACTCTACTAAATCGTAGAGTGAATAGGCTATTAAAAACTTCATTAATTGAATACCTGCTACATCCCGTAAACTCTGGTTCTTCATAATTTAAAACCCCTTACCTGTTAGCTTCAATTCGAAAGTTTAAACTTCGAGAGCTCCTGTGTCTACACCATCTAGATACTTCGGAGAAGGTGGCGTACCACCACTTCATCAAGTGTGCACACACACGAGTTGGATCCGTCTGTTAGAGAAAGTTCCTAATATAACCAGCGAATCGCCCCTGCTTCACATGGATGTAATGGTGATATTATTATTAGTATTCCTGTAGATCCTTGGATCACTCTTTCAAGCAAAAAAATGCATCAAAATCCGTTGCGTAGTTTTAAGATCTTGCCGTAACGTATTTTGTATGGTTGCACCAGCAGTGAATGTCTGTCAGACGTAATGTTTTTTTTTTATTTGCTATTAACTTATGCTTGACTGCGATCCCACCTGATGGTAAGCAGTGATGATGATGATGATATTTGACAAAACATAAATCTCATTCACTCATGCAGTGTTAACCAAAGTGTTTACCAATGTAACTAACATTTCCCATTTTTCCAACCTGACAGCATCATTCTCTCCCTGTACCATTCATCTATATTACTTGATTGGTAATTACTGCTACAGTCCCATTTCGACAACCATTAGACCCTGATAGCCAATTTATAAGACGTCGACCAATGTTTGGGGCAATAAATGTCTAGTTAAGGCAATTTATGTACCAGGAGAGCATAACTCAAAGAGAGCCTTGAAAATAAGTCAACAACTTTCGGAATTCAACTGGGATGAAACAAATAAATCATAACTGAGCTAACATTGCTTTGCTAACAAGTCCAGTTTAATTTTAGCAGTTCTAGTTTCGAACAAAAATGTTTTAATTGCAACCACTGACTGTGGTTTGTAAGTAGGTTAAAATGGTAAAAGTTTGCTTGGCTCAATGGGTTTGAACTAAACTTGGTTGACGAGAGTCAGATTTCCTGTCTAAGAGGGCGAATGGGTCATACTCCACCACACATGGGGCTATTCCAGGTTGGTGGATGGAACATGACTTCGAATTTTTGATCCACGGACGACAAGCCACCCGCTGCTCGTTGTCTATAAGCTCGCACCTACGCTGGCCTCGAGGCGTCATCTATAGCGGCGCGGGCTTACGATGGCGGCCATATCCATCGCTAGCATTACTGCTTTGCAGAAACTAGTGCTTGACTGCGATCCCACCTGATGGTAAACAGTGATGCGATCGTTGATGGTGAGTGAGGCGCACAAGTTTATTAAACCCTATTCACTCTAGCCTTGAAGACACTTAATTTATAACCGGACGGAAAGACCGCAGCTGGCAAACTGTTCCAGTCCCTCAATGAACACGGTATAAACGACGAGGCAAAACGCTTAGTCCGGACCGTAGATTCGCACGGGTACTAATATTGAGCATATTAAAAAAATCGCATCAGAATCGTTGCGTACTTTTAAAGATCTAAGCATGCATAGGGAAAACAAACTTTGTTTTATATTATGTAAAGATAATGAAAAAATATAATATGATAAAATATAATGTGCGTCTGTAATTCGTTCCTTCTGACATAAGTAGGTAGATCTATAATATAAAAATGAATCGTAAAAAGAGTTGGTAAGCGCAAAACTCGAGAACAGCTGAACCAATTTCGCTAATTCTTTCTTTGTTAGGTTTGTTATCATCAGGAGAAGGTTCTTATGAAAAAAAGGGTATAGTATTAATAGTAGGGTAGAGTAGAATAATCTCTTGCCGGGAGCGAAGCCGCGGGCAAAAGCTAGTATATATATATATATATATATATATTATAGTAAAGCTTACGTTTTGTCTCACTTCCCTCACTAAGCCGGCTCCAGCCAGGAACTCCGATTACAACACATAGCGCTATAACTAACGACACACACACATAAATAACGTGTGCTGGGATTAAATGCTGTGGAAATACTTTGAAATATGGCGCGGCATTAGCTGTGTTTTCATTGGGTTATGTAGCTTTATATTTTCAGTGAATTATCTTCTTATTAATAAAAAAGAAACCCGTAATAGCCCAGCGGTATCAGCGTCGACATACGGAGATTTAGGTCGTGGGTTAAAACTAGTCAGGAGCATTACTTTGTGTAATTTATTTCATCACTACTGCTCTCAATACGGTGAAGGAAAACATTGTGAGGAAACCGGCATGTTCTAGAACCAAAAATGTGACATGTGACATCGACCAACCTGCACTGTGCCCGCGTGAAGGATTACGGCTCATTCCCTTTCCTAGAGAAGTGGTCCAAGTCACAGCAGTGGGAACATTAATAACGCTGATGATGAGGTATATTTCGACAGAAACATGGTTTCACTAAATAATTTATTTATTTATTTATTTATTTAAACTTCATGTACAGTAGTGGTACATAGGCGGACTTAATGCTACAAGGCATTCTCTACCAGTCAACCTTTGGGTTAAAAAAGACAATACTGTGGTAGGTGTGCAGAATAAATAAATAACAGATATTTTAAATAGATTATAATATAAATTAAGTGACTAATAATAATAAAATACGTATATATGCTAATAACATAAACTAATAAATACTATGATAAATGCCCAATAAATATAATTAACAGAAATTAAAATATGACAATTATTACGACGAAGACTTGAACTAAGGTTGAGAGGATTTTAAATAGTAGTTCCGAATTTTACGCTTGAAAGAAAATTTACTTTCAGCTTTTTTGATGTCAAAGGGAAGCACATTCCAGAGTTTTATGGTAGAAACAGCGTAAGAGTTAGCCATAAACCCAGTACGGTGAGAAGGAATTTGAAGAAGTTGGTTTTTTGAAGCTCGAAGGTTGAAATTATGAGAACTGCCCAACACATTAAAATATTGTTTTAAATAATCAGGAGCACAAGGATCATTCATAATAGTGAAAAGCGTGCAGAGAGATCTGAGGGATCTCCTGTGGCGGATAGGTAGCCATTTGAGCTGAGAACGGAAGGAAGAAATGTGATCATATTTACGAAGACCAAATATGAATCTAATACAGTTGTTGAGAAGACGATCCAATTTGTTTAGAAGCTCTTGGGATATATCAGAGTAGCAAACATCCGCATAGTCAATTATAGGTAAAACAAGTGATTGGACCAAAGTGGTAAATACATTTAATTATTATTTAATACATTTTAATTCCAAAATTATGTTTTCGTTTTCCAATAAATCGAAGGTACATTATGTTTGTACGTACCAGGAGTACATAGCACAAAACACGTTGTGTTATTGTTCTGCATAGTTCATAATGGAGCGCGAGGCACATTGTGCATGATTAATTCAATTTCCCGCGGCAAATACGTTGGTGATTATATTAATATTGTGTGGGTACGGAGGCAGTCTTGCGAGGGAGCATCCACAATGGCCAGTCACTGACGGTATACAGCTAATGTTCAGTGGTAATCTGAATAGATAAGGGTAAAAAAATCTTTTTCATTATACTCTGAAAGTAGATGGGATGTTGTCTGCGGAGCGGGTTGAAATTAGTGTTTTTTCCTCCCTAGGGAGTTTTACTTTCAACTGACAGCTGTCAAATTATTAAAAAAAACTAATTTTGCTTTTGACATTTCTATTGAACCATGACCCGAACTTCTATACAGTCAGTACAATTGAATTATTATAAAGATAGGATTCATTTAAGTTTTTTTTTTCAATGAATTTATTTTAATTTACGTTCAACTGTTTCTTTAAAACTAAAATATATTAAGGAAAAATGTAGACCTGACTCATTTGTGCACTGATAAAATAACAAATATTGGCTGAAAAGCTACTAAAAAAAAAAAACAAAATAGGCCGGATACGGCGATTCTTAGCATCTCTGTAAAATCTGTGGGCGATCCGATCTTTAGATTTAAGCCTAAAACCACTTTGGAGTATACGTACAATTAAATAAATAAATACAATACTTCCTTGTCGACAGAAATAGCTGAGTGAGAAGTATTCTGATTGATACACGTGCCGCCGTTTAGTGTATCGGAACCGGTGCCGAGAGCGATTGTCTCTCGATCGTGTCGGATATGATACTACAACCAAGAGGTCTTTAAGTCAAGAGTGAATAGGTTACTTCCAGGCAAGCGTACTCCATCGTCGACCACATCATCGCTTACCATCAGGTGAGATTGTGGCCAAACGCGAGACCACAAATTATATAGGTACAGATGTCAATTTACGTACAAAGCGCGCTTGAGCAACGCACACATAGACGCCGTTCACCGACGCGAAAAGCGGGCTCAACGAGGATCATTACGACCGCGAGGGTGTCACGTTTGAAACGCGCCTCTGTGAAATTTTGCAACTACCACGATAATTTGTTGTGCATAATCCAGTTGATAACCCTAGCGCGCGCGACCTCCATGCGTAGGTATGAAAAGTGAAGCATATACTTACATGAGATTGACTTCTGTACCTTTTTATTTTGTGGCGAGACTATCAAATATTAATTAACCTTTCGAGTACCGTAATTAGAGACATAATAGAAAGACAATTATTTATCCAAAAAAAAAAACAAAGAAAAAAGTAGGTAACGCTTGTGAAAATTGGTGAAGTTATGCCGATAGTTTGTCGTTTAATGTTAAGTGTAGCACGCGTTAAATAAGTTGAACCAGCCGCCTCGGCTACGCACAGCCCTCCTTCCTTATAAAATAAAGATTATTTAAGACTAAGTGCACTTTTGGAGTTACAATCTACAGTAAAGTTTGTTTTTTTGTATTTTTGTTTGTAGGAGATAATCTCTGTTCTGGTCCTGCTCCGATTAGAAAAAAAATTTGTTTATGTTGGATAGTCCATTTTTCGAGGAAGGTTGCAGTCCCTATGTATGCTTAAATCTTTAAAACTCCGCAACAGATTTTGATGCGGTTTTTTTAATAAATAAAGTGATTCAAGTGAAAGGTTAATGTTTATAATACATGCATAACATATTCAATATAGTAGGTACCCGTGCGAAGCTGGGGCGGGTCGCTAGTTTGGTATAAATTAGAGTTTGGCGATGATCCCACCTGGTGGTAAGCAGTGATGCAATCGTTGATGGTGAAGGAAAGCTATTAGATGGCATTATATAATTATTTTTCTTAATTTTTTTAACCAGATCAGGTGGTGTTTCCCAGTTGATTATTCTGAGAAGAAACACTGAAACTAATACAGAAGTCAAAGTCTCGTTTATACTCAACGGAGTGAAACCAAACCATATGAGAACAAAAGTCGGAAACAGTCTTTTGAGAAAAAAGAACAGTTGTCACATGCCATATTAAGATAGATGTATTCTTTATTGCACATCAAAAATAAAATTACAATAGGAACTTAAAATTAATTGCGTGTCACAATGAGTCTTATCGCTAAAAGTAGCAGGAGCAGTAACCTTTTGAATACCGTAATTAGAGACACAATAGAAAGACAATAGTTTGCGAACGCAGGAGTTCGCTTGGGGATCAAGAGAGAGAAGATTTTACAGAGGAAACAATGCTGCTTTTGATTATGAAAACCGTAGAACAGTTGGTACAGGCTTGTAATTGACAGGATTTGTATCCATACACCCGTATTCACAAACGTTACTATGCGGCCTCACAGTGCTCGCGAGCGCACAGGGCCCCTAAAACTAATTCATAAACAATTCTTGAGGGCAGTGGTGGCCGAGTGGTAACGGCCCCGACTACGAGTCGTAGGTCGCGGGTTCAAACCCAGCCAGGCGCATTACTTTGTGTAATTCATTTCATCACCACTGCTCTCAAAACGGTGAAGGAAAACATCGTGAGGAAACCGGCTTGTCCTAGAACCAAAAATTCGAAGACATGTGACATCCACCAATCCGCACTGGGCCCGCCTGGTGGATTATGGCCCATTCCCTCTCCTAGAGAGAGGAGGCCTGTGTCCCTGCAGTGGGAACATTAAAAGGCTGATGATGATGACTTGAGTGGCGGATAGCACTATGCGTCCCTTAAAATGAACGCACTGCTAAGCAACGCAGTGAGAAATGCCTTACTTCGCATAGCAATGCTACTTCACTGAGGAAAGTATTGTTTGTGAATACGGGTGTAAGAGAATCGGACTTTGTTAATAAGTGAACATTATTATTATTTTGGTGGACAATAAAGTTTTATTCTATGCTATTGTCTGCCTGTTTGTCAAGGTTATATTTCTGTCTGTTCCTGTGGAAGTCTATCCTGATAATATTAAACTCTTGAGCCTCAAGCGAATCGCACATCCATTGTATTTCTATTATGTCTCTTATTACATTATTCAAAAGGTATGTATAGGACACTAGTAATATAATAATAATATTTCGACAACTATCACACAACGCCGACAACAACAACTATAACTCATAAACATATTGTACTTATATATTTCTAAATACATACATATTGTGGATAAATAACACCCAGACACAGAACAAATGATCGTGCTCATCACACAAACATTTGTCCAGGGTGGGAATCGAACCCACGACCTCCGGCATAGCAGTCAGGGTCACTAACTATTAGGCTGACAGGCCAGTCAACTAGTATCTTTTTGTAGTATACGAAATTCAATTTTTGTTTTGCATTTCGCAGGACAACCTGATACCTATAATGCCATCTAGCAGCTTTCCTTCACCATCATTGATTTCATCACTGCTTACCATCAGGTGGGGTTACAGCCAAATTCTAATTAAGACTAAATAAAAAAAAAAAATGCAAAAACAAACACTTTTTTTTATTTACGCGACATATACAAATATGTTCATTAAAATATAGTCGCACGTAGGAATACATAATTATGTATGTATCTGTCACTGGAAAATTGCAAACGCCGTAACATCGTAAAACATTTCCGGAAGCCATTTTTTCTAAATAAAATACGGATAAATTGGAACTTTTTTAATTTGGATGTGATTTATCGTACACAAAGCAATTTTTCCGTAATATATTGAGAAATTATAATCTAATAAATATTTATTACAATCATACGGACTCTGGAATTTTGCGTCGACATATATAATATATTCCTCCCGCTCTATTTGGAGAAAGAGGAGATGTCGAATTTTTACTACTTTTGGTTTTAATCCGCCTGTGGTCCTTCAGTAGCTTCTGCGGTTTAGGGTCACGATAACTTCTTCAAACAATCCTGTAGCCCAAGGAATTAGTGTTGGCGAATAATTCCAATCACGCAATTTCTTAACAAAGCAAACGAAATGCTGATCCGGCTTCATAATATAATCCTTGTTCCGAATGAAATAGCCCACGAGATTAGGGTGAATCTTAAGGCGTGTAGTTCCTTGAAAATTTGGGCGGAGTTAAATGCACACATAGATACTTGTACTGCCGCCTATGCCCGCGTAAAGCGCTGGTGACATTTAAAACCATTTTTTTTTTTGAGAAATATTGAGTGATTCACATATACTAGTACATTATGAAGAATACTTAACAGGTATTTTTGTTTGAAATGTGTAAGGAGCGAATATAATGGTATTAAATATGATTTTTTTTTTACAAATTTATTAGTTATACGAAAAAGTCATATTGATAATTTTATCCATATTATATGAATTTATAAGTAAGTTTTAGGGCTAAGGGTTCGTGTCTTAAAAAAAAGGCTCTAGCCCTTGTATAGATGGCGACGTAGGAACGGGGTAGGTTGTTTAGTCAGTAAGAGTTTGACACTGTTTCCTGCTCCGCTCAATGGCGGGATTCGTCATTGGATGATTTTTACCTTCCATAAAAAAAAAAAATAAAAAAAAAATAGTTTTTATTGCAGTAAATGGGTGCAAGGCCCTTAATAAAGCAGCATTTAGTTTTCAAACAAAGTTATCTGAGGCAAGATTTGAAGATTAATATTTAACCTGTCGGTGCCTATCACTCAGATATTAGGGCGGAGTGGCCTCAATCCACGAGTTGATCTCTATCTTTATTAGTGAAGTCAATCAGAACAGACAGACAGTTTGTAATTAGGCTTCATTAACGGTGATAAGATAAGCCGTTTTAATCTGTGTCTGTTCGATTAGAATTAATCGATTTGCACTTTTATTCCTAAAAATCTTTTTACATCTCACCTAATAGAGAAAAAATAATCGTGTTGTAATCGATTATATCAATCAATCAATCAAATACATAATATATAGCTTTTGCCCGCGGCTTCGCCGGCGTGGTATTGGGGTTGGGGTTTCCGGGATAAAAAGTAGCCTATGTCCTATTCCGGATTGTATCCTATGCCAGTGCCAAATATCATCCAGATCCGTCCAGCCGTTTTGGCGTGATTGAGTAACAAACATCCAAACATCGTAACTTTCGCATTTATAATATTAGTAAGATTTGAAGCCCTAACTTCTGAGCTAGGTCAAAACCTGTATTACACAAGTCATTGTCTTCTCCCTTTAGAGTTGCTTATTCAATATATGTTGTCGAAGTGACTCTGCCTTAAATGTAATTTATACATAACTATTGAGAGACTAAATAAAATCATAATAGTAGAGAATAAAATCGAAAACATGTTTCAAAATAAAAATTAACATGATAATAAAATTGTCAAATGAGAACAACGATAAGGAGGGATGAATCGCATGTTACTAAAAGAGAACTTATGAGTATAAAATAATGTCGATGCATGGAAAGGGAGAAGGAAAGATTATTGGATTGTTTAAAAAGCTGCTTTGAAAACATAAAAGTGGTCAGTTCCAAGCCGAGTTCGGTTGCTGATGTTTTTTTTTTTATATACTATTACTATTTTCTTATTACTACTAGCGGGCCGCCCCAGCTTCGCACGGGTACCGATATTGAATATATTATGTATGTATTATACACATAAACCTTCATCTTGAATCACTCCATCTATAAAAAAAAAAACCGCATCAAAACCGTTATGTATTTTTACAGATCTAAGCATACATAGGGACAGCGGTAAGCAACTTTTTTATACTATGTAATAATTTTCTTCTGTTATTTAAAATGTCATACAGTTTTTATTATAGAAATATTGTCTTCTCTCTTTTTTTTAGAACCACCCATTATACAGAATTCATAATTCCAGTAGGCTTCCTACCTTGCTGGACCCCAACGGTTTTGCAACTATTTCATTGAAGCGCGCGCAAAACAGTATGACTCAGGTTCGGTCTGGACCAATACTGAACGGCCAAACGGCGAGCTACACATTGCTCGTCGTCCGCAAGCCCACGATTTTATACAGTAACAACAGAACATTGAACAATAAAGAGATTGAATAAAGATAGTGGAAGAGGTTTCTTTAGAAATAAGCATCACCTCTGTACCTATTTTTCTCTTTTCTTGTTCTTTTTTTTATTCTAATGTGTGTATATAAACAGTTAAATAAATAAATAAATAATACATACTTAGAGATACGCCACAAGCAACATAATTTTAAAAGCCAATAACAAATTTGGATATGAGAATAAATTACCTATATCATATAAAGACTTATAAGTTTCGACAGCCTGAAATAACATAGGATCTCAAAACAACATGCGTGGGGTTATCTTTCTACCTACAATAGTCTTTGCTCTCGAAAACTAAGGTAAATACAATACATTTACATTATCGGAGGGAAAAAATAAAATAAACTGATAGATTGTACTGAGTTTGGATCTTCGTGGTGTAAGGATTAGTCAGTTGGACTCTGCGTCACTGAGTGCTAGCTGTCAGTATCAGAGTATTTTATATGTAAACATAGGTCAAGTAGAAGCAGTGGTGTCCGGGTGGTAAAACCCCCGACTTACGAGTTGTGGGTCACGGGTTCAAACCCAGCCAGGCGCATTACTTTGTGTAATTTATTTCATCACCACTGCTCTCAAAACGATGTTGAAAACATCGTGAGGAAACCAGCATGTCCTTGGAACCAAAAATTCGAAGACATCTGATATCCGCCAACCCGCACTAGGCCCGCGTGGTGGATTACGGCTCATTACTTCTCTTAGAGAGGAGGCATGGGTCCCAACAGTGGGAAAATTAAAAGGCTGATAAGTACGTTTACGTTACGTCAAGATAAGGTTATAATTAAGACGTCTTCTTAGTGTGTTCAGTGGACAGAGGTGTTCCACTCCTTAGATGTACGCACAATGAATGTATTTCCAAAACATTTTAGGGGTACCTATGTGAGGGTTTGTACACCAAATAGTGAAGCTATTCAACCTCAAATAATGGAGTAAATCGGACAATATTCATCTTCGCCATTGGTTAAAGGAGAACACCATCTGAAAACCTGAGCTTGTAATAATAAACATACAGCTACACAAACATACATACAAACTTTTTCCTTTATAATATTCGTACGAACTTAAACGTCTTCAAAATTGCCTATAAGAACAAGATGAGAAGTTTACACAACCTAATGAAAAATACATAATTTAAGTCACGTTCAGAACTTATATATCGAAAAAACAAACATCAAACTTTTATTACTTTTCTTACCTTCAAGTTTTATATCGAACGAAAATAAATTCAACCACTGATTACTTTTTAAAGATAAATCACATACACTTTAGTTTTCGGCAGGAAAGTAATTTTATTACGTTTTTAATGTTCATAAAAGAGCGAACACAAACTTCGGGTATGTTCGTGTTTATTCGGGAGTGCTACGAGAATCACGAGCGTGCTACGCCGTAGCTCGGGCCTGACTGAGAGGCGACCTGTGGAGTCGTAGCGGTGTGCTACGGACCGACCCGTAAGGCTCTGTTCACACTTCAGTTTTTTATACACATTAGTGTTTTGTTTTTGCAATAGTTAATGGTATGTGTTGTTGATTGGTCAATAAATCTTTCAAATGATTTGTGGAAATAAACTTTTAAAATGTTTTGAAGTAATAATTTTATAAATAACGGGTGTTTCAAATCTTGGCTATTAGTGTGAAGTGTTTACGAAAATATTGCTAGTATAATTCGAGACAGCAACAATGCTCTAACAATAATCCTTTTGAGCTCCGCGCGAACGTTCGGTTCGCACATCTATTTGTTTTCCATCATGTATCTAATTACTCAACGGGTTAAAATGAAGGATTTTTAAGTTTGCTAAACTACCGTTTTACAATATTAGATAGATAGATATTTTTTAAATGCACTCTTTAAAAAAAAAAAAACAGAATTTTAAAATTAAAGGCGCATGTTGTTACGTGATTTAGTTTTGGTTTTACTACTTTAATACGCGTAAATTCATGCGGTTTAAGCAAGAATATGACCCGTTATTAAACCGTATTGTTTTTGGAATTCAAAATTGTAAATTGTAAAAAAAAAAAATTAAAACAGCGAGGCAAGAGTGAATAGGCTCTTAATAAACTAGTGCGCCTCACTATCAACGATTGCATCACTAGCAGGTGGGACTGGGATCCCATATAAATAGTTAATATAAAAAAAAAACTTCTCTACACGGACCTTAAAATCTACATCTACACTAATATAATAAAGAGGTTTTTTTTTTTTTTTGTTTGTAGGAGGTAATCTCTGGAACTAAAATTTCTCCGATTGGAGAAATTTTAGCGATAATAGAAAGCTGCTTTACTCCTGAGTGACATAGGCTATATTTTATATACGCGGGCGAAGCCGCTGATAAAAGCTAGTTATTGATATTACTAAACTTTAAAATTCAATTGGTCATATGGTTACGAGGGATGAAACGCAATGTTACTAAAAGAATTATAAGTGTACATGAAAATGGAAGGTTTGTGTGAGGAGTGATATGAAAGAATAGTTAGTCAGTGATAGCCTTATGACAGACAGGATGAAATTGGAGAAAAAAACCAACTGGGAATTGAACTTGCGCACTGAGGGTTCCGTACTCTCTACTAACTTACTTATGAAATCAATTTTATGTTTTGGTGACGAAACAACAAATTTACAGTTTTCAGACTTTTTCCTACATATGTGGGATTCTAAACTAACAGAATGTAGGTACCCTTTGAATTTTGATTTGAAAACTTGCGAAACGTACGTTTTTTGCGACATAAACTGCCGTATCTTTTTTCCCGTTAACTTAGAAGTTTGATTTTTCACACCCTTAAGGGACCCATAGATTTTTTTTTTTTATTAATTTTGACGAAGGCTTACAGACTAATTATAATGTGAGTAAACAAAAATTATTTTGAATATTGCTAACAACAAGCCTCCACATATAGTACAATATTATAAACATTATTGTCGTAGGACTTATTGCATTTCTGACTATGTATTTTAGTATATGGTTTAAATTGCAACTTTATACATCCACGCATTTCCGAGATAAAAGGTCACGACAGACAGACAGAGAGACGGACTACAAAGTGATTTTATTAGGGTTTCGTTTTTTCCTTTTAAGGTACAGAATCCTAATAACATGTTGCGCCGACCCTAAATAACATTGAACAAGTGCATATCTTTTAAAAAAATCTGTTGTTCACAGTTTTGTTTAGATAATTTAATGGAAGCTACTAATAATAACAAACATAAATTAATGAGAAAACACGAATATTCGGTAACTGAAAAATTTGTAATATTTTAAAACCAGTATTCTCCCTCGAAAACTTCAGACTGTTTTATCGACCCGACCACATTATTTTAAATATTAAAAAACAACAAGAAAACACTCAGTTGTATTTGAGTGTTGTTTTTAAACTGTATAAACGCTTAAAAGCGGCCAACCCAAGATACCTTTTCATAGAACTGCTATAAATAAGTATTCCATGAGTAACTAATTTTATGACATTTATTCTTACTCAAATTCTACTTTGTATGCCATTAATCTTTCGATCTTGTAACTACAGACACAATAAAAGAACAATAGGAGTGCGAACGCCGGCGTTCACTTGTGGTTTAATGAACCTCTCAGCCCTCAAGCGAACGCCGGCGTTCGCGGGTACTACAGCGAACGCCGGCGTTCGCGGGTATTAACGGAAAGTTATTTCATTTGTCTATAAAAACTTTTTTTTACGTTCTTGGATAAATATCAAAATACCCTACAAAAAAAAAAAATGAAAAAAAACATGATATTTTTGAAAATTCGATGACAACGGCGCGTTTCGCGAAATCATGAGCGCGAGCGCCGGCGCTCGCTTGGGTGTCAAAATATGCTAGTGGCTCAAATTGAATGAATTATGAGGTAAAGGCAACATTTCAGCACCCAATTTGTATATTTTTCAGAACGTGCTTCAATTTGTAAAATTATACAAGTTCGTAACATTAATCAAGCGTTGTCCGGACCGGATCGATCACGTGTACGGCCCGTTCCGATGATGAATGTGCGGAAATAACCGACAGCTTCACAAACGAGACTATTTCCTGCACCAGGTGCCGACTGTGACCCACTGGGGGGTCGTACAGGTTTAGTACAGAGCAGGAGGGGAGAGAGGCGCCTTACATAATGAAGTTAAGAGGTATAAGCCGTGTGTTCGAAATAGAATCCTTCTTATGTTGTATTGAGAAAAACATCAGTTATTTTTTTTTATATTTGGTATAAACTAGTGCTGGAATGCGATCCCACCTGATGGTAAGCAGTGATGCAATCATTGATGGTGAGGCGCTCTAGTTTATTAAGAGCATATTCACTCTAGCCTTAAAGACACCTAAATTATAATCGGATGGAAACACTGCAGCCGGCAAACTGTTCCAGTCCCTCGATGTACGCGGTATAAACGACGAGGCAAAACGCTTAGTCCGGACCGTAGATGCCTCAGCAACGTAAGTACGTACCTACTCACATATTTCATCCCAGAACGGTTTTTTCATGCCTCAACGTCCGTGTACCCGACTCCTGCTACCAGCACAGTACACAGAGTCTGGAGTTAGGCTCTGCGAATTTTAACGCTTGAAAACTTGTAAAAAATAGATGGTTTAAACAAATAAATGCAATTTGCAGTTGTTTTTGCTGTTCAGACACTGTTCTTACAATACTTATAGTAAGGGACAAAGGTATAAACTCCTCTCTTTTAAGAGTTCAGTTCAGATCGTAGAATGGATCGCGTTAAAAGCTCATGGCTTTTTTTTTTTTTAACTTGCAATAAACTAGTGCTTGACTGCGATCCCACCTGATGGTAAGCAGTGATGCAATCGTTGATGGTAAGGCGCACTAGTTTATTAAGAGCCTATTCACTCTAGCCTTGAAGACACCCAAATTATATTCGGACGGAAAGACTGCAGTCGGCAAACTGTTCCAATCCCTCGATGTACGCGGTATAAATGACGAGGCAAAACGCTTAGTCTCTTAGTAATGGTAGCACCGCAATTTTGCTTCTTCATGAGTATTACACTGTCACCAATAGATAAGCTAACTGCTTAGTTTTATAGCATAGAGATTACGAGATACTACGATTATTGCTATAGTTAGTATTACTATTAGATTCTCTAGCTCTCGTTAAGTTTTATGACCATTAATAAGCGCAGAACTGTAGCAACTACCTACTTTTAATTACAGTCTACTGAATTGTTCTCTGGTAACAGGATTAGTATTACAATAAGAGTCATGTAAATTGAACCAAAATGCCGATCGACGTTTAGTGCGTAGTATCAGATTTTCAGGGCTACATATCTGCTATTACAATAGTGTTAGAATAGTCGATCATTGATTTCATAATCTACACTAATATAATAAGAGGTAAAGTTTGTTCTTTTTATTTTTTTGTTTGTAGGAGGTAATCTCTGGAACTACTGGTCCGATTGGAAAAATTTTAGCAACAATAGAAAGTTGCTTTACTCCACATAGGCTATATTTTATGTACGCGGGCGAAGCCGCTCACAAAAGCTAGTTGTTAATATTGACAATTTTGGTAATCATCGACCAGTGACACTTCATTGAAATATTTTTTTTAGAATGGTGATCTCGTACATAAAAACAAATGAATGTTTGTCATATGCGTATATAAATTACATATATAAATTACTAAGATTGTAACATTTTTTTAAACAGTGACTTACGATTAGAATGTTATTGTGTAGTTATAGTTTTTAATTCATTACAAGACAGCTCGTACCAAAATTCTATTATTATGAGACCGCTGGCCGACCAATGATCAGCCATTATAAATTAACAGATTACGAACGTTTAGTAGAATGACAATGGGATCGAGTTGGATTAACAGTGGAATGACAATATTTTGAAAATTGCAGACTTGAGCCCCAGGTCTCAACGAATTGCGGCAAAGAGGGAGACTATGCTGTATGATATCTGATATGATCCTGGCACGCAAATGTCGCAAATAGGAAGCAGCTTATTTATTGTTTTAGACAATACTTCTCCCGTTCTGCCCTAGAGCAGAAAAATAAAATGTATTCAAACTTCTATCGACATACATATCAACATAATATTAATACTGTCATAGGTATAATAACATTCGCTTCTAAAAAAACAATCACAATTCCATCACAATTTATCTTGAACAGGAAAGTATATATCTGTTATCAAAGAACACACGCCAGAAATCGACATTCGGGAATAATAAAACTGTCACTCAATATTCCTGGAGAGTGATCGTAATACCTCCCGACAGATACCAGGGTGACATGAACACAACCGACATTTTGTCAGATAGAGCTGACTCATTAGTGTGAGCTTTCTTTTTACCCGGGAAATCATTAAATATTTATTAAATATCCAATGACGAATACCGTCCTTCGGTGCAGCGGAAAACAGTGTCAAACTCTCACTGACTTACGAAACAAATAACCTACGACATTCCTACGATGCTATATATACCAGGGCTAGAGTTTTATTTTCAGACGCGAACCTTTGGCCCCAGTTGGCTTCGACCCTTCTGCAGGGTCCCTACTTAGGACTGGGCTTGGTCCGGAAGGTTACCTGACGATTGGACGGCGAGCTACCCATTACTAGCCATGCACAAGCTCGCGCCTACGGTGGCTGGAAATTGGTCTGGGGCGTGAGCGCCGTTGCTTTATGCGGTCGGCCACCTCTTTTGCTATCATTACTGCTTCGCAAAAGGAGGCGACCGCCTGCCACTCCTCCTTGCTCCGGACCATGGCCTCCACCAAGGCCAGCCGCCGCCGTTTTGACCACAGGAAACTGTCCGTGATTTCCGTAGTTTTGCTGGATTTTACGATTTGCTCTTTTAGACGCGCTTGAAACCTCACCGGTTCTTTCCTTATAGGATGGTCATCATCATCATCATCATCAGCCTTTTAATGTTCCCACTGCAGGGACACAGGCCTCCTCTCTCTAGGAGTGGGAATGGGCCATAATCCACCACGCGGGCCCAGTGCGGATTGGATGGTCACTGTCACTAATAGCCTAGATGATGTACGGCGGTTCTCTACTAACGTGCAGCGCACTTTCATCGAATACTCCACTGTGTCCTCCAGTTGGCACCTTGGTCTATCCATGGAGTATCGTATTGCTTGGTATATGGGTTTTGGAGTTCTGAAAATCCAGGTATTTAGCCACATCCAGTCATACTAGCTACGAGAAGGCGGATGATACGAAACAAACAACATTTCAACCTTAATATTAATTTCAGTTCATTATTCATCTGCAACTGACAGTGCTGATCCCTGTACCCAGTGGCGTAGCTACACGTGGACGAAGCGGCTCCTCGCCCACAGCCTTGTGGAGTGCAAGGCCTTGCACCCTAAGTGCCATGCGAAGGCTCTTTAAAAACTAGAGTATGATAATACTAATAGGCTCGTTTTTGACCACTGTAAGAGACGATGCCTTCGGACACTGGGTTGCGACAGTCGCTATCTCATTTTCGAACTTATAAAAGAAAAGCTGGGCAAATGCGAGTGGCAGAATTAATTACTCGTATGAAAATAATTCAATTCTGGAATGAAGTCAAGAACATTTTACCGAATCGCGAAAAGAGTACTGTTTTGTGATTAACTTCACTGTTTTCAAGTTTATGTAATCCTTTATCTGGGCAATGCGACCTTGCTTTAATCCAAATTTCAGGATTCTGGGTCAAAGAAAAGTGTCCCATGAATTTTGTTTCCCTTCAGGTTGTCGAAATATACGTTTACGACACAAATTAAACTTCTGAGTGATGAAATTAAAATAGGCCGGCCGTATCTATTTTTATTTCTTTTACTCAGAAGTTTAATTTTTCACAGTTTCAAAGGATCGCAGACCTGAGTAAATGGTTTTAATTTCAACTTGATACCTCCTTGCTTTTTTTTTCTCGATATATTAACAGACAGATAGACACACGGACAACGAAATTATCCTATGCTAGCTTTTGTCAGCGGCTTCGCCCGTGTACATAAAATATAGCCTATGTCACTCAGGAGTAAAGCAGCTTTCTATTATTGCTAAAATTTTTCCAATCGGACCAGTAGTTCCAGAGATTACCTCCTACAAACAAAAAAAAACAAACTTTACCTCTTTATTATATTAGTGTAGATTCCTTTTTAAGTAGAAAACCCTAAAAAGGCCTCGCTAATGCAACCACGTGGACTTATTTGGCCCTCGACTAAATAAGTCCGCACTACGCCTCTGCCAGTATCTATTGGACTAAACAATCTAGACCTAATTAGCCCAGGGCTCCCAGCAATACGTCTATTATTTCCGATACACGCTTATCTGGGGCGGAAACAAAGCTCTCTGCTGTTGACAGCCTTATTAAGAAGTAACTCGCTGATTAGCCACGCACCAAGGGGGAAGATGTTCTCTACATTGATAACTCCATACCTAAGTAGGGACTCCCTATTTGACTATGAAACTTGATGTTTAGATTTTTTTTTATTTATTAGGGAAAACTAACAATTACACACTATACCTACACCGTGAAATTTTAATGGTTGTTTTCCCTGAGCGAAATGGTTGTGTCTTGATAATACAAACGATTGATAAAAAAAAAAAAATATTTTGAACCAAAAAATGGACCTGTAGAGTGCAAGCTAATTATGACGTATCACAACGTGCGAGAGCTTATTTTGGTTTAAATATTTAATGAATCGGTTTCCTTTGACGGCGTGCTGCTCATGCGACTCTAGTAGTACCTACAAATTACGTCTAATGTTACTATTGTTTTCGCTTTTTTGAGTTAATGAATATTTTTAATAATTAAAAATCTTTTTATTTTTTTATTTTTACTGTATGCTTCAAAAGTACTCCTTATGGCAAGTCATTCTGCCGCAGGAAAACAACCATTTAAATTTCACGGTCGATACGGTAAATTACTTAAATTGTGACAGCTCCTTTGATCAGTGAGTTACGATTAGAATGTTATTGTGCAGTTATTGTTTTTAATTCATTACAAGACAGCTCGCACCACAATTCTATTACGAGACCGCCGACCGACCAATGTTCGGCCATTATGAATTAACAGATTACGAACTTTTTAGCAAAATGACAATGGGACCGTGTTGGAATGACAGTGCAATGACAGCATTTTGTTTCATCTTCTTCTTATCTAGATTTACTTTTATGAAACCATCTTCATCACTCTATTTGTCCCCTTTGCCTCAAATGATACCTTTATTTTCCAAATAGGTTTTAAAGAACTGTATATATTTTTTATAAGGTGTTGTTATAGAATATAAGTTTCGTACATGAACCCTGCTAGAGCACCGCAACATTAATGTCTTAATTATAATTGCATGCATTATTATGTAATGTCATTTTAAGATATATTATTACACTAGCTTTTGCCCGCGGCTTCGCCCGCGTGATATTGGGGTTGGGGTTGGGGTTTCCGGGATAAAAAGCCTAGCCTAGCCTATGTCCTATTCCGCAGTGTATTCCATGCCTGTGCCAAATTTCATCCAGATCCGTCCAGCCGTTTTGGCGTGATTGAGTAACAAACATCCAAACATCGTAACTTTCGCATTTATAATCTTAGTAAGATTATTATTCACTATTATTGTTATCAATGCATTATTAATTTACTTGTAGTTGGATGTCTTTATTAGATACATTGCTACATTATGATTTTGCGTCAAACTTCAAATATTCTACAACATTTATTAAATAAAATGTCATTTCAAGTACACGAGGCCAGTTTTTCGTGTAGTAATTGAATCATTTCATCCGGTATTACGATAAAAACTAATGATGCAAAAAGCTTTTATGACCGACCAACAAAACGCCGAAACAATTTGAAAGGACATTTTGTACCTCCATTATTATCGATTATGAATATGACAAGATATTTGGGTTTGCCGTAAAATACGGAGGGTCCACGGTATCCCATATGTGTGACCTCTTTTAGCCCTCGCGAATTATAATCATGATAATCATGTGCTACAGAGCAAGGATGATCAGGAGGTTGCATGTCTGAATGGACAGCTGTGGGTGTTCTTTTGTTATGGTGAGCAAAAATCATCCTATGGCGAATCCAGGAGTGTCAGAAACAGTATCAGACTCGTACTGACTAAACACCCCACCCTGTTTCTTCTTTGCCCATTTGCACTGGGGCCAAGCCTTCCTTTCAGAAAGGGAGGCTGGGCCCGAGTGGCTTCGACCCTTTTGCAGAGTCTCTACGATTTTGCTGACAAAACCTTGAAGCGCGCGGGAACAGAGCGCGCCGTCAACGACTTGGGCTTAATCAGGACTGTTACCAGACAACCATTTGGCGAACTCCCCATTGGTTATCCAAAAACCTGCGCCTACGGCGAAGAGCTATGTGGGCGTTATGGTTCGGACACAGGCAGGAATTTCGTTTAAGTTACTTCATAATATACAGAATTGTCCACGTATATTTCAGCTTTCTTATTACTATTTTGGCTATCTTAAGTGTCATATGCGGTCGTTCGACTGTCATACTTATGACGAGCGTCAATCTGGACTATCATAACTGTCTAGAGCGCCATGCTGGACTGTTATAACTTTCATCGGAGTTAATTTGACTCAGGCAGTCAATTTATATCTACACTAATATAATAATACTAGCTGCTGCCCGTGACGTTGTCTACGTAAAGGCTCTACAGCACCAAAAAAACCTAAGATGGCAGTGTATGATCAGTGTATATCAGATGGTATAGCGTTATAAGTAAACAACTTTTAAAATAGCATTGCATCAGCCTTATAAAGTTCTCGCTGCAGGGACACAGACCTCCTTTCTAGGAGAGGGAATGGTTCATAATGCACCGCACGAGTCCGATACGGTTTGGTGGATGACACAATAATGTCTTCGAATTTTTGGTTCTAAGACATTCACAGTCACAGTTTCCTCATGATGTTTTCCTTCACCGTTGAGCAGTGGTTATGAACAAAGTAATGCGCCTGGCTGGATTTGAACGTCAGACCTACAACTTGTAAGTCGGAGCCTTTACTACTTCTCCACCACTGAGTCAGAGCCTTTACCACTCCGCCACCACACTACGATGGTAGTTATGCTGCCAGGAGCCAAAATGTAAAGAGAGTCAGGACTTGTGTGACGCGGGAGCAAGCGACATACAGTTACCTGCGTAAGAGACAACTCGTCCTGAAGTTGACACCCGCTGCACTCAGTGTCAGTGTCATCGCGAAGCAAACACTCACGGGGAATTGTACGCGCTTGAAGTGGAACGGGAAGTTATGAGGTACAAATACTGCTTCGCCTACTCCACAACCCGTAAGAATTTTTGCTTCAATGGTGTGTCTGTGCAGCGAGATGACTTTAAGACGGGTCTCGTTACACCACTTTGGAGGAGATAGGTTCCGAAAATGCATAATCGGGACTCCGACTTTCAGCTAACAAAACCTACTTATTTTTTCCAGAAAATTCTCAATGTACAGTTTTTCTTTCGTTACTGTTTTATTATATGTAATAGATAATCTACACTAATATAATAAAGAGGTAAAGTTTGTTTTTTTGTTTGTAGGAGGTAATCTCTGGAACTACTGGTCCGATTGGAAAAATTTTAGCAAAAATAGAAAGCTGCTTTACTCCTGAGTGACATAGGCTATATTTTATGTACGCGGGCGAAGCCGCGGACAAAAGCTAGTTAGTAAATAAAACTGTCACTAATACTCTTGGTTTTCCATTTAGATTATTGAACACTGCCTTTTTTAGCCGTAAAAAAAGAAATAAGGAAAAAGAATCAGTTTTCGCACCAGACAAAAAACAATAAAGGTTGTCTTTAAAAAATCGCCTTCAGCGATAAGACCGCCCATTGTAACACCACCTTAGTAATTTTAAGCTCTTAATGTACCTGCCGAATTGTATTTATGAGATGTACCTACAATAAAGTGTATATCTATCTATAAAAAAAATGTTGCCACTTAAATTTTTCCGTACCCTATGGTCCGTCGGTAATGATATTAAAAAAATGCCTTTAGGTACTGAGCGAGATTACTAAACTAAATAATATAAAAGAGACATCAACAGTAATACTTCATTATACCTATCTTCCAAGTAGATTACGACACGACATGCCTTTGATCTTGAGTTCAGCCCAACAGGCTGTCCATCAAAATTTATAAACAGTCAAAGAAGATATTTTTGATTTCTTTCACGGAGCTTTCCATTACTTAATTAAATTAAAAATTATTTTAAGATTAATATTATGATGAGTACTGGTAGCCGATTGGTAACGGCCCTGACTTACGAGTTGTAGGTCGCGGGTTCAAACCTGGTCAGTCTCATTACTTTGTGTAATTATTTCATCATTACTGCTCTTAAAACGGTAAAGAAAAAACATCGTTAGCAAACCGCTATGTCCTAGATCCAAAAATTAGAAGATGTGACATCCACCGATCCGCACTATACCCGCGTAGTAGATTACGGCCCATACCTTCTCCTAGAGAGAAGGCTTGAGACCCAGAAGTGGGAACATTAAAAGATTGTTGTTATGCTATGCTATAAATATTACACAGATAGTTAAGACTATATCAGCGTTTCCTTGCGTTATGACATCAGGAATGAAGGTATCCGCATGAGAACCAAGGTCACCGACATAGCCTGAAGAATCGCTAAACTTAAGTGGCAGTGGACAGGGCACATTGCCCGTAGAACAGATGGTCTATGGGCCGCCAGGGTCTATAGTGGCGAACGCGCAATGGAAGACTCAGCTTTGGAAGGTCTCCGATGAGCTGGTGAGAGTCGGGGGAATGAGAAGAAAGAGAGACACACAAGACGATTCATTGTGGCGACACTTCAGGGGGGCACTATGTCCAAATGTTTTGGGAACACATTCACTGTGCGTACAGCCAAGCCGGAGTCTGTGTTTCCTGATGGCTACAATCCGAGAATATTTAAGTCAAGAGTGAATAGGTTTCTTATAGGTAAGCACGCTCCATCGTCAACCGCATCGTCGCTTTCCATCAGGTGCGGTAGCGTCTTAAAGGATGATGAAGGTTTTTGTATCTTATGCTATGCGAATTTCTACCATCAGACAACCCGACGTTGCGCGCGTATCCACCCTTACGATGTTGAATCCTCTACGGTCCGGACTAGGCGTTTCACCTCGTCATACCTCGTTATAGCACGTGTATCGAAGGATTATATTTTGTTCCGAGTTCTCTTCCGTGTTCTAAATCAAGAAAGGGCACCCTTTTACCCCGAATTTAACGTGAGCGAAGCCGCGGGCAAAAGCTAGTTAACTCATATATTTTTTGTCCTGTCCATATGAGACAAAGGAGCCAAATACAGTCGTAAAGTTGAAGTTCTGGAGAACATTTGGAAGGGATCACAATGGTACATAATACATTATTTGCGAAGGGTCCATGTAACTTTGGGAGCGGACTTTTTATTTTATTTGTATTTGCTGACCCAGGTCAAGATGGCTGGAGTAGCTCCTTATATTGACAACTTGTCTATTGTTTGCTCGAGTCGTGTTGTACATTACATCAGCTCCTCTAGCAGTTACAATCGTTTCGTAAACGTCGAACGCTCGGAATTGGCCACGTTTTAAATTCATTTATTCTGACCACGTGACTGGGCGTTGAGATGGCGTCAGAACAAAGGAATTGGGACCGTGGCCAAAGCAAAGCGTTCGATATTTACGGAACGATCGTAACTTGGCTAGGGGGGCTGTTATTTTCTCCATGTTATGTATCACTTTTTTTTCCGCGTTTTTTTTTCATTTCTACTTGTAAATTAGTGTTTAAGATTATTTCGTCGTTTATGTTCTAGTTCTCATAGTACAAGTGTAGAAAGAAATCTGAATAGTGTAAATTTGTGGAACGTCAAAAAAAATGTGATTCAAAAATGTTTTCATAGATTTTAGGTTTATAAGAAGGTAGGTTTGTATGGAACTTTCAGGGCGTGAGTCCAACTCGCACTTAACTGTTTTTTTTTGTTGCTGGAAAGTTGATGGGCAAGGCTATGCTTAATTGACGTAACCTCATTATAACATATTTGTAAATGTGCTTATCGAAAAAAGCAATCTGAGAACAATTAAAATACCTATAAGTCTAGGTAAACGGATTTAATAAAAAGGAATGTTTTATTAAAATGGTAAACGATTTAAGCTTTGTTAGTGCTTGTCTGGCACCCTAAATATGTGCACTAAGGGATGATTCTCATTAGAACGTGCTGTGCCCGGGGCGGAGCCCGGACGGGGCACGGTTTTAATCTGTTTCATATATTTTGTATTAATCAATTTATATTACACAGTGCATTATCCGTGTCCCGTCCGGGCCCGCTCGACGCACTTTAATACCAAGTTTGTTGCACGGTCCCGCCCCGTTCCCTCCACGTCCTATCGTAATCAGAACATTTTCCGTGCTGCGTCCGAAAATAAATTGCGTAGCACGGACGGGCCCCGGCTCGTCCACGCCCCGGCCCTGGCACGGCCCGCTCTAATGAGAATCATCCCTTACTTTGCATCAACGATTGCCTAAGTGTATTTCCACATTGCTGTCATCTGGAAATGTGCCCAGAAGGCTCACGCAAAGTATACTATTAGACGGTGTGGAAATTATTTATTCTTTTCAATATGTGGTGTCAAGATAAGGCTAAAAATGAAACAAAAGCCGATCCAGTGTGAGTCAGACTTGCACACCAAGGGTTCTGTATAAAGTTACCTTAACCAATATTTCAGTTACCGGTCAGTGGGTGTATTCTTAGGGACGGATTTTTAGGAGTTGGAGTATACGTTTAGGGGCACTATCAGAAGCAAAGAACACGATAAAAAAAATTTTTTTGATGACATATTCACAATTTTTTTTTTATTTTGTCGTTTACGCTCTTTTGCTTTTCTGCACTGCTCGTTGTAAAAAATAAATAAATTTGAAAATATTCACAATTTTTTTTTGGATGTTGTTAATATACGCTGGTGGTACTACGAACATTGCAGAAAAGCATACGAGCAGTGCAGAAAAGCAAAAAAAAATAACGAAAACATTTTTGGGACTTTTTTTCTAAGTCCACCACCTGGCTACCATATATTGTGTTGATTTAGAAGTTTTAATTTTCGCTGCGGCTTAGGGTAATTAATATATTCTTAGCGAAACCTCCTTCTCCAAAACCTGGCACAAGCGGTGCACTATAAAAGACCAATGACATGTCAAATTGATGTTTGGTTGTTTCTAGGGTGTGTGTGGCGTAGGTTGGTACTCACTGGGTAAGTGGTGAATAAGTAAAAGTCTTCGTTACTAACTCCAGGTGTATTTTCCACACACAACACAACTTACACAACAACACAGATTACAATAGAAGGCGCAGATTTAAAGTCGAGCACTAATCGATCACTAATAACAACCCACAGCAGTAGGTTTCAGCGGGTAGACTACGCGAACTCTCGGTCAGGATAGATCGTGACTGATGAGAACCGAATATAAAAACACGGCGGTAGAACAAAATATGTCACCGGCGCGTCATCGACGGTGCACGTTTCCAATGCGTCACGTCAAATATATCTGTACGAGTTATATTTAGTTTTTGTGTATATGTGTAGTGTTATCTCGGAAATATATATATGTATACGTAAATAGAATTAATGTTGGTGGTCTGTTTACATTTATTGTGTACGTGTATAGTGTACTGAGTAAATATATGTGAGTCACCCACAGATGTATTAAATTCAAATTCAAATCCAGAGCATCAATTTCAAATAAACCTTAACAGGGACTTTTGAAATGTCAAGAAGTCGGTCTGTCAGAAAAAAAATGATGCTAATTGCGCCTTCCAAAAAGTAGAATCTCTATGGAGAAGAATGTGCAAGAAACTCCATGGACACTCTTTTTAATCAAAATATTATTATGTAACCAAGATTTTTGTAATATTACAAATATATTACAAAAATCTTGGTTACATATTTTTTAATTGATATGATTTCAATTGATGACATGGAGCGGGAGATAGTATCAAACTTGCTTCTTTACCATCGTTTCAAGGCACCGGGTGACGTTTTCATAATAACCCCAAAGGACCTGAATATTTGATATTAATTTCAGCTTCATACTTTCACGTGATCTACAGAAAAAATATCTTGAGAGACGGACAGTCGTACAAAAAAGTGATCCTTTAAGGGCCATTTTTACCAACTTAGGTAGACCGTACGGGACCCTAAAAACGCCTAGCTTATTAATAAAGTCAAATATACCCAGCATCACAATATGATTGATCCGTATTGTCCTCTCGATACTCAATCCTCATACGTCAAAGGAGTTACGGAGGAAACAACTGACTTGCCATCTCGTTTGCCACTTACTACAGGTAATTTTGAAAGAGGGGTGGGAGGGAGAGCATATTGATTAATCACCAGTAATATATTATTGTACCAGGGAGGCAGAAATGTGGCGAAGATTGATCGTTACGGAAACAAGAAGGTGTTTGACAAAGTTGGCTGGAGATGAAGGATTGTTTTTGAAATTGTGGGCTAATTCTTCAATTAGTAAGTTTTAGGTACCTTGTGTTTATCAAGATGAAAGTATAATCTTTATTAATTTAAGACAATTTGTAACACGTCATTTTAGTGAATTATGTTTGGATGGAACACCGCCTTGTCCTTGTGGAAGCGAACGGCGGTAATGACCTCTCCCGCCGGGTATAAGACAAGGCCTGGAGTAAAGGGCATGGGTTACTGTCGAGTCCTTTTTTGAAGCATTAATGCTAGCAAAGGAGACGGTCTCACATGAAATACCGTAGGAGCAAGGCAGAGCCACAGCAAAATTTCAAAAAAAAAATCGAGGTCCTAGAATGCAAATGGCAACTGAAGGACAAAGGTGTAGCACTGCGTTGTTTATAGTTTAAAATATCGCAGTATAATATATGCTGAGTTAGACGCCTTTGTGGCCTCAAATAGATTGTATTTACTATCGAGAAAAATACATTTTTCACGGGGTATTGTGCAAAGGTCACCCGCGGCCTTGAAACGAAGGCAGAGAAGGAACAGGGGCCCTAGACAAGTGGCAATCGCTCCGTGTCGAATCCATTTCTAAGTTCGATTTCGCCTTTACGATGTCGACCACAAAATGGTAGACAAAGTGACATCGACTAACATATCGATAAGTCGAAGTGTTGGTTCGATAAAATAACAACTTCTTGGCTATGATTATCGAATTAAAACGTCCAATTTGACGTATAAACAACTAATAACAATTAGCGAATCGAAAACGTTTGACCACGTGACTTTTCGAAGGCATATGTCAGTTCCATACATTTGGAGTTTCGAATTTTGTTATCGTTAGTGAGAATGTGACTTTGTCTAAGCCCCCAGGAGTGGGTACGTACACAGACACTATCTCCCACTCCACCCAAATTTTCCGCACAAGTTTATGAATAATTTTTACGGATTTAAAAAGAAAACTATGAATGTTTAAACTCTTGAACCCCGAGCGAACGCCGGCGTCCGCACATCTATTGTTTTACTATTATGTATCTAATTACGGTATTCAATAGGTTAATTTATATGATTGTGTTAGGCACTAATAGTCATTTTTCTTTCTTTCATTCCCACCTCAGTTCCGGCCACCGTAGGCGCGGGCTTGCGGACGGTGAGCATTGGGTAGCTCGCCGTCCGGTCGTCTGGTAATCGTCCGGACCAAGCCCAGTCGTCGACGGCGCGCACTGTTCCCGCGCGCCTCAAGGAGTTGTCAGCAACCGTAGGGACCCTGCAGAAGGGTCGAAGCCAATCAAGGCCACGGGTTTGTGTCTGAAAAGGAAGGCTCTGGCCCTGGTATGTATGGCGATGTAGGAACGGGGTAGGTTGGTTAGTCAGTAAGAGTCTGACACTTGTTTTCCGCTCAGCCCAAGAGCGGGACTCGTCATTGGATGATTTTTACCTACCATAAAAAAAAAACCTCAGAGAATTCTGAAAGAGAGTAATTTCATCGTAAATTGCTTCATTGTTACATAACGTTTTTTTCTTATAGGTATACTAGGTACGTAAGTATTTTATTATCATGAGCTGAAATCGAAACGAACTTTAAGGTTTCTTTTCAATTTATTTTGGTAAATTAAGTAATTGCCTGTTTTTAATTAACCGTCTCAACCATGATAGTCAGTGGCAGCTAGAAAACAATTCTCAAAATAAAACTTTGCTTTTATTAAAAGTAAATAGAAATATTTTGTCAGACCCTTTTTAAAAAACAAGCTTTACTTATTATTTTACGTAGCTTTCTAATATTTCAGTGACGTAATCTCGTAGATACATGTAAACACAAGACATAATTATGTTTGAAATCGTAAGTTGTGATTTTTTTCGAGCTAACTTATTGAATTAGGCGGTACAAAGTTTGCCGGTTCAGCAATAGTTCATTTTTTAATCCTAGACTACGGTTTGACAACTTAAAATGTCAATATCTAGAAAATTGGGAACATATTTCTAGAGTGTGACATTCTGAGTTGTCAAATCTTAGTCTACAATTAAAAAACGAACTATAGTAATAAATATTTGTGTATTTCCAAAGGTTCAAAAAATATCTACTTCCATGAAGTTAGAATAGAATCGTCTATTTTTGGGTACATGGTACATTTAGAACTTAATATTAGACGGAATCACATATACTACCTTTGCAGGTGTAGAAATATTAAATGAGTGAGTATCTAATTAAACTCTTGAACGCCTCGCGATCGCCGGCCGGAATTCGCACACTCCTTTCTATTATGTCTCTAAATACGGTATTCAAAACGAATATACAAAATGTCGAGTCTGAAGATGAACCTATTTCTTCATTCCACAGTACGAACAATCTTTCTACATTTCGATAACATTGCCAAGACGAGCCCAACGAGTTTTATGATGTTCTAAAATATCAGGTGTGCCATCATTGGAGAACATAAAACCTTTGAGTAATGGTTTGCTGTTAGAGTTCTCTCACACGGATCGTCCAAGCGACGTTACTGTATATTTCCACTCATCGTAATCACTAATCGTAGCCAACTTTTCTTTTTATATATTTTTTCACAGATTATAAAAAGAGGTCTAGTAGAGAGATTATAAATAGGTACCTACCTCGTCGTAATTTGCATTCGTAAACACAATAAATGTAATTTCAGCTTGAGTTGAAAAGTAACGTCAGGCAAATACAAGCTTTAAAGAGGCCAGTTAGGGACAATTCCTAAAAAAAAAAACCTGGAGCTGTAAATTAGGTAGACTTACCATAACCCTCGCAGACGGCAACTGAAAGAACACTGGTGGGGTTTAATCAGTTAGAGTTTGACATGTACATTCCTCCTAGTTCCACCATAAGCGGCATCTTTCCGCATGACGCAGGTTCTCACCGGACACGGGAAGTTCGGAAGATTCCTGCACCGGATTCGTGCGGAAGAGACGTCCGGGTGTCGCCACTGTGAGGCGAGCCCGGAGGACACGGTGGAGCACACGGTGGAGGTGTGCCCTGCTTGGGAAGAGCATCGCCGTGTCCTCGTGGGGGTGATCGGCGGCGGCGACCTCTCGCGCCGGGCCCTGGTTCAGGCCATGGTCCGCAGCGAAGAGGAATGGCAGGCGGTCGCCTCCTTCTGCGAAGCAGTAATGCTCGTAAAGGAGGAGGCCGACCGCATAAGGCAAAGGCAACGGCGTACTCGCCGTAGCCGTCGCCGCCGCGATCCTGCCGATATCCGGCCACCGTAGACACTGGCTCGCGGACGGTGAGCAATGGGTAGCTCGCCGTCCGATCGTCTGGTAAGACCGAGTCCAAGTCGTCAACGGCGCGCACCGTTCCCGCGCGCCTCAAGGAGTTGTCAGCAAACTGCAGGGGCCCTTCAGGGTCGAAGCCTCCTGGAGCCTAGAGGGTATGTGCAAACTGTAACCTCGACTCCAGAAATAAGGCAAGGAAGGTACGGGGTAGGTTTTTTAGTCAGTAAGAATCTGACACTGGTCTCCCGCTCCGCCCAAGAGCGGGTTTCGTCATTGGATGATTTTCACCTACCATAAAAAAAAAAAAAACCATAAGCGGCATAAGTCATTTAATGATTTCCCATTTTAAAAGGCATCTAACGTTATAATGGCCTTTCACAAGCTTAAGGTGCTACAGCGCTAATAAAAACAGTAACCAAAATGGTCTGAATAAATGTAGTTAAACCCTAAAACGAAATCATATTATCCTTTATATCCATAACGCCAGTTTTTATTCGTCTGTTACAAAGGTAACGTAATTAATTTTAGGATTTTCATCTAAAATTCGAATACACAAACCTCACATCTGTCACAATGCGACAAAAAACGCCGCTGTACCTTTCCCATGTGGGAAGGCTCTTACACGAGGCCCTCCTGTATTCATTGTCCAGTTCTATCCTTTGTGGCTTCTTGACATAAGACATTCTTGTTTTTAGGTCACAAGGTCGAAGGGTCTGAGGTCACGCAGTGGACATAATAGTTCTTAGGTTTTGTGATGTGTGGTTCGCTGTTGAAGAACTTATGAATGTCTTGTTATAGAGGTAAATAAACCTAATAAGAACGATTGTGCTCCAATTGGACTTATTAAGTTAATATACCTAATAAGTCCGATTGGGCTTGTAATGTTCCCACTGCTAGGATTCAGGCCTCCTCTCTTCTAGCCTAGAAGAGAGGAGGAAGAGGACTCTTCCTCTTCCTGAGGAAGAGAGGAGCTTTCGCTCTCCTAGAACTTCTAGGAGAGCGAAAGGACCGTATTCTACTAGATTCGAGAGAAGTCTATTAGACTTATTTTCTTATTTGTGGTTTCAAGCAAACATTGTGGTAACAAATAAAAGACTTTGCGGTTAAATAACCACTTGTGGCAAGTTTCTGATCCGTATTTTAATCCATTATCTAAGAATCGAAAATAATTTTAAAATAAATTTCAGCCTTGTGCGCTGCTCCATCAATTATTATCTTGACAAAAGATCGAAAAAATCAAGTAAATAGTCTACACAGGCCAAGAAAGAAAAGAATTTACATTTCTAAACATTTTAGACAATTCAATCATTCCTTAATGCAAAATATGTAAGTATATTAAACTATTATTTTAAGCAGATACTGGTTGACATAAAAAAAAACTCAAACGCTGAATGTATTAATTTATTATTTTTTAAATGTACAAAGGGGATTGGGGCTCACAACACAGGGTACCCTAGAATAGGGGTCAGAGTAGATATAAATAAAATAAAAACAAAATAAGCCCTTATTGATGAGTTTACAACATTTCATAGATTGCACGTTTTTCCCCAGCTTGTCCTTCGACATAGGCCCCTACTCTTCCAAAGATTTCCACGTATCTCTATCCCTCGCAATTCTCATCCATTCTGGTCCAGCAGTTCTCTTCAGTTCATCTTCCCAACGTTTTGATTTTCACCCTTTGCTCCTTTTGCCATTGGAAAAGGCTAGAGATATATTGTTTATTTAATATACAAGTCAACTGATGTACCTAATGTGTATGATATAGCCGATTTCGACTACCGACGGTGTCTGAACCAGATCAACTAAGGGTTGCGATTCTTGTGTATAATAATGACCTGTGCAAACGCTTGAACTGAACCAATAAAGATTTTTATTATTCTTACTGTAGATAGTACGTATCAAAACAGTGACCCTTATGAAAGGAATTTGTTATTAACTTGGTTGTCAGAAAAGATCAGGAAAAAGAAAAGCATATAAGAAATCTATACTAATATTATAAAGCTGAAGAGTTTGTTTGTTTGTTTGTTTGAACGCGCTAATCTCAGGAACTACTGGTTCGAATTGAAAAATTCTTTTTGTGTTGAATAGATCATTTATTGAGGAAGGCTTTAGGCTATATAACATCACGCTGCGACTAATAGAAGCGAAGAAACAACGGAAAATGTGGAAAAAACGGGGAAAATTATTCATCTTTGAGGGTTCCGTTGCGTGCGCTGCCAAAACGGTTTAAGATATCAAAAAAATATGTACTAAAGAATTATTCCTCTTAAAATGATCTAAAAAAATATACGCGACAGTATATGTCTATCTTTTAAGGTTAACTTACTAGAACCGTTTTTATGCGAATCAAATTTAGTCAATTTTTACCGATTATTTGTTAGAGTTGTATCAACATAATAATATAATCTTTATCCAAATAAATGTGTTGTTGATTAAGAGTATGTAATTGTAAACAAAATTGTCTTTGACATCATTTAATTTCAATGAACATCTTAGAAGATATTACAATTTTAAAATAACTCCGATATAAAATTCACACGCAATGCATGATGTGCAAAACTTGACGCTGCGCCTGGCCGGCGGGCGAGGATGGGTTTTTTTATGGTAGGTAAAAATCATCCAATGACGAATCCCGCTTTTGGGTGGAGCGGGAAACAGTGTCAGACTCTTACTGACTAAACAACCTACCCCGTTCCTCCCTTGCCTTATTCCCAGAGCCCCGGTATAACGCTTTCGCACCAACTCTCAGTTGCAGGAGGCTTCGCCCCTGAAGGGCCCAACAGTTTGCTGACAACACCTTGAGGCGCGCGGGAGCAGTGCACGCCGTCGACGACTTGGTCTCGGTCTGGGCTGTTACCAGACAACCGGACGGCGAGCTACCCTTTGCTCACCGTCCACAATCCAGCGTCTACGGAGACCGGATATCGGCGGGATCGCGGCGGTGACGGCTACGGCGAGGGCGCTGTTGCCTTTGCCTTATGCGGTCGGCCTCCTCCTTTACGAGCATTACTGCTTTGCAGAAGGAGACGACCGCTTGCCATTCTTCTTCGCTGCGAACTATGGCCTGAACCAAGGCCCGGCGCAAGAGGTCGCCGCCGCTGATCACCCCCACGAGGACACGGCGATGCTCTTCTCAAGCGGGGCACACCTCCACCGTGTGCTCCACCGTATCCTCCAGGCTGACCATACAGTGGCGACACCCGGGCGTCTCTTCCGCACGAATCCGGCGCGCAGGAATCTCCTGAACTTCCCATGTCCGGTGAGAACTTACGTCATGCGGAAGGTGAGGATGCCGTGATAGACATCACGCCTCAAAGAGGGGACTTACCGCCGAGATTATGGCGTGCCCGAGTTGGGGTGTAGCTCTATGAAGTACTTTTAGATAATTATGTTCTTTTAAAAACTAAATTGTCTAAAATAATAACAGAAATTGATACGGGCAAAGTCGTGGGTAACAGCTATAATTTATAAAGCTGAGGAGGTTGTTTGCAAAAATAAATATGATGCCCAAAATAACTATTCCACGCGGACGAAGTCGCGGGCACAGCTAGTATATTATAATATTTATATCTAGCGTGATAGTAGAAAATATTCCAAAGGGAACATACTCCCGGAATAAATCCTATGTATTAATCCAGGACATGGTTTATCAGTATACCAATTTTCAGTTAAATCCATTCAATAATTTTTGCGTGAAAGAGTAACAAACATTCATATACCGACACATACAAACTTTTACGTTTACAATATTAGTTAGTAGGATGTTTGCGTGGCTTCAACTCCCGCACGGAATAAATAATTTTAGTCTACAGACGGTTATTCCGAGTTTGAGTGTGTTGTGCATGTGAGTTTCAATGTTTGTGATACATACCGTACATACGAAGGTAAGTTAGTAAAAGGAGGAGTGGCATTAGTCAGTAAAAGGAGGAATGTCTTCAGTCAGAAAAATAATTAGTGACTTTAGTCAGTAAAAGGAAAGTCAGTAAAAGGAGAAGTGGCATTAGTCAGTAACAGGAGGAGTGGCATTAGTCAGTAAAAGGAGGAATGTCTTAAGTCAGAAAAAGAATTAGTGACTTTAGTCAGTAAAAGGAAAGTCAGTAAAAGGAGAAGTGGCATTAGTAACAGGAGGAGTGGCATTAGTCAGTAAAAGGAGGAATGTCTTAAGTCAGAAAAAGAATTAGTGACTTTAATCAGTAAAAGGAAAGTCAGTAAAAGGAGAAGTGGCATTAGTCAGTAACAGGAGGAGTGGCATTAGTCAGTAAAAGGAGGAATGTCTTAAGTCAGAAAAAGAATTAGTGACTTTAATCAGTAAAAAGAAAGTCAGTAAAAGGAGAAGTGGCATTAGTCAGTAACAGGAGGAGTGGCATTAGTAAAAGGAGGAATGTCTTAAGTCAGAAAAAGAATTAGTGACTTTAATCAGTAAAAGGAAAGTCAGTAAAAGGAGAAGTGGCATTAGTCAGTAACAGGAGGAGTGGCATTAGTCAGTAAAAGGAGGAATGTCTTAAGTCAGAAAAAGAATTAGTGACTTTAATCAGTAAAAAGAAAGTCAGTAAAAGGAGAAGTGGCATTAGTCAGTAACAGGAGGAGTGGCATTAGTAAAAGGAGGAATGTCTTAAGTCAGAAAAAGAATTAGTGACTTTAATCAGTAAAAGGAAAGTCAGTAAAAGGAGAAGTGGCATTAGTCAGTAACAGGAGGAGTGGCATTAGTCAGTAAAAGGAGGAATGTCTTAAGTCAGAAAAAGAATTAGTGACTTTAATCAGTAAAAGGAAAGTCAGTAAAAGGAGAAGTGGCATTAGTCAGTAACAGGAGGAGTGGCATTAGTAAAAGGAGGAATGTCTTAAGTCAGAAAAAGAATTAGTGACTTTAATCAGTAAAAGGAAAGTCAGTAAAAGGAGAAGTGGCATTAGTCAGTAACAGGAGGAGTGGCATTAGTCAGTAAAAGGAGGAATGTCTTAAGTCAGAAAAAGAATTAGTGACTTTAATCAGTAAAAGGAAAGTCAGTAAAAGGAGAAGTGGCATTAGTCAGTAACAGGAGGAGTGGCATTAGTCAGTAAAAGGAGGAATGTCTTAAGTCAGAAAAAGAATTAGTGACTTTAATCAGTAAAAGGAAAGTCAGTAAAAGGAGGAGTGAAAAGTCTGACACGCCCGCCTGATTAACCCAGAGTGGGAGAAAGAATTAAATGATTTCCCAGCTAAAAAAAACCTGATACATAGGTAAGTTATTAGTTTGTTTCATAATAAAAAAAATAAATAACTGCAAATTATTGTAAAATGATTTAATAAAAAAGTTACGCTTGTTGAAGGAACATCAAAAATGTCTTAAAATAATAAATATGTCATTTAAGTGTTTGACTCAATATTTTATATAATTTACAATCTTATGGCTATTTTATTTGTTAAGGATACATTAGCTATATACGACAAGTAACAAAATGAACGCACATCCTTAATAATAACTCGTACGTCTAGAAACGACTACTGAATCGATTTATTTTATTTATGAAATAAGTTATTTTTTACACTAAAATTATCAAAGATTATTTTAGGTTTAAAATGCTTATTTTTATTAATCTATATAAATCTTATATTCTTCGTTCTTTAGTCTTGCGAATACTCGACAACGGCAGGACTGATTTGGACAATTTTGATTTTGAAATATTAGTAATAGCTCTGCCCCCCTAAGCAAATTACAATCGTTTCGTTTACAGTTAGCGCTTGTAGATAGTCACGCCCCCAATTCCTTTGTTTAGATGATGTCCGAACAGGGGAATTGGGGGCACGGCCAACTACAAGCGCTAACTCTAAACTTGTAACTTGGTTAGGGGGCAGGAAAGGTTTAATAAACGATGAGAAAGTCTGACTAACCGTAAGGGCTGTTAAAGATTTACGAATAAGCTGGACCAATAGTTTTATGGGGTTTTTAAGGATATGCATTATTCCAGTTACATTTTGTATGTATGTCTTTTAAGGCACAATAGATAAATTTCCACAGGGGCTCCGACTTTGTGGGTGCTGGGGGGCTTGGGCACGAGAACTAAGCCGTGACTGCTGAGTACACACCAGAATCCACATGTTCGAGGGGACTGACAGCACCTACTTATTTGCCGTCAAAATTAATGCGTAAACGTCCCTACCGGGGCATTGAGTCCCCAACTAATATCTGTTAATCGTCGGTCGATTATTGAGCATTTCTCTTCTCACACTCGCAACTTTTTCAAGTCATCAAATAAGCATGAGCAACCACGAGGTTTTCTAAAAGTCGGCGCCCCTGCATTTCCAGTCATTTTCTACCCTGACCATCCCATTTACTCTATCATACTCGTACTATCGTAGTCATATCTGCCTGATCAAAAAAAAAAAATCGCTTGAACCTTTCAGCGCTGCACCAAACCAATTAGGTTTTGTTTGGTTTAGTTTTCGTTTCGAGAGCAAGCAAAAATGAACTTAGCGGTGGTCATGCGGAAATGTCTTCGATGGTACATACATACTATCTTTTATTGACTAGACCCAAACATATGCATGTCTAGTACCAAAAATTACATTAAATTCTAAAGTTATCCAAAAATAGCGACCAGCTGATTTCTAACACCGTAATTACTTAAAACTAACTTATACATATAAAATCACTAAATGCATCACATTATTGTCTTTTGTCTTCAAAAAATCGGACATTTTCGGTTCATTTATTGTATATCTTTAGTCCATGAGGGTTTTGTGGCATTATTAGACGCCATACCTATGCTAAATTGTTCCATATCTTCAGATAGAAGCTTTTAGAGGGATGCAGAACAGATTGTAAAGTATCACATAAGGGAGGATCCTCCGACCAGACAGGTTATATGTCTGGTGTGGGCACCTGCCCGGTCGATGGTTTCGGTCTGTCATATCTGTTCAAATCACGCGAAGGACTTTAATAGCGCGATGCACGATTTAATAGTTCTTATGTAAGGCCATATAATATAAACTGATTGTTGACGGTTTTGTTTATGGCGGTTCCACATAATTGCCATGCGAATTCACGCCTTGAATAAACAAAACCCCGCGAACAACCCGCAAAATCCGTCCACATTCACTCACCTAAACAGGCGTGAACCTTCACGCCTTTTTACGTCAGTGAATAAAGAGGAGTGAATATTCACGCCTGTTTACGGAGCTTTACGCCACCAATCTTGAGACGCCATTACAATTAATTTTGAACTAGAACCCACGAGCAGGTACTAGGATATCAGTAAACTAAGTCACTCTTTTATAACATAGCCCAATTGCTTCATCTCTTTGTCGAACTGTTCATCTCTGTACTTCTTGATCTTCTTCAGCCAGACCCCGAATGATGTACTGGATCTGCAGGTGCCTCCGTACCTGAATAATTTTTAATAGGAATAATTAATTATTTTTCAATAGACTTTCACGATAACCGACTCTTATCGCGCTACAATTAGTTTCAAAATGTCATGGTTATTTTCAGGTATCATATTTTTTTAAGGTTTTAATAATTATGAAACTTTGAATTGTATTTTTATGTATATTATAATTATTTACATAACCATTTGTTATCAACAATTATAATATTAACATTTGTTATTATAATTGATATTTTTGCGTCTCCTTCATAGCTTAAAACGCGGGAAAAAAGTAAATTAAATACAATAATTATTATCTAACTGATTATTATTTCTGTTATTTGTGAAGAAAATGTCGATTTTGAATTTTGAAGAGAACTCTTTAAAAATTGTGATTGATGCAGAAAATGCTTACGTAGGATGCTCTTCTAACCAAGTTACGATCGTTTCGTTAATGTCGAACGCTTGGAATTGACCACGCCTTCATTTCCTTTGTTCTGACCCCGTGACTGAGCGTTGAGATGACGTATAAGAAAATTGGGGGCGTGGCCAACTCAAAGCGTTCGACATTAACAAAACGATCGCAACTTGGCTAGGGGGGATGGTGCCATCTAAATCGAAACTAAAATGTTTCAACTTTGAACAATTTCTCCAATACAAAATGATTTTCAGAATAAGTGCTTACACGGGGGAATTTGTCATTGTACCACTAGGCCTCTTAAATCCTCGCTTGTGCAGCTTGGCTGAATTTATCGTCATTATCGGCTCTTTTTTTAATGTTCTTAATGCAGGGACTCAGCCTTCCTCTCGAGAGGGATTGGGCCGTAATCCAACACGCTAACCTAGTACGGGTTGGTACAGGTCACACATTTTCTAATTTTTGGTTCTAGGACATATCCGTTTCCTCACGATGTTTTCCTTCACCGTTTTGAGAGCACATAAAAATGATATTTACCTGGGAGGTAGGCATTCTATGTCGATATGCTTCTGCAGGGACTTGAGGTCATTGCCGTGGAAGTGGATGTACTGCCACGCCTCCTGGGGGATGAACCTCTTGAAGATGTAGAAGAAGGTGTTCAGGATCCAAGAGTAGTTGACGAAGTGCACGCTCTTCGGGCGAACCGGCATTGCTAGCTATAAATCAAACCATAAGTATTTATGTTAATTGCATCGGATTATCTGATCTAAGAAATAAAGTAATGATTAAGGTAGGTATACCTTCAAAAAACTAATTACTTAAATAGAATAAGGAAAATCTCGATAGTATATTCTGAATTTGTTATGGTAGAACGCTTATAATTGTTGTAATCATGAAACCTTGTTTTTAAAGCTACAACACTACGAATTAGTTGTCGTACTAAGTTTGGTAAAATCTTATTTAAAAGACAGGTAGTAAATAGAAAGTTCGAATAAATTGAAATGTAAATGGATTTAAGAGTTAAAATGGGTGTAACTCATAATAATTATGTATGATCTAAAGAGTGGCCATGGAGGATTTCTGAGCACAATAAATATAATACAAGAATATTCTAGACACTTGATTTTACTAATTTTTATCCTTACAGCTGCTAGCTTGGCACTAAAGAACGTAATTCATTGAAATATAAATGGTTAAAAAAAGCTAAACCTGTATTTTTAAAGACTAAAAAGACACGTGGAATTGAATACATAAATAAAGACTTTGATCTTGGCAACAAGAAACTAATAATAGAAGTGACGAAAGACAATGCGTTAATTTTACAACTTTTGTAGATTACATTCTCAGTCATTACATAATTTTTAATCTACTTCAATCATAATAATTTTAAATTCAAGAAGACTGTGGGACGTAGACACTATTCCCCAGCTTTAATCACCTGTTTATTTAGATTTATTCACTTCTGGGGGATTGTTTTTTATGGTGGGTAATCTCGCCCTTACTGACTAAACAACCCACCCCGTTCTTACGTTGCAATATATACCGGGGTCAGAGCCTTCCTTTTAGACACGAACCCTTGGCTTCAGTTGACTTCGACCCATCTGCAATCAAGCACTGTCCCAATTCAAGGTCCTTATCAAATGATTTCTACTATCTTGATTAAAATCTCACCTGATGGTAAACAGGCATGCAATCGTTGATGGTGAAGCGTACTAGTTTATTAAAACTTCATGCAATACAAATGTACAGAGGGAGATATTTAGAACTTTCTTGTGTATCATTAGTTTTACTAATGGAAATCAGTTAAGTTTACAATATGCTAGCGACCCGCCCCAGCTTCACACGGGTGCAATGGAGATTTCAAAAATATATTATGCATATATTATACACATAAAGCTTCCTCTTGAATCTGTTAAAAAAACCCCATCAAAATCCGTTGCGTACACGGTTTTTTTTTTTTGTTTTAAAGATTTAAGCATACATCCCTATTTTTTATACTATGTAATGAAGATAATTTTATGATGTTTCCACTGCTGTGAATATTATAATCAGATCTTCTCCCATAAGGAGGTATGAGCCATAAATTGACACGCGGGCTCAGGGCTGATTGGTAGATGTCACTTGTGTTCAAATTTTTGATTCTAGGAAAGGCCGGTTTTCTTACAATGTTTTAAGAGAATAGTGATGAATGAAATTATACAAAGTAATGTGCCACACAGACAGCTGGTTATGATCCGTAAGTCGGAGCATTTACCATATACCATGATAGAATAAATTTAATAACACTTACCCCCATAAGACAGACGATCTGATAAGCAATAGTAGGCGTTAAGGTAGCCACGTGGCGCAATGAGAGTCCCTGAAGGTCTACGATAACGGTGCCTCCTAGGATCTGTAGCTTGGGCTGCCTGACACCTATCTCCGTTATAGCCATTCCTGCTCGGACTAAGTCTTCAACTGGATACTCATTAGGATCCCAACAACCTGCAAAAGATTTCTTAACTCAGTTTCAAGAAGTCCCAGAATATGTTAACTTACTTACTTACTACGTATTTACTTTATATTTGTTACTCTGTAAAGTATATATCTATGGGCTAAGATGCTCGATTATAAACTATTTATTTACTTTTATTCCATTTATTTATAGTTCATCATCATCATCATTTCAGTCCAAAGACGTCCACTGTTGGACATAAGCCTTTCCCAAACGCCACCACAAAGAACAGTCCTGTGCGTCTTGCATCCATCGGATTTCAGCAACCCTGACCAGGGTCATCGGTTCACCTTGTGAGAGGCCTTCCAACTCTGCGTCTTGCGGTCTTTCGGCCATCTGCTCGGCCATTTATACTTACTTACATGTGAAAAGCATTTTTAAATATTTCTTTATAAATACAACTAAAAAAAAAACATTTAAAAATATGAAAAAATAGTAGCCCACCGGCATCAAGACAGGGTCCAAGCTACCGGTGGTCAAGGCTCCTGAAATAGGAACCTCCTAACAATAAGCGCCGTGTCCAGGAGTACTGCCTTCTGAATCAAACTCTTGCTCTTGATCCAACTGCCTAACGAGAGCCTCCTCAGATGTTGGTCAAGGCTTTTGGTTATTAAGCCATTATATTATTTATGACATTGTGAGGATTTTGGGCAAATCTTACTTGGTCATCAGTTTGTTTAGCCAAAGGACGTTGTAATACTGACATTGGTTAATATGATAAAAACACTTATTCGTGGCGTGAGAAGAGACCCAAGATACGATAGAAATCTTTTGCATCCTTTCAAAGGCTTTTGATTGCGTAATCACAAAACCTTGTTCATAAAACTAGAATATTACGGACTAGGTAAACTTGTAACCAGTTTAGTATAGTTTTTTTATGACATGCAAGTTCAAGTAAATAATATTAATTCACGTGGTTTAATGGTAAAATGAGGGTACCACAAGGCTTAACATTGGGTCCTTTCCTCTTTTAGTTTTTATTAATGATCTAAGAAAGCTATTACAAAAAATACCACATTTTACTATTTTTTTTTTAGGTGGGATATCAGTAAAATCGTAAGGGCCCGGAGCCGAAGTCTACTTGGGGAATAAGTTCGCTTTTAAATAGAAAACTCGGGGTCTTAGAATGCCAAGCAAAGTAGGAAAATAGGAGTCGTCGAATAATTTCCAAACTACAAAAAGGCAACTTTTTCTTTGACTTTATTTTTAGAGTAAAGCAAGAAATTATAATATATTATTTATATCTCACAATGGTTTTATTGCATTTAACAGTTTGGAATACATAATTAAATGAATTACCATATTGTAGGTTTCGGAGAAACCTTTTCTATGTCACCAGGACCCACAAATTTATTGGCAGGTAACATGAATTCAAAGTATTTATTAAGAAAGAGGGTGATATACTCGTAACTTGTAAAGGAAACAGTATAAAAGGAAAGATCTATACCGCTGTCTCATCTCCAAAGGTACAAAAATATGAAACACCTTACCGAATCTGGTGACAGAGAGCCTGCCAACATCAGGTCGGTCCAGCAAGGTGCCTTCGTAAGCGTCGTTCACCTTCACCAGGCCCCAGAGGTCCACACCCTCGTACAGGTGCTTGTACTGTTCTCTGAAGGCGCAGTACCGGACCAGCTGTACATAGAACAATTTCGTCATGACTTGTAAGAAGAGATTAGTAACTAAAAGTACTCCATTCGAAATTATAAGATTAGATATAACAAACGTTTTTTACTTCCAAATAACTTGAATTTTAAAAGAAAATTTGTACCGATTTTGACTCCAATTCCGTAGGCATGAGGACGGCATTAAAAGGGGAAAAAAAGTGATTAAAATATCTACTATTTACTTTACTACTTATCGTACCTTGAAGATGGCATTAAAAGCAAAAAAAAAATGATTAAAATATCGACTTTACTATTTAGCGTGCCAGCGATACAATAGAAGTCAATTTCGTTTAAACAGACAGTAAAAAGGATAATTAGGTAAAACCCCACTGCACCTGTGTCCATGCTGGGTTCCTTGGAACAAAGGGAAACTCCCAATTTACTGATTCCATATATTTTTACTGATACACATCCCAGGAGACCCCGTTTTTTGGATCGACCCTCATCCGGCTCGAAGGACCATGGAGTGCAGATTATATAAGCCGCAGCATTATGCTGAGCAGGTGGCCTCATAATCATAACTATCTTTTTTCATCATTTTATTTTATGTTTATGATGATAATTTGATGGTGCATTATGCTTTGTTCGGCAAAATTTCTTTCACAATACATGTAGGTGTGCCATGTGCCATATAAACAGTTTGCGCGCCATTTAAGGGGCATTTTCAGAAAAATTCTGATTGTATAACATTTTTGTATATTTGGATCCTGTCAAGAAACCGATCAGTTTTTATGTTTACGACTACTTTTTTGTTCGCCAGCTATTCTCAGGTCAAAGTTACGATTGTTAACGATATTTAAATTTTGCAATAAACATATTTACGTATCGATTTAAGTTTCTGGTTTTTTTTTAAATCGATAATAAAATAAAAACTTGCGTTTTTATATAAGAGACACATTTAATATTTTTGTTTTTTAAATGTCTTCTAGATACACTAGTTTATGCCAGCAGCTTCGCCCGCTCGTAAGTCGTCGCCTACATAAGAAAACGAAACCTTGTGCAATATTCTTCGTTCTTAGACCCAATAGTTTCGGCTGTACGTTGATATATCAGTCAGTCAGTTTCTCCTTTTAAATACATAGATAAGGTTATCAAATTCAATCAGTAATGTTGATTTTTAAAATCATCGCTCTATGAAATATAGGTTTGGATTTTTGAGGCTTGATTTATTCTATTATTTTTTTTTAGAAGGGAAGTCATCCAACGTCTTCTCCTTACTCTAGGGCAGAGTGGGAGAGCACATTGGATTTTTACAGACTAGATCCCGCCTGTGTATTTTAGCTGACTTTTGCATTCTAGGATCACAGATTTCCTTTTAATTTCATGTTTCCTTAGTAGGCAGCTCTGATGGATACCGACGGATCATTGCCAATTCTTTGAAGCACGCGTAGAAGTATAATTTACAAAAATAATGCAGGAAATAGAATTATGTATTAAAATTATTTGTCTGAATAAATATTTTTTTATTTTATGACGTAAGTGAATTTCGTCAATAAATAACTAAAACGTGTTTGCACAAGGTTAACTGTGATGGTAAATTATTTTTTACATCCGTTAGTGCTTGTTATGGACATAAAATTAAACCGGTTTATTTATTACATTTTAAACACATAGTTAAGTCGTAGACACTTTATATAATACCTAGATATTGGTATTGCAATACCAGGGTCATAGAAGTGAATAGGTTACTTCTAGGCAAGCGTACCCCACTGTCGACTACATGACAATCCGTTAGGAACACTTGTGGTCAGTAGAGACCGTGATCAAGAAGGAGCCTATTAATAACATGAAAAATAAAACCTTTAATAAAGTCCTGAAGAAAAAAATCATACTAATATTAGAATGTGAAAGTAACTCGGTCTGGCTGTCTACGTATTACGCTGTCATAGTAGTGACAGCGTAATAGACAGACAGACAGAGTACGCAGGAAAGAGTTTGAACTACCACACCGATTTTGATGAAATTTGGTATAAAGGAAGCTCGAACTCTAAGGTTAGACATAGGCTACATTTTATCCGTCTTCAACTTTGTGTCCGGTATAACCAACGTTCGCGCAGACGAAGTCGCTAGCAGAAGCTAATAAGTCGTAAAAAGTAAAATTAAAAAATGTTTTGCCACGTTGTTTTATACAGCGTACTTTGAAGGACTGGAATAGTTTTTCTGCTGCGGTATTGGTGTCACACATTGGTGTACAGGTGTCTTCAAGGCTGGAGTAAATAGGATCTTAATAAACTGCGTGCGCCTCACCATCAAAGATTTCATCAGTGCTCACATCAGGTGGGATTGCAGTCAAGCACTAGTTTACATCATAAAAAAACAAAAGGAAACATTACTAAATTACTCTTTCAACTATTATAAAAATGAGCGTCACTGAGTCGGGAGACTCACAATCTTAATTTTCTTATTTATTAATTTTTTGTATAATCTTAAGTGTTTATTTATATGTAGTTTCTTCGTTGTAAGTAATAAATTATGTGTTACAAATAAAATATTTTTCTTTTTTTTCTATAGGGTAAATAATCATATTTTAATCAACACAATGAAATCTGTGTGGGTCTTTCCTCAAGTGGCAATCTCAGACACTAATCTACAAGGTTGTTATTCGATTTGACCGTTACCTGTTTGACACCTTTCATAGCAAATCAAATCAAATCAAAAAATTAATTTCAAAAACATTAATTTCACTTTTGAATAGTCAAAAGTCGGTCAGTCAAAAAAGAAAGTGAAGCTAAATTCGTTTTGATGCTAATATTGATGCTTTCGGTGTTTATTCTCAGGGTAGTCAGCTGTGGAACACCGGCCTCATCTAGTTTAAACTGACAAAAAAATTGACGGGTGAAAGTGTTTTTTAAACGCTGTCGGAAATTGGAACTACCAGGATAGATAGATAGATATACTCTTTATTGTAGGTACACCATAAATACAACTTGTTACATTAGGACACTTAAAATTACTACGGCGTTACAATGGGCGATCTTATACTGCGCTCAATGGCTCGCTGAACTTTTTTATAGCATACTAGCTTTTGCCCGCGGCTTCGCCCGCGTACATAAAATAGCCTATGTCACTCAGGAGTAAAGCAGCTTTCTATTGTTGCAAAAATTTTTTCAATCGGACCAGTAGTTCCAGAGATTACCTCCTACAAACAAAAAAACATAAAAACAAAAAAACAAACTTTACCTCTTTATTATATTAGTTTAGACTAGCTTTTACGCGGCTTCGTAGTATCCCGAAGCAGCCTCAAAGCTGCCGATGTAGTAGCCTCAAGCATACCGAAGCGGTATTTTAGTTACTACGATCATATATTATCATGGAAATTACTACTTTATTGCCATGAAGTTAATGTAGGTATAATGATTTTTATCACCTAAAATCAGCCGTGCCGATGCTGATAGTGAGCGCCGGGCCTAATAGTAGCGCTGCTGTCATGCGCTTACAAAACGCACGACAATATCGCTAGAAAACGTCGTGAGCAAGGAGCCTTAAGCGATATATACCACTTTTGATGATTTTAAATCCTACATCACGTCTAAACGGCTGATCGTTAAACTAGACTATTCCCTTAATAATTTGATATACAAATGTTTACCTACATTTTTTTCACAGAACTTGGTGTGATTTATTTTCAATGTTATGTCTAACACAGACAAAAAAGTGAAGATCAGGCAAAAACCACTGGGTTTATTTTTATGAAACTCGCTAACTAAACGATAATTAAATAACCAATTTTTTTAATATAAGTTTTTATTCATATTGTGTTTTATAAATGATGAACATAGATTTTCGAAAAATCATTATTTTAATTTTGTTCCCTCAAGATCGCTGGCGTTCAGCGGAGGCGGTGAAAGTGGTGTGACGATCTGATCATAGTCACGGGAAAAACTTTGCGGGAGATCTCCCTAGACCATGCCCCAGAAGTGGAACATACAATAAGTTTCGTTGTTATTTTATAACTCAAGAACGGGCTCGCCTATCCAAACAAAATGTTTTAGCTTTTTTCGGACTATTTACCTTAAAGCGGAGGTAAAAATCGTAGAAGTTAACTCGAACCCAAGTACCTATTGCTAAGCTAATAAATAATAAATAGTTCTACGTATTATTTACTCACTGCTTATTATCCACGTGATCTCTATGTTCAAGATTCTGAATAAACAAAGTCATTAGGTGTTTTGTTTAACTCCGTAATAGGCTATGTAAAGATATGTATAATAATTCTAGAACTTACATAGGTTCCATTAAAGTATCTATTTAAAGCTTCTAGATATGGACCCAAGATATTAACCTTACATTTATGTACGTTTTTTTATGGTGGGAAAATTCATCGAATGACGAATCCTGCCGTTGGGTGGAGCGGGAAACAGTGTCAGACTCTTACTAAACAACCTACCCCGTTCCTTCCTTGCCTTGATCCCAGGGCCCTAGTAATACGCTTTCGCATTAAATCTTGGTGCCAGGAAGCTTCGACCTTGCTGAGCCTCTATAGTTTGCTGACAACTCCTTGTGGCGCGCGGTCTGGACGATCTTAGCTAGATTCTAGAAACTAACACATCTAATGGGAATTAAACTTTTATCTTTTTCTATAGTTTTTTTCTTTCTCGCTCGCTCATAATGAAAAAATAGGAGCATAACTCCTATTTTTTCATTATCAAATTAACATTATAAAGCAATAGTCCAGATATCCATTTCAGAAATTATACACGATGGATTAAACTTTCTAAAATAAAAGTTATTTACTAGGTACTGTACGACCTTTCCAACATGGCGAGCCTGAAGTTAGATTCTGCGAACTTTAACGCTTGTGTGCTTTGTGCAATCGAAAAAAAAAAAATAAAGTGTTTTGAAAAAAAAAAATCTCATAAAAGTTGTTAACAGCAATAATAATTATCATCATCAGCCTTATTAATGTTCCGACTGCTAGAACACAGGCCTCCTCTCTAGGAGAGGGAATGGACCATAATCCACCACACGGGCCCAGTGCGGATTGGTGAACCTCACATTTTGAATTTCAGTCTTCGAATTTTTGGTTCTTTCTGCACGATGTTTTCCTTCACCGTTTTGAGAGTAGTAAATTATGGAGCTAACATCATAGAACTTCACAATTAACCATATCGTACTCCAGACTTAACAAAATTGGCAAAATCTGATTCTCCATAAACTAGGAGAAGTCTCTTCTAAATCTCCAAATCCGTGTATTTTTGTACGTCTTCAGCAAGTCTTACAACTAAGATCCGTGACCCTGACATCCGGCTCGAAGGACCGTGACTTTTGTGAATAAAAATAGCGAAATTTCTGGTTTTTGTTTAAAACTGTGTCTATTATTTGCAACACCGACATTATACGTTAAAGGTTAATTGTCATTTACGAGTACGTTTACTCAGGGTAAACGAGACTATTTATAGATAGATATTGTATTTAATACACACCAATAATAAAATACAATAAATTCCAAAATAATGCTGTTATATAATTAATCTAAATTGGTGATTGAAAATAGCATCTCAAAATTAATGAAGTTATTTAATTACAAAGGCGTTAATTGTTACCAAACCGTAGGGACTCTGTAGAAGGGTCGAAGCCTGCTGGGGCTAAGGAGAATCTTCTGAAAGGATGGGTCGGCCCTGGTATGAAAGGCAATGTAGGAACGGGGTGGGTCTTTTCGTCAGTAAGAGTCTAACACTATCCCCTCTTCCACCAAATGGTGGGAATTGTCATTGGATATATATATATTCCACAACTTTCACACAACGTCGTCTAGTCCCAAGCTAAGCAGAGCTTGTGTTATGGGTACTAGACAACTGATAAACATACTTGTATATTTCTAAATATATACATACTAGCTTTTGCCCGCAGCTTCGCCCGCGTACATAAAATATAGCCTATGTCACTCAGGAGTAAAGCAGCTTTCTATTGTTGCTAAAATTTTTCCAATTGGATCAGTAGTTCCAGAGATTACCCCCTACAAACAAAAAAACAAAAAAAACAAACTTTACCTCTTTATTATATTAGTGTAGATTATAGATAAATTACACCCAGACACAGAACAAATGATCGTGCTCATCACACAAACATTTATCCTGGGTGGGAATCGAACCCACGACCTCCGGCTTAGTAGTCAGGGGCTAAGCACTAGACCAACAGGCCAGTCTATGATGACTTTTACCCATCGAAAAAAAATCTATAATTATTTTAGTTTTTTTTTGCTAGTGGCCCATTCCCCCTTCTAGAGAGGAGGCCTGAGTTCTAGTAGAAGGAACATTATAAGGATGTTGCTACGATATGCTATGCTAATAAAATGCTATGAAACTTTTTTTTTATTTTTATTGGTAATAGGTTTGCGCTTGACCGCTATCACACCTGATGGAAAGCGACGACGCGGTCGACGATGGAGCGCGCTTACCTAGAAGTAACCTATTCACTCTTGACTTAAAGATTCCCGGATTGTAGCTATCAGGAAACACAGACTCCGGCAAAGAATTCCACTCTTTGGCTGTACGCATAATGAATGTGTTCCCAAAACGTTTTGTACGTATATGTGGGATATCCACCATGTACCGGTGGCGCAATGCCGTACGTCTGGTGGTCCGATGATGGAACGTAAGATAAGGTTAGGTTAGGTCAGTAAGAGGCTGCAGCGGAAGTCAAACTGCACCCGTAGCCTCCGACAAAAGTGTACGAGGGAACACCGGGGTGGTTTTAGTCAGTAAGAGTCTGACAGACCCCTCCACCTACCCCAGGGTGGAGGACATCCATGAGGATTTCCACCACGAGAAAAAAAAAAAAAAGGTCAGCTGCAACTGGCAACGTGTGTGTGTGTGTCTCTAGATTTAAGACTTTGTTTATACATTTTGAGACCCAAGCGAACGCCGGCTTTCGTACACCTCATCATCATCAGCCTTTTTTTAATGTTCCCACTGCAGGGACACAGGCCTCCTCTCTCTAGGAAAGGGAATGGGCCATAATCCACCACGCGGGCCCAGTGCGGATTGGTGGATGTCACATGTCTTCGTACACCTATTGTTCTTTAATTGTGACTGTAATTACCAAAGTCGAAAGGTAATGGTTTTTAACTTTTTTTTATCCTTATTTATCGATTTCATTCTTATTTTTCCTTTAGTTAATTACTTGTAAATTATCGTTATGAGTGCCTCCCGCAAATAAAAACCTTTTCTTTTATTCTTTTTTTCTCAAGAAGACAGATAAAGATACTCACCAATCTATGTGCCTTTGGTACAATGAACTCTCTGGCTCGCAAAAACCTCAGCAGGAACTCATCGTCCATCCTCAGCGGATGACATTCACCTCTATCTGAAACAATATTCTTTAAGGTAATCCAAAAATAATGAATACAATACAAATACAAATATTTTATTTGGAACCAAAAAACTCATTTTACATTATTATTATGTGCACGTTAACAGCCGCATTAGTCTGGAAACTGTGTCGCAGCCTTCAGAAAGAGAGATCAACAGTTAGAAGAATAGTTACAATACAATACAATATTTCACGCCTATTTAATTACACAAGTACCCAAAGCCATCTAGTCCCAAGCTAAGCAGAGCTTGTGTTATGAGTACTAGACAACTGATACACATCTTACTATCTTACTAATATTATAAATGCGAAAGTTACGATGTTTGGATGTTTGTTACTCAATCACGCCAAAACGGCTGGACGGATCTGGATGAAATTTGGCACAGGCATAGGATACACTCCGGAATAGGATATAGGCTACTTTTTATCCCGGAAACCCCAACCCCAACCCCAATACCACGCGGCCGAAGCCGTGGGCAAAAGCTAGTACTTATATATTTCTAAATACATACATATTTTAGATAAATTACACCCAGACAGAATACACAGGACACAGATCGTATTCACACGAAAACATTTGTCCGGAGTGGGAATCGAACCCACGGCCTTTGGCATAGCAGTCAGGGTCACTAACCACAGACCAACAGGTCAGTCAAAGTTGCAAGAACATTAGTTGGTGTTTACAAATTGCAGTTCTTACTTTTTTATATTAATTTTAAAATGGTGGGAGCCTCGTTTAGAGGAGTCAATGAACTTTATAAGGTCATCGAATACAAAGCAAAAGTGCAAAACACTTTGTAAGACAGTACGAAATACTTCACAAAAAATGTCTGTCACTAACACTAAACATTGTGTCATAATATCTATCTAAAATAAAATAACTAATATAATATATAATAATAATATATTCCACAACTGTCACACAACGCCGTCTAGTCTCAAGCTAAGCAGAGCTTGTGTTATGGGTACTAAACAACTGATAAACATACTAATCTACTACTTAATACATATTATCGATAAATTACACCCAGACATAGAAAAAATGATCGTGCTCATTACACAATATTTGTCCTGGGTGGGAATAAGAACCCACGGCCTCTGGCATAACAGTCAGGGCCACTAACTACTAGACCACAAAATACTCAAAATACGTTTTTGTCTGACTCGTAAACCAAATACCTATATTTAATCAATTATGTGACAACTAATAAATGGAATCAGGTATATATCGAAAGTCATGGATCGATCAATTTATTTAATCTTTATGCAATTAGAGGTACAAAGGCGGACTTAATGCCTTACGCATTTTCTACGAGTCAACCAGTGAAAGGGGCATAAAAAAGTACATTTAATTAAATAACAAAAGTCCAAAATATATAAAGTTGATACGATAGATAAGATAGAAAAGGATCTTTGTTCATACCAATATGAACCACTTTTACTATGAGACCAATCCAAAAATCACGAAGAAAAACCCGCTGCTCTATTTAGATTTATAAAAAACTAGCTTTTGCCCGCAGCTTCGCCCGCGGACATAAAATATAGCCTATGTCACTCAGGAGTAAAGCAGCTTTCTATTGTTGCTAAAATTTTTCCAATCGGTCCAGTAGTTCCAGAGATTACCCCCTACAAACAAAAAAACAAAAAAACAAAAAAACAAACTTTACCTCTTTATTATATTAGTGTAGATAGTGTAGATAAAATGTACTGATTTTTTCTTGCGATTTCGGGTTTGGTCCCTTATTAAAATTTGTTGGTTATCATGACTACAATCATGTGTTTAAGTAGGTATCGGTCTATAATTACAAGCCACCCCATAAAAAAATTATAAACTCACCAAAGATCATTTTCCTAAGCTTTGTGATCGCTGTTGCCCTGGTAGCTAGGTCCTCTTTACATTGTTCATAAGCCATCTCCATCAACTCGGGATCTTCCTTCGTGTTGACTTCGGCTTCGAAGCCGATTTCTAAGAAACACTCATACATTATGATGTCCTAGTACTTGTCGCCTGTAAAAGAAAAATAAAAAGTTATTATTAAAAACAAATAAATCATTATCATTCATCATCATCCTACCCTTATCCCATATTACTTAGGGTCGGCGCAACATGTTTTTAATAAATAAATCATTATCATTACATAGTATAAAACAAAGTTGCTTTCCGTTGTCTGTCCCTATTTATGTTTTGATCTTTAGAAGTCCGCAACAGATTTTGATGCAGTTTTTTTTAATAGATAGAGTGCTTGAAGAAGGTTTGTATGTATAATGCAATGCATAATATGTTTAATATCAGCACTGCACCCGTGCGAAGCTGGGGCGGATCGCTAGTTAATAATAAAATTGTAACCGATAGTATTTTAAACCGATAGAGAGCAGTCAACTATGTTGGCGCAAGGATAACTACTTAGACTTACAAATTGTAGGTCTCGGATTCAAACCCAGTTTGGCATATTACTTTGTGTTAGTAACTAATTTATTTCACCGTCACTGCTCTCAAAAAAGTGAAAAAAAACATCGTGAAGAAATTGGCAAGTCCTAGAACCAAAAATTCAAAAATGTGATAGCCATCCTATCGCACTGGGCCCGAATAGATGGATTACAGCCGCTCCTCCTCCTAGAGAGCAGGCTTCACATAGTTGAAAGCAGTGATTTTGCTGACCATACGGTAGCCACAAGGAAATTATTAAATCAGTGATTGAAATACCAAAGTTGATTGATTCTATAGCAATACAAAAAAAAAAAACAGCTAAGTGCAAGTTAGACTAGCGCACGAAGGGTTCCGTAATGTAGGAAAACACCGCTAAAAAATCACGTTTGATGAATGAAACCATACTTTTATATTTGTTGTATTCTATTTTTGGTAAAGCGGCAACAAATTTGTAAAAATTTGAACTGTCTGTTCATGAGCCACAGCCTGACAAATAGACGAACAGAAAAGTAATGAAAATAGGGCTTTTTTGGTAGTTAAAAATCATCCAAACACAACTCTCGTCCTTGGGTGGAGTAGGAGATAGTGTGAGACTCTTACTGACTAAAAAACGTACCCTGTTCCTACGTCCGTCGCCTTTCATTCTGTTTTTAAGTTTCGGTTACAAAATCCTAAAAACTAATTTTATTTAACGAAGTGAGATTTTTTATGATTAAAATCAGGCTCTCATACTAAATACCTACCTTTTATTTTTTCACATCTATCATTAAATGTTTATCCTCATAAATATGTAGATTTTGAATGCGTTATTACTACAGCTTCGTGCGTCATTGCCTAGATAATAAAAGAACCGTTTTTAGCCACTAAATCATCTGTAATTTACTTCTCTGAATTGTTTAAAAACACGTTTAGAAATCAATTAAGTCCGCATTCCTATTCCACATCTCCGAGAAGAAATACTAAAGAGTTTTTCAGTGCTGAAAACTTCCAGCTACGACCGTACCCTTAATTAATATAATGTACTAGCGACCCGCCCCAGCTTCGCACGGGTACTGATATTGAAGATATTATGCATGTATTATACACATAAACCTTCCTTTTGAATCGATCTATCTATTAAAAAAACCCGCATCAAAATCCGTTGCGTACTTTAAGCAGGGACGCGCAACTTTGTTTTATACTATGTAATGATTCCACAACAATCATCAACGTCGCCGTCGTCGAGTCCCTAGGTAAGTAGAGCTTGAATTAATCTATAAGTTAATCTACTTTCAGAATCAGTAACACCTCAGCGTAAGTACCATTTTTTTGAATAGCCTATTGTATGTCCCACTGCTGGGCAAAGGCCTCTCCTTGTTCCCTCTAAACCTCTCTGTCGTGGGCGACCTACGGTCAAGTTTGCCCCACGAATACGATCCAATCGTCACGCCACCTTCGCCGCGGTCGAGCTTGATGGCGTTGACCTCCAGTGGATACTGAACACCTGAGGGAGGTCAATGCCAATCATAGATATATCATACCTGCTTTTGCCCGCGGCTTTGCCCGCGTGGTATTGGGGTTAGGGTTGGGGTTTCCGGGATAAAAAGTAGCCTATGTCCTATTCCGGAGGGCATCCTATGCCTGTGCCAAATTTCATCCAGATCCGTCCAGCCGTTTTGGCGTGATTGAGTAACAAATATCCAAACATCGTAACTTTCGCATTTATAATATTAGTAAGATTTCTATGGTGCCAATCTTCGCCCACTCCCTCTCCAGACTGACTACTTTTTTTTTTCCGATATTTGCTATTTAGGTTATGAAGGGCAGCGTGTTTCTAACCAATCGAACCAACGAGTTTGGACTTTTGTTATTCAGTAACTTTGAGCACCGTAGGTACTGCCGTTGTTATGATAATTGCAATAAGTCACATTTTGGTCGATATTGAATTATGTGACTTACTGCCATTATCATAAGTCACATTTTGGTCGATATTGAGTTATGTGACTTATTGCAATTATCATAAGCACGGCAGCGTAGGTTAGGTCAGGTAGGTAACACATGTCAATGTCAATGAGTATTCGTTTCAATGCCATCATAAGGCGTCCCTTTATTTACACCATAAAAACTACTGCTGGATGTTACGATAAACTCTAAATCTAAATTTTATCCTTTCTATAATGAAACGATTACATTTAATTCTATAATTTTAAACGATCTGCCCCCCTAGCCGTTTACAATCGTATCAACACCGTAATGTTATTTACCTAGATTAATTAAAATGCAAGACCTGATGTAAGATATTAATGTACAAACATAAATAAATAAATTTGATTGATTGATTGGTTGTATTGTTTCGAGTAAGCGCTTGTAGATAGCCACGCCCCACAATTCCTTTGTTGAGATGACGTCCGAACAAGGGATCTGGGGGCGTGGCCAACTACAAGCGCTAACTCTAAACGATACGATTGTAACTTGGCTAGGGGGCTGAACTCGTTTGTGAATTTTGTTGAAACAATGTCATTCCCATAGATTTGGTTAATTTTCTAATAGCATATATGATTGTGTATCTATTTTTTAGATATCAACTTGGCTAAGCCTGCTGTGAATGAGACAGTGGTCACACGCAAGCCTAAGTATAAATTATAAAAAAGAAAAAACGTGACTCTAGTAAATCTATACTAATATTATAAAGCTGAAGAGTTTGTTTGTTTGTTTGTTTGTTTGTTTGTTTGTTTGAACGCGCTAATCTCAGGTACTACTGGTTCGAATTGAAAAATTCTTTTTGTGTTGAATAGATCATTTATCGAGGAAGGCTTTAGGCTAACGTAACATATATATATAATATAACATCACGCTGCGACTAATAGGAGCAAAGAAATAATGAAAAATGTGGAAAAAACGGGGAATAATATTCATCTTTGAGGGCTTCCGTTGCGTGCGCTGCGAAAACGGTTCAAGATATCAAAAAAATATGTATGAAAGAATTATTCCTCTTAAAATGATCTAAAAAAATGTCCGCGACAGTATATGTCTATCTTTTAAGATTAACTCACTAGAACCGTTTTTATGGGAATCAAATTTGGCCGAAATTAATGCATTATTACCAATTATTTGTTTAGAGTTGTATCAACATAGTATTATTAAACTTTATCCAAATAAATGTGTTTTTGATTAAGAGTATGTAATTGTGAACAAAATTGTCTTTGACATCACTTATTTTCAATGAATATCTTAGAAGTTATTACAATTTTAAAATAACTTCGATATAAAATTCACACGCGCCGCATGATGTGCAAAATATGACGCTGCGCCTGGCCGGCGGGCGAGGAGACGGGTTGCTTGCGGGTGGCGCAGAGGGGTTTTTTTATGGTAGGTAAAAATCATCCAATGACGAATCCTGCTCTTGGGCGGAGCGGGAACCCCGTTTTTCCCTTGCCTTATTCCCAGAGCCCCGGTATAACGCTTTCGCACCAACCCTCGGCTGCAGGAGGCTTCGACCCTGAAGGGCCCCACAGTTTGCTGACAACACCTTGATGCGCGCGGTAGCAGTGCACGCCGTCGACGACTTGGTCTCGGACTGAACCGGACGGCGAGCTACCCATTGCTCACCGTCCGCAAGCCAGCATCTACGGTGGCCGGATATCGGCGGGATCGCGGCGGCGACGGCTACGGCGAGGGCACTGTTGCCCTTGCCTTATGCGGTCGGCCTCCTCTTTTACGAGCATTACTGCTTCGCAGAAGGAGGCGACCGCTTGCCATTCTTATTCGCTGCTGACCATGACCTGAACCAAGGCCCGGCGCGAGAGGTCGCCGCCGCCGATCACCCCCAAGGACACGGCGATGCTCTTCTCAAACGGGGCACACCTCCACCGTGTGCTCCACCGTGTCCTTCGGGCTGGCCACACAGTGGCGACACCCGGGCGTCTCTTCCGCACGAATCCGGCGCAGGAATCTCCTGAACTTTCCATGTCCGGTGAGAAACTGCGTCACGCGGAAGGTGAGGACGCCGTGATGTCTATCCAACCACGCCTCAAAGAGGGGACTTACCGCCGAGATTATGGCGTGTCCAAGGGGGTGTGTAGCTCTATAAAGTACTTTTAGACAATTATGTTCTTTTAAAAACTAAATTGTCTAAAATAATAACAGAAATTGACACGGGCAAAGTCGTGAGTAACAGCTATAATTTATAAAGCTGAGGAGGTTGTTTGCAAAAATAAATATGACGCCCAAAATAACTATTCCACGCGGACGAAGTCGCGGGCACAGCTAGTGTGAATATAAACTGGTTTTCAATTCACGTGTTAATTAAGTTTTTATGTAGACGCATTACGAGATCATTAGTCAAATTATAGGCTATAAAACTTGTTTTTAAGAATTTTTGTATTAAATATTTCTCTAGATCAAGTACTTAGTGTTTTTTTCGTATTTGCCATTTTTTTTTTCTTCATTGTCTTTAAAAACGTGCCTAGCGTGAGATTTCTCAGAGCTTCTTTTTCTATTTATTTTTTTATGGTGTGCTAAAATCATCCAATGACGAATCACTCACGAATAGTGTCAGTCTTACTGACTACACGACCCACCCCGTTTCTTCTCTGCCCTTCGCACTGGGGCCAAGCCTTCCTTTCAGAAAGAGACCCTGGGTCCCAGTAAGCTTCGACCCTTTTGCAGAGTCCCTACGATTTCTCAGACCTGTTTACATGCCATTCAAATTATACCTTCTACATATAAGAAACAAATTCCAATACACATAAATACTCAATATTTTTTGTAGTATTAGTAAAGTTGGCAAACCTGTATAGGGTCAACCTGTATGTTAAGTTTCCTAAGGGCCAGCGCACACTTGAGACAAGATTGTCTTGGACTGACTTGTCTGCGACAAGATTGTTACTACTAGCTTATTAAAAAGGAGATACGTCCAATATTGTCAACAGTTACACTAAGTTACCACTAGAACCAATTTTTAAAACCACTAGAATAAAACTAACAAGAAATACCCAAAAAAATCGCGCTTAAAATGTATATCGTACGTAATAAATTAAGTAGATTATTAGTTTCCTTTAATAATACCTAAGTGATAAAAAATATAATTAGTTAATCAAAATACAATTAGTAGGTAAATCAACATATCTATTATTCAATAAGATATGTATTAATTCGTTATCAGACGAATCATTTTTGATTGCACCATCATCGTCGGTAATAGATTGATAATTATGAATTGTATGATGCTGATTTACACACGAGTGATCGCATTTTTAGTAAGAAATTAAATTTTACTAGAGCACCAAAAAAAATCCACTAGCCACTAAAACCAATACTTTGCAACTAAATGAGGGGTTAAAACAACCCCCTAGCCAAGTTACAATCGTTTCGTTTAGAGTTAGCGCTTGTAGTCGGTCACGCCCCCAATTCCCTTGTTCGAACGTCATCTCAACAATGGAATTGAGGGTGTGGCTATCTACAAGCGCTAACTCTAAACGAAACTTGTAACTTGGCTATAAGTTAGTAAAACACTAACCCTACGCCGCTACGCTTGTCATAGGTAAACAAAACAGTCTTGTCGCAAACCAGTCTACGACGTCTTAGACGAGTCTGTCTAACGCAGTCTCCTCTCAAGTGGGCGCGCAGCCTAAATGACAAACGTTTGCGTCATACTCGTGTTTAGTTAATTTGTGTTATTGAATGTAGGTGTAATATTTGTATATTTGTACCGAACTTTTCCGCAAAAACCGGTGGTCTCGATACAAGTTTATGTTACAATATCAAGGTTAAAATATCATGTGAAGAGACACAGCCCTTTAAGCCGTAGTAAGGTGGCCCAGCTTAGTGTAGTGTATTCTTTATACATAGCGTCAGCCTTAAAATGTTCCCACTGCTGGAACTTAGACCTACTCTTTATACTCTGTGGGAACATTCGAAAGACCTATTTTAAGAACACAGTCATGTGGGTATTAGGCCGCTTTCAACTTAGACGTTTCATGTCGGACTACTGTCGCACGTTTACCGCGCAGCAGTCGGACGGTTGCAGTACGTTAGCAGTACGACAACAAGCGCCTAAATTGAGAACATATCTAGCTGCCGTGCGTTTGTAGTTATGCGCTATTCAACACCGAATTGAACACGTGGTGCTTGTTACGTTGCCGTCCTGTTGTCGACCGTTCGCCGTACGGTTGCCGCACCGCGCGCTTTTTATGAAATACGATCGATACGATCGATATGATCGATTTAAATACGATCGTCCGTACGCCGTTGGGATTCGGCATAAGGGTCGAAGCCTACTGGGGCCCAGGGTCTCTTTCAAAGAAGGAACGGGGTGGGTGTTTAGTAAGTAAGAGTCCGACACTGTTTCTCGCTCCGCCCAAGATCGGGATTCGTCATTAATTGACTTTTGCCCACCATAAAAAAAAATCATCCGTACGCAGTACGAATAACGCACCGTATCCGCACCGCAGCAAGCCGTGAAAAGTCGTGTGAATTGTATACACCCTTACAGTAAAATTCTGACACAACCTCTCGCTTCTTACAGTGGGGCAAAGTCAATTGATTATCTTAGGTAAGTACCACTTCAGAAAAACCTTTTGTGAAATGCCTTTTTTTTAGAGTCATAATTTTTTAATCTTCAGGACATTTGATAGCGGAGGGTGATCTGTCATCATAATGTTTCTGAAAGTACCAGGAGCTCATAAAATATACGAACATAAATTCCAAACCAAAAATAATATAATAAATCTTATTTCAAAAATGTTATTCACGTCAGTTGTCATAATTTCTGTGCTTTAGAAAGCAAATTTTGATTTATTACTCCAAATAATAATACATTATTAAAATTGGTGGCGTATATTTCGCAAACGCTTCCATTCTTGAGGCAACAAGCCTAGCGAAGTTGCTAATCGTCAATCCTTAACGCTATCACTAACTCGCTAGGAGTAGCGCATTTTGACCTTCTTCGGCCATGTATCGCGGCGTGGTAATGATTCCATAGAGCGTCTCGTAGTGCAAGGCAAGCTTGAGGGCACCAGACAACGTGGTAGATCACCAATGAGATGGACAGACTAGATCAAGGCCGCAACTAAATGCTCGGTCTACGAATGCACCCGGAAAGCTGCAGTCCGCAATGAATGGCGCCGTATGACCAAGATGATAACTCATCGTGATCCAGAGTAACCAGTTAGTAAGTACTAATGACCACGACCACTCTGACAAGAGTGTACCAACTGAGAAGAAGAAGATAATTTTGGATGTGAAAGTGAAACCATCGAACGCCTTCTTAACAAATATGTGGAGAGAATACTTAGTTAAAATGTAGTATACTGCTTGCTGTATCGTTTTCTGCACATCTTGTCTCAGAAATCTATTTTTATATTTTTATCTTTCTGTACTTAGTAACACTAGTTTTAAGCAATTTTATGCTAACTAACAAAGTGGACCACATTGTTGTCTTTTAAATAAAAACAATTATTTATTTATTATTTAACCAGAAAGGGCGGACGAGACGATGTCATGGCAGATCACCGATGCGATGGACTATTCAGATCAAAGCTGCTGTTGGCGTTCTAGCCACTAAGTCACTAGCTTGAAAAATAAATCTTGGAAATGATAACTCAGGGAATAAATCGTTTACAAAACAGCCTAGTTAATTCATTAAGCCCCAAGAGGACACCGCACACCTTGCCGTATGTTTTTGCACCCTATGCCGTATGGTTGGAATACCGTATGCCTGGAGGGAGTGTCAAACTTTAATTCGCTAAAGCCCACTCTTGCTCCTTCTGCTTCGGCTGCACAACTATTTCAAACCATCCCATAGATATCATGAATGGGAGTTCTAATATAGTACCCACTGTGACAAAGAAAAAAAAACTTACGAGAAACGGAGTCGGTGCCAGCATTTTTATTGTTTAAACTTAATGTTAGGTAGCTTTTTAATATCCAGTGCCATTTTTCGTACATAATGCTTAAACATTTTCAATGTACTTAAAATGTGGCAAAATGTACAAATCGGATGATTTATTTTAGAGAAGTCAAATATGTATTTATCTCTTAATTAAGTATTATATATCTGAGTATGCAAATAGGTACTAAATAGTTTTATAGTTAAGTTAGAGGTAGTTTTTCAAGGGATTGTTGCCCATTCGTAATTCCTTGCCTTGGCTGGCACCGACTCCAAAAATAAGTAATAAATTTTGAATATTTGCAAAATATTAATGTCAAATAAGTTTACCTATAAATTAAGTTTCTTTACAGCAATTCAAATTTTTATTTTCAACTTTTTAGTGTAGGAACTTTTATCGTTTGGCTTTTTTTGAAGGCGGTTTTTTTTTTGTAAAAAGTTTTTTTTATTTGTAGCCGTTTAGTGTTATTTATTATAATGTGTTATGGCAACGAAGTCAATATCGTTCCTACATTTCTTTTGAAAAAGTTACCAATGTCATATAAGTAGGAATACATATTATAGGTACATAGTTACAGTGTAATCGTTTTGATCTCGTGAATACTTATGATTCATCTCATGGGTACATCTCATAACAGCTCTCATCATCATCATCATTTCAGCCAGAAAACGTCCACTGCTGGACATAGGCCTCCCCCAAACGTCGTCACAACGACCGATTCTGTGAGACTCGCATCCATCGCGTTCCCATGATTCTCACCAGGTCGTCGGTCCACCTTTTGGGAGGTCTTCCAAAGCTGCGTCTTTTGATGCGCGGTCGCCACTCTAGAACCTTTCGGCCCCATCGGCCATCTGTTCTACGAGTAATGTGCCCTGCCCACTGCCACTTAAGTTTGGCATTTCTTCGGGCTATGTCGGGACTCTGGTTCTCCTGCGCATTTCTTCATTTCTGATTCGAACACGCAAGGAAACTCCGAGCATTGCCATTTCCATTGCCCTTGACAGCATTGCCCATGACAGCTCTAATAAGCTCAAACAATGCTAGGATACATTATTTTATTTTGAAGTTCCCATGCCGACCTTCCACCTTCCAGCTTTATCATCACATCAGTTCAATAGTACCTCACAGCCAAAGTGCATCTTACGACAATTCTAACAAGCCCACGGCTAGGATATATTAATTAGTTACGCAGTTCCAGTGCCTACCTTCCAGCTCCATCATCATCATCAGATCAGTTCGATGATAACATTTTCAACATAATTATTTAAGATCATTGGTTTATAGTGCATTTTCATAGTTGCTTTACTACCTTGATTGTGATATCCATGCGATTGTCAAGTTTCGTTAGCCATTTCTGATCTTCTTCACCAGTTCCACCTCATCAAATGTTACTTTTTGACTGTAAATGCTTGAGTTCTCGATGAAAATATAAAAAAAACTATATAGTTGCCTATAATATTTGAGGAGTTCCCTCGATTTCTCATAGATCCCATCATCAAAACTCGATTTTGAAAAAAATGGGACCAATCTGGAAGCATATCCTTTCAAGTACAAAAAAAAATTTGCAAATCCATCCATAAACAACGGAGTTCTGAGGTAACAAAAAAAAAAAAAAAAATACAATTGAATTGAGAACCTCCTCCTTTTTTTTGAAGTCGGTTAAAAACCAGGGGCTCAAGAGTTTAATTTAACTTAGCTCGCATTTCTAATATCATTTTACGATTACGTAAAATAATCATCATCCTACCCTTATCTTAGATCCGCTGCCCGAACATGTCGAGGCGTGGCGGAAGGAGCTCCGGCGAGATCTCATGGTGAAGTGGAAACAGCGACTGTCGCAACCCAGCGCTGGGCACACCGTAATCTCAGCGGTAGTGCCCCTCTTTGAGGCGTGGCTGGATAGACCTCACGGCGTCCTCACCTTCCGCATGACGCAGGTTCTCACCGGACATGGGAAGTTCGGGAGATTCCTGCACCGGATTCGTGCGGAAGAGACGTCCGGGTGTCGCCACTGTGAGGCGAGCCCGGAGGACACGGTGGAGCACACGGTGAAGGTGTGCCCCGCTTGGGAAGAGGATCGCCGTGCCCTCGTGGGGGTGATCGGCGGCGGCGACCTCTCGCGCCGGGCCTTGGTTCAGGCCATGGTCCGCAGCGAAGAGGAGTGGCAGGCGGTCGCCTCCTTTTGCGAGGCAGTAATGCTCGAAAAGGAGGAGGCTGACCGCATAAGGCAAAGGCAACGGCGCACTCGCCGTAGCCGTCGCCGCCGCGATTCTGTCGATATCCGGCCACCGTAGACACTGGCTTGCGGACGGCGAGCAATGGGTAGCTCGCCGTCCGGTCGTCTGGTAGCAGTCCAGACCGAGCCCAAGTCGTCGACGGCGCGTTCCGTTCCCGCGCGCCTCAAGGAGTTGTCAGCAAACCGTAGGGACCCTGCAGGGTCGAAGCCTACCGGAGCTGAGGGTTGATGCGAAAGCGTTACACCGGGGCTCTGGGAATAAGGCAAGGAAGGTACGGGGTAGGTTCTTTAGTCAGTAAGAGTCTGACACTGTTTCCCGCTCCGCCCAAGAGTGGGATTCGTCATTCGATGATTTTTACCTACCATAAAAAAAAAAAAACCCTTATCTTATATTACTTGGGGTCGATGCAACATGTTTTTTTTTTCCACTCTGTCCTGTCACCCGTCACACTATCACTAACTCCCTTTTCTTTCATATCACCCCCCACACAATCCATCTCTTCTTCGGCCTCTTCTCTCCATCTATCTACGTGTAAACTCAGAACTCTTTTTGTGATTCGATGCGATTCATTTCTCCTCTTCACATGACCATACCAAGACAAACGATTTCCTTTCAACTTTTCAGTCACTGGCGCCACTTTCAGACTTCCTCTAATATACTTATTTCTCACTTTATTCATTCTCGTCACACCACACATCCATCTCAACATTCTCATCTCCACTACATGCAGTCTTTTTTCATCTATCTTTTTCACATTTTATTTAGATAGATTACATAAAATAATAAATAATAAAAAAAGCAAATAAATGAATTGAATGAATTGAACTGAAAAAGTAAAATAAGATAATTATACTAAACCGTGTTACGTATTAACGTACAGGGTTTAGTATTATAAATTAGTATGCTGTCTGAATACTTACAAGTTTAAAAGTCATATTAACTAAACTACACGAGCTGAGCTTAGATATAAGCTTAATTAATACTTCTTCTATGTCAAGTTTCGTTCTATTCGTTGCATAGAGTAAAAGATAGTTACACTATCAGTAGGTATCTCTATACTATAATTAGTTCGGAATGATAATAATGTTTTTTTTATAATGGTTCCTGGTAAACAACCAATTAAAACTCAAGACACCACAGACCTTATGAGGCGCATATCTTGTGTTGTCATCAAACCGTAGATTGCGGGTATAAAAAACACCTTTTTGTTTACATGTTTATTTCTGCGCGTACACTTTTAGACTATTGCATCTCCTGCATATTCGGCTAATCTCCATCGAAATACTTTCAGTCGTGACTCAAAGCCGGTTGAGAAAACGTTGAAGCTACATAAATCATTTTAATGTCTAGACTACATATGAGCAAAAAAATATGCATTCAACTTATTTAATGCAGCAACTGTTTAATGAAGTTACTTTTGCTGTTACGTCACCATCTCTGACTCAAGTATTTTAGTTCATATATCTAATATTGGATTTTAGTCCTTTTTAGTTAGATTTATTTTTGTCTGCTCCCCGGTTTATTCATTAACATAATTTTATCACTAACGACCTCATGGCAGATTCGTCATTGGATTATTTTTACCTACCATAAAAAAAAAACTCTCCAAGATTTTTATTTTCGCGGAACCATTTTAAAAACTAACTTTTTTTTTTGTAACTTTCAAATAATATTTTCATGACGTAATCTTTTAGATATGTTTTACATTTACTTTTGAAATCGTAAGTTAGGGTCAAATGAGCAACTTTTTATATCGAGCCAACTAATTTATATATTATCAAGTTTCCATTTTTGTCTAGCGATTGGTCATAATTATGGTATTTTTTTTTTTTAATGATGATGTTTTCTTTTGTATTTGTGAATTTTCAGAGGTTTAAAAAGTTCAAAATGAGTAGGTAGAACCTGGCTTTAACATAAGGCAAACAGAAACGAAATAAAATTTGAGGGTTGCCCTTGATCTTTCCAGGATTCAATCACCAAGATCCTGGTACTTCAGAAGTAAATCTTTTCGAACAAAAAAAGAATTTAGAAAATCGGTCCACAATTGGCGGAGTATTCGCGTAACAGACACACCGTCTAATTAATAACCTCCTCCTTTTTTGAAATCGGTTAATAAGTATAACAATAAATAATCATATTGTGAATAAAACTAATCCTATCAATCAATACTTACCTACTTTGATTATTTTACCAACTCATCATCATTTCAGCCGAAAGACGTCCACTGCTGGACATAGGTCTCCCCCAAGCGCCGCCACAAAAACCGTTCTTGTGCGTCTTACATCCATCGGATTCCAGCAACCCTGACCGGGTCATCGGTCCACCTAGTTTTACCTACTATTTGCTAAATGAAGGAAGGAAGGAGGTGTGGACATACTCTAAAAAACTACATCTAAATTCTAAACTGTTCACGGGAAGCAACCAATTCTTTCAAGGAAGTCGAATTCAAATCTTATGACATATTATAAAATAAATTATAATAAAATTATGCAATAACACATTAATAAATTATTAATTACCTAGAATAAAGTTTACAATTTGAGTTTTGGCAAGGACGTCCCTCATTTAAATTTCAAAATAATGATTATTTCTCACACGAATTACGTATATATGTCCGAAATGATCTCAAAAACGCGTGATCAAAAATGATTCGATCTTGAAGGTCACCTCCCGTAAGGTCGACCACTATTCTTAACTTTTATTCAATTTTTAAGGTTAAGCATATTAAATTAAGGTTTTTTTTTATTAAGTGCATAGCTATATAAGGCTTAGTCACTGAAAGGGCAATGGAAAGGGCTATACTCGGAGTTTCCGCAAGAGAATTGAGGTTATTGAAATAGCTCGAAGAATCACCAAATGTATTCATATATTTTACACTCTCTTGTACACCAAGACTAAAATATATTGAAAGGAAAACTTATAATAAAAAAAACTTAGTGTATGGGTAAAACCGAAAGGTTCTGGAGGGTGGAGGAGGCTGGAAAGACCTCACGGCGGCCTCACTTTCAGCAAGACGCAGGTTCTCACTGAACGTGGTCTGTTCGGGAAGTTTCTGCACCGGATTCGTGCGGAAGCAACGCCAGGGTGTCACCACTATGTGAACCGCCCTGAGGACACGGTGGAGCACACGGAAGAAGTGTACTCCGCTTGGGAAGAGCATCGCCGTGTCCTTATGGGGGCGATCGGCAGCAACGATTACCCGCCCTGGGCCTCGGTCCGAAGCAAGAAGTAGCAGGCGACCGCCTCCTTCAGCGGAGCAGTCAAAATCTACGTTGGGTAGATCTGAGAATAGCCATCTCTTTTTATGTTTTTTTCTTAAAACGTGCTCTTCACTTGGATCGAATTACTCCTGTAACGTGGGGGCCTTCCCAAACACGTATACTAAACACAATATTATAGTGAGGTGATGGAGCATTCCCTAGTGTCTGTAACACAGGGTATCTCCTAGCATGGAACTGGGTTATGCTTCGCTATCCACTGTAGAATCTTCTTTCCGTCACTCATGATGTAGTACTTAAGTTAACTTGTATTTTGGTTTTTAATAAAGATTATTATTATTATTCCGTTTATTCATTAAAGATCTTATATAATTACATTTTTAAATATTCTAATAAAAAATATAAAACATTTAAAAATATAAAAGGTTATTATTATTACCTACATAAAACCTGTAGGCCATCAAAATATTTGAATCGAACCCGCGACACTCAAACGCGCCAACCGAGCCGAACATGCGCTTAAATTTATAAATTAAAGTAGAAGGATACTAGAAATAATGTTTTTATTTTTAAACGTGAATGGCCAGCGTTTCAAAAACGGACCCAATCTATATTTAATTGGTTATCATCAGAGCAAAGTTCACTGATAACAACAAGCGAGGTTAAACGACGCTATCAGCTGACACAAGTAGCTATCAGGCTGTTTGTGCAAGCGTGTCGACACATTCATTGTAAGGGCATGTACAGACACGCGACCGGTGCTGCATACATGCATGACATTAACCCTGAGCCTTGTGCAACGTCTAGTTGTCACTCTTACGTAGTGTGAATACTTGCACAAAATAAAATGGTACAGAAGTCAATCTCATGTATGTACTTCACTTTTCATACCTACGCACGGCGGTCGCGCGCGCTAGGGTTGTCAACTGGATTATGCACAACAAATTATCGTGGTAGTTGCAAAATTTCACGGACGCGCGTCTCAAACGTGACACCCTCGCGCTCGTAATGATCCTCGTTGAGCCCGGTTTTCGCGTCGGTAAACGGTGTCTATGTGTGCGATGCTCGAGCGCGCTTTGTACGTAGATCGACATCTGTACCTATATAATTTGTGCTCATTGTTAGGGCATGCGCAGACACTAGACTTGGGCAAAATGTGTCATTGAAAAGAAAAGATAGATATGCATCTTTCAATCACTGAGATATGAATCACTCTTTCATATCTTTATATCAGTAGCTCAGTATGACTCAGTAGGTCATTCAAACTCGCAACTCGTGTGCGGCTCACTCATTCAAATAGATCATTCAGATATAGTGATAGGTTGGTTGTTTGCATCATTCTGATATATTGAGCGGTTGCGATTGAACAACTTTTTTCTAATTAAAAAAAATACTATTTTTATGACTGTAGGTACAACCTACTTCTTTTTCAATATGTTAATTAGTTCAATGAATAGTAACTCGCAATCAAGTATTGAATTACAATTCGGCAAAATTCGGCTTGCTTGACGTTCAACCAATGGCGCGCGACGAAGCTATCCGACGCCACAGATTACTAAATAGTACCCGACGCGATGACCGACGAGTGAGTGAGGTGTAAAGATATACTGAACTACTGACACATTCGGATATGTAAAGATATGAAGAGTGATTGATTCAAATGGAATGATTCATATCATTTGTATCTATCACTCCTGAGTTACCCATCTCTAGCAGACACGCGACCGCCGCTGCATACATGCATGACATTAACCCTGAGCCTTGTGTAACGTCTAGTTGTCACTCTTACGTGGTGTGAATACTTGGCACTGTCAAGTTGACACCTTTCGAGTACCGTAATTAGAGACATAATAGAAATACAATAGGTAAGTGAGTGCCGGCGCTCGCTCGGGGCTTAAGTGTTTAAACTGATTAAAAAAGAAAGGAAAATAGATTTTTTGCGCAAGAGTAACATACACCATGTTATGTAACCACCCTTACGTTCGGCGCACTGTTCCCGCGTGCCTCAAGGAGTTATCAGCAAACCGTAGGGATCCTTCAGAAGGGTCGAATCCAACTGGGGCCAAGGGTTTGCTTCCTAAAGGAAGACTCTGGTCCTGGTATATGTGCCAACACACTCATTGTAAGGGCATGCACAGACACGTGACCGGTGCTGCAAACATGCATGACATTAACCATGAAGCCTTGTGTAACGTCTATTTGTCACTCTTACATGGTGTGAATACTTGGCACAGAAAAGATGAAATTAGACTCATTAGCACACACCATAGTATAGAAAGAAAGAAAGAAAAAAAGTTTATTTGCGCGAGAGTATATAAAAAAAAAAACAACTAAATAATAAAAATGAGCGACACACCCGCACAAAACGGCCAGTGCTCCGCAAAAGCTGGGGCTCATGTGTAAAACAGAGCCACAGCGCTGATTTTCAGCACCAGCCGAATTTGACGGTAGACTCTGCACGGCTAACATAAACTAACCAGCCTTATGTTAATCGTCTGGTAACCGCCCGGACCAAGCCCAGTCGTCAACGGCGCGCACTGTTCCCGCGCGCCTCAAGCAGTTGGTTGTCAGCAAACCGTCGGGACCCTGCAGAAGGGTCGAAGCCAACTGGGGCCAAGGGTTCGTGTCTGAAAGGAAGGCTGTGGCCCTGGTATACATGTCAACGTGGGAATGGGGTCGTCATTAGATGATTTTTCCCACCATAAAAAAAAACACCCTTACGTTTGACACATCTACGGTCTGGACCATGTCTGGACTAAGCATTTCACCTCGTCGTTTATACAGTGTGTATCGCAGGACTGAAATAAATTGTTTGCTATAGTCTTGACGCTAGAGTGAATTGACTCTTAATAAACTAGTCTGCTTCACTATCAATGATTGCATACCATCAAGTGAGATCGCAGTAAAGCACTAGTTTATGAAAAAAAACAACTTATAACCGTCTGTTAAACCTTTAAATATGTAAGCAGGTATACAAAGTTGATAAGACACATGGGCTTTCCTTAAAAAGGCGCAATATAGGTACACACCAATATGAACAACTTTTACTAAGAGTCAAGCCAAAAATCACGAAAAAAAACCCGCTGCTCCATAGATTTATATTCACATAAAATGTATGGAGCGGCGGGTTTTTTTCCGTGATTTTAGGGTTGGTCTAGTAAGGAAAGCCCATCTGTTGTATCAACTTTGTATAATGAAAAAACAACTGGAAATAAGGAGTGAAAAACCTTTGTTAAACTGTTTCCATACCACAATTTTCAAAAATGGCTGATTGACATTGAAGAAATGAAAAGATGTTCTAAAACGTTATATTATTTAATTAACATACGAGTGAATCTGTTATGGACAAGGTCTCATATAAACAAGTATTAAGATACACGTGTGCGTATATTATGTGTGGGCAGCGCATAATAATGATATAATACTATGTTATGCATAATATTATTTGTAACTGATTGAATCGCCAAATGTTGTTATCTACATATTAAAAAGAGAAACTGACTGACTGACATATCAACGCACAGCCAAAACTACTGGGACTAGGAGCGTGACATTTTGCAAAAGACTTCCTTTTATGACGTAGGCAAACACTAAGAAAGGGTTTTTTAAAATTCAGCTCCTAAAGGGATGTACTGGGGGTCTAAAGTTTGCATGGAGAAACCTACTTTCATTCGGGCGAAGCCACTGGCAGAAGGCTAATGATAAAGATAGCGGTAAATGTAACCTGCAAACTATTTTCATTCCTACCAAATATATTGGGAAGAAAAAATACATTATTATTTTTGGTGAAAAATCATTCAAGGACATATATCAAAAATGTGACACGAGATATTTATTCATTAGATTATCCTAGTTTGATCCCAAGTCGTAGACGGCGCGCTCTGTTCCCGTGCACCTCAAGGAGTTATCAGCAAAACCGTAGGGACTCTGCAAAAGGGCCGAAGCCTACTGGTGCCCAGGGTCTCTTTCTGAAAGGAAGGCTTGGCACCAGAGCGAAGGGCAAAGAAGACGTTCCTTCTTTGCCCTTCGCACTGGGGCCAAGCCTTGCTCTAGTATCACTCTTACTAACTAAACACCCCACCCCGTTGTCTGAGGTGTTTAGTTAGTAAATCTGACACTGTTTCCCGCTCCACCCAAGAACGGGATTGCGAGATCTTTGTAAAAAAATAGGTTTTTATCTATTACTAGCTTTTGCCCGCAGCTTCGCCCGCGTACATAAAATATAGCCTATGTCACTCAGGAGTAAAGCAGCTTTCTAGTGTTGCTTAAATTTTTCCAATCGGACCAGTAGTTCCAGAGATTACCCCCTACAAACAAAAAAACAAAAAAACAAACTTTACCTCTTTATTATATTAGTGTAGATTATCATAATTTATACTTAAGATTTTCTTCTTGAAAAGGCTCGGTATTATTACGACAACTAATCGAAAACTAGTCGAACGAAATGAAACAGAAAAAGTACCTACTTGTAAAATTAACTTTTTTAAAATAAAGTATATGCAAATAAATAAAAATGCGGAAATAAAAAACCTGAATTCATTAACATTTTATGTTTTTTTTTTTTATTTTTAAGGCAAATGTGTTGTTATATTGTATTGAATTTATTTTATTATTTTCATTCGACCAAGGAAGCAATTAATATATTTTTTAAACATATTAAGTAATAAATTTTCCGTGTCTGAGTTCCTTCCGTATTAAATTTACATGTTTGTGAGTGCACCAACGACACTGAAGTAATTCCTAGTGTAAGGAATTCCTCCTGGAGCCTAGAGGGTGGTGGAAAACTGTTACCTCGACTCCAGGAATAAGGCAAGGAAGGTACGGGGTAGGTTTTTTAGTCAGTAAGAGTCTGACACTGGTCTCCCGCTCCGCCCAAGAGCGGGTTTCGTCATTGGATGATTTTCACCTACCATAAAAAAAAAAAGTGTAAGGAATTAAAAAAAAAAAATAAGAAAAACAACGGTCAAGTGTGGGTCGGACTTGACCGTACGAAGACCGGTGTGCCTTTTTAGTCATTACAGTACGGCCGTCTGATCTTGGCGAGTCTGAAGGCTCTGCGAATTTTAGCGCTTGGAAACTCGTACAAAAATAAAGGTTAAAAAAAAAATGTTAATAACAATTTTTATCAGCAATAACAACTGCAATGACATTTATTTGTTTACATCCATAGATCAATTATAAATAACTAGCTTTTGCCCACGGCTTCGCCCGCGTACATAAAATATAGCCTATGTCACTCAGGAGTAAAGCAGCTTTCTATTGTTGCTAAAATTATTCCAATCGGACCAGTAGTTCCAGAGATTACCCCCTACAAACAAAAAAACATAAAAACAAAAAAACAAACTTTACATCTTTATTATATTAGTGTAGATTACACCATTTATTTTTTTACAAGTTATCAAGCGCTAAAATTCGCAGCCTAACTTCAGACTCACCAAGATTCGACAACCGTACTGTAAAAGTCTAACACTATCTGCCGCACCACCCAAGGGCGGGAGATGTCACTGGATGATTTTCCCCAACAACAAAAATCTATCTCCTTTCAGCTTAGTCCATCCTAAGTTTGTCTGTCAGAGATTGCCCTGTGCGATAAGACCGCCCATTGTACACTTAGTTTTTATATTTGTATATCCTGTCCTCATTTTGGTGTGCAATAAAGTTTAAAATAATAATAATAATAATAAGCGAGAGGCGTGCAATTATTGTTGACATATCCGTCCCTCATGACGAGAACCTCGTGAAAGCCGAGAAAGATAAGCAAGTAAAGTATATTGACTTGGCTCGCGAGGTTGTCGACATGTGGGATGTGGATTCAGCAATCATTGTACCGATAGTCGTGACGGCCAATGGCTTAATAGCCAAGAGCCTCGACCAACACCTTAGGAGGCTCTCGTTAGGCAGCTGGATCAAGGGCTTGATTCAGAAAGCGGTACTCCTGGACACGGCTCGTATTGTTAGGAGGTTCCTTTCTCTGGAGCCCTGACCGCCGGTAGCTTGGACCCTGTTCCCGATACCGGTGGGACACTATTTTTTATATTTTTAAATGTTTTTTTTTATATGTATTTTTTAAGAAAATATTTAAAAATATAATTTATATGTTTACGTAATGAATAAACGGTATAATAATAAAAAAGTACAAAAAGGTATACTTATGCTTACTTACGAAAAAAAATGATACTTTTAATCGGCTATTATAAGTTTAAAGTACAAGAATAATGGTACGTACACACAATAACAAACAAAGAAATCCAGTATTTTATGAAACAATGTAGGTGTTATTTAATTCAATTCCAAAGTAATTACTGGTTTTGGCTCATTTGAACTAGATTTACTACCATTAAGTATACAATAACAGTTTTACAGAGAACTTTGAACATTTTATTGCCCCTTTTGTCAGACTAAGGGTGTTTTAATGGGTCATTAATAATCTACACTAATATAATAAAGAGGTAAAGTTTGTTATTTTGTTAGTTTGTTTTTTTGTTTGTAGGGGCTAATCTCTGGAACTACTGGTCCGATTGGAAAAATTTTAGTAACAATAGAAAGTTGCTTTACTCCTGAGTGACATAGGCTATACTTTATGTACGCGGGCGAAGCCGCTGACAAAAGCTAGTCCCTAATAATAAGTAGTTGTGATTTACTTTTCACGATCTCTTTCTTATTTCTACACACTAATGTCTACATTTATTCTAATTTCTCCTTTCGCAGGTCTGCTGGAAGAAATTTCATTGCGAAATTAGCAGTACCTTTGTACAATTTCTTTTCTTATGTATTTTCTTTAATAATGTAAGTGTGTTAGTACATAAATTGTTAAATAAATTAATAAATCCGTATTTGTCTACAAAACTTGATGATTCGATTTTTATTATATCGAACACACCGTGTCGATAATTCAGTTGTACAGTGCGGCCGTCATATCTTGGCGAGTCTGACGGTAGACTCTGCGAATTTTAACACTTGAAAACTCGTAAAAAAAATGGTTTAAACAAATTAATGCAATTTGCAGCTGTTATTGTTGTTAAAAACTTACGATGTTTGATTCCATCGATGCTTTATTGGTGCGATGTAATGTTTTTGCGAAAAATCCTGTCGCGAAAAACCCTACAACGATTGGTCATTAGTTCGATAATATGTCGGTATAACGCGCACTGTCCCGTGTCATTTTATAGATAACCTTAATAGGGACATAAAATCAAAGTATTTAAAAAAATAAATACAATAGAACTACTTTATAATTTAGGTACATCAAGATACATTGTCAGGTGTTGAGGGTATCAGGCGATTTATTTTACAATCATTCAAAAAAGTTTTAAATATAAGAAAAAATATTTTATTTATTGTTATACACGTGGCAGCGTGATTTCGGGCGGCAGAGTCACATGCGGAGCAATGCCGGAGAAATCTGCATGATATTAAAAACACCCTTAGACTACTGATTAAAACCATCTGTACTACTCCCTTAGCCCTTTGAGGTCCAGAACCTCTGTGAATCTTGGATAACTAACTCCTGAACGTCCTAGTTTCCTAGTACCTTAGTGCAAAATAGCAAATACTTATTACCTTTATCCATTCGACTAAGGCAAGGAAACTGGTGTTGCTTTAATTTTACATTTGGGTACTAGGAGTGTAGAAACAACATAGAGTAGATAATTGCAAAACAAAGGTCAATCAACTCATGATAGCGAAATTAGCGGGTAATAACGAAACATAGAAAAACATATAGATGATAAATGATTTTTTTACATTATGTAAATAAATCATTTATCATCTCTATGTTTCAATATTAACCGCTGATTGGCAAATACGTTTAGAAATACATTTTCATTTTAATTCGCCAAATTAAACTGGACTAACGACCCGCCCCAGCTTCGCACGGGTATAATCGTGATATCAAATATATTATGCATGTATTATACATATAAACCTTCCTCATGAATCACTCTATCCATTAAAAAAAAACAGCATCAAAATCCGTTGCGCAGTTTTAAAGATCAAGTATACAATCATAGGGACAGCTGTTAGCAACATTGTTTTATATACTACTAGCGACCCGCTCCATCTTCGTACGGGTGCTGATATTGAATACATTATGCATGAAGGTATTACACACACAAACCTTCCTCTTGAATCACTTTATCCATTAAAAAAAACAGCATCAAAATCCGTTGTGAAGTTTTAAAGATCTAAGCATACATAGATACAGACAGCGGGAAACGACTATGTTTTATACTATGTAGTGAAGAGGCAAGTCATAATATGACAAATACGTTAATAGAACCGTGAGTGTATTTACCGACTCAGTCATATATTTTATGTAAGTAATTTGTTCTGGAAATTGGCGGTATATAACCGCAAATTAAAGGAGGTTTAATAACCATACTGTTATAATTATCTGTAAGTACCTACTGTTGCATTAAGTTTTCCTGTAAAGATAGTATAAGTTAAGTAACTAATTTAAAAAAAATCGGGTTGGAGTGTAGCCTTAGGGGCGCTATGGCGCGATGACTTAGAAAAATTTTCTTTATTAAGTCCTAAAAATTTTTTTCATCGTTTTCTTGGCTTCTCATAGTGCTCTTAAGCGTATACTCCTAAAAATCCGTCCCTAAGACTACCTACTGACCAAAAATCTATTTAGCTGATAAAGAAATTCACTAACAATCAAACAAAAACAAAAAAAATCACTTCAGAACCTCCTTTTTTAGAAGCCAATTAAAAACAAAAATCAAACCATTTAAGAACAATAATTCTTTCTTAGAACTCAATTTAAAAAAAAAAAACAAAAGAACACATTCACGTACTTATATAATTAGAGCAAAATAGTAGGTACATACCCACGTAATTTAAAAAAGAAAAAAGTCCAATATCACTGTTTATAGCTTACTTAGAACTCAATTAAAAAAAAATAAACACAAACACAGGCACGTACTTATAATTAGAGCAAAATGGTTACATACCCACCTTACTTAAAAAAAAAAGAAATCCAATTACACTGTTTTTCACTTCCACAATTCACAATACATTGTTTCGCACACAATCCTTCACGACACGACACAACTATGCGATTATAAAGACGTATATGTAACTATTGTAACTCCGTATTATCAATCGTATTCAAACATCGTCACTAATTCATTTGGTCTTGATTCTCGCTCAAGGATCGCAAGGTAACTGCGCGCGCGCTGCTATCGAACAAGTTTTTGTTCGAGCTACAAGTACGGCCATCGGAAGTTAGGCTCTGCGAATATTAGCGCTTGAAAACTCAAAAAAACTAAGTAGTTTAAACAAATACATACAATTTATTTGCAGTTGTTATTGCTGTTAAAATTTACGATGTTTTATTCCATTGATGTTTTATTGGTGCAATGTAACGTTTGTGCAAAGAATCCTGTCGTGAAAAACCCTATAGCGATTGCTCATTAGTTCGTTAGTATGTCGGTTCAAAACGCTTACTGTTCCGTGACATTTTATAAATAACTTCAACTTTTTGATTTCCTTAATTTGAGACATAATAGAAAGGCAATACGTGTGCGAATGCCAGCGGTTTTTTGGGACTCAAGAGTTTTGGGAAATAGAATCAGAGTATTTAAAAAAATATAAATACTACTTCATTACTTGCATCAAGAATTCTGCTGCTATCAAACATGTTTTTGTTCGAGCTACAAGTATGGCCGTCGAATCTTGGCGAGTGTGAAGCTAGGCTCTACGAATTTTAGCGCTTGAAAACTAGGACAAAAATTAATAGTTTAAACAAATAAGTGCAATTTGCAGTTGTTATTGCTGTTAAAAATTATTATTATTATTATTATACCTAGCCTGTGCTGTCCCACTGCTGGGCAAAGGCCTCCCTCCATTCTTTCCAATCATCTCGGTCACATGCTTTGCCGCTCCAATTCTCAAGGAAGACATCCAGGTCGTCCCGCCATCTCCTTCGTGGCCTGCCGCGGCCCCGCGTCGCTGTGTCTGGGCACCAATCATGTGTTTTACGGGCCCACAGCTCACTAGACATGCGGCAGACATGTCCTGCCCAGTCCCATTTAAGTTGGGCAGCCTTTTGAGCCACATCCATTATTTGTGTTTTGGAGCGCAGTGTAGTGTTTGGAACGTGGTCTGTTAATTTAACACATAGTATGCTGCGCTCCATAGCACGCTGGCAAACCTTGAGCCTGGACTTTTGGATGTTAGTCAAAGACTAGGCTGTTAAAAATAGTTATTGATATTTATTTTTTTTAAACCTTTAATTTTGTACGAGTTTTCAAGCGCTAAAATTCGCAATGCCTAACTTCAGACGTATAAAGATCCGATGGCCATATTTGTAACGATTCTGTGTTGTGTGACGTCATATTTGCAGCTCAAGTTTAAGAGGACTACAAATTAATGCAGTACAGTAAAGAGAATTAGAAAAATACATGTTATTCTTTAGAATAAGTACTAGATTTTTTTTATTTTTTTTTTATGGTAGGTGAAAATCATCCAATGACGAAACCCGCTCTTGGGCGGAGCGGGAGACCAGTGTCAGACTCTTACTGACTAAAAAACCTACCCCGTACCTTCCTTGCCTTATTCCTGGAGTCGAGGTAACAGTTTTCACCACCCTCTAGGCTCCAGGAGGGGAATAAGTACTAGATAGATAATGTATTTAAAACAATATATAGTTAAGTTTTATGCTATAGAAGAATAAAAACACGAAGATGCCTAGAAAAGTTACTTAAAAACCGGAATAATCATTATGTATTGTACAAGTAATTTTTCTAATTGTTTCTCAGATTATTCTTCAAGCAAGTTTTTACCGTTATTTTGTATTAATGATATAATTAAATCTATATATTTTTAGTATGAATTAATACAAGTACAAAAAGTTTGTCATTGCGACCGAAGCGGAATTTGCATGAGCTGTCAGGTAGCATGTTATGGAGCCGAGGGCTGCAGTGACACAACGTTTTTCAATACACTTGTGACTTGTGGAGGTCCCGCGTGCAATTTTAAATATTTTTTCTGCACTAGTGCGGAAAACAGTTAACATGCCTAAAAACGGTGGAATTATAGCGGGTTTTAGAGTAATATTGTAAAATGCTTCATTATTTTGCAAGCATTTTGTTTTTGCCTGTCTCTTTCTTTTGTATGCAGTTCAAGACTGATCACTTTTTATGCCATGATGTACTGAGTAAAAGGTCGAGACATTAAAATAACGCTCGCCCGAGACTGTGACGTAAGTGAGATGTAAAAACAAGCGCTCGGCCGAGCAGTTCATCATCATCAGCGTTTTAATGTTCCCACTGCAGGGACACAGGCCTCCTCTCTCTAGGAGAGGGAATGGGCCATAATCCACCACTGGAATGGGCCCAGAGCGGATTGGTGGATGTCACATGTCTTCGAATTTTTGGTTCTAGGACATGCCGGTTTCCTTACGATGTTTTCCTTCACCGTTTTGAGAGCAGTAGTGATGAAATAAATTACACAAAGTAATGCGCCTGGCTGGGTTTGAACCCGCGACCTACGACTCGTAAATCGGGGCCGTTACCATTCTGCCACCACTGCTCTCACACATGAATAAAAGCTTGTAATAATTAAAATTACGTACCGTTTTACACATACTTAAATTCACGTCTTAAATACTTTCTTCAATTTTAATTAAAACAATTCGAAACAAATAATTTGCTCACGAGTTTTACCGCACAGTCGCAGTTATCAACTAAATGTTACATGCTTACAACTACGGTAATAACTTTTATATCGTTCTTCAATTAATTTTGATTGTTATTAACTTGATTTAATTTACAATTTAAAGAACATAATAGTGTCTTTATTGGTAGTTAAACAAAATGTCAAGTTATTGACATTATACAGACTACAGTCAATTTTGAGATAGTCAAAAGATTTTTGGAAGTGATCTGGATGACCGCAAGAAATTGATTTTTGAAGGATTAATTAAATTTGGTGTAATTACATTCATATAATCGGTTTACATTGCGCTTGTGTTCTCTCACGCCACGAAACTCATGATCTTACGTCTCTCGATCCGAAGGGATTTCGATCACATTCCCATGAATTTTTAATCCTTTGAGAGTATCGAAATGCATAAATGTCTCAAATTAACAGACATAAATGGCCATACCTTTTAAATCTCTCTCGGTAACAATGCAGACCGAGCCCAAGTCGTCGACGCGCGCACTGGTCCCGCGCGTCTCAAGGAGTTGTCAACAAACTTTAGGGGCGCTACAGGGTAAAACGTAGAAGCCTTCTGGGGCCGAGAATTGATGCGAAAGCGTTACACCGGGGCTCTGGGCAAGGAAGGAATGGGGTAGGTTAGCACAATTTCCCGCTCCGCCCAAGAGCGGGATTCGTCATTCGATGATTTTTAACTACGATAAAAAAAGTCTTGCTCTCTTGACATAGTGGTCGTCGTCATATGTCGGTTGATTTATAATATACTAGCTTTTGTCCGCGGCTTCGCCCGCGTACATAAAATATAGCCTATGTCACTCAGGAGTAAAGCAGCTTTCTATTGTTGCTATTTTTTTTCCAATCGGACCAGTAGTTCCAGAGATTACCTCCTACAAACAAAAAAATAAAAAAACAAACTTTACCTCTTTATTATATTAGTGTAGATAGTGTAGATTTATTTAATAATCAAATGAATTAATAAGAATTCATTAAGTAATACTACGGTAACAAACATTAAGTGATCGCGTTGAGAATAAGTTGTGCAATAGGTTACATTGTAGACCTTCGTCCGGTCTGAAGGTCTCTGCTCGCGCGCCTTGACTCTCGAAACTTGAACCTGGTGTCAGGCGTGACATGCTAGCCTGGTACTTGTTTGTAATAACTACCTAGTATTTCTCTATTGTCTAGGTTAAGTACTACGTTGAATACCATAATTATAATACTATAATAATAATATGTATATTCCACAACTATCACACAACGCGGTCTAGTTCCAAGCTAAGCAGAGCTTATGTTATGGGTACTAGACAAATGATAAACATACTTATATATTTCTAAATACATACATATTATAGAAAAAAATTAGAGATTTAATAGAAAGACAATAGGTATGCGAACGCCGGCTTCACGTATCATGCAAAATACAATGTATATTAGTACCAAAAATTATGATTTATTTGTATAACGTACTGATTTTTAACCGCTTTTTTTAACCAGATTAATAATATCATAAAATTGATTTTAAATGATAGAAAATTCGTTCTTTTATCCGATATCCTTACGTTCTGCTTACAGTCGTCAGCTGTTTTCGTAATGTGACCAAAGAGTATTATTATAACGCAACGCTTTTGATTTGACAAACAAAATAATAAATAAATAGTCCCAAGCTACACCCAGGGACCTGGAATGAAGACAAAGAAAGAACTATAGAGAATTTTTTAATCACTATCTCCCGCCACATCCAATGGTGCGGAGATATCATTGTATAATTTTCACCCCAACTAAAAAAATATCTTGACAAATTACCAGAATGACTAACACTTCAGAAACATTAGGAGATACAGAATACAGACTTTATCTATTGCTTTGTATCTCTTTGTACTGTGATGAAGTATCTCGTCATCTTTTCTCAGACACAATAACAATGCCACAATAATACAATTTCAAATTAGTTTTTAATTTACTTGTCAAGTTTTTCTTTGTATTTGTAGCATGTTTTTTCCGGCACACGATTGCATTTGTCTACTTTTCTAGTTATTGTTGAAGTAAATGAATACTAGGGCAACAGTGTAAGCAGGAGTTTTCAGTTCAGACCCGATACCTACCTTTTTTTTTAAGGTTGCGTATCTCAAAGTGCAAAAACGGAACACATATAGGATTACATTGATGTGCGTCTGAAGATTTACATCTACTTTAAGTCAAATTTCACATTTAAAATTTTTGTACCTAATAATTTGCAAATTATCTAGTCTGACCAGTATATTAACGTTCGCCAAAATGTTCTGAAATTCCTGTTTTTTTTTTCGCGCAACTTTAAATTTTCAGATTTGGCCTGTTGGACATACCAGGAAGTGATGAATTCTAGGACATGACATTTACTCATAAAACTCGACTGCGAGAAAAAACGAAAATATTTCAAAAAACCAGTCAGTGTTTCAAAACTGACTTGTTTAAAACATTTACTTTTTTTATGATTACTAATTAATGTTAAATTAAAAAAAAAATACAAATATGAAAGAACTATTTGCATATCAAGAAGAGTTCTAATTGCACCGAGGATAATTACGGATCGCGTCGCTCCAATATGTGACGTCACCCGACCTTTTACCATGACAGTAACCTATGCGAAATGCATGATAGTGACGTATGGGTTTATGCGAAAACCAGGGACCTGGAACTAAGGCAAAGAAAGAATGGGGTGGGTCGTTTAGTCTATTTCCCGCACCGCCCAAAGGCGGGATTTGTCATTGGATGATTTTTCCCACCAAAAAAAAAACATATAATATGCTCACGTGTGACTTAGGCCGTCTTCCGAATTGCGTCAAAAGCGATTTTATCGTCAATCCGATCAAATTTAATAGTCACAAAATATAAGGGCTATTAATATTATACAAGTGACGTTGCGCGTTGGTCGGATTCGTGGTAAAATCACTTTTATCGCAATTCGGAACTAAAGGTTAGAAACCCTGGCGCTTTCGAGTGATTTGTAGTACAATGATCTCACCTTAGAGGTCATTTGAAGTCACTCTCTAATGAGACACTGCAATCGTGCACAAAAAATAATTAATTTCTCAGTAATTTATTGATGAATTTTTTCACAAATTTATTTGTGTTGATCAATATTTGAATTCCATTTCGTTATTTATAACATGATCAACTTTCTTTATTTTGGCGATGTAAATGTATGTTGTGTGATGTACCTAAATTAATTTTCTGATTTGGGTGTATGTGTAATATGTGCATTATCTACCTATATGAGATGAACTTTTGCTACAAAAATTATTATTATTATTTCTTTATTTAATAGCTATACATATTTTTCAATATTTTTTACAAAAAGGTATAGAAAAAACATTTAAAAATATAAAAAATACATAGTACTATCATTGCGCGGCGCGCTAATCGGTCTATCACTACTATATCCAGCTTATTGGCTATTATTATTATAGCTAGCCTGTGCTGTCCCACTGCTGGGCAAAGGCCTCTCTCCAGAAATATTAAAACATTAATTATGAGACCTCGATTCAAAGCAAGTAACCTTACAATTTAATTTTTTGTAGGTATAGTTAGCTAATCATTTCTAGATTTTTAACCAGTGTTTTTAATAGACTGACCTCGGTCTGTGTATACATCTAGATAAGTAAAAGGTTTTAGTCTGGCTCTGTACGCAGACCTAGAAAAAAGCTAACTGCATTTGAGCGTTAAGAGGGCCTATCCCCACTCGCCTATCGTCAATATCGAGAATAGTTTAACAAAAGTTTAAAAGAAAGAGCCCCGAACAACCGCCGGCGTTCGCACACCTATTGTCTTTCTATTATGTCTCTAATTACGATATTCAAAAGTTTAAAAGCTTGTTGCTCCATAAAAGGCAATCCAACGAGACATTTGATGAAGAGACAACACGAGAGAAAACACCTGAAAAGTCTGTTGGCATTCAGTAATTGTAAGAACCCTTCAAGGTTTTTGAGAAAAATTCGATCTCGAAAAATTAAATCTCGATTAACCTTTTCAATGCCGTAATTAGAGACATAATAGAAAGACAATAGATGTGCGAACGCCAGGGATCAAGAGTTTAAATGTACAACACTTCTATAGATGTATTTTTTTTTTATATTTTTTATACATGAGTAAATTATGGACCGCCACAGTTGGTAAACGTAAAATAGAAAATTTTCTGAAATCTTTACTGGATTAGTTATACACAAATACATGTTTTGATTTCTATTTCAACCCTAGATATAATGTGAAAAAGATATCAGTGTATCCGAAATATCTGGAGGAAGATGGATATGTGATAACATTATAATCAAGAGCAATGATATGAATATGTACCTCTGGTTGGTCGCTCTTAACTAACTGCAACTATCTTGTACGTGTTTCGGTGTTATAATTAGACTTTTAGTTGGTATGTTTTTGTAGTTTTTCTCAACAAAAACATCAACAATTTATATGTTATTTTCTAGGATACAACTCACAAAACATGTGCGCTGACTTTTTTTACTTCTTTGTTTCTTTGATCGGAGTCAGTGTTTCTTGATGGCTACAATCCGGGTATCTTTAAGTCAAGAGTGAATAGGTTACTTCTAGGTAAGCGCGCTCTATCGTCGACTGCATCGTCGCTTTCAATCAGGTGAGATAGCGGTCAAGCGCGAACCTACAATCAATAAAAAAAAATCTCATAGTTCTAAGGTTTTTTTAATGGTAGGTAAAAATCATCCAATGACGAATCCCATCCTTGGGCGGAGTGGGAAACAGTGTCTGACTCTTACTGACAAACAACATACCCCGTTTCTTCCTTGCTGTTCATAGAAGATATTTGTCAAAATACTGAAACGTTAATACAAAAGTCCGCTGCAGCGCTTCATTGGCATTGTCGTCTATCAAAATATTTAAAACGTACAGCTCTTATTCGTCAAAATTGCACTAATGTCTTCAATGTAAAAGTGTATGGCGTGCTGATCACTTAAATTGAGTAAAATCATTGTACGGCACGCCTCGATCATTACATTTAATAAAACATAGTCGCTTCTCCCTATATATGCTAAGATCTTTAAAACTACGCAATTGATTTTGAAGCGGTTTTTTATAATAGTTAGAGTGATTCAAGAGGAAGATTTATATGTATAAAACACGCATGTATATAATTTGCACCCGTGCGAAGCTGGGGTGGGTCGCTAGTAGTACATATACAGGGTGTCCCGTAAATAATGGATCAAACGTAACGGGTAGGTAGCTTATCTGATTTCCAACAACTAATTTGAATAGTTTAAAAAAAACCGTTATGATAACCAAGATATATTTTTTTTTTCGAATTTTACCATTTTCTCTACCAGAATTTAGTTTTTTTAATGCTGTCGCTACAAATTATAACATTTTTTGGTATAATTTTTATGTAACATTTCTGAATAGCTTAGTAATGTTATAAGATACCATATTTTTAGTAACATTTTATGTGCCTTAGAAAAAAAATATTAAATTGAAAAGATTTTTCTTTACGATGAAAAGACCAAACTTGAAAAAAATCTCCTGTAAAAAAATTGTATGACACCAACAACCACCATTATTTTAAAAACTTGTACATTTAACAAGGTTTTCAAATTGGTATAAAATTTACGTCTAGTCTTTACCGTTACAAAGATATTGCTATGAATCTGAGAGAGGTGCTGAATCAACAAAATAAAAAATAAATAAAAAGGTGTGCACAATTAAACTTTTTTTTTTAATGTTTTACCCTAGTATTTCAGAGGCAATGATTTAATTAAAAATATCAGCGTATGATAAGAATTAGAAGAAAAAAAATCAATTTGTTTAAATAAATCATTTATTTTGTTTTTACAGCAAATGTTCGAACTGTCTTCCCCCTACGAGAATGCAAAGTCTGCATCTCCTAATAAAGGACGCTCTTATCTGACGGACGAAATGGCTTTGGTTGATTTCTGATACAGCAGATTGGATGCGCTGACGTAACTCTCCTTCTGACGCTATTGGTTGATTGTAGACTCTGTCTTTTAAACAACCCCAGTAAAAAAATCTAGGGGATTTAAATCCGGAGATCGTGGAGGCCACAAAATTGGTCCTAATCGGCCGATCCATCTGTTTGGATAACTTTCGTCAAGGTGCGACCTTACTGCCGTCGCGAGCGAGCGGGGCACCCATCATTTTGCAACCACATTGCTTGGCGCACGTCTTCTGGAATGTTTTCTAGCAGTGTTGGCAACTCATTCCTTAAAAAATACAGATAATATTCGCTGTTTAGAGTTGCTGGTAGTTCAAAGGGCCCTATTATTTGCCCATTGATTATTCCCGCCCATAAATTTATTTTAAATTGATGTTGGCTCCTCTCGCATCAAATGTGGGTTTACCATCTGCCAACTGTGCAAATTATGTAAATTTAAATATCCATCTCGCCGGCATGAAGACTCGTCACTCCATAAAATTTTGTTAAAAAATTGTGGGTCTGCCCGAATCATCCTAAGCATCCTTTGGCAAAATACTACTCTTTGCTGGTAATCACGTGACGTCAGCGTTTGAACACGTTGTACGTGATATGGGTGCAACCGGTATCTCTGTAGCACTCGATGCGCCGTCGCTCTTGGAATACCGACGCGTCGCGCTAAAACGCGAATTGAGATCGACGGATTTTCCTCGATTTCTCGAAGAATTATTTCGTCATTGACTTGTTGCGGTCGTCCTTCACTGGCACCACCGATTCCGGTGCCAAGAATTCTTCCCTCAAGAAGCGCGTTATGAACTCTAATGAATACGCGATAGTCGGGGTAACGAACTAGGTTCGGGTATCTTTCACGGTATAATCTTGCAGCCGCCCTGGCATTACCTCTTGTTTCTCCGTAGATGAAATGCATTTCGGCGTACTGCCGTGGCGTGTAGTCGTAACGGGGCATTACGGTGAATAAGGTTTCAGCGCTACTGCACACACGTACAACCACACAATCGATATTTTCGAAATCCGTAGGATCGCCAAGTCGTTTTTCCAATCCACCAAGAGTTCCAAATCGATAGGTAAATCAAAGTCCAAATACAACAATCCAAATTTCACAGAAGAAAACACTAAAGTACTAATCGGTAGCGAAAGGAATCTGGCGTACAGTATTCACTCGAAGAGAGACTACTTTCAACTAATAAAATCAAGCAACCAAAAATACAAAAGCGGCGCTATCTCTATCCCTTTCACACTAAGTGAGGTGCCTTGCGACTCCGCCGCAGCAACCAAAAATGCAAAAGCGGCGCTATCTCTATCTCTTTCACACTAAGTGAGGTGCCTTGCGACTCCGCCGCAGGTAGCGATCCTTAATTTCGATCAGAATACGTCATCGGCTCAGAATCATGCTGGCCGCATACCTACCTGCCTAGATTAAAATCATTCAAGCATAAGCCATTACGTGAAGGAAAAATTAGATTGTATCATTTTAATTTCTTTACTATCACCATCACATTCATAGTAATATCTTTGTAACGGCTAGGACTAGACGTAAGTTTTGTACCAATTTGCAAACCTTATTAAATGTACAAGTTTTTAAAATAATGGTGGTCGTTGATGTCATACAATTTTTACGCAGGAGATTTTTTTCAAGTTTGGTCTTATCATCGTAAAGAAAAATCTTTTCAATTCAATATTTTTTTTCTAAGGCACATAAAATGTTACTAAAAAATATGGTATCTTATAACATTACTAAGCTATTCAGAAATGTTACATAAAAATTATAACAAAAAATGTTATAATTTGCAACGACAGCATTAAAAAATCTAAATTCTGGTAGAGAAAATGGTAAAATTCGAAAAAAATAATATCTTGGTTATCATAACGGTTTTTTTTTAAATATTCAAATTAGTTGTTGGAAATCAGATAAGCTACCTACCCGTTACGTTTGATCCATTATTTACGGGACACCCTGTATAACGATGGTTCATTCAATCAATATTCATTGCATTCGATCAAGTGAAGTCATCTTCCCATTGTTCATTACACCTAGAACTTAGTGTTAAAAAAGTCCAATTAAAATCTTATTTTTCTATAAAAAAAATCTTTGTTAAAGTCATAAACACAAAATTGTTGCGTTACGCTGAATGAGACTGAAGCGTTTTTTTTTTTATGGTAGGTGAAAATCATCGAATGATGAAACCCGCTCTTGGGAGGAGCGGGAGACCAGTGTCAGACTCTTACTGACTAAAAAACCTACCCCGTACCTTCCTTGCCTTATTCCTAGAGTCGCGGTAACAATTCTCACCACCCGAGGCTCCAGGAGGCTTCGACCCTGAGGGGCCCCTACAGTTTGCTGACAGCTCTTTGAAGCGCGCGGGAACGGTGCGCGCCGTTGACGACTTGGACTCGGTCTGGACAGTTACCAGACGACCGGACGGCGAGCTACCCATTGCTTACCGTCCGCGAGCCAGTGTCTACGGTGGCCGGATATCGGCAGGATCACGGCGGCCTTTGCCTTATGCGGTCGGCCTCCTCCTTTACGAGCATTACTGCTTCGCAGAAGGAGGCGACCGCCTGCCATACCTCTTCGCTGCGGACCATGGCCTGAACCAATGCCCGGCGCACAGAGGGGGCTCCGAAATGGACTTTTGAGAGTTAACAGAGTGTCTTCTACGTGCTGATGGTGATCACCGGGGTGGTTTTAGTGAGGTAAAAATCCCACACTTCCCGGACTTATCCCCAAGGTCTGGGCGCCTTTTGAAGGTTTCCCTCGACAGCAAAAAAAGGCCTGACACAAGACAAGGTAAGGTAATTCAAACAGGTTGTCGACGATTATTTTTTATCTTTCCGTACGTCGCCTCGGTCGAAAACCGGACCCAGAATAAACCCGGCCTGGTTCCTTGTTTCAAGAAAAGTTACCCATTGCTCGCCATCCACAAGCCCTCGAGGTAGTTGACCCTGACCACAACATTTCGCAGTGTAAGGTTCCTCGAACCCAAACATTATCAAGGTTGGGGTATTTCCTTCCATATTTAGACCAGTGCAGTAAGCAATTTACATATTTAAATTAGCAACAGTAATGAAAAGGCGGCTTTGTGCGATTTAATACGTTCAGTATGGAATGAGGTCTAGGGTAAAGCCGAGATAGATGCTCCATTGGGATAGGTGCCCCGATTTCGATTACTCTAGTTTTGCGAATGAATCGTATACTATTTCAAGTATTAATCAAAAGACTTTCCAACTACTACAGACAAAATGCGATCGGGATAGTTGCCCGTTTTGTGGGGAGGGAATCTATCCTGTAAGACTGTAAGGCATTTATATGAATCAGGCAATTATCCCACGCTTGGGATAGATGCCACAAAATATAGAGATCCTTTATAATCGCTAATACTCCAAAAATATAAAAGAAAATGTTTTTATATTATTATAAATTGGTCAATGAAAAACCAAAGTACTTGCTGTTCTTACAAATAACGCATTTCACTTAAAACTCGCTCACACTTCACTTCTCTTCTTCACTTTTTCTTTCATAAAGTTTTAATAAATAAATAAATATGGAGTGTTTTCAAAAAGTGGGGCCACTATCCGGGTTTTACCCTAATGAGCCCCTTATCGTCATATCGATCACTAGCTTTTGTCAACGGCTTCGCCCGCGTACATAAAATATAGCCTATGTCACTCTGGAGTAAAACAGCTTTTTATTGTTGCTATTTTTGTTCCAATCAGACTAGTAGCTCCAGAGATTACCTCCTACAAACAAAAAAATAAAAAAACAAACTTTACCTCTTTATTATATTAGTGTAGATTTTCAAACGAGGTCTTAAATGCCCCGAACTGCAGGACAGAAATGCAGAACAAAAATGGGCGAGAATAATATCAACAAGTTAAATGGTTTCAGTAGGGGCTTTAAATGCGTACCTAAAAGTTTCCAATTCATTAATTTAATTGCCTTCGAACTCAGACAAATTGGGTTTCCCATTTTCGGAAGAAATTGCGTCAAACTTCTAGATTAAAAATCACGTTTTTATCGTATTTTCTAAACCATAGCCATAACCGTGTTGAGCGAACATTTTCCTTATTTGATTAGTCACGTGTGTTGTTCTGTGATCAGGTTTGCGAGGCCCAGCACGAGTTTCCTTGACCTTTGTAGACCTGCAACAGTATTGAAAAATATGTTAAGATCAAAATGCTGTACTCAGATTTAGCCTAAGGAAAAGAAATATAGCTTGTGTTATGAGTACTAGACAACTGATAAACATAATCACATATTGTATAATCATTACATAGTATAAAACAAAGTCGCTTCCTCCCTATGTATGCTTAGATCTTTAAAAGTACGCTTCGGATTTTGATGCGGTTTTTTTTAATAGATAAATTGATTCAAGAGGAAGTTTATGTGTATAATATATTTAATATCACCATTGCGGGTCACTAGTATCTAATATTACTAGACAATCATCGTCCTATTTAATGTTCTAACTTACAGACAATATAATTATTAACATATTAATATCTCATCATCATAATAATAATATTAGATATAAAATAAATGAACATATATTTACATAAAGTAATTAAACAGGAATAATAAAAACGCTCAACTGATTAAAACTACGTAGGTATACATAAAGGCAATTTTATTATTTGCTGAACATGGCGTCATAAAACTCTTCCGCATCGCTGTCGACTGGAAATATAGATATAGATAGATAGAGTATTCATTTTTTTATTTATTTATTTAATTGAAGGAGAACAAAGGATAACAATTTTATAAGAAACATTAAGCAAATTACAATCATACAGATAAATACAGATTCATATATTGTTTTTCACAGGTGGAAAAGTTCAGCTCTTAAAATTATTGTTTTAACAAGTATCACTGTAAGTTAAATCTTTAAATTTATAATTACGTGTTTTTTTTATGATAGATAAAAATCATCCAATGACGAATGATGCCCTTGGGCGGAGCTGGAAATAGTGTCAGACTCTTACTGACTAAACAACCTACCCCATTCCTACATTGCCTTGTATACCAGGGCCAGAGCCTTCCTTTCAGACGCGAACCCTTGGCCCCAGTTGGCTTCGATCCTTCTGCAGGGTCTACGGTTGCTGGCAACTCCTTGAGGCGCGCGAGAACAGTGTGCGCCGTGACAGACAGACTGATAGACGGACAACAATTAATGATCCTGCAAAGTTCTCGTTTTGAGGTTACGGAAGCCTAAAAATAGGTCACTTATGGGCTTTTACTGTTACTACTCCATATCAGACAATAGCTGAGCTTGTAGTATGATACCGTAGGAGCCCTGCAGAAGGGGTCGGAGCCAACTGCGCTCATGTCTGAAATGAAGGGTCTGACCCTGGTATATATGGCAACGTTCCTACGTTGGCATATATATTCTTACTGACTAAACAACACAGCATAATTAACAGAAGATTAAGCAAAAATATATATTTTTATAATTTGTGGCTCTCTATTTCAGCGGAGAAGCGTATGTCGGCGGTGTTTCTAATATACAAATATGTAATCCATCATAAGAGATTCCTTTCACCAATAACTGCATGTTAACAAATATGGTTATTTATAGCCGTACTAAAAATAGTCTTAGATATAATTAATTGGTTTAAATATTTCTACACAGCACCACATAGTGTGTTGGTTACAAATCTGCTTCTAGATATTTTTTGAATGACATAGCATAATTTTTGCAGTTGGTAGATAATTATCATTATACCACTTGTCTAGTGCTTAAGAGAGCCCTTCACAACCGGGACATCAAGTCTGCTATTAGAATAGTTTCAGAATCGTTTCTTTTTATAGTGAGAAAATCATCTAATGACCAATCCCGCCCTTGAACGGCGTGGGACACAGTGTCAGACTCTTGCTAACTAAACAACCCGCCCCTTTCCTTCTTAGCCTTCATACCGGGTCGGACCTTCCTTTCAGAAACAGGTCCAGGCCCTCAGTAGGCCCTGCAGTCTGGCCTGTACATTTGCTGACAATTCCTTGAGGTGCACGGGAACAGAGCGCGCCGTCAACGACTTGACTTGGTCCGGACTATAATAACAACCACTAGAGAAAATAAATTTTCTTCTTCTTTTCGAATCGATGATAAACTCTTTTTAAACTGTTGGGGCCCAGTAGGTGGCGTTTACTGCAGCATCAGTGGCACTAATTAAATCCTTCATAGTGTAGGTGTATGGGCATTTAGGACACTTCAGCAAGTGATTCATGTTTTGAACAAGGGCACCGCATTCACATTAAATTATTAAATAATTATATGTAAACATCTATTGGTACTTGTCATAATTTTTATATCAATATAATATTAATTAAATTTTAGTCAAAACATTTGTCACTTAAGAATTAATTGAGGTCAAAAAGCTGTCCTAGCAAGTACCTATACAAAATTATCAAGGCGACATAATATTAATTACTGCTACATTACAAATAAATTAATTAAAACCTAATTATTATTAAAATACTTGCTATACCAGCAATTCTTTAAATTTATATTTAAAAGTAGCTAATGTTTTTGTGGTTTTAGAAAAAGTCTGGTAGTTTATTAAAATTTTCACACCCCATCAAATATGTTTGATTTAAATTTAACTGTTGTGGTTTGTGGTTGAGGCGGCTTCCAATATAATTGCTGTGCATGTATCTTATATATTACATAGAACATGTTCCAGAAAAAAATAAAAAAAAATTAAAATCTCGATTAATTGCACAAGAAGTGTGTACTTGTACTTTCTTATTCATTTTTTTTTTAAGTATATGAGAACATTATGAAAGGCCAAAGTTCACGCAAAATAGCTGATTTTTAGAGGTCTTTACTGGATTAGTTTAACATAAAATTATTTTCTGAATCCAATATAATGTCTACAAAATCTGTGTTTCCAGAATAACAGAAAGGTGTATAATGACGTCATAGTGAAGTAAAGTGAAAAATAATGAAAATGTACGTATCACGGTTCGGACGCTCTTAATACTAATGACCGCGACCAGTAGTTATATAATATTAGCATTAGTTAGATGCATTTTGCTGTGTAGTTTGAGTAGTCAAAGAAGTATAATCATCTACGTGTAGATATGTTGTTAGGTATGTATGTAACATTGTACGCTGTGGATGTAAACTGCCGGCAACAAGTAGCGCCATCTTTTGCTTAAATTGTAGTCCACGTTCTACTCAACAGATAGCGCTATTTCTCGTTTGTAACTTGACAATGAGATGCAACTACTCGGTAATGTAATAGACTAATTGCTAAGTAAATAATAACAAACAACCGTGGTTTATTTTATTTTATTTATTCTTTATGCACATAAAAAGACACATAGGTGGGTAGTAGGTTATGATAAATCACATTAAAGTATTGAACTTTTGTATTGAAAAACTGATGCACTGTAAATAATCGAATTTGTATAAGATTTTGTATTTGAAATTATCTCCTTATAAAACCTTTGTATTACGTAGGAAGTTACCCGCGTGACACAAAAACTATCAGCAATTAGTGCATAAAGACAGCTTTATAAATATTTTAGGTGCGTTTTTACTAATAGTACCTATTAAATTAAAATAGCTAGAGATACAGAAGGAATCCAACAATAACATGAAGAAAGAAAACTGCCAGGCAGGAAGAAACCGCGTTGCAAAATCTCCAAGTAACATGGGATAAAAGATAGTACCTACTTATGAAGAAAAAGAGTTAGAATACCAAGAGTAGGTATTAACTAAACTAAGCAACTGAGAAGAAGAGTCACGGAAAAAACACCCTATAAAAAAAAATCACGATCTCAAATATAAAACAACGGGCAATGCAAGACATCACTACTCATACATACTCGTACGTTACAGTATAATAATATGATTACCTATAATTATATTTTGGTCGAACTTGAAGATCTTGACATTAGGCCTAAACATTAAAATTAACGATATGTTTTTATAAAAGCAACCGATCGTTACGCCAAAATTTGCATAGGCATTGGGTGCTTTTTTTGATTTCATGGCTTTAACCTTGACCTGGAAACCATAAATAGCTAGACCTAGTGCGTCTGTTCCATAAATAATAAGTTCTATTCTTTTGTTTCTCTTCATCTTCATTTCAATAGTCTTCCAGTTTTGCCCCATCCACTTCTCGTTTCTTTTACTTCCTTTCCTTTATGTTAACCACTGCAATGTGTTGAATATTTTGTCTCCTCAACTCGCTCTTTCAGAATCTGTCTGTAAAGATTTAATTATGTGTTTTAAATTAAACAAATATAATGGAAGGGTATCTACAGTATATCTATATTTATTTGACAGTTTTTATATGTATATTATGCTTATTTATCAATCTGATGATTATTATGATTATGTATTAATTTTTAGTTCCCCCGCGCTCGATAGATGGCGTTGTACATTTGGCACTCGTTTCTGAATCGCGCTATGGTTTCGTTACCGCGCGCGGTATATAGTCTCGGGCGACACATTCGCTGTTAACTCTGGTTTCCCTTCAAAACGCATAAATCTTTCGCCTTTTACTAAAGATTTCCGTGGAGGGGAACACTCAAATGAGTCTATAATATTTTTTGAATACTCTGCTTCGGCAGAGTAAGAAATCCTTGTAATGTTATCTGCTGCTACAGCAGTGATAATGACAATTAACAATTAATTTATATTTCTTGACCGTGTTTTTAAACAATTTAAATTTTATAAAGGTTGCTAATTTAAATTTCAAACATTAATATCATGAATGATTTACAATTAGTCCCGAACGCCGCTAATAATGTGTAATAAATAACATGATATAAAACTATAATAATATATTATGTTTTATTAATGTGCAAATCATGACCCCCAACAATAACTCCAACACGACCAAGACCTGAAGAGACTCGCTTTAGAGCTGATGTTGATCAGACTAAAGACTAAAGCTGTAGGACGTGGTCCAAAACTCGGTCTCAAAACCCACTCTTAGACAAGTCTCGTATTATTAGGAGATACCTTATTCAGGAGCCCGTACCACTGATAGCATGGACCCTATTCCCGATACTGATGGGCATAAAATCTTTAAAAAATTTAAAACATTTTATAGGTTAGTACCTATTTAAAAATGGAAAAATAAACGAAATAATAATATTCCCTACTACCATTAATTTAATAAGCAGCTAAATTAGATCAGAGAACTTAAGATATTATGTTAAAGCTAATTTGAGTAGGATGACTCTTCTAAAACATTCCACATTTGCAAGCAAGTTGTAACTTTATTAGGTTAGAATAGTCTCACTTTAAAAAATTAATTATCTGAAACCATTATGAAACTAAACTGATTTTAAATTTACTTTTGTATGACAATCTATTATTGTTTTTTACAAGTGAAATTGAAATTACAATTACATTTTGTAAATCTTAATGAAAGCGCCTTACAAAAACAAATAGCAATACGCGAACTAAAGTATAAAATTTTTATTCTGTCAGGCGCCTGGAGATTTATAATATTTTTATCAAGTAACTTAGCCTCAACACAAAACTTAATTAAGTTTTGCAATATTAAAAGCACAAAGCTGAAATAGTTACATTTCTCATTAAACTACATTCAGTAAAAGGAGCGCTTATTTAGGTTATTTTTAGGTTGCACTGTGACTTTGCAAAGCACACAGAAATGTAATAAAATTAGATTTTAATTACGAACTGGTAACATTTTGTGAATACATTATTTATTTAATTCAATTTCAATGTAATTCACAAGTCAAGTTATTTTAATTTATTTCAGTTTAATTTTTCAATTAGTTTTACAGTTGTTGTACAAGTTTTATGCACGCCTATAAGTTACAAATTCACTACAATATTTTTTGCTGGTGGTCTGGATATTTTTGAACCAAGGAAGGTAAGAAGAGTGCTCGATCATCGACCGCATCATCACTTTCCATTAGGTGAGATAACAGTCAAGCGCGAACCTGTCCGAAACAATAAAAATATGGATTTTCAACTAAGTATGTCCATATCCACACGATAGGTCAAATCGGGTAAATACATATATATACTTTTCATTTTCATTTTTATTGCACCTGCCATGTTTTCTCATCACCACCCTTGGTTAACTCGTAGAGAAATCCTAAGACATTAAGTCCGCCTTTGTATTGTACCTTTGTGTTTTATGAATTTGAATAAATAAAAAGGTATGTGTATATAACAAAAACTCTTCTTGGAAATCCGTTCAGCTGTTCGAGGTTGAAGAAGTAAACAAATATACATACGTACAGACGTAATCGCCAACTTTCGCATTTATAATATTATCTGTTGTGTGATGTTAACAAGATCTTTGATGGTTTAAATTTAGACTATTTATAGGAAAGTGGTTAAGATTGACTGATGACCTGGCAAGGGTTGCGGGTATCCTTTGGATGCAAGATACTCAAAACTGTTCATTATGGCGAAAATTGGGTGAAGCCTATGCGACGTATTTCGGCTGAAGTGATGATGATGATGATGGTGTGAAATGTTAATTACTGATGATAGTTACTGGGGATAGTCAAAATAATGAAAAACATCGAAATTAGCAGTAAAGCCAGGATACACATGGAAAATAAAATGAATTTGTTATGCAAACAAATGGGCAGAAGACTAATTGTATTCAAAATTGTTTTTCTGTAGTGTTGGAAAACTTTTTAACGAATATGATGTTAATATAAAGTTATCAAAACTGAATCTTTTATGATTTGTCGTGTTAAAAAATTCGTACCTAAAGGAGGTACGAATTTTTAAAACCTTTGGAGAAAACCTTTCATGTTTTCATAGTACCCTGGTACCTACTCTAATCATGCTGATTAACACACTAGCCTTTAAAAGCTTTTTAAACTCAAACTATAAACATACCTACAAAGCTTTTTGAGAACAGATTTATTGTGCGTACAGCAAAGGAGTGGAATTCCCTGCCGGAGTCTGTGTTTCTTGACACTTGCTACAACTTAGGTGTCTATAAGACAAGAATGAACAGGTTACTTCTAGGCAAGCGTGTTTCATCATCAGCCACATCATTGCTTACCATCAAGTGTGATAAAAGTTAAAGGTGAACCAATAAAACTACAATATAACCGCCTACAAACTAACAGAACTTATCAGCAATGTAAGACAAACTTTGGTAAGCGTTATTTAACAGGCGCTCGGCGTGTAAATAACTATAACCTTTCGTTTTCTATACTTATCTAGTTAATTAACCCCTTGATCTCTGAAGTGTTAATTGAAGCTCTTTTTTATTTCTTGGACGTTTACCGCCTCATTAGGTAAATAGTTCACATGTGTATAGAGGAGTGATTTTTTTCGTCCAACTATCTAATCCAATAAACGTAGGTACGGCAGAGAGCTATCGTATCACTTCTAATCTATGGCATATCTTTCATGTTATCATTATAAAGGTTCTTTGTACAAAAAAAAAGATAGTGAAACTTTGTAGCCGTGATGGGTATTATCACTGCTGACCGTTATGTCCGTAACTCTGTCTCCCGACAGTCTACCATCTGCAGACGACTCACAAGTTCGAGCCTCACAGATTAAGTATCTAAATACCGCAGACATCTAGCAGGACTTGGGTTGCCATCCGTCCGGGTTTCCCCGGATTTGTCCTAGTTTAGAGGGCATCCGGGGAGCGTCCGGGGAAGGTTTCATTTGTAGACAGAGTTTAAAAAAATAAATAAATGAAAAAAAAAGTTTTTTTTTAAATAATGAATGAATAAAAAAGGTGATTTATGACATTTTCAACTGTTTTTTATTACATTGAATATGTTTAAAAGATCTTGTTGATATGTCCGGCTTTAGGGCTCTAAAATCCGGGGTTTTCATGCATCTTGTCCTGTTTTCCAAATTTTAGAGATGGCAACCCTAAGCAGGACTATTGTTTGATGTCTGGTTATATAGGATGACCGGTAATCAGTGAATTAGTGATCGATACTTAAACACGTGTAGTCATGATAACAAAAAACTTTTACTGTGGGACCAAACCTGAACCTTACGAGCTTTTTTGTGACTAAAAATCCAGGATTTTCACAACAACTTTAAACATAATACATTCTGTAACCATTACTTTCTTAATATTTTTGTTCTTTTCAACCGACATTGAATACGCTCTCTTCAGTGAATTCAAAGAGTTCATTTAGGTGAAAAACATTGTCAGTAACACACAAACACAGCTTCTCCGCAGTATGAACAGTTCTGTTGTCATAAATATCGAACATGTGATTGTGTGTGTGAACACATCAACTTGTGAAAGCATTGGAAACGGCTAGAAAGTTCTAAAACTGCAAATATGGCGTTTTGCGTCGTCAAGTGGCTTTTGTGCAATTTCTTTGGTAAAGTGATATTTGCTACTTCTTCTTTTCGTATCGATTTGACTCAAATTTGTCTGACCAATATTTATTTATTTATTTATTTATACTTTATTGTACACCACATTAAACAAATATAGGACAAACATTGTTATAAAAATAAGGGTACAATGGGCGGTCTATTTAACCACTTGGACAGCTCTTGTTTGTATGTTTTTCACTGATGTTAATAAATAAATTCTGCATAGGCACTAGGATGAACATCAAATAAACCTAGATGTACCGTACAGTCACTTTACTTGACTTAGGTGATCTGAACGCCATACACCTTTACATTGATGACATTAGTGCAGTTTTGACGTTCACGCTGTGTGAGAGCGCTGTAAGTTTTGACAGTTTTGTTAGACGACATAATTCCAATGAAGCGCTGCAGCGGACTTACAAATATTTTCTATGAACGTGCTGGTCTATCGCTAGGATGGAAGAGATTGCTCCTGAACTAGTTCAGCCGCCTGTATTTCAGCATCCAGAGACTTTTTCCATGTAGCTAATATGTTACACTAGCTTCGCCAAAGTGAAAGTAGAAAAAAAATCTCAAGAAAAAATATTCTATCTGCTATTCCTAGACACATGTTCGTTAGACATCTAACGGAGATCAAGTGTCATTGAAATCTATTTAGCCGTCCAAGCGCGAAAAATACATTCACACGCTCATAAACTTCTGTTTTTTATAAAAAATAAAGACGTCAGGGTTCCGTACCTCGGAACTTATACAACGAAACCTTTATAGGATCACTTTGTTGTTCGTCTGTCTGTATATCTGCCAAGACCCTTTATCTTCTATTTAGAACTGTGCACTAGCTTCTGACGTTTTATAAGTGCCTATGTAGGCCCATGTGAAATAAAAATATTTTGACTTGATTTGACTTGATCTCCAAAATGCGTGGAGGTATCGAGTTGAAAAATCATAAGTATATATAATCATAATTGAAGCTGTGAAAAAAACAAATGTATAAGTTAACGAGAATTGAGATACGGCCATTTATTTCGCACAAAACGCATATTTCGACACGAAAGAAATCAAAAATTCTTAGAGTACTTCTCATTGACTTAGAATCTTGAAATTTGGCATGAAGCAAGGTCTTATAGCACAAATACAGGAAAGAATCTGAAAACTCTAAATTCGTAGATATGTAAAAAAAATGTATTATACTGATGTATCAGACAAATGAAATATTAATTTCATCAAAAACAACAGCCATAAACATCTTACACATTGAAATTACCGTCCCTCCAAAAAGAGATTGTCTACAGTACACACTACATAATTATAATGTAATCATCTGATTGCCAAGTAAATGATGACGTCATCTAATCCCTTAGTATTGTGACACCGTGCCTCTAGTTTAGAGCCTGTCCAGAAAGCGCGATTGACGCGCGTGTCCACTCGCGCGTAGGCACTCGCGCGTTCTTGAGTTACTAGAGCTACATACATCATCATCAGCCTTTTTAAAGTTTCCACTGCAGGGACACAGGCCTCCTCTCTCTAGGAGAGGGACTGGGCCATGATCCACCACGCGGGCCCAGTGCGGATTGCTGGATGTCACATGTCTTCGAATTTTTGGTTCTAGGACATGCCGGTTTCCTCTCGATGTTTTCCTTCACCGTTTTGAGAGCAGTGGTGATGAAATAAATTACACAAAGTAATGTGCCCGGCTGGGTTTGAACCCGTGACCTACAGCTTGTAAGGCGGGGCCTTTAACACTCGGCCACCACTGCTCTCAGCGCTACATACAATGCGTTCCAAATGGGAATAGGATCGATTGCCATGATGTGACGTCACGATTTACTGTCAAATCGCGGCAATATATTTTTAAAATTCGGTTTATTAATGAAATTTTTAATTTATTTACGAACTGTGAATGAAAAAAGTTTAATCAGAATCAAGTTTCAATTTTACTTATCTCTGAGTTCTTCAATTTTGCAAAAATATCTTCGATTGACAGTACGGCGTGACGTCACCTCCTATCAATCGATCCTGCTGATATCCGGCCACCGTAGACACTGGCTTGTGGACGGTGAGCAATGGGTAGCTCGCCGTCCGGTCGTCTGGTAGCAGTCCAGACCGAGCCCAAGTCGTCAACGGCGCGCTCCGTTCCCGGGCGCTCAAGGAGTTGTCAGCACACTGTAGGGGCCCTACAGGGCCGAAGCCTCCCGGAGCTGAGGGTTGATGCGAAAGCGTTACACCGGGGCTCTGGGAATAAGGCAAGGAAGGCACGGGGTAGGTTCTTTAGTCAGTAAGAGTCTGACACTGTTTCCCGCTCCGCCCAAGAGTGGGATTCGTCAATCGATGATTTTTACCTACCATAAAAAAAAACCTATCAATCGATCCTATTCTTATTTGGAATGCATAGTACATTCCGTCCAGATGCTCTCGCGCGTAGCTTTAGTAACTAGAAAACGCGCGAATGCCAACGCGCGTAAATCGCGCTTTCTGGACAGGCTCTTATGGTGAGGGGTACTTTGCCCTTCACCGTCTAATCGCCTGAATGTACGTAAGCTCGAATCAAGTTTGGAGTTACGCAATCACTATACCTTCACTTACCTAAAGCGGGTTACAAACCACAATAAACCTTAGATAATGTGCTATTGGTTACTTAAATTATAGAGAGCAGTGGTGGCCCAATGGTCTATTATTTTTTAATTCTTTATTGTATACCAAATAACATAATTTATAAAAAAAGTGAAGCAGTAATGCTAGCAAAGGAGGAGGCCGACCGCATAAAGCAACGGCGTTCACGCCCCAGGCGCCGCCGGGATTCCGATCCCGACTTCCGGCCATCGTAAGCGCGGGCTTGTGGATGGCGGACAATGGGTACTTAGCTCGCCTTCCAATCGTCTGGTAACCGCCCGGACCAAGCCCAGTCGTCGACGGCACGCACTGTTCCCGCGCGCCTCAAGGAGTTGTCAACAAACCGTAGGGACCCTACAGAAGGGTCGAAGCCAACTGGGCCAAGGATTCGCATTTGAAACGAAGGCTCTGGAGCCTTCGTTTCAAATGCGAATCCTTGGCCCAGTCCTACGTTGCCATATATACCAGGGCCAGCCTGGTATATATAGCAACGTAGGAATGGGGTAGGTTGTTTAGTCAGTGAGAGTCTGTCACACATTGTTTCCTATTCCACCCAAGGGCGGGATTCGTTATTGGATGACTTTTACCTACCATAAAAAAATCCGTGCCGTGGTAACATGTATAACACCCATATACAAGAACACTTTCATGAAACGGTATGTCAGTAGATATTTCCATAAATAAAATGTTCCGACCTTGTTAACTTTTTTCACATTGTCTACCATTCACTTCTGAGTCCCTGGTAGCTGAAACGGTAAGTGCAGCGCACAATGACCAGTTACAACGTAACTACTAGGTATTAATACCACTGTAAAGTTAGGTACAGAAGTCAATGGTAACGGACTTACGAGACGACTTACAAATTGTAGGCTACTAGGTCAAACTCAGCCAGGAGCATCTTTATATAATTTATTTCATCACCACTGCTCTCAAAACGACGAAGGAAAACATCTTGAAGAAACCGGCATATCCTAGAACCAAAAAATTCAGGACATGTGGATTATGGCCCATTCCCTTTCCTAAAGAGAAGGCCTTAAGGCCGCGCCATTTTTTTATGGTAGGTAAAAATTATTCTATGACGAATCCCGCTCCTAGGCGAAACGGAAAACAGTGACAGACTTTTACTGACTAAACCCCACCTCATTCCTTCTTCGCCTTTCGCACCGGGGCCAAGCCTTCCTTTCAGAAAAAGACCCTGGGCCCCAGTAGGTTTCGACTTTTTTTAGAAAGACCCTACGGGAATTTTAGCGCTTGAAAACTCGTAAAAAAAATAAACGGTGTAAACAAATAAATGTAATTTGCAGTTGCTGTTAAAAACTTTTATTGGCATGTTTTTTTTTGACGTGACAACGTCTTAAATTAGGTTGCGGCTGGGAGTCACTTATGAAAAAGTGTAACGCTCGGTAACGTTACGATGAGTCACCGAACGAGAGAGAGGCCCGCCGAATGCCTTGCGTCTCTCTCCCACTCAACTATGATCGGTCTGCCGCGCGCGCAGCACTAGAGAATTAGGACGTTGTCACGTAAAATCTTCGCCCGTAAAACCGACTTTACAGGCAACCATTTTTTTTTAATCTTTTTTTTTGTACGAATTTTCAAGCGTTAAAATTCGCAGAGCCTAACTTCAAAATCACTAACATCCGACGGCCGTACTGTACACGAGATAGACTTCTGTACCTATCTGTATTGTGTCTACAATCACAGTAAGAAACCTACGAATCGTTGCGTTTTGCAACTGCACGGTTGAACGAGCACCGCAGCAGAGATTCAATGAAATCTTTAACGCACACTTTCAGTTTCATTACGGTTTTTACACTAACAGAACCTCTATTATACAAAAGAGAACGTGTATTGGTGTCAATAACAGACAAAGTTGTCGATATTTTTTAACTCTGCAACAATATAAGAAGGCTTTGTTCGCGTTAATGATAAAAAATATCAATTCACGCAATTTTTTTTAAGTTAAAGTGAGAGGGAGCTATTATTATCTACGATGAAGAAAATGTCTTTACCGGCGTCGTTAATATAATAGCTTAAAGCTGAGTGTAGACTTACTAGAGCGAGACTGGCCACAAATAAAAATAAAGCTAATCACATAAGTGCTTTGTTGTCATCGTTTTCTTGTTCTTTTAAAAATAAAAAATAAATTTATACCTTTAAAAAAAGGGTGCCAGGGTTTGTTTAAAATCTGGGTCATTCACAGAAATCTTAATAATAATTAAGATTTCTGTAATATTATTAAAATTTCTGTGGGGCCAACCTTCCAATAACTTCCAATGTGTTAAATCGTTAAATGGCTTATGTTTTTGTGTGACTCTTTTATCAGGATAGGACAAAATGCCTTTGAAAAGATTGAGTTTGAGTCATCGTGGTGAAAGGATTAGTCAGCTAGACTCTGCGTCAACGAGTGCTAGCTGTCCAGGGTGCGCAGGATTTTTCGATTGCAATTCCCGCGCACACTCTCCAAAATATATCCTGTAAAATAGAATAAATCAAATAAATGTTTATTTGTTTCACAATGTTGGGATACATGGTGTTAGTTACATATTATCGTTTCATTCATTGTGTTTTAGACTATGTTGGTGCAGTTTGAATTATTACTAACTAGCTGATACCCGTGACTTCGTCTGTGTCTTTTTTTCGCAATAAAAGGTAGCCTATGTCCTTTCTCAGGGTCTAAATCTAATCAAAATCGTTTGAGAGGTTTAAGCGGGAAAGCGTAACAGACAGACAGAGTTACTTTGGCATTTATAATATTAAGTATGGATTAAAATTGTACACCAAGAAGTAACAGAATTATACTTAAACTTTAAGCTCCGGGTACAATAGCGGTTTTCTACCAGACAACCTTAGTATGGATCAAAAGAAAAAAAAATGAAGCACTGACATCAGCTCAATTTTTAATACAACAAGATATTCTATTATCCTAACACTTGTATCCTAGGCTTTACAAATGATTACAGTACAGCAAAAACTTTTAGCTCTTAGCTGTTCTAAATACGCGAACAGTTAACTCACTGATGGTGATGACCGAAGTCTTTAAGTGTACAAACTTTACATTTATTCTATAAAATAAATAAAAATCAGTACTCGATGTTTGATGTCAACTCATTGACCACATAAGAATACTTGACTGAGAGTCGGACTGACAGCGAGCCATGTAAATTAAGCCTCACACGAGCCAAAGTTCCAGGACAATTGTTTGTGTGATGAGCACGATCATTAGTTCTGTGTCTGGGTGTAATTTATCTATAATATGTATGTATTTAGAAATATATAAGTATGTTTATCAGTTGTCTAGTACTCATAACACAAGCTCTGCTTAGCTTGAGGCTAGACGGCGTTGTGTGATAGTTGTCGAATATTATATTATTATTAAAGTCAAAGTCAAAATTTTTATTTCACATGGGCCTACATGGGCACTTATAAAACGTCAGAAGCTAGTGCACGGTTCCAAATTAGTCGTTTCCTTTGGAGACGAACCGGCAAGAAACTCCATGCTTACTCTTTTTTTTAAATTGTTTGTTACAATATCTCCATATATTAACAGATAAATATACTAACTATACTACTTCAGTGTAGACCAGTCAATTTTGTAATTAAGAACACAACAAAAACAAAACGTAAAAATAGGTAGGAAGTAAATCTAAGATTTGCGTCTACAATATTCTCACGTTCACAATGTACAAGCCAATAGTAACAGTCAAGTATGTATGGTGTTAGCCAGCTATGAACTTGACCCGACTGCGCCAGAATGTGTTCCCGTGCACCTCAAGGAGTTGTCAGCAAATGTAGAGGCCCAACTGCAAAACCGAAGCCTACTGGGGCCCCGGTCCGGTCTCTGAAAGGAAGGTCCGACCCCGGTATGAAGGCTAAAAAGGAATTGGTGATGGTCGTTTAGTCAGTAAGAGTGTGACACTGCCTATACCGCCCAAGGGCGGGATTCGTCGTAAGTTGATGTTTCTACCATAAAAAAACTGCACCAGAATAGAGTTTCAACGTCTTTTTTGTATTTTAGGTTGAGCAGTGGTGTTAAAGGTAAAACAAAAACACAAAAAAGTGCAAAATAGCTTTAATTTCGGAAGTCGATGTTTAACGGTCGTGTGTCTCGCATCCATCGGATACCCGCAACCCTTGCCAAGTCATCGCTTCACCTTGTTGGAGGCCTTCCAACAATGCATCTTTCGGTACGCGGTCGCCACTCCAGAACCTTTCGACCCCAACAGCCATCTGTAACGAAGAAACCAAATGCATTTTTTTTATATTATTATATGCAAGTTACTTTATTGCCATATTGACTGAACAAAGGAATATACAGGGTGTCATTGACATGTTAACGCAAACGAATACCATAGATCCAGTACATGATTCTAGACCCCCCAGTGATGGAATTTTTTGTCGGTTTCTTCTTATTTTTTTTAATGATTTTTTTACGTTTTTTAAATTAAACTGTATAAAAATATCAGTTTAACATTTTTTGCGAAAAAAATGAGTGAATTTCAAATTAAAAATGTCATCGGGTTTGATTAGAATAACGACTTTATTTGCCTCGATGATTTCTTAATTATTATTTTTTTCTTTTTTTTTCTAAAAATATCATTGGGTTTGGTTAGAATAACGATTTCATACAGGTAAAAAATAAAAAAACAAAACTTTTTTTCAAAAATTTGAAAAAAAACCGACGAAAAATTCCACCACTGGGGTGTCCAGAATCATGTACTGGATCTATGGTACTCGTTTGCGTTAACATGTCAATGACACCTTGTATTTGAACTTAAAAAAAACTCACACTTATCACTGCAACTGCAACTGCAACTGCTAATAAGTAATACCTTCATACTAATTTATTTACTTTAGTCTAGACGATACTTCGTCACCCTGACATTACTTGCTAATTAATTTAACATTTATTTTTCCACTGCAAACACTGACCTGCATCGTAGCACGCTCGCCTGGAATTATCCTTACTCTTATATTCTTTACTAGCGACCCGCCCCAGCTTCGCACGGGTATTGATATTGGATATATTATGAATGTATTATATACATAAACCTTCCTCTTGAATCACTCTATCTATTAAAAAAAACCGCATCAAAATCCGTGGCGTACTTTTAAAGATCTAAGCATACATAGGGAAAACAAACTTTGTTTTATACTATGGAATGATAATGATGATTGTACATAGATCAAAGTTATTACAAAAAGTGGGACAGGTGATGTACACAGGCGAGTTTAACCCACAATCGGGTCGCGGGCTTGTGGATGGTGAGCAATGGATGGCTCGCCGTCCAAACGTCTGGTAACCGTCCGAACCAAGCCCATTCCGGCGCGCACTGTTCCTGCGCGCCTCAAGGAGTTGTCGCGTAGGGACCCTGCAGAAGGGTCGAAGCCAACTGGGGCTGTGGGTTCGCACCTGAATGGAAGGCTCTGGCCCTAGTATATATGTATGGCAACGTAGGAAACGGGGTAGGTTGTTTAGTCAGTATTTCAGTAAGAGTCTGACACTGTTTCCCACTCCGCCTCATCATCTGCCTGCCCTTTTCCCGTTTTATTTGGGGTCGGCGCAATATGTCTTTTTTCTTCCATCCTACCCTGTCACCCGGCACGCTATCACTAACTCCTCTGTCTTTCATATCACTTCTCACACAATCCATATTTTCTTTGGTCTCCCTCTCCATCCATCCAAATTTCCCATTCCGCCTAAAGGCAAGAATTATCACTGGATGATTTTTACCTACAATAAAAACTGACGGCATAAGGCAAAGGCAACGGCGCACTGACCGTAGCCGTCGCCGCCGCGATCCTGCCGATATCCGGCCACCGTAGACACTGGCTTGCGGACGGTGAGCAATGGGTAGCTCGCCGTCCGGTCGTCTGGTAGCAGTCCAGACTGAGCCTAAGTCGTCGACGGCGCGCTCCGTTCCCGCACGCCTCAAGGAGTTGTCAGCAAACCGTAGGGGCCCTACAGGGTCGAAGCGTCCCGGAGCCGAGGGTTGATGCGAAAGTGTTACCCTCTCCGCACAAGAGTGGGATTCGTCATTCGATGATTTTTACCTACCATAAAAAAAACCTACCATAAAAAACCACAATTACAACAAACCTTATATTGTTTAACTAAACCAGACCACCAGAAACTAAACCAGAGACCTTTAGGTTATAGTTGCTATCAGATACACATACACAGACTTCGGCAGGGAATTCCACTTCTTGGCTTAATTGAGTATGCATTGGATGTTCAACCATGTACCTGTGGCGCGGATAAAAAGATGATTACGGAGTACAACAAGCAACAAAAACCAAACCGGTTTAAACCGAAAATATTCATAGCAGTAATTTCTATTTAATGATGTTCTAAAAATAGAACTGAATGCTGTGTATGCTCTAGTAACCGGTTGATAAATAGTTGCACTATCATGCCATCAATCTAGACATCTCATACTTTAACATGCAGAAAACTAGTTCATTATGCACTAGTTTCAGACGTTTTTTAGGTGTCTATGAAAGCGGAAAACAAACTTGGATCAGTTAGTTGTCCGTCTGTCTATTTGTTAAAAACCTTTATCTTGAGAACATGTGGGATATTAAGATGAAATTTAAACCATATAAATACATACTCAGATCTGCAGGTGTCTGCAGTCCCATAAAACTGTGAAAAAATGAAACTTATAAGTAAATGTAAAAAGATAAGGCCGTTAATGTCGCTAAAAACGCATATTTCGACACTTCTAAGGGAATTAAAATTCATAGGGTAGGGTTCTCCTTTCTTGTTGACCTAGAATCCTGAATTCCTGAAGTTTGAAATGAAGCAATGCACAAGTATAGAAATAAATCTGAAAAGTTATAGGTACGTCCCAAAAAGATAATGTTCAACTACATAAGTTTATTTGTACGGAACCCTCAGCGTGTGTGCGTTTTTTTTTTTGAAAATTTTGTATTTTAATACTAACTTTTGTCAGCGGCTTCGCACGCGTACGTAAAACATAGCCTATATCACTCAGGAGTAAAGCAGCTTTCTATTGTCCTTTATTTTTTCCAATCGGACCAGAGATTACCTCCTACAAAGAAAAAAACATATTTGTATTATAATCAAATTTTTGTTTGTGAACTTTTTGTTCGCAAATAAAAATTTGGCTTAGATTTGCCCCACAAGGTAATTAGAAAAAAATCCGATCCTAAAGAACTGGAACTGTTGTAAATAATTACCACAGTTAAAAAAAGAAAGACAGAAAAGGAGTTTATTAATGCAACTCTGGCAACTGAAAAAACTGAGTTTCAGTCAGTGAAAGTCTGACACACCCTCTTGCTACCCAGAGCGAAAGAAATCATCTGATGATTTCTCAACCAAAATAAGAACTTGAATTATTCATATAGCATATCCAAAATGCGATTGTAATGCTTTATATTACATGTTCGGTATATGGCATGGTCTTGTAAATAAGGAATTAGATACATAGCTATCAACAAAGACATGAATGACAAGTGGGTGCTCCAAGCTGCTTATAGTTCTTGCAACTGATCCAACAATTGATGGCAATTACCAGTACATACAACAACAGTGTAACAGACTTAAAGGGTGACGGGCGAGCAGGGCAACCGCCCCGGGGCCTCACAGTTGTAGGGGCCTTAGAAAAGTAAGTTAGTTCATTAAGGCCCAAGAAGACACCGGTGTCAACACATCTATTTTCTATTAAAACTTTTTCTTTTCTTCTACCTTTCATAATAAAATTCATTTATATATTTTTATTATTTTGTTTATTGGAAAATGATGTTTACATCGGAGAGTAGTGGTGGCCGAAAGGTAAAGGCCCCGACTTGGGAGTTGTAGGACGCTCGTTCAAACCAAGCCAGGCACGACTTTGTTTATTTCATCACCACTGCTCTCAAAACTGTGAAGAAATACATCGTGAGGAAACCGGCATGTCCTAGAACCGAAAAATTGAAGACATGTGACATCCACCAATTCCTGCGTGTTGGATTACGGCCCATTTCCTCTCCTAGAGAGGAGGCCTGTGTCCCAGCAGTGGAAACAATCAAAAAGGCTGATGATGATATTGTTATATATTACAGTAATTGTATGCCTATGTAACTGTCATTTGAAAAATTGCAAGAACTGAAAATCGACCTCGTGTCATCGAATTTGAGAAATTAGATGCTATCCTGTAATCACCGTAGGGGCCCAATAGGGCTAAAGTCTATTGGAGACATCTTTTTACTTTCGAAAGAAAAAACTCGTGGTTTTGTATATAAGTTAGGTCTATAGGTTATATGAAAGTGAACATCGGTACCCTGAAACGAAGGCAAAGAAGAAACAGGAATATGTTTTTCGCACGTTTTGGTTAGTAGAAGTCAAAAACATCAAGGATCTCACTGTATAAGTAAGTAATATACAGTCTTACTCGCGGTCATGACTGCAACAATGGTTCCATTTCCAGATATTCTATCTAAATAGACAAAGATTCAAAATACAAGTAAATTGCATCAAGCCTGTGGATTGGGTTGAGTGTTAATTTGCGGAAGTCCCCCGTCCGCAGCGCGTACGCATTGCCGTTATCCGCTGCGCGTGCGCACCACATTCCGTATCGATTCGCCGAGCTCGCGCACGCATCGATCGATCTACGAAAAACTGTAAAACATCGATTAAAAAGATCGATAAAAAAAATTGAAGTGCAGTGAAATTATGTGTATTATTTGAGTGAAGTTTGATAAATTATTGGATGTCGATAAATCAAAATGGTATGTTTATTTTTTCGTATATTTATTTATTTGATTGTTGAGTTGATTAATGCTGACAGTTTAATTACCTGTCAATTTGTAGATAAATAATCCTGCTATTTTTGCTTATGAGTATTTTGTTAGAATTAAGCACTTAAAAAAATCGTCGTCTTGAAGTGCGGCGCCAAACTAAACTTTTGAAATTTTCGTTTTGAGTGTAAACAAAACTAACTTATAAGTGACATGCGTTCGGTCAGGACGAAGTGTTTTTTATTTATTTGCTGACATGTAAAACACTGGATATTAAGCATGCATTCAAATTTCATGATACAATATTAAAACATGCACCCTGTAAAGGCACTGCAAATTTTACATAAAGAGTTATTAAATTACATTATACCGATTGTAATTAATATAGTTACGAAAATTTTTCAAATTTTAAACATTATTCAATATTTAATTCCTTAATTTTAATTAAGTATGTATTACAGGAAATATTGAATAATTTTTTCAATGCTACCTATGATTTTTATTGAAAGGTTTATTAAATGTGTTAATTATGAACGGAACGACAGAAGATAGAACGTTAACAAACATTAAAAAATATTATACAACTATATACACGATGAAAACCTTTTTTTTAGAAGTCGTTTAAATTATTCGACTTAAATAGATCCCACAAAAGTAATCAATGGATGCGAGTATATTTTTTTTTTACTTTTGATGTCATGAAATAATATTGCACCCACTTTGGGTCGATAATCCTGCCATACAGGATCGGTCTTCAGTCAACAGTCATGACTGAATACTGATGCAGGCACATACGAGGTAGCCAGAGAAATAACTAACCAAGTCTAAAAAAATTTCGTCTGAAAAAACTGAACTATGATAAGGCCATTTTTTGAAGTGGGATGTCGTTAAATACCTTCTACCTCTCTCTCCAGATGGAGCGAGATTTTTACCGACTAAACCCCACCTGTGTTCTTTCATTTACCCTTTGAATTCCAATCCTCCTAGATCCGAGAATTGAAACGATTGTATCCTCCGAGATACAATCGTTTCATTTCTTTGTTCCGAATATGTGTCTAAGCTTTGAGATGACGTCAGAACAAAGGAATAGTAAGCGTGGATTACTCGAGGCGTTCAACGCAAGAGAATAGAAACGAAATTATTGTAACTTAGCTAGGGAGGCAAATCTATCTTGCGTTGGAGATTAATTTATATTTCGGATTTGCAATAATAGACTTTCGTAAAATTAAAATATGTATTCTAAGTCAATGTAAAAAAAAAAACAATAATTTTCACACGAAGATAAACAAAACAGCATCAATGACATTTTCAAGTCATTTAAAAATAGAACATTTTATTGACTGCCATCCATAAGTTGTACAAAAAGTTTGCAGTCAAACAAACGGTTATGAACTAAGATCGGATTTGTGTCTGAAAGGAAGGCTCTGGCCCAGGTATGTATGGCGATGTAGGAACGGGGTAGGTTGTTTAGTCAGTAAGAGTCTGACACTTGTTTTCCGCTCCGCCCAAGAGCAGGACTCGTCATTGGATGATTTTTACCTACCATAAAAAAAAAAAACTAAGATCGGATGTTTCTAGAAGTAATTGTTTGTTCAAATACTAGATAATGTCAAGAGATAACTGTATAGCTGCTGTCCAATTTGTTACTATCAATATTTACTATAATGAAGGTCAAATAGATAATTCCTTTAACGTCAACTATTCATAATGATTACGTTCATTAAAAACATTGACCGATTTTTTTTAATTTTTAATCTTCTCTTTTCTTACACAAACATCAATTGCTGTTCGTTAATCTCTATAAAACTTGAAAACGGCTTGAACGAATTTGAAAAGAGGACACCGATGTCCGCACACCTATTGTGGTTTAACTGTGTCTGTAATTCGTCATCAGCTTTTTAATGTTCTCACTGCTGGGACACAGACCTCTCTAGGAGAGGGGACAGGCCATAATCCACCACGCAGGCTCAGTGCGGATTGGTGGATGTCATATGTATTCGAATTTTTGGTTCTAGGACATGCCGGTTTCCTCACGATGTTTTCCTTTACCGTTTTGAAAAACGTCTGTAATTACGTGTGTGTAGTGGAAAGGTTAATTGATTTTTTTTCTTCACTTTGATATGTGCTATGATCGTGCTTTAGAAGAAAAAAGAAAGGGGAAAACAAATAAAATAGATTGTATGATATAAAGTGATTATTCTATTGCTCCATTTCATTGCACTCCTCATTTTAAGAATGTTGGTTGACTTGTTAAGTATGGGGAACAACTTGCGACCCACGGATGCCCCTCAAGTTGAAGGGTAAAATTTACAAGTCCGTGATAAGACCTGTCCTACTGTATGGATCAGAATGTTGGGCTGTGAAAAAGACGGATGAAAAAAGACTGCATGCAGCGGAGATGAGAATGTTGAGATGGATGTGTGGTGTGACGAGAATGGATAAAGTGAGAAATGAGTATACCTATTAGAGGAAGTCTGAAAGTGGCGCCAGTGACTGAAAAGTTGAAAGGAAATCGTTTGTCTTGGTATGGACATGTGAAGAGGAGAGATGAAACGCATGTCACAAAAAGAGTTTTGAGTTTACACGTAGATGGTTGGAGAGGAAGGGGGAGGCCAAAGAAGAGATGGATGGATTGTGTGAGGAGTGATATGAAAGAAAAGGGAGTTACTGATAGTGTGACGGGTGACAGGATAGAGTGGAAGAAAAGAACATGTTGCACCGACCCCAAGTAACATGGGATAAGGGTAGGATGATGATGGTTGACTTGTTAAGTATGCGACTGTATAACACTTAAGCCTATTGATTCTTTAATTGTAAAATGCTGTAAGTACACAAAAGGTGTTGGTTTTCTTTGAATCTTTTGAATACCGTCATTAGAGACATAATAGAAAGATAATATCGATAGGTTATCTTTCTATTGTCTCCAATTACGGTACTCGTAAGGTTAATTCAGACATTTTCATAAACCCTTCTATAAAAATCATAAGTACCTACCATTGGATAGGACAAATGTTTGTGTGATGAGCACGATCATTTGTTCTGTGTCTGGGTGTAATTTATCTATAATATGTATGTGTTTAGAAATATATATGTATGTTTATCAGTAGTCTAGTACCCATAACACAAGCTCTGCTTAGCTTGGGACTAGATGGCGTTGTGTGATAGTTGTGGACATATAAAAATTTTAAAAAATTGAAGACACTTCCGTCTCACCACGACTAAATTCATTTTTGCTTACACTCAAAAAGTAAACTACAAAAGTTTAGTTTGTCGCCGCACTGCAGGATTCAAGCGATTTTTTTAAAGTGCTTAATTCTTACAAAATACTCTCGCTCCACTCAGAGTGTGAGATTCGATAAATAACACCTCAAAAAAGGATGTATTTCTTTAAAATAATTGAAGGTACAGTACGGTCGTCAGATCTTGAATTTAACCGTAAACTCGTAAAAACAATTATGATTTAAATAAATAAATGCAATTTGCAATTAATATTGCTGTTAAAAAGTGTTAATGGCATTTTTTTTGTACGAGTTTTCAGGCGCTAAAATTTTCAGTTTAACTTTAGACTCGCCAAGATCCGATGGCCGTACTGTAAGATAATAAAGTGACGGTTGTAACACCTACTTGTAAGTATATACATGACAAGCGTGTCATTTGTATTAGGCACGTACATATTTACCCTCATAAGTGTTACTTCTTGAAAAATAAAGCCATGAAGCACATATTTGCCTCCACGCCTCCTCCTACCATGGATACATGATTCTGGACACCCCAGGGGTGAAATTTTTCGTCGATTTTTTTCAAATTTGTGAAAAAGAAGTGTTTTTTTTTTTAAATTTTAACCTGTATAAGATCGTTATTCTAACTAACCCTAATGAAAATTTTTCGAAAAAAAAAGAAAAATTTACGATGATTTTTTATAAAATAAATCATTTTTCTATAAAAAAAAACATTTTTCTATATAAAAAAAAACATCCACGCAAATAAAGTCGTTATTCTAATCAAACCCGATGACATTTTTAATTTAGAATTTAATTCATTTTTTTTTTCGCAAAAACTAGTAAAATGACGTTTTTATACAGTTTAATTTAAAAAACGAAACGATCGTTACGTGAAACGAAACTTTAACGTGGCTAGGAGGGCTGGAACAACGTGAATTATAGGATTCTGCAAGCATTCGCCGACAGTTGTTTCTCCTTTGGACTATTCGCCGACAGGACGTTTCGTTCTTGAGAGATTCGTCGATAGAACGTTTCACCGATGGACGTTTCGCCGACAGGATGGTTCGCATTTGTTTGTTTCGACGAAAGGACTTTTCAACTATGGAATAAAATACAAGAATTTGGCTAGGTAAAGTAAAGGTGACGGTGAACCTTTACTTTACCTGGCCAAATTCTTGTATTTTATTATTGCAAACATTGGCTAAATAAAAAAAAAGTAAAGTAAAACAGATAATCATGACTACACATTCTGCCACTCCTCGCTCCGGACCATATCCTGAACCAAAGCCTGGCCAAATCACCTGAGATCGCCGCCGCCGATCGCCCCCACGCACGTGGACACGGCGATGCTCTGCCCAAGCGGGGCACACTTCGACCGTGTGCTCCATCGTGTCCTCCGGGCGGTCCACATAGTGGCGACACCCGGGCGTCTCTTCCGCACGAATCCGGTGCAGGTACCTCCCGAACTTACCATGTCTGGTGAGGAGCTGCGTCAAGCGGAAAGTAGCCGTGAGACGCCGTGAGATCTTTCCAGCCGTGCCTGAAAGAGGAGACTTACCGCCATAATTGCGGCGTGCCCACCATCTAATCACGACTTAAATGTAATAAATAAATAATATACATTAACGTTTCATTAATCTTTTATATTTTTATTTCCCCAATGTTTGCAATAATAAAATACAAGAATTTGGCTAGGTAAAGTAAAGTTGTCCCACATTAAAAAACATTATTTCTTTATGTCTTTGTAGCAAGCTATACATATAGTAGCAGTAGACAAAACAATCTGACGGTGAATATTCCATAGTTGTCATCGAAACAAACAAATGCGAACCATCCCGTCGGCGAAACGTCCATCGGTGAAATGTTCTATCGACGAATCTCTCAAAAACGAAACGTCCTGTCGGCGAATAGTCCAAAGGAGAAACGACTGTCGGCGAATGCTTGCAGAATCGAATTATAGAATATGAACGGTAACTACCCACGCGTGAACTTTCTTCTATCGGTAAAGTGTTATTGTTTTCTAAATCGACTAGAAACTGAGCAGCAGGAATACAATCAGTTTTAATGTGTAACTTCACGGCCATTAAACTTGGCTTTAATTGCAAATATCACCGAAATTAAGTTGAAATTAAAAACAATACAAGCAAGGTCCTTTTAATTCTCCAATTAATTCTTCAGTAAGTATCGTTTTGAGTGAGCGCCTGTAGTTGGCCGCCAACTACAGGCGCTCACTCTAAACGATACGGCTGTCCTGTCCACCTAAAAAAACCGCAATTTTTTGTGTATTATTTGGCACCACAAAAAAATAGGGGATTAAAGTACAGTTGGCTAGATTATATCTGTTCTTACAAGAATACAATTCTCTCTTGACCTTTATTTACTTGTGGCTAGGCTTGCCAGGTGTCCGGATTTAGCCGGACATGTTTGGCTTTTTGCGGTCGCGTCCGGCCAAATATGTACGTGTTCGGCCTGTCCGGCTTTTGTCAGGCTTTTTGTCAGAGTGGCGATTCGTAAGACAATGGCCCTACGAGCGCCCGACCCGAGCGGACAAGGGCGAGCGGAGAGCAAACTGTCTTCCGGCAAGCGCATCGCACACTTCATCTTCGATCTCATCCTCACTTTACATCACGTATAAATATTTTTTTCAACTGCCCAGCTGTAAATACATTGTTTGGCAGTAAAAAAAACATGTCCGGCTTTTAGGACACAATGTCCGGCCTTATATAGTGCGCAGTCCGGCCTTTGCATTTTATGGCCTGGCAACCCTACTTGTGGCATATACCGGGTAAATTTCAAAATAATCGAGGACAAACAAATCTACGAGATTACTTGATATACTTAAAACCAATTAATTTTAATTTTGGCATTCAAAACACGGACGTAATCAAGGCTTATAATATTTGACCTTTGTTAAACATAATCATGACAATAACCCTGAAAAGTAAACATAAGATTATAATATTATCTGAATGGCAAATGTTGTTATGATGATCAAGGTTTTGACGAGATTGTTTAAACTTCTCCAGTGTCTGAAGTAGAAAAGAGGTGTAAACAGAATTTATTAGTAAAACATTATTTGGGAACCTACTCCAAATTCAATGTCAAAATATTTTGTTTCTCTTAGGCCAACACAAGTTCTAAGGATGATGATGCTGATGCTAATGTGATGCTGGAATTTAAATCACACACACGGTCTAGACTGTGTGTTCTGAAAAAATTGGTATATGTTGTGTTGTGTTGTATGTTGTGTATGTGTTGTGTTGTTGTTGGTATTGGTGTGTGTTGTGTTGTGTTGTGTTGTTGTTGTTTATTGTGATAGTAATATACCTACCTAATGTTTAATTTTTTTCAAAGAACTTGGTGTGATTGATTACAAGCTCTATATTAGATTCACCTGCCCCGATGTTTGTGATCACATCTTGCAAATTCAATTTGTTCCACTTCCCGGTTACCGATTGAGCTGTAATTTGACATGCATGTGTAAATTGCATGACAATGCAATATTATGGTGACATGGAGCTGATCTGATGATGGAGCTGGAAGGTAGCCATAGAAATTCGGTAATTAATCCATTTATTAAGCCCCAAAAAGTCACCGGTGTCCGCACACCTAAGTATTGTCTTTTAATTATATCTGTAATTACGGTAGTGAAAAGGTTAAACTTAGACAACCCCATCGAGTTTTTGCTCCTGTGATTCGTCTTGACAAGTGTTAATTATATAGGTATATACCGAGCTTAAGCTTGTTATAAAAAAAATATTTTCATTTAAAACTAGTTTTAGGTAAAGTTATGTCTAACACAGACAAAACAGCGAAGATAGATAGATACATTAACTAGCAAAAACCATTGAGTGTGTCTTTTAAAGAATTTTTCCAAACTAAAAGATAGCCACTTAATTACCAATCTACACTTCTACACTAATATAATAAAGAGGTAAAGTTTGTTTTTTTGTTTGTAGGAGGTAGTCTCTGGAACTAATGGTTCGATTGGAAAAATTGAAGCTATAATAGAAAGCTGTTTTACTCCTGAGTGACATAGGCTATAAATTATTTATATAACATGGATATTAACCGAGCTATCACAATTTTTGTCTCACAAATTTTCCGCGGACGAAGTCGCGGGCAGAAGCTAGTATTAAGATATACGGTATTGGACAAATTATTGTCCGAATAATCTTGATGTGCGTCTAGTGAAGCTAGTTCTTTTGTTCGTTCAAAGAAGCTGGTATAGCGCACGTTTAGTGTGGCCTTAAAAAACGTCTATTCGTAGAATACCGTCATTAGAGACACAATGGAAAGACAAAATGTGCGAACGATTCGCTTGGGGCTTGAAAGTTTAAACTATATATCCATGTCGGCGCACACTGTTCCCGCGCGCCTCAAAGAGTTGTCAGCAAACGTAGGGACCCTGCAGGAGGGTCGAAGCCAATTAAGGCCAACGGTTTGTGTCTGAAAGGAAGGCTCTGGCCCTGGTATGTATGGCGATGTAGGAACGGGGTAGGTTGTTTAGTCAGTAAGAGTCTGACACTGTTTCCCGCTCCGCCCAAGAGCGGGACTTGTCATTGTTTGATTTTTACCTAAACGACCCACCCTATTCCTTCTTAGCCTTCATATCAGGGTCGACAGACTCAAAACTCCGACTGTCAGTCTTAAATTCCATACAAATGACTAAAATTATAAGATAACCATGCAGATTACTATCTGAGGTGGTCTTTTGTGGAAAAAACCACACAGATTGAGTGGAGCTATCGAATCAGTGCAAGTATTTGCAAAACCTTACGCTTCAACGAACAATGGGTACCAAAGAATGGAGATCGCAACAGTATTTCCAATTTACTGATCTATATCTACTTACTAACCTGAATAACACTGCGTTCATAGCATTATTTAGGTTCGCTAGCTTACTAAAATCTAGATAAGTTAGTTATAGGTACTGTTGTAACTAACTATTATGTACAAAGAGAATGATTTATTACATAGGCACAGCTAGTAGTAGAACCTCTAAACCGATAAAATGGGGTTGCACTTGGTGCGTTTCAAAACAAGTTATACAATAAAAAAACACAATATACATAATATTATTAAGATTAAAATCTATCTACACTAATATAATAAAGAGGTAAAGTTTGTTTTTTTGTTTTTATGTTTTTTTGTTTGTAGGAGGTAATCTCTGGAACTACTGGTCCGATTGGAAAAAATTTAGCAACAATAGAAAGCTGCTTTACTCGTGAGTGACATTGGCTATATTTTATGTACGCGGGCGAAGCCGCTGACAAAAGCTAGTAAATAGATATAGCGGTCATTTCTGCCTATCAAACAATTTCGCTTGAATCCTGCGACGATGCGCCAAACCAAAACTTTGAAATTTTAGTTTCAAGCGCGACAGGCGGAAGTGTTTTGTCTAAGAAAACAAGTGAAGACTACAATCACTATAATTTTAAAAAAAAATTAAAAAATACACAATTAAAATACAGGGTCTAATAATATTACTTCACAAGTCTTTTAAATACAGGGATACATTCTGCGCTGTTGTTTGTTATCACTACAAAGTATAAAATTAAGTCGCTTCCCGTCTGTCTCTATGTAGGTATGCTTTAGGTCTTAAAAACTACGCAACGGGTTTTGATGCGGTTTTTTTATAGGTAGGCTGATTCAAGAGGAAGGTTCATATGTATAATACTACATACTAGCTTTTGTCAGCGGCTTCGCCCGCGTAAATAAAATATAGCCTATGTCACTCAGGAGTAAAGCAGTTTTCTATTGTTGCTAAATTTTTTCCAATCGGACCAGTAGTTCCAGAGATTACCTCCTACAAACAAAAAAAACAAACTTTACCTCTTTATTATATTAGTGTAGATTATATATTCAATATCGCCATTGCACCCGAAGAAAGCTGGGCGAAGCTGAGTTGGATCCGGATCGCTATGTCCAAATAAATAAAAATATAAAAATATTATCATAATATATTTAATATCGCTATTGCACCCGAAGAAAGCTGGGCGAAGCTGAGGCGGGTCGATAGTTCCATATAAATAAAAATAATGTCACGTTTATTTCAAAGAATTTATTAGAAGATTTTAATGTTTCCTTTAACGAATCTAATAAGGCTACCAATAACGGTTCATAATAATATACTCAGAGTCTATCTAACATTGTAAGAAGCTCAATAAAGAAAAAAAACCTCTTGGCAACTGTTCACAGTGCACTAACACCTTTCTATAATAACTGCGTATGCGCAGATGTCTAGCACCTTTCTATACACGGACAGAAAGCTACGAACATTGTTATTTTTCTATATATATAAAAGGAGAAACTGACTGACTAACATATCAACGCACAGCCAAAACTACTGGGCCTAGGAGTGCGAAATTTTGCGAGCTTAACTCAATTTTGAGTTAAGCTCGCCTTTGTACATAATTATTGTAATCCTCTTTTTTATATACTGTTTGGTGTAGAATAAAGAATTAAGAAAGAAAGAAAGGCTTCCTTTTATGACGTAGGCGAACACTAAGAAAGGGTTTTTCAAAATTCAGCTCCTAAAGGGATGTAATAGGGGTCTAAAGTTTGTATGGAGAACCCAACTTTCACGCGGACGAAGCCACTGGCAGCTTTTTAGCAAACCCACTTGCATACTCATTTTAATAATTTTATATTTAATAAATTCTTATTTTCGTGTCAATGTGACTCAGTTTTTTTTTTATATTTAGCTGTCTAGATATTAATTTGCTAAGTAGCGAAAGGCTTAGGTTTATTTATAGACAGAAACCGGTGAAATGACTTATCATCAATAGAAACTTGCAATTTTGCACCAGGCATTCAGGTGTTTTAGGTGTAGGCGAGCACTAAAAATTCCAACGACAAGTAGTTATTTTTAGATTTTTTGTTATCTAATGCGGAAATGTATTTTCTTACTATTAATTTATCAGTACATATATATTAAAATCAGTTTACTTCTACTTTTACACCAAATAGGTTTAAATTTAGTTTTTATTTCAGATTGTACTTACCTTTATTTTATTGCAAGAAATAAAAAAAAAAAAATATTTATTTAACCAAAGCATATTGTGTTACTATTCCAAGATTTAAAGTTTAAAGCTTAAGTTATTAAAAGTTGAATTCAGCCAAAAGGCATGAAGCCAGCAATAGCCCATGTTGATATTTATATCATCACAAAAAACTAGCTAATTCGGTTTCTGAGTAACATTTTTTTTGCGATCCTCAAAATTATGCACTAATTAGTGTAAATTAAATATTTATTTGAAAATTTATAAAAGCTATGTAGTTGGTTTGTAATTTCTGTGACAAAACATCTAAAAATAATAGACAATACTTTATTGGTGTTCCGTTAGTATTTAGCACCTCCGCTGTGCCGATGAACTTTGCGTGTGACAAGAGCTTTAATAGTGGGATGATCTCAGTGTGTTACTTACTCGTACTTGTCCATTTACTAAACGAATATCATAAAGAGATACAATCGGTTGTTTTTTTTGTTGTTGCGGAAAGAATAATCAGACTACAAAAAATATAAACACATTTTCAATGACAATATTTTTTTCATAGCAAGCTTTTAGAGCGCGGTATATACGTACCTTCAAAACTCGTCGAAAAATCGAAGCCCAAATTCGTTGGGGTCTTGTCGTTTAATTACAAAATTCTTATGGCCACCTTCCGGTTTCATCATGAGATCGACTCCGAATCATAATATTTTTGCATTGTCATCTGATTGACACATACATGCGGGAAGTGGGTCTTTGATTTACAAGATTTGATCACAAACATCGAGACAAGTGAAACTAAATAAAAGCTTGTAAAAATTTTGCAAATCCACTGCTGAATTTGAGTGATGAGCTGCTGTTTATATGCTAGGGATCAAAATTAACGCGGATTGTTAAAAAAAACTACGTTATTCACATTTTTATACAACTACCAATGTAATCTTTCGCAGAGAGTGAATAATAAACTCTGAAATTGTCTCATCGTCGACCTGTTATCGTCAAGGATTTTACTCTCTGTTTCGCACACTCCAAACACTCGAAACCTATGTCCAGCAGTGGACGTCTTTCAGCTGAAATGATGATAATGAAACACTTGAAAACATAACTTTTTAAATGTTCCCACTGCTGGGACACAGGCCTCCTCTCTAGAAGAAGGACTGGGCCATAAATCCATTACGCGGACCCAGTGCGGGTTGATGGATGTCACATGTTTTCGAATTTGTGTTTCTAGGACATGCCGGTTTCCTCACGATGTATTCCTTCACCGTTTTGAGAGCAGTGGTGATGAAATAAATTACACAAAGTAATGCGCCTGGCTGGATTTGAACCCGCGACCTACAACTCGTAAGTCCTGACTTACGAGTTGTAGGTCGCGGTTCGAAACCCGGGAGCAGTGGTGGCCGAGTGGTAAAGGCCTTGGCCTTTACCACTCGGCCACCACCGCTCCCGGGTTAATATGGCATCCATAAATTCCTACATATCACTGTCGACTGGAAGTATGCTCTAAAAACTAGCGGCATTACCACTACCAATTATCCAATTGATCTACGCTACAAGTCCAAAACTGGTTCGCTCTTCAAACTATTTATTAATGGTCTATCAAACATTTCTTTCCTGCAATAAATCAAATGAAGCGTTGACGTCAGAAAATTGAAATGAGTAAACAGCATGAATGTTGTTTTTATGATTTAATTGAAGCATTGGAAAGTAAACTATTATCATAATTTATAACCTAGTTTCTCTTCGAGCCATGCAACTGTAGTGTTTTCCAAAACTCCGAGTTATGCGGCGAATAAGTTGGTCTTTTCGCTATGATTTTGCAGCCCCCTAATTTGATTGATATGCGAAAATTCGCACTGCGCATTCAAGGGCAACCGTGAAGTCGTGATGGTTCAACTTGTCTGGCGAGATTTATGAATGATTTGCTCCCGGATTCGCTCTCGCGGTTGAATGCCGTCCGCCCATCTGGTAACCGTCGAACCGCGCCCAAGTCGTCAACGGCGCGCACTGTTCCCGTGCGCCTCAGGGAGTTGTCAGCAAACTGTAGGAGCCCTACAGAGTCGAAGCCTCCTTACGCTAAGGGTTGGTGCGTAAACGTGACCCTGGTGTTACGCCTTATTAGGCAAGAAAGGAACGGGGCAGGTTATTCAGTCTGACACTGTTTGCCGCTCAGCCCAAGGGCAGGATTCGTCATTAGATGATTTTTACCTACCATAAAAAAAAAACGTATAGTTCGTATGTAAAATCTTTAAAAAAATACTTCGTTCTGAAGTAGTAAGATATTGTTTTTCGACCAAACGGCATTGACACTGAGTAACGAGTTCCTATTCCTCAAAAAAAAGCCATTATAAAACAATTTACATTCTGAAATATGTGCCACAACTTGAGGCTCCGTTGTGAAGGCCTTTGATAGTAATTTACTCAAATTGACTGCATGTAATGAACAGTATTATTGTTCTTACCAATAACAGTGGTATTACCGAAATGGCTTTCTTAGTATTTGTCCGAAATTCATATTTACACCATGCTGCATCAGCCACTAAGGTCTTATTAACACAAGCATTGATTTTTCAATTACAGTGCTGTTTCTTTTTAAAGAAAAAAAAATTACAACAACAACTGTTGTGTGAATGAGGATTCCGGTGACTGGGACCGCAATTAACTCGGACCGCGGTCCCGGTCGCCGGATTCATTCAATTTAAACATTTTTCTTCCGGCGACTCAGACCTAAGGGTGGTCTGAGTCGCCGGAAGAAAAAAAAAAGTTAAAATTAAACAAATCCAGTAACCGTTACCGTGGTCCGAGTTAATTCGGTCCCAGTTCCTCGTGAAAGGAGACCCTTTACTTGTTATCATAATTGTTTTATGACTGTCATAAAACTCGAGAATTTTCAAACGCACATAAGCGTCGAGCCGCACTTGGACAAAGAGTCGAACACCGCACTAATGCGTCCAGCCGCACTGGGCAGACTTTCGTCAAACGCGCATAAGCGTTCTTAGCACCACACGATATATTTATTGAACGCGCATGAGCGTTTGCCGCACGGGGTTAGTGAGCGATGTACTAGGACTTCATCATTACATAGTATAAAACAAAGTCGCTTCCTGTCCCTATTTATGCTTAAATCTTTAAAACTACGCAACGGATTTTGATGCAGTTTTTTTAATAGATAGATTGATTCAAGAGGAAGGTTTATATGCATAATATTTTTAATATCACCATTGTACCCGTGCGAAGCTGGGGCGGGTCGCTAGTGCATAATAAGTTGAAGTCAAGAGTGAACAAATTACTTCTAGACAGGGATGTTCCATCATCGACCACATCATCGCTTACCGTTGATGATATGGTGATCAAATGCAATAATTTAAAAAGTCTTACCGACTAAAAGTTACCCATGAATTTTCAGTTGCCCTTTACCCGCGGTATTTTTTACAAGCTTTCTATTAGCTTGCAATGTAACTTATGAACTCCGTAATACAATTAGATAACCCTAACGTGTTTGTAGTTTTCCGAAAGGTCTTGATGAGTATTAATAATAAAGGTATATACCGAGCTATAAAAGCTTGTTATGAAAAAATATTTTCATTGAAAACTTGTTAAAGAAAACAAAATTACAAAAACAACTGTTGTGTGAAAGGAGACCTTTTACTTTGTAATCGTAATTGTTTTATGACTGTCATAAAACTCGAGAATTTTCAAACGCACATAAGCGTCATGCCGCACTTGGACAAAGAGTCGAACACCGCACTAAAGCGGCCAGCCGCACTGGAGTAGACTTTCGTCAAACGCGCATATGCGTTCATAGCACCACACGATGTATTTATTGAACGCGCATGAGCGTTTGCCGCACGGGGTTAGTGAGCGATGTACTAGGACTTCATCATTACATAGTATAAAACAAAGTCGCTTTCTGTCCCTATGTACGCTTAAATCTTTATCGCAACGGATTTTGATGCAGTTTTTTTTTAATAGATTGAGTGAATCAAGAGGAAGGTTTATATGCATGATAAATGCATAATATTTTTAATATCACCATTGTACCCGTGCGAAGCTGGGGCGGGTCGCTAGTGCTTATGCACTAGCGACCCGCCCCAGCTTTGCACGGGTACATAAGTTTAAGTCAAGAGTGAATAAATTACTTCTAGACAGGGATGGCCACATCAATGCTTACCTTTAGATGAAATGTTGATCAAATGCGAGTACATTAATTTAAAAAGTCTTACCGACTAAAAATCACCCATTAATTTTCAGTTGTCCTTTACCGGCGGTATTTTTTACAAGCTTTTTCTTAGCTTGCAATGTAACTATGTATGTTCGTCTCAAATCTTGCAACTCAATTTTGAAGCAGATATCTTCAACCGATTAAGCTGCAATTTTGCATGCAGGTGTAAATCGCATGACAATGCAATATTATGATGACATGGAGCTGATCTGATGATGGAATCACGAGGTAGCCATAGAAACTCTGTAATTAAACGGCACAACCACTTCGAATTTGGGCTCGTGTGAATCGTCTTGACAAGTTTTAATTATATAACTATAGACCACCGCTATAGAGCTGGAAGGTAGCCATAAGAGCTCAGCAATAAAAGCACTCGACCTTATCGTGTTTGGGTTCATTGGATTAGTATTGACGAGTACTTCGATCCTATATTGTGTCAGGGTCTGATGGTGGAGTTGGAAGGTGGACATAGGAACTCCACAATACAATTAGATAACCCAAACGTGTTTGTAGTTTTCGGAAAGGTCTTGATGAGTATTAATAATAAAAGTATATACCGAGCTATAAAAGCTTATTATGAAAAAAATATTTTCATTGAAAACTTGTTTCAAACAATCACAGAGCCTAACAAATAAATTGAGTGACTCATTTTTTTTTTTTTTTTTTTTATTAGCCTTTACTGTCCCACTGCTGGGCAAAGTGACTCATTATATTGCAAATATCATAAGTCCGTTTCGATATTTGCCAAGAAATCGGCAATAGAATCTCTATTGTAAGTGTCTTTACTCAATACTTGTCTTTATCCTAAAACTAAGCTTTCCCCAGAGCGGTTGCGGTTAGATGATTAGCATTAGCAACACTTTCTCTATGGAAGGGCAATGCCATTCACTTGGACCTACAGTACAGTAATCGACGTAACTGCGGCGTTAGTAGCCCATGGTTTAACCATGTGTGGAACATGTTAGTTAAAAGAAACTTTTGTTCGAGAACTTTCGGATTTGAGACAAGCGTTTGAGAAGGTGTTTCTTACTCGTGGGCGATAATTTTTTTTATTATATTGTTAGGGTCGCATCTGATCACTATCTCACCTGCTCCCCTAGCCAAGTTACAATAGTTTCGTTGGTATTTTCTTGCTTTGATATATTTCCGATTTCTTTGATCTGACGTCATCTCAATGCTCAACCCCCAGAACAAAGAAATCGAAACGTGGCTTGCTTGAGGCGTTCGATTCAAGGGAATCGAAACAAAACGATTGTAACTTGGCTAGTGGGGTTGATGGTTAGATGATGTGGTCGACAATGGAGCACGCTTGTTCTAGGTTTCTTCCACCAGTCCCTTATATGTCAATGGTTCTAGCACTAGTCCCATGTATGTCAAATTTTCTTTTTATTTCATAACAACAATCTTCCCGATCTCAATCCCGGTGACCAACCAAAAATAGAGGTTAGCCAAGTATGTAGAGACTTTGTAGTATACAAACATGTACGCAAACGCAGGTTGCAAACTTTGCGACTAGTCTGGAAACAGGCCGAAAAATGAAAGCTCTTTGGGCCTTGGAACCTACTGAAAAAATCATTATATCTCTAACGGTCCTTGTAAACGGGTTAGTTTTGTTACAGTTCCATAACCGGCAAGTTGTCAGATTAAGTATATCGCTTAACACAAAGCAACAATTGCAGCAACTTAGCAGTGTAGCCCGGCGATATAGCGAGGATATATTAAACGAACGAAAAAACAAAATTTGTCAGCAATTCAATTGCCGAAGCTTGACTACATTCGGAAATAAATTGAAAAAAAAATTCAACAAGGGTTTTTTATAGTACCGGAAAAATGACGAATCCCGTCTTTAGGCGGAGCTGGAAACAGTGTCAGACTCTTACTGACTAAACACCCCACCCCATTCCTTCTTAGCCCTCATACTAAGATCGGACCTTCCTTTCAGAAACCGGACCGGGGTTCCCCAGTAGGCTTCGGATCAACTAAATGCATTTTTTCTTAAGGTTTCAAGTTAAAAGGCCCCTGACAGTTAGACTTGAGCGTCTAGAGCTTATATCCACAACAGATTGAACCAACTCAACAGTTACCACGTAGGTAGGTACCTATAGGCTACTATTTAACATTCGAGTAGCATAGCTGGTAAGTAATTGGAGCCTAGTTTGGAGTTCTGCTGAATACGAACCGTTCGCCTTGACACCGTGCTCTGGTTAGTTAGCTAGTCCCTTTTCAAGGCGACCAGTGACTTATGATGAATCAGTAAGGCAAAGAGAATTGAGCAGAAGCCCTGGTGTATGATTTGTTTGATGGTCGTGATAATCTTTGTTCAGAAAAGTAAAGTATTTATACATCACAACAATTTGGCAAGGATATTCTCATAGAATCTGGATTGCTACTGAAATTTTCCAAGCAGTGGTGGCCGAGTGGGAAAGCAGTGGTGGCCGAGTGATAAAGGCCCCGATTTACAAGTTATGGGTCACGGCTTCACACTAAGCCAGGCACATTACTTTGTGTAATTTATTTCATCATCACTGCTCTCTAAACGGAGAAGGAAAATATGAGTCGCTAAATGTGTTGTTAAGCGTAAATCTCGAGCTCAGAACAGATGAACCGATTTCGCTATTTTTTTTGTTAAGAGAAGGTTCTTATGAATCAAAAACTTAGGGTAGAGTAGAGTAGAACAGACTAATCAGTTGACGGGAACGAAACTGCGGGCAAAAGCTAGTACATTATAATCAAAGTATCGACTACCTTACTGAAGTCTCATTAACCGACGATCTCAACATATTTGCATTGCGTCCGTGCGACCACAATATTTCTTCAACCGAACAATTTTTGCAAGAACCTCATAGTCATTAGCTACACAGATAATATTGTAGTAAGTGCAAAATTGAGAAGTATCCTTGCAAGATGCGGTGATTGCGCGCTTGACTCGGCTCGGTGACTGCGCTTGCTATAATCGCTCGTCGCGGTTTCTGCACTCTTCCACTGCCAATGTCTGTATGGCTGTGTTACCACATCCATTTTTAGGGAGCCGTACCTCAATATGAAAGGTATGATATCAAGGAAAAAGGAATTTGTGTGACGGGTGACAGGGCAAAGTGGAAGAAAAACACGATTTGCACCTACGCGACCCCAATTAAAGTAATATAGGATGAGGGCAGGAAAAAGTCTTCTTCTTCCTCAAAAGAACAAAATCGGAACCCATATAGGATCACTTGGTTGTCCGTCTGTCTGTCAAGACCCTTTATTTCGGGAACGCGTAGAAGTATCGAGTTGAAAATTAAACCGTATACGGCGGTCCTCTAAAGCTGTAAAAAAAACAAATTTCTAAGTTAACGAAAAAAAATTACGGTCGTATATTTCGACCCCTGAGAGGAATCAATTTTTATTTTATAAGAAAAAAAATGTTTTCCCTTTGACCTGAAATCCGGAAACTTACGATTAAAGGCAAATGTATAGGAAATAAATCTGAAAACTGGAAATACGTACACAAAAAAATACTTTCTTACGATTCAGAAAAATCTTCGAGACTGTATTCAGGAATGAATAGTACAGAACCCTGAATATGCGAGTCCGACTCGCAACTGCTCAGTTTTTATGTCTTCGAACAGTTTTGAATTGCAGCATTTTTTGAAAGTCTTTGTTAGCGTTAGAAGTGGCTGTTGAAAGATTTAGTCGCGTGTTGGCGTGCTTAGTTTCCAATTCATTAAATATAGATATCTACTGTCCTTCACAAAAGTCCATTAAGCCACACTGTCAAAAAAACTGTGACAACAGTGGTAACAGTAAAGTGGTAAAGTCCCCGACTTACGAGGTCTCGGGTTCAATCCCAGTCAGGTGCATTATTTTGTGTAATTTATTTCATTACCACTGTTTTGGGTCGAAGCCTCCTGGGGTCAACGGTTAATGCGAAAGCGTTACACCAGGGCGCTGGGATTAAGGCAAGGAAGGAACGGGGTAGGTTGTTTAGTCATTAAGAGTATGATACTGTTTCCCGTTCCACCCCGGGGCGGGATTCGACATTCGATGATTTTTACCTACCATAAAAAACCCACTGCTCAAAACGGTAAAGGAAAACATCGTGAGGAAACCGGTATGTCCTTAAATCAAAAATTCAAAGACATGTAATATTCAGATGGGGTGTCAGCACCCCCTCTGGGGCAGCGTGGTGGATTACGGCCCATTCACTCTCCTAGAGCGGAGGCCTGGGCCCCAGCTGTGGGAGGAACATTATAAGGCTAATGCTGCCAAAATAACATTAGTTCCAGGGTGCATTACTTTGGATATAGTACCAGGCTTTCATAACTTTAAGCAAGGTTAACGATCGACTTCGCAAATGATCTATAAAAAGGCAAAAGGAGTTAAGGTTGAATGGTTTTTGAATACAAATAGCATCGTAAAGTGTATTGCATTGCAATACCAATGTGGCGATACCAACAAACCGCAAATCTAAAAGTAATAAAATCAAATATAAAAGCAGAAACTGATTGACTGACATATCAACGCACAGCCAAACCTACTGGGACTAGGAACATTTGCGCAAGACTTCTTTCTATGACGTAGGAGAGCTACTATTAGTGGCAAACCGGACAGTAAACAATGGGTAGCTCGCCGTCCGGTTTACAACTAGGTAGGAAGCTCCTGTGGTATAACGAGCCTCGTCTAGTGCAGCAATTCTACGGAAACTTAATTAATTATTCTAATGTTAATTAATTATTCAATGAAAACCAAATGTTTTAGCATTACACAAAGCCTATAACCCTATTTTTCTTTAATAAATTATTGTTTTTAAAACTGCCGTTATACGCTGGCCTATAATTGTATTGAATCTTTAATCTATACAAGGGCAGCAGTAGGTCAAAGTCAAAGAGTAAAGAAATTAAATCAGCTAGTCCGAGTCTAATTCTCAAAAGATTGTCATGACAAAACGAGGAACATAGAACTACACACACCGATTTGGGCGCCTAGGAGTCCTTACATATTATATACTAGACTTGTAGCGTAAAAATGACCACAACCTTGAACACTTGCCCAGTGGCCGCAGACCAAAAAGATGGGCAGATCAAGTCCGGGCCACACTGGACGCTCAGTTATACGTCGCTCTTCATGGCGTGAAAATCCGTCACAGATGGCGAGACACCATCAATAAGAAGCTTATCCAGCGGGAAGTTCGCGACCCGCAGTAATGAGGACTAGGAATCGAGGAGACTTGTAGAGCTACGCTTGATTTTCGCCACGCGACGTCGATTTACTTACTTAGACGTCGGATCTTGGCGTCTAAAATTATTAGGCTCTGCGAATTTTAGCGCTTGAAAACTTGTAAAAAAATAAAAGTTTTAAAGAAATAAATGCCAATATCAGTTTTTAACAGTAATAACAATTGCAAATTGCATTTATTTGTCACCACCATTTATTTTTATACGAGTTTTCATGCGCTAAAATTCGCAGAGCCTAACTTCAAACACGCCAAGATGTGACGGCCGTACTGTACAATTCAGGTGTGTACATACATGTGCGTCGGTCTAATGCAGTTATTTTTTTATATGGCAACTTGTTTTTAACATTACTGCCAGTTTCCAGTATTGAGAGTTGCACGGTAGAAAATAAGAAAGCCAAGAAGGTAGATACAAAAAAACACAAGAAAATAAAGAGTAAAAAAAAAAAGGATCAGGTTTCACATTCACCAGATTACGTGGGTCTAATATAATGTTTAGTTCGTTTTTTAATCCTAGACTACGATTTGACAACTTAAAATGTCAAACTCCAGAAAATTGGGAACATATTTCTAGAGTGTGACATTCTGATTTGTCAAATCGTAGTCTAGGATTAAAAAACGAACTATAATGTCCAGTTTGCATCTTGATTACTGATGGGTTCTAAATTTGAATACAACCTCGTTGTGTCATGACGACATTGCTTCAATTGCGTGCAGTCATTGCGCGGCGCTGTCAACCGGCTAACGGCTTTTTGCAAGAGTCAAGCACTTTTTACACGCTACTTCGTTGATAATGGTGATTATTATATTCTTGAGGTGGAGGAACATTATCGAGATTTTCTCACGACGATATTTAAGTAGTAAAATCGTAAAACAGAAATTCAAATAACTGTCTGTCGCATATCTGAAAATTTTGCAACGCTGTATTTTTTGTGGTGGTCATAAATCATCCAATGACGAATACCGCTCTTGGGTGGAGCGGGAAACAGTGTCAAACTCTTACTGACTAAACACCTCACCCCGTTTCGTTTTCGCCCTTCGCACTGGGGCCAAGCCTTCCTTTCAGAAAGAAACCCTGGGCACCGACTTCGGGACTGGGCTTCGACCCTTTTGCAATTGCAATGCTGGTTCGTGGTTAGAAAGAAATCTTATTTGGAAAACACCTGATTTGTGTCTGAAATCTGCTATTACAATAGAGTTAGAAATGTCTATCATTGATTTCATAACTGTTGATTTTGACAAGTTTGGTAATTTATATAAAACTAGTTTCTGCCCGCGACTTCGTCCGCGGAAAATTTGTGAGACAAAAGTTGTGATAGCTCGGTTAATATCCATGTTATATAAATAATTTATAGCCTATGTCACTTAGGAGTAAAGCAGCTTTCTATTATAGCTTCAATTTTTCCAATCGAACCATTAGTTCCAGAGATTACCTCCTACAAACAAAAAAACAAACTTTACCTCTTTATTATATTAGTGTAGATGAGAAACTGACTGACTAACATATCAACGCACAGCCAAAACTACTGGGTCTATTAGCGTTAAACTTTGCACAAGCCTTCCTTTTACGAAGTAGGCGAACACTAAGAAAGGGTTTTTCAAAATTCAGCTCCTAAAGGGATGTAATGGGTTTCTAAAGTTTGTATGGAGAACCCTACTTTGACGCGGGTGAAGCCGCTGGCAGAAGATTAGTCTACAAATTAATATAATGACGTCATTTTGATCTCCATTGAAAGAAATGGCAAAGTATGTTAATCTCGTACATAATGGCAAATAAATGTCTGACGCAGTCTGACAGATGCGTTAATCTGCTAAAATGTTTACTGTTACTTTGGTGACCTAGTATTAGAAGTCAGAATGTCATTGTGCAGTCATTGCTTTTAGATAGATAGATAGGGTAAAACCCGGATAGTTTGCCCCACTTTTTGATATCACTCCATATCTCTGAGTAAAAAAAGTGAAATGCGTAATTTGTAGTACCAGCAGGTACTTTGGTTTTTCGTTGACCACTTTGTAATGATTTAAAAACATTTTATTTTATATTTTTAGAGTATTAGCGATTTTAGCAGACCTCTATATTTTGTGACATCTATCCCACATGTGGGATTGTTGCCTGATCCATATAAATGCCATATAGGATAGACGCCCTCCCCTCAAAACGGGCAACTATCCCCTAAAAACTTTGATCGCATTTTGTCTTCTTATGCAATCACATAGAAACGTAAGACACAGTCAACATAATAGTAGCTGGAAAATATTTTGATTAATAATTGAAATAGTATACTATTCATTCGCACAACTAGAGTAATCAAAATCGGGACACCTATCCCACTGGGGCAACTATCCTGGATTTACTAGGGTAAATCTAGGGTAAAAGTTTAATCTAGGGATTAAACTTTATTGTACACCAAAAAGTAACAGAACTTATACAAACATTTAAATCTATGGGTACAATGGCGGTCTTATCGCTTTATTAAATGTTCGTAAAAACAAATCCACATTTGTTTCCTCGTATGGCAGACAAATTTCCAAGAAATAGACGTGATGATAGCCAACTATGTTTACATTACACCCATCGAAAACTGCACTTACGCGCAAGAGTGACAAAAGACACTCTAAAAGCTTGGCACCAATTTATCTATAATAAATTGCACAAAAGTTGGAAAGAACAAACTATACCAAAACTTAAACAGACAAACAATGAAATTGTTTTTAGCACAGAAAGCATATTACAATATTACGAAATTTCTAAACGACTCCGTGATTATAATCAATAAATAATTAAAACATTGCCGTGTGTATCAGCAGTGTTTGAATGCTATTAAATATAATTAACTTCATTAAAATATGTATTATAGTAACTATAATCTGTATACTTATTTAATAATGAAAATATATAATTTGATTAATTGTAAAAATGTTATTAATGTAAAATTTATTTGAAATTGAGATTAATTCATATTATAATTTTTATGATATTTGGACGCCATGAAAAATGGCAGACATGTCGTGAGCTACTTCTATTTAACATCTTGCATGTATTTATTATTTTCTGTCTGCATACACATGTTTGAGCAAATAAAATTTCTTATTCTTATTCTTCAATTCGTTACAAGACCACTCGTACCACATTTCTTTCCCGAGATCACTGACCGACCAGTGATCCGCCATTATGAATTAACAGTTATTGAAATTTTAACAAAATGACAATGGGATCGTGTTGGAAAGATGATATTATGAAAATAGCAGACTTGTATTTATACCTACAGTACAGTACATAAACATCAATACAAGAGTACTTGTACTTATTAAAAAAAAAACCAGGCAAATGAGAGTCGGATTCGCACACTGATGGTTCGATAGCAATTAACTTAAGAATGTTAAAATAGTACATTTGGATACAAGTGCAGGAAGTTTGTCATTGCGACCGAGGTGAAATTCGCACGAGCCGTAGGCGAGTGTGTTATGGAGCCGAGGGCTGCAATGACAAATCTGCACGTGTGTCAAACGACGTTTTTCAATACACTTACGACTTGTGAAATAAAGAAAGAAAGAAAAAATGTTTAATCGTATCTCAAACATACAGTAGAAATATATACAGTAGTAATAGCATTCAAATCTGTTCTGAACGTTTTCTAATTTTGTGGGGGTCGTCCAGCGCCCGTGAGGGGCCCCTCGCGCCTTATTCGATAAACTTTACAAGCATTTTTGTTTTTGTTGAATTAATACCAATATATTTCAATACTTGCTTCCTTTTGAGGTACCTACAGAACCCTAAAAAAGCGTCAAATTATACCTAACAGCCAGGGCCGGTTTATGCACGTCGGGGCCCCTAGGCAATGCACGTCTCGGGGCCCCCCTACCCTACTAACTTTATATACTTTGTGTCTAAAATTTTATTCATAATTACGCTTTTTTTAATATATAGGTATGTATATAGTTTGGCAAATGGCTATAAATGTCATGTCATCGAAATTTCAAATTATTCTTTTTACTGTTTATGAAACATGGACTATTTTTTTCCTGAAGCGCGGGGCCCCTAAACCTGGCGGGGCCCCTAGGCAGTTGCCTACATTGCCTTATGGATAAAACGGCCCTGTAACAGCACAACCTACATATCAGATAGACTGCTTCTGGTAGTTTCCACTAATAAAAATAGTGTGTTAACCTACTAAATTTTTATTCAAACATAAACTAAACATTCACACCTTTTATTTCTTTGCTAATTGCTGGTATTGCGTCTATTTTTACGAGACATTCGGTGTAAAAGGTAAAATTCTTCAGTCTATTCTAGAAAGGTGTTTACAATTAGCATGAGGTGATCTCACAGTTTTACAATCTAACTACACAATTTCTCTGGCTGTAAATATTATAACTTTCTTACGTGTTAGCTTTGTTTTCTAAAGCCAATCGGAATTGTCGTAGACTTAGCTGAATAGTTCTTCAACGTTTGTCATCATCATGATCATACATGATCTATCAAAGTAAGAGACGAAAATAGTGACCATCGATTGTATACACCGTTAAATTTTTGTCGTTTTAATCCCGAAGAGGGTCGATCCAGTACATGAAACACTATCGATTTGTGTAAATAAAATAAAAAAAAAGTACTTTTTTTCTAAATCTCTTATTGATATACGCATTTACGAAATTAATTTCTTTAAGTAAACGAGTCATTGACCTTGTAGGTAGTTGTCGAACGTTGCGTACTAACTACCTACAGGTCATTGAACACGCCCAGCTGACGTTTACTTAAAGAAATCAATTTAGAACATGCGTAAATTAATTCGAGTTTTAAAAAAAAGTACTTTGTTTTTTCATTCTAACTTTACCAATCGATAGTGTTTCATGTACTGAATCGATCCTCCAAGGGATTAAAACGACTACGGTGTAGGTATAGGTATGTTGCCTACCACCTTCAATGACTTTCTTTTTCGGTGGGAAAATCATTCAATGACATCTATGCGCCTTTGCGGTGGGGAGGAAGATGGTGTCGGACTTTCACTGACTAAAAATATGGGTATCTCTGTGAACTTAGTCGCTTTTTGTGACTACGTTGGCAATTGTATGTGTTAACAAGATAAGTAATAATAAATAAATAATTATTAGGGTTATATTTCGATTTGGCCGTAATTATTCGATTTTTTTTTAGGAAATACTCGAAGAATACCAACGGGTCTGTCCAATGACAGGTGGGGCGGGAGATAGTGTCAGACTTATGCTGGCTAAAAACCTACCCCTGTTCTTTATTTGCCTTTCATACCGGGGTCAGACCTTCCTAAAAAAAACACGTCATTTCTTGGTATATGTCTATTTTTCAGCGTTCAGAATGTGAATACAAATTGCCGCTCCAGCAATAAATTACATTAAAATTAATAATATACCAAATTAAAATTGTTTCCATACAAGATATGTATGTAGCGCCATCTATGGCGTCACATAAGAACTAATCCTGTATTGCCGCGCGTTTGAATATGAACAGCCCGAAATCATCTATCGGATATTGTAGGACTTACGAAAACCTTAACTGGCACTTGGCCAGTTTATTGTTTTGAGAGTCTTCTTGTAATAAATATTAATTATCTCTCGTCATAAAACCAATTGCCTTCGTCTCGCCAGAGGTTAATATACTTTATACTTACGTCTGCTGTTATCGCAATCATTTGGCTCACACGTTTATTTATTTATTTATGTTCAGATTTGATAGAAAAAAATACCTTCGCGAAGTATTTTAATGGTCACAAATTTTCCTTTGTGTAAACTGTAAAATGAAAATGTTGTACCCGATAAATAAATTGAACTAAAATGACTGGTTACACCCAACAACCCACTTACCGTACCTCGATTCAGACCCAAAAATCTGTTATTATAACCACCGGCAAATAAGCATGAAGCACCTGCGCATTGAAGGTATGGGGTTCAACTTAGAGAATGTGCAGTATGTCAGCTTTATTTATTAAATGAAATTAATCTACACTTACAATCTCCCTTTATTACTCACGACGCGACGGCGACGCAACGTGGGAGCAAAATAAAATAAAAATATACTTTCATAGGTATTCCAATAGTTGCTAGATTAATCATTACGTGTGTGTCTGTCCAATCGCAGTTCCCCTCCATCATCGCAGTTACGGTGTTTTACCACGGACATTTTGAATTGCCTTTTACAATACACCAAGAAATCAGAAACGCACAGAACAATTCAAATGATTATTCTGTACACCGTTGCCGATTTTGAGTTGTGACGGTGTTAAGTACCGAACACCGATAAGGTACCCAGTACTTATAACTTGACCTTTTTGGGTATACGCGTAGGGTTTAGTTTAAATAAAACAACCAAACTGTATACTGTTCTAGAGTTGATCTATTGTTGATCTGTATTTAATAAAAAATCACAAGACCCCAACCAAATCGAGCGAAGTCAATGATAGCGCGATCTATTTCGACGCCAACGCCATCTAGTTACGTCTTTGGCAACTTTTCCAATAAACAATATTATTTGGCTTGATGTTTTGTGCGTTTGATCATTAACATACCGCCCACCAAGGACGTTACTGACGGAATGTCCTTCGTGAATTAGGTTATGGGTCTGACGTAACAAATAACAATTTTATCTTAGTTATGATCTATAGGTATATGTAAAATTAAATTTATATGGTAAAACAATAATGCTTAAAAATGTAAAAGTTTAACAGTTGTAAAACGATTCTTAACCTAGTTTTGTGAAAAAATACAATATCAGTGTAAATCTAAAATAATTCTAACAATAAATTGATCTCGACGGTAAAAACTTGTAAATAAAACAAAATAAAAACATTAAAAGTTGATCTAAAATACATAACTAATTAATTTGACACTGGTAAAATACAAAGTTTCGAGGTTGGCCTTTTAATAGTAGAACTCTTGGTACGTAATGTGACCACACGAGTGATATTATCATCACCAGGATGTTTTTCAACCACTCGCCCTAATAACCAACGACTTGGCGGCAAGTCGTCCTCCTTAATTAAAACGATATCTCCGATTTTAGGCTCAGGGACCTTTGAAGACCATTTGTATCGGTTCATAAGATTGGACAAATATTCTTGGGACCAGCGCTTCCAGAATGACTGAAGCATTCTTTGAATAAATTGCCACCGTGTCAAATAGCTTACATTTGTGCTCTCATAATTATTGTCTGGCACATTAACGATCGGCTCGCCGATTAGAAAATGTCCAGGCGTTAAGGGTAACAGTTCACCAGGTTCACTAACATTCAAGACGCTTATTGGACGTGAGTTTAAACATGCTTCCACTTGAATGAGGAGTGTGCTCAATTCCTCATAGGTTAAGGTAGCTTCACCGATGACTCGTTTGAGGTGAAACTTGGTGGACTTCACCCCTGCTTCCCATAGCCCGCCGAAATTGGGACTATGTGGAGGAATGAAGTGCCACTCAGTACCGTTGCCTTCGAGTTGTTCTGCAATTGATTCCTGAAGCGATGCCAAGTGTTGTAGTTCTCTAGAGGCACCTACAAATGTAGTGCCATTATCGCTCCAAATTTTGGCGCAGTGACCTCGTCGAGACACGAAACGTCGGAAGGCGGCTAGAAAAGATTGAGTGCTCATGTCACTTACGACTTCTAAGTGAAGCGCACGAGTGGACATACACACAAACAGACATATGTAACCCTTATAGGAACGGTGTCCTCGACCCTTTGTTGTCCTAATATTTACAGGGCCAGCATAGTCAACACCGCTGTGCAGAAATGGTCGTGCGGGAGAACACCTGACAGTTGGAAGAGATCCCATCATTTGACTCTTGGTGCTGGCGCGATGTTTAGCGCATGTTAAACACTTATGCACATGGTGCTTGACAAGATTTCTGACTCCTATGACCCAATAAGCTGTCCTTATATAATTTGACATCAGCTGAGGACCTCCGTGTAGGGTTTTTAAGTGGGCATCTGCCACTATAAGATTTGTCAGATGACTAGAATTTGGCAGTACTATGGGGTGTTTCGTCTCTTCGCTCAATCGAGCCTTTTCGATTCTACCTCGAACTCTAATAATGCCCTTTTCGTCCAGATATGGACATAGTGAATTTAATTTACTTGATTTTAGTTGTAAATAGCCTTTGTCCTGTAGCTGTAAATATTCTGCTGTAAATACTTCCCTTTGAGTTTGTTTTATACAACATTCTAAAGCTGTTGCTAGCTCAGATTTTTGTAAATATTTTTGTTTTATTAAATTATTTTTTAAGAATCGTCTGCAATATGCGACGACTCTAATAAGTTTCGATAATGAGGAATATCGCTCGAAAATGGAATGCTCTGGAACTACAGCGACATGTACCTTTGTTGATTCCTCCAAGTTAACATTCAATTCATTTGGCCTTTTGTACTCTATACGGTCTTCCTTAAGAAAAGATGGTCCAGAAAACCACATTGTGTTATCTAGCAATGCACTTGGTAAAATACCTCTTGAGGCGCAATCTGCTGGATTGTCCTTGGTTTTGACATGAAACCATTGAGAAGCTTTCATGTTGGTCAATATTTCCGAAGTACGATTGGCCACGAACGTCTTCCAGCGACTCGGATGGCTATTAAGCCAAGCTAACACCACGGTTGAATCCGTCCATGCCCGTATTTTATCTTTCGGAATATTTAAAACATCTGATGTTTCTGTCAGAAGATTGGACAGCAGTACTGCTCCGCATAACTCTAAGCGAGGTATGCTTACTTGTTTGACAGGAGCTACTCTGGTTTTTGCAACCAACAACGAGAGATGACATTTGCCTGTAAAATCTCTTGATCTTAAATAGATCACTGCTGAATACGCCGTTTTGGAAGCGTCACTGAAGCCATGTAGCTCAAGATCGTCGGTTGACTTCGTGCCGAGCCATCGAGGAATCCGAACTTGGCTAAGTAGTGACAACTCATTGCGGTAAGTATCCCACTCCTTGACTAATTCAGTGCTTAAATTTTCATCCCAACCAACACCTGCAAGCCACAATTTTTGGATGAATGTTTTTGCTAGAACCACACTAGGAGCTAACCAACCTAGTGGGTCGAATAACCGAGCTATGTCCGAAATAATTGACCTTTTAGTTACAGGTGCAGTCGTCAGCGGAGGAAGATTCACCGAGTATTGGAAAGTATCTTCGTTGCGGTTCCAAGTAAGCCCTAAAATTTTTATAGTATTGTCTAATTTAATATCTAATCCTTTCTCTTCCTTATAATCTATGTCTTCTATTTTATTATTTTGTATAATATTACTTTGTCCTATTGTTTTGTCCTTAGTTGTACTAGTTTGATCTGATTGTTCTCTGATTCCATTTCTTTCAATTGTATCTATTATTTTTAATATTTCCTCACTATTACTATTCCATTTTTGTAATGCAAATCCTCCCTTTCCTAATAATCCTTTCATCTGTTTATATATTTCTATGCCCTCCTCCACATTACTGCATCCTGTCATCAAATCGTCCATGTAAAACGCATTTAATACCTTGTTTGCCGCAAGTGGATAGTCTTTACCTTCATCAAGTGCGATCTGATGCAAGGTCTTCACAGCTTGGTACGGCGCAGAGGCAGTTCCAAAGGTTACAGTCACAAGCTCGTAGTCTTGGATTTCTTTATCCGGACTGTCCCGCCAGAGTATTCGTTGGAACATTGCATCCTCATCGGCTACCTTTATTTGGCGATACATTTTAACAATATCGGCAACAAGCCCTATGGGATGCACTCTCCATCTTAAAACCGTGTGACGCAGATCAGCTTGTAAGGTTGGACCAACCATGAGCGTATCGTTTAGTGATACTCCCATGCTGTTCTTTTCAGAAGCGTTAAATACCACCCGAACCTTAGTCGTGATTTTATCGTTTCTTATGACTGCATGATGTGGCAAATAAACAGCTACATCCTTTTTACAATCCTTTTCATTCACGTGCCTCATATGACCTAACTGTAAATATTCTTTTATTACTGCTGTGTACTTTTCTTTTAAATCTTTGTTCTTCTCTAACCTTTTTTCTAATGTTTGAAACCTTGTTTTAGCGATGCCACGTGAATTTCCAGACTTGCAAAGAGGATTTTCGTCTCGAAAAGGTAACCGGACTATGTATCTGCCATTGCTATCTCGCTTAGTGGTTTTGCAATAGAAATCTTCGCACCTCTTCTCTTCTGGTGTAAATATCCTTTTTAAACTAATGTGCTCTTCTATTTCCCAGAATTTCCTTAAAATGTCCTCATCTTTAACCTGACAATGCATAACCGTTATGTTATTGGATAATTTATTTGTATCATTATTATTTTTAGTTTCAGGACCAGTAGCCCCTGACAAGATCCACCCTAACGCAGTACTCTGTGCGATAAGTGTACCAGACGGACTTTTTACTAAGCCTTCTTTCATAATGCCGCTATACATATCCGCGCCCAATAGAATGTCGATTTTGTTGGGCGTGTTAAAGTCCGGGTCTGCTAGACATAGATTCTCTAATTCTAACCAGTCGAAGGTTCCTAAGTTAAAGCTTCGCTCAGGTAGATAAGAAGTAATCTTGTTCAACACATAAGCGCTTAATAGGAACTTGAAGTTTGGGTCGACACGAGATTTAATTGTTAATTGTACCATGTACTTTGTCATGGTTGACCTGGTATTGCCTAGTCCCGACACAAACCCTTGAATGGGAATCTTTTTAAGGTTAAGATATTGAACTGTGGCCTCGGTAATAAAACTGGCTTGCGAACCCTGGTCAAGTAAAGCTCGGACCGTCTGATATTCGCCCGATTTGGACGAGGCCTTGACTAGCGCAGTGGCTAATAAAACCTGTCTGGGCTTTGAGATCTTCCCTGTAGACAAGCAAGAGACTATCTGAGTAGCACTAGCAATAGGACTAGCACTATCAGCAGTAAGCTTGTCTTCAGGGTCTTGTGGTTTGTTTTCCGACTCATTACTAATGTGTAGCAAAGAATGATGGCGCTTTTGACACATTCTGCAACGGGTGTTCTTTTTACAATTGTAAACTGTGTGGTTGCTACCTAAACAATTGTAACAAAATTTATGTTTGCCTACAAAATCCCGCCTAGCCTCAACTGATTGTTTGGCAAACTTTTTGCAAAAACAAAGCTTGTGATTGTCAGAGCAAAATTCACATTTCATTTGTAATGATGAGTTTGTGGCTAGCATCGTCTTAGGCGCATGATTGTTTGAACTGTTGTTGACCTGGTGACCTGATACTCTTTTTGGTTCTATGCACTCAAACGCGCGAAACCGTTGTTCTAAAAATACTTTAAATTGTGAAAAGGTCGGAAAGTCATTATTAGAATCGCTACTGACACTTAATTCCCATTGTTTACGTGTTTCAGGATCTAATTTGAAAGTCGATATATGAATGATAATAACATCCCATGTGCTCACATTTATACCTAAGTTTGACAATGCATTAAGACAGTCACTGGTGGTATCTAAAAGCTCCTTTAATGATGTTGCCGACTCAACTTGCACACGTTTAATACCAAATAACCTTTTTAAAATACAGTTAGCAAGATATCTTTTGTTACTGTAACGCTTGTTTAAAAGATCCCAGCACTGACTGTAGTTGGCCTCAGTTATTGGAGTATTCCGTATCAATTGTTCAGCTTCACCAGTAAGATGACTTTTCAAGTAGTGCAACTTCTGAACATTATCCAATGACTCATTTTTATGAATTAACGATACAAAAAGATCATGAAATGTCGTCCATTCTCCATATTTGCCAGAAAACGATGGAATGGCGATCTTTGGTAACTTAACTAATGAACTTGCTGGCTTAGAAGCACTACTAGAAGGACCATCACGATATTGTCCTGGTTTATCTGTATCTCTTAATTTATTGAGCATTGTTTTAATCAAACTTTTGTAAGTTATGTAAATATCTTCGGTTGAGTCATAAATATCAACAACCTTTTGTTCTACGTCTTCAAATTTCGAGTTCTGATAAATTTTAGTGTGTGTATCTTTGAACGAATTCCAATCCTTTTCTAACAACTCTTGTTTAGTCTCAATATATTCGATAGTTAATCTGTCTCTAGGACTCTTTTTAAAATTAACTAATCCTTTATTTATAACATTTTGGAAACCTTTTAACACGTTAATTAATCCCTCCATACTTGATGATTAAAAATACTAAGACTATAAATTAATAAAACTGTTGTAAATAGTATAAGTTGATTTGTTGTATAATTTTATGTAAATAGATCAAATAAGTAAAAGTATGTAACAACAAGTGTAAAAAAACAATGTTCTAAAAGAAAACAACACTGAATCGAAATAAAATACAAGTTTAGTAAAATGATTAAAATATTTTCTAAGTTCTACTTACTCGCTCAAAATTTTACAAGTGTTTAAACTACTAATTAAATCCGGCGGAAATCGGGCATAGGTTCCCCGTTCCGTCGTTTTTTAAGAAATTATTCTAAGTCCTAATCTAAACATGCACAAATATTAAAGTTACTAAAGTTAAAGAAACTTTTCTAAGTCTAAAAATCTACTTAAAATTAAAAAGTCCAAATTTCTTCAAAATCTTCTAAGTTAAAATCTTGGAATAAATAAAGTTCAAAATTGCTTGATTTTAACTGGCTTGTTTAACAATATAAATTGTACTCACAATTTGCACTTCACTCACACTACACGTTGAATGACGATGTACGTGGCGCGCTCTGGTGGCGACACGATGAACTAGATGCGACGTCCAGCTCTGACGTCACGTTGAACTACCGTGTGACGTTCTTCTGACGACAACACGTTGAACTGGATGGGTGACGTAGTTCCTACAGTCACCTTGTTTGAACTCGATGGTGGCGCCCTCTATAGCGACACTTTACTCCCGCTGCTGCCGAACTCGTCCACTGTGCTGGACGAAGCTGTCGATGCCGATGCGGGAAGACGGACACTCTTACCGCAGCGATCCACTGCGAGTGTCACGGGGAAAAGCGGACCCTAAGCTGGGACCGCTATCTCAAAAAAGTGGACAAGTAATCCGGGCTCGATGGACCAATGTTAAGTACCGAACACCGATAAGGTACCCAGTACTTATAACTTGACCTTTTTGGGTATACGCGTAGGGTTTAGTTTAAATAAAACAACCAAACTGTATACTGTTCTAGAGTTGATCTATTGTTGATCTGTATTTAATAAAAAATCACAAGACCCCAACCAAATCGAGCGAAGTCAATGATAGCGCGATCTATTTCGACGCCAACGCCATCTAGTTACGTCTTTGGCAACTTTTCCAATAAACAATATTATTTGGCTTGATGTTTTGTGCGTTTGATCATTAACAGACGGTCTTGCACGAAGAATTCAAAGTTAAACTTTAATAGTACTAGGCTCTCAGAACATTTGAGGAGCTCGAAATATAATATTGGGGACTGGAACGTATGCCGAGCCGACGCGTGTCGGGCAGTGACGTTGTAGCAGCAGGCCGGTGGGAAGCGAATAGTAGGTACCCTCATATCTGATAAACTAGATTACGTTGAAGCTGAACTCAGTTGACCTCAGTTTAAAAAAGGAATGATGAAATGAAATCAACCCTAACAACTTGGCAAGGATTTATTTAAATCTGCAACAATGTGCACATGTGTGGCGTAACCTGTGACACATCAGCGGCTGGCCGATCGGGAACGACGCGCGCGCCGTATAGCGACTGTTTACTAAACATTTGATTCTCCTGAATACTTCTGATGTCTTAGTAAATTGAAAAAGGCAGTTTGAAATTTCCGTGGTAAAACCGTGTAACTACAGCGATGGCGATGGGCGGCCTACGCTTTTTTTTTTTTTTTTTTTTTTTTTTTTATGGTAGGTGAAAATCATCCAATGACGAAACCCGCTCTTGGGTGGAGCGGGAGACTAGTGTCAGACTCTTACTGACTAAAAAACCTACCCCGTACCTTCCTTGCCCTATTCCTGGAGTCGAGGTAACAGTTTCCCACTTCCCTCTAGACTCCGGGAGGCTTCGACCCTGAAGGGCCCCTGCAGTTTGCTGACAACTCCTTGAGGCGCGCGGGAACGGTGCGCGCCGTTGACGACTAGGACTCGGTCTTACAGACGACCGGACGGCGAGCTACCCATTGCTCACCGTCCGCGAGCCAGTGTCTACGGTGGCCGGATATCGGCAGGATCGCGGCGGCGACGGCTACGGCGAGTACGCCGTTGCCTTTGCCTTATGCGGTCGGCCTCCTCCTTTACGAGCATTACTGCTTCGCAGAAGGAGGCGACCGCCTGCCATTCCTCTTCGCTGTGGACCATGGCCTGAACCAGGGCCCGGCGCGAGAGGTCGCCGCCGCCGATCACCCCCGCGAGGACACGGCGATGCTCTTCCCAAGCAGGGCACACCTCCACCGTGTGCTCCACCGTGTCCTCCGGGCTCGCCTCACAGTGGCGACACCCGGACGTCTCCTCCGCACGAATCCGGTGCAGGAATCTCCCGAACTTCCCATGTCCGGTGAGAACCTGCGTCATGCGGAAGGTGAGGACGCCGTGAGGTCTATCCAGCCACGCCTCAAAGAGGGGCACTACCGCTGAGATTACGGTGTGCCCAGCGCTGGGTTGCGACAGTCGCTGTTTCCACTTCACCATGAGATCTCGCCGGAGCTCCTTCCGCCACGCCTCGACATGTTCGGGCAGCGGATCTTCGCCCCGGCGTTGCACCTCCACGCGCTGGTCGTGCATGCGTGCAAGGACTGTTGCCTCCAGATCCCATGGTGGTAGGCCAGCAAGGAGGCTCGCCGCCTCTCGGGACACCGTGCGGTATCCCCGCACCATCCGGATGGCCATGACCCTCTGGCAGGCGTTCAGCTGGGCCGCCGGGCGTTTACGCAGCGTCGGCGCCCACACTGGTGCCCCATAAAGGGCCATGGACCGGACGATGCCGGGGCCTACGCTTGGGTTACCTTTCCTTTCATCGCTATGCATGAATTCAGAACATTTTAGTTATTTTTTATTAACTGTAAGGAATAGAAGAATAGTTAGTGAGTTTTTTAAGAGAATTGTCCTTTTGTGGTGAGGTGCTGAATGATGTAGACGATGTAGTTAGTTAGGTACCTGGACGAAGACTATAATGAAACTCATCAAGTCATCACTAGTAAGGAATGTGGGACAGGTTTTAAATCCCGCAAACTTCTATTGGAAAGGGACGATCCTCCGACCAGAGGTTATTGTTTCTTGTCCGGACAGCAGCTCGACAGGTTACTTGTTTTTTCTTTTAAATTTTAAATACATATTCATTTGTGGCCCGCCCTTGTTTTCTTATTTTTTTTTGTTTTTTTTTTTTATGCACCTGCCATGTTTTCTCTTCACCACCCTTGATTAACTAGTAGAGAATGCCTAAGAACTTAAGTCCGCCTCTGTACCTTTGTGTTTCTTGACGTTGCTACAATAGCAACTAATATTGTACCTTATTTATTTCATGTTCTAACCGCGCGTAAAACTATCAAAACTGCTTCAAAGTTAAGTATGTCGATTATGTATGTTATTCTGATATCATCAAATAACTTCAAGTAAAATTCTGATAAGAAGTGACCCACCCAGCGGCCCGTGCCTCTGTCGAATAATCCCGCAGCCCTAGCTAGCATTGTCCCTGGCTGGTTTCCAACAATCTTGCTGCTCTCGTAGAATACAAAGCACGCCCGAGCTTAGTCCGGGAATCGTTCTCCGACTCCCTCTTGCTCCGTACTAAGACCTGAACCAGGGCGAAAGGAAACACAAAAGGTGTCCGGTGCCGGTTCGTTCTGATTGGTTGGGATGATTGTTAGAAAAAAGAAAGAACCGTATTATTTTTCTCTTTCCCACATTGAAACACAATGAATTCGTTTTACGGACGCTCATCGATGGAGATACGCGGTTTTACCACGGAAATTTCGATTTGCCTTTTACAATCTACCAAGGCATTAGAACTATACAGGAGAAACAATTGTTTACATGTAAATTGCCGCTGACGCGCTTCACTATGTGTGTGTTCACCACGTGTTACCCACTGCTGATAAGCCAGCTGCTACGTCATCGGTGCGTCACATACGTACACATTATTATATTAAGAGCTCCACAATGTTCTCAGACCCTAGTACTATTGGAGTTTTACTTTGAATTATTCGTGCAAAACCGTGACAACTCCGTATCGGTTGTGCAAAATAATTTGATTTGTACTCCGTTCGGGCTTCACTAACGAGAAACGCCATTATTTATCGCGATAATCGTCGTCAGGTGTAGGCAAGACTTAACGCAATAATTTGACGACGCCATTAACATTGCCGTTTGGCGTTAGGTGATAACTCAAGCTCATTTTGTAGCCGCCCCACTTTAGCGCGTTAAAATTATCGCGATAATTATCGCAGTTAATATCGCGTTAATGAGCATTGACGTTAGACGTTGGTGTTGCCCCGGCATCAAAAGAATTGCCTATCCTGAATTGTCTATACTTCAACCGTTCTTAAAATAAAAAGTCTCTTCCGACCGCGAGCGTCTATGCTCTGTGGCCCAAAATGCTTTAAAATGTTCATAATGCGTTGTTGGTTTCTATCGGTACAACGTTGTTATTTGTGATTTATAGAATGTACTAACAAAATCAAAGTGAAAGAAAACCTTTCTCTTTTAACACTTAAATTTTACTATTCACAACTTTTATTACTCTGCTAATTAGGGTAAATACGCCATACGTCGGCCCCCCCCCAAACTTCGGCCGTCTGCACATTTTCAGCTTGCGTTCCTTTAAAACGTAATAAAGTGGCAAGAATGCCACCCTAATTGCAACCTTAGTTCATACTATATATGTACAAACCGTTATTATCCCATTACGTCGCTCACTCTTCGCGTACTGAGCGTCAGCAGCGATTGCGCCGTCGAAGCGTCATGTCCATATTAAAAGTACCTTACTTGCTGTGAATACTCACATTTCGGGGATTGATATTAGAACGGTAAGACATTCCTTTTTTTTGTTTTAAGCTTTCTTATTAGTAATAAGTGATTTTTACTATATTTTGAGATAGTTTTTCCAATGTTTAACGTACTGTTTTAAAGGATAAATAGGAGGCCGCCAATAGAATACCAATTTTGAGTTAAAACCGAATTCTCGGCCGTGGCCGACTTAATGTAAATGCAGTCTGTTTTAAAAATTCCAATTTTAGTAATTCCATTGGCTCCATAAGAGAATTTGCAACGCATATAGACCAATAAATCTATTTTACGTTTAATCGCCAAATGGCGGCCGGGGTGATATTAGTTAAATCTCGAGAAATAATGGACACGAAATAGGGGCCGGCTTTAGAAATATTAAAGATCGTAAAGTCGACCAGCCTCAAATTCGAGCGCCACTATACAGGCTGATTACTTTTTTATTTTCTCAAAGTTACATATTAAATTTATTAATATTATAAAGACGAAGAAGAAATAGTAGGAGTTGATAATATTATTAATAACCTCTCTATAATTCAAAGTTATCACGAGTTCCCTACAAAATCTCTTTATATTTCGAACTAAATCAATACATTTGTTTTTTTGTTTGTGGGAGGTAATCCCATAAGACTGAAGAGATTACGACTTTTTTAATTCATGACAAACACATTTATAATTACCATAGCATAATAATGTTTAAGTAACCTTTATTTTATTATTTACCGACAAAACAATCACTTTTAAATTATTACAGTTTTTTTTTTTATTTGATGTTTTTATTTTATTTTTTATAATTATAATATATAAAATTGTTTAAAGCAAATAGAAAAATACTTTACCTGGTAAGTATTAAACAAATACGATTAATAATGTAGGCATACCTACTTAGTGAGTCTCCTGCCAAAATAAATCATATATATAATATTAGTCAGTTTTAATTTACAACACCCTATACCCGGCCGACATTTGGGAAAAACGCGACCGACTATGGGCCATGAATGGCCGACTTTAGGAATTTTTCGTTCTCGACGCATTTAAACCTTAGTACTTTTTCCTTGTGGTAGAAATGTTATCCTTATGCCCATAAACATGAAATACATATAACAAACTATCAAAAACCGCATCAGAAGCATCTTTATGTCGCAAATTGATGGTACCAGAGCCATCCCAATATAGAAAAACCGTTAGGGGGCCGACATTTAGCGTATTTACCCTACTAAATATAATAGTGCTGCCTTCTGGAAACAAGATTTTACGGAAATAGTTGTGAAACAACTTGTTCGACATCTTAGTGCTAGGCGATTATCAATGTACGAGTCTTGGAAAAAATAAAATAAAAAAAAAACAATATTTATTATCTTTGTCTTATCGCCAAAGGTTCTCTGTCTGTTATCGCTCATACAATTTGTATACGATAAAATTCTCAACATTATCAAAATGAAATAGGTAAATATGTAATTGTAAAATTTTATTCTCATTTAAAAAATCATTGCGATAATCTTAGCTTCGTAGGCTTAGATTATAAAATTTATAATCTAAGTTCGTAGGTATCAACGACCATACGATCAGTTGATACATTCCATCCATTGTTTCCTTGTTTTTTTTTTTTTGGGATTCCTTAAACAATCACCTCCACATTCCTGCGCAACATCTTATCGTAAATAATGATGTCCTTCTTTTCTTGGCTCAAACTATTAATTTCAAATAACACAATAAGTAAGCACAATGCGTGTCACCGTCGTCGGCGTCAGTCCACCAAATCCACCATCCGCACTTACGGTGTTTTACCACGGACATATTGAATTGCCTTTTACAATGTACCAAGACATCAGAAAAGCACAGATCAATTCAAATATTAGTAAAATTATTATTTTGCTCTACTCCGCTGCCGCTGCGCAGCCTTGATTCGGAGTTGTGACGGTTTTGCACGAATAAGCGAGCGCCAGTGCTCGCGCACTCCAATAGTACTAGGGCCGCAGAACATGTGAGGAGCTCGGACGTATAATAATAATGTGTACTAGTGTGACGTGCCGGTGACGCATAGCAGCAGCTGGCCGAACAAGAGCGTGGTGATGCGGTGATGGTGACGCGACTTGGCGGCAATTTACATCTCATGTCAACAACTTATTCTCCTGTATAGTTCTGATATCTTGGTACATTGTAAAAGGCAAATCGAAATTTCCGTGGTAAAACCGCGTATCTGCATCGATGGGCGGCCGTACCTAGCACGAACTAATTTTGTTCAGTTTGCGAGAGAGAGTACATACAGGCTCTCTCTCTCGCACACCGGAATAACCAATTTAGAAAGGAGAAGGTTATTTATTCCGTTTTGCATATTATTAGGTTGAAGTTCACTTTAAGTTTAAAAATAATATTAAAAACAAAAAAATATTCTGCCGATAGCAAGCAATTTCATAAAAAGTTGCTATTGATTGTTGAATTTGAAAAATAAATAATATTTAAAAAGTAATGCTAACATTATATTCCTTATTTATTTCTGATGGCATTATTCATCAGTCTTTTTTTGTTGGTACTTATAGCAGATTTAATATTTATTTATATATGTATATTTTTATTTATTTATTGAGCTATTTGATATTATTTATGTAATCAATTAATTTACAAGTTATATTAATTATTTAACGAGTTCAATTTTTGTTTACTAGGGCGACACAGAAATATGGACTTTTCAAGAGATCGCCTACAAAGCCGAAATGGATCGCCACGACGACCCCGAGTCGGAAGAAGAGGCGTTTATCCTGTGTGCAGAGGATCCAGCCACTAAAGCCAGAAATATTGTAGAACTTAGAAATATGATATACGGTGAGATTAATTAATTATCATTAAGTATCTTTAACATTCTCAAAACTCAAAGAAAATTATTCTGCAAACAATTTTATACATTGTCAATATTGGAAGTGGATTAACAAGTGTGTGTAGTGAATAGAAGGAATTGAGGACGAAAAAGTGTTGTGCTTAGGGCACTGTAATTATCATGCATGCTTGCATGGAGTAAGCACAACTATTGAACTATTTATTAGGAGCTATCCGTATTATTCGACAATATTTTTGCGAAACTACCTATGTAGTTATACCGATGATGATGAAAATGATTAATGATAATGATATTATTATCTCGGTTACGATGTAATGAGTTTTCTCATTTCCTAGTACATGTAACAGTTGGGTAATCGATATCATAATATGGGTATGATGGAACTGCTATTGTGGAACATTAAATTGGAAATAACGAAGGAAGACTATGGGGACTGCCTTCACATTATTCTCCCAAACGACGACATTCTTCTAAGAAATATTTAGTTTTGGGTAGACCAATGTTGGCGGTTAATTTTGTACAAATCTTTTAACAATCGATATTTAAGGGGGGTTTTTAAGAAAACCCCCCTTAATGCGACAAGTACCAGGGCAACATATCCTTAAGGAGATAATTTAATGTATGAGGGATAGTTAAACAAAAACCGTATTTTTTATTTCACTTCGATTTTTGAACGTTTTAATTATGAAAACACAAAAATGGACATCTAATAAAAAAGTGTGACTTTTAGCAAGATCATAAAGTCATGCTAAATGTAATTTTTAGTCTTAGAATTTTGAAATCATCACTAATTATTTACCGTTAGCAAGAAGATGAATCACTAGACGACAAAATTACTAGAACAATTTGTAAACAAAAGATTTCAAACAAGGTTAATAACCTTCCTAAGTGTGATATTTAACGTTTGCATTGCTTGTTTCAACGTAAAGCGATTGTAAATCGACCTTCGTACTTTTAAATCATAGATTTGTAGTAACATTGTAGATTGTACGTTGTTAATTGCCAAAAAACAGTAATTATGTTTCTTGTAACTGTACGTAATTATGTTAAGAAACAAAGGTATTGTTAGATTGTAATAATTTACACTAATTAGTTATGTTGATTGCTTTGTTTTCGGTAGTAAGGGCTTTATGGACTGATAAAATTGTTTAAATTTTATAGACACTAAATTTATATAGGGCAACAGTGTATATCATTATAATGAATTCTTACTCTGCAGAAGCAGAGTATTCAAAAAATATTATAGACTCATTTGAGTGTTCCCCTCCACGGAAATCTTTAGTAAAAGGCGAAAGATTTATGCGTTTTGAAGGGAAACCAGAGTTAACAGCGAATGAGTCGCCCGAGACTATATACCGCGCGCGGTAACGAAACCATAGCGCGATTCAGAAACGAGTGCCAAATGTACAACGCCATCTATCGAGCACGGGGGAACTAAAAATAAATACCGATAATACATAACCATAACAAAGATAGTAAATAAGTAGTAAGTAAATATTAGTTAAAAAAGCAAATACTGTTTTAATAAAATATATCTACAAAAATAAGTGAAATTATCCTCAGCAGATTTACTTCATTAATTTAACGCCTAACAAAATTGTGTATGTGTATATTTGTAAACATGTTGCACAGATATATTTCATTTCAATGAAAGACCTAGAAAGTTTTCCTGGATATATTGGACAATATGATATTCAAATTGAGACTTCAATCACATTTCCTCTTGCTAATTTTCTTAAATTTATTCTCTAGTATATCCTAAACTACGGTTAGAGGTTTGGAGTTCTTTATACAAAGAACTTTTGTCGATTTTGAGCATTTACTTCAAATGAGCATTCTTGCGAATGTTACAGAAATGTAACGAGAGCATTTTAGCGAGCATTCATTCTTTCATATATTTTTTTCTTTCACTAGTTTTTATGACAATGTTTGATTCTATGCTTGACTCGGCTCGTTGGTCACTGAGACAAAATTAGAAAATGGCAAATAACAAAATGTACAAATGAACTCTCAGGTCAATCAGCTCCTTAAAGATTTATTATTTAAGTTACGAATAACAATGAAGTTAGGTTCAACATCTTTTCTCTAACTTAACGATAACAAGTTGAACGCAGATGTAAACATCGCATCGTTAAGGTCACTTTGTTTGTTATTTCAACTCTGAATAAATATTATTGCCTTGTCTTTGGAACATAACTTTTGTAATAAATAAAAACTTATGAGTAAGATTTTAGTTTTCAGATATACGAATAGTATATTTATCTAGATCTTAGATACCATTATTTTGATTTGTAGCTTCTTTAGTTTTCTAGAATTTTTCTTGTATATGTTCAGTTTGAAGAGAAGCAAGCAAGGAAGTTTCTTGCCAGTTCTTCTCCATAGGAAACGATCAACCGTGCACTAGCTTCTCACTAGCGTCAGAAGCTAGTGCAAGTAGTGCTTCTGAAATCAAATCAAGGCGTAGGCCTATGTGAATAAAAAATATTTTGATTTGATTTGAGAAGCATTTCTGTTTATATCGGGATTTAATTTCGAAAAAAATATCTACTGTTAATCCATATTGAGGAAATCTCCAAATTTTCCCTCTTTTTAACGAACTTAATAAGTAGAACAAAATGATAGAAAATGAAGAAAATAAGTTGAAAATCTGTCTAATCTAGAGCTATACATATTTTTTAAATGATATAAACTAGTATTTGGCTGTGATCCCACCTGATGGTAAGCAGTGATGCAATCTTTGATGATGAAGCACAATAGTCTACTATTTTATTTCCTAGAGCTTATATAGTATCTAGACCATAGTCTTAAAGTTCATACAGAGGTGTAACAGTCACGTTGCTTCTTGTTATCTGTTAAAAGTGTTTATCTTCAATTATTTCAGAGAGAGGAGAGTGCCACCCTCCTCGGATGGACGACGCGTTTCTACTGAGGTTCCTGAGGGCACGACGATCAGTACCTGCGCGGGCGCATAGACTTGTATGTATACATTTTCTATTTTGTTCAACGGAAGCTTAATGATTTTTTTAATTGAAAAATGCTACTACAACATTGACGAATTCCTTTTAGACAAAATGTACAATATAATGTATATGAACTTGACACCTTTTACATTTTTTTACGCTGGTACTACAAAAGCACTTTTACTCCTAACTCTTGCTTTCTTTTTAAAATTTTATTTTCTTCACTAATTTACTATTCATGTTCATCATTTGCCGAAAGATGTGCATTTTTGGATTTGGGCTTCCTCCAGATGTCACCATAATATCTGGTCCTATGGGTCTCGCATCCATTTTATCACATTGTTTCTGGTTATTTGATAGATAGATAGATTAAATTACAGAACTTAATACACCAAAAAATTACAGAACTTAAACAAAACTTAATTCTATGGGTACAATGGCGGCCTTATCGCTAACAACAATATCTACCAGACAATCTTAGGATCGATGATGTGCTATCTTCTTTGTCTTCTCCTGTTCCCATTATTTGGGGTCAGGTTCACTAATCTGCGCAAGTATATTCTTTCCTGAGTTGACGGCTTTGGCAAATAGGTTAATTTGAGGACTACCAAGTCAATGGTGGGCGAACTCTGTCTTTCTTTTGTTCAGGCAGGTTTAGCGCAATTTTTGCATTAATTTCTACAGCTTGTTGAAGAAAATTAACATACGAACCCCAATTATTATGTTAAAACTGTTACCTAATGTTGAACCTTTCTTTCCTTCCAGTTAGTCCGCTACTGCAACTTCCGGGAGCAGAACCCGCACCTGTGGCGTGACGTGGACTGGTTCGGGCTCACTAAACTGGGCCACGTGTTTGAAGGAGTGCTCTTCGACAGGCCTGACGTCGGCAGACTTATTATGTGTAGGCTAGGTAAGCCATCTCCGTTATTTTTACTTATGGTAGGTATACACTTTATACAGGTGTTCGAAATGCAGTGTTTCAGTCGTACAATAATTAAAAAAACAGACAAGTTCGAGTCGATTAGCGCGCACTGAGAGTTACCTACATAGTTACATACAAAGTAACATACTTACATACAAACATTATAACAAAAAACACAAAAAAAAACTGGTCGTTGTCAAAAATCATAATAGAAAGAGTATGAGAATTGTGTCAATTTGAAAATTAAATAGTTAATTGCAATTATGAACCTAAGAGTTATTATAATGGGCTCAAATTATTTTTTTAAGTCTGCTTTGTGCCCCACTGCGAGGCAAAGGCTTCCCCTTTCTCTCAAATCTTATTGGATTGTATTAAATAATAACGATGACTCGATAGGCTGGTTGGTTCACAAAGGAATGTTCATAACTTAGAAAATGTTAAAAAGTAATGAATAGACAGGGAAAGTAGACAAAAAATTTGATGGTGTTAAGAATAACACGACTTGAATGTTATTTGCACGTTGAAAGCAGTGGAGGCCGAAAGGTAACGGCCCCGACTTACGAGTTGTAGTACTGCTATGTCAGAGGTCGTGAGCTCGATTCCCACCCAGAACCAATGTTTGTGTGAGCAGAATCTTTTTTCCAAATTTATTTATAAAATGTATGTATTTACAAGCTCTGCTTAACTTGGGACTAGACGGCGTTCTTTTGTTGTCAGTTTTTGAATATACACCGTGAAATTTAAATGGTTGTTTTCCCTCGGCAGAATGTCTTGCCATAAGGAGTACTTTTGAAGCATACAGTAAAAAAAAAAAACAGTTTTTTTTTTATAAATAATTATTAAAAATATTCATCAACTTAAAAAAGCGAAAACAATAGTAACATGAGTCGCATGAGCAGCACGCCGTCAAAGGAAACCGATTCATTAAGTATTTAAACCAAAATAAGCTCTCGCACGTTGTGATACGTCATAATTAGCTTGCACTCTACAGGTCCATTTTTTGTTTTTAATATTTCATTTTTTTATCAAACGTTTGTATTACCAAGACACAACCATTTCGCTGAGGGAAAACAACCATTAAAATTTCACGGTGTATTATTCAAGAGGAAGGTTAACATGTATAATACATTGCATAATATATTTAATATCACCATTATACCCGTGCGAAGCTGAAGTGGGTCGGTAGTAAATGATAAAAAAATATGACTGAAACAATTTTTTAAACCAAAATGAAGCGATGAGATCGCAGTTATTTGTAATTTGAGTAAAAATACCTTTAAACCATTTTTAATGTATCTGTAATATTAACTTTTCACCACTTAAATAAGGTTTAAATTTTACTTAGAAAAGGATTTTTGTGTAACCATTAGTTTGTTTTACTTAATTTTTATGCTCAATTTTATAATGTCTGCCCAAGTTCGTTTGGCGCCAAATTTATGACCACCATTAACATTTTAGTCCTTAGGAAATATTCATAAGATAATGGATAGACAGTTAAATTAACGACATCATAATAAATTAACGATTACATTACCTATAAAAGATATATTGTCAAAATCGCAAATTTTAACATTCGCCCCTAGCCAAGTTACAATCGTTTCGTTAACGTCGAACGCTTGGAATTGGCCACGCCTTCAATTCATTCGTTCTTACCACGTGACTGAGCGTGGAAATGGCGTCAGAACAAAGGAATTGGAGTTTGGCTTACTCAAAGCGTTCGACGTTAGCGAAACGATGGTTACTTGGCTAGGGAAGCTGAAGATTGATCGAAAAAATACCCGTGGCTTTGAAACGCAAAAACTACTGAAATAACAAAAGGTTTTAGTCGGTAAGTCTGAAAACCCTTGGAGCGAAAGATTTAATGATTTCCCAGCTAAAATAAATAAAACATGCAAAACCTAAGTTATACTTTTATGAATGGGTAACATTAACCTAGACCAAAAGTAAAGTAACTAAAATAGGACCAGGGAAACAGAAATTGCTGTTTTTATTACTTAAAGAAAGTTCAAGCCATTATCAGGAATTCAGAATTCGTGAAGATGTATTCTCTTATTTATACTAATTCCAGGTGAATGGGACCCAGATGACTACCCAGTAGACGACCTAATACGCGGCTGTCTTCTGCTGTTGGAGATCGGCATCATGCAGCCGAAGCTCCAGATCTTAGGAGGCACAGCTCTCCTGGACTGTTCAGGTCTCACCATGAAGCATATGAGGCAGTTCTCACCAGCTATAGCGATACAAGCCATGAATGTTATGGGGGTAAGGAACTCGACAAGTGTTTTACCACATTTCTGGTACGTTGTAGTACTAGGACTGCAAAGAAAGCAGGAGGTTGATGACTACATTTACAAGAAACTGCAATTTTAATTCGAACTTTTTCGACTTAAAGTTCTTCACTTCACAGACGAGCTCAACTATTTGTATAAAAATCATCTATTAAAATATCATCATACTTTAATACATATTAAAACGATCTGGCCAGTTTTATTAGGCCTTATCATGAAGTGGTCAATTACTATATTCTGGCCATGTCATGTATACATGAACTCTGAAACTGAAAATTTACTTAGTGTATTTTTATGGTATACATTAAAGAATGAAAGGTCCAATTTCAAAAGTGCAATCCATTGTAAATTGGATTTCTGTTTGAACAACCGAATCGTGGTATGATCCTCCCCAATTAATTACAATTTCGCTGAACGAAAAACAACTCTCTCATTTTTAAACTATGAGGCAATCTAGCAGTAATCAGTAAGTTCAACCTATTCACATTTCAGTTCTCCTACCCGCTGCACATGCGAGGCGTCCACGTGATCAACTGTTCCCGGGTGTTTGAGACGCTGTTCCACTTCTTCAAACGTCTGGCGCCCGTGGACGACTTGTGGAAAAGGGTTAAGTTCCATGGCAGTGATCTTGGTGCTTTACATAAGTCAGTATCATCAGTAAATGATATTAAAAATTATTTTTCAGATGATAGGTTTTACAAAACTAGGAAATTTTATTTCGTCAGTTTAAACTAGATGACTATTAAGGATCTATGGTGGCCGAGTGGTAACGGCCCCAACTTACGAGTTACGGTCACGGGTTCAAACCCAGCCAGGCGCATTACTTTGTGTAATTTATTTCATCACCACTGCTCTCAAAACGGTCAAGAAAAACATCGTGAGGAAACCGGCATGTCCTAGAACCAAAATTCGAAGACGTGTGACATGGCCCGCATGGTAGATTACGTCCCGTTCCCTCTCCTAGAGAGGAGGCCTGTGTCCCAGCAATGGGAACATTAATAAGGCTGATGACGATGATGAGTTGATGATATTAAAATTTATTTACCAGATAGGTTTTTCAAAATACGTTTTTTTTCGTCCGTTTAAACTAGATGACTATTTACGTCTAAACTAAATTTCTATGAAATGCCATATAGAGAAAGAAATCTCAATCTTATTTGCTCCACAGGTATATCCCTCCGGAATGCCTCCCAAAGAGGTACGGAGGCCACCGCGAGTCAGTCTCCCTGGAGAAGTGGCTGACGAAGATCAAGCAGTACAAGAATAAAGACTTTGATAACGACATGAGAACTTTAGGATATGCTGTAGATTAAGTAATGCCTTATCATTATCACTATGGATTTTTATAGTTAAGTAAATTGATAGAATACACCGTGAAATTTAAATGGTGGTTTTCCCGCGGCAGAATGACTTGCAACAAGGAGTACTTTTGAAGGATACAGTAAAAAAAAAAAAAGTTTTTTTTTATAAATAATTATTAAAAATATTTATCAACTCAAAAAAGCGAAAACAATAGTAACATTAGACGTAATTTGTAGGTACTACTAGAGTCGCATGAGCAGCACGCCGTCAAAGGAAATCGATTCATTAAAAAAAAACCGCCTTCAAAAAAAGCCAAACGATAAAAGTTCCTACACTAAAAGTTGAAAATAAAAATTTGAATTGCTGTAAAGAAACTTAATTTATAGGTAAACTTATTTGATATGAATATTTTGCAAATATTCAAAATTTATTACTTCTTTTTGGAGTCGGTGCCAGCATTTTTATTGTTGAAACTTTATGTTACGTAGCTTTTTAATATCCAGTGCCATTTTTCGTACATAATGCTTAAACATTTTCAATGTACTTAAAATGTGGCAGAAGGTCTTATTAGTTTACTTCTCGATGAAAATAAAAAAAAAACTATATAGTTGCCTTTAATATTTGAGGAGTTCCCTCGATTTCTCATGAATCCCATCATCAAAACTCGATTTTGAAAAAGTACAAAAAAAATTTTGCAAATCCATCCATAAACAACGGAGTTCTGAGGTAACAAACATAAAAAAAAAAAATTAAATACAATCGAATTGAGAACCTCCTCCTTTTTTTGAAGTCGGTTAAAAATAAGCTCTCGCAAGTTGTGATACGTCTTAATTAGCTTGCACTATACAGGCCCATTTTTTGTTTTTAATATTTTATTTTTTTATCAAACGTTTGTATTACCAAGACACAACCATTTCGCTGAGGGAAAACAACCATTTAAATTTCACGGTGTAGGTATATAGTTGATATTTCATATTGGCACTATTGCCTGAAACAATTAATTATTTATTTTTGTACAAATAGAGTAAAAAACAGAATTTAACGGTCTGTTGGCAGTTGAAAACTAGACCTAGCTATAGCTGAAAATAACTGAAGAATACATAACGTTAGTAGTTAGTAAACGATGCTCAAGTATGATTTAATAAGTCTAGAAATTAGCTTTTTTTGGTATGGTAGGTAAAAATCATCCAATGACGAATCCCGCTCTTAGGCGGAGCGGAAAACAGTGTCAGACTCTTACTGACTAAACAACCTACCCCGTTCCTCCCTTGCCTTATTCCCAGAGCCTCGGTATAACGCTTTCGCACCAACCCTCGGCTCCAGGAGGCTTCGACCCTGACCCTACAGCGTGAAGGGCCCCTACAGCCTGAAGGGCCCCTACAGCCTGAAGGGCCCCTACAGAAGTCTAGGAATTAGCTATGAATAAATAAAGTGACTTAATGTAACAGCAATGAATCATGCGGTACGGAAACTTATGTGCTAAACAGCTAGTTTCTTGTGGCCTTAAAATGAACTTGAATTCAATAAATTAATTCAGTGGTCACAATTGAATTCATTTATTGAATTCAGCATTAAACGCGAATGCCGCTTAAGGGACATATTATACCTGCGACCTGCGAAGTAAAGAGGAGTGACCCACGCATTACATAAGATTATTCGAATAATAATTTATCCTTCGTTTATTAAACTCAATATGAATAGAAACCGTACAACAAAAGATTGAGAGTTAAATTATCTTTTAATCTGTAAAAGTTTCATTAAAATACACCCAATGGTTTTTACCTGAACTTCGCTGTCTTGTCTATGTTAAACATATTTTTGAAAATAAATTACACCAACTTCAAAGAAAAAAAAAAAAAAATTAAAAAACATTTTTACATTAAACATTTTTCAAAACACACCGACTAGCCGTTTAGACTAAATGTTGGATTTAAAATTATCAAATAATCCCTTAATAGGCGGATGCAGCCTAATACATAAGTGCAGCTTCATGCGTGAATGCAGCCTAAGGGATGATTCTCATTAGAGCGGGCCGTGCACGGGCCGGGGCGTGGACGAGCCGGGGCCCGTCCGTGCTACGCAATTTATTTTCGGACGCAGCACGAAAAATGTTCTGATTACGATGGGACGTGGAGGGAACGGGGCGGGACCGTGCAACAAACTTGGTATTGAAGTGCGTCGAGCGGGCCCGGACGGGACACGGATAATGCACTGTGTAATATAAATTGATTCATACAAAATATATGAAACAGATTAAAACCGTGCCCCGTCCGTGCCCCGTCCGGGCCCCGCCCCGGGCACGGCACGTTCTAATGAGAATCATCCCTAACACGTCTGAATGCGCCCATCGTATTAACGCAAAGTTAATTTATAGCTTTATAGCTGATAGGTCAAATCTTTTCTAAAAAAGTTTTGTAAACGGTCTAGTTTCTTGCCAGTAAAGTTCCTTCCAAAGGATGACAATAAATATAAAGTGTTTTTTATAAAATAGATAACGAATTTATTATGTAAGAGATTAAAGGATTCCTGTTAAATTTACAGTCAATCAGGCTGGAAACTTATGTGATATAATTGATGTTGATTAATAAAATTTCCTATGTTTTTTTTATAGGCTGTGTTTTATTTACATTTTTTTACATGTAGGTACAGTACGGCCGGCCGTGCTAACTTGGCAAGCCTGCCCCCCTAGCATTGATGATAATCTACAATTATTAACGCTAGTAGAATACTATTAATTGCACACAAATATAATTAAAAACAAAAATAATTGCACAAGAGTGTTGAAGAGATACTTTCTAGATTATAATGCGATCTAGAGGGTATCTCTTTAGATGATGACCTGATGTATGTATGTGTATTGTGTTTTTTGGCGCCGAGTTGTCGCTTCTGACATACCGCTGATAAACCCGCGATGGTTTTTGCTGATATGCAATTACGAAAATAAATGTACATCTTACTGTTGTTGTTTAATAAAGTAAAAAAAAAATATATAAATATATGCAGCAGTTGACAGTGCTGTTATCAACTATTATTGGCTGTACTGTAATTATATCAAATTAAAATAGAGCAATAAAGTTTCTTGAAATAGGTAAATAAAATCTACCTTTTCTAATTCAATAAGCCGACAAAAAACCGCAGGGTATTATAGAAGTATGATTTTAACACAAAATTTGATTAAGTTCTTATTATGTAATAATTCATCATAATAATCAATAAAAAAAATTTATATTCATAAAACCATGGGACCAAACGTGGCCGAGTCCCCGCTAGATGGCGCTGAACTAAGAAATCTTTATTGTATTTTTAAAAAATGCATTCAAATTATGATGTAAAACTCTTTCCAAGTGAGTTTCTTGCATGATATTTTCCATAGAGATCTATACTTTCGAACGTGTAATTTAGATTCACTTTTTTTGACTGGCTAACATGTTCACGAATAAATCACGAAAAAAAACTCGGTGCTCCATAGACTTAAATTCACACATAACTCGACAAAATGTATGGAGCAGCGAAAGTGTAGATCTTTGGTTTGGTCTCATACTAAAAGTGGTTCATATTGGTGTGTGCAATGATCCTTTCTAAGAAAATCCTATCTGTCGTATCATTTTTGCATACAGCTCGCCTTTCTTGATAAATTGGCTATCCAGAACTAAATAATGTTTCATTTGGAATTATTTTTTCCTAAGATAATAGTTGAACTATGTAGATGTAATTTTTTTTTTCCTCAAAATATAGTTTTTTTTTTCTGTGTAAACTTTTATACACATTAAGGACTATATCCTTTTTTTTTAATTTCAACTGTTGCAGTTGTTGTAATTCGAAGTAAAACTCCTGAGGTACTCCAATACTAGGTTGCCTAGTTTTTATAACACTGTATAAATCAAGGATAAGATCAGTCGTTTCCTAATTTCTGCTTTCCTAGTACATGGTAAAATCTAGTTATAATTTCCGTGCAAGAAAGATCCATCTTTATTTAATAGTAGAAGAGATAGTAGATAAAATAAAAGTAAGCAGCATAATAAATAAATATTGAATAAAAAAATTATTATTAAAAAAACAAAATACCCGACTGCACACTAAAAAAAGAGTAAAACAAGCCCCACAATACAAATTTACTGAATATAATTTATAAATGTTGATGGAAAGCATCGCAGGCGGGGACCAACAGAGGCTTATTTATAGTCATTTCTGTTGTGCACCATTTAGCAGAATTTTCGTTGGTGGCGGTCAAGGTGGTCCCCGCCTGCGATGCTTTCCATCAACATTTATAAATTATATTCAGTAAATTTGTATTGTGGGGCTTGTTTTACTCTTTTTTTAGTGTGCAGTCGGGTATTTTGTTTTTTTAATAATAATTTTTTTATTTATAACTTTTTAGCTGTTTTTAAAGGGAAATTTAGAAAAAATATTATTATGTCTTTATCCCGTGGGACTTTTAGGATAAAATGTATCCTATGACACTCCCGTAATCAAGACAAATCTAACGATACCTCATACATCAAAATCCATCAAGCCGTTTAGGCTACAGGAGGTCACAAAGGAAAAGACATACATACATACTTACATACACTCGAAAAACATTACCCTCCTTCTTTGGCAGTCGGGTAAAAAGTAGCCACTCTCACAAATTTGTATGACTGTGGAAGACTTCGCAGGTGCATAGGAACTTTGACGCTACTTGACTCGCTGCGATTTGAAAATTCCTTCTCTTTATTTCTAATGCTTTGGTACTTCATCGAAGGCATATCAAAAATATCTGAGGAAGAAAGACTCAAATCGAATGAGGGGAATGTAGCGCAAACCACTGGCAAAGTGACCCTCGATAACTTCTGATGCCTTGGTATCCGGAAGCAGGTAAATTTTAGTTCTCCGTGGTAAATTAAAGCATACTTAAGCTTAGTAAGGTTAAACCATTCATTCGAATACACACCTTAACACTTAACTTTAATGTGTTTATTCGCTTAGCAACTGAAAACGTGCACGTCATATCAATATGTGACTAAAGTCATGGGCAGTAAGGTTCATATTCTCATAAAATGTTTACTATACTTTGCTTAAGTATAGATTAAGTTCGGAGTAACGCGTTGTTCGTACGCTCCACAACTCAACGCTCATCGCCCTGTACAAGTTTACGTAGTTGTATTATAGCTCCTCCTTATTTCTGATGCCCTAGTACTACGAAGCGGACAAATCGAAATTTTCCGTGGAATAAAGACACAAGCGAGGCCAATTCTTGATTTTAGAGATGTTCGAAACTCGGCAAAAATTTCTATTGACGTCATTTTTTCGACAAATTTTAAAATTTGCTATTCTGGGGATGTCGATTTCGACATTTGTCAAACTAAAATAAGAGTTCATTTCGAGTGCTTCCGGGCAGTAGAGATGCCATGTCGATTGTAGAGATATGTTGTTTCTGAGTGCATTCGTTGATTTTTGTTTTGTGCGATACACTGTATTTTTTTTTTGTTTTTAAATAAAACACAGCTTGGCTTCTCTTATTGAATATTCGACTTGCTTTGTGATTTTTGCATTGTGTATTTTGTTCGAAATGACATAGGCCTCCTCTTTAGGAGAGGAAATGGGCCACCACGCGGACCCAGTGCGGATTGGTGTATGCCACATGTCTTCGAATTTTTGGTTCTAAGACATGCCGGTTTCCTCACGATGTTTTCCTTCACCGTTTTGAGAGCAGTGATGACGAAATAATTTACACGAAGTAATATGTTTTGTTTTATATGAATATAAAGAATTATTTTTGGTCAGCGTTTTAAAACCAAATCATTCATTCACTCATCTATACTAATATTATAAAGCTGAAGAGTTTGTTTGTTTGTTTGTTTGTTTGAACGCGCTAATCTCAGGAACTACTAGTTCGATTTGAAAAATTCTTTTTGTGTTGAATAGATCATTTATCGAGGAAGGCTTTAGGCTATATAACATCACGCTGCAACTAATAGAAGCGAAGAAACAACGGAAAATGTGGAAAAAACGGGGAAAATTATTCATCTTTGAGGGCTACCGTTGCGTGCGCTGCGAAAACGGTTCAAGATATCAAAAAAATATGTATGAAAGAATTATTCCTCTTAAAATGATCTAAAAAAATGTCCGCGACAGTATATGTCTATCTTTTAAGATTAACTCACTAGAACCGTTTTTATGGGAATCAAATTTGGCCGAAATTAATGCATTATTACCAATTATTTGTTAGAGTTGTATCAACATAATAATATTATACTTTATCCAAATAAATGTGTTGTTGATTAAGAGTATGTAATTGTGAACAAAATTGTCTTTGACATCACTTATTTTCAATGAACGTCTTAGAAGATATTACAATTTTAAAATAACTCCGATATAAAATTCACACGCGCCGCATGATGTGCAAAATATGACACTGCGCCTGGCCGGCGGGCGAGGAGAGGGGTTGCTTGCGGGCGGCGCGGAGGGGTTTTTTTAATGGTAGGTAAAAATCATCCAATGACGAATCCCGCTCTTGGGCGGAGCGGGAAACAGTGTCAGACTCTTACTGACTAAACAACCTACCCCGGTAGGTTGTTTCTCTGGGAATAATCCCAGAACCCCGGTATAACGCTTTCGCACTAACCCTCGGCTGCAGGAGGCTTCGACCCTGAAGGGCCCCACAGTTTGCTGATAACACCTTGAGGCGCGCGGGAGCAGTGCACGCCGTCGACGACTTAGTCTCGGTCTGGACTGTTACCAGACAACCGGACGGCGAGCTACCCATTGCTCACCGTCCGCAAGTCAGCGTCTACGGTGGCCGGATATCGGCGGGATCGCGGCGGCGACGGCTACGGCGAGGGCGCTATTGTCCTTGCTTTATGCAGTCGGCCTCCTCCTTTACGAGCATTAGGTACTGCTTCGCAGAAGGAGGCGACCGCTTGCCATTCTTCTTCGCTGAGAACCATGACCTGAATCAAGGCCCGGCGCGAGAGGTCGTCGCCGCCGATCAACCCCACGAGGTCACGGTGATGCTATTCTCAAGCGGGGCACACTTCCACCGTGTGCTCCGGGCTGGCCACACAGTGGCGACACCCGGGCGTCTTTTCTGCAAGAATCCGGCGCAGGAATCTCCTGAACTTGCCATGTTTGGTGAGAAACTGCGTCATGCGGAAGTGAGGACACCGTGATGTCTATCCAACCACACCTCAAAGACCCGTCTTTGACTTACCGCCGAGATTATGGCGTGCCCAAGGGGGGGTGTAGCTCTATGAAGTACTTTTAGATAATTATGTTCTTTTAAAAATTAAATTGTCGAAAAAAAAAAATAATAACAGAAATTGACATGGGCAAAGTCGTACGTAACAGCTATAATTTATAAAGCTAGGAGGTTGTTTGCAAAAATAAATATGATGTCCAAAATAACTATTCCACGCGGACGAAGTCGCGGGCACAGCTAGTAACTACATAAAACGGAACGTGCGATTCTTCCTAATAGTAACATTATCTTCACTCGACTCGAAATTTCTGTGAAATTTATTTCTATTTTGACTGAGAATACGGAATCCTTCTCAATTCGACATTTTTTGGTAGAATAGAGATAATTTTGATAGACAATAAGATAGACTTGCAATCTCGAACTCGAAATAAATGGCGAAAATCGAGAATTGGCTTTGTGGGTTACTTACTAGCTAACAAATGCGCGCCTTTTGCATTTGCACGCTCTTAATATTTCTGCTACCTTGGTATTATTGAAATCTTTTGGTGCTAAAGTGACACAACTCTGAATCACATCAAGAAAACTATCATAATATTATTATTACAAAAACCCACATACTTAGTCTTAACTAAATTAAGTTACTACCCATAATACTTAATAAATTATTTAGATCTTCTAACCAGATACAAAAAAAAAATATTGTACTAAAACTGTCTAGATATAATTTGACTTATGGTAGCGAACCAGAATTATTTATTTAAGCATCCATACTAGTATTATAAATGCGAAAGTAACTCTGTCTGTCTGTCTGTTACGCTTTGCCGCTTAAACCTCTCAAACGATTTTGATGAAATTTGGCACAGACAATCTTTAGACCCTGTGAAAGGGCATAGGCTAACTTTTATAGCGCAAAAAGACGCAGACGAAGTCGCCGGTACTTACCAGCTAGTTTTATACAATTTTATGCTTTTTTAATTTTGTAGTTATTATATTAATCATGAACAATTTACATTGTATTTGATGTCAGGCATGCAATGTAATAAAAATAATAGAAAAATAAAACATGAACACAATAAAATAATACAAAAATAACATAGAAATTAGATAAAATTGCAAATTGGAAAAAAAATGCAAAAATATTAAAATTGGAAATAATTAAATTATAATTCATCTAATGTTATTTGTATTTATTTTGTAGTTATTAATATTTCTTTTTTTTTATAAAATAAAAACGAATTTACAATGTTGATTTCTTTCAGAATATAAGTCGTTTGTTTTCATAGAACAATTTCCTCAAAAACTTAATTATACTATAGCATAAATATCGATATCGGTATAATCTACTAAACTTATGTCGACTTGAATCAACTTGCCAATATAGGGTGTGAATTTTTTTTTTTTCTAAGTTTCTGGCACTTTGTAGGTCACATCAGTGTCAAATTATATGTTGATTAAAATATGATTCGCGGCAATAATACGTACTTATTTAAAGAATTATAACCAACTCACTTCACTGTCATTGAGTATTTTGTATGAACTCCACCCGAATCTATGCCAACTCCGAAGCCCCGTAACAGCGTTTCTATGTTTTATATATAAAAGATACACACACACACACACAAAAAAAAAAAAAGATACACATTTTTTTCCTTTTAAAAAAACAAGTTTTTTTTTTGAACTTTTAAATAATAGACGTTGATATAGTAAGTTAGGGCATTATTATTTATTCTGAGGTTTGGTTCATCGCATTTTTTTTATCCTGCCAATTAATTTATGTCGCGTTTTGATTTTTGTCCGGTTCTTCGTCATATAGTAATCTACACTAATATAATAAAGAGGTAAAGTTTGTTTTTTTGTTTGTAGGAGGTAATCTCTGGAACTACTGGTCCGATTGGAAAAATTTTAGCAACAACCGAAAGCTGCTTTACTCCTGAGTGTCATAGGCTATTTTATGTACGCGGGCGAAGCCGCTGACAAAAGCTAGTTTTTTATAAAATAATTTATCGTGGTATACTTACCTACTTTTTTATATGGTATGGTATGGTATATCGGGCTGATGTCCGCAACTCCACGACTAAAGCGCGTATTTTGCGTACTTTTTTATATTTGTAGATTTCCTGAGTTTAAAAAAACATGTTTAGAACCTGGTCGTAGCAGGGTTGGAACTTTGTAAGTACCTTGGAATCTTTTTAGGCCAAATTTTACTTATTTTACTTGCTTTGGTACCTATTCCACTGACGGCATCAGACGGTATTTCAAAAATATCCGGGGAGAAAGACTCAAACGGAAATGAGGGAAATATGACCCATACCACTTCCAAATTAACTCTTATATTTTCTGATGCCTTGGTAATCGGGTACCCGCTGAAACGTCCCAAAGTGACTTTTGTCCCTTTTTACATTGTAATACGACACCACGTTATAATATACCTATTTCTGTTTATTATACGATGTTATATTACTCTGGCTCTTTTCTACTCGAATCTCGATATATTTCTTCATGATAAAAATATAATATTTGTTTCACAATGGTTAATTTGTTCTATTAAATTATTTAACTTGGGTGACGTCAGCACATATTGTGTGCCTCTAAATAAATATTTTTTTTCATTACGAAGTATGTTGTTTTTATTTTATCGTACGTAGAAAGAACCTTTCTATCAATAAAAGTCATAAAATGTATATGTTAACGCTTTACTTTTAAAAATAATCTTCTCTAAAGTTGAAATAATGATTATTTCAACACTTTCAACAATAGTCAATGTTTATCGCTCTAAACAAAATATTTGAAACCCAATGTCAACAAACACTTGACACGACTTAAAAGAATCGTTCATAGCATTAAACAAAAACATCACTTGAAGTGACTCATGTTATGCGCTAAGTTATGCGCGAACACACATAAAAAAAAATAGGAACATCCGAATTGATAACCTCCTTCTTTTTTAGAAGTCGGTTAAAAAGGTAAACTAATAAAAAATTTGCGAGGTCCTTTTAAAAAAACAAGTTTTTTTTTTTTGAACTTTTAAATAATAGACACGTTTGATATAGTAAGTTAGGGCATTAATATTAATTCTGAGGTTTGGTTCATCGCATTTTTTTTTATCGTGCATTTTGAGTTTTGCCCGGTTCTTCGTCATATAGTAATTTTTTACAAAATAATTTATCGTAATATACGTACCTACTTTTTATATTTGTAGATTTCCAGAGTTTACAAAAAATGTGTAGAACCTGGTCGTAACAGGGTTGGAACTTTGGAAGTACCTTGGAATCTTTTTAGGCCAAATTCTACTTATTTTACTTGTTTTGGTACCTATTCCACCGACGGAATCAGACGGCATTTCAAAAATATCCGTGGAGAAAGACTCAAACCGAAATGAGGGAAATATGACCCATACCACTTGCAAATTAACTGTTATATTTTCTGATGCCTTGGTAATCGGGTAGTAGGTAAATTTTAGTTTTCCGTAGTAAAATAAAGCGTACTTAAGCTTAGTGAGGTAAACATACATTCGAATACGCACCTTAACTCCTAACGTTAATATGCATATTCGCTTAGCAACTGAAAACGTACATTTCATATCAATATGTAACTAAAGTTATGGGCAGTAAGGTTCATATTCTCATAAAATGTTTACTATACTTTGCTTAAGTATAGATTAAGTTCAGAGTAACGCGTTGTTCGTACGGTCTACAACTCAACACTCATACCCCTATACAAGTTTACGTAGTTGTACAGCTCCTCCTTATTTCTGATGCCCTAGTACTACGAAGCGGACAAATCGAAATTTTCTGTGGAATAAAAGACATGTGAGGCCAATTCTTGATTTTAGAGACGTTGTCAAACTCGGCAAAAATTTCTATTGACGTCATTTTTTCGACTAATTTTAAAAGTTGCTATATTCTGGGGATGTCGAATTCGACATTTGTCAAAGTAAAATAAGAACTCATGTCGAGTGCTTCCGGCCAGTAGAGATGTCATGTCGATTGTAGAGATGTGTTGTTTCTGAGTGCTTTCGTTGATTTTTGTTGTGTGCGAATCGATACACTTTATTTTTTGGTTTTTAAATAAAACACAACTTGGCTTCTCGTATTGGATATTCGACTTGCTCTGTGATTTTTGCATTGTGTATTTTGTTCGAAATGACACAGGCCTCGTCTCTAGGAGAGGGAATGGGCCACCACGCGGCCCCAGTGCGGATTGGTGTATGCCACATGTCTTCGAATTTTTGGTTCTAAGACATGCCGGTTTCCTCACGATGTTTTCAATTCGAATTCTTTTGGTAGAATAGAGATATTTTTGATAGACAATAAGATAGAATTGCAATCTCGAACTCGAAATAAATAGCGACAGTCGAAAATTGTCCCCACTACCTACCTACTTACTAGCTAACAAATGCGCGCTTTTTGCACGCTCTTTAATATTTCTGTTTCCTTGGTATTATTGAAATCTTCTGGAGCTAAAGTGACACAACTCGGAATCACATCAAGAAAATATATAATTATTCATTGTGATTTTTTCAAGAACCCAAATTTCTAGAATTTTTTTTTAGAACTTTACATCTGAAAAAAAAATCGTGATGAACTTTGGTTTGGAATTAAGTACCTACTACCTACTTTTTATAATTGTCGATTTCCAGAGATTAAATAAAAATGTGTAGACCGTGGCCGTAACAGGGTTGGAAGTTACTTTGGAGGCCAAATCCTACTTATTTTGCTACTTATCAGACGGCATTTCAAAAATATCCGTGGAGAAAGACTCAAATCGAAATGAGATGAATATGACCCAAACTACTGACAAATTAACTCTCGATAATTTCTGATGCCTTGGTTATCGGGTAGTAGGTAAATTTTAGTTTTCCGTAGTAAAATAAAGCGTACTTAAGCTTAGTGAGGTAAACATACATTCGAATACGCACCTTAATTCCTAACTCTAATGTGCATATTCGCTTAGCAACTGAAAATGTGCATTTCATATCAATATGTAACTTAAAACATGTGCGGTAAGGTTCATATTCATATAAAACGTTTACTAGACTTTGCTTAAGTATAGATTAAGTTCGGAGTAACGCGTTGTTCGTACGCGGTCCACAACTTAACGCTCATCGCCCGTAGTTGTATAGCTCCTCCTTGCTTCTGATGCCCTAGTACTACACAGCGGACAAATCGAAATTTTCCGTGGAATAAAGACGCAACTGCGATAAACCTACTCATGTTCAAATCATGGGAGCTACTAACTAACAAATGCGCGCCTTTTGCACCCTCTTTAATATTTCTGTTGCCTTGGTATTATTGAAATCTTTTGCTGCTAAAGTGACACAACTCGAAATCCACATCAAGTATCGATCATATTTGTTTGTTGATTTTTTAAAGAACCCAAATAAAAGAGCCACATACTACATTAGGTTACTATATTAATAAAACTGTCTAGATACCTACATACCTACTAATAAGACTTGATACCTAACTAAAATCATTTATTTAATGGATTAATTAAATAACTAACTAGCATTGAATAGAATGCTATTTTTATGTTGCAGTTATTATTGTTTTTTGTATAAAATAAGAATTAATTTACACTGTTGATTTCTTTCAGAACGTCGTTTGTTTTTACACAACTTTAAAAAAGGTGGTTCATTATTTGATCTGTGTTCGCAATTACCTCAAAACTGAAAATGACCGCCACGATTCCGATCCCGATTTCCACCCACTGTAATGATAAATGATATTTATTTTGTAAATAGGTTTTAAAATAACACTTTTACACGTCAATATTTTTTTCTTTTCGTCAGTTTAAGCTAGATGAGTCCGGTGTTTCCTAGCTGACTACCCTGAGAAGAAACACCGAAACAAACTCAGGGGTCAAAGTCTCTTTTAAAGTCCATACAGTAACCATGTATTGGTCAAATCATATGAGAACCATGCAGATTAGTGTCTGAGATGGTCTTTTGAGGAAAGAACCATACAGATTTGAGTGGACCTGTCCAGTCAGTGCAAGCATTTGTCAGTATTCGTGTAGCTCAAACTTAGGACTACTAAGGAGCTCAACGACTTGACGATCAATACCAAAGAAAGGACATTTGTGTAGGCCGCATCAAATACTCAAATCTGTCAGACATCATATTAAAATTACGGAAAAGGAAAAGTAATCGACATAGTCCTCACATTCACAATAATAAAAAATAAAAAAAAAAATAAAAATGTAACTGCAAAATAAATTATTGCAAGTCCAAAGTTAAAAAAAAAAAATAAATAAAAATAAAATACAACTACAATAATAGTGCTGGAGCAGGTCAATCCCAAGCCGTCTTATCCTCAAGATACTCCTTAACAGTATAAAAAGCCTTTTGGCAAAGTTTTCGCTTTACAAACAATTTAAATTTATTCAGGCTAAGTTCTTGAATGTTACTGGGAAGCTTATTATAAAAGTGTACACATTGGCATCTAAATGAGCCCCCAATTTTTTTGAGTCTGGTTGTAGGAACCACAAATTTATGTTTGTTCCTAGTATTAACGTTATGGATATCACTGTACTTTTTAAACATGTTTTTATTTTTATGCACATACAAAATATTATCAAAGATGTATTGACAAGGCACAGTCAATATATTAATGTTTTTAAATTTATCTCTTAGTGAGTATCTAGGACTTAATTTATAAATTGAACGAATAGCCCTTTTCTGTAATACAAAAATTGTCTGAATGTCGGCGGCATTTCCCCACAGTAGAATGCCGTAGGACATGACACTATGAAAATAGCTGAAATAAACTAAACGGGCTGTCTCTAAGTCAGTTAAATTACGAATTTTTCTGACAGCGTATGCTGCAGAGCTAAGTTTTTTAGACAATTTATCAATGTGAGGACCCCACTGAAGCTTAGAATCTAGAGTAATACCCAAAAGTAGGCGCGGGCTTGCGGACATCGAGCAATGGGTAGCCTGCCATCCGGTCTTCTGGTAACAGTCCGGACTGAGCCCAAGTCGTTGTCGGCGCGCACTGGTCTCAAGGAGTTGTCAGCCAATCTGTAGGGGTAGGGTTGCCAGGCCATAAAATGCAAAGGCCGGACTGCTCACTATATAAGGCCGGACATTTTGTCCTAAAAGCCGGACATGTTTTTTTTATTACCAAACATGTTTTTACAGCTGAGCTGTTGAAAAAAGTATTTATACGTGATTTAAAGTGAGGATGAGATCGAAGATGGAGTGTGCGTGGGCTGGAAGACAGTTTGCTCTCCGCTCGCCCTTGTCCGCTCGGGTCATCTCTTGCCATCGCCCATCGTCGTACGAATCGCTACTCTGACAAAAAGCCTGACAAAAGCCGGACAGGCCGAACACGTACCTACATATTTGGCCGAACGCGACCGCAAAAAGTCAAACATGTCCGGCTAAAGCCGGACACCTGGTAAGCCTATGTAGGGGCCAAGCAAGGTCGAAGCCTACTGGGACAAAGGGTCGATGCGAAAGAGTATTATCGGGGCCCTGGGATCAAGGCAAGGAAGGAAAGAGGTAGGTTGTTTAGTCAGTAAAAGTCTGACACTGTTTCCCGCTCCGCCCAAGCGGGATTCGTCATTGGATGATTTTTACCTACCTACTGTTTCCCACTCCGCCGAAGGGTAGGATTTTTATATTAACAATTATAAATATGTATTACCTAACTAGCTTTAACTCGCGGCAACATAAAAATGTGATAAATGAAAAATAATCCGAACAAAGCCTAAATATTTGGTATGGACAGGTGAACTTGTTCTTGAGTTATAAAATTACAATGAAAAGTAGCAATGATTTTTATATATTTAATAGCGATCCGCCCCAGCTTCGCACGGGTACTGATATTGAATATATTATGCATGTTTTGTACACATAAACCTTTCTCTTGAATCACTCTATCTATTAAAAAAAACCGCATCAAAATTCGTTGCGTACTTTTAAAGATATAAAAGCATACATAGGGACGCGCAACTTTGTTTTATACTATGTAATGATAATGATGATTAGAAGTAGAAAATTATTGAATAGAAACTTCTCTTTATTTCTGATGCCCTAGTACTACGAAGCGGGCAAATCGAAATTTTCCGTGGAATAAAGACGCAACTGCGATAAACCTGCAGATGTGAGCTACTAGCTAACAAATGCGCGCCTTTTGCACGCTCTTTAATATTTCTGTTACCCTGGTATTATTGAAATCTTCTGGTGCAAAAGTGACACAACTCGAAACCCACATAAAGATCGATTATATACGAATAATCCAATAAGATTTTTTAACTTTATTTGGGTTCTTCAGAAACTAAAATAAGTTAAAAGAAAGCGTACTTAGTTTTGACAATCGCAAACTGTTATCAGTAGAGACCGGATAATATGCATTTGCATATTTGCATATGCATTTGAATATTTAAGCGATTTTCAAGGCTAATAGCATATTTTAACTAATATCTAGTGATGATGCATATTATTGCTATAATTTACAGTAGGTAGGTATTTTTCGAGCGTAGCGCACTCGGCAGCCGCGCGTATTTTGTTTTGGTAGGTACTCAAAAAATGACCTATAAAAATATTTTGAATGATCGAAGACATAATCTTACCACTGAACATTTGGAACAATACTTGATTGTTAATGTTTACAAAAATATTAAATAATGTCTACTGTATCGATTAACATCTATCAATGGATAGTTTTCTATAAATGTATGAATAGAATAGAATAGAATAATACTTTATTGTACACCAAAAAAAAAAAAGTATGCTGATTTTTTAATAAAAAATATAAAACTTAATAGTTTTTTTATTTTATCAAATAACAATAAATTAAAAAGATACTTACATAATAAAGTAAAACATAAATAAGACAAGTATTTACTAACAAAATACTTAAATCTAAAGGAATAATATTTACAAAACAAAAAAAACTCATTTAATGTTGCATATTTTGTCAGTTTTCGTGCATATTTTAGGCATTTTTCATGCATATTTGCATGCATATTTCAAGCTTTTTATGTTGCATATTATCCGGTCTCTAGTTATCAGTAAACAGCAGACACAGTTTGCGTGATATAAGTCAGAGGTCAGAAACGGTTCAACAATAAAACTTACATTTTACAGATTGCCACAATTTTTTTTTATGGTAAGTAAAAACATCCAATGATGAATCCACGATGACGGAGCAGGAAATAGTGTCAGACCTGTTGACTAAACATTCTATACCATTCCTACGTTGCCATGTATACTAGGGCCAGAGCCTTCCTTTCAGACGCGAACCCTTGGCCCCAGCTGGCTTTGACCCTTGTGCTGGTTCCTACGGTTTGCTGTCAACTCCTTGAGGCGCCAGACGATTAGACGGCGAGCTACCCATTGCTCGCCATCCACAAGCACGCACCTACGATGGCCGGAAGTCGGGACCGGAATCACGGCGGCCATCAATTGAGCATGTCCCTCCTCTAGACAGGAGGCCTGTGTTCCAGCAGTGGAAACATTAAAAAGGCTGGTGTTGATGGTGGTGATGATGAAATAAACATGAGCACCCATGAGGGTTTTTAAAAGCCGGCGCCCCTGCGTTCACATTCGATTTGAGTGCATCAATCTAGAAACGGAGATATTTCTAATAACAAGGTCAATGGAAAAAAACCAGTGTGCCAGTTATTAATAGAATAGACGAACGGTTTAGAACTTTAGATACTTTCACTATTCTATAAATAGCACATAAAAAAAAACAACTGCAGTTACAACGGTTATTACGACATTATTTTTAGAAGGTGTTATGCAAAAACTAAATGCATTTTGTTCAGAATCAGTAACTGAATCGATTCTAATCATCCTCAGACGGCGAGCAATGAGTAGCCCGCCTACCGGTAACGGTCCGGAAATTCAACGGACGCTCTGTTCCCGTGCGCCTCAAGGAGTTGTCGGCAAACTGTAGGGGTCCAGTAGGGTCAAAGCCTCAGGAGGCTCTCAGGAGACCAAGGGTTGATGCGAAAGCGTATTACCTGGGCCCTAGGATCAAGGCAAGGGAAGAACGGGGTAGGTTGTTTATACAGTAAGAATTTGACACTGTTTCCCGCTTTTCCCGAGGGCGGGATTCGTCTTTGTATGATTTTTAACTACCATAAAAAAACAGTCCCCTGGATGGCTCGGTGACCATGTCTTTGTGCAGACAAGCAAGTAACATAACAAGCTGATAACTTTGTGTACGATATGTTTTTCGGGTTTAACATGGACTAAAACTAATGTTACATAAGTAATTATACTTAAAACCTGCCATGTTAGAAAAAACGAAACATTGCATCACTTACAACTATGTAAGTGATGCAATGTTTAGATTTTTATATACCTATTTACTAAAATTGCATGTTGTCTGAGCGAAATTTTGCAAAACAATATATCATAGAATAAGCTGACAATTTAATAAAAAGTGCATAAGAGAAACGATGAGCCAACTTAAAATGCAAATTAAATTAGAAAGTATCTAAACAGGAAAAAAATACTGAGAATTAAAAATAAATAATAAGCAACTCTTAACATAGATCATTTTTAGATGACTGATTCAATTTTTTTTACTAATAATTTGGGATCAATGATTCTCAGGTCGTAAGTGTGGGAACATTAAAAAGGCTGATGATGATGAAGTGTCCACCATCGGTGACGGCAGATAAACTTTGCTGGTGCTTTGCTGGTGGTGGTGGTTTGCTGGGTTTGAGAAAACGGAAGGATGTAGGTGTGTGATACAGGTCTTACTTAGTTTGGGGACCATCATCCAAAAATATATGATAAAAATGTAAAATAGTTAGAAGTTACAGGTGATATTTTAGATTATGCAATAGTTTTTAAGATATTATATTTTTAATGTAACAATGAACAATAAACATTATTCTAATCAGTAAAACTCGGACATGCCCTTCAACTCCAACCTAAAACAAGAGAAGTAATTGAAGACTGTGGATTATTGGAAGGAGTTTCGTCCAGTAACCGTGCAACTGAAGGAATACTGTGGGTTTTAGTCAGTAATATGTAATCTGATACGTCCTATATATATGTATATAGTAAGCCTATTCCGGAATATATCCTATGCCTGTGCCAAATTTCATCCAGATCCGTCCAGCCGTTTTGGCGTGATTGAGTAACAAACATCCAAACATCGTAACTTTCGCATCTAAGAAATAGATAAGAAATAAGTAATTACCTAATATAATATGTAGGTACTTTAAGCCTCCATAGTCCATACATGTTGTAAGCGATAAATACAGACGTCTCATCCTTGGAAAATGCCGGTTTTTTTCCTCCAACAAATGTCCACATACATATGTTAATTTTTCGTTAAAACGCAACCGCTAAATATTGTAACGCAAGTAATCTCTCAAATGCAATAAATCACATAAACAAGTTTTCAATGAAAAAATTTTTTTTCATAACAAGCTTTTATAGCGGTGGTCTATACTTATATAAATAAAACTCGTCAAGACGATTCACACGAGCCCAAACTCGACGTGGTTGTGCCGTTTAATTACAGAGTTCCTATGGCTACCTCGCGATTCCATCATCAGATCAGCTCCATGTCATCATAATATTGCATTGTCATCCGAACTAAACGTGTATACCAAATTTCAGCTCAATCGGAAACCGGGAAGTGGATCAAATTTAAGTTGCAAGATTTGATTACAGAACGACAGACAACGGGACAGGTGAAACTAAATAAAAGCTTGTAAAAACAGACGCAGCAGAAGACAGATCTTAATCTTAGAAAATGAATTACGAGGTAAAATAACCGGCAAATTAGTTGAACCGTTTGCTATGATAATGCGCACATTTTCGGATCTTCTATTGAGACCCAAAAATCGGTTATTGCGCATTCAAGATCGACCGACATGATGCTTCAACTTGACAAGAATCATACACGATTTTCGGGACTTAAGACCGTAATTAGACATAATAGAATAGAATATTGATTTATTTGCTTAGAATGCAGGTAATTACAATAAGGTGATAATAATAATATAAAAACAATACGTGTACGAACGCCGGCGTTCGGTTCGGGAAGTTGCGTGTAATCATAGCAAATGGCTCAAATTATTTGCCACATATCACAACTATAACCAGGCTCACATGGCATTGAGGAGGACAGGGTGTCACTTAAGCGCCGTCCATTTTTTTTTCATTATTATCTGCAGGATCGCGTTTGACCACAATCTTAGCAGATGGTAAGCAATGATGTAGTCGACGATGAAGCTCGCTTGCCTAGGACCTACAATACGGCTGTCTGATCTGTTTCTTCCTTCATGGATCTTTGCTAGTCTGCCATGAAGTACGGCCGTCGAATCTTGGCGAATTTGAAGTTAGGTTCTGCGAATTTTATCGCTCGAAAATTCGGACAAAAATAAAGTCAAAAACAGTTTTAACAGCGATAACAACTGCAAATTGCATTTATTTGTTTAAACCATTTATTTTATTTACAGCCTAAAATTTGCAGCCTGTTCTTAAGGCATTAGCTATCAGAAAACACAAATAGTTAAACGTTTTTAACATATGGGTGAAATAATATCTAAAGTGCCAGTAACGCAATACCTGATGTCCAGAAACCGAATGAAAGAAAAAAAGAAAGAAAGAAAAACAATTTATTCACGCGAAATGACGCAACCTTAAAACTAACAAACAATACCTAATTATATTTTATAGGAAAGAATGTGTAACAATCACGCAAAACGGCCAAAGCCTCAGCATAACGCTGTGGTCTCATGCATAATGTGATGAGCTCACAGCGCTAGTATTCGGCATTGGACGACGTTGAATGATGAAACGTCGCCAGCTAGGTAAGTCTCCACAAAGTAGATGCTTAGGATGGACAATGCCCGTGAGGCCGACCTAGGAAGACGTTGTAAAACGACCTGGGAAGACTTTGCAAGACCTACCTGCCTAAGACTCCTGGGCCAAGGGTTGATGCGAAAGCGTAACACCAGGGCCTGGGAATAAGGCAAGGAAGGAATGTGGTAGGTTGATTAGTCAGTAAAAGTCTGACACTATTCCCCGCTCCGCCCAAGAGCGGGATTCGTCATTGGATAATTTTTACCTACCTTAAAAAACAACCTACCTAAGACGACCTAGAAGCCTGCCTCAAAGACTGATTCGAGGAAAAATACCTGGAAGGATTATTTGAAAGCCTTTACCCTCGTGTTGAAGTTGTAAAAGTTAAAATTGAAGAAGCATGTACGTAACATATGACGTCACCAACACACCAGATGCGAATGTTACAATATTTATAAGCACTTTGTATCTCATTTTAAGTGAACTGTAATATTGTTCTTATGAGAATAAAATTCTTTAAACCTAAAAGTGATGAAGCAGTGTAACGGAAGACAAAGCGTTGGAAGGTCTCCTACAAGGAGGACCGGAGTCCTGGTTTCGGGAATCCAAAGGATGCGAGACGAGACCGTTGATTGTGGTCACATTTGGGGGAGGCCTATGTCCAACAGTGGACGTCTTTGGGCTGAAATGATGATGATGATGACATTTTAGTCTAATCATCATTACATAGTATAAAACAAAGTCGCTTCCTGTCTATGTATGCTTAGATCTTTAAAAGTTCCCAACGGATTTTGATGCGGTTTTTTTTAAATAGATAGAATAATTCAAGAGGAAGGTTTATGTGTATAATACATGCATAATATATTCAATATCAGTACAAGTGCTAAGCTGGAGCGAGTTGCTAGTATTACATAAAATATTATTAGATACTCTTAGTCACTTCTCTATGAAGCGACTATTTTCTCATCTATCACTATTATGGACTATAAACACCGAAGAAAGCGTCGGCTTGACTTTATATCAGCTCTAAGATACGTCAAGTTACATAAAAGGTCAGTACACTACATTTAGTATACCATGTTCCGGCAATCACGGCTACAATCTAACGTGGTTGACTCCGATTCTATTCTCGGACACGCGCCTTAGCGCCGCGGGCGCAGCAAAGCAAACTTTGAGAGCAGTGGGAGCCATAACACGACCAACCACAGACCATATCAGACGTGCTGTGTATAATTAATTAGTTTAATTTTTAAATTTTCGAGTTCCTAATACTATATTAGTTTTAGTATCTAGATTTTTTTCTAATACATTCAGTGATTTATCAAACTATGCTCAGTGTCATTTTTTGGATTGACTTTTGAACTCTTGGTGAGTACTTCTTTTTTGTTTTGATTAATCATCTTCCGGATTTTTTGTTTATTTTGGATTTTAGATATATGGCCGTGATCTTGGCTCACGTGTATCTATGATTAAATCACGAAATGCAGCTACGATCTCTTCATAATTTGCATTTTTAACAGCCAAACAAGTTAGGAAACCATTAAATTTCACTCTTTTTGGGTTCGAAGACCTCGTTTTCTAAGATAGTTCAAAATCATAAATGTTCGCATAGCTAGACAAGCAATTAACAAATGATGATAAAACGCATACCATGACCGTATAGCAAAAAATGCATTAGAATAATATAAATTGATACTTTTGACTAGCAAAAGCGAGTTTCCTGGTTCAAGACCGTGCAGAAGATCGTAATCAGTTTTAAATTAAAGATTGTATCTAACTACAATCTTTAATTTTAAAGTTAATAAAAAAGCGGATGCTTAGGATGAACTTAACTCTGTAGCTGGCAAGGCTTTCATCTCCGACTACTCTACTTGCTATTATGATGCATCCACAATCAGAGATTCTGTCATCAAAAAGCATGAAGCTTAAGTGAGTGATTGTTAGAAAACATTGCCACGGCCTTCGACCGCAAAGAAAAACTGGAGTAATAAGGAAAGATCTTATTTAGTAAAATCCTGACCCTTCTTTTCACTCCACTCAGATTAGGATGATGATTATTCTTCCACCTTCATAAATATGTCAGTGCAAGTGAGATTAAAAATCCTTGACATAATAGTTAAGATAGAAGGCACGAATCAGTAGTGGGACCATTATAAGGTAGATTATAATAATAACCTTTTTATTTCGGAAAAAATCCATAAACATGCAAACAAAATTAGTACTATGATAACTTATATAACTATGTTAGTAAACAGTACATGGCAATACAGGAGCATGAAGCTAGCTTAAAAACCAGATTATAGGACAATTTAGTATTATGCTTGTGCTTAATGCTAAGTTAATATATCACCACAGCAGAAACTAGACCAGTAACTGTAAAAATACGAATTATGATAATATTTATCTATAAATTGAAGGATTAACCTATAATACTGACAATAATCGGTATGTGCCCAACCCAGTTCTCAAAAATGACCATGTCACGTTGTACTGGTATCGGTCTATCATCACTGACCGGACTATTGTAGCCAATAAGCCGGATATAGTGGTGATAGACCGATTAGCGCGCCGCGCAATGATAGTCGATGTCACCTTCCCGCACGACGAGAACCTCGTGAAAGCTGAGAAAAAGAAACAAATAAAATATCTCGACTTAGCACACGAGGTTGTCGACATGTGGAATGTGGACCCTGCTGCCATTGTGACGATTGTTGTGACTGGCAATGGCCTTACAGCCAAAAGCTTCGACGACCATCTGTCGAAGCTGTCGTTACGCGGTTGAATCAAGGGCCTGATACAGAAGGCAGTACTCCTTGATACGGCTCGTATTGTGAGGAGGTTCCTGTCTCCCTAAACACCAGTAGCTTGCTTTTTCCTGACACTGGCAGACTACTATTTTTGAAAAATATTTTAAAATATGTAATTTAGCTCAATAAACGAAATAATAATATGATCATTTTATTTCAGTTAAACAGTACCCATATCACAAATACCTTATAGACTAACATACATAACTATGTTAAATTGTTACAATTTTTAGTTTGTTATTATTTTTTTTTTATTTTTTTTAATGGGTACTCGAATGGTGGCGCACCCGGTAGGCCATTGTAAACAGAACTTTGTAGAAATAGTCCAAATCATTTCTAATGCCCTAGTCCCAATAACGGTACAGTATCCCTGTAAGAATATGACTCACATGCTGGATATCCTCAGGGCTGCGGGGATGTTCGAATAGGTCACTGAGACCTTGGAATCCAAAGGCCAACTGGAAGAACTCCTCCTCCTCGAGTCGTATTCCACGACGTTAAAGGTCGTGAAGTTCTATTTGGATTAACTTCTTACTAATAGTGTCTCGCCATCTGTAACGGCTCTTAGCGTCATAAAGTACGACGTGTAAGTGTTTGACCAGCTTATTCAAAGTCTAAGTCTCAGCTCTGAACTAAAAGTCTAATGGTCCCACAACCTTCAACGAGAGCAGACATTAGAAGATTTCGACACCAGCACTTTTAACAAGCCAATTAACACTACTGTAGCTGATATTATCGTAGAATGTTGCAGCTGGGCAGCATTTACTGATTTCTTAACTTTAATCAGATCTTAAACTAAATGCACTGTAAATTGGGTCTCCGTTTGGTCGTGGTCAGACATTTCTTTAATTTGCGTGTTGCATAACTTGGTCCATACCCTGTCCTTCAGTGATGGAGTTACCAGTTACTAATTATAATTATGACTAATATTCAGTAAGTGCAACGATAAATAAGAATGCAGTTGTTATTGAACTGAGAATGGCAAGTCAACCTTGGCTTGAAATAGGGTTTTGAACTTAACATGCGCCAAGCGAGATTGCATCCACGCAAAACATACTAGTAGGTTGATAATCTTATATCTTTACGTATAATGTTGCTTCATTTTCATCATCAATTTAAGACTAAATTGATGATGAAAATGAAGCAACAAAATGATCCAGACGGATCATCATGCACTATTCAGTATAGTTCTCCAACCTCTCTTTTATTTCATTAATGCTTCTCAATCCCAATCTGAATTGCCTGTTCCTTCATTATTTTTAAATAAAAAATAACTGAGGAAAGCCTCACATAACAGACAACTTGTGGACTGTAACGTAGTAAAAAAATAGTTTCCTAGATGGACCGCCTTGAATAAACAACTGTTGTTAAAAGTAATTCTAGATGATATCGTGATAGACCAAGATAAAAGTGGAGAGATGAACTTAACATAGAAGGAACAGGATCACAAGAAAGGGAAGAGGGAGGTTTTTGCCCAGAAGTGGGAAATAACGTACTAGACAGGTCCATAATATGAGCAAGATGCACAGAATACGATACTTGGTGACGTCTTTCAGCTGAATGATGATGGATGGTGAAGACAATATTGGCATGCTTTCCCAGCGCTTTTAACACCATTCTGAAATCAAATAATTACTATAACGAAACCCAATCGAGGTAGATGGCCATGGAGAACTCTGAGTGAGTGGAATAATCTAAGATAAGAAAAAGTCGATTATCTGGTGAACGACTCGATTCAGTTTCGCCACATTCCGACAATATCTTCCAATAATAGTTTTATTTCTTCAATATTATTGTACACATCGTTTGCAACCAAAATGTTTTAATAAATTATTATCATCGTAAGTGATTGTATGTTCTAGTATTTTTAGAAAAAGTCTTGCGCAATAAAGTTTTAAAATAGACATTCATTTTTGCGCAAAGTTAATGAGCTAGACTGGCTATGAAATAATTTGTCTAGACTCATTATGTAATAATTTGATAATCTTGTACATGCTGTTCGTAAGTCTCTCTACAACTTGACAACTGATTTGGCTAATTTTGGTCTTGAAACATTCGTAATAGCTCAGGAAAGGTTTAAATGGTGAGAAAATGATCCTTATTATATATAACTAGCTTTTGTCAGCGGCTTCGCCCGCGTACATAAAATATAGCCTATGCCACTCAGGAGTAAAACAGCTTTCTGTTGTTACTATTTTTTTTTTCCAATAGGACCAATAGTTCCAGAGATTACCTCCTACAAACAAAAAAAAAACAAACTTTACCTCTTTATTATATTAGTGTGGAAAACCGGCCAAGAGTTCGTCGGTCCACGCTCAGTATAGGGTTCCGTAGTTTCCCCATAAACTACGACTTAACAGCGCGAAGTGGCTACTAATTTATTCAAACTAGACGGGTTATGTATTGCAACACAATGGTTAACTGAAGGAATACGGGTAGGTTTGAGTCAGTAAAATTCTGGCAGATATTAGACATACCTTTTAACACCATAGAAATCCCACATCAATGAATCAATTTGACGGCTCTATTGGCGCAGTGGTTAAGCAATTGACTGCTGCACTGAGGGTCATGGGATCGATTCCCATACGGAACAAATATTTGTACGAACGCACCCACGACTCAGGAGTAATTCCTAATGTGGGACGTTTAAAAAAAAAATGATATGGCTAAACGAGGAATGACATATATTATCATCAAATGCTAACGTTTAAACGATTTGGCCAGTTTTAGTTGGCTAAATCATGAAATGACCAATTCTAAGATGTGGTCACGACATAAATAGATTATTTTATTACTTCAACACGCAGATGTTTTACTTTTCTTCACTCATTCTCTAGTCTATGTTACGCAATATCCAAGGCCTGCAGGTTGTAATGCAAGGTAAACAAAAAAATTTCATTGCTCAAGAATAGCCCGAAAATTTGCGCCAAATACTCGTACGAGAACTTGGTAGGATTTTAAACGTTATGATAAATTATAATACATAAATATACCTACCTTTTATTTAATATATTCTATGCATTTGCATTAGAATTAATTTCATAGAAATGATACAAGGTTAACTATTTCGTGAACTAATGAAGTGTGGAGTGTTATGGCGGTTTCTGCCTTATTTTTTTTTTTAAATGGATTAACTTACGTTTGGCCATTTACTTACCTGATGATGGTAGGCGATATCATTTACATAAGTTTACTAATTTGTTTAAAATTATTAGATTTGATTACCACGCACATAATGATTTCTGACCCAGGTGCGATGCACCAGGAGCTCATCTTGAAAAAGAACTAATAAATTCGGCCTTCCACGAAGAACAGTTTTTTTTTTTAAGATGACAACGTTAGGGTATGGTTATTTAACAAGCCATTCAATCGATAGGGTTATCAGAACCGAGAAGGTAGTGTAGATGATAATTATCATAATTACGTAAATAAATACGTGTTACAGTTGGCATCTTAATTTTGAACAACATACAACTTAGCACTGACCTACAAATTGCATGAAAACTTAACACTTCTTAAGAAGGGTTATCCATCTTTGTCAAAGAAAGACAATAGTCTCTTAACAAAGTCAAAAACGACAGCTCCCATGCATTTTACCTGAAGGAAATCGAAAATTATGTTTGGGTCGGTTTCCTGTTTAAGCGGATTCATTTTTGCAATTTACTAGTCTGAACATCAAAACCAAGTTATGAGTATTTGTTGACTTGATAAGACTTATTGTCGGTTTCTGATTCCCACTTTTGACAATCCGTAGTAAGATCTGCCACAGAATAGTACTTATAGCAATGACAAAAACAATGACAAATATGTATAGGTACTTAGTTGATAACTGTTAGGTATGAAGTAGGTATTTGTAGTAGTACAGCAGGTATCTGCAATAAATTAAAGAAAGCATAGGTAAGGACGGTAAGGTATTCCATACCAATGATTAAACTCATTAATTTTATTTATCATTTCTATAAATGCAAGTAGGTATGCAACATAAAATCAACTACCATCGTCATCTAATTACCAGAACCTCAATAAAAATTAAGAATCAAGCTCTACTCATTTATTATACCTTAGTATGGGAAGCAAGAAGATAGAAATTTTCCGTGCAAAAATGACGCAACTACAATGCATAGCACGAAAGGGATCCCATACCGATACCGTTCTATTCCTGATGCCTTAGTATAATAATCGGGCCATATCGACTAGCCTTCAATAAAAATTATTTAAAAATACGTGATGAAGGTAAATATATATATTAACTAAGCTCGGGTGTTTATAATATAAATATTACCTATGACTTCTAGGGGCGTATAAAATTATACATATTTTAAACATATTAATGTTATACTTACTAGCTGCTGCCAGCGGCTTCACCTGCGTCATATAATAGACCTAATAATACCTAAGACTATAAATAAATAACCAAAATAAAATAAGCAAAATCAATTAAAATTCAATATCACTGTTGCAATTTTGTGTCATAATTTGTATTTTCGAAAGTTGTAAAAATATTACAAGTTCTATGTGAACTTGTAAAACTATTTTTAAAACTTTTATTTAAGTATAATGAATATCAGGCACGACAATGTTATATAAAATATTTAACTAAATTAATTAACTCAATAAATTCAAATAAATCGAAAATACCTATCAAATGAAAAGCTTGTAATAAAATTTAAATTAATATTGGTACTTAGTTGAATAAAATTAAAATCATTCAAACAAAAATAACGTCAAAATAAATTTTGAAATAGGAATTTTCTTGAGGTCGTTTCACAAGTAGTTTTTGAAAACATAACTGTTTTGTTTTTCTCAGTTTTGATGTCGTCTACGTAATTACAAGCAATTTTCAAATATTAGACAGAGTGCATATTTGCAAGGTTCACTTATTTTTACAAATATGTTTGGGTTTAGAGTTTAGTCTTTCAAATGTAGTTACAGCTTTCCAAAATACTAATCTATATACCTATATAAAACAAGAAACTGACTGATATATCAACGCACAGCCGAAACTACTGGGACTAAGAGAGTGAAATTATGCACAGAGTTTCCTTTTATGATGTAGGCGAACAATAAGAATGAATTTTCCAAAATTCGCTCCAGGGATGAAACGCGTGTCCAAAGTTAGTGCGAAAATCTTTTTTACGCGGGCGAAGCCGCTGACAGAAAGCTAGTTGATAATAAAGTAAGAGTTTCTTGTTTCCAGAAATACATACGTTTAACCAGTTGGTCAACTCTACTACTAATATAAAAAGCAGAGTCGCTTCCTGTTGTTACGATCTGTCTGTTTATCCGCTACCTCTTCCTAAAACACGCAACACAATTCGGTGCGGATGTTACTAATAGAAAGAACAACCAACTATGTGGGTTTATGTACCTTCCTACTTAATTTGATCTCGTGCGAAGTCGGGCTGGGTCGCTAGTTATCAATCTAATAGTAAATTTTTTAAAGAAAATTTTCCACTTTTTCGATATCGTACCTACGTTTAATTTTAATGACGTAAAATTATTTAAGTTTACAAGATTGCTGCTGACTTTTTAATTGGCATATTTCATTCATTTGCCACCTAGCTAGAGTACCAGGATTTCATAATACACGAGCAATTAAATGAGCGCTGTCACGGAGGTTGGTCAGTCAACAACCTGTGTCAACGTAAATATAGAGGAGTAGCGACATTTTTACCGAGGTTTGTGATCAGGCGCACCGCGCGGTAACGACTAGTGACATACTTTGGAAAAATGTACTTCGCTTGGTTATTGTTTGCCGCATTGTTAGCATTGAATAGATTTATTATTTTGTAGTACTAGCAGCACAGTAAACTGTAGGTACAGAAGTAGGTAGTTTTATAGCAGATAGGTTTTTTTATGGTAGGTAAAAATCATCGAACTGGCAAGAGGAAGCGCGGGACCGCGATGGATGGAAGAAGTGGAGGGAGGCCTTTGCCCAGGAGTGGGACAGAACAGGCTAACAAAAAAAAAAAAAAAAAAAAAAAATCATCGAATGACGAATTCCACTCTTGAGTCTTGGGCGGAGCGGGAAACAGTGTCAGACTCCTATTGAATAAACAGCCAGAGCCCCGGTGTAACGCTTTCGACCAACCCTCAGCTCCGGGATAGCAGATAGGTAAATGTGCGTTTTGCTAATAGTAATAGTCTACTAATAGCTCGGTCCTTTCGATTATGGCTTAGGTGTCTTCAAAGCTAGTGAATAGGCCCTTAATAAACTAATGCGCCTCACCATCAACGATTGCATCACTGCTTACCACTAAGTGGGATTGCAGTCAAGGAAAAGTTTTTTAAAAAAATGTTCAAAGCTTATTTTTGCCATGAGTTCCTATATATGGTTTTTACCTATCACACAAAGATAGATTCTTTATCTATGTATATTTTTTATTAAACTATCACACAAAGATAGATTCTTTGTGTGATAATTTAATCTCAAAGTAGGTTACTTTGCTGTTCAAAAAAACTTATGATCATTTAGGTCACAATGTCAAGTGGGAGGCCCTACAACAAAAATGTTTGATTGACTCATTCGGATTTTCCACTTTCTTTGCAATAAGCGCAAGTTCTTTTTTAATGGAAGTTAAGTCATTCAATAGGTAGTTAAAAATAGCAACTAATTGCAATTTGAAATGGGGGTGTCAGTCATTAGCATGACCATTACGGCTAAATAACAATCCAAGGAGAAGAAGAAATTAAATAGACATTTTAACATCACTTGACAGTTGTTAAGCGGATTAGTTAGTGGCATTTAGTTGAGATAACTGTTCTACGGTTAAAAAAACATCATCACAAAGCCATATTTTAGTAGTAGAAAGTACTCCGGTCACGTCGTATAACAAGTAGTTGTTAGCACAATTTTGTTTGTAATAGAAAGTACTTAACCGAAATTTTCTACCGTGGCATTTAGAGGTCGAGGAGGCATAATTATTATTGTTGATGCTATGTCTAAACAGATAATAATATAATGTATGTTTGTTTTTTATAATCTCATGAATCTTTCCATATTTTTCAGTCTGCCGAAACAAACCTAAATGGCATTTATCGAGATTGCATTTCAAGCTGAAATAAGTCGTTACGAAGATTCGGAATTCGAAGAATATGCAAAAAGGCATTGTAATGAAGATCCAGATACTAGGAGTAAAGCAATCGAGGAGCTACGACGTTTGATTCGAGGTAAGATGTAAACAAATGTAACTCTTTTGAACGTATGTGATTCTAGTACCCGTAACATTTTAACCGCTGTGTATGCCGAAAAAAATAAAAGAAAATGTTGAGTTGATTATTTCCGAAGCCTTTTTCTCGCGTCCTGCGTGTTTACAAAACGTTTTTGGTTGAATTAAAAAACGTGATATCGGTCACCTAGCAATATTGGCACATCAATATTTTTTTCATATTTTATAGATACTTACTTACTACTATTATGGCTGTTACAAATGTTGAGTTTTATTTCAGAAATTGTGACGACGATTATAAATTTTTATTCAAGGATATTATAAATTATCCACTTTTAATCTGTTGGGCAGTTAAAACTAACTTTCGCATTTATTGTTGAGTGCGCAATATTTTACTGGACGAGTGATATTCCCATTGTTATGTAGCTTTGCAATAATTGCAATCGACAATTATTATTGGCGACAACGTAATTGAGTTTTAGACTGCAGATAGTTTTTTTAAGTTTTTTTAAATAAACTACAGCCAAAAGGTCGAAATCGTGACACTAGGAGACTAGCTTCTCAAGGAGTTGTCAGTAAAACCATAGGGACTCGGCAAAAGGATCAATTGGTCGAAGCAACTGGGGCCCAGGGTCTCTTTCTGAAAGGAAGGTTTGGCACCAGTGCGAAAGGCATTTATGGTAGGTAAAAATCATCCAATGGGTGTGAGGTATTTAGGCAGTAAGAGTCCTGTGGCCCTTGTTTCCGCTCCGCCCAAAAGCGGAATTCGTTATTGAATGTCATTTGGCCTACCACAAAAAATACTAGGAGACTATGAAACTAAATCAGCTTGTTCAAAATGATTGTTCTCCAGATTATTGCCATGATTATAATGTATGTAGTACCGACTTGCGACATTCACTTACAATAGCGATTTTCCCGGCATTGCTCAACACATTATGATTAGGGGTATTGTCAGTCATTACATAACTATGTACTCCATATTACATACATTATCGTAAAACAAAGCATTCCTTGTTTTGAAATGTAATTTTAGCCACTTTAGTAAAATTAGTTGTTGTTAAAAGTTTCGGAATAGGTAGAAACTGTATAATCTTACTAATATAGTATAATTACTAATCTTACTAATATTATAAATGCGAAAGTTACGATGTTTGGATGTTTGTTACTCAATCACGCCAAAACGGCTGGACGGATCTGGATGAAATTTAGCACAGCCATAGGATACGCTTCGGAATAGGACATAGGCTATTTTTTATCCCGGAAACCCCAACCCCAATACCACGCGGGCGAAGCCGCGGGCAAAAGCTAGTATCGAATAAGTGTTTTGCCATGGCGTGTTTTATAATTTGTACAACATTAAATAATGTCCCAAAATATGAATTTAACAAAATATTAAAAATACCTACTTAGGTTGTTTTTTAAGGTGTAAAATTATGCAATGAATTTTAGATGAGTGAGTCAGACTTTTACTGACTAAAAGCACACAGTATGTTTCTTTTATACCTTGCGTTCCAATATAGCGATTTTCACTTTCGGACTACCAATGGCCTTATGGTTTTACTTCCAGAATTGGCCATAGCTGGTGAAGATGCCAATATACCTATACTAATAAATATGTATTAGGCAGGTACTTGGGCTTGACGGGGAGAAAAACGATTCTTCATTTGTGGTGAAAACTGTCTCCGTATGGTCTAAAATTAAACACAACTAAATAAAAAAAAATTAAAAGTGAACACAAAAAAATTGCGGGACACAGGCCTACACAACCGATTCTTCTTCAAAACCAACTTCTTTGGTCAGGATGGGCACCAAACCACCGAACGGCAAGCTATACCCATACCTTATAATCCGCAAGCCGGGTTACCCTGGAACATTCACTTTAAATCGATATTTCTTAATTCGACTTACCATTCAATGTAGCAATATCTCGGAGATTAGTTTCAATGATAAAATGGTTTGTTTCAGACCGAGGAGAATGTATCCCGCGGCGAATGGACGACGCCTATTTACTGCGGTTTCTTAGATGCAGGCGGTCCATACCGGCGCTGGCGCATAAACTGGTGAGACATTCAACTTTTATTAACTCATCATCATCATCATCATCAGCCTTTTTAATGTTCCCACTGCTGGGACACATGCCTCCTCTCTAGGAGAGGTAATGGGCCAGAGTTTTCCTTCACCGTTTTGAGGGCAGTAGTGATGAAATAAATTACACAAAGTAATGCGCCTGGCTGGGTTTGAACCCGCGACCTACATCTCGTAAGTCGGGGCCGATACCACTCGGCCACCACACTACGATGGTAGTTGTGCTGCCAATATACCTCAGTCTCAAGACGAAAGTCTATGAACAGTGTGTGTTGCCAGTGATGACATATGGCTCCAAAACGTGGTCGCTTACAATGGACCTCATAAGAAGACTCAAAGTCACGCAAAGGGCAATGGAAAGAGCTGTGATCGGAGTTTCTTTTTGCAAGAAAACCAAGATTACTGACATAGCGAAAAGAATCGCCAAACTTAAGTGGCAATGAGTAGGGCACATCGCACGCAGAACAGATGGCCACTGGGGCCGAAGGGTTCTGGAGTGGCGACCGCGTACCGGAAGACGTAGCGTTGGAAGGCCTCCCACAAGGTGGACCGATGACCTGGTCAGGGTTGCTGGAATTCGATGGATGCAAGACGCACGGGATCGGTCGTTTTGGCGTCTTCGTTGGCTTTCGAAGGATATATTGGACGAACAATCTTGTCTTCTTCTACCAGGGTCGCATAATCACGAACAAATACTCCTTAGCTCTTCTGTCATCAATAGTCGAACACACGACCCTGCCGAACAGAACACGAAAACATTTGTCAGACCCGTCAGACTTAAGCTGTTACATATCTTACCATGAGCGTCAATCATTATCTAAGTACTTGTAGTAAAAAGGTTTTTAAATAATAAATGCCAATAACAGTTGTTAACAGCCTATGTTAACATCAATAACAACTGCTAATGCCATTTATATTTTTACGAGTGCACAAGTTAAATTCGCCGAGCCTAACTTCAGGCTAATCAAGTTAGAGAACGGCTGTACTATACAGTAAGGTCGTCGGATCTTGAAAAACGTAAAAAAATAAAGGTTTTAAAAAAAGAAATGCCAATAATAGTTTTTAACAGCAATAACAACTGAAAATTGCATTTATTTGTATAAACCATTTATTTTGTCACGAATTTTCAAGCGCTAAAATTAGCAAAGCCTAACTTGAGATTCACCAAGGTTCTACGGCCGTACTGTACTAAATAATCTTTTAATTATTATTACAATATTCCGTCATATTCAGTGAGAAAAAACTATATGCTATTTTACGACATAGTCTAGTCTACCTTTTGAACGTAAAAGAGTAACAAACTGACACACACTAGGCCTACAAACTTTCACTTTTAAATAAAATACATATTAATCATCATCAGCCTAGCGTATGTCCCGGTTGCTACCTTGGCTTTCACCTCGGTGCCCGGGGTCCGCTTTCCTTCCTAGTCGTCTCCACTTCGCTCGGTCTTTTGCGTCCTCTGCCTTAAGCCCATTTGCACGCATATCGTCCCTTACGACGTCGATCCAACGCCTCTTAGGCCTACCTCGTTTACCGGGTCCCGGCGGAGGCGGCATGGCGAGGCATCTGTTGCCCACGTAGTCTGCCGGTTTTCGTAAAACGTGGCCATACCAGCGTAAGCGACCCTCCTGCAGTTTATCCGCTATGTCACGGACCTGAAGGCTGCCCCGGATGCTGGAGTTCTTAATGCGGTCTTTCCGCGAAACTCCAGACATCCAGCGCAGCATATTCATTTCCGTGACACGCAGGCTTTGCTTATGTCGCTCAAGTACAGGCCACGCTTCACTGCCATACAAAAGGACAGGCCTAATGATGGTCTTATAGACCTGTCCTTTGAGCCTAACCGGCATTTTGGGGTCACAGATAACCCCCGCCACCTCACGCCACTTCGCCCAGGCCGCCGAGATACGTGACTCGACGTCGCATTCGACTTCCCCGGACTCGTGGAGCACCGATCCCAAGTACTTGACCTGTTCCGAGCGCTCAACTGTGTCTTCGCCAATGCGAACAGGAGCAGCGTTAGTTGTGTTACAGGCCAAGTACTCGGTCTTCGCCGCATTAATCTTCAGACCGCCGTTCTCCAGCGATTCCTTCCACGCTGCCACACGTTGAACCAAGCGCCCACTGTCCGAGTCCGCCAGCGCGATGTCGTCTGCATACATGAGCAGCCATGGCGGCTGCTCATGTAAGTCCCTGATGGTGGAGGACAGCACGTCAAGCACCACACTGAACAGAAACGGACTAAGGACAGAGCCCTGATGAACTCCGACGGTGATGGGGAAGGGTTTCGTATCGCCAACAGCGGTCCGAACCACAGAACCGGAGTCTCGGTACATATCTCGGACGATGTCAACATAGGTCTCGGGCACTCCTTTAGATCTCAGCGCCCACCAGATCACATCACGGGGGACACAGTCGAAGGCTTTCTGCATGTCTAGGAACAAGAGATGCAGAGGCGTATTCTTCGATCTGTATCCCTCCATGGTAACCCTTAGGGCAAAGATGGGATCCATGGCGCCATGGCCTGGTCGAAACCCATATTGACATCCCGAGACGGTGCACTCCTGTCGGATCCGAGAGTCAATCACCCGCTCGAAGAGCTTCATGGTGTGGGACATAACCTTAATCCCACGGTAGTCGCCACACTCCTGCACCGATCCCTTGCCTTTGAAGACTGGAGTGATAATACTCAGTCTCCATTGACTCGGGATCCTTCCGGTGAGGAGCATGCGGTTAAATAGGTGGGTTAAGATGCCCACACCACGAGGACCCATCGCCTTCCAGGCTTCAATGGGGACTCCATCGGCACCGACAGCTTTCCGGTTCTTCATGCGGCGAAGAGCCGCATGCACTTCTTCAGGCGTAACCGGGGGCACAAGTCCCTGATTTGGAGGGAGAACCGGAGACAGCACCTCTTTGTGCTGCTTGTTCAGCAGCTCGTGGAAGTACGAGCGCCATCTCTCCTTCACCGCGAGGTCCTCGCATAACAGATTGCCGTCAGGGTCTCTTACACAGCGGCACTTAGAGATATCCAGAGCCGCTTTGACCCTGGATCGTGCCAACTTATAAATGAGCTTTTGCCCCTCAGACGATTCCAACTTATCATAAAGTGGCTGTAAGTGGTCTCGTCTGGCTCTGGCTACGGCCCTCTTGGCGGCACGTTTTGCGGTTCTGTATGCGTCGCGGTCTTCGGGAGATTTGGAAGCTTGCCACGTTTTGAAGAGGGCTTTCTTCTCTCTGATCTCCCTCTGGACTGTGTCATCCCACCACCAAGTCTCCTTGTCACACTTGCGGCCGCCCCTGGACAAGCCGAGCACCGACTTTGCCGCCCCAGTGATGGCAACCTGAATCCTGTCCCAGTGGCTTTGCACAGGTTCGCCATCGGTTCCATCGCACTTATCGCCGATGGCCGACGCGAACGACTGGGACGTGGCTTCATTCAGTCGCCACCACCGTATTCGGCGTTGTTGGCGCTCAACAACCTTGGCCCCAGGCTTGACGCGCAAGTCCATGACAAGGAGACGGTGTTGTGCAGTGAGACTCTCACCGGGTATGACCTTGCAGTTGGCTACCTTACTGATGTGGTGCCTCCGTGTGAGTAAGAAATCGATTTGGGTAGCGTACCTCCCGCTCCTGTAGGTAATCAGGTGTTCGGATTTCTTTTTGAAATACGTGTTCACGATGGCAAGGCTGGCAGCCGCACACGTTTGAAGGATAGTCTCACCTTCAGCGTTACGGCTACCGTATCCAAAGCCACCGTGAACATGCTCAAAGTCCTTGCACCTGTCACCCACATGACCGTTCAGATCACCACCCAAAACGATTCCCTGCGACAACGGGATGCCACGAAGCACCTCACCGAGTTGATCCCAGAACGCAGCCTTTTCAGCGTCGCTGCAACCGACCTGAGGCGCGTAGGCACTTATCAAGTGGGTTATAACCCCATCGATAAGCACACCTACGACCATAAGCCGGTCACTGAAGCGTTTCACCTCCAGGACTGCGTCGTGAAACTCCTCGGAGAGTACAACGGCCACCCCGTTCTCCCCACCGGCTGCACCCGTGTAGATCAGCTTGTAGCCGTTCCCGATGAGCCGGGATCTGCGGCCTTTCCACCGAGTCTCCTGCAGGAATGCCACGGCCACCCTTCGCCTAAGCAGTACATCGGCTAACTCTCTCGCGCGTCCGGTCAGCGTGCCAATGTTCAGGCTGGCGAAGCGGAGCTTCCGGGTTGGGGCTCAAATAAAATACATATTAATATGACGTGATAATACATAACTATTACATTATTAAATTCAATGACATGCAGATTACATAGTCTTTCAAATTAATTATTCACAATGTTATTGTATTTTAACATAATCTATTCGCATTATTTATGAGTTTCTGAACTCAAACTAGGCTAACAGATAGGCATTTTACGACAAATCGGAACTTATAAATAATATTCATAGCCATAAAAAATGGTGTAGTTTATCTTCCGAATCTACACGAGCACTCAATCGGGTGAACTCGGGTGTCTTCGTGATAAACGATTGACATCCTTCTTAGACCGTCTACCCTCATCATTGTTCTACGAAAATTTGACGAGACAGGTCTGATAATCTTAAAGGAGTTTGATTTAGAATTTTGTGTGTAAATCTTCAAATTGTTTTACTTTTAAGAATAAACACATAGGTATGGTATGCTTGCTGCTAATTTGACTGCCGGCCTTCCTACCGTAGGCGCGGTTTTGCAGACGGCGGGCCATGAGTACCTAAAGCCGTCCGATCCAATGCCGAGTCAACGGCAAGTTGTGTTCTACACTCGCCATAAAGAGATATCGACAAAATTGTAGGGACCAGTGTAGGGGCCGACGCTTGCCAGGGATTATTCCTGTGGATTGTTCTAAGAAGTTACCGCAAACCACATAAGAAATGATAATTAAATTATTGCACTCACTCCCGCTCCACTGAGAGACAGAGTGAGACGGATTTGGTCCGTCCGAACTTATATCTATGGTCCGAACTAAAGTTGAGCGTGACTCGACGTAAATTACGTCTATCGTACCAAGTTCGACCATTTTTTACCCGACTGCCAAAGAAGGAGGGTAATGTTTTTCGAGTGTATGTAAGTATGTATGTATGTCTTTTCCTTTGTGACCTCCTGTAGCCTAAACGGCTTGATGGATTTTGATGTATGAGGTATCGTTAGATTTGTCTTGATTACGGGAGTGTCATAGGATACATTTTATCCTAAAAGTCCCACGGGATAAAGACATAATAACATTTTTTCTAAATTTCCCTTTAAAAAAATATGTACTCGTAATCTAAAGCCAAATGTCGTCGAAATAATTTAAAATGGTACTTACATATACATAGTCTTCTACATCTACAACATTTTCGTTAAATAAAAACAGCTAAAAAGTTATAAATAAAAAAATTATTATTAAAAAAACAAAATACCCGACTGCACACTAAAAAAAGAGTAAAACAAGCCCCACAATACAAATTTACTGAATATAATTTATAAATGTTGATGGAAAGCATCGCAGGCGGGGACCACCTTGACCGCCACCAACGAAAATTCTGCTAAATGGTGCACAACAGAAATGACTATAAATAAGCCTCTGTTGGTCCCCGCCTGCGATGCTTTCCATCAACATTTATAAATTATATTCAGTAAATTTGTATTGTGGGGCTTGTTTTACTCTTTTTTTAGTGTGCAGTCGGGTATTTTGTTTTTTTAATAATAATTTTTTATACAAATTACACTGACACACATTCGCTTTGGTATGGACAGACCAAATCCTTCACAAGATAGATAGATAGATAGATAGATATACTCTTTATTGTAGGTACACCATAAACAAAACTTGGTACATAAGGACACTTAAAAATTACTACGGTGTTACAATGGGCGGTCTTATCGCTAAAAGCGATTTTTTAAAGACAACCTTTGGATGGATTTGACAGAGGAGAAAGATACACGGGTAGTTCGTGGCGTACTATTTACATATATACAATACATAACTAATAAACTAACTAACTAACAAAAATAATATATACCTACGTATGTATATAAATATATAATATATACAAATACATAATATATATACATATATATATATATGAAAGCAGAGAAATATGTACCTAATGTCGTTCAAGAGGAGAGGTAGTGTTCCTTGACCATATTTTTAAAAGTTATCAAAGTTTGAGCCTTTCTTACCGACACGGGCAACTCGTTCCATAGCCGCACTGCTTGAACGGTAAACGACTTACCATAAAAGTTGGAGGAGTGGCTTGGCATCTCCAGTCCCAAGTTTTCCGATGACCTAAGATATTTGGTATGTGTGTCATGAAGGAACTTGAAACGTTCTTTAAGATAAGTAGGGGTTTTGGGATTGAACAGGACACTGTAGAGAAGAGATAATATGTGCATGTTCCGGCGAAGACGTATTGGAAGCCACTTGAGTTTCGTACGAAAATCGGATATGTGATCATACTTGCGCAAGCCAAATATAAATCTTATGCAAACATTTTGAAGTCTCTCAAGTTTATCTAGTTGTGCCTCAGTGAGATCAAGATAACTGACATCAGCGTAGTCAAGGATGGGAAGTAAAAGAGACTGTGCAAGCGCAATTTTAGTGGCAGTTGGCAAAAAGTTACGCAACCGTCTTAAGGACTTGGCAGAAGCAAATATTTTGCGACTTACCTCTTGTAGTTGGGGACCCCAAGAAAGGTATTTATCTATCCAAACCCCGAGGTTCTTAACTTTTTCACTAAAAGGGATAGCGGTGCCTTTAAAAATAACCTGAGGAAGCTGCGACCAGTTAACCTTAGACATCAACCCAGAGCTACCAACAACGATAACCTGGGTCTTTGAAGGGTTAACCTGCAAACCATGTGCCTCACTCCATTCGCAAATTGAGGCCAAGTCCTGGTTGATGATGTTAATAGCCGAAACCAAGTCCGTATGAGGAGATTGTCTATATACCTGCAAATCGTCAGCGTAAAGGTGGTAGGAGGAAAGTAATTTATTGGATATGGAATTTATAAATATTGCGAAGAGTAAGGGAGATAAGACGCCACCCTGAGGCACACCGGCTGAAGTATAACACCAAGAAGAGCAGGACTCGTCTATGAAAATACGTTGCCGGCGGCCAAACAGGTAACTGCGAAACCAGTCAATCACTGCTGGAGATATGTTAAGAGAGCGAAGTATGTTGAGCAGGACATCGAAATCGACAGTATTGAAGGCATTGCTAAAGTCTAGTAAACAGAGAACTGTCATATTTCCACTATCCATACCTAGCCGTATGTCATCGGAAACGTTTACTAGGGCCGAAGTGGTGCTATGACCTGGACGAAATCCGGATTGGAAAGGATTCAGCAGACTATTCTTGCATAGAAAAGTACTAAGCTGATTGTGGACAAGGCGTTCTAGGACTTTAGATAGGAAAGGCAGGATAGAGATTGGTCGATATTCTGAAAAGGAAGTAGGATTGGTTTTTTTAGGCAATGGAATGATTTTGGCTTCTTTCCATATTGATGGAAAGACGCCGTTGGAAATGGAGTAATTAAGGATATAACATAGGATAGGAAGGATTTCGTCAAGGACAGGTAGTATCATTTTCCGACTGACACAATCACTGCCAACTGCATTAGACGTTATTGACACTATGCTCTTCTTAACATCACAATCAGAGAATTGACTAAAATTAAAAGGTGGATAATTAGGAGTTGGAAGGTTAGAAAGATTGTTTAATGTTGCTGCCTTCGCAGTCCCATTGTAATAGGGTGAAGATGAGAAATGTTGATTAAGCAAATCTATGTCTAAATCTTTAGGAACTGATTCTTGGCGTGATTTTCCAACTCCCATGGATTTAAGAAATTTCCAGACCTTGGCTGGATCACCGTTTTCTACAGAAGCATGGACATGGCGGCGTAATGCATCCCTACACACCCTATTGCTGTGATTGCGGGCTTTGACATAAACCTCACGATTCAAAGATGTGGGCCGGCATTTAAATTTAGATTTACATACTGCCTTCTTATGCATAGCAGCCCTTACGTCTTCTGTTAACCAAGGTGCTGGTAGGTGCTTAAGTTTCACTGCACGGATAGGAGCATGGACGTCGTACAGCTTTACAAGTTCATCCGTAAGCAAGTTTACTTTTTCGTCGATCGACTCAGTAGTAATAAGAGGGGTCCAATCAATGTTGCTGGCATCCTTCTGGAGATTGTTAATATTCATACCACTAAAATTGCGAAGCAGGAGAGTTTTGGGCTTGAGTTTAGGTGGGCGGATTTTATAAGAGAGGAATAATAAGTCATGGTAGGAAAACATGTCAGCTACGCATTGACCATGCTTACTGACATGTTGAGGAGAGGAGACAATGGTAAGGTCCAAAAGTGAGGGATTACAGTTTGGAAAGTGGTGTGTGGCACTTGATGGAAGAATTGATAAGTTTGACGACTGAACTATTGATAGAAGTAAGGAAGATCGAGAATCATTTTTCAGTAAGCAAGTATTGAAATCCCCCATGATAATCGTATGACTGTAAGACGGTGTTAGATTTTCTAGGATTTTATCAAAAGAAGAAAAGAAATTTACACGTGATGAAGGGCTGTAATAAACACCTAGAAGTACTTTTACATGGTTCAGGTTTACTTCTAAAAAGAGATGCTCGCCCGCGTTCTGTGGGGGTGGCTGTGCTGACATATCAACAATTGAAAAAGGAATTTGTGGACGAAGATAAATGGCAACACCGCCTCCACCACCAGACACACGATCATTTCTTATCAGTTGAAAACCCGGCAAGGAATAGGAAGTTGAAGGGAGACATGGTTTTAACCAAGACTCTGAAACAAGGATAGCGTGGATGTTCTTACAGTCAAAGGTAGCTAGCATGTCAGAGTAATGCGCCGGAACACTTTGGGCATTTATATGGACTACATTAAAATTCTTTGGTACATCAGAAAAATGGGACTCAAGATTGTCGGCAAGTGACGGTAAACTAACAAAACTGTCATTACTGGAAGCTGACAAAAAACTTTCAGTGTCGCTGTCATTGTTTCCAGACATCAACAAAATAATAAATAAAAAAAAAAAATAATAATAATAATAATAATAAAATTATACTGAAATAAATAATATACTAAAACGCAATCAATCAAATCCACCCGCCAGTTGAGTGCTAACAATATTACACAAAAATAACAATAAAAAAAAAAAAAAAGTAACATTCGTCGTCCGGGCAAGAAACAAAGAATAAATAAATATTACTTGAAAATGAACTTAACAAAATATACTGGGCACACTATAAATACAGATTTCTGAACGTGAGCGAAGGGAGAAATGACATATAAATAATTTGACAGAAACAAACAGCTGACAGATCAGAGAAAAATATTGAAATAACGTATAATATACCGGCTCAGTTGCCATTGAACCAAAAAAAAAAAAAAAAAACGTATAATATAAATATTGGCGTATTTGTTGAAATATGAAGGGTAGAGAATAGCAATTACATTTAAAAAGTGAAATTACAGTTATGAAGCAAAATATAAACGAAAAAACTGCCCGGACTGTGACACTACTTATAAAGTGCACACACGAATAACGTTACTTCCTTGCAGCGGCACGTCGAGCCTTTTTCGGTGCTGGCGATGGGGACGGCGACGACAACGAGGCTGATGCAATAGGCGACACAACCTTATCACTGACCTGCTTGATGTTGTTGAGGTCATGCAATGAGTTCACTCGATGCCGGGAGCCATCAGAGTCGAGGACATATATGTGTCCTTGCTTAGTCCAACAGTTGTTTACACCGAGCTTCTCACGTGCAGACATGAACAGTTGATGCCGCGGTTTTGTAAGAAATTCTGACACAGTAATGCCAGTACCTTTCAGCCTGGTCTTGGCAAACCAAATACTGTCCCTAAGATGAATATCCTGGAGCTTACACAATATGGGTCTGGGCTTACTTGTACCCGCTTGTCTTCCCATCCGATGACATCTTCTAATATTCCCAACAGTGAAGTCAGTCAGCTTGAGATGACACCGCACAACTTCAGCGAACACCTGTGCTGTGTCCTCCTTGGCCTGCTCTGTGACACCATGAAGCAACACCATCTTCCGCCGCCCATGAGTCTCCAAATTGTCCAGCCCAAGTGCAAGCAAATCCACTTGCTTCTGAAGACATTCCAGCGCCTCAAGAATGAACTTTTTGAAAGATGTGAAGTCGGACACCATACTGTCTTTGCTGACTGAAGTTCCTGGTTCCGGATTCTTGTGCAGCTCTGCTTCGAAGTTGGACATCCTCTTCTCAAATAGGGACATCATCTCTGTCATCGTATGTTTAAGTGCCTCCATAGCGATGTAATGTTGTTATTTGAGTTGTTAGGAGTGGTGGATTTTGGAAAAATAACACTGTACCGGCGGGTGTACTATGCTAGCATGTATATGTATACATGTAACAGTGTAATCAATCAGTTAATTATATTAATTAAAATTTAAAAGAAAGCAAACAAAATTTTAACACCTTTCTCCTACCCGAATTTTTTTTTTTTTTACAAGTTCGGGCATGTATTAAAATTATAAAGATTGCATCGCTGCAATGTTACGTGAGTGAAGGTAAAAATACCAGTCTTGATTTGAATGATGTCAATGTCAGAATCACCGGACGATACACCGGACGAAATAGTTTCTTATTTCGCTCAAAAAACCTGCGTTCTGATTTTGATATTTTTTTAATTAAAGGGTTAAAAAAAAATATATCAAATTCACTAGTAAGAATTTTTTTTACATACAATGCGGCAGAATTAATGCCTAGTCTTTGATCCCCGAGAGGACACCGCCGGTGACGTTTTGAATACCGTCATTAGAGACATAATAAAAAGACAATAGGTGTGCGAACGACGGCGTTCGCTTGGGACTCAAGACTTTAATCATGAGATCAGTTGCTCAACAAAACCTCAGAGGTTATCACAGTCCTCACATTATCGCCATCAGAACCATCATCAATCATCTAATCCTCTCGACTCGGGTAATTTCCGTCCGCGCCATCACAGCCGTCAAGGACCACCATTATGTCCAAGTTAGGCAACGCATGGAATGAAAATGTTTAGAACGTAGAGGACCGGTCATTGGTTACTCCATCGACTTACTTATATCCTAATAATAGACAAGCACGTTCATAGAAATTCATACAGTTTAAACTGATGAAAAGAAAAAAAAAATACATGTAAAAGTGTTATTTTAAAACCTATTTACAAAATAAATATCATTTATCATCACTATTCTTCAATATACTTCCACTGCAGCGCTTCATTGATATTGTTGTATGTCAAAACTTTTAAAACTTAGAGCGCTGATACGTCAAAACTGCACTAATGTCATCAATGTAAAAGTGTATGGCATGCAGATCACTTAAAGTGAAGCAAAGTGACTGTACGGTATGCCTAATCTAGTACATATAATATATCGATGGCTTACACAGATTCCTTGACATAAAATCTTGTGTCGACTTGCAAAGAGGTTTTAGTTCAGTGGTGGGCAAATTTTCTTAATCAGGACCAGAAAGCTTAAGAAATTTCAGAGTAGGGTCCGAGTTATAGAAAAAATTAAAGAAAGAAAAATATTTTATTTGACACATTTAGACAGAAACAATTTTCTTTTTTATGGTCCCAAAAATCATTGAATGACGAATCCCGTCCTTCGAGACAGTGTCAGACTTCTACTGACTAAACGACCCACCGTTCCTACTTGCCTTAGGTCCGGGGGCCCGGTGTTCCGCTTTCGCATCAGACATATACAATTTAGAAACAACATGTATACATAAAAGATTTAAAAAAAGGAGAAAAAACCAACACTGTGTCTCACACATAGAAATATAAAAAACAGTCTCACGGTTGCGCCAAATAGGTCCAGTTCAGCAAAAAATGCCAAACAACTGTGGTAGTTGCCTGAAATGCATTTTGTGTTGAAATTTTTAATCATATAAAAAATTACATCATTACATACTTGCGCAAGTAAAAAAAATTACAATTTAACTTTCATTCGAAGGCTCTGCCACAACACAATCATGAATTACGCGATTAGTCTAGATAGCTCTATTACCTACTAGCTTTTGCCCGCGGCTTCGCCCGCGTGGTATTGGGGTTGGGGTTTCCGGGATAAAAAGTAGCCTATGTCCTATTCCGGAGTGTATCCTATGCCTGTGCCAAATTTCATCCAGATCCGTACAGCCGTTTTGGCGTGATTGAGTAACAAACATCCAAACATCGTAACCATACCGTTTTTTTTTTTTTTTATGGTAGGTGAAAATCATCCAATGACGAAACCCGCTCTTGGGCGGAGCGGGAGACCAGTGTCAGACTCTTACTGACTAAAAAACCTACCCCGTACCTTCCTTGCCTTATTTCTGGAGTCGAGGTAACAGTTTGCTCATACCCTCTAGACATGCACATACCCTCTAGAACCGTAACCATATCGTAACTTTCACATTTATAATATTAGTAAGATGCGTCTATTATTCTACTAAGTAGAATATATACTTTTGGATCGTCAAAATGCAATTATCGCAGGCCATACAGTTCGTTTTTTAAATGTAGACTATGATTTGACAACTCAAAATGTCACACTCTAGAAATATGTTCCCAATTTTCTGGAGTTTGACATTTTAAGTTGTCAAATCGTAGTCTAGAATTAAAAAACGATCTATATACAGTACGGCCATCGGATCTTGGCGAGTCTGAAGTTACAAAAACTCGTACAAAAATAAAGGTTTAAAAAAAAGCCAATAACAGTTTTTAACAGCACTAACAAATTGCGGTATTCAAAAGGTTAAATTGGTTTTTGTTTTCTTGAATAAACTTTTTTTCTTAAGCAGGTCTATCTAATGATGATGGAATCTTCAGTGTTGAAGGTATGACTAAATTATAAGATTTGACATGATAAACATGATTTATTTAGAAGTGTAACTGAACGTATATAGATACACCTTTGTTACCTTAGTATGTTCCAGCACCATTTTTTGTACGTCAATGCTACTAAAGAACGCCAGAAATTCTAAGATTTAACCTAACACTTTCCGGTAAATAATATTTATTTTTGCAAACCACTTTCAAATTTTTGTTTTGTCTGTTTAAACTAGATGAGTCTGGCGTTTCCTAGCTGACTACCCTGAGAAGTAGCATCGAAACAAACTCAGGGGTCAAAGTCTCTTTTATTTGTTATGGAAAACCTATTTGCAAAATAAATATCATTTATCATTTACTGATGTCTACTTACCTACATTATATATTCCACAATTATGACACAACGCGACGGCGTTGTGTCATCGCTTCGCTTGGGACTAGACGTAGTCCCAAGCGAAGCAGAGCTTCTGTTATAGGTACTAGACAACTGATAAACATACTTATATATTTCTAAATATATACA